>OX328106.1:23530165-25938466 GCA_946811185.2 Hippopus hippopus | reverse complement strand
TCTAAAATTCTGTCGTTTGTAGCAAGTTCGTGACACAATATTTTTTTTTCTCTTTGAACACTAAAATACATACATAATTTATATCAATGTGTTAAAGATGTTTTTTCACTGCCACAAAGTTAAAGTTACATTTGTACACTTGTATATCTGGATAAATCTATTATATATTTGGACTTGATGAAAATCTAAGCAATTGCAGGTGATTAATTAAATGTGGCTTTAATGATGAAATTTGTGAGTGAATGGGCAGAAAAATTCATGAAAAAAGAAGGAAATGCTGGTTACCAGCATATTCCCCTTTTCCCACAATGTTTTCCAAAGCCTTCTTCCTCAAGGTTGTTAAAACTTGGGATTGTGTGGGAATGAGAAGTATAACCTCAAACTTGGGTAGCAGTGACTAGATTTACACATAGCCCTCTCTAAAAGGAGATACAAAAGTACTATTCAACAATTCAACAAGCAAATAAAACATGGGTAAGTGGTCATTCTCCTGTGGGACTGATAATGTTACCTGGTAACAAGATAGGCTTGATTTTTGAGTGACCATGGACATGATCTGATTTCCGATATCAGATTGTGGTTATAGGTCATTTTCATCCTTTGAAAGAAAACTTAGTAACAGCTCGTGAGTTAGCCCTTAAATTTAACACAGACCCTTTTGTGCCAAATTTTTCTTAGATGGCATAACAATATTTTTTATAATGTTTTTCATACCTCCCTGAGGAACTAGACTTTTGAGAACATTGTAAGTAAAGGAGAAAATGTAACAAGCACTTTATCTGTGTTTCCTTCAGGGTTTGCTACATTTTCAAAAACAAAATTCAATCACTTGAGCCATTCTTTATTTGTATTCTGTAAGTAATAGAATTTCGATAAAGACTAAAACAATGTCCCTTGGTAACAAAATTAGAAATACTTGAGTGCCAAGCTAGATTATAGTCCCTATTTTCATAGACAGAGTAGATCAAGGTCAGATTGCAAGTTATATACAGTGCAATCTTTTATCTCAAATATATGAAATTTTTATGACATTCTGACAAAAATAGCTTTAACATGGCCATAATCTGGGCTTTTTTAGAAAGAGAAATCATTTGATATAGGCATTTTTTCCTAAAGCAAGTTAAAGAAAATCAGGGTAATGACAAATCTAAAGCAAATCAAGGTAAGGCAAATCTAGGTCAGAAGTTTAATGCTATATTTCCCATGTCCACACTTTCCGAAATTTCAAAGTGAGTCAAAATGGGTAGAGTAATACTCATGTGACGAAACCAACAAAACAACCTTTCTTTCTGCAATAAAAAAGGACAGCATCAATCAAGAAAAAAGACTCGATAACAATTTATGCCAAACTCTGTGCAAAGGGGAGTTAATGCATCTGCAAAGAGTATCGACCTAGGTCAGCTTGGGCAAGCCGACCAAGGTTGGAACTTGTTGCTTTTGGTAAATTTTCTGCATGTCAAATGATCTCAGGATCCAGCTGGTTGTTGGGCGAAATGAATTGTACTGATCAATAATTACTTGATGAATTGCTTGGTAAAGTGCATCACAGAGATAAACCCCTTTTGCCTGGGCATACCCAAATTTATATTGTAATTTCAAAGCTGTTTTGATCCAAAAAAATCATGTCAATCTACATGTATATTTGATAATGTAGATCCAAAATGACAGATTGTATTTTCTGTGTGATTGTATTTTGATCTACACTGTCCACAATTGCAATTTAAGTATTTCATCTCCATCTAAGGGCTCATCAGAAACTAGAACAAATGATGCCATATCCTCTTAACTCTTTACCAGACAGCAAAATTTTGGACTCTTCCCTATTGAAAGCATTGGCAGAGTATAATTCAAGCGTGGCTCAAATGTTATCATTTGTCTATGAAAAGGTAGAAAACATTTTGGGAAAAGGAGAAAATGCTTGTTACCAGCATTTTTTCCTTTTCCCAAAAAGGTTTCAAAAGCCTTCTATGTTGGGGTCATTCCAACTTGGGATTGTGTGGTAAAGGGTTAAATAAAAGGGATTTTGAAAAAATTGTGGAAAAAAAGAGGTAATGCTGGTAACCTGAGTACTATTTCCTTAGAATTTTTCTAGCCTTTCACGGACCATTCCAAATATTTGAGCCACATTAATTTGTCATCTGTAAATGCTATCATTATGGACAAGTCTAAACTTTTGTTGTCTGGTGAAGTGTTAAGCAATCAAAGGTCTGTAAACTGAACTTTACCTCTTTCTCTCCCATATTTGATTTTTAAACATTAATTTAATTTGAAATGATGAAAAACCTTTTGGCAGCAATTTCCTGTTTCGTCCACTATTTCATTTTCACCAATCTTTTTATGACAAATAATTATCATTATGAATATTCAAGGCAAATATAATTCTCAACTTTTGACAAATTGTCCCATCCGACAATAATTGTAACCTGAATCAATTCTTCGTGATAATCCTTAGCTCAATATTGACCACTTGTATCACATCTGCTGCTAACAATATTTTGCAAATTGAGCAGTTGTAGAGCACCTGGTCATAATATCATGTCTTATTCAAGTGAGAAACCTTTTTAAAATATGATTATAGATCTATTTTAATTAAGATCCTACATTCATTTGAAAGACAATTTTTATAACAACATGATGCAAAACGGGTAGGTTTAATAATTGACAAAAAGTGGAAGGGTTGAAATTTGAGGAACTTTGTACCCTTAAAAATAAAAAAAATACTTTACTCATGCTTTCAGGGACAATGTAGATCAAAACCCGGCTGCAAACAACCTGTATTCTGGATCAGTACTGTCTGATATGGTGGAATTTTTCTGACAACTGCAACATTTCAGTCTTTTTTAATTGGCTAAAACTGCCCTCATAAGCTCTGGCAAACATTCTGTCTGTACAGCCCTCTTTAGACAGCTTTTGAAAACATTGTGGAAGGCAGAAATAGCTGATGTTTAGCATTTTTGTCACAATGGTTTCTGCCCTAAGAAAGACAAACTCTATCATTTGAGTCACATTTAATTTGCTGTAAGCTAGTGCTTTCATGTAAAGAGTATAAGAGTAAAAAATTTTGTCAACCAGGTAAAAAGTTCAATTAACAGACTAAGGATTAGCAATGGCTAGGTGTCAGGTGAACAGGATATGGTGTTTTTTTTTTCAAAAAATGAAGCTATTTTTTCAACAGTTAAGTTCTTGCTGAGTTTTGAGGAGGTATCACTGGAGTGGGAAAACTGAGTGGTACTGTCAACCTATAATTATGTCTCCCTTAAAGACTTGAGAATTATCCCCCAACAGGTGTGGCACTGTCCTGACTTTAATCCTGTGTTTTATGTCCTGCCAACACCTTATTGAAAAGTTTTTCTGAGTGAATTGTTATTATTACAATTATTAGAGTTTTTAACCAATTTCAAGACAGGCTTTATTAAGACATACAAAAATGCTTTATGAATCACATAAACAACAAACTTTCCAGAAATCTACTGATATTATTTGAAGCATTTGAGAAAAAAAAATTATGGGATATTTTTCTCAAAGTTTGGCACAGCCAAAATATTACACAGGCTTTACAGCTTTCAAATCGAAAGGAAGCATTTTGATATATACTGTATGCAGCAGACAACTTTGATTGTTTTCAATAAGCAGTTTCCCAGAAGCAAATGTTTCTTTCTGGAAACCAAATCACTAAAGTGCCAGGTGGTGGTTCACGCATGGCCTCAGAAAACAAATTCTATGGGGATAAATCTGAATATTGGTTAATAAACATGAATGAAAATTTAACCCTATACTCAACAATCCAGTGTTTTGCAATCCTAACAAAGAAGGCTTATGAAAACACTGTAGGGGAAAGGGAGAAAATGTTGGTAACCAGCAATATCTCCTTTTCCCATCCCACAATTTTTGCTACTCATTTTAACTCTTTACTGGATGTCAAAATTTTAGCCTAGTCAAAATTGAAAGCATATATTTTATGCAGATGACAATTTCAGTGTGGCTCAATTGATGCAATTTTCTTTGATAGGGTAGAAAACTTTGTGGGAAAAGGAGAAAATGCTGGTTACCAGCATTTTCTCCTTTTCCCACAATGTTTTCAAAAGGCTTTTTCCTCAGGGTCGTTTAAAGTCAGCATTATGGGGTAAAGGGTTAAGACAAATCCCATTGTACAGGCCATGTCAAATGTTTTCAATTTGGAAAAACCTAAAATTTGGTCTTCTAGTGACTACGTCATACTAGTCAAAATACTGTAAAAGAAGCGGGTGATTACTGGAAAATATTGGCAGAATAATATCTTCTGCTAGTTTATTTCAGGCAAGTCAACCAGGCTAAAATCTTTCTGTATGAAGGAAGATTTAGACACACCAAGATGAAAATCCTGACATCCCATCTAATGATTTCACCTCATTGTCTCCCTATAAATAGTGACTTTTATATACCAATTTCACTTTTACATGACTTCTTTCATCTTCCGGTGTCTCGTAACAGATCATTTCCAACTTCCTTTTATTCCCTCTCTTTTCATGCACGCTAAACTCCCTTATTTTGTCAGTAATTAAAAAATCGTAGTGTTCCCTGGAAGCATATCATTAGGCAAGAAAGAAAATGTAAAAGATAAGTTTGTACTGCTACACAAATGTACTGGTCGGTCCAGAAACAATGTAGTTTAGTCAATTGCATCAATTCACAGGGTTGTCCTTTCCAATATGAGTTTGACCAACATTTTTTTCTAGAACTGCTCTTTGATTGATTCCACTTTTGGATTGAAAATTGTATGAAAGGTAAAGAAAATAGGTAACTCCTTTTCCCCTGTAAAATGTTCTATTTGAAGAGTGTTGGATTTAAGGCATGAAAGATCACCAAAAAAAGTCATAAGTTGGACCCTTTAACAAACAACAATTTTTATTAGACAGACCCAACATTGAAAGCATCTCCAGATGACACATTTGAAACTGGTATACCTTAAGTCTTATCCTGCTAAATAACTGAAATGAAATTTTCAATTCGATAGTAAAAATTCAAAGATGTATTTTGGGGAATACTATCTCCTTATCTGACAGTGTAGATCCAAGATCAGACTGCACATTCTGTGCAGTCTGATCTTGATCTACACTGTCTGCAAAAGGTCAGTAAGTCGCGCTTAGCAGCCAAAGGGTTGAATTAGCAGCAGTTTTTTTCCAGGGATAGGACACACTGGCTGTTCGAAAAGGAGAGAATGCTGGTAAGTAGCATTTTCTCCTTTTCCAAACATACCTCCAAGAGCCTTCTTCTTCAAAGTCATGAAAGTTTGGCACTGGCAAAGAGTTACTGGGAACCATTTACCAAACAACAAAATTTAGACTTGTCTAAATCAAAAGCTTTTGCAGATGGTAAAAGATTGTGACCAAAAGTAGAATTTCATCTTTGGAAGGATAGAAAACATTGTGGTAAAAGGAGAAAATGCTGAGTACCAGCATTGTCTCCTTTTCCCACAATGTTTCCAAAAGCTTACTCCCATACCGAGTCATTGAAATTCGGATTGTTTGGTAAAGGTTGACGGCTTAAAAGCTTTTGTAGACGGTAAAAGATTGTGACCAAAAGTAGAATTTCACCTTTGGAAGGGCAGAAAACATTGTGGGAAAAGGAGAAAATACTGATTACCAGCATTTTCTCCTTTTCCCACAATGTTTCCAAAAGCTTCCTCCCACAATGAGTTATTGAAACTCGGACTGTTTGGTAAAGGGTGAAAGCTTACTCTGCTAAAATATTTCCTAAGGTACCTGACAAACCGTGTAGGTCAAGATCAGACTTCACATATTGTGCAGTCTGATCAATCTAGTCTATCAAACTACACTGGCTCTGAAGGTAAAAGCTGCCATCCAGACATCCACATGACAATGAGTCAAAGCACCAAGATTTACAAAGGATAATATTTTATTTCACACTTTTCGGTAGTTTATTAACAAATTAAGCGTGAAATACTGTTCGATATTTCATGGTTACCATCAGTGAAAAATACATTTTATTTTCTAACTCTTCAATTGAAGGCGGAAACAGTAGTTCCCCACTACTTACTTTGGTAAACAGCGTGTGCCATTCGACCAGATGGAAATATGACGTAATTTACCCTACATTTCACCTGCTTTACGTAATATTGTAATGTATTGTTATGCGGACGGGGTATGCAACGGGAAATTATCGAAAACAACTGTACTGGATTTTGATGCAAGTCCCCCCCTAAAAAGGGGTTAGACGCATGAAATAAATAGAATATTTGTTTTTTTTTTGTGAAAGATTGAAATTTATTTTATCAAGTGAACATCATCGGTAATATTTTCACTAGTGGCACAGCAGCCACAAGTGAAAAAACAAATATGCTCTGTAATGATAATGCTAAGCTTTTCTATCTTGAACTCATAAACATGAGCAGAAGCATTATTATTGAACTTGAGCTCATTTAACCTTTTAACAACCAATCCCGTGTTTTAAATGACCATGAGAGAGATTATGCTTTAAAAAACATCCTGGGAAAAGGAAAAAATTCTAGTAACCAGCATTTTCTACTTTTTCCACTATGGTTTGTAGATCTATCCTTTTGCACCATGTTTTCAACTCTTTTGTAAATAAATCCTTTCATTTGATTTGTTGACCATAAAATGTGTAGCTGGCACAAACAATTACTCCCTTACCCACAACAAGCATTTTGCTGCGATAAGAATGAACATAATTATTGTGGGAATAATTTTCTCCTTTTCTCACAATGTTTTCAAAAGCCATTTTTCCGAGTTTTTTTTTGTTCCAAAGTTAGTTTTTTTTTTCAGCAAAGGGTTAAATGCTTATCTTCTGTGTATTCTTATAATACTTTTTTAAGGTCTAAAAATAGTGAGTGTATAGTAACAGGATAACTATTTTTTCTTTTCAGCGATTTACAAAAAAAAAAACTCTCTACACTTACGTCCACAAAATGTTATCTACACTAGGCACAGGATGAAATTGTAAACCAATGAATTTTAATGTTTCCTGTTTTATTTAACTTCACGCATTTTGCCATTTAACTCTGGCTTTAAATTTGGGTCAAAATTAGAAAAAAAAAAACATTTAAAAGATATAACATTATATTTGATTTTGAGCCATGCTCTCGCAAAAGGAGACATAATGCATCTCTGCAATGCATTATATCAAGCAGGTCATCACATGATTATGGATCCATAAGAACCATAATTGTCTAACAGCCAGCTGGATCATGAGGTAGACTGGTCCTTCAACATGCAGAAAACTGACAAATAGCAAGAAGTTTTGGCCCAGGTCAGTTTGTGTGTTAAGCCCCCTTTCACAGAGCATGTCATATTTGTTAAGATAGGCACATGTTAACAGGACATAACACCCCAAAAAATACAAAAGGCAGCACAAATCAAACTGTTCGTCAGTTTTCAGAGAAGTTTAAGTTTTTGCCGACAACTGTAATTCATGATTGCAAATGTACATAACTTGAAAATGTTATCTGTCAAGGTACAGAAACCACAGCATATTGTTGACTCTTTACCAGACGATAAAATTTTAGACTACTGAAAATGACGGATTTTGCTGGCGAAAAATTGTGGTTCATTTGATGGACTTTTTCCTTGAAACTATTGAAATCATTGTGAGAAAGAGAGAATCTTTCACCTTTTCCCATAATGGTTTCAAGGGCCTGCTTCCTAAGGGTCTTAACATGGGATTTTTGGGAAAAGGGTTAACTCTTTACCAAACGACAAAATTTTGGCCTTGTCCAAACTGAAAGCATAAGTAGACAATAAAACAAGTATGACTCAATATTTTAGACCTTTTGAGGGGCTAAATGGAAAACACTTTGGAAAAAGAGAATAAGTTGGTCACTAGCATTTACTCCTTTTCCCATTATGTTTTCAAAAGTCCTTTTCTTAGGGTCATTCAAACTGTTGTTCATTTGGTAAAGGGTTAAACTTTGAATGGCAAATAACGCATAAAGCCAAAGCATTGAGCCACATCAAACCAAAGCATCAATCCACATCAAGCCAACACATCAAGCCAAATTGAGGCTGAGCATCAAGCCAAACTGCTGAAGAATCCATCTCAGAAAGGTTGATAATAGCACAGGGTTGAAAAGAAAAAGGGGTAAAGTGATTCCAGTAGTTGTCATTATTCTGCTGCTGCAACCAAATGCAGTTTTAACTCTTTACCAAATGACAAAATTATAGACGGGTCCAAATTGAAAGCATTTGCAGATGACAAAATAAATGTGACTGAAAAATTGAAATTTGGTTTGGGAAGGGTAGAAAACATTGTGGGAAAAGGAGAAAATGCTGGTTACCAGCATTTTCTCCTTTTCCCACAATGTTTTCAAAAGCCTTTTTTCTCAGGGTCGTTGAAAGTCGGGATTGTGTGGTAAAGAGTTAACTTTTTACCAAATGACAAAATTTAGACTTATTCATATTGATAGCATTTGCAGATTACAAGTTAAATGTAGCTTAGATAAAAGGGTAGAAAACATTGTGGGGGGAAAAGCAAATGCTGTTAACCAGCATAAATTTCTCTTCTCCCCACAATTTATATTTCCCTTTTAAAGACACATCAAATAATTTGAACCATCTACAATTTGTCATCTGCAAATGCTTTGAATTTGGACCAGTCTAAAATTTTGCTGAGTGGTAAAGAGTTACCGGTAAACAACAAATAAAAAAAAATACTACATCCATGGCAGAGCAATAGTCCATCTGTACTTAATCCTTATTGTACTGAACACATTAAATGAAACTTTTCAAGCCGATAATAAAATCCCAAATGATGCTATTTCAAAAGCATTTTTGAAGAAAAATATCTCCTTATCGGACATTGTAGATCAAAGATCAGACTGCACATTCTGTGCAGTCTGATCTTGATCTACACTGTCCCCTAAAGGTCAGCAAGTCGTGATTAGCAGCATAAAGGGTTATAAAGTGTGGTAAAGATTTAAGGGGAAAAAAAAACCCTTGTAAGTATGGAAAAAAAATATATCTTGGTGCTACATAACATTATCTATTAGAAAGGAAAACCAGTTTCTTATTACAAGACCCATGTGTGCCTTACTCATAAATTAAAAATAGATCTATTAAAATGAAATAAAAAGAGATATTTATGTTTTATAATTCTATATCATTGCTCGACCGATTTTCATATTCAAAATAAAAGGCCATGTAAAAAGAGGAAAACTAAAAGTAGTGCAAAATGAATACTAGGACAGTAAGGAAAACATTGGGAGAAATGGAAAGAAATGCTTGTTTTAAACAATTTCTCCCTTTGAAAAATGTTTCAAAATGTTTAAGCTGTAGACACAACAAAAAGTGTCTCCATCAGGTAAAGGTTTTAACTATTTTTTGTGTATTATTTATGGCTATTGTTTTTTCATTCAACACCTACACTGGTAAATGACACAGGTAAATCAAACCAATTTGTCACCACACAAGGATTTGGTACAATGTATGGAGTTCATCTCCAATTTCAACAGTAATTTTAGTTACTGTATGTCACATAGACCAGCGCACTTATCCATGTTATCTGCCAGTTTACAACACTCTTTCAAAGCTTCTGGCTGCAAAAAAGGAAAGGCAATGTGTTGCTATGCTGGAAGAATGAATCCTGTTGCAGATACTGTACTTTCATGAATCAATCAAATACTTTTGGATGAACTGGGATTCAAACCTACAATATTTAGGGCCCATGCTCATAGAATTTGAATTCATGGCCAACTGAGTTTGTGCTCGAACTTTCGATTTTAAACTAGGGCTTATGCAAGTACCACAACGAGAAATAAAGACTTTTGTATCATAAAAAGAAGAAAAGAGGTTTGAAAAGTCAAAAAGTTACTCTGCGAGATGTATCAAATCGATTGTTTATAATTTTGAAATTTCATGCTCAGTTAGTCAGGGATCGTATATATAGATGTGTATATGAGATCCCTGGCTGAGTTGAGCCTATTCAGCTACCAATACTGCACAGAGCCTTCTGAAACATTATGGGAAGGAGAATTCTCACAATGTTTTGTACCATATAAAAGACAAATAACACATAGTGGTTGAGAGGTTACTAGCATCCGCCTTGTAACCATAAGTTTCCAAGTTAGATACCGGGAGGGGGTGTCAACTGTCTTTGATACTGTTCATTGGCCTAAACATTCGGCGCAAGTACTGGTGTAGTTCCCGGTAGCAGAATCGAGAGAGATTAGTATACTGTAAGTTGCAAGACATTGTTTCTCAATCAAAGTAAATATGTTTAAATTAAATGTCATTTGAGCTGTATTTCATTTGTTATTTACTGATCATTTAATTTGGACAAGTCTGAAATGTTTTATCAGGTAAAGAAATTAATTTGAAGAAATGAGTCAGCACATAGCCACATTGCTGGAAAAGCTGTCTGAGTGCTTTAATTCTACCAAACAACCAAATTTTAGGCTTGTCCAAATTGAAAGCATTGGCAAGTGAAAAAATAATTGTGACTCAGAAAAAAAGAATTTAGTTTTGGAAGCCTAGAAAACATTGTGGGAAAAAGAGAAAACGCTGGTTACCAGCATTTTCTCTTTTTCCAACAATCTTTTCAAAAGTGTTCTTCTTGAGGGTCGTTAAAACTCTAGATGCTGTAGAAAAGCGTGAATGCCATATAGATAGAACTTCATGTATCTGATTGTGACAGAATCAAAAGTTGCTGATATTGAATGATGCACAGGATCCATCTGTATACCAATATTATATATATTTCACTCATATATAATTATATTTAACTCTTAATGAAATAGCATTTCAAGGATCTCATATGAACAATATGACATGCAAGACAGATGCTTCAAACCTGAAAACACTTTGATTTTTGAAACTGCAAAGCAAGTATGAAAATATGATTTTGATAAACTATCATGATAAAATTGTGACAGAGGGAAAAATTGTTCATATTGTTTCTTGTGAAAAGAATGATTCGCTTCTATGATACCTGAGAATGTGTATGTGTGGGGGAAGGACAATACTTCGTAGTTTTTATTTCACAACCAGTAAGGGAATCAGTGATGCAAGCAAAGAAAGAAAGAAAATGTAACAAAAATTCTCAAAACCCTTTTTCTCACGAAAACACCGTTTTCGACTCATCTTTGTAGAACTGATCTTTAAGCAGAAAGGAGCCATGGTCTGTGAAAAGGAGGTTTAATGCATCTGCAAAAAGTATCAACTTACTGGTCAACCCGTGTAGGTTGGGCTAAAAGGGTAACCAGCATTTTCTCCTTTTCCCACAATGTTTTCTACCCTTCCAAAAGTGAATTTCTATCTTTGAGTCACAATTATTTTGTAATCTACAACAGCTTTCAATTTGCCCAGGACTTAAATTTTGTTGTTTGGTAAAGGGTTGAACAATGGCTTTTGAAATTACTGGTTTATTACCCTGCTGAAAAAGTGGAATGCAGTTTTCAAATTTTAAACAGACTCAAATATTGCTACTGTATCAGTGATTTAGGCTTGTACATCCTCATAACTGACACAGAATGAAAACCTGAAATTAGAATAAACATTTTGTGCAGTCTGATCTTATTTTAACTCTTTACCAAACGACAAAATTTTGGATTTTTCTATACCCATAGTATTTCCTGATAAAAGAATAAATGTGATTCAAATGGAGAAAACTGTATCTGTAAAGGTAGAAAACATTGTTGGGAAAGGAGGAAATGCTGGTAACCAGCATTTTCTCCTTTCCAGACAATGTTTTCAAAAGCCGTCTTCCTCAAGATCATTAAAACTTGTGATTGTGTGGTAAGGCGTTAAGTTGTAATGTACTGCCAACAATTTGGTAAAGGACAGGAATGATTCATCAAGTTTTTTGTACATGGGTGCACATTGTATTGTATAGGTGTTTTTTTTATGTGGTCAGTCAGATTAGCATCTCTTTTTACTTAAAAACTATTTAACTCATTACCACACAATGACAACTTTTAATGCCCCTGAAAGAGAAGGCTTTTGAAAACATTGTGGGAAAAGGAGAAAATGCTGGTAACCAGCATTTTCTCCTTTTCCCACAATGTTTTCTTCCCTTCCCAAAACAAATTTCAATTTTTGAGTCACATTAAATTTGTTGTCTGCAAGTGCTTTCAATTTGGACCAGTCTAAAATTTTGTCGTTTGGTAAAGAGTTAAACCATGCTCTGGGAAAAGGGGGTTTAATGCTTATTGGTAATGCATTATACCAAGCAAGAAGTAGCATTATATAAATCCCTTTTGTCTAGAAACTGGCTGAATCAATGAATAGAATGGCCCTTTGACATGCAGAAAAATACGTTAAACAATATTTTGGCCCAGGTCATCCTGACTAGGCTTACCGGTACATAGATCAAAACTTTTTGCAGAAGCATTAAACCACCTTTTCAAAGTGCACTGCTAATTGCTATAGTCTAACACATTTTTTCTTTTCATACAAATATGGTGACAATAAAGATAATAAAAAATTTTGAGTTGTTTTCTTAGTTCTGTATTGTGAATCTGTACCATTGTTTTCCTTATCTAAATGCACAAGATTTTGCGTCATTGCCGTTTTTTTGTGAAATGTTCATAGGGAAGGCACCGCAGAACTGTAGAAAATAAAAAGCTCTGTGAAAAGGGGGTTTAACCCTTTACCACACACTCACGAGTTTTAACGACCCTTCAGGGAAAGGCTTTTGAAAATATTGAGGGAAAAGGAGAAAATACTGGTAACCAGTTCTCCTTATCATGCAATGCTTCTAAAAGGTGTCTTCCTCAGGGCTGTTTTGACACGGGATTGTTTTGTAAAGGGATTAGCAGTTTTGGTGTGGACAAAATGTACCAAGATCACAGGTCAGTCTACAAATTTTGTTTTTTGATCTTCACCGTCCTCCACTTGATTTAAAGTTTTGAAAAAAAAAATGTATCTTATTTTGCAAAATAACTTTGTTTAACTCTTTACCAAACGACAAAATTTAAGATTTGTCCAAACTAAAAGCATTTGCAGACGACAAAATAAATGTGACTCCAATTTCGAAGACTGTTTTGGGAAGGCTAGAAAACATTGAGGGAAAAGGAGAAAATGCTGGTTACCAGCATTT
This sequence comes from Hippopus hippopus, assembly GCA_946811185.2. Taxonomy (NCBI): domain Eukaryota; kingdom Metazoa; phylum Mollusca; class Bivalvia; order Cardiida; family Cardiidae; genus Hippopus; species Hippopus hippopus. Next base: position 25,925,419 of record OX328106.1, on the reverse strand, counting down.
TCTCCTTTTCCCGCAGTGTTTTCAAAAGGCTTCTTTTTCAGGGTCGTTAAAAGTCGGGATTGTGTGGTAAAGGGTTAAGAAACTCAAAAGAAATCAAAATTATTTATTTAGTATTTCCTTTAGATGGCACAATCACAAGTTTAAACGACCCTAAGAAAGAAGCTTTTGAAACCATTGTGGGGAAAGGAGAAAATGCTGGTTACCAGCATTTTCTCCTTTCCCTACAATATTTTCTATCTTGTCAAAGACAAATCTCATCATTTCAGTAATGTTAAGTTTCTCCTCTACAATACCTTCAATATCACAGAGTCTAGAATTTTGTTGAATGGTAATGGGTTAAGGATTTAAAATGAAAATAAAGTCAAGGCAAAACAGAAAATAATTATACTCTGCATCAATAATGACTGGTTTTTGTTTGATATTGCATTACACATTGTATTGTAATGGAGAACCAGTCTCGATCAACAAGACTTCCTGTCACCGAAAGCTGTAGTTATCAAGTAAAAAGAGTACAAATTGGCATGTCAATCACGGCTATCACAATAAAACGCCCTTATTGAGTCCCCTTTTTCCTGGGCTCCCACTGTACTTGAAGTTATTTTTATCACAGAAAAATGCACTGATGACCTACATTCTATGTTTCCTAATGTGTAAATTTCAAATACCGGCTTTGTTAGGTATGATACTTTTTTTAGTTTAACCTTAAAATATGTGACAAAAGTTAGAACGTTTCAAAATCGAGAGTTCTGCCAGACAACAAATAAATTGTAGCTTCAGTGATGGAATTTATTGTCAAAAGTGAAGAAAAAAAAATTTGGACAGAAGTAATTACCAATTACCAGCATTTTCTACTTTTTCTTCAACAGTTTTTAATGTCTCCTTTCACAGGGTTGAAAAACCAAAGCATCATTTGGTACGAAGTTAATACAAGTATATGTTTCATCTAAAATCCTTTTTTGCATGCAGATATGAAAGTTGAAAATTCAAATGTGGCTAAATTGATTGAATTCTGGGAAGAAAACATCATGGGAAAGGATGAAAATTCTGGTTACTTCATTTCTAATAGCTTTCAAAAGTTCCCTGCCTAACATCGGATTATCAGCTAAAAGGTAGTAGACAAAGCTATCAATAAATGTCTAAACTAAATCTGAATGGTGGGGACAAAAATACTGTTGCCACTGACTGGATTGTTATGAACTTTGTTTGTTCTAAAAGGTGTTTATTAGTGTTTATTACAGTCTTGATAAAGACATTTGAAACAACGTGGACAAAGGAGCAATCACATGTAACCAGCAATAGCCCATTTTCCACCAACAATTTCCAGATCATCGTAAAAATGATGATGGTTACTAGCATTTTCTCCTTTTTTTTTCAAAAGGCATCTTCCTCAGGGTCATTAACAGATGGGATTATTTGGAAAAGGGTTAAAAATTGCATGAAAACAGGCATAAAAGTGAAACAAAAAAAAAGAGAACAAAGGCAATCTCACCAATAACCAGGTAGGCTGATTTGAGATCAAACTCAAAGTTTCATTAAAGAGAATCAGCGTAAGGAGTTTAAAACATTTGTCTTAAAATGTAAGAAAAAAAATCCAGGGAAAAGGAGTAATTGCTTGTCAGAGGCATATTCTTTTTCCTCAATATTTTATGGGAAAGTCTATTAAATGGTTTGTAAAAGTTTATTTGCACAATAATGCATAACTGGGTCAAATGAAGTGGCTTTTTGAAAAAAAAAAACTGAAAATTACGTAAAATTGTACTGAGTATCCGTGAAGGCATGGCAAATGATCTTGTCCAATTACCATTCACTGTAGTTAAATAGATTTTATAAAAGAAAATTACAGGAAAATTGACCTAAAACTCAGTGCAAAGTTATACAAAGGTGCAAAGAAACACTGTTTGACGTCTGATTTATGTTTCTGGAATAATCTCTTTGTCTTAATTTTGTGTCTAAGTGATGAACCCATTTAACCCTTTACCGAACAATGCCGACTTTTGATGACCCTGGGAAAGAAGCCTTTTGAAAATATTGTGGGAAAAGGAGAAAATGCTGTTAACCAGCATTTTCTCCTTTTCCCACTATTTTTTCCACTCTATCAAAGAAAAATTGCACCATTTGAGCCACACAAATTGTTGTCTGCAAATGTTTTCAATTTGGACAAGGCTAAAATTTTGTCGTCTGGTAAAGGGTTAAACTTCTCACCAGTCCACAATATTTGGTAACCAACATTTTCTTTTCTACCAATATGTTTGCTGACCTTCCAAAAAGTAAATTTAAATTTTTGAGGAACTCTATTTTGTTGTCTGCAAATGCTTTCAATTTGGAAAAGTATAGTTTTTTTGTTTGGTAAAAAGTTAACTCCTATAAACACTTTCAAGCCCATAGTAGAAACCCAAAATTTTGCTATTTCAATTGTATTTTGGGGGGAAAGAGATCTCCTTATCAGACAGTGTAGATTCAAGATCAGACTGCATGTTCTGTGCAGTCTGATTTTGATTTACCTTGTACGCAAAGGGTCACTGAGTCTCCCTTACCAGCCTAGGGGTTAATACATTCTCTAAAATATTGTAACATATTTTATTATGTACACTATCAAGGGTATCCAGTTTTATTTGATTATTTACAGTTTGAAAACTTTTTTTCGAATGTTAAACTCTTACATTTCAAAACATCCCTTTTAAATTAAAGAAACAGTTTAATTACAATTGTTCAGAGAAATTTTAAGATTTTCACAATTTTGTGCACCTGCTTCATGATCGTTAGCCAATTTTTACCTATTGATACATCAGCATCAAAAGACTAACTCTTTACCAACAGACAAAATTTTAGATTTAACCCTAAATCACACAATCCCGAGTTTAACCCTTTACCAAACAATCCCTGGTTTTTACGACCCTGAGATAGAAGCCTTTTGAAAACATTGTGGGAAAAGGAGAAAATGCTGGTATACAGCATTTTCTCCTTTTCTCATAATGTTTTTTACCCTGTTGGAAACAAATTTCAAATTTTGAGTTACGTTTATTTTGTCGTCTGCAAGTGCTTTCAATTTGGACCAGTTTAAAATTTTGTCGTTTGGGAAAGAGTTAAACTACCCTGATGAAGAAGGCTTTTGAAAACACTCAGGGAAAAGGAGAAAATGCTAATAACCAGCATTTTCTCCTTTTCCCACAATATTTTCCACCCTTAGATTTACAAATTTCTTGTTTTAGGTTACATTTGATTTGTGGTCTGCAGATACTTTCAGTACGGATAAGGCTTAAATTTTGTAGTATAGTAAAGAGCTTTTTCCAAAAAATAAAATTTGGACAGGACCAAATTAAAAAGATTTGCAAATGACAGATTAGATGTAGCTTAAAGATTGAACTCAGTGTTTGAAAGGATAGAAGAAATTGTGGGAACAGAAGAAAATGCCTGTAACCAGTATCCTCTCCTTTTCCCACAACGTTTTCAAAAGCTTTCTATTTTAGGATCGTTAAAACTCAGAATTGTAAAGTAAAGAGTTCAATAAACTGACAGCGAATTTTGCGGACAAATTGGAGACAGGTTGTTTGGCAAAGGGCAATACTGAAAGCAACTGCAGCCAACAATGAAATACATCCCATGATGTGGACCTGTTGTAAAACACGAAGAAATCATCATTAGAAAAGGAGAAAATGCTGGATAGCAGCATTTTCTCCTTGTCCCACAATGTTTTGATAAACCTTTGTCCTCAGGATTGTTAAACTCTGCAATGTGTGGTAATAGGCTGAGGTATTGTGACCAGTTGAATCATTTCCATCCTACAAAATTTTGGACTGGTCTATATCAAAAGTAACTGTAGCCTAAGAATGAAATAATGGCTTGTATATTAATGGAACTGTGTCTTTAAAAGGGTACAAATCATGGGAAAAGAGGAAATTTTGGTTAAAGCTAAACATTTCCTGCTTTTCCCACAGTGTTTTCAAAAATCATCTTTGTTCCTCAAGATCACAAAATCAAAGGAGTTAAGATTACATGAATTACAGCGAAAAAAGCCGGAGTTAAATTTGATCCACTTGTTCAACCAACCGCGGATAAGTAGTCATAACTCCTAAGCGGCTCAACATCATTTAAAATCTCTTCTTTTACCCCCAAATATGGGATGGATTTCATTTTGTAAGATTTCAACAAGTTTTCAAAAATCTAATTATCATGATTGGCCACACAGAAACAAGATCTCCAAGTTATTTGTCCTCATTGTAAAGGTGAAGCCAGGCATACAGCATTTGAGTGACTATTTAGTATTTATCATTTTCAATGGTCGTTTTTTTAATTTTAATCGTCCAACACCAGATGCTTTTTTTATCCTTGACATTTTGAGTCCCACATAAAACGAATAGAGTCCATGTTGAGGATTTCTTCACCTGTTGCTGTTGATAAAACTTTTGACACCTCGCAAAACTTTGTAGAAAAAAAAACAGTAATTACTGCTTTAAACAAGCAATTTTGTTGAAATGATATCCCCTGCCTAAAAATTTACTTGACCGCTTAACTTAAAATCGCTCCCAGTTGGCCATTTTTCATAGAATCAAAAAAATTGGCGGAATGGGTTATTGTACACATGTATAAAGTTTTACGAACTTCCGTCCAATGGTATTGGAGATATTCTCCCGGACGGACACACGGACGGACGGACAGAAGGACGGATGGACGGACAACACTAAAACTATATCTCTCCGCCTTTGGTGGGGGATAATAAATGATAATTGCTTCTTTTTCTGCAAAATTGTCAATACTTCTAGGTAAGCCATCTTTTCTTTTTAAGTTCTTCATTATTGATTGTATGTGTACTAGACAGGCTGTGCGCATAGCCTTGCCAAAAGAAAGACAAGAGGCCCATGATGGCCCTGTATTGCTCCACTGCCTTTTAAATAAATGTATCATGTACTTAACTCTTTACCACACAATCCCGACTTTTAACGACCCTTATAAACTAGACTTTTGAAAACATTGTGAACATTAAATTTTGCTCATAATGTTTTCCACACTGTCAAAGAACTTCAGATCATTTGTACCACTTTCATAATGATAATCTCCAGATGCTTTCTAGCTTCAACTCATCAAAGCCTAACATTTAACATCAGAATAAATCACTGGCACTGAAAACTGTACATTTTCTATCAAAAAAATCTGGTGAACTTGACGCTAAATGTGTAATAGTGCCGTTTGGTAATTGGGGGAGGTAAATTGTAAAAAATACATATCTGTTATGAGTAAACAGGAATTATTTCCCTCGATCAATATTATAAGCTTTTAAAGTCATATTTGCTTCATGTACTACTGGACAATTTTTTAAGTTTTCATGATATAAGCCTTTGTTAATGTTAAATATCTTATTCCAAGGACCGATCAAAGGGCTATAGATTATTAACAATCTTGCTACAGGTCCACTTCATTAAACTATGTGTAAAGTTTGGCAGACCTAGACCCTATGATTGGGAACCAGGCAAATTATTTAATTTTCAGTATATAAGCCCATGTGAAACTTGTGATCCCTAGTGTGGGGCCAATTTTGACCCCAGGGTTATAATTGAGGCATACTTTGTAGAGATCTACTAGATGAAGATGCATGACAAATTTGGTAGCCCTTTGCTTTATGGTTAGGAACAAAAAGATTTTTAAAGTTCTCTCGATGTAAGTCCATGTAAGATAGTGATCCCTCTGGGCTGGCCTAATTTTGACCCCAGGGCTATAATTTAAAGAATCCCAGTAAATGTCTGTTAGATGAAACCATATGCCAAATTTGGCAGCCCTACGCCTTATGATTTTGGACAAGAAGATTTTCAATATTTTTCATGGTAACCAGAGTTTTTATCGGAATCAAATTCTTTGAAGAAATTCTACAGGGAGTCATGGCAGGATCATTTCTGTGAAGATTTTTATCAAAATTTGATGGATAGTTTCAGGGAAGAAGATGTTTGAAAAAAAAATCAAATGCACAGATGCACTGATGCATGGCAAACACAGGGCTATGACCACAGGCATTCGTTTTGTGACAAATTTTACAATATAATATGTACAACAAGATAATTTTCGCAGGTCAGACTTAACTTTTATTTACAAAATTACATTATTTGTCACAAACTGAACACCTGTGATGGAAATAGATGTTGTGCTTTCAGATCTGTATATAGCTCAAAAATTACTTAGCAATCTATAGATCTGACCTCTAGCAAACGGTAGTTTTCCAAATAACCTTGGTTACACTGTGAAAATCTGATAATTGAGAAAACAAAGACCCATTTTTCAGACTATTTGTTAAAATACTGTATAAGAGATAGTCAAAATAGCCCCTAGCTTTATTAAATCAAAGCATTCAGTACTTCATGCAATCCTTGCAACCTTGGATCTGACATGGTGACATCATTTTCTCCCTGCAACTATATTCACCTTTCTGAAAACATCTTTTGAAAACATCGTGACAAAGGACAAAATACATGTAAGAAACAATTTCCCCCTTTGGCACAATTTTTTCATGTACATATACAACTCTATCCCAACCAACAAAATTTTAGACTAGTCCAAATTGACAGCATTAGCAGATGCCAAAATAGATGTGACTTAAGATTTTAAATTTGTTTTGGGAAGGGCAGGAAACATTGTGGGAAAGGGAGAAAATGCTGCTATCCAGCATTTTCTCCTTTTCCCACAATGTTTTATTTTCTCCTTAACGAGATAAATTCCAACATTTGGGCCACAATTAATTTTCTGTCTGCAAACGCTTTGAATTTTCGGCAAGTCTAAATATTTGTCATTTGGTAAAGAGTTAAGTTTGAAAGCAACCCGTTTCTTGGAAAAGTCAGAATGATGGAAAGTACTATTGGTACTGATAAATGGAACTCAAATAACACTTGGACAAGTGCACTGCCCATCGTAACATGACAGAAATAATGTTGTAAACGACATTTAATACTAAATAGATGAACAACAAAGACGGTGTAATGATGAAAAAGGTTATCTACTATTACCAAACATAATCAAAGTTTATTTCGGTGCAGAAACTCCTGGGTGAAGAGGCTAGATAAATAAACAGAATTAAATCTCTCCTTTGAAATTCGCCCAAATAAAGGAAATACCGTAATACTATGGCAACACTACAGAAATGATTGGATTACTCAAAAAGGCGGAAAAGAAGGCCTGAAAAGTAGAAAAATAAATATTTGAACTGGTCACTATAAGGCTGACCATTGTAATGTCCAGTGAACTTGTGGATTTAAATCTTTGCCAGACAACAATGTTTCAGTCTCAGTCATCCATATTGAAATTATTTGTGGATGACAAATTTTAACCCTTAAAGCACCTTTCACAACTACAGTTTGTGGCAAGTGTAGATCAAGATCAGACTGCAAAAACTCTGATCTACACTGTCCAATTTGCTGAGATAATTAAGGGTAATCAAAAAATTACAATTATTTAGCGCTAAGTTTTAGATTGAAAACTCAAGTTGGGTTGATTTGGAGCTCTATGGATCAACCCTTTACCACACAATCCCGAGTTTTAAAGACCCGGAGATAGAAGGCCTTCTGAAAACATTGTTGGAATAGGAGAAAATGCTGGTACCAGCACTGTTTTTCTACCTCATCAACGACAAATTTAATCATTTGTGCCACATTTATTTTGTAGTTTGCAGATGCTTTGGATTTGCAAGAGTTCAAAATTTTGCCGTATGGTAGAGGGTTAAAGTTCCCCAAAAATGAGATTAACTCTTTACCACACAAACCCGAGTTTTAACAACCCTGAGGAAGACGCCTTTTCAAAATATTGTGGGGAAAGGAGAAAATGCTGGTAACCAGCATTTTCTCCTTTTCCTGCAATGTTTTCTACTCTTCCGAGAACAAACTTCAACTTGAGCCAAATTTAATGTCGTCTGCAAATGCTTTAAATTTGGACATTAGTCTAAAATTTTTTCATTTGGTGAAGAGTTAAGTTTTGTCTATGGAAGGAAAGAAAACAGTGTGGTAGTCCTTATGCCCCCAATGTTTTCACATTTTAGCCTTCTTCCTATGATTATTTAGGAAGGCTAAAATGTACCTTCTTCCTATGATTGTTTAGCCAAGCCCTGGTAGCTTAGACAGTCGGTAGCGTGCAAGACTTGAGAACAGGGAGACGTGGGTTTGATCCCTGGCTCGGCCAATTTCTTTCCGAGGATTGATGATAGCCATTGCGACAGGATTCATTCCTCTCCCATTGCTGACTATTGTTTCGAAGATGGTTATGAGGGAAAGCAGCCAGTGGCTTTAATGAAACATGTGCTGAGTGCTGGTAAAAGAGACTCCAGGAAAGCAAGGATAGGTGCACTGGCCGCCGCAATATAACTGAAAAAATGTTGAAAACAGTGTTAAACACCAATCAATCAATCTCACTAAACTTCAAAATAGATTTATCGGCCAATTGAGTCAAGTGATAGCCAGCATATCATTAGTAAAGATTAAAAGAAAAAGCGATAAGAAAGAAAGATTTTTCAATAGTATTTCCTTAATATGCTATGTAGCCTCTTTCGTCATTTATAGATGGCTTGCAACACGCGGAAAGGGGCATTCAGACATTTGCGTAAAGTGTCATCTGCGCAGTCTGTGCAGGACAATCCAAAATGGCACTTTATGACTATATTAGATTTTGTCCTACAGTAGACTTGCACAAAACAGAAAATTACATAAAAAAAGAAAGTTTTATTTCTGATTAGTCTGTGCGGCTTGTGCAGGCTGATCCGAGACGACATTCTACGCAAATGTCTGAATGCCCCTTTTCGTCTGTTGCAGGCCAGATATCCCCTCACATGATCAATAACATGTATCTATTAACTGAGGGTTTGTATTTAAATCAGTATCATGATATGTTCTGATGTACTGAAAACAGAAGTCATGAATTGCAAAAAAATACTGTCCCAACAACCAAAATTGTATACATTTTATTTACCAGTACAAGGCCGAGGGATCTAAAGTTCCTTGTCTCAGCACAGCCACCAATAAACAGTACCGTAAAGAAGAATCACACTGAGATCCTCTGCATCATAAATGAAATGTCTTAGAAAGCCAATTTTAATTCATTCACTTACCTATTAAAGCCAATTCACAGCTACAGCTGACAATTTGAAAAACTTCCATTAGCAATCATGGGTTCAAATTTAATGCATGATAACTAAAGAGCAGCAACTGATTGCAACATGCAACCAATTCTTTCAAAAGCTGTCAATATTACTGGTAATGAGAAATATCTTTAAAAAGGATAGATGACATAAGAGATACTGGAATATGAATATTGAAACTTGTGTGTCTCAGTATGAAGTAAAATAATAAAAGTAAATGCACAAGCAATTGCGTGACTCTTTTTCCTCACTGTTTTTCATTTTGTTGAAAACTTGTATTGGGTCATTTGGTAAGGCCTATGAAAATGTTAGATTTCCAAATAGCACAAGAAAAGGATCATTCTCTTACCACATTAGTTTGCTATGGTATGAATCAAGGTCCCGGGGTATTGATTAATGGTAGCAACGTTTTTTAATAGGGGTTTGTTTTATAAATGTTCCCAAATATGCCAGCAGGGGCTTGCAGAATAAACATGAGCACATTTTTGACCAATCGCAAATCACCAAATATTCATTCTTTATCAGTTCCAAGAAGTGTGTCAAAAGCCAGCGTATTCAGTATTTGTGTGGCAACACTGATAAACAAAAAAGCCGAGGTTAGCTGGCACTCATTAATATACATGCAACAGGAAATGACAAAGCCAAATAGACAGCTGCTGATGAAAGGTGACTTGTACTTTTCTGGTACATTTTGATTGGGGTAAATGTAGTAAAGAAAGAACAGATTTAAGGCACAACATAGAACATCAAGACATCATTTCAGGGTCCTAATGATTTTTTTATTAGTTGGATTGGTATTTATTTCTTAACCAAAAAACAAAATTGTAGCCTTGCCTAATTGAAAGCCTTTGCAGATGACAAATAAATTGTTATTCAAAACATAAAATTTATATTTCAAAAGGTAGAAAACATTGTGGGACAAGGAAAAATTGCTGGTTATCAACATTTTCTCTGCTTTCCACAATGATTTCAAATGGCTTCTTTCTTAGGAGAGTTAAAAGTTGGAACTGTGTGGTAAATGGTCAGCACCATTTTCATAAATATATTAGCTATGTCATGGTAGACAGTGCAACAATTCATGTACTCTTTGCATTTGTTCTATGTTTAACCATATTCTTTCAAAGCCATTGGAAGCTTTGACTTCAGAAAACAATGAAACTTCAGACTTGTCCAAAATTGAAAGCATTTCTGTACGACATACTGAGTTTCTTTCCAGCTTTTTCTCCGTTTCCCAGCATGCTTTCAAAAGCCATCCTCCTAAGTATTATTGAAACATGGGATTTCTGTGTATAAGTAGTATTCACAAAGACACAACAATGTTGGATGCTGAGATGAATTGAAGGACTTTCATCAAATATTTAAAAGAACGGTCACCATTGAAGGCTTATTAACTGACTGGTCTTTAAGCTGTTTTCAACATTAATCCAGTCATATCACAGCAATGGTTCACTTACTCATGTTTGTCCTGGGTTGGGTACTAGGCTAGGGCTTTTAAGTATTTTGCCCAATGACACTCCCACAAAAAAACCAGTGCTTCATGTAAGGACTGAACTAAGGGTTGAAAACATTGAGAAAAGGAGAAAATGATGGTAATCAGCATTTTCTCCTTTTCTTACAATGGTTTCAAAAGCCCATCTCTTTAAGACCATTAACTAGGGGACTGTGTTGTAAAAATTTATAACGAGGAAATCCTTAGCCTTCAAGTCTTAGAAATTTTTAAAATATGAAAGTAACACAATTGGCTAAATCAGTTGGTAAATACGGACCCAGGTTTCTTACTATAAGCATAATTGTCAGAAGAGCCTCATGTAGCCTTGTACTTGTATAAACCCAAGAAAGACATGAATATGTGACCTGTTTCAGTTAACCCCTTACCAAACAATCCAAATTTTAATGACCCTGAGGAAAAGGGCCTAAACGAAAGCATTCTGGGAAAAGAGAAACCAGCATTTTCTTTATGTTCTCACAATTTTAAAATTTGTACCCTTTCAAAAAACAAAATCTCTGTTGAGCCATATTAAATAGACTGTCTACAAAGGCTTTGAGTTTGGATAAGTCTAAGTTTTGTCATCTGGTGATGGGTTGAATTCATTATTGTAGAAAAAAACTCAACAGTAAAAACCTGTCTTAGTGGCAGCTACCTTAATTGAGCAAGCTCCTGTATTAAGCAAGCATACCTGATGTTGAGATCCTAGCAAAGCCAAATATGCTGAAATGTACCTGTAATATGCAAGCACCTGTCTATACAAGCACATTCTGAGTACCCCATAGATGCTTGCTTAACGCATGTAACCACACAATCCCATGTTTTAACGACCCTGAAGATTAAGGCTTTAGAAAACATTGTGGGAACAGAGGTTTTCCAAAAAGGTTTCCTACCATTTCCATTATTTCTGTTGCTTTCAATGTGTCGTCTGCAAAGGCTTTCAATTAGTACTAATCTAAAATTCTACCATGTGGTATAATGTTAATACAGGCTGGACTGTATTTTTAAATTTTGCATGCAATAATGATTCAAACAACAACCGTTAAATCTTATATGTAACATAACTGCACTGTTGAGCGTAATTTTTGGACAACAACCTCAAAAAGAAAAAGAAAATTTTTTGTGGCAGATTTAATGTCATCTTCAAATATTGGTGTCTTTCTTTACTTTGAAAATGTGCACTGATGTGTACATAAGGTGCATATCCTCTAGCATCAAATTCTCCATTAGAGAGAAAGGAGAAGGCTTAACCCTTTACCAAACAACAAAATTTTAGACTTGGCCAAATTAAAAACATTTGCAGACAACAATTCAAAAGTGGCTCAAATGGCGGACTTTGTCCTTGATAGAGTAGAAAACATTGTTTTCAGCATTTTCTCCTTTTCCATCAATGTTTTTTAAAAGGCTTCTTTCCCAGGGTCATTAAAACCAGGGCTTGCTTGTATGGTGAAGGGTTAATCCTTTACAACATTATCTCAAGTTTTAACAACCCTGGAAAAGAAGCCTTTTGAAAACATTGTGGGAAAAGGAGAAAAAGTTAACTAATTTATTAAGTAAATTGGAAGACATCTGTGTTGTCTTGCAGCAAAACCACTTTGAAAATACTGTGGCAAAAGGATGAGCAATAAGTAGCAATTTGCATTCTCCCACTGCAACAATATTATTATTTACATACTTGTATTTAAACTCTTTACCAAACAGTGTTTTAGACCTGTCCAATCTGAAAGCATTTGCAGACAAGAAATTAAATGTGTAACAAGTAACAGAATTTGTTTGTAAAAGGGCAGTAAACATTCTTGGAAGAGGAGAAAATGCTAGTTACCACTCCTTTTCCCGTAATTTTTTCCAAAAGCTTTTTCTGAAGGGGTTGTTAACCCTTTACCAAACAATCCCTGGTTTTCACGACCCTGAGGAAGAAGCCTTTTGAAAACATCATGGGAAAAGGAGAAAATGCTGGTAACCAGCATTTTCTCCTTTTCCCACAATGTTTTCTACCCTACCCAAAACAAACTTTAATTTTTGAGTCACATTAATTTTATTGTCTGCAAATGTTTTCAATTTGGACGAGTCTAAAATCTTGTTGTTTGGTAAAGAGTTAAAACATGGGACTGTTTGTTAAAGGGGTTTTACAACTTTATTTCTGTTTATTATCACTATTTTATATAGACAGTTTGCTGCAAATTTGTTTGTAGTAGTTAGTTAACTCTTTACCAAACAATGAAATTTTGGACTCAACCAAATTGAAAGCATTTGCAGACGACAAATTAAATGAAACTCAATGACACTTTCTGTCTCTGATAGGAAAGAAAACATTGTGGGAAAAGGAGAAAATGCTGGTAATCAGCATTTTCTCCTTATCCCACAATGTTTTCAAGTCTTCTTCAGGGTGGTTAAAACTCGGAATTGTGTGGTAAAGGGTTAACTCTTTACAAAATGTGAATAATTTTAGACTGAAAGCATTACAGATGACAGATTAAATGTGACTCAAAAACTAAAATTTCTCTTTGGATTGAAAGAAGATATAGTAGGAAAAGGAGAAAGTGCTGTTTATCTGCTTAATTTCTCCTTTTCCCACCATATTTTCAAAAGCCTCCTTCCCAAAGTCCCTTTCACAATTGGAATATGATTACATGTAATTGCAGCAATTTGGTCACATGATCTCAAAAAGCTTTTACAAATGCAAAAGACGCCGTTCAACAAAAGCGAGTGTAAGCCACCATTGCAAGACAAAGGTGCATATGCTCCTGCAATTGATTGTACGTTTACCCATGAGTTTGCACAAGAAACTGCGATTGGTGTTCAACCCTACAACTGGTGGGATTAGTGGTGTAGTGGTATGATTTATTTCAACACCGTGCGATTGGTTGGGAGTTTGGAATGAGTCCTATCGGATGATCATGATATTGGTTGTAGGAGTGGTCGTGCAATGAACAGGAGATTTATATTGGTCCAAGGTATGGATCTTGTCAGATCAATGCTGAATTCCAAAGAATGAAAGAAAGGTTGTCAGAAAAAGCAAGAAACACCGAGCAAAAAACAGAAGTGTGCGGCAGCAGCTTCCAGCTTCCTTCATAAAGGACAGGAGAACATTTTAGTTGCTGATTGATTTGTCTCTTTAAAATAATAGCATAAAGTTTCTTCAAGTCGTACAAAGGTAGTACAGTGTTCAGACATGTTAAGTCTCCCGGAAATTCCGTGAGCATCACGAAAAAAGACAGCGGCAAACGGCTCACGGGTTTTTGCTAAAAACTCGCGGAAAATATAAATTCCGATTTTTTTTTAAAGCCACAACTTGTATCCTGGAAAAATACGATGAGACCTGGAGTGTCCGGAAATCAGATCTCCGCGAACGCTTGCTTTATTGATTGCTACCGGGTCTGTAAATATATAGAGCGTTTGCAGGTACCTGATCAGACATGCGCATTAAGCAAATTTGAGAGAAAAGAAAAGATGTCGAAGCGTGCTCTTTCACCAGGGCCATTAACACCGAAAAAAAGACAGAAAAAAGTTCAGTACAACACAAAATACAGCATCAAACTTGAGAAAACGTATGAATGGGTTCGGAAAAGCGATCACTCTGCCACACAAGCGTTTTGTATGGTATGCCAGTGGCATTTTAGTGTAAGCCATGGAGGCTATTGACGATGTGAAACGCCATGGTGAGGGAAAGAAACAATCTGAACTTTACGCCGCTAGAAAAAGCAGCAAAGCTGTGAGTTCGTTTTTTGTGGGAAGCTAAAGCAACACAGAATTGGATACCATTTTTTTTTTATTCTGAAATAACATCTCGTTACTGTCAGTACACTTTTGTATCTTTGCTTTCTTGTTTTGTAATGTGTAGTCTGTAGTACAGTTCAATAAAGTTAATAAAATCATACACGTATGTTTTTTTCTGAATTTGAATTTTAAGAGTATCTTGAGCTATGAATATTAATAAAAAGAAGCTGTAGGAGTGCCCACAGAACTAGGAAAAATAGCCTCCAGGACATGCCAGATGGCACCAAAAGGCACCATTTTTTTCAAAATTTTCCGGGGGAGCATGCCCCCTGACCCCCCTAGCAGAGCTTCGCGCCTGTGGCGCTCGCGTCAGATACGGGCTGTCCGACTGATTTTTTTTCCAGGAACTTAACATGTCTGATTGTTGCACGAGCTGATATGAGTTGTCTAATAACAGTCCAAGATTCATATTCAAAATGCAGCTGCATGTATGACTGGTAGCTAGAGATCCCTAATACATGTACAAGTGTTGCACAATGCCTGAACTAAAAAATATTGCGAGTCTTGTCATGCAATGGTTTGCAAAGCTGTGCAACATTCATACGACTGTTAGTGAGAACAAGTGCGAGTATTTCCATGGCATGCTGTCTCGTCAGAATTTCGAACATTTTCAAAAGTCTAACATGATCAGTTGCGACCGCTTGAGACTATGCAATGACTGACAGCTTGCAATATTTCATGCGAGTGTTCATGCAACACTGGTTAAAAAGTGTTGCAGGTGGTCATAGACTGGTCGCAAGGTAATTATGAAAGGGGCTTTAGGGTCATTAAAACTTCAGATTGTGTTGTAAAGGGTTAACTTTCAATCAGATGACAAAATCTTAGACTTGTCCATTATGGAAAGCATGTTCTGCCAAAAGTTTAATGTCTTTATGATGAGATTTGTTGAAAAAGAATAAAACATTGTTGGGACAGAAGGAAATGCAGACTTAACCTACATTTCCTCATTTTCCATGATCACTTCCAGAGGCTTTTTCCTTACTGTCATAAAAACATTGTATTGTTAGTAAAGGGTTACCCAAGTGAGTACTTACCCAGTTACATTTTTTGACAATAAATTGGAGTACAAGTTTGTCCTTAACATTGTCACAGAAAGCCTGAGAACCCTCTGACAGACAGTTGGAAATTATCTTTAACCCTTTACCAATAAATCCCATGGTTTAACTCTTTACCAGATGACACAATTTAAGACTTGTCCAAATGGAAAGTATTTGCAGACGATAAATTAAAGGTGGCTCAAATGATGAAATTTGTCTTTGACAGGATAGAAAAGATCGTGCGAAAAGGAAAAAAATGCTGGTTACCAGCATTTTCTCCTTTTCCTACAAGTTTTCAAAAGCCTTCTTCCTCAGGGTCGTTTAGTGGGGATTGTGTTGTAAAGGGTTAATGATGCCTGGAGAAAGCTGTTGGAAAAAAATGTAAGAAAAGTATTGGTAACCAGTATTTTTTCCTTTTCCTACAATATTTTCTACCCTTTCACAGACAAATTAATTACTTGAGCCATATTTTAGTGGTGTCCGTGGTTGTGAGGTAGAGCGTCTGCCTTGTAACCATAAGGTCCCCAGTTCAATACCCGGGAGCAGGTGTCGACTTTGGGATTTGTCATTGGCCCACACATTCGGCGCAGTGTAGTTCCCAGGAAGCAGAATTGAGAGAAATTAGTATAAGTTGTAAGAACTTGTTTCTCAATCAATGTGAAATAAATATGTTTAAACTAAATATTTGATTTGTCATATGCATTATGCTTTCAGTTTTTGCTTGTCTGACATCTTGTTATCTGGTAAAGAGTTAAGCTGAATAATATTATTCAGCACTCTATGGGTTAAGGATCAAATGAAAATGAAATCAGTTGACCCATCCTGTATACCCGCCTACCTGTCTTACTCAGACACCTACCTTATTTATGTCCGATCTACCTGGACCCTGGTTGACCCAGCTTCTGTGTCATAATTACCAGGTGGGTGAACCGAACAATGGGAAGCAGTACTAAAAGAAAAGTAATACATGGCTATTTTCAAATTAGTAAGTAATAAATAAACTTTTCGATGGGTTGATTTGAGCTGATAAACAGAGGTCCAAAGTATTGGTAATTGTCCTAATGGCCTCTTTATCACACGCAGATGAATTCAAATTTGTCATCTTCCATTTACAACTTGGCTTATAATTTATGTATGCCATAATTCACTGTCCAAACTTTTTGTTAGAACAGTATGAATACTAAGACTTGATATCAATTTATTGGTGTTTAAATGACCTTTTTTTAAATATTTTCCCTGTGACATTAGTGTCACCGTGGGAGAAAGTCAGAGTTTTGACACTTTTCAATATAGAGAAAGTTCCTTCCTGACTCAGATGCTTATCTTTGCGCACCTGGGGCCTTTAATTCACCAATCTGTCTAAACTGCTTTTTTTGTCTAACCCTAGATTTAGAAATTAATAATTTCTGATTGGCTTAACCATTTGGTTTGAAATTGCTTTATTTTCAAAGTTATATAATGTTTGAGAATTAGACAAAGAATTTTATTTAAAATAGCTGGTCAATACATACTGTCCAAGATTTTTATCAAAAATACATTTCGATTGGGTAACTCCTTTGCCAAACAATCCAGCACTTTTCAGACCATTGAAAAAAAGGCCATTAAAAACTTTTTCTCTTTTTCCCAAAATGTTGTCTACGCTGTCAAAAAAATCTTATCATTTAAGCTACATTTTATTTATTATTGTCTGTCTGGTAATCTCAATATAATGCAACAAAAATGAACATGGGCATTTGTTAGCCATGCAAAATGCAAGTAAGGTTTGTTTTTTTTTCAGCATAGCTAAATGTGCTGGCTTTTGACCTACTTTTTGGTACTCAACAAATGAACAAATAACAATTTTATGATTGGTAAAAAATTTAAACATATTTATTTTAAGGGCCCTTGCAGTATTTGTGGGCAAATTTACGCCTTCTATCTTTTTTAAAGATATTTCTTGTTTGTGCTTTAAGCCTTCAATCTTTTTCAAAGGTATTTCTTGTTTGTGCTTTTTTCCCCAGGATATCTTAACTTTGATAATCATTCAGGGTTAGCACTGATTCTTTTCCTCTTCTTTTTCTAAGGCTGAAAACTACAAAGGCATGAAAAATTGCAGAGTCAGGCTCAGGTATTCACGAGATACTTTGCTGTGAACAATTTCGACTGAAAGTCTCCACTTTATTTGTATAGCTTCTAGTCTGCTTAAACCTTTTTAAAAAAATCTTAGGTTCTACGGGAGGAAAGCCTTTTTCACAATTTTTTAACCCCATTAAAAATCATTTTTTACCTTCATTCATTTGCCATTATGCTTCAAATTTGGACAAATCTAAAATTCTGTTGTTTGGTAAAAAAGTTAAGACCTACTAACTGTGATGAAAATGTCTGCTACATATCATCCTAAGACATCTTGTAAACTATCTTGTTTTCAATTTAATATGCTGCTTCAAAAAAAAATATCTTCAATTATTATGCAGGAGTAAAAATAGTATCCAGAATATCAAAGTACAATGGTATCAGTAACCTATGCATACTACAGTGATGTACAAGTTTACCAATCTGTTTAAAACCTTTGCCAAACAATTCAATGCTTTTTTCAATCCTCATTGGAAGAAGGCTTTTGAAAATACAGGAAGAAGAGAAAATGTTGGAAAACAGAATTTTCTCCTTTTCCCAAATTATTTTCTACCTTTCAAAGACAATTCCAATGACTTGAGCTACATTTTATTAGTCATCTGGAAATCCTTTCAATATGTTACAAGTTTAAATTATGGTGGTCCGGAAAAGCATCAAGTTATTTTCTTACTTCTAAGACATTACAAACCTGTAAAATACACATATAAATTTGATGAAAATCAAACAGCAGACTATATACATGTGATATGCCTTCTGATCTTGGTATATAACATCCATTGAAACAGCAAAACTTGTGATTCTCTGTGGGTTAAACTTTAAAAAGAGTTGTGCATTAAGTTGTATATCAAGTTGCACATTAATCCTTACATCCGTCATTAAATACATCTATGGCTATAAGTTAAACTGACTTTTATATCAATTTTAGATCCCACTGTATGTCAGTCATAAAAGTATCAACTCTTTACATGAAAAAAAACAACAGAATTTCAGACTAGTCCACCTTGAAAGCATTTTGGAGACAACTTATCGTGTTGCTCAAAGAGGTGACACTTTTTTTTTTGACAGAATGGAAAGAAAATTTTAATACATGTATGGGTACATGAGAAAAGTAACCCAGTACATAAAATGTTTTCAAAACCACTCTGTCACTGGGTCTTGGTAACACATTACCATGCAGTAAAGGGTTAAAATTTGAAGTCAGGATTCACCTACCACGTCTATATTATGACTAATGATTCCAAGGCTGTAGAGCAGCGCACCTATTGTTGATTCTTTAATTAAGCTTCATTTTATTTGCCTTTGAAAGTAACCAACAAAATTTTCATCCAACAGTATCATTTGATAGAACAATTTTCATTGCATCCATGGCACATGTCTAACATATTCCCACTTGGTTTTAAGATTTAGTTAACATACTTGACATAACATTTCCTCATGAAGTTTCTCAAATGATGGAATTGTGAGTGTCACAACAGAAAACATTGTGGGAAAAGGAGAAAATGCTGGTTACCAGCATTTTCTCCCAATGTTTTCAAAAGCCTTCTTTCCCATGGTCGTTAAAATATGGGATGTGTGGTGAAGGGTTAAGATTACAATAATATGACTGAGAGTTTACAAAGAATTCCAGTCCCTAAAAGTCTGACTTCTGACCTTGTGGTTGCTGGGTTGATACCCTGTTGAGGCAAACTTTTTTTTTTTGGCGATTATATGCCTCTCACCTGTTGCATTTGAGAAAAGTAGTCAGTGGCTTAGAAAGAAAGTTGTATCAGTATTGGTGTGATGAAGCCAGGAAACACATGCATAGGTCACTGACTGCCGTGATATGACCTAGGCTGTTAAAACGGCTTTTAACTATGATACAAACAAACAGACCTGTCCCTAAAACAGATGGGTTGTATCACAATATTTGACTATCAAGTCCACAATTGTTTGATACTCATATAGGCCTGAGTTAACAGTCCATACATCATATGTGGTAGTTCTCTGTCAGAAATATTTAAATATTGTAATTTGTTTGAATCATACATCAATCTTGTCAGAATGATAAAATGAATGGACAGGACAAGGAGAGTTTTGCTTCAGTACATTTTTTAATGCTTAACTCATGGTGTCTTGTAGATAACTCTAGACTATTTCAGATGTAATTAACCCTTAAAGGCACAGTAGTGACCAAATTTAAACAATGAGGGTGTTAAAATGCATTTAGGTTTAAATCATACCACATGAAAGTATGGAAATTATTGTTCAGATGACAATCTGTTATTGTACAGTTAGTCGAAGCGTTACTTGCTGGCAGAAAAATGAATTTAAAAACTAGGTAAATAGTAAACAAACAATAGAGCCACCTGGTACATTTTAACCTGATTTCAAAATACATTTTTGCATACTTTTAAATGGTATGATTTAAATGCATTTAAACATCTGCATGGTTTATTTTTGGCCGCTATTGAGCCTTTAACCTGCTGAATAGGTTAAATGAAACATACAAGCAAATATGAACAAGAGGGCCATGATGGCCCTGTATCGCTCCACTGGCAAGTAAGTAATAACACTACAAGCCAAACATTACAATACTTGACCATTTTGTTTCAAACTTGAAGACATACAAAATCTTTTCTATAAAATCCTACGAGAAAGATGTGACCCCTGGGCAAAGCCATTTTTGACCACAAAGCTATAATTACTTGAATCCTGGTGGAGGTCCACAAGATAAAGCCCCATACCAAATAATACAGGTCTAGAATGTGTGTTTATAAACAAGAAGATTTTCAAAGTTTCCTCAATAAAAGGCCCTGTAAAACATGAGACCCATGAGACAGGGCTAAATTTAGTAGCCCTAGGTCTTATTATGGTTAGTAACAAGAGGATTTACAAAGTTTTCACCACAAAAGCCCATGTAAAACTTGTGACCCCTGGTGTGGGGACAAAATTGACCCCAAGACTATCATTTGGGCCCTCCTGGTAGAGGCCCACTAGATAAAGCTACATGCAAAATTTGGTTTACCTAGGCCTTATGGCTAGGTACAAGTAGATTTTTAAAGTTTTCCCAATATAAGCCCATTTAAAACTTGTGACCCCCGGGACGGGGCCAAATTTGACCCCAGGGCTATAATTTGAGCACCCGTGGTAGACACCCACTAGATAAAGCTACATGCCAAATTTGGTAGCCCTAGGCCTTATCACTAGGTACTAGAAGATTTTTAAAGTTTTCCCTATATAAGCCCATATAAAAACTTGTGACCCCCGGGGCTGGGCCAAATTTGACCCCAGGGCTATAATTTGGGCACTCTTGGTAGATGCCTACTTGATAAAGATACATGCCAAATTTGGTAGCCCTAGGCCCTTTGGCTAGGTACCAGAAGGATTTAAAAGTTTTCCCTATATAAGCCCATATAAAACTTGTGACCCCCCGGGGCAGGGCCAATTTTGACCCCAGGGCTATTATTTGAAGGAACTTGGTAGAGGTCCACTAGATAAAGCTACATGCCAAATTTGGTAGCCCTAGGCCTTATGGTTTCAGACAAGAAGATTTTAAAGATTTTCAATATTTTTCAGTTTTGTTGCCATGGCAACCAGAGTTTTTGAAGGAATCAAATTCTTTCAAGAGATTCTGAAGAGGACCATGGCAGGATCATTTCTGGGAAGTTTCATCAAAATTGGATGGGTAGTTTCAGAGAAGATGTTTGAAATAAAAGTTAATGCGCGCACGGATGGACGGATGCACGCACGGACGGACGCACGCACAACGGACACCAGGCCATGACATAAGCCCTCTGGCCTTCGGCCAGTGGAGCTAAAAACCCAATGTTTGCTATTTCAAAGTTGCCGTCAGTATCTGTATGAAGACCATCTTTACAGGAATACAATACACCTGAGGCATATT
The DNA here is from genome assembly GCA_946811185.2 of Hippopus hippopus. Classification (NCBI taxonomy): domain Eukaryota; kingdom Metazoa; phylum Mollusca; class Bivalvia; order Cardiida; family Cardiidae; genus Hippopus; species Hippopus hippopus. The sequence continues at coordinate 25,904,021 of OX328106.1, read as the reverse complement.
CTGGCAAAACCAGGTTTAATGCATCTCTATAGTGCATTGTACCAATCCACTTTGTCCAAAAACTGACTGGATCATGAAGTAGACTGGTCCTTTGACAAGCAGACGAGTGACCAAAAGCATGAAAGTTTGACTCATGTCAGCCTGAGCAGACTACAAAGGCTAAAGCCAGGTTGATTCTTTTTGCAGATGCGCTAACCCTTTACCAAAAACAAGAGGGCCATGATGGCCCTGTATCGCTCCACTGGCTAATACGTAAAATCACTACATGCCAAACATTACAATACTTGGCCAATTGGTTTTGAACATAAGACCCCTGAAACAGGACTAAAATTGGTAGCCCTAGTTCATATGGTTAGTAACAAGAAGATTTCTAAAGATTTCACTATATAAGCCCATGTAAAACTTCTGACCCCTCAGGGTGAATCAAATTCCCCCCTAGGGCTATAATTTACGCACTCTTGGTGAAGGGCCTTTAGATATAGCTACATGCGAAATTTGGTAGCCCTACGCTTTATGAATAAGTACAGGGAGATTTCTTAAGTTTTCTCTACATAAGCCCATGTAAAACTTGTGACCCCCGGGGCAGGGCCAATTTTGACCCCAGGGCTATAATTTAAGCACTCTTGGTAGAGACCCACTAGATAAAGCCACATGCAAAATTTGGTAGCCCTAGGCCTTACGGCTAGGTACAGGGAGATTTCTAAAGTTTTCCCTAAATAAGCCCATGTAAAACTTGTGACCCCCGGGGTGGGGTCAAATTTGACCCAAGGGCTATAATTTGGGCACTCTTGGTAGAGGCCCACTAGATAAAGCCACATGCAAAATTTGGTAGCCCTAGGCCCCATGGCTAGGTCAAAGAAGAATTTTAAAGTTCTCCCTATATAAGCCCATGTAAAACTTGTTATATAAGCCCATGTAAAACTTGTTACCCCCGGGCAGGGCCTAATTTGACCCCAGGGCTATAATTTGAACAATCTTGGCAGAGGTCCACTAGATAAAGCTACATGCCAAATTTGGTAGCTCTAGGCCCTATGGCTAGGTAGAAGAGGAATTTTAAAGTTCTCCCTAAATAAGCCCATGTAAAACTTGTGACCCCCGGGGCGGGGCCAATTTTGACCCCAGGGCTATAAATTGAAGAAACTTGGTAGAGGTCCACTAGATAAAGCTACATGCCAAATTTGGTAGCCCTTGGCCTTACGGTTTCAGACAAGAAGATTTTCAAAGATTTTCAAAATTTTTCAGTTTTGTTGCCATGGCAACCAGAGTTTTTGAAGGAATTAAATTCTTTCAAGAAATTCTGAAGAGGACCATGGCAGGATCATTTCTGTGAAGTTTCATCAAAATTGGATGGGTAGTTTCAGAGAAGAAGACGTTTTAAAAAAAAGTTAACGCACGGACGGACGGACGCACGGACGGACGGACGGACGCACGACGGACAACAGGCCATGACATAAGCCCGCTGGCCTTCGGCCAGTGGAGCTAAAAACAACCCTGTTTTAACAACCCTAATGAGCAGGCCTTCTAAGAACAGTGAAAAAAGGAGAAAATGCTGGTAACCAGTATTTTCTCCTTTTTCCCCACTATGTTTTCTACCCTGTAAGAGATCATTTTCCCCATTGCAGCCACATTTGATTTATCGTCTGCAACCGTTTTCAGTTTGGACTAGTCTAAAATTTGTCATTTGGTAAGGAGTTAGACCTTTTTTTCACAGAACATGGCTCTTATCATTCTGTTATTAGAGTTGTTCAAAAGTTGCGAAATTGAAATCTGATTTTGCCCAACTTTAAAAACTAAAACCAGCCATGTATAAACCAACATGATTTACAGTTTGACATAACAATAAAACGTTATAACATTTTTGCCCAAAGAAAACTTGCTTGTTATGTATGTGATCCGATGCAAAAGGAAAATGGGCATAAATTACGCAAATGGGTAAAGTTTCAATTGATATTATAGTTATATAAGTAGGCTGTTGGTGGATACCATGTTTACTACCACATAGGACAGCACTCCATTCAAGCCATGGACAAAATGAAAAGTTGTTGAAGAGCCATGAATGGATCAGGTTATATTCCATTTTCTGTGAACTGTAAAGCATGAAGTTACCTAGACCTTGTCAAAATGAAGTTGCAAATGCTTTTATGGCCCAAGGAAACCTAACTCTTAGAGCTCTGAATTAAAGATATGGAACTATGGAACTTTCCCATAGGAAAATCAGCTAAGATGTTGCTATTTCGAGGTTTTTGAGGCCAATATATATAAGTATTGAAAGATTTTAATGATTTTTACACTTCCAATGAGAATTTTCTGTTAATAAGTCACATTTAATTTGTTGTCTGCAAATGCTTTTGATTTGAACAAGTCTAAAATTTGTTCATTCAGTGCAGGTCTAAAATAGAGTTTAACCAAATAATGTTAGGATCAATTGATTAAAATGGTATTTTATGCTGCTTTCAACATTATTTCAGTCAGTTGCTTTAAATGTGGCCAGTTTAGATCAAGATCAGACAAAAAAAATACATGCAGGTTGATCTCAGATTTACACTTGTTTAATAGCTGTCTTCTTCCTCAGGGTCACTGAAACACAGTATTGTTTGTGCAGCATTTAATGCCATTCAAAAATATGTTTGAGTAACGTTCAGAATGGTTACAGCACCTGTCTGTGTGTTCTTGGAGCTACAGTGCTCTGCACAAGCAGCTCATTGCTTTCCAACTTTACAATGTTGAAACTATTTTCAGAGGTTAACATCAACTTGGCAAAGTTTGGCTGCCCCATGGTTTGTGCTTGCCCATTGCTTTACCAGCAATTTACTTGAGTTTGGTAGTGACCAACTGAATTTGACCGATCACATTAGTATTCCCATTTAAATAGCTCTGCATTGAAATTTGGGCTACAATTATAAAGCTGTCATGCAGGTTGTGCAATGATTCTTTTATGTATTCCAATGCAGAGGCGAGAAGTCACGTTAAAGAGATAAATCGTATGTAAAAACATAAACCTGAAGAAGAACATAAATCATGACAAGGCAACCTCTTTTTAAATGCCATTCAGCTGTGCCTATTGTTCAGCTAAGAAAATAAAACTATAATCATGAAAAAAAAAAATTCAGATTCAAATCCTTGGGAGGCTGTTAACACTTCAACCTTTTACAAAGAAAAAAGGACCCTGAAGAAGGATGCTTTTTAACTCTTTACCACACAAAACTGCAGACATGTCCAAACTGAAAGCATTTGCAGATGACAATTGTGGTCCCAATGATGGACTATATCCTTGATAGGGAAGAAAACATTGTGCGAAAAGGAGAAAATGCTGGTTACCAGCATTTTCTCCTTTTCCCAAAATGTTTTCAAAAGGCTTCTTCCTTAAATACTTTAAAACTCGGGATTATGTGGTAAAGGGTTGACCCTTTTCTGAAGACAAAATTTTGAAAATCGAAAGCATTTTGTAGATGATGAAGAAAATGTGGTTCAAATGAAGAGGGGGTCTTGTGTGGTTCAGTGGTTAGGTGTGGGACTCGGGTTCGAGCCTCACTGGGTCTTTCACAGGAGTGTCCTTGGGCAAGACACTTCAGAGTCCCAGCCTAGTACTGGTTAAACCCAGGAAAACATGAATGTGTAAGCTGTCGCCGTGATATGACTGAAATAATGTTGAAAGTGGCGTAAAACACCATTCAAACAAACAAACAAACATCAAATGAAGAGATTTGTCCTTGAAAGAGTTACTTAGAAAGTATTGTTGGAAAAGGAGAAAATGCTGGTTACTTTTCCCACAATGTTTTCAAAAGCTCCCCTGGGTCGTTCAAACACAGGATTGTTTGGTAAAGGCTTAAAACATTGTAGGAAAAAAGGAGACAATGCTGGTGGTTGTGTGGCTAAAACGATGAGTTCTGTCTTTGGTATGGTAGAAAACATTGTGGGAAAAGAAGAAAATGCTGGTAACCAGCATTTTCTTCTTTTCCAACAATGCTTCCCACTATTTTATAGATAAACCTTGTTAATTTAGCTACCTTTAATTTTTCATCTTCATGCTTTCAACATGATCAAGTCTAAAACTTGACCTGGTAAAGAGTTATGGTGCTTTTGTGGTTGGTTAAGGTCAAGATATGCCTTATCAAACACAGATTTGGAATTGTAAGTTTTGATGTCATTCTTTTCACAAACTCAAGATGTATTGCATTTCTGTAACAGCCAAAGGATTAACTCTTTACCACATAATCCCGACTTTTAATGACCCTGTGAAAGAAGCATTTTGAAAACATTGTGGGAAAAGGAGAAAATGCTGGTAACCAGCATTTTCTCCTTTTCCCACCATGTTTTCTACCCTTCTCAAAACAAATTTCAATTTTTCAGTCACCTTTGTTTTGTCGTCTGCAAATGCTTTCAATGTGGACCAGTCTAAAATTTTGTCGTTAGGTAAAGAGTTAAAGGCACTGAAATCATAATTATGCACATCAAAAATGCTATTGGTGTCATCTAATGAGAACTATAAAAGGTAATGATTAATTATTTATAAAGGTAAATAAACTTCATTAGAAAGATAAAAACCAAAAAATTCAGGCATGACAGACAGACAAGTGTGACAATCACTTTATTACATGGCTTTAATGTCAATTGAATGAAAAAAAAAAAATGTTTGATTAGAAAATTTTGATGTTCAAAGTCCATTTCCTTGTCTGTAACATTTTTCTCTTTTTGAAATAACAATATAAAGCGATAGGATTTCAAAGAAAATGTTATAATGACTAGTCATTCAAGGTTGCCCAGGGGCAACTGTGAAGTCCACCATAGATGGACTTATTGAACTACAGTAAAGAACATCATAACCTGCACTCAGAAAAAAAGTAAACAAGATGTCTGTTTGTAAAACAGTCATGCCCCCCTACTACCACATTGATACAGGAAGTGGCACTGGTCATAAACTGATATCAAAAGAATTGATTGGGGGTCATCTTTTTGATTTATAGCCCACTTCAATTGTTAAATGTGATAATCTGTCAACAGTTCGCATAATTATACACACCGCCATGTGTATACATACAAGATTGTAAACAGTCGCTGATACACAGACTGGGTTATTGATTTTCTTTTCGGCACGCGCGTTCGACTTCCGCTTTTTCCCAGTCATTTTCTTCGATGCTTACTACGTCCCTGATAATACGCAAATAAAATGTTGGAGCCACAAGTTGAGCCACATATGATGATTTTTGAGACACTTTCATTTTCTTTTGAGCAAATGGCTCAAGTGGCGAACGGCAGCACGGGCCCTGAATCATCTGGTGATCACTGTGACCTTGACCTTTCACGGATTAACCTTAAAATCGATAGAGTTCATTTACACTCCAAGATGAATATCTGTACAGAATTTGAAGAACATATGTCAATTCTGTGTCTAGTTATCATCTGGACAAGGTTAGGTCTAAATATCATTAAGTTGAAGGCCACTGTGACCTTGACCTTTGATGGATTAATCTCAAAATCGATAGGGATCATCTGCACTCCGAGACGAATGTCAGCGCCAAATTTGACGAACCTAGGTCAATTCTGTGTCTAGTTATCATCCGGACAAGGTTTGGTCTATATATCAACATGTTGACGGTCACTGTGACCTTGACCTTTAACCGATTGACCTCAAAATCAATAGGGATCATCTACACTCCAATACGCATGTCTGTGCCAAATTTGACAAACCTAGGTCAATTCTGTGTCTAGTTATCATCCGGACAATGTTTGGTCTATATATCAACATGTTGACGGTCACTGTGACCTTGACCTTTGACCGATTGACCTCAAAATCAATAGGGATCATCTACACTCCGAGACGCATGTCTGTGCCAAATTTGACAAACCTAGGTCAACTCTGTGTCTAGTTATCATCCGGACAAGGTAAGGTCTACCGACGGACCGACCGACACGGATGGATGGACGGACGGACCGACCGACATTAGCAAAGCAATATACCCCCACTTCGTTGAAGGGGGGCATAATTATCACTCAATGTGCATCTATCTCATTCCAATTCCCTTTGTTTTCATCAGGGTAGGATTATTCCTAATTTATGAACAAATGGAAACTCAATTTATCACCAAGTATGACCTTGACCTTACTAAAATTAATAACGAAAAGATACTTACACTCATTAACTAGAAAATACTCTCAAACATTGCATCATTTGACCTTCAAATGTGACTGTGACATTGGACACACTTAAACAAATGTTACGAATGGCACAGTCTACCAATGAATAAACAATATTGTGCCAAATTATTCCTCAATCCATTCATACATATGGAAGTTACGTTTTGGACAAGCTCTATGATAGTAGTATCATTTTACCTTCAAGTGTGACCTTGACCTCAGATGTATATGAACTAATGTTTGAAATGGCCGTTCACTTACAATAGAAGAACACAGACCTTGACATTGGACCTAACTGAAAAAGTATTTCAAATGGCACTTAATCATCACATGAAGGAGAACAATAATTGTGCAATGTTCTTTTGAAATCCAACAATAAATATAGAAGCTTTAATTCAGACTAAAATTGGACAGATGAATGCATGCACACATGCCTACACATGCACGAACACCGAGCAGACGTTGTAGAGACTATGTCTGTAACAGGCTCTCAAGCAATTGTTTCTATTTCCTAGTGCCACACATGACAGCTACTACTCCGCAGAATCATTAGAAATCAGAAAACACACAAGATTCAGTACAAATATTATACAGAAGATCATCAGATATGCCAGCTCATGAGAACTATTCATGGCTAATACTAAAGTACTGACTTTGCTAGATCCCATTTATACACTTATATAGAGCCTGGAAGAACATCAAGACATAGACAATCAGAAACTGCTTCAAAAATCCAGCTTTGGTGTACGTGGTTGTGAGGTGGCACATCGGCCTCCTGACCTTGAGGTCCTGAGTTCAATACCCGTGAGCAAATGCTTTGAATTTGGTTGAGTTCAAAATTTTGTTGTTTGGTGAAGATTTATGCCCCCTTTTCATAGAGCATGACTCAATTACTTCTATTTATGAACCTTGCATGATATTACAGGTCAAGGATGGTATGGGGGATATAAAATTCTGCACTACTGTTCATCCTGTTGGTCGAGACTAAATCAAAAGTAATCTATCAAAAAGTCTGAACAAAGAGCAGAAATAATAATTTCTGCATAATAATAATTATTATGATAGAATAAAACATAGCAACAAAGAGAGAATTTCCCTTTTGATACATGTACCACCTTTTTTTTTAAATTGTCTATTGTAGGCATGGCAAGATACTGCTCTGTGGGGGAAGGATAAAATTGTATTTTTTAAAAGTTTATCTCCTATAAAAAATGTGAGGTTTTATACTTTTTATCTAAAATTTGAATTAACGGTTGTTCTTGATAACCTTTTACAAAATAATCCTAGGTTTTTACCACTCTGAGCAAGAAGGATTTTGAAAACATTGTGGGAAAAGAAGATAATGCTGGTGAACCAGCTTTTACTCCTTTTTCTATTATGTTCCCTTAAACCTTTCGAAGACAAATCCAACTTGAACCATCCTGTATTTTGTTGCTTGCAAATGCTTTCAAACTGGGTTAGTGTTAAATTATATAGTAAGGTAAAGAGTTAAACCTTTAGCAAACAATCACAATTTATGACGGTAGTTAACTAGACAGCTTTTGAAAACATTGAGGGAAAAGAGAAAATGCAAGTAACAAGTATTTTCTCCTTTTGCCACAATGTTTTTACTCAGTCAAAGAACTTTGGATCATTTGCATCATTTTTGAATTTGTCGTCTGCAGATGCTTTCAATTTGGACATGTCTGAAATTTTGTAATATGGTACAGAGTTGACCCAAACATTCCTAAACTTGATATAACACCATGTCGGCAAGATATAAAGTTACCAATTATATGAGTATATTGCATAATAAGGTGGTTGCCACAATAAAATGAATTTTAAACCATTATTGAAAAAGACCTATTGGCTCTGCAGAATATCCAGGTAGTTCCCACACAATGCCGTATTCTAATTTTTTTCTCCCCATACCTGTAAATTTCATGCCTTTTCTTTAATTACGATACTTTCATTTTTAAAGATTAACTTTTTACTAAACAATCTCTTGTTTTAATAGCCCTGAGAAAGAAAGGCTTTTGAAAAACATTGTGGAGACAATGCTGGTGACAGGCATTTTTTTTCCCAAAAATGTTTCCTACTCTTTCCAAGAAAAATCCTATCTCATAGCAACATTTAGTTTATATAACCTTAACTCTTTCCATACTATAGACAACACCAGAAGCTTTTGTGGACAGTGTAGATCAAGATCAGACTGCGCAGAATGTGCAGTCTGATCTCTGATCTACATTGTCCACCCCTATTTTCTAGATTATGACCAAATAGTCTCTTGATCTTGTAGCGGAAATGAATTTTTAATCTGAGAAAATGCAATTTATTTATTCAGTAGTGAGAGATAAAATGCTTCCAGTATCAAGGTCAAGACTCATATTTTGTTGTTGGGTTTAACCCTTTACCACACAGCAAAATTTAAGACCTATCCAAATTGAAAACATTTGCAGATGACAATTTCATAGTGGCTCAAATGACGCAACTTTTCTTTGATAGGGTAGAAAACTTTGTGGGAAAAGGAGAAAATGCTGGTTACCAGCATTTTCTCCTTTTCCCACAATGTTTTCAAAAGGCCTCTTTTTTAGGGGCGTCAAAAGGCGTCATTGTGTGGTAAAGGGTTAAGGTTGACTCTTCCGAGCCATAAAGCTCTGGTGAATGGTACCAAGGTCAGGATCAAACTGTAAAGAGTGCCCACTGTAATATTGGACCTTTACTTCTTCATGGTAACAAAATTTTATTTTTCCCAATTGAAAGCATTTGTAGATGTCAACTAAAGCGCGGCTGAAATTGCAGGGTATGTTTTCCAAAGGGTGGAAAATATTGTGGAAAAAGGAGAAAACGCTGGTTACCACAATTTTTTCAGAAAGCTTTCTGTTTTAAGTTGTTGAAATATGGGATTGTTTGCGAAAGGATTTACTCTTCACCAGACATCAAAATTCTAGGATGTTGTACTTTAGATTTTTATCCATCAGTAAATACCTTATTAAAACGATAACTCAAAATTTTTTAATGGCCCAGAGTAAGAAAGTTTTTGAAAACAATGTGAGAAACACAGCTGTGAGTTGTATGTCAAAGAAATTTGTGATAGGAATTGTCTTTGAGTATATAAGTCTTAACTCTTTACCAGTCTTGATTACCAGCATTTTCTCCTTTTCCCACAATGTTTTCGAAAGGCTTTTTCCTTATGGTCCTCTGGTAAAGGGTTAAAGTAAAGATCACGTATAAAAACAGCCTGTTTTAACAAGGAAGAAGGCTTTTAAAAATCTTGTGAGAAAAGGAGAAAATGCTGGTAACCACCTTGTTTTCTATTTCCCATAATGGTTTCTATCCTCTCATGTCATCATTTCAGTAACATTTAATTTCTCATCTAAAAGTATCTTCGATATGGATAAATTTATCATTTGGTAAAGGGTTATGTACTTCACCACAACACTCCTTAAACAGTAAAAGGGTTGAATAAGGGGGGGTAAGGGGCTTGATGTTTCTAAAAATATCTAGGTATCTGTGACAGCTTGTGATAGGAAAAATTTAAATAAAAAAACATGCGACCCTGAAAACAGAAGGTTATCAGGGACTGTCAAAATGTCAAGGGAGAAAAATAAGGGGTCTACTAAAAAATGTACCTTTTCCTTTTTTTAACTCTTTACCAAACAACATAATTTTGGACTTGTCCAAAATCCAAAGCATTTAAAGATGACATATTTAATGTGGCTTAAATGCCACTATCATCATAATAGAAGAAGATGGAAAAAAAATGTGAGAAAGGGAGAAAAATGCTGGTTACCAGCATTTTTCTCACAATGCTTTTGAAAGCCTTCTTCCTCAAGGTTGTGAAAAATTGGGATTGAGAAGTAACAGGTTAAGTCTTTACCAGACAACAGAATTTTAGGCTGGTCGAAATTGAAAGCATTTGCAGATGACAAAATTACAGTGATTCAAAATAGTAGTTTGCTTTGGCAAGGGTAGAAAAAATTGTGGGAAAAGGAGAAAATGCTGGTTACCAGCATTTTCTCCTTTTCCCACAGTGTTTTCAAAAGGCCTCTTTCTCAGCGTCATTAAAAGTCGGGATTGTGTGGTAAAGGGTTAAGCTTGAAAAATAATAGTATTTGATGGAAACCATGAAATGCTTTTCTTGGTCTATTCTCAATTTCAAAAGAAATCAATGGTGATTTGATGCACTGGGTCTGTATTCACAACCATTTTTATGAACATTCTTCCTCTTATCTACCAGAAATTTCTGAATTTGAGTGTAAGACAAATTCTTATTAGCTAAAGCCTTTGGTTTAGCCAATCAGAAGTTGAAGCACTTTCAAATTTAGAAAATTTCAGCTATAAAGACTAAGAATGTTTTTAAGAATGGTTGGTGAATAGGGCCCCAGATTTCAAATACATGCATAGCAAACCAAAAATTTAAAATTTCACTATCCTTTTGCATTATGTGGTATTCTATTGTCTTCACAGATTAGACATTATCAATTGCAGACAGCTTATTTCATCTTGCATGAGACTGAATTTGGAAAAAAAACTATGCAAACAGTAGAAATTGTCAATAACAGGAAATTCATTATTGGTACCATAATTACTCTGTTAAGATCAAGTCTGTTAAGAACAATTAATGTTTTCAAAAGTAATTGGCTGTAGAATACTTTTAAATGTGTTACCAAGAAAGAAAGGGTTTATCAATGTTTGAATATTCAAATTAGGATTATCGAAAAATGATATCACAAAATTATGTTGCAATTTGTTATTTGATTTAACTCAAAAGGTAATTCAACTGGCTTTATTACATTAAAGAATTTTCTTTGATAGATTGTAATTGTATATCTTTGTTCAAAACAAGTTTTAGATGATAAATTAAAGGTAATTTTGCCTTTCTTTATTCAGATCCAAATCCCAAACTTCTTCACTCAAGTGGTGTAGTTACTGTTCTTCGTACCACATGAACCTGCCACTTTCAGCCACAGGTAAAGCAGAAAGAATAACAGTACTGTTTCCTCATCTTGAAAGAAATTTGACAATATAATGCTATACATGTACCAAACAATCCTTGACAAGAAAGGCTTTTGGAAAATTATGGGAAAAGGAGAAAATGCTGGTATCTAGCATTTTCTCTGCAGCCCACAATCAAGGGCGTAGAACCCATTACATAATATACGCACTTGCGTATAAAATAAATCCTAAACCAAAGTTGTAAATCACAATATCATATAGATGTTTTGATTTTTCTCTAGATCTGTGCACCTTTTCAAACTAAATAGATGAGTTAAATTGATGGATTGATGACTAAAGAATTCTTCCTTGCTTTACAATAAATGCTATCTTCCCTTCCCCATCGGCACTTTGTGCTTCACTGTGCATATAAATATCGCAATATTGGTTACACCTGTGACAATGTTGTCTATTCTTAAATAAAAATAAAAACCATCATTTGAGCAACCTTTAATTTGTCATCTGCAATTTGCAAATGCTTTCATTATTTGGATTTGTTAAAGAGTTTGTGACCTGGTAACAAGTTATTAAGAAACACATCTGGAAGCTTCAGGAAATAACTTTTTGGCAGTCTCAAGATATCAGAGGATGTGGGTTTGTACACTACCAAAGACAATGCTGCATGATTTGTTTCATCTAATCTTGGTCCATACTCTCTGAAAGAATCTGTGAGTTCCTCATACTGTGGGCCATTATTTAGATCAAAGTAATGACACATATAGGAAGGATGGTCTAGGACAACTCTGTCAGACAAATCCAATGATGCCATAGAAACGAATATAATCAGACAACTTGAAGCCTTCACGGTTCAATTTTATGTAATAAATTTCCATATATAACAAAAGCAAAACAATCAAATCCCATAACCTTTCCACCATGCAAGCACATTTTGACACTTCTGTATACTGGTAACTCAATTTAACTCTTTTACTACTGAATAAATGAATTGCATTTTCTCAATGGCTACAAATACAGTTCCGCTACAAGATCAAGAGATGGTTTGTTCATAATATAGAATATAGCAGTGGACACTGTAGATCAGAGAATGATCATACTGCACTGTGCAGTTTAATCTTCATCTACACTGTCCACAAAAGCTCTTGGTGTTGTCGATGGTATGGAAAGAGTTAAAATAAAACCTTTTAACTATTTAGTAAACATGAAGTTTTAGACTTATCCAAATTGAAAGCATTTGAAAGGGACAAAATAAATCTGACTCAAAAATTGAAATTTGATTTGTGAATGGTAGAAAACATTGTCAGAAAAGGAGAAAATGTGGATGACCAGCAAAATCTCCTTTCTCCACGAAGTCTTCAAAAGGCTATTTCTTCAGGGTTGTTAAAACTTGGAATTGTGTGGTAAAGGGTTGTTTATACATTTCTCAGAATTTTGTTTTGTGTAGAAAGTTTGTTTCCACAGTAAACCGCTGCTAGTTAGATGAAATGGTCATTTACATCGATAATTAGATAAATTTATATCGATAATAAGATAAACTCTTTACCAAACAGAAATAGTCATTTACATCGATAATAAGATAAACTCTTTACCAAACAGAAATAGTCATTTACATCGATAATAAGATAAACTCTTTACCAAACAGAAATAGTCATTTACATCGATAATAAGACAAACTCTTTACCAAACAAAAATAGTCATTTACATCGATAGTAAGATAAACTCTTTACCAAACAACAAAATTTTAGACGTCCGAATTCAAAGCATTTGCAAACAACAAATTTAATAGGACTCAAAAACTGAAATTTGTTGTGGGCAAAGGTCATCATAAAATGCTGTTTACCAGCATTTTCTCCCTTTCCCACGATTTTTTCAAAAGACTTCATCTTAGAAGGTTGTTAAATATGGATTGTGTAGGAAAGGGTTAATGACCTTTAGTAAGCTTGCAATCTAGTAGGAGACAGTGGTAAAGTATTGGCCTCTCTTGTCATTGGTTTAGGTTCCAATCCCATGATGACAGAGTTCAACCTTTGATGCTACCACATAATGCTGCAAATAGTGGTTAAAGATTCCAGGAAATAATTGACACAAGTGATTAACCCTTTACCACACAATGCCGACTTTTAATGACCCTGGGAAAGAAGCCTTTTGAAAACATTGTGGGAACAGGAGAAAATGCTGGTAACCAGCATTTTCTCCTTTTTCCAATATGTTTTCTATCCTATCCAAGAAAGATTGCACCATTTGAGCCACACTGAAATTGTTGTCTGCAAATGCTTTGAATTTGGACAAGTCTAAAATTTTGTCGTCTGGTAAAGGGTTAATATAAGTTGTGAGAACTTGTTTTCATAATCAATGTAAAATAAATAGGTTTAAACGAAAAACATTGCATTTTAGCTCTTCAGCATTAGAAAAAATGTTAGACTAAAGAAAATTTACAGGATCTGCAGAATAATATCCCAAATGATGGGATTTGTCTTTGATAAAAATATTGCAGGAAATGTAGAGAATGCTGGTAAGCAGAATTTTTTTCTTTTTTAAAGCAATGTTTTTTACCTTCTTAAAAACAAATCCCATCGTTTAACTCTGTCGTCTTTGCTCGCTTTCAACATGGATGAGTATATTTACACATGAACAGTATATTTACACATGAACATTTATTAACTCTTTACCGCACAATGCTGACTTTTAACAACCCTGGGAAAGAAGCCTTTTGAAAACATTGAAGGAACAGGAGAAAATGCTGGTAACCAGCATTTTCTCCATTTCTCACATTGTTTTCTATCCTATCAAAGAAAAATGGCACCATTTAAGCCACATTGAAATGATTGCAAATGCTTTCAGTTTGGACAAGGCAAAAATTTTGTTGTGTGGTAAAGAGTTAAGCACCGCCAAAGATAACTGACACATTACCTTGGCCTGCAAGAAGCCCTGATCTCAACCAAGCTTCATAACCTTGAGGCCCTTGGTTTGATCCCCACTGGAGGCGCTGGATTTTTCATGGGAATGTCCTTAGGCAAGACACTTCAGATTTCTAGCCCAGTACTGGTGAAACCTAGGAGACACATAAATAAGTATGTTGTTATTAATTGCCTTGACACGACTGAAGTTATGTTGAAAGTAGCATAATACAATTAACACAGCATAACGTAAACAAACACAACATTATTGCGAAATAAGTTACTCATTATAGTATTTAGATCATTCAATTAATTTTTTTTTCCATTTGACAGCTGACATGCATGTTTTACCCCCACAAAACTCTTCAATCCAATAACACTTAAGATTTGAAGCTATTTGAAGCTCTCTTAGCAGCTCAAACATTCTCTGGAATGCATATGAAACACTTACAATCATGGAACTGAAACCTTTTTTTTTGTAAACTTTTATTTCTTTAGCAAAGGATTCCATGTTTAACAGCTCCTAGGAGGAGAGCTTTTGAAAACATGGAAAAAGGTGAAAATGTTGGCAACCAGCATTTACCTAATTCACTCAACATTTGTACCATATCTATGACACATTCTAACATTCAACTCTTTACCAAATGACATTTTTGACCAGTCCAAATTGAAGGCATTATACATACGACAAATAAATGTGACTGAAAAATCGAAATTTGTCTAGAGAAGGTTAAAAAACATTGTGGAAAGAGGAGAAAATGCTGGCTACCAGCATTTTCTCCTTTTCCCACAATGTTCTCATAAGGCTTCTTTCTCAGAGTCGTTAAAAGTTGGGATTGTTTGGTAAAACATTAAGCCACATTTAGTTTGTTATCTGCAAATGCTTCCAAACTGGACAAGTCTCAGATTCTGTCATTTGGTAAAGAGTTATGATGCAAAAAACAACTTTTGGTGCTTTTACCAGTATAAAGGGCAAACTATGACAAAGGACAACTTCAGGCACTTTTACCACAGTGTTAAGAGCAAACTAGACAGATCATTATGCAATATACTGTGTGAAAAGGGAAAAATGATGGTAACCAAGAGAGTTCAAATATTCAACTTTGAATGACAAAAAAGAACTGCAACCCTTCTTTTACCTTTGAGAGCACCTAATGAACCTAACATACATTTTCAGTCTAGATTTGAGGCCCAAATAAGTGTAATATCAAAGTAGCTTGTGTTTAAAATGTGTGTAAAGCAGACAGTATAGATCAAAGATCTTACTGCAAACTGCGCAGTTTGATCCTTATCTATAATGACCACAGAAAGGCCCTTTGAGGGGAAATATTTGCTTTGTTTGAATTATACTTTTCCTTAATGTAACAAGAAAATTATATTAACTGTGTGAAATTCGGTCTTTTTAACAGTTGTCATAATTGTATGAACATCGAGTCATGCTCTGTGAAAAAGTGGGGTAATGAATATACATAAAGCAGAGGCCCATGTCAGCTTCAGGCTAACCTGGGTCAAACTTTTGCTATTGGTAAACTGTGTGTGTCAAAGAACAATTCTTCCTCATGATCCAGCTGGTTTTTACACAAAATGGATCTATATTATGTAACAACTTCCTTGGTGTAATGCATCAGAAACATGCATAAAACTCCCCTTTAACCAGAGCTCCACTCAAACACATTCCTTTATGCAGGTATCAGGATCTAAAAGGAAATGACAATTTATAAATCCCATCCATTATCCCTTAAGCTGCTGAGTGCAACTGATTGACCTTTAGCGGACAGTTTAGATCAAGATCAGACTGCACAGAATGTGCAGTCTGATCTTGGATCTACTCTGTCCGATAAGAAGATACTATTTCCCAAAATATAACTTTGAAATAGCAATATTTAGGTTTTTACTATTGAATTGAAAATTTTATTTTAGTTATTTAGCAGGATAAAGGTTGTAATGCAGCGTCTCCAGTCAAAATAAATTATTTCTTTGTTTGTCAAAAGATTTTTTTTTTCAATTTTCACTCTACGCTTTGTTCTTTCAGATTTTTGACTCTATTTTTTTCTACATACCAGTTCTCCATTCATTGGACAGTAGTAATTGTTGCCCTTGATATGCCCTAATCATTGTTTTAGTTTGTTTTAATTTTTAAGTTAATCAAAATCAAGTTTTTCAAGGTGAATATCACAGGTCTACTGTAAATTAAGTTCCACTTTTATCATAGAGTAGCATCTGGTAATGGACAGTGTAGATGAAAGGTCAGAGTGCAGTCTGATCAGGGTCTATGCTGTCTGCAAAGGTTGCTTAACACTTTAACAAGCAACATAATCTTAGACTTGTCCAAATTGAAAGCTTTTGCAGACATACACAGTAAAATGTGACCCAAAAATTGGAATTTGTTATGGGAAGAGTAGAAAACATTGTGGGAAAAGGAAAAAAACGCTGGTTATCAGTATTTTCCCCTTTTCCCACAGTGGTTCCAAAGGCTTTCTCTCTTAGGGTCGTTTAAAGTCAGGATAGTGTGGTTAAGGGTAAATTTGCCATTGGCAGTAAAGAATTAACCCTTTACCAAACAATCCCATGTTTCAACCCAAAATAAGAAAGCTTTTGAAAACATTGTTGGAAAAAGGGGAAAATAAAGGTGTCTAGCATTTTTTCCTTTTTCCACAATGTTTTTTACCCTATCACAAACAAGCCCATCATTACAGCCACATTTTTATTTTTTGTTGGCAAATGCTTTTAATTTGGACAAGTCTAAAATTCTGTTGTGTGGTGGACTGGAATATTATTTATGTAATTCTTTTGCAAGATTTTGTAATATTTGTTCAATCTGCATTTCAAAAAATAGCTGACATGAAAACTTATTACTAGTATGCCTTATACCTAGCCCAAGAACACCTTACAATTTCATTTGACCTTGGCAGGAGGGATTTTAACTGATGACCAAGGTGGGAGGGTTTGAACTCATTATCCTATGAGTAATAAAGAATAGGGAAGGGGCATCTAAGCTTATTACAAGCAATGATTTCTTTTCTCTCTGCTTTCAAAGTTGTTAAAAGAATAATCAGCTGTCCTTTCCTTCAACCTAAGTCTAACTTAGTGTGCCATTGTCGGCAGAGTAGTCTAGATCGGACTGCTTAGACTGTGCAATCTGATCTTTGATTATACTGTCCAATCCAGTGAAACTTCTCCAGTAAAAAGAAAATTAAAGCTGCAATATCTGAGTGTTTACTATTGCTTTGAAACATCTTTTTCCATGTATTAGCAGTTTAAATGTTAAATTTTTCTTTTTCAAATTTCAATGCTAGGTCTAAAAGCAATTTATAAGGAAATAATTCAAACCTTGATGAATATGATTGCCCATAGAAAAAACATGTTTGAAGCTTTTTATACAAAAGGCCTTGACAAACTATCATATACTGTAGATCAAAGATCAGACTGTATATTCTGTGCAGTCTGATCTTGAATTTTACAGTGCTATGGGGGACTAAATTGCCTTGGTAGTCCAAGGGTATGCATCACAAATTAATTAATCAACTGTTTGCATGAGGTCTCATGTGTGATGAAATATTAAAATTATGATGGATTATTTCAAATTTAATTTGTCAACATAACTTTTACACTTTTCCTTCATTTAGACAAATTTTGATGTATGGAAGCATGCATGGGATGCATATTAGGAAGATGTATGTTTGGTAGTGGAAATATCTATCCAAGTTTTGGGTACATCTACAATTATTACGAGTGTGTGGTAAGGACTAACATTTACTGTGTGAAAGGCAACTTACTTTTAAATAGTATTTCCTCTTTAACGTAGCCCCTTAAGGTATTTTAGATTTTGTGCAAAGACTTATGGGATGTCACATGATCAATAACATATATTGATTACAAGGATTTGTGTGCATATCAGTATGATGACATCATAATCATCTGATGTAATAACAAGAGCACTGCAAACGGGTGCCAATGTTCAGCTGCAGTTGCTTGAATTTCAGTGCAATTTTTAGGTCAAACTAGAGCTGTCACTGAATGTGACTTAATATCCCCACCAGCGCTTTGACAGAAACAGGCAATTATTTGTACACAGACGGACACACGGTCGGACATACAAACAGACGGACACACAGACAGACAGGCTGATTCCAGTATACCCCCCGAAAACATTCGTTTTGCGGGGGTATAAAAAGGGCATAATTATGTCAATAATACTTTGCTGGTTACCTGCCCTTGTTGTATGGCTTCCCCTTTTGATAGCTCACAATTTGTCTAAGTTTGAAATAAATATCTTCTGTAATAAAAGAGGTATTATAAAATATAAAAGTTTTTGCATGACAACAGACGACGACAGGGCTATGGCAATGACTTGACGTTTTCTTTGAAAACAGCCGAGCTAAAAAAAGACAAAGTTACTGACTGCAAAATGATTATACACATAAAAATTGCACCTTTTTAATAAATATAATCATACAGTTTATACAATTGCACAGAAAAATGTATGTAGTTTTATTTATCAGTATTTTACGAGAAATTTTGATTTATGGCATAGAAGCTAAACAGCCCCCTGAAAGTACATGTATTAGTCATTGTTTGAAGCAGGGATCAAAATGTTAAAGCAAAATATAAATCAGAAGAATTGCATAATTTATCGTTTTATCTGAATACGAACATTTTCAAACAATGATGGATTGGTAAAATTAAACTAAACGAAAAAAATATTTATTGGTTGTTTTTAATTGTCTCGCTTTCATCTTTTCACCACGAGCCATTGCTTTTGTGTATGACATAGATCAAGATCAGGATGAACAGAACATGGAGTGCAATTGTTAATCTAACCCATCTTCTACCTGATTTATAACTTGGTATGATTATACAAAAGTATCCTTATTTATAGTAGAATATGATACATAAAACTGAAAAAAAAGTTAAAATCAAATATCAACTCTTTACCAGATGACAAGATTTTGGACTCATCCATATTGAAGGCATTTGCATACAAAAAATTAAACGTGGCTGAATCATGTAGATTTTTCTATGAAAGAGAAGAAAACTTTGTGGGAAAAGGAGAAAATGCTGGTTAACAGCATTTTCTCCTTTTCCCACAAAGTTTTCAAAAGTCTTCTTAAATGGGGTTTTGAAAACACTGGATTGTTTGGTATAGGGTTAAAGACAAAGGTAGATGAACTCAATCAGAAAAGCATTGCAGTTTTATGGGTGTTTTTGCCAGAATATAACGAAAAATAGAAGACAGTATAGATCCAAGATCAGACAGTACATTTTGTGCAAGATCAGACTGCACATTTTGTGCAAGATCAGACAGCACATTTTGTGCAAGATCAGACTGCACATTTTGTGCAGTCTAATTTTGTGGCTTGCCTCTAAGGTGTCTTGTCCAAGGACACAACTATAAAAATCCAAGTAAGAGGATCAGAGTAGAGTCCTATGGGTTGCAAATCCTACAACTTCACCACTGAGCCTTGCAGCACCCTCCAAGTCATGTGACTTATGTGTATGAAAATGGACAATGCTCTGGCAAAAAGGGGTTTAATGCATCTTCATGGTGCATTATACCAAGCAAGTCATCATATAATTGTGGATCCATAAAATCCATTTTGTCCAACCACCAGCTGAATCCACAGTTAGAATGGTCCTTTGACACATAGGAAATTACAAATGGCAAAATTTTTCAACTTATAAATGTCAGACTGCCTGGTTTGCGCAGGCTCACACAAGTGGATACTTTCAGCAGATGTATTAATCCTTTACCACACAACCCCGACTTTCTATGACCCTGAAAAGAAAGCTTTTTAAAACATTGTGGGAAAAGCAGAAAATGCTGATAACCAGCATTTTCTCCTTTTCCTACAATGTTTTCTACCCTTCCCAAAAACAAGTTTAAATATTTTAGTTACATTCATTTTGTCGTCAGAAAATGCTTTTAATTTGGAGGTCTGATATTTTGTCAATTCATAAAGAGTTAAACTCGCTTTTCACAGAGCAAGGCTCACATGTAGGTCTATGAAGGAGAGGGTTGGGAGGAAAATTGAGGATTATATTATGATGTATATTTTATGTCTTATGGACTATTATGTAATTGCAATATCATCATTTAATAGTTATGTAATAAGTTTGTTATCATTAGATGATTATTTTTATGCGAGATGTGGGAATGAGTTAACACTTGGCAGCTCAAGCTGTTGTAAGACGTTACACAGTCTAAAATTTTGTCCTTGTGCATAGATTTAGCTCTTTACCACCCAATTCCGACTTTTAACGACCCTGAGGAAGAAGCCTTTTGAAAACATTGTGGGAAAAGGAGAAAATGCTGGTAACCAGCATTTTCTCCTTTTCCCACCATGTTTTCTCCCCTATCACAGACAAATTTCCTCATATGAACCACATTTAAATTTGCATCTGCAAATGCTTTCAGTTTGGACTAGTCTACATTTTTGTTGTGTGGTAAAGAGTTAAAACAGAGAGAAAAGGACCGCAAAGAATGAAATTGAGATTAATCAAAAGAGAAAGAACCCATAGGATGGTAAGGAAAAGACACAACTGATTGATTGATTGATAATGCCATTCTCAACATTGTTTCAGTTATATCATTGTGGCCAGTGCACCTATCCATTCTTTCCATGGGTTTCTGTTACCAGTACTTTGCACAATATTCTTCCCAAGCCACTGGCTGCTTTCCAAGATAACAATCATTGAAACAATGATCAGCGATGGGAGAGGAATGAATCCTTGTGCAATGACTATCATCAATCCTCAGAAAAAAATCGGCCTAGCTGGGCAACCCCCCGTTATCCAGTCCTGTACACTACTGACTGGTTACTGGGCTCGGCAAGGAAAAGTCAAATGAAAACAAGCAATGGCTGACATACTGATATGCTAGTTTTCCTACAATATTTTCATAATTCATCAGCATTCTACTAAAACACATAGAAAAATAAATGAGTGGAAACAAAACCCATAAAAACATAAATTAGTGAGCTGTCACTTTGTTTCACCACAGTACTGTTGAAAACAGTGTAAAATTTCAATTAATCTGCCTGTTAATCAATCATCCAGTCAATCAATGTTTATAATACCAAACAATAAGATTGTAGACTCTTCCAAATTGAAAGCATCTACAGATGACATATCAAATGTGGCTCAAATATTAACTAGAGCTGTCACTGAATGCGACTTAATACCCCTGCCAGGGCTTTGACAGAAACAGGCAATTTAACAAAAAATTTTCTAAGTTCAAGGGGAGATTACCCTTGAATCATAGGGAGTTGATGATTGAAAACTGTGTCTTGCACAACTTCAGTATACGATCAATGTATCAACAAACTTTCAATACAATAGCAGCAAAAGTGTAGGGGGGAGTTCGCGAAAATCAGGTCAATATCTGCCAGCGTTTAGAAAAAGTCTGGAAAACTGTTCTTTGGGTAAAAATTTCTAAGTCAAAGGCCCGTAATTTCGTCAAAAACCAGTGGACCAGAATGAAACTCAAACTTGATATGTAACTCATAGTGGTTGACTTACAGTACAAAAATCAGCTCAATATCTGCCAGCGTTTAGATAAGAAAGTCTGGAAAACTGTTTTTTTTGGGGAAAATTTCTAAGTCCAAGGCCCGTAATTTTGTAAAAAATCAGTGGACTGAAACGAAACTCGAACTTGATCTGTAACTCACGGTTGTTGACTTGCACACCAAAAAGCAACTCAATATCTACCAGCATTAAGAAAAAAAGTCCGGAAAACTGTTTATTCCATAAAAATTTCCAAGTCCAAGGCCCGTAATTTCGTCAAAAATCAGTAGACCATAAGGAAACTCGAACTTGATCTGTAACTAATAGTGGTTGACTTACACACCAAAAATCAGCTCAATAGCTGCCAGCCTTTAGAAAAACAAGAGGACCATGATGGTCCTATATTGCTCACCTGAGTACCGTATTTCCCCTAAGTATTCGGACGGGAAAAAATAATTATTTATTTTGGTGTCCGAAAATTTACAAAAATAATTGTCTTACTGTCCGAAAATTTAGGGATGAATTGATGATGGAAATCTCTATCGGAAAACTTCGGTTCCTACTGCACTGTATCGAAGAACATTTTAATTATTAACGATCCATTATCTACAGGTTTGCGGTGTCAATTAACAGTAAGTATGACAAATAATACCTGTCAATCAAGGTAGTTCCCAATTAAAAGTTTAATGACAGTACAAATGTTTGCAAATGTTTTTCTCACTGAAATACGCTTTAACTGTTTCCCCTACACAATCCAAGATCAAAGAGGATGACGTAGTATGCCGCTGAATGATTGATCAAGTACCACACATACTCGCTTGTTAGTAATTTGATTGGTTGGATTAGTGGTAACCAATCATTTATTCTTGTCAATTTTTACCTATCAATGCGATTCTGTATCTACACCTGGAAAATATTTAAATTGGAAAAAATATATTTCAGGCCCCTTTTACACTATTTTAATACACGTTGGATTGGATTAATACATTGTGAAAATCAGTTATTGATTGGTAAGGGTAAGGGTTTATTGGTAAGGGGTAATCTTGACCTAACCAAACCGGGTTACGTCGTTCATACACATTCTTGTCTCCATGTCAACATGTCGAACTGTGTACAGGCGTTGCAACTATCAACACCGTTATGCATTAAAAGTGTACCTTACAGCGTTTATCGCTAAAATTTACGACTTTAATGCGTCACGGTTTTTGACATAAATATCTAGCCCGTGTAACACAAATTAGCACTCGTATTCAGTTTACCGCGATCATCAGATGCCATACAAAGGATTAATCCTTAAAACAAAGATCGATTTACGATTCTCAGGTACTTGCTAATTAACTCTCTCCCAAACATGCCCTTGTTTTTACGTGTCTGCAGTATAAGTCTTACGAAAACACTGTGGGAAAAGGAGAAATTGCTGGTAACGAGCAATTTATCCTTTTCTCACCATGTTTTCTACCCCTTTGGAGAACTTTCCGCCATTTTAATAACTTTTAAAATTTAAAATTGTCGTATGCAAACTCTTTCAGTTTGGAAGGGTCTAAAATTTGTCCTTTGGGAAAGAGTATTGCGGGTCTTCGTCGAACTTCTAAACCATTATAATTTCGTGTCCGAAAATTAAGGGACAGACATTTTACTAAGTGTCCGAAATTAGGGACAAAAAAAAAAATTATTTTGGCAAATAATTAATGCTGTCCGAATACTTAGGGGAAATACGGTATATTTGTAACTTATATGGAATACCGCATACAAATAATAGTATATCAAAGCCAGAAGCCATTCTTTTTTGATAAGGCATACCCGGGGGAGGGGAGGAAAGCCATAATGTGACCCCAATAAGAATTACTCTAACAACTTTTGGCAGAAGGTCACCGGAACTTTGCTACAAACAAAACATGAAAGTTTTAGTCTCTCACTTGTCACATGTATTTTTCTTCCTTTTCAATGTTAAATAGGGTGCGCCCAGGCAGAGCCCAAACTCCACCCAAGGGGTCAATTTTTAAAGTTTTGGTAGAAAGTCTCAAGATGATGTTACATACAAATTAAGAATGCTCTCGCCCTTATGATTTTAAAAAACGAGAGTTTTAAAAGATTTCCTTCTTTGTTTCTATGTAAAATTGGGTGCACCCGAGCAGAGCCCAAATATGACCCCAAGGGGATAATTTTAACAATTTTTATACAGGGTCACTAGATGATGCTACATGCAAAATATGAATGCTCTAGCCCTTATGGTTTGTCACAAGAAGATTTTAAAAGATTTCCTTCTTTGTTTCCATGTAAAATAGGGTGCGCCCTGGCAGAGCCCAAATATGACCACAGAAATATAATTTTCACAATTTTGGTAGAGGAACATCAGATAATGCTACAAACCAAATATGAATGCTGTAGCCATTATGGTTTGTCAGAAGATTTTTTAAAGATTTCCTTCTTTGTTATTATGTAAAATAGGGTGCGCCCGGGCAAAGCCCAAATATGACCCTAGGGGAATAATTTTAACAATTTTGGTAAAGGGTCACCCAATGATGCTTCATACAAAATATGAATGCTCTCGGTCTTATGGTTTGTCACAAGAAGATTTTTAAAGATTTTTTCCATTTTCAGCCATTTTGTTGCCATGGCAACCAGAGTTTTTGATGGAATTAAATTCTTTTAACAGTTTTTGTAGAGCTTCATCCAAGGAACATTCCTGCCAAGTTTTATCAAGATTGGCCATCTGGTTTTGGAGAAGAAGATTTTTAAAGAAATTGTTAACAGACCGACGGACGACGGACGATGACCGATCACAATAGCTCACCCAGAGCACTTCGTGCTCAGGTGAGCTAAAAATCCGGAAAACTGTTTTTTGGGTGAAAATTTCTAAGTCCAAGGCCCGTAATTTCGTCAAAAATCAGTGGACCGGAACGAAACTCAAATTTGATTTGTAACTAATGGTGGTTGACTTGCACACCAAAAATCAGCTCAATATCTGCCAGCATTTAGAAAAGAAGTCCGGAAAACTGTTTTTTCCTTCAAAATTTCGAAGTCCAAGGCCCGTAATTTCGTCAAAAATCAGTGGACCGGAACGAAACTCAAACCTGATCTGTAACTCATGGTGGTTGACTTACACACCAAAAATCAGCTCAATATCTGCTGCCAGCGCTTTGACAGAAACAGGTTATTATTTGTACACAGACGGACACATGGATGGACACACGGACAGACAGGGTGATTCCAGTATACCCCCGAAAACATTCGTTTTGCGGGGGTATAATAAGATACGAAACATTGTGAAAAGAGAAAATGCTGGCTATCAGCATTTTTTCGCTTCTTCCATGTTACCAAAAGCCTTCCAGCTCTGGGTCTTTAAAAGTCAGGATTGATTGGTAAGGGGTTAATACATAAATGAATGTGAAAACTTTGTGGCAAAAAGAGGAAATTGCTTGTCACGGGCTAATTATCCTTTTGCTACATTATTTTCAAAAGTGCTCTGCCACATGACAAAAACAGCTGTCTGACTAGGAGGTAACATGTATAGAGCCATTGAGGATTTCTCCCATGAAAACTCCTCACATAAATTAATCCTTTACCATACAATCCCGACTTTTAACAACCCCGAGGAAAAACACTTTTAAAAACACTGTGGGAAAAGGAGAAAATGCTGGAAACCAGCATTTTCTCCTCTTCCCACAATTTTTTTACCCCTCCCAAAACAAATTTTAAATTTTCAGTCACATTTATGTTGTCGTCTGCAGATGCTTTCAATTTGGACAAGCCTGAAATTTTGTTGTGTGGTTAAAGAATTAATAGATATTTAACCTTTACCAAATGGAAAGGAAGCCCTGACTGCTTAATCCTTTACCACACAATGCCACCTTTTAAAAAATCCTGGATAAGAAGTCTTTTGAAAACACTGTGGGAAAAGGAGAAAATGCTGGTAACCAGCATTTTCTCCTTTTCCCACAATGTTTTCTACACTATCAAAGAAAAATAGCACCATTTGAGTCACACTGAAATTCTTGTCTGGAAATGCTTTCAACTTGGACAAGGCTAGAATTTTTTTCCGTCTGGTAAAGGGTTAGGCTAGATGTCAAACTATCATCCAACTCAATGGAAAGGGTTTTTCGAAATGTGAGAACATTAGACTGGTCCAAATTGAAAGCATTTCAAGACTTCAAAACAGATGTGGCTAAAATGATGTGATGTGTCTTTGACAGGGTAGATTCATTGATTGATTGTATGGTGTCTAACGCCGTTTTCAACATTATTTCAGTTATTGACAGGGTAGAAAACATTGTTCAAAAGCTTTCTTTCTCAGGATCGTTTAAACTGTGGATTGTGTGGTACAGGAATAATGCTAATTTACCAAACATTTTCCAAAGCTTTAGTAACTCTTAAAAAGAGTTTTGAAAACATAGTGGAAAAAAGCGAAAATGCTGGTCACTAAATCAGCATTTTCTCCTCTATCCACAATGTTTTCTACTTTCAAAAACAAAGTAAATTTTTGAGTCACATATTATTGTGTCGTCTGCAAATGCCTTCAGTTTAGATGAGTCTAAAAGTTTGTCGTCTGGTAACTTGGAGTTAAGTCAAAAGAGACAAGAAAATTTTAGACTCTCAGGACTGATGGCATTAATTTTGCAAATCAACAGTGGCCCAACATACACAATTTCTCTGTGAAAGCTTAGTATGACAAGCATTTTCTGCTTTCACCATAATGTTTTCAAAAGCCTTCTTACGATGTGTCATAAAACCAGAGGATTGTTTGGGAAAGGGTTAGCTTTTTACCAAACAACAAAATTGTAGACTTGTTCAAATTCAAAGTATTTGCAGATGACAAATATACCAGTAGCTCATCTAATGCAAGGTGTTCATGAAAGGTTAGAAAACATTGCGGAAAATGGAGAAAATGCTGGTTACCAGCATTTTCTCCTTTTCCAACACTGTTTTCAAAAGCTTTCTTTCTCAGGGTCGTTAAAACTTAGGAGCATTTCGTAAAGGGTTAGGTAAATTTTTTGCTTTTCATTTACATTTGTTTCCACTTCATTTCAGCTCTGGAGAAATCATCAAGGCCCTGTTTTGATTTGCTCAAATTAACATTATGCTGATGAAGTCATCGAGGCCGACAGTTGTTGAAATAACAGAAAGTAGGAAACGCGGAAATACTACGTAAACTTTTCGACGTAAATGTAAAAAACATGCGACTACCACAGCTTGATCTTATCTGATGGGTATTTCATATTTTTCATCACTTAATTATAAAATGCTAAACAGGATTGCTCATTCTCCACTTTCGACTTCCGTTTTGGCATCTTCTCATTGCCAAGCCTAAACCTGTGACAACTGAAATTAAACACATGGTTTTTGTACAGACTTAAGTCTTTACCGGACAGCAACATCTTAAGACTGGTTGAAACTGAAAGGATTTGCAGATGATAACTCTAAGATGTTGGAAATGGTTGGATTTGCATTTATGTCAAACAACTGTGGTAAAGTACAACTGTCTCAGGCCCAAAAATAGCCCCCTCCTGGGTCTAATTCACCAATTTCTGATTTTTGCTAACCTATTTCGTTTTGTAAATCAGAAATTGTTACTTTCAAATTTAGAAAATTCTCGAGAATGAAACTAAGAATGTTCTTAACCTTTAACCAGACAGTCAAAATTTTAGTTGTCTCCAAAATGAAAGCTTTTGCGGACAACAATGTGGTTTGAACGATGAGATTGTCTCTATAAGTGTAGAGAGCATAGTGGAAAAAGAAGAAAATGCTTGTTTCCAGCAATTTCTCCATTTCCCATGATGTTTTCTGAAGCCCTTTTCATCAGAGTCATTAACAATCAAGATTGTGTGGTTGAGGAATGTGGGCCCTTGTTACCCTATCACGGGATTAGGGGGGAAAAATCAAGGGCCATAACTTCTGTAATAGTCAACCTATCATGATGAAAATTGCAGATGCATGTAAGCTCCACTGGTGCAACTGCTTCCGGTAAAATCTTAGCTAAAATGAGTTGAAACCTTGGCCTTTATTCACCAACCATTTGGTTTAGCCAATCAGAAGTTGTGTTCTTTTCAAATTAAAAAATCTTGGTGAATAAGACTGAAAAAGTTCTAAAGAATAGTTTGTGAATAAAGACCCTGTACAAGTAGAAGTGGACACAAAATTGTGTCTACAGAATGACAAGGCTGACAACCTGATCCAAGTACCTGTATAAACTACACCCCCACCCCCACTTTGTTGTTGAGGCGGAAGGAGGGAGTGGAGAAAGGTGTTTATCAAGTCTTTACCAAACAATCTAGAGTTTAAACTACGTTAAGAACAAAAGACCTTTGAGAACATGTCATTTCTACCTGATCATAGAAGCCTTTTTTACTATGCAGATTTAATTTGTTGCCTGCACAATTTGCTTTCAATTTGGAGAAGTCTAAAATTTTGTTGTGTGGTAAAGTGTTTTGGATAGAATATTTGAGGAAATTGTAGGTCAAAGATCAGACTGATCTGATTCTATGATGTACAGATGCGGTTTGCACTCTTAGTATTAAAATAAACACAAACACCCACTGCTTTCAGTAAAACCAACATTGTGGCAAATAATCGCATAAACATGTATGAGAAGAACAATATGCCTTCTGCCTGACTTACTTTTTTTGCTGCCAAAGTCACTGTGTAAGAATTTGGAAGACAGCCTCGATCAAAATCAGATTACAGAGTGTCCAAATCTGTTGTGTTGAAATATTGACTACAAAAAGCAGAAGTGTAGAGTACTTTGTTGAAAAGTCATTCTGTATGCATCAACCATTCCTAATTTCATTCCGAGTCTAATTCTAGATTAAGACAGTGACAAAGCTTCCGATTGGCTAACCCATTTAGTTAAGCCAAACACAAGTTGTGTTACTTAAAATGTAGAAAAACTCTGGAGAATAAGGCCAAGAATGTTCTTAAGAATAGTTGTTGAATATGGACCTGAGTCTTTTTCTACTGGAAACTTTACCAGATACCAAACATTTACACTCTTCCATATTGAATGCATTTGCTGACAACAAATGAAATGTAACTCACTTGATGAAATTTGTCCTTTAAAGGGTAGAAAACTTTGTAAGAAAAGCAGAAAATGCAGGTTACCAGCAACTTCTTTAACCAAAATGTTTTCAAAAGCCTTCTTCTTTTAGGATTGTTTAACTTGGGATTGTGTGGTAAAGCCTTCCGACTTTGAACACAAAACTTGTTGCCAGCATTTTCCATTTTTTCCCACAATATTTTCTTAGTTTTATTCTAAGTCCAACTCTAGATTTAGAAAGTAACAAAGCTTCTGATTGGCTAACCCATTTGGTTTAGCCAACCAGAAGAAATGTTACTTTAAAATTTAGAAAATTCTGGAGAATATGACCAAGAATGTTCTTAAGAATGGTTGGTGAATACGGTCCCTGGGTCTTTTTTGACAGAAAACTTTACCAGATACCAAAAATTTACACTCCTCCATATTGAATGCATTTGCTGAGATCAAATCACATGTAACTCAGTTGATGGAACTTGTCAAATTCAAAGGGTAAAAAGCTTTGTGAAAAAAGGAGAAAATGCAGGTATCAGCAACAGCACTTTCTTCTTTTTTCAAAAATGTTCTCATGAGCCTTTATGTTCAGGACTGTTAAAACTCAGGATTGTGTGGTAATTAGGGTTTGTAAACACAAAACTGGTAACCAGCATTCTACATTCTCTACTTTTCCAACATCATGTACATTTTTTTTCTGCAGGGTTATGAAAATACAGGGTTGTTTGGTCGAGGGTGAAGTCAGAAAAAAGACTGTATTAGCCAGAATGTCTCATAAACAAGAGGTTACTGTAGATCCATGATTAGACTGAATCTTTAATGCAGTCTGATCTTGATCTACACTATCAGCAAAAACAATTAAAGTTGAGCCTAGTTGTCCAAGGACTAATTACCTTCTCTCACAGCCTGACAGGTTGATGGAATGGATTTTAAAATGATAGTTAACAGATTTGGTAACTCACTGGGGGTAATTTCAATCACTTTTGATATGTTGCACTCTTGCACAAGAAAATGAAATCACTTTGAAAGCTAAGTAATGAAGAGCAAAGGTTTTCATACTATAATAGTAAACAAAATATTAAAAAAAAAAACCATAAAAAATGAAAAAATGTACAATTCAGTCTTAAAATTTTCTTCCAGTTTCTTTCCATATCAACTTTGGCTCCTTGGTACATGTATAGGTGTTGAATTTTTAACTCTTTTGGAATATCAGAGACAACACCAGAAGCTTTTGTGGACAGTGTTGATCAAGACCAGACTGCACAGAACGTGCAGTCTGATCTCTAATCTACAGTGTCCACTGCTTTACTCTGTATTATAACTAAACTCTCTCTTGATCTTGCACCAAAACTGTATTTGCTGCCTTGAGAAAATGCATTTTATTTATTCAGTATGGAAAAAGTTAATCAGAAAATCCTGGTTTGACTGCATATGGTAGCTCGTAACCCTGTACCACACAATCCTGACTTTTAATGACCCTGAGAAAGACAGCTTTTGAAAACATTTTGGGAAAAAAGGAGAAAAAGCTGGTAACCAACATTTTCTCCTTTTCCCACAATGTTTTTTACCCTTCCAAACACAAATTTCAATTTTTGAGTCATGTTTATTTTGTCGTCTTTAAGTGCTTTGAATTTGGACAGGTCTAAGATTTTGTCGTTTGGTAAAGAGTTTATACCTTGAAGCATTCAAGGGCAAAAAACTATGCTTAACCCAAAGTGTCTGCTAAAGGAGAAAGAGCAAGGTCAAATACTTATTATTCATCATATAGGCACTGACAAATGGCACTAAATTAAATTTAGGCCTATTATGACAGATTTTAAATGATTATCCTTGCAGGGGACTTATTATTTTTTGCAGCAAATTATCCATGGAACCTTTTTAAAAAATAGCACCCTTTGTCTTCTGGAAAATTTATGTTTTTCAAGAAATCATTGTTGAAAATATTTCAAAAATTAGGGTTCAACATTCACATTTCCTTTTACTAGACCACTCGAGATTTCTATTAGACCATTTTTGAAAAAATTATAAAAAAAAAAAAGTTTAAACCATTTTCTTATCCTTTGTATTGTAAAAAAATCCATTAGAAAATTTGAGCCACAAGTAATTTGTTGTCTGCAAGCCAGTTTTGTAAGGCCCCAAAAAGCTTGCTGTTTCCGACAACCCAACTCCTGCCCCTCTGTTATTTCTATGATCTTGAAAACTAAAAAATTCGGAATTACAAAACCTTACTGAATCAATTTTCAAACCACTCATGTGTTTTTTCAGGGCAAAGACTGAAGTAAAAAAATATTTTGCCAGCCTGTCAAACTTAACCCTTATCCTGCTAAATAAATTGAATAAAACTTTCAAGTCGATAGTGAAAACCCAAATAATGTCATTTCAAACTTATCTTTTTTTTTTAAATAAAATCTCCTTATCGGACAGTGTAGATCAAAGATCAGACTGCATGTTCTGTGCAGTCTGATCTTGATCTACACCATCCGATAAAGGTCAGTGAGTTGTGCCTGCAAGCGTAAGGGTTAAAACATACCTTGGCCCGTATTCACCAACCATTCTTAGGAATATTCTTGGTCTAAATTTGGATTTTGAAAGTAACACAACTTCTAATTGGCTAAACCATTTGGTTTAGCCAATCCGAAGGTGTAATACTTTCAAATTTAGAAAGTTCTTGAGGATAAGACTAAGAATACTCTTAAGAACTGTTGGTGAATACGGACTCTGATCTACCAACATACCCAAACCCAGTGTTTTATAACACTGTACTCCTAGGAAGGTTAGTGCCATTTTCAATATTTTTGTTACACACAATGCTTGAAGCAAGTAATTTAAACAACATGTATCCCAATATATCAATAGTTACTGCCTTCTAGAATCCATCATGCAATGGTGTAGCAACCTTAATGCACAATATGTAATTCTATCTTCATGATTAATAATCCTAAAACTGCTCAGAAAAATGAAAATTTGCAGCCGTTAGTAAAAAGCAAAATATTGTGATTTAATCCTATTTCTTTTCAATGGAAAATCTCACTGTATCTGAAATTATAGATCAAGATCAGACTGCATGTTCTGTGAAATAGCACATTCAACTTGGAGTGCGTAACATAGGCATAGCCAGGATTAAAACATTTATATGCACAGTGAGGCACAAAGTGCCAATGGGGGAGGAAGCGGGAGGGTGGCATTTATTGTAAAGCATAGAGGAATTCCATAGTCATCAATGCATCACTTTGAACCCATCTACTATTTAGTTCGAAAAGACGCACAGATCTAGAGAAAAAATTAATTCATATGTATGATATTGTGATGTACAACTTTGGTCGCCGAATTTTTTATAGGCATGTGCATATTGTGAGTAGAGGGCGCTACGCCCTTGCGTAATGATCTTAAACTCCTGGTTACATCCTGATCATATATGAGGAAAAGAAATTTGTTATTGCCTATCGTAGGTAAAATCTTGGAAAATTGTAACTATGGGGTGCTCAAAGTTTCACAACACAAATTGAGGAAAAGTGTTGACAAAAATACTTCCTGAAACATATCAGACTGTTTTGTGAATGAGGTGTGATTATCTGACATCCTTGAATAATAAAAAATGCTGAAGTTCTTAGAAAGAATTCTTAAATGTCAAATAAGGCAACACCTCTGGCTTTAAACCCTTGATCCCCAAGAGTGCTTAATATCTTCTGTCAAGAAAAAAAAATATCCACAGTATTGCATTTCTTAACTCATTACCAAACGACAAAATTTTAGGTTTGTCCAAATTGAAAGCATTTGCAGACGACAAAACAAAAGTGACTGAAAATTTGAAATTTGTTTTGTGAAGGACAGAAAACATTGTGCACAATGTTTTCTAAAGGCTTCTTTCTCAGGGTCGTCAAAAGTAGGGATTGTGTGGTAATGGGTTAAGCAGTCTGGGCAATTTCAAGCACTGTCAAATCAGGTCTGAAGTCTGATCTCTAGCTGCACATTACCCTAAAGTTGCTCAACTCTTTATTTGTTTACCAAATGACAAAATTTTAGACTTGTTTGAATTGAAAGCATTTGCAGCCAATAAATTAAATGTCACTGAAATGTTCAGTTTTTTCTTAGGATAGGTATGGCATGATGTATCAGATGACATATTGAATGTAGCTTAACCCGGGTGGCTCAGTGGTGAGCGTGTCAGACTCATGACCTGGTGGTTGTGAGTTCGATACCCGGTTGAGGCGAACTTTCTTTCCTGCGTATTTTCGCCTCTCACCTCTGCTGAAGCATGTGAGAAAAGTAGTCTGTGGCTTTGGAAAGAAAGTTGTGTTAGTACTGGTGTGAGAAAGCCAGGAAACACATGTGCGTCACCGACCGCCATGATATGACCTTAGCTGTTAAAGTGGCGCTAAACCCCAATACAACCAATACAACATGAATGTGGCTTAACACTTTACCTAATATGCCAATTTTAGACTCTTCCAGTTCAACAGCAATGATGTCAAAAATGTGGACAAATGGAAATACATGTATCTGATAAAGAGGAAAACATTGTGGGAAAAGGAGAAATTGCTCGTTACGAGCAATTTCTCCTTTTCCCACAATGTTTTCAAAAGCTGTCTGTTGTTGATGCGTCAAAATGAGTATCTGTGAAGTACAGGGTTAAATGATAGGATTTGTAATTCAAAGGGTAGAAAACACAGCGGGAAAAGGAGAAAATGCTGGTGACCAGTATTTTCTCCTTTTCCCACTGTGTTTTTACAAGCATTGTTCAAAGTCATTAAAATATAGGATGGTTTGATAAAGAGTAAAGTTGGCCTTATCATGCAAAGACCTCTTTACAAGAGGACAGATTTTGTCCATATGGACAGCAACTGCAGATGATAAAATTTATAAAATGTGGTTCAAATGATGACGTTGTCTTTAAAGGGTTCATAAACATTTCTGTGGAGAAAAAAGGAAAATTATTATAACCAATATTTCTCCTTTTCCTAAAATGTTTTAAAAAACCTTTTTCACGAATGAAGGCTGTAAAGCTACAAATTCCATTGGTAAAGGTTTAATCAAGCCAATATAATTTGAGATTTTTTCTAACAACTATCATCATGGCACAACTAAAGAACAGACAGGAAAGGTTAAATCCATTAGGATAAAATCATGCCTAATTGAGATGAAGGGTTTGGGAGTGAACTTTTAAAACCTCTTTTCCTCTTTTGTAGTTGTTGTGCCACTCCTGTTTAGATGCTTCAGAACTAAAAAATCTAATCTATATACCATTATGTTACTTTAGGTAATCATGACCTATAATCAAAGCTCTTAAAGCACTGAAAAGTGACACTTTTTTTTTTCATGCGCTGAAGATATACTAGTAGATGATTGGTTAGTAAGCACTGTACTTGATTAGGGTTGTACATGGCCCCTCAAAAATCTGCTGGTGACAACTTTTAACCCTTTACCAGACAATCCTGACTTTCAATGACCCCAGGAAAAAGGGTTTTGAAAACCTTGCATGAAAAAAGGAGAAAATGCTGATAACCAGCATTTCTCCTTTCCCTCATTGTTTTCTATTCTTTCACAAACAAATCTTACCATTTGATCAAAATGTAATCTGTCATCTGCAAAAACTTTCAAGTTGGACCATTCTAAAATGTTTATCCTTTGGTAATGACTTGAAACATTCTTGGAAACTTGACATAGTCAACCTGAAATATAATCCAAATTTAATATATCATCACATTGTAGCATAAATAATTCAAAATTGGTCATGATGAGCTAGCAACGTCTCCTTTTACTGCATTGCTTTCAAAGGTGGTTTGCTATAGGACAAATCAAGCTGTCCGCCAGTGTTAACTCTTTACATAAGAACAAAATTTTGGACAAGACTAAATTGAAAGCATTTATAGACAACAAATTACATGCAGCTACAAGGATGATTTCTGTCTTTGATAGGGTAGGAAACGTTGTTGGAAAAGGAGAAAATGCTGGTTACCAGCATTTTCTCCTTTTACAACAATGGTTTCAAAAGCTTTGTCTTTCAGAGTCGATAAAACTCAGGATTGTGCGGTATAGGATTAATGTGTAAATAGGTCTATCATCCAAGAAACACTGGACAATCCCAATTATCCAATCAACTCAACTATAGACAAACAGACAGATGGAACCGTTTCAGGTAAAATATTACTGGTTCTCATTTTGATCAGGTAAGAAGTAATGTTTCCCAGTTTTATCAGTCTGTTGTTAAGTGATTAACTGCAGAAATCAGGCCAATTTAGAGCCAAATCATCAGAACGATTAACAGGGCCACAAAAAAAAGTACCATGAAACCTTCATAAATCTAGACATTCCTGAGTTTTAACAACCCTAAAGTAGAATATTTCTGTGAATATTTTAGGAAAAGGAGAAAATGCTGGTAACCATTTTCTCCTTTTCCCACAGTGCATTCTAACCTTTCTCATATAGGTATCATTTCATTTGCAGTTTGTAAATGCTTTGAATTTGGACAAGTCTAAAGTTTTGCTATAGGTAAAGGATTACCCATCGGAGTACTAAACAAAAGTAGCTGTTTTTTCCAGACAGTTTGGCACATGATCATACTGCACCAAACTGCAATCTGGATCTGTATTCACAAACCAATCTTAAGAACATTCTTAGTCCAATTCTAGGAAGAAATCATGTTGTTCCAAAAGTATGTCAACTACAGTACACATTATGTTCATTACTATGTTGAACTGCAGTTATCTACATGTAAATACATTCAACTATTGCCATTCCCCACTAAGGTCAACTACGTACTGCACAGAATGTGCCGTCTGATCTTTGATCTTTACCGTCTGCTTGCTTAGTCACACCCATCAGATGAATACTTTCTGAGATTCAGCTGATTATATTTTCAGGCGTCGAAAGAGGTTGAGTTTCTTTATTTGGAGCTGAAAGAGTTAGAGAAGTTTTGAGAAACCTGAAGGGATGTAAATCTCTTGAAAGCACAGAAATAAAGGGTCACATTCAATTACAAACACACAATTAATGAAATCCAAATTCTCTCATATGTTTTCTCTCAACACAGGCCTGGGATGGATCCTGATTGACAGCTAATGTGTGCCTACAATTTCAAATGATTGCCTCATATGTGAACTTTGAACTTTTCCAGATAGTAAAAAAATCTCAACCCTTATCTTGAAAGCAATAATTATTACACACAAACTTGTTCTAGAGCTAAGACAAGGAACAGTAGAGGAAAATGGTTGATTAATTAAATAGTGTGTTTCATTATTATATCGGTCTTATCCAGCGACAGCTGACATATTCATGTATGTCCTGGGTTTCACCAGTACTAAGATAGGGCTCAGAAGCATTTTGCCAAAGGACACTTCTAAAAAAAGTTAAAACCTATTTAATTTTGTTTTAAAGT
The DNA here is from genome assembly GCA_946811185.2 of Hippopus hippopus. Classification (NCBI taxonomy): domain Eukaryota; kingdom Metazoa; phylum Mollusca; class Bivalvia; order Cardiida; family Cardiidae; genus Hippopus; species Hippopus hippopus. The sequence continues at coordinate 25,868,155 of OX328106.1, read as the reverse complement.
GTCTGAATAAGTAACCACTAAATCAAGCATGATATTGTCATGTGCATTGCAAGAAATTCTGTGGCAGGTCCTCAAAGTAATGTTTAAAAGTGAATAAAGTCAAAATTCATATTATAAGCTATCTAAAGCAGGATCACAAAAAGAAATGCACAATTTACTTTTTTAAATTACCTTTTTCACCTTAAATCTTTACCAAATGCCAAATTTTACATTATCCAAATTCAAAGCATTTGCAGATGACACAAAAATTGAAATTTGTTTTTGAAAAGGTAGAAAACATGGTGGGAAAAGGGGGAAATACTGGTTACAAGCATTTTTTCCTTTTCCCACAATGTTTTCATAAGCTTTATGTCTTCAGAGTTGTTAAAACACTGGGATTATGTGGCAAAGAATTAAAGAATAAGTATATTATGAATTTTATTCATTTACTTGACTTGCTTTTACAGACAGTGTAGATCAAGATTAGACTTCTACAATACATGTTGTGTAATAAAAGATCAATAAAATGTTCTTCTCTTTTATAGCTCTTTCTGATATTCTGAAATATTCTTGCCAAAACAGTCTCAAAGTTATTTTTTTTTAAATGTTCATTCAGGTATTTGAGGGCAAAAGGGTTAAAAATGTACTAAAACCTGGAAATGTACAACAAATCATTTAATTTTACAAGGATATAAAAATTTTTAACATTTTCTTGAAAGTTACTTTGCCTTGATGTTATAGAAATGGGTGGAATTATGTTTATATCATTAATCTGATTTTACGATCAATCATAATTTGAAATTATCATAATCATTTAACCGCATACCACACAATCCTGACTTTTAGCCACCTCTATGAACATGGGTTTTGAAATCACTGTGGGAAAAGGAGAAGATGCTGTAACCAGCATTTTCTCCTTTTCCCACAAAGTTTTTTATCCATCCTAAGCTAAAACAATCATTTTATCCAAATTGAAATCGTCCTCTGCAAATGCTTTCAATTTTGACAATTCTAAAATTTTGTTGTTTGGTAAGGAGTTAAACAAAGTATCAAACAGTTCTAATCAATTTTTTCTGAAAAGAATGTCATGTGCTTTGCTACAAATAATTGTGTCACTCCCATAATCAAAATGCATAAAGTGCTGTGCATGACTTTTGATCTGGTCCCTGTTATACTTACAGATATAATTCACTGAATCAGGGGAGGTAACCAATCTACATGACTTTGAAATATATAACTTAAGTATCCCCAGTATTAAAACTATTGAATATTCGACTGAACATAAAGTGCTCTAATCCCTTAGAATGCTGTTATTTTACCAACAGTATAGATTAGACAGGATAATTGTGCAAAATGTTACCACCATTTCTTCCTTTTGCCTCATTGTAATCAAAGGCTTTTTTTCCTGTAATGTCTTATTTCATTATCAGACTAGAAAATTTTTACACTGGTTAATATTGGGAGCAATAATTATTGCAGATGCCCTTTTTCTTACTAATGTTAAAACTCTGGATTGTTTGGTAAAGGGTTAAACAAGTTGCCTCCCTCCTCCTCCTCCTCCATTATTGCATACCTTCAAACACTTATGTCTAATTCTCCATAAAAATTAATTTCAGAGAATGGATGTGATTCTATCTTCTTACCATTTCAGGCAGTCACCAGAGCTAAAGAAATGAACCGAAACATATATTTCAATTATCAACAACTGGCTGTTGCAGTTAACACAATTTATATCTATGCAGATTCTTTTTATAGACAAGTCAAGTGTTTTCCTAAAATGTCGTGAAATTAGATGCTTCAAAGCAAGTCATTTAGAATGAACAGAGGCAAAATGTCTTTGGTTTTTAAGCATAGTAGATCAAGTTAAAATGATAGGGTGATGTAAAAATTTTAATATCATTTGCACAATCTGTTGATTAAAGATTTGCAGTGGGTATTTCATAGGTGTTGTTCCCTTACCTCCTTTTCAAAGCTTTTCTATGTATGAAGTTAAACATCTTTCTCTGGGTTCTTTTCAGACAGTTAAGCAGAGTTGGGTTTTTATCGAACAATGTAGATGTAAAGTCTCTGTGACCATTTCCTCATACACATGTTGTGGGTATCAATTTCCATTGTCTACAAGACAAGGCAATATGTATTAACTGTACCCATGGCTTTTAAATTCTGTCAAGATAATGAGAAACATGGTTTAGGCCTAAACATATTTTGTGATGTTTGACCAAACAATTCCATGCTTTAACAGCTCAAAGGAGAAGCATATTCTACTTTTTCTGTGTTTTCTACACCCCATCATTTTAGCTATATTCAATCGATTGTCTGCAAATGATTTCAATTTTGGCAAGTCTAAAATTTTCTAAAAATTTTGTCACTCTGTAAATCGTTAAAAGAGTCAGTTTTGACCAAATTCAGATTTTTGTAAAATTCTACTAAAATGGACTTCTTTTTTCATTTTAGTTTTAATTTATTGAACTAGGCTAGGAAACATAACTTACGAACATTACTTTTTTGTATGCAGACATCAACTTCCCGTACGCAATATAACCTCTGACGACATGTGTTTACAATTCATCTCAAATTTGGCAACCATTCACCTATAAGAAGTCAGAAAAATGATTGTTTTTAGTGCAAATTGATTACTCAAATTATCTGATTAACTCCAGAATGTTACTTCCATAAAATCAGTCTGCTGCCCAATTTTCTTTGCCTTTATTCTTCCAATTTTCTTGTCTCATATTCCATTATCTGATCCATAAATTTGACCAGCTGCGAAATACCTGGATCTTCGAAATGAATTTTCTATTCTGCTCTGTCACTTTGTTTTTCTTCCATTATTTTTTTTTTCTAAAAGGTAGAATCTACTAATACATTTTTTTTATCGTCTTCATTCACTCATTTTTATTGGGTGAACAAGGAAAAGTTAGTTTGGAGCCCATTCTCTACTGCAGTAAAAAAAAATTTGGAACTAAACGCTGGTTGCAAACTAATTAATTGACTGACACCTTCCTTCTATGCAAATCAGGTGGCTACACTTTTTACCCACTGGTAACTAGCAATTTCTTGTTTTACTACAATATTATGGGTTTTACTCTCTTTAACCCTTGGAGTAGCATGGGTTCCAGCCCAATCATTTTTTCCTTTTATATAATCAGAGGTTACTTTGTCAAAAAGGAGTTAATAATTAGGGAAGTGATACACCGTTTTGCCACAAATCTGTATGGACCATGACAGGAGACTGTGATAGGGAATGATTAAAAAATGATCACTGTCTGGACCCAGGCTACTTTGAAATGCTGAATAAACCCAAAGGGCACTTTCAGTCAAATTAGACCCAAGTACATGTAACTGCAATAATAAGGTTGCTCTTGTTCAGTCTGTTTCAGCTAAATGGCCAGTGGAAATCAAAGATCAGACTGCACATTTTGTGCAGTCTGATATTGATATACACTGGGCTCAGTAGCAATGGTTGTGAAAGGTGTTTTAAGAGTTAAAAGAGAAATCCTGCCATTTGAGGAACATTTGATTTGTTGTCTCTAGAGGTTTTCTACATAACCCTGAAGCTGCTGAGCACAACTACAGGACCTTTGGTGGACAGCATAGATCAAGATCAAAATGCACAGAATGTGCAGGCTGATCTTGGATCTACACTGTCCAACAAAATTTGGCTTCTTATAATTGGTTTGAGAGGGTTGCATTTCGCTTATTTGGCAGGTTAAAGGTTGAGTATATACTTGGTGCCCAGACTAGTACATACAGAACCGGTAATCCGGAGATCAGCTTACCCAAATCCTTTCAGAAGATCGATGATAGCCATTGTTAAGGATTCAGTTCTCTCTTAATGCTGAACATTTCTGGCCAATGCTAGAAAGCGGCCAATGGCGAAAGAGTGTTTGTGTAAATTACTTGTAAATTATGTTCTGGAAACACATGGATTGTTGTGATGGCAAAACTGGTATGACTCAAATAATGTTGAAATTGCTGTTAAACACAACACAAAACAAAATGCTATTTGATCTTCAAGCAAAGAAAGCCTTAATCATTTAGGGCAAGGGGATCTTTGTAAAATAAAAACCTTTATTGGAATATGCAAATAAAAGAAAGAAGAAAACTGTAATTCTGATGACACCATGCCAACAACCTATCAGCGAGGGGATGGTCAGTGGCTTACTAACAAAATTCCATACACCCTAAATTAGAGCCAAGTTTACCTGACTAGAGATCTGTGTTTACACTGTCTTGGATGCCAGACACCCTTCCTCATCATAATCATTGAACCTTCCTTGTTCCATACATAAACTGTTTATTTAACTCTATCCGCACCAAAAATATAAACTTGCCCTCTTTTGAAGCCTGAAAATTAAATCCACCAAAACTCAGAAAATTTTTTGTCTTAACCTTTTACCACACAATGACGACTTTTAACACCTCCGATAGAGAAGGCTTTTGAAAACATTGTGGGAAAAGGAGAAAATGCTGGTTACCAGCATTTTCTCCTTTTCCCACAATGTTTTCTACCCTATCAAAGAAAAATCATTTCATATGAGCCACATTGAAACTGTCATCTGCAAATGCTTTCAATTCAGACAGGTCTAAAATTTGTCGTGTGGTAACGGGTTAACCTTTTGACTAAACTAGTGGATGGTCTAGATCCAAGATCAGACTGCACATTCTGTGCAGTCTGGTCTTGATCTATGTCATCTGCAAAAGTCTTGTTTTCACCTATAGCACTGAAAGGGTAAAGAACCCTTTCCTTAACCCTTTGCCACAAAATCAAGTGTTTCAACAATCCTCAGGAAGAAGCCTTTTGGAAACATTGTAGGAAAAGGATAAATTCTGGTAACAGCATTTTCTCCTTTTGTGTCAATGTTTTCTACCCTATCAAAGACAAATTCCAGCAATTTAGCCACATTTAAACTGCCTTCTGCAAATGCTTTCAGTAAAGGCAAGTCTAAAATTTTGTTATTTGGTAAAGAGTTCAGCATCAATTTAATATGATCTAGCAGCACAACGTTATTGAAAATGCTGTGCCAAATGGACAAAATGACCAAGTTAATTTTGTAGCAGTATGATAGAAAAAAACATCCGATACATTATGTTGTTACCGAACAAGACATTAGTTCTACTGTAAAACACTTAAATAGTTTATGTCAAATAACATCTTGTGCAGCTGTTTTTGAAAATGGCTTCCACAGTGAAAAGGGATTAAGTTTACAAGTGGAAACTGATTCCAGCAGAATGAGCCACAAGCAAGGCATGTGCCTGTTATAATAAGCCCAGTGTGGCTGGTATCAAAAGTGGGAATATGACGTCCATAAACTTAATAAGGGATCATAACTATGTCAAAATTTTGAAAGCAAGAATGTGGTTTCCACACCATCCTGTTTCAACTCTTTACCAACACTTGATCCATTATCAAACGCATTTTGCAGACTGCAATCATTTTGGAAAATGGGGAAAATGCAGATTACCAGTATCTCTTATTTCAAAAATATTTTCAACAGCCTTTCTCCTTTGGTATAAATACAGGATCTTTGGGTAGAGGAAGACAGTCTCTCAACCCAAAAGGAAAAAAAACAGGCTTTTATGGACAAAACAGATCAAGATCAGACTGCAAAAAACACGCAGTCTGATTCTGGGTATATACTGTCCACTTGTTAGTCAAGCTTGAGAGCAAAAAATCCCAAAATAAAGACATTGCAAAAATAGTGCAAAAGTTAATTACCAAAGGCGCAAAGTGCAGGGGGGGGGGAGGGAAGAGGGGAGGGGGATTTCCATGGAGAGTTACTGGAGAGCCTCTCCCACAAATTTTTGAGTTGTAGAAGTCATTTGGTGGCCTCTGGTGACATTTTTTATGCAAAGTGTACACAGCTGTGTATTATGCATACAGGCTACCCCTGCAGCAGCTTTGAATTTGGACAAGTCCAAAATTTTGTCGATTGGTAAAGGGAATGAAACACTACAAGGATAAAGCAGGAAGTCTTCCACATGATAACTCTATCAAGACCAAGAAGAGTAAACTGTGAAATTGAATGGTCGTAAGATTTTTACGATTCATGAGATTGAATCCCGACACAGATGGTGAAACAATCCAATTGGGCATTTAGTGGTTCTTCTGGGAAATAAAACCCATCAACTTGTCACATGAATTGTTGAATAAACTCTAGTTTAATTCCCTCATTTCACATGTAATTAAAACTTTAACAAATAATACATCAATTTCCTTCAATTACAACAAAATACAGTTTCATTAACACCTTTAGTTGTGAGCCAATTTATGTAGCTTTGTTATTTTGGGTAAATTTTGACACAAAAAATATGGCAGGAAAAGATGTCTTTTTTTTTAAATCCCAAAATAGTAAAAACTGTAAGATATTCTGTATTACTTGACAAAGAAATTTTGTAGCACTAAATTGGTGAACTAATAATGTGGCTTCTCTATAATTATATTAAATGGTTGGAATTATCTTTGAAAGGCTAGAAAATATTGTTGGAAAAGGAGAAAATGGTGGTAACCAGTATTTTCTCTTTTTCCCATAATGTTTTCAAAAGCCTTCTTCCTTAGGACCATAAAGTGTCAAAATTGTGTGGTAAACTGTTATTACACTATCTTTAGGAGTATATCAACTTTATCAATGTTGAAGCGATCTTTCAGACAGTTTTGTCTTTAAGCTTATATAACAGCCAGTTCTCCTCAAGGCTCAGTGTAAGAGCCTCTAAATTTTTCTATATATCCATAGTATCAGATTCTTTTGTTGACAAGATCTATTTGCAGATAATCGCTCTCTCTTGTACTATCTGGGGCGTAGCTGCTTCTACAAAACCTCACCAGAGGCCTTCAAATAGCTTCAACAATTCAAAAATTTTCTTGGGCAAGACCCCCTTAGGTAATCTCCCTCCCCTCAAGTTATCTCAAAATTTTGGACTGGATCAAATTGGAATCATGTGCAGACAACAATTAGGGTATAAAACATTGTTGGAAAAGTAGAAAATGCTTGTTACCAGCATTTTCTCCTTTCCCTAAATGTTTTCAAAAGCCTAATTCTGTCAGAGTCCTTACAACTCAGGATTGTATGGTAAAGGGTTATGTAGTCAGTGGCAACGGAATGCTCACATTGAAAATGTCTGTCAATTTGCAACAAAGGTTGTTTGAATCATGAAAAAACTTAAATTTTACCAGAAATGGGAAATCTTTCAACCAGAATTAATGTATCTCTTTTACATGGCACCTTTTCTTGAATAATATGCTACAATCTATCTGGGACAAATGCACTTTATCATGTGAACTTCAAGAACAAAACTGCAAGAATTGCTATTGGCCTTATTCTATATGTTTCCTCTAAAAAACTTGTAGATCTACTTCCAATGTGGATGAAAGTTACATAGGGAAAGCCATGAAATTCTGAAACTATTATTCACATGGATGGCAAGCCATCATGTAATACCTCCATGTATTTCTCATTAATTGATACCTCAAAGTCTCAGTAAAGTCCAAATGTAAAAAGGCCTTTTTATAAAATAAAAGTAAATTTAATTTTACCATGTATAAATATGGCGATTATTATGACTTGCACGATATGTAAAGGTGCAGTTTGTAAAAGTTCCAGTCAATGGCAGAAAAAAGAATGTTGAAACAAGAACAATTCCTACCATGCTGCATTATCTGTTTGTTTACATCGATGATCGCCGACGATAAGCCGACTTTTCATCGTAAATCTCCATGATCATAGTGATGTAAACACCACGTGATCATTCAAGGCGTCGAAACAAACCCATCATTCACTTGATCATTTAGTCCCCATTCTAGGCTTGAAAAACGCAAGTTTATCGACATCGTAAACAAAACGATGACACAGGCTGATAATAGCTTATTCATTTATCATCAATACAGGAAGAGTTTACTACATCTAAATAAGAAAACAGGTTCAGAATGAGCAATCTTACTCTCCGATGACATACTATTGGAAGTGTAAGCAGTAGTCCTGTGTAGCACTAATGAGATGCAATAGTATCATGTGATGTTCTCGAAGGCCTAGTTCGAATATACACGAACGATAACGAAGGTTGTCTCGATCAATGGCGTCCCTGAAACTGACGGGTTTCTCCATGCATTTTCGCACCCGTATTTCACGGCAACCAATGCAGTAACTGACACGTTCGAGTTTGCTCCGATCATATATATGTGTGTTGTGATGGGTAATCCGATATATTTTCGAGTTATCAACGGTGAAAATTACCCACTTTTGGACTTTTCAGGGTCTTCAACAAGGCAGAGCAAAGAGTGTAAGCATAGGACTGGTGAAACCCATCAATAGCATGATTTATCATACTACTGTTCTAATATACATGTAACTTAAATTATGTTGACCACAGCATACCATTCTTCTGGTAACTGTTATTTCCTCTTTTTTTCTGCAATGCATTCTATCATTTAAAATTCATAGCACACCACTTGATCCACATGCTAATGCTTTCAATATGGACTACGGTAGTTTATCAATTTGCAATATTGTGAAGAGTTAAAGAAAACAAAAGCAGAGGTGGTTCCCAGCTCATTAAAGACAATTGACTTACCATGAGAAAGGAACAACATTGACAAAGAGTCCATTAAAACAGTGTTAATACATTATTAATCACATTTCACACTGTTTGGGTAAATTTTGCAGTGAAGTGAGGTTTCACAAGAGATTGACAATTTACTTTAACCCTTTACCATACAATCTCGAGTTTTGTGCCCCTGAAGCCGAGCCTCAATAGCTCAGTCGGTGGAGTACAGGACTTGAGAATAGGAGGTTGAGGGTTGGATCCCAGGCTTGGCCAATTTCTTTGCAAGGATTGATGATAGTCATTGAGACAGAATTCATAGCTCTCCCAAAGCTGATCATTGTTTCGACAGTGATTAAGTGGGAAAGCAGCCAGTGGCTTGGAAAGTACTGGAGTACTGGTAACAGATACTCCAGGAAAGCATGGATAAGTGCACTGGCCACCACAATATAACTGAAATAATGTTGAAAGCAGTGTTAAACACCATTCAATCAATCAATCAATCAATTCAATGTCCCTGAAGAAGACGGCTTTTGTAAACATTTTGGGAAAAGGAGAAAATGCTGGTAACCTTTTCCCAAAATGTTTTCTACCCTATCAAAGACAGAATTCATCATATGAGCTGCAGTTATTTTGATGTCTGCAAATGCTTTCAATTTAGTAAAGTTGAAAATTTTGTCATTTGGTACAAAATTAGTTTAAAAGTGTCTCTGAAGATCAATCATACTGGTACACATGATAAGGGATAAATTGATCATAAAGAAAAGGTACAATTATAGCAAATGAAATGCTATTGCAAGGGTTCAAATATTTTAGTCATTGTGACCAATTTTGTCCAGATTTGCCAGGTTTCACCAGGCTGGTACTCAGCAGTAGTTCTTTACCCAAGTACAAATCCCACACAACCAGTCTGGATCTAACTTTGGTTTTCCCTGTACCGTAGCTCCAACAATTTTACTTTTGAATTCCAATAGATCTACTAGCAATCTAATTTGTCAACACATATGAGCTAACCAAATACTCAGGTACCCAATCTTGTAATTTAGAATTAACCTGATTTTTGTTAAAATTAGAATTCAGAATTAAAATGACTGTTAGTGGATACAAACCAAGATTGCATATCAATTACTCTTTACTTAATGAAAAAAATTTTAGACCTGTCCATGTCTAAAGCATTTGCAGACAACAAAATAAATGTTACACAAAAACAGAATTTTGTTTTTGAAAGGGTAAAAAACATTATGGGAAAAGGAAAAAATGCTGGCTACAAGCATTTCTCCTTTTCCCACAATGTTTGCAAAAGCCTTTTACCGTAGGATTATTAAAAGTCAGTATTGTTTGGTAAAGAATTAACCAATGGATGATGGTAATCTGTCATCCTTGGTCATCAAGTTAAACTTACTGTTCATCGAACATGCTAAACTACAAATTCGAACTGGGCAAAGCATCAAGACCATAATAAGTCAGTAAAGTACAGGGCATGAAACCAGGGGATTGCAGGTTCGATTCTCAGGTCAGCAAGTTCCTTTTCAAGCATCGATGATGGTCTTTGGAACAGGATTCCATCCTCTCTCATCACTGATCATTGTTTTGATGATGGTAATGTGAGGTTGTGGCGATTTCTCTGTTTTAAAAAAAAATTGCTGGACACCAGTTTAACATGCATAAACTTGATTTTCCCCTTTCTGTGACACTTTGATTAACCCGTAGCCTGCTAGATAAGTTAGATCAAACTTTTAAACAGATAGTAAAAACCCCAATAATAGTATCTAAAACTTATTTTTTTGGAGAAAAGTATCACCATATCGGACAGTGTAGATCCAGGATCAGACTGCACCTTCTTTGCAGTCTGATCTTGATCTACGCTGTCCACAAAAGGTCAATGAGTTGCGCTTGGCAGCCTAAGGGTTAACATTTAACTGAGCTGTTATTTTGTATGAATGGGAGGAAGTTGTTAATAGCCAGGAGCAGATTTGCTGCTGATATGCCAACATGGCTGGGTAACGTCACAAATGAAATAAATATATGATATCCACTTCATTTCATCTGTCAACACAAGTGACTAATATGACACGGGCTAGATAGCATCAAAAACTCTTTCTCTAATTCTCGGTTTTATGAAGCTAAACACATTAACCAACAGATGATAATTCTTGTCTGTAGGAAACCACTTTTGAAAAAATTGCGGAAGAAGGTTAATTTATTGCCTGTAACATGCAGTTTCTCTTTTTGTCATGTTTTTTTGAGGATTCACCTACTGAACTAAAATATATGTTTATCATATCTGTATAAAAAAAAAGTTTTTGAAATTATCAGCTTTAACTGTTTAAAGGGGTTATGTGCTAAAGGACATTATCCTAAAGTCTTCCCAGCTGCAAAAAATATGGATGTTTTAAAATGGCAGCATCTTCTCCAGTCATTTTTCCCACAAGTCATTAAACCCCTGAAAACAATTGCAGAAAGCTATTTTGACTCTGTTTGATTGGGTGTTTCAGGTTATTTCTAATATAATCTTAATTATATTGTGGTGGCCAGTGCATCTATACATACTATCCTGGAGCTCTTTTTACCAACACTTCTCTCAGTGCATGTATTTCTTCCAAGCCACTGACTGTTTTGCCACAAATAACAACCCAAGCAAAGTATTTTGAAAAAAAGAAATTATAATTGCATGGCCAAACAAGAGGGCCATAAGAGCCCTAGATCCCTCACCCAAGCAAGTAGCCTACCTTTAGACCAAAAGTGAATCATATTTAGCAACATGCAAATGTTCACTAAGTATTGTGAATATGAGCCAGAACATGTCACTCAAAGAAATCACATAAGATTTTCTTATTATATAAACAAAATGACCTACTTTCGACAAAATGACCTTTATGCAAATGAATCTGAGATTTTATAATACAAACATCCAAAATATCTAAACTGTCTCAACATTGGCCAAAAAAAGACGATTTCTTTAGTACAAACAATATTTTGTTATACACCAGTAAATTTTCCACCTCAAATACAAGCATCGCAAGTGGATAAAATAACACACACAACAAGAAAAATCTGTATCTACACACTGTGAAATATGGTTCCAAATATGGTATGGTGACGTAACTTGCGCACAGACTAAACACTGATTTGAGACTTGATTAGTCAAATTGATGTGTTGTAGTATTCACCCACCATTCATAAAAACAAAGTTACTATGCTACACACCTTCAATTATCTCATTTTGTTTACTGGTTTTGAATAAAATGTCAATAATTGCAAAATTTTGTCGTTGAATGTTGAAGGTATATAATAAAAGGAATATTATGTTGTAGTAACTTTCCTGGTGCTTATATTTAATTGTAGCTGCATAAGAATATTTTGACATCTTGTTCGACCTTTGGTCTCGGGCAATCTCAAATTTTCTCATGCTGCTCAAATCAATTATACAAGCACCAGGAAAGTTACTACAATTACTGTTCTGTATTTTTAGCTCACCTGAGCTCATGGTGAGCTTTTGTGATCGTGTGTCATCCGTCGTCAACTTTTACCTTGTGTACGCTCTAGAGGCTACATTTTCAGTCCGATACTCATGAAACTTAGTCAACATCTTTGTCTTGATAATAACTCGGATGAGTTCGAAAATGGGTCAGGTCAGGTAAAAAAATAGGTCACTAGGTCAAATCTTAGAAAAACCTTGTGTAAGCTCTAGAAGCCTTATTTTCAGTCCAAAACCCTTGAAAGTTGGTCAGAATGTTTATCTTGATGGTATCAGGTCAAAAACTAGGTCAGTAGGTCAAATCTTAGAAAAACCTTGTGTACGCTCTATAGGCCACATTTTCAGTTAGATACTCATGAAACTTGGTCAGAATGTTTGTCTTGATATTTCGGACAAGTTCGAAAATGGGTGATGTCGGATAAAAAGCTAGGTCACTAGGTCAAATCTTACAGAAACCTTGTGTACGCGCTAGAGGCCACATTTTACGTCCAAAACCCTTGAAAGTTGGTCAAAATGTTTGTCTTGATAAAATCTTGGATGATTCTGAAAATGGGTCATTTTGGGTCAAAAACTAGGTCACTAGGTCAAATCTTAGAAAAACCTTGTGTACACTCTAGAGGCCACATTTTCTGTCAGATACTCATGAAACTTGGTCAGAATGTTTGTCTTGATGATATCTTGGACGAGTTTGAAAATGGGTCATGTCTGGTCAAAAACTAGGTCACTAGGTCAAATCTTAGAAAAATCTTGTGTACGCCTTAGAGGCCACATTTTCAGTCCAAAACTCTTGAAAGTTGGTCAGAATGTTTGTCTTGACGATATTTTGGTCGAGTTCTAAAATGGGTCATGTCGGGTCAAAAGCTAGGTCAAATCTTAGAAAAACCTTGTGTATGCTCTAGAGGCCACATTTTCAGTCTTTTTTTGATAATATCTACAATGGGAAAATTGGCTATGGTTGGCTAAAAACTAGGTCACTGAGAGAAATTCTAAAAAAAAAGCTTGTGTACATGCTAGATGCATTTTCAGTCCAATAATTATGAAAGCTTAGTAGATTGTTTGTCATGGTATCTCAGACGAGATTGAAAATGGGTCATGTTTGGTCAAAAGATTCAGGTGAGCGACTTTAGGGCCATCAGGGCCCCCTTGTTTTTACAATTTGGCCTAGTTACATGTTTTTTGACCTGAGGTGACAGTCTCCAAAGATATTGCCATCACCATTATTAGGTAAGTTTCTATCACTTTACTAAATTATGGCCTCCAACTGCACTATTTGATTTTCTAAGTCTTGACCTAGTAACCTACTGGGGAGGGGTTAGCTTTTACCTTAGGGCTGCAACTTGACCCTTTATGTAGTCCTGGCAGGCTGACCTGTGCTGAAACTTTTCGCTAAAATTGGTCAATTTTCTACATGTCCTAGGACTAGTCTACCTCAGGATTAAGTCGGTTGTTAAAAAAAAGTGGCTATTATGGATCCATAATGATGTGATGACTTGCTTGGTATAATGCATCACGGAGATGCTTGAAGCTCCTTTTTGGCAAAGCGTGGCTCATACAGATTGGCATTACATCAAAAATATAGGAGAAACTGAAATACTTTTTCAAGAAAAGGTAATTTCCTTCCATGGTAAATTGTTTATTCTTTATATGGCATTAACATGAAGATCAACTTTGATTTATCCTTTTTTAAACTTTACCTTTGACTCCTTATCAGACAATCACATTTTTATACAACTCCGAGGATGAAAGCATTTGAAAAGATTATTGGAAAAGGAGGAAATGTTGCTATAGGCATTTTCTCATAATGCCTTCCATCCTTTCAGCCACATACAGTTTGACATTTGCAAATGCTCTTAATTAGGCAAGCTTGAAATTTGTGGTTTGGTGAAATTTAGCACTGACTACAGTTTGGGTTGCTTTTCCCAAAATTGTAGAACTTGGATCATAGCTGATGTTAGATTTACTTTATCTGATATTTTGTATTTTAAACTAAATAAATTAAAGTAATCACATAGTTACACTGAGTTATGAAGATGTTCCTATCTATAAAACAGTTTAGTAAGCATACAGAACTGTCTGATAAAGTCACAGGATAACTGCAGTTTTGAAACTATAATAGTTGTCCTACTTTATCTAAATCGATCAATCAATCAAAGAGGCCTATTTTATTCAACACTGATGCCCTACCCAACCTCCCTCCCCTTCCTGCAATCACGTTCCTTGGGGGCTGAGTCTACAATTTCGTTGTACGGTGTAGTGTTAAACTAATAATGTTCACTTCATTTACTTAGCATTGTGCAAAAGATTTTCGGCCAAATAAAATGTACAGAACTACAGAACATGTACTGGAATTTTAGGGGTGTTTTACCCGATATGAGGCAGTATAGAACCAAGATCAGACTGCGTATTCTCTGTTTACAGCAGTTTAACTCTTTACCAAATAATCCCATGTGTTAACAACCCTGAGGATGAAAACTTTTGAAAACATTTCCAACCATGTTTTCATGTCGCCTGAACCATTTTTAGTATGATTTTTGCAAATGCTCTCAAAGCAGACAAGTCTAAGATTTTTTTGGTCTGGTTAAAAGAGTTTAAGAATGAATCCACAGCAGTAATGTCAAACGGGGGAACATGTGTAAAAGGAAATGAGGCAACGACAATCTATAATGAGAATGCCAATCTTATATGGGAACTATGGTGGCATATTTCTGCCGCGAGATACGAGATAGCTATCATGATAATTTAAGCGAATTATCGTGATAAAACAAAAAAATTCACGATAAAAATATCGCAATAATGCTAACTCTTATCATGATTTTTTTTGCTTTCGTGCCCACAACTGACATTCATGATATCTATAATTAGATACGGTTTCGGAATACCTTCGTATATAACCTTATGAATTCTCCTTTTCCCTGTACGGTTTCAAAGTTGTTCGTAGGAGGCATTTCGGGTCGTCTTTGTGATTTTACAGACCTCTGTCATTTGGGCATTGTCAAAATTTACCAATTAAGCTACAATTGTTAATTAATGATTCGAAATTTTACTGACTGCAATCTTATTAAAGGGTAACTCCACACCAAAACTTTCATTTCAAAATCGGATAAAACGACACTAGAGTATGTTAACAAAAATCTTGTTAGCGTTCTGTGATGTTTACTCCACGAGATATAGAGGTTTAAACTTTCGGATTTTCACCTGTGTGAAAGTCGCTAATTGAAAAAACCGTGACTTCCGGTAGTTTGCCGTGATCTCACAAGTGTGAGAACATAATTATAGTCGCTATATATGAACTAACACAGAAAATTGAGAAAACTGCATGATATTTATAAAGATATAAATCGCTATTTCATGTTTCAATCACTTGTGTACTGCAGAGTTTCAATCTCTATAGACCCGTCACACCAAACTAGGTCTTACAACGTCTTAACCCGTCCTGACATAATCGGAAAACGGGTTACGGTCGGGGATGAACGTATAATTTTGGCCTGATAATGGCTGAAGCCCCTATCTCACCAAACCTATTCCCAGAAAGTCTTAACCCGGTAAACAAAATCGAAAAACTGGCTGGGATAGGACATGTAATTTCGGTCGGTAAAATGCAAACGCATTGCAGGTTATTGCCCGACCGCACTGCGTCTCTAATAGGTTCGTAGTACGTCCTTCTCGCTTTAAGTACTTTGTTACTCCGTCTAATCACAGGACGGGATGGATGGCAAAAAATTTTGAGCAGGCTCAAAGTGTTGGAGCACCCTTCATAAAAGGATACTAATACGCCCACATCGTCTGAAGACAGTTTCAGTCCGATCAGCAAAAAAATTCGGAACAGAGTGAGAACGAGTTTGGCGTGACGGGGGTATATCGCTCTTACATCTACAATCATAGGAAAGAAATTTTGAATGGATTAGCTTAGTGGAGAAAGTACTTATAAAAAAGTGAATAGTTATTCTTCTGGTAACGAACATAAATATTTTGAAATTTATTTCTTGATGTTATTTCAATTGTACCACTACCTAATCAACGAGTTGTAATAGATAAATATAAAAAAAGAAATAATAAATCAAGATATTTGAATCATGCCAAAATTCTCTTCTACTAGGTTGTAGAAGGAAGAAGGAACATTGCAATGTGAAAAGGAAATCATTCGAGTTAATTTCTAAGGCTGTTTCTACCAAATATAGGACACCGTCGACCATTTAACAGTCTACAAATCCTGCACAGTCTGATCTGGATCTACACCATCAGTGTCAGCATTTTACATGTCTCCTTCAGCCTGGAAAGAATTAAAAGCCTTGATCTGCCTTAGAAATTTTATCCTCTCTTTAACATTCACGAACAACATTAAATCCAGCACACATCCTGAATTTGCTGTTAAAGTTAAAAAAAAAATTTTTTCACTCGATCTTCATTTATTTTCCTACTTGCTTTTTTTTCATAATCTCAAATTTGTTTCTTTCATCAACAACAACGTTAAAAGATTGTCTGAATTGCCTCCTGCCTTCCTGTCCTCCATATCATGCAGTAAACATTTTTGATCGTCTGCAAAATACAGGGCCAGTCCATTTCCTAAATACTGAGACATGTAAGGCGAACAATTTAAAAGGAAATACCAACGTAGACAAAAACTGTTTAACTGTCTTCTCCCGTGTTTCTCCCTGTAATCATATACGAGATAAGAGATGCTGACCATGAAAATGCAGCGTAAATTAACAATTTATAACTGCGTACAAACTTTACACAAAATTTTAGTGCGCCAACCTTTTATTTTGAGAAAAGAATTGTGTGTTCCATCCATGTACAAGGACAAAGGGTTAATTCGGTGCTTCTTTTGTGATGATATCGCACCGTTGTGGTCTGACATATTTTTTTTTTTTACCCGGCTTGCAGCTTGATTGGTTGGTTGGTTGGTTGGTTGTATTGGGGTTTAACGCCACTTTAACAGCTAAGGTCATATCATGGCGGTCGGTGACGCACATGTGTTTACTGGCTTTCTCACGCCAGTACTAACACAACTTTCTTTCCAAAGCCACCGACTACTTTTCTCACATGCTTCAGCAGAGGTGAGAGGCGAAAATACGCCGGAAAGAAAGTTCGCCTCAACCGGGTATCGAACTCACAACCACCAGGTCATGAGTCCAACACGCCCACCTCTGAGCCACCCGGGCGGGGCGCTTGCAGCCTGAGGTTAACAAGCACTTGTCATAAACATGTCATGTACAAAGTTACTCTTTTGTTTTCACGACCATATTGAATCCTTTTTCGTAAATAATGTAAATGGAATTTGGAATTTTACACAGGTTAAATGGGTAAGTCGAACGTCATAACTTTTGTATTTTCCTCATTCATACGATCTTCAATTAAAAAAAAAAAAAAACGCATAATCTGCTTGTCGAATTTCTTTTCTAACTACTCTCTCTCTCTCTCTCTCTCTCTCTCATGAAAGAGATGGATAATCAACAGTGAATTTACCATTTATTGCTTGCCTCATTTAAATTTCTGTGGGGCCCCAAGGCTGCTGAGTGCGACTCAATGACCTTTTGCAAACAGTGTATATTAAGATCAGACTGCACAGAACATGCAATCTGATCTTATGTACAGTGTCCAATGCGGAAACATCTATTTTTGTTTCTTCAAAAACTAGCACTATTCAAAATTTTGCAATCGGCATGAAGGTTTATTTAACCTTTTGAGGATTAATGGTAGATCTGATATTAAGCCATGTCATTTAGTTCAGACAGACAGACAGACAGCAGACTGACAAATAAATAGTCATCTCCTGGCTCGAAATAGGGCTTAAACTCGGCACCGGGCATACGATAGGGATTTTTGTGACGAAAAAAGTCGCCTCCTGACATGAGGGAGGATAAGGCTGAGAAAAAAAAAGTACACAGAAGCCGAAATAAGAGTGGCATCACATCCGGTTTATTGAACATTTCACAAACTCGCACAGGTGTGCAAACCACATCTTCGCTTAAAACTCTCTTTCTACAATAGACATTGAAATGCGGTTTTTCTATTTTAAGATAGTTTTCATTTAAGGATTCATATATCCAAAAAAGAGATTTTGGCTGTAGTTGCCCTTTAAGTCAAAACTACCGAGTTCATCCAAATGATGAATTTTCTATTTATAGATATCGAGAAACGGATAAAACTATCACAATAATTTTATCTCGCATGTCAGCTCCGAGCACGGGGGAGAAATTTTGCGATAAAATATTAAGTTTATCGTGATATTTTTATCATGAAACTTTTCACGATCTTGATAAGATTTCCAGGAAACTTTTAATTTATCGCGATAATTTACCAAAATTATCATGATAGCTATCTCGTATCTCGTGGCAGAAATATGCCACCATAGGGAACTCAGTGTCTGAAATGGCACTGCTTTAAGATTTATCACTGGAATTGCAGCAAAAGAAAGAATCCTAAAACTGTAGTTAAAACTTAACAAATTTAAGTTCCAGGACATCTTTTAACCAGAAAAACATGCAAAAGATTACATTATAAGTTCCAAAATCAGACTGTGTTGTACAAATAGTTTGTATGGAACTAAGACTGTCCATACTGCTCTCTTGGCTACTCGAGGTTTACAATTCAAGCACTCATAGTTGAGTTGTAATTGAGTCAAAAATCCAGGTTCCACATCCGCCAACCATTCTTAAAAGTATTTTCTGTCTTATTCTGAAGAATTTTCTAAATTTGAAAGAAACACAACCTCTGAGTAACTTTAAAATTAATAAAATTCTTCAGAATAAGCCTATGAATATTCTATAAAGTGGTTGGTGAATACGGACCTAACTAATTAATAAGGACACTCTTTGTCTTATTCATTCTAGATTTAGAAAGTAACATGATCTCTGATTGGCTAAACAATTTTGTTTAGCCCATCAGAAATTGTGTTATTTTCAAATTTAGAAAATTCTTGAGAATAAGAGCAAGAATGTCCTTGAGAATGGCTGGTGAATACGGACCCCAGTGTTGCCAGTCTGAATGCCAAAACCAAGACTTCTTGAAGAACTTAATATGAAAGTCATTGTAATAGGGTTTAACATTATGCAGAATGAACTCTGTCCAAGCTTGGTGGTGGACCAGTATTAATTCTGGAGCATCCAACATTTCAAAAGGAAATGTCAGCTTTAAATCCTTTGCCAAACACTTTATTTTTATGACTCATAGGAAGAAGACCTTTGAAAAAACTGTGGAAATGGAGAAAATGCTGATAACAGTGTCCCCTATTCCCATATTGTTTTCTACCCTTTCAAAGACATATTTCATTATTTCATTAAACTTTCAACCAGACAACAAAATTCTAGCTTTATCTGAGTTGAAAGCATTTGCATACAGTCAGTTAAATGTTAATTAAAACACGAAATTTGTCTTTCGAAGCACAGAAAACATTGTGGGAAGAGAAAATACTGGTTAAAAGCATTTTCTCCTTTACCCACAATGTTTTCAAAAGCCTTCTTTCTCAGGGATGTTGAAAGTCTGGATTATGTGGTATAGGATTAAACAACATTTACATTGTTTCTGCAAATGCTCTAAACTTGGACCATTCTAAAATTTTTGTCACCTGGTAAAAAGTCTACGCTTTATGATAGCCAAAAAAAGAAAATAGAATGAAAACAATAGAGTGATTTTACCACCCTATGGAAGAAATCTCTTGGAAAAAAAAAAACAGAGGGAAAAGTAATATATTTTCCTTTTTCAAGAATGTTATCTTTTGAGACTTTCAAAGGCAAATTTCAACGTTTGACCCACATTAAATATGTTGTCTGTAAAATCCTCACAGTTTGGACTGGTGTAAAGTAATTTTTTGATAAAAATTTGATATGATGATGAGTATTGAATAGTGACATCAAGCAACTGGCAACTTTTGTCATTTTCCAATGTTTCCGTTTTTCATAAAGATCTGATAAGCTAATTATGAACCGGTTAAGATATCATAAGAATGAAAAAAGAATCTGATAAAATTTCAAGCTGTTGGTTGTTAAAGAAAAGTGATGATGTCTTTGATATTATGTAAATTAGTAAAACATTACTTTGTACATAAATTTAAGTTTTTAGGCACTTTTCTGTTTTCAACATGTTTTTACAAAATTACTGCAGTTCAACCTTTTTTGAAGTCTGTTCTTGATCTTCGAAACAGCTGAAATAGACATTAAGGTTCTATCACACAGTTCTAAGTTTTCAGAACCCTGGCAAAGGCGTTTTTTTAAAACATTGTGGGAAAAGAAGAAAATGCTGGTAAGCAGCATTTTCTCCTTGTCCCACCATGTTTTCTACCATATAAAAGGCAGAAGTCATCTTTTGAGCTACACTGAATTTGTAATCTACAAATGTTTTCAGTTTGGTCAAGTCCAAACTTTTGTCGCTTGGTAAATTACCTGAATGTATTTCAAATACTGCAGTAGACTGTCTTGAACAACATTTCTGTTATACATGGCAACTGTTCATTGATTTTCCTGCCTTAGTTCTGCAGTGCCTTGCTCAAGGACTCTCCTATGCAAGCATTCCTGCCAGCAGAAAGCAAACCCCAAACCCCTTGATTACAGTTCCATTGTCTTTTCCACTAAGCCATAGCCCTTTACCAGACAACAAAATTTCGATTGTCCATAAATATCCCTAAGAGCGCAGAATAAATCAAACGCATATTTTATATGACAAGACCAAAATAATCATAATTTCAAGGTCAGTCTTTTGTCTGAAGTGTTTCAGTAAAGCAAACAGTGTAGATCAGAGATCAGGCTGCATCTCTTGTGCATTCTGATCTTGATCTATACTGACCACAAAAGCAACTATAGATGTGAAAGGCGCTTTAAGGGTTATAAGCATTTGCATATGACAAAATAAAGTGAATCAATTTAACTCTTAACCAAACGATGAAAATGTAGACTTTTCCGAATTGAAAGCATTTCCAGATGACAACTTAAAGGTGACTAAAATGATGAAACTTGTATTTGATAGGATAGAAAACATTGTGGGAAAAGGAGAAAATGCTGGTTACCAGCATTTTCTCCTTTTCCCACAATGTTTTCAAAAGGTGTTCTTCCTCAGGGTCGTTAAAAGTCCGGATTGTGTGGTAAAGGGTTAAAAAAAATGTCAGGGAAGGAGTAGAATTATTGTGGGAAAAGAGAAAAAATGCTTGTTACAACGTACCAGTATCTTCTCTTTTTCAATTTTCCCACAATGTTTTCCAAAGCCTTTTTCCACAGGGCTGTTAAAAAGCAGGATTGTTTGGTGAGGGATTAAAAGTTGTAATGGACTTCATGATTATTATTTTCAAAACACAAAAGGACAGACTTTGCATAAGCCATTGGTAACACCCACCCTGGTGGGCTCTTCCTGTCTTCATCAACAGCCATTTCCCTCATGCCTACATATTTTGTGTGACCAACCAGTGGCATAGCTAGGCATACATATGTAAATGCTTAACATCAAAATTCCTGTGCAAGTTTTTATTGAAAATTAAAGATTTATAATGCAGATATTTTTTTGAAAAAGATTAAAATTATGTACCCACAAAGCTGACTTTTAAAGGCGGTCAGTGCACCCATAATAGATGTATTTCCTGGCTTTCTCACACCAGTACTGACACAACTTTCTTTGCAAGTCACTGACTACTTTCTCACATGCATCAGAGGTGAAAGGGGAAAGATTGCCAGAATGAAAGTTTGCATCAACCCGGTATCAAACTCACAACCACCAGGTCAAGAGTTCCATGCATCAACAATTGAGCTACCCGGGTGGGCTTTGTCCTCAGTGAAGTGATGGTCTATATGGACAGATGTCCCCTATCTTAGACAGCCTGGGAATTGTAAATTAACCCTTTACCTTACAATGATGTCTTGTAATGCCTCTTTAGAAGAAGCCTTTTGAAAATATTGTGGGAAAAGAAGAAAATGCTGGTAACCAGCATTTTCTTCTTTTCCCACAATGTTTTCAACCCTTTCAGAGCCTAATCCTATCATGTTAGCCACATGTACTATGGTGTCTGCAAATGATTTCAATTTGGAGCAGTCTAAAATTTTGTTGTTTGATAAGAAGTTAAGTAAACAAACTGTCATGATACCTCCGAAATCTGCAGCAGATAACTTTTAAAACATTCTTGAAAGAATAGATTATCATTTTAGTGAAATACCTGTATCTTACACTCAATGATTGGTCACATAAGAAAACATTGTAATGAGAAAAAAAAAAACAACATGTTGCTGGCTATTAGCAATTTGTCCTTTTGCCACATCTTTTTTAACAAAGGTGGTCTCCAGGAGGACAAAGAAGGAAATTGTCTGCAGGAGGGAATGAGTTAAAGCAATTTTAAACAATGATTGTTTGATTTAATAATTTCAAAGCCCTTCTATAGCCCCCTCTTGAAGTCAGCCCCAATAAACTCAACCCCTTTTTAAGGGTCCAAGGGCCATTGACAATATTTGGCAATCTATTCACCTCAATTTTTGACCCCTTCTCTTCATACAACTATTATTTGATTCATGAACAAGTTGTGGAACTCTTGAAAAATTGTCACAGATAAACAATTTGCTCATTTGAGTAATTACTAAAGTTGTCAACATGAACAATATTGTATTTTAAATTGATCTACCGTGACATTATACCAGTAAAAGCTCATTTGAATGCACATGTATTCTCATTTTTCTCTTTTTCAAGTAATTTATTCAAGTCAGACAATTTACAAGCTTCTTATGAGAAAATGGGATCACTTTCCTTCATTTTGAATACCCTTTGACATACTTTTGACAACAATATTTTTCTAATTATCTTCTCTGTATGATTCTGTACCACACTAGTAACATTAATAATTTTTTTGATAAAGATTATGGTTACCACTTTTAGAACAGTTTTAGCCTCTTCCTCTATATTCAGGTAATGGTAACACCAAGGAAATAGATCAATAAATTAGTCCTTACATTCATGAGCGATGCACAGCAAAACGCAGTATATATAAAACAATATTTTTATCAGTTCTTCCCCATCATATTAAGAGAATATTGTCTCTATTTTATCAATCTTGTTATTAAGCTGCCAGTAAACAAAGTTAAAAGTTGTGCAATTTCATGCACAAACATGGGCATTATCTTCAAAAAACTAAATAGAAGACCTTAATTCTTTACAAGTATCATCATTATTTCCATGGTTGGAGGCCTTGATATAAGATAGAGAAATAATGATAAAAAGGAAAGATGCTAAATGGATAATAACCAATCAGAAGAAAGCAAATATTTGCTGCGTTATTGACACAAACCTGTGAAGTGACCTTGCCCATCATAATGTCATACTGTTTGTATTGAATTTTGCTTAACTCTTGACCAGCCGACAGAATTTAAGTCTTGCCCAAATTGGAATCATTTGAAGATGACAGCAGTTTTATATTTCAAACAATATGATTTGCCTTTTGTACGTTCAAAACATTGTAGGAAAAGGAGCAAATGCTTGAAACCAGCATTTTCTCCTTTTCCAACATTGTTTTTAATAGCTGTTTGTTTCAGGGTCGCTGGATTGTTTGGTAAAGGCTGATACTGTCAATCCCAGGGTTGTTTGTCAACCAAATTTTAGTACACATGAGTAACATTGTGAAAGAGAAGCGGGTCATCTTTTTTATTGGTTACAATAAGTAGAGTTTACTGTTGTCCTTAGTAAAAATACCAAGGTCATATGTGACAGTTTTGCCTTGTACTGAACAACCCCATGTCCTGGGTGAACACTTTTGAAAGCATAATGTAAAAAAGAAGAAATAATTGCTGGTAATCAGCACCAGAACTCCTTTTTACTATAATGTTTTCTGTCCTATCAAAGACAAATCTCATGTTATCTAATGTTATGATAGATGTTTTCAATACTGATTGGTCACACATGTGAAATTTTGTTGTCTGAAATTCAGGAACCATGTATGACTAATGGTCAATTCTTCCTGCGACCACATTATAGACAGATACTAGACAGACAGTTTTTGAAAACACTATTACCTTTTTACTATAATGTTTTCTGTCCTATCAAAGACAAATCTCATGTTATCTAATGTTGTGATAGATGTTTTCAATACTGATTGGTCACACATGTGAAATTTTGTTGTCTGAAATTCAGGAACCATGTATGACTAATGGTCAATTCTTCCTGCGACCACATTATAGACAGATACTAGACAGACAGTTTTTGAAAACACCATTACCAAAGACTATTTTTTTCTTGGCCTTCTTGATATCTTGAAACCCTTTAAAGATTCACATGCAACAAACAATAATAAAGTAGTGAAAATGTGATTTCACGGTATTTTACAATATTTTCAACAATACGAGGGCTGTTCGGGAATTTCGTATAATTGTTTAGTAATCCAATTCCTAAACAAAAACAATAATTAATTTTTACAAATTTTGATTATCTAATATGCATACAATGAAAAGTATTAGAATACAAATATATTAATTGTAATAAGTAACAAAAAATTCCAATAGAAACAACACAGTAAACACTTCACAGGGCACGCTCAACGTCACAAAGTTACGACGTATGCACGACATCTGCACTTTTCCACGCAGTCTCCAGTGACACTGCACTTCTGACAGATTTGGCTTTGCGATAGGTGGTGTGCTGACTGTTTTCCACACTGCAGACTGTGTTTTAGACTCGGGATCATAATGGGATAACCATGTTTCGTCCAGCATAACGATCTTATCCAAGAAATCCTTACCGTCCTCTGCGTAACGTATCAGGAACTCCTGGGAACAAGCTACCGGCGGCTGCTTATCATTGTCAGACAGAAGGGGAGGAACCCGTCATGCACTTTTGACATGTGAAGATCTTTTTTTTTTGACAATTTCGTGTACTACGGTCGGCGATGTTCCTTGTCTTCCTGCAATAGTCCTCACAGTCAGCCTATGGTCTTCGTCTATTATTGCTCGCACCTTATCGACGTTGCTTGGTCGTATAACAGATGGGCGACCAGATTGTTTGGGTGTTTCGATCGACTCATCACCATCACGGAGCAGCATGTACCATTTGTACACCAATGGC
The DNA here is from genome assembly GCA_946811185.2 of Hippopus hippopus. Lineage (NCBI taxonomy): Eukaryota > Metazoa > Mollusca > Bivalvia > Cardiida > Cardiidae > Hippopus > Hippopus hippopus. The sequence goes on along the minus strand of OX328106.1, from coordinate 25,843,140 downwards.
ATGCTTATCTTTCTCCTGAACCCAGTGTCAACCATTTCCCTTGCCTGTATTGGCATTTTATCCCGACCAACACAAAGTTTTAATGCTGCACGCACTTCAACTTCATTGGTTGATGTCATGTTTATCGTTTGGTTTCAACAGTGTTACTTGCGAGAAAAGCAAGTTTTGAATGAATGGAACGTTGTATCAACACCAAACTTTAAGGAAATGGTGTCAACATATTTATAGAACGTCACGTCTTTTCGCAGACAATTTTTGTGATGATTGAAACATTTAGGCGATGTTTAGTGACAGCCATTGGCTGACCGCTGTATGTCAAAATAAACCTGCCCCGGTGTACGGTTAGCAGGATGATATTTTGCCCTATTATATCGAAATTAACAGCGTAAATGTATTATTTTTTTGCTGAGTGAGTCCAAAAAGACCGACAGTTTAACAAAAAGAAATTCTGAATTTCATAACGTTGGAATATAGGACGCAAGATGCTTTTTATATGGAATTCCCTAACAGCCCTCGTACTACAGCCATTCACTCCTTACCCAAACACTCCTATTTTATTTTCATGACTCTGAAGGAGAATATCTGCAGACAATGTGAGAAAAGAAGAAATTGCTGGAAACCAGCATTTTTCCCCTCATCCCATATGTTCTACCCTTTTTGAGACAAATCCACTTGTTTGGACCATATTTTCTGGTAATTTGTTGTCTGCAAATGATTTTAACCCTTTACTGCACATTATGCCACTCTTTTAACAACCTTGAGAAAGAAGGCTTTTGAAAACATTGTGGGAAAAGGAGAAAATGGTAGTAACCAGCATTTTCTCCTTTTCCTACGTTGTTTTCTTCCCTATGAAAGACAAATTTTATATTTTGAGTAACATTTCATTTATTGTCTGCAAATGCTTTCAATTTGGACAAGGCTAAAATTTTGTTGTCTGTAAAATTGTTTTCAATATGGATGAGCAATCTATAATTTTGTAATCAGGTGAAGAGGTAATTGGGACAGTTCAGTTGTGTAAGCCCCTGGGTCATCCAACCAAAATTTGACTCTTTGCTTGATGACAAAATTTTAAACTCGTTCATTTTGAAAGCATTTGCAGACCTCAAATGTGGCTCAAATGATGAAATCTGTCATTGAACAGGTAAAAAGCACTGTGAAAAGGAGAAAATGCTGGTTACCAGGATTTTCTCCATTTTCCACAGTGTTTTCAAATAGTTACTTCTTCAGGGTCATTAAAATGCATGGTTGTTTGGCTAGGGGATAGAGGACCTTGAAGTCAACAAAAGACTTTGGTTTTACCGTAAAAGGGAAATAACCTTTCATAATCTACAATTGTTACTAATGAAACAAAGCAATTCGGTCAGCCTCCAATTTATTATCAGTAAATAACACTTGAGAGTTAAAAGGTTTTTTTTTTATAAAGGGGCTCAAAAAGGTAAGTTTCTTTTTAATATAAATGTATACAATTGAAAAATTTATAATATTCTGTTAGCAGTGGAAGACAAAGTATGCCTTCGAGTGCCAAGTTAACTCTTTCCCTCATGTCAAAAATGAAGACTTGTCCAAACTGAAAGCATCTGTAGACAACATTTTTAATATGACTGAATTATGATGGAATAACTCTTTGAAAAGGTAGAAAACATTCTACAGTCACCAGCATTTTCTCCTTTTCCCAAAATCTTTACTAAACACTTGTGCTTCAGGGTCATTAAAACTTGGGCTTGTGTGGTAAAGGGTTAACCCTTAGAACACTTTTTTACTCTATATCAAACATCAGAATTTTAGACTGATCCGAATTAAAAGCTTTTACAGACAAAAATATAATTGTGACTCAACTGCTGGTATTTGTCCTTGAAAGGATAGACAATATTGTGGGAAAAGGAGAAAATGCTGATTACCAGCATTTTCTCCTTTTTCCACGATGTTTTCTAAAGCTTTCTCTCTCAGGGTCGTTAAAACACAAGCTTGTGTTGTAAAGGCTTGAAACAGTTGGACTTTTTAGCATAGGCACTTGGATTTTTGACAAACTTTGATCTCTATTAACCCTTTACTACACAATTACAAGTTAAAGCTACCTTAAGGAGTAGGTTTTTGAAAAAATTGTGGGAAAAGGAGAAAATGCTGGTAACCGATTTCCCTACAATGTTTTCTGCCCTGTCAAAGAACTTTAGTTCATTTGTATCTCTTTGGAATTTGTCATCTGCAGAAACTTTTAATCTGGAAGGGTCAAGAATTTGTCTCTTGGTAAAAGGTTAAACTATATGGCTCGCAACACGCGAAAAGGGGCATTCGGACATTTGTGTAAAGTGTCCTCTCGGATCAGCCTGCGCAGTCCACGCAGGCTAATCCGAGACGGCACTTTATGACTACATTAGATTTTGTGATACAGTACACTTGCAAAAAACAGAAAATTACATAAAAACGGAAAGTGTCATTTCGGATTAGTCTGCGCGGACTGCGCAGGCTGATCTGAGACGATGCTTTACGCCAATGTCCGAATGTCCCTTTTCGCGTGTTGCAGGCCATATATGAGCCATGCTCTGTTAAAAGGGACATAATTTAATGCATCTGCAAAAAGTATCAATGCAGTTTGCGCAGGCTGATCTGAATCAAAGCTTATACCTTTTGGTGAATTTTCTGCATGTAAAAGGACCAGCAGACCTCCGGATGTCGCAAGTTGTTAGACAAAATGGATTTAATGAATCCATAGTTATGTGCTGACATGCCTGATAACATGCATCACAGAAATGCATTAAACCCCTTTTGTCAGAGCATGGTTCATATATCGTCGTGTGTCCGTATCCCGTGAGGGTCCTTGAACCGGTAATTTTTGTTTGCATCTCGTAAAGTGCGTAGTTTGATGACGTCATGCGGTATTTCAGCTCGTAACCTTTACCAGTATTCGAACATTTTATCGCCCTTGAATTTAAGCCAAATGCGAGACAAAAACATGTAAAAAGAATTTAATTTTCTTGATAAAAAAAAATTGATGTCATTTTTCTTATATGTAAATAGTATTCCTTCTCAAAAAATGCAAGGGCCTAGGACTTATTGCTGTAAATACTACCTAGCTACTGGAATTAGGTCAAGCCATATTTCTTCGAGAAGGCCGATGGCATGTTTTTTTCTTTATGCACATTGAACATGGAAATTAATGTCCAAGTTGTAATATTTTCATGACACTGATTGGAAATGATATGTTTATGAAGGAAAGTAGTTTCTAGTTCGTGTTCTTGTCTTGATTCTTAGTTTCATCCTGTTGTTTCCTTATCATCACAGAATAAGGACACTCGAGGTTATACATAAAGATCTATGTCTTATTAGGTATGGGGAAAAAGTTTGTCAAAAAAAACCCTAAATGCCAATTTTGAAAACAAAAAATGCTAAAACATACAGAGCCAATTGCAAATTTGTTGTGTCGTAGACAGTTTAGATCAGACTGCATTTTGCAGACAGAATTATCCACCTGTGCATAACATTTCGTTTGGTCGAAAATCTGCACTGTCTGGTATTTTGTGAAAAAATTTGGAAAAAACACAAATGAATTTGCATAAGATCTAGATCGAGACTTACTTTGGTCCGTTTGTCTTGAGGTTTGCTTTTTTTGTTTGCCTCTTTAATGACTAATGTTGAAACCCTTTCTTCCGCCTGGCTATGCTCCTGGATTCCTAATTTGAATTCGCCTTGTTTCAAGAAGATCTAACCCATCTCTAATTCACAAGGTTTTAAGAAATGTCGAGACCAGATTGACTCTACACCAAAGCTCATTAAACACTGATATTTTTTTCTGTTGATGTTAAATGACGCTTTTTATGGTGTCACGCATAATTCTTTACAATTCATAAATCAGATGAATGCCTAACGAGGATTATGCGAACCTAGATTCACGTGCACGAAGTTTTCGCGCCATGTGTCACCGAAATTGAAAAGATACGCATGCGTCAAATACTCTTCCGCTTATTGAATGTCGAATCTGTCATTTAAATACCAAGATTTTTTCGAATAATTCGGTTCAGTATTTAAAACACTGACAAATATGCTTTTTCTTCACTATCAAGTAGGTGTAAAGCTTCGACAGCGGATTTTTATTGACTATAATTCGAGGTATTTGAATACCGGAAGTTCAGCTGGAAACCACAAAAACTAACGACAAGGAAATTAACTGCGTATCTCACAGACGCAGGTTTATATTGTTTTTAGGACCGAACAGGATCGGAATTCTGCCTTTTTCAAATTCTGTAAGTAAAGTAGTTTGTGTTTAACATGTTTTCTTCGTTGACGCTATTTCATTGACAACTGTTGACTAAGAATACGTTTGTTACGTGTAAAGTACAAATCAGAATGGGTGGGGTAATGTAAACAAAGAACTAAAGACAAAGCAAAGAGCTTCTTTGCGGTCCAAATTTAGGTTTAAACAAAGTTTTCTCTACAGATTATAAATGATTCCATATATCCGTATTGCGGATAATCCATATATATACACCCCAAGATAAAATTGAATGCTCTTTTAAGTTCGGCTTTCGGGTTATGGTTGTTTGTGTAGTAAAGAAATCATTCTTGCTGACTCAGGTTTCTATACCTGTCAACTATCTAAAGCATGCAAATGATCATTATACTTACTTGTACACTCAACTCTGTACCAAACAGAAACGTTTGAGCCTTGTCCAAATTGAATGGACTTGCAGACGACAAATATAGTTCATTTAGTTGTCAGATGTCTAGGTTTTGCTTCGAAAGGTAAAACTTGAGTTGGAATAGGTTTACCACTTAAAAATTGAAATAAGTTTCAGGAAGGACAGATATTTGAATAACAATAAAATGTTTTCTTCAGTATGGAAAAAGATCAAGGAAAAGGGAAGAACTGTCACTATATGTACCAAAACTGTTAATTGCGGTAGTGTTAAAAGCTCTAATTGTAAAATAATTCATAAGATAATTATTTCAGACAACAAAGTTTAATCCTTTACCACATAATCCGAAGATTAAATGACCCAAAGGAAAAGGACTTTTGAAAACATTGTGGGAAAAGGAGAAAATGTTTCCTACTAAGGGTCATTAAATGTCTGGATTGTGTGGTAAAGAGTTAACTCTTTACCAGACAAAAAATAAATAGACTTGTCAAAATTGAAAGTAATTGCAGATGACAACTTAAATTTTGCCAAAATGGTGGTATTTGACTTAGAAAGGATAGAAAACACTATAGGAAAAGGAGAAAATGATTTCAAAAACCTTTTTCATCCAGGTCATTCAGGATTATATGGAAAAAGGTAAAAGGTTAACTTTAAAAATGATTGATGTGTACCTAAATCCTTTTTTGCACATTGGATTAGGTATCAGACTATATATATCCTGAAGGAACTGAGTTTAGATCAGGCTGAATGATTATAGGTGAGTGGGCTTGAACGCTATTCAACACTGAACAGGATGTTCAGTAACATTATTGAACTATCTTGTTATTTTTAGGTTTATATTTACATCATTTGGTGGTTAACCCTTTACCACACCAATCCTGTTTGTTATTGACCTTGAAGAAGAATGCTGTTGAAAAGATTGAAAACCATCATTTTCTCCTTTTCCCACAATGTTTTCTTCCATCATATGGGCAGAAATCTTGTATTGAGATACATTCAATTATCGTCTTTTAAGTGCTATCAGTTTAGACAAGCTTTAATACACGTATATATTTTTGATTGTGTTAAAGGGTTAAATGATACAACTATGTCATAGCGATAGTAGTACACATCAGCTTCAGATACTTAACCCTTTTAGCGCTAAATAGAAATAATGGCCATTTTTCGTCTTTGTTAGAGATACAGATATTATTATTTCAAAGCAGCTTTTGTCAGGATATGTGGCAAAGAAGTGAAGATTAAAGATCGGACTGCTGGTTCTGTTTATTTTGATTTTGATCCACACTGTCAGCAACAGCAACAAAATTGAGGTTTAGCTTTCGAAGGGCTGGGAAAACTTTTTACTGTGAAATTTCATTTCAGGATACCATTAGAAACTTTGTGCCCCTATTTATATCCAGTTCACTGTCTCACCAGGCCCACAGTTAAGCAAAATGGCAAAGACCAGTCAATCAGATCTGTCCTTGAATGTTTCTGGAAGTTCATTATACAAAGCTTTTAAAAGAGAACCAGACAAAAGGTAAGGACTCCTATTTATGTTTAATATTACAAACTGTTGCTTCTTTTCCTGCAATATTTTATACAAAGATTACTCAGAGGAACACAGTTGTTTTATAAACTAGCAGAAGTTTGGGACATTTTCAAAATAACAGATACAAATGAACTTAAATATGAATTCTCAAATAAATCTGAAAAAAGTCCCAGCTGTGCCCATTATAATGGGACATTTTTCATTTTCAGTAGGGCTATGTCCCAGAATCTCTGCTTTAGCAAAACATTGTTTATCTCTTTATCAAACGACAACATTGTGAAGTTGTCAAAATCTTAAGCTTTTGCAAAAGACAAATCAATTTCTGTCCATTTTTAGCTTGGCTGGTTTCAAAGAAGACTTTGGTGTTGCCATAGCTTTGGCATTGTCTGCGTCATCGTCAGTGTCATTGTGCAAAAACTAACATTTTCAAAACTTTGACATTTTATAATATCTGTGATATTGTTGAAGATATTGCCTTAGAACTTCAACAAATTGTCAACTATGAAGAGGGGAACCTATACAACAAGGTCAGGTTACTATCAATTTTTTGACACAGTTATGCCCCTTTTTTGACTTTTTTTCATGAGTATCAGTAAAATTGGTTTCAGTTAAAAGAAAGTCCTTTTGTTGACCCTTATTTATCTGGACCCTAGTGGTTAAGTCTTTACCATACAATCCTGAGTTTTATCGACTCTGACAGAGAAGGCTTTTTAAAACATTGTGGGAAAAGGAGAAAAATGATGGTATCCAGCATTTTCTGCTGGTTAACAGCATTTTCTACTTTTCCTTCAATGTTTTCAAAATCTTTATTTTTTAGAGATGTTAAAAGTAGTGGTAAAGGAATAAAGGCTGGAAAACACTGTGAAAAAGAAGAAAATGCTGATTACCAGTCTTTTCTTTTTTCACAATGTTTTGAAAGACTTCCTTCTCAGGGTTGTTAAAACTCAGAATTGTTCTAGAAAGAGTTAACCTTTGTGACTAGTAGGGGGTAATAGCTTGAATGATTTGTCAAGGTCAAGATAAGTATATGTGAGACAGAGACAGTGACCTTCTGACACTATTTTCAAGTTAAACCAATTACTAAACAATTGTGAGTTTTGATAACCCTGAGGTTGAAGGCTTTTGAAAACATTGTGCGAAAAGGAGAAAAAAGCTGGTTACCAGCATTTTGTCCTTTTCCCACAATATTTTCTACTTTTTGTTTGACAAATTTTATCATTTGAACAACACGTTATATTATGTTGCAGGCGAAAGCTTTTGATATAGATAAATGGATAATTTTGTTGATGGGTAAGGGGCTAGCCCTTGCAGTGCTAGATAAATGACATGGACGTTCCAAATCTGTACAATACATGTACTCTGTGAGCCATACTCTGTGAAAAGGATGCTTAATGCACCTCTGTGATACATTTTACCAGGCAACTCATCACAGTACAATAGATCCATAAAATTAGTTTTGTTTAATAACTGCTTGAATCATGAGGTAGACTAGTCCTTGGACATACAGAAAATTGACTAATAGCGAAAAGTTTCAGCCCAATGGTAGATGGATTAAGCCCCCTTTTTATAGAGCATGGCTCATATGTTTTTTAGCTCACCTGAGCGTGAAGTGCTCAAGGTGAGCTTTTGTGATCATGCTATGTGCTGCGTCAGTTGTGCATTGTCCGTCGTGCTACCTGTGGGTGTCAGTATTTACCTTGTGTGCACTCTTAAGGCCACATTTTATGTCAGATACTCTTCAAACTTGGTCAGAATGTTTGTCTTGATAAAATCTCGGGCAAGTTCAAAATTGGGTCATGCTGGGTCAAAAAGTAGGTCACCAGGCCAAATCTTAGAAAAACTTGTATGTACTGTAATGGCCAGGGTTCCTGCATGGCTCAGTGGTAAAGTGTGGGACTCATAACCTGGAGGCCCCGGGTTCGAGTTGCACCGGATCCACTGGATTTTTTGTGGGAGTGTTCTTGGGCAAGACATTTCAGAACCCTAGAGTAGTATTGGCAAAACCCAAGAAAACATGAATATGTGAGCTGTCGCCAGGATGGGACTGAAATAATGTTGAAAGCGGCGTAAAACACCATTTAATTAATCCCTAATGGCCACATTTTCAGCCTGATACTCATGAAAATTGGTAAAAATGTTTGTCTTGATAATATCTAGGACAACTTCAAAATTGGGTCATATCGGGTCAAAAGGAGGGTCACTGGCCAAAACCTTGTGTGCACTATAGACACCACATTTTTTGCCTGATACTCATTAAACAAGGTCAGGTTGCTTATCTTGATGATAACTAGGACATGCGCAAAATTGGCATTTGTCAAGTTAAACAATAGGTCATTAGAAAAAATCTTAGGAAAACCTTGTGTGCATTGTAGAGACCACATTTTCAGCCTGAAACTCATGAAGATTGGTCTGAATGTTTCTCTTGATAATATGTCAAATAAGTTTGAAATAGGGTCATGTGACGTCAGGTCAAAAAGTAGATCATGGGCTCAAATCTTGTATGCTCTCTTAAGGCCACATTTTCAGCCTGATACTCATGAAACTTGATAAGAATGTTTGTCTTGTTGATATCTATGTACAAGTTTGAAATTTGGTAATTTCAGATCAAAAATAGGTCACTGGGCCAAATCTTAAAAAAAAAAACCCTTGTATGCAAGGTAGAGGCCACATTTTCAGCCTGATACTCGTGAAACTTGGTTAGAATTTTTGTCTCAATGATGTCTCAGACAAGGTTGAAATTGGTCACATCAAATAAAAAAGAAGGTCACTGGGCCAAATCTTAAAAAAACCTTGTGTGCACAGTAGAGGCCACACTTTCAGTCTGGTACTCATGAAACCTGATAAGAATGTTTGTTTTGATGATATTTTGGACAAGATGGAAATTGGGACATGTCGGGTCAAAATGTAGGTCACTTACTCCATTTGTTTCACATCATTAAAACAAGGGTCTCTTCAGCTTTATCAACTGTAGATAATTTTACTCAGTTGAGCGCTTTAGGGCCAATGGCCCTCTTGTGTTTAAAAATCTTGGTAAAAAAAACTTTCATTGTAGATTCAAGATCAGACTGTACATTCTGTGCAGTTTGATATTGAACTTTGTCTGTGTCAAGGACTTGCTCTGACTTCAGCTCAAAGAGGGTTAAATTAGACCTGTAAATTGGGCACATGATACAAAAAGAAGAAGATAAAAACTATAGTCATATCTAGTTAGCACAGAAAAAAAAAATTTAAGTTTTAAGCTGTTTGTAATTGTGTTCTGTATGACTCATCGTAAACCCTTTACCAAGCAACCCCCCCCCCCCCCCCCTTGATGGCTCCAAAGAGAAAATAGTTTTTTGAAAACATTGTTAGAAAAAGAGAAAACACTGGTAACCAGAATTTTCTCTTTGTTTCCACCATGTTTTCTACCATGTCAAGACAAATCCCAGTTTTTAGCTCTACTGGCTGAAAGCCAGCAGAGTTTATGTCATGGTATGGTTTCCGTCGTCCGTCTGTCTGTCTGTCAATCCGTTAGTCTTTTTCTTGTTAACGCGATAAAGTCTGCATTTGTTGTCAGATTTTCACGAAACTTGCACAGTTTGTTTATCTCATCAGTAGCTTGAACCCTATTGATTTTGAAAAAATCCAACAAACAGTATGGGAAAAGTAGCAATTTGAAGTTGAAAATTTCCATTTCTTGTTTACGCAGCAAAGTCTGCATTTGTGGTCAGATTTTCATGAAACTTGCACAGTTTGTTTATCTCATCAATAGCTTGAATCCTATCGATTTTGAAAAAAATCCAACAAACTGTTTGGGAAAAGTAGCCATTTGAAGTTGAAAATTGCAATTTCTCGTTTACGTGATAAAGTCTGCATTTCTGGTCAGATTTTCGTGATACTTGCACAGTTTGTTAATCTTATCAATAGCTTGAACCCTATTGATTTTGAAAAAAATCCAACAAACAGTATGGGAAAAGTAGCCATTTAAAGTTGAAAATTGCAATTTATTGTTTACATGATAAAGTCTCCATTTATTATCAGATTTTGGTGAAACATGCACAGTTTGTTTATCTCATCAATAGCTTGAACCCTATTGATTTTGAAAAAATCCAACAAACAGTATAGGAAAAGTAGATTTAAAGTTGAAAATTTCCATTTCTTGTTTAGGCAATGAAGTCCACAGTCTTGGTCCAATTCTTTTGAAACTTTCAAAGATTGTTTGGTTCATCAAAGGATTGAACTCTAGTACAGGTGAAGAAAATCTAGTAATCTGTTCAGGAAAAGCAGCCATTTGATAACTTGGTACTATTTACTCAACAAAATCCACATTTTTTGTCACATTTCTTTGAAATTTGCTGGGATTGTAAAGTACAAGGTGTACTGAAACCCTATCAAATTTGGAATTTCACTGTTCAATTCACCATGCCTTGGCTTACACTGTCTTAGTGGGCTCATGCCCAGTTGTAAGAAAACCCACCTTTTTAGCTCACCTGAGCACAACGTGCTCAAGGGGAGCTTTTAGGATCACCTGGTGTCCGTCGTCCATCGTGCGTCATCAACAATTCTTTAAACATCAACTCTTCCTAAATCGCTGGGCCAATTTGGACCCAACTTGGCTGGAATGTTCCTTGGGAGGTCCTCTTTAAAAAGTGTTCACAGAATTTGATTCCATCAAAAACTCCGGTTGCCATGGCAACCAAATGGAATTTTCTAAGAAATTCTTTAAAAATCTTCTCCTCTGAAACCGCTGGTCAGATTCTGAAATAATTTCACAGAGATGTTCCTTGGGTGACCCTTTTCAAAAACTGTTCGCGAAATTTTGATCCGTCAAGAAACATGGCTCTGGTGAATGGGGGCTACTTGCACTATACAGAAATGAAGAAATTCTTAAAAATTCTTCTTCTCTGAAACCGCTGGTCAGATTTTGAAATAATTTCACTGAGATGTTCCTTGGGTGACCCTTTTCAAAAACTCTTCGCGAAATTTTGATCCGTCAAGAAACATGGCTCTGGTGAATGGGGGCTACTTGCACTATACAGAAATGAAGAAATTCTTAAAAATTCTTCTTCTCTGAAACGGCTTGTGAGGTTTTGAAATAATTTCACAGAGATGTTCCTTGGGTGACCCTTTTCAAAAATTGTTCGCGAAATTTTGATTCGTCAAGAAACATGGCTCTGGTGAATGGGGGCTACTTGCACTATACAGAAATGAAGAAATTCTTAAAAATTCTTCTTCTCTGAAACCGCTGGTCAGATTTTGAAATAATTTCACAGAGATGTTCCTTGGGTGACCCTTTTCAAAAACTGTTCGCAAAATGCTGATTCGTCAAGAAACATGGCTCTGATGGGTGGGGGGGGGGGGCACTTGCACTATATATAATTATGGACATGAAGAAATTCTTAAAAATTCTTCTTCCCTGAAATGGCTGATCAGATTTTGAAATAATTTCACAGAAATGTTTCTTGGGTGGCCTTTTTCAAAAAGTGTTCGAGAAATTTTTTTATCCATCAAGAAACATGGCTCTGATGGCTGTGGGCTTTTTACACTATACAGACATGAAGAAATTCTTAAAAATTACTTTTCTCTGAAACCGCTGCTTAGATTTTGAAATCATTTCACAGAAATGTTCCTTGGGTGACTCTTTTCAAAAAGTGTTCACAAAATTGTGATCTGTCAAGAAACATGGCTCTGGTGGTGGGGGCTATTTGCACTACAGGGACATGAAGAGGAATTTCTTAATTCTTCTTCTCTGGAACGGCTGGTCAGATTTTGAAATAATTTCACAGAAATGTTCCTAGGGTGACCCTTTTCAAAAATTGTTAGGGAAAATTTATCCGTTGAAAAAGAACAGCCAATTGTTGGTACCTGCATGTGGTGCTCTTGTTCAACTTATGTTTTTAGTCACTATCGAGAACGTGCTCTTCTTCAAGAAATTGTCCTTGGGTGATCTATCCAAAAATTTATTTGCAGAATTCTGATTCATCAAAATTATTGCTGTGGTGATGATTGTAGAGGTAGTGACAGATTTTGAAATTACTTTTACAGGTGACATTTTCAAAATTGCTTGGCAAAAAAATGATTGTGTTTTGAAAGTTTCAATACCTCAAAAAAAAATTGGCTATGGTCCTCTCAAAAATTCAGGTGAGCAATCCAGGGCCATCTTGGCCCTCTTGTTTTTGTGTTGTTTTTTTTGTCTTTTTTCTTTTCACATCATAATTCATAATGTTTGCTAGCAAAAAAGCAAAATCACTGCCAGTAGAGTGATTTCAGGCCCTCAAGGGCCTCTAGTTTAGCCAAGCTGTAGACTGGTCATCTGCACATGCTCTGAATTTAGACAAGCCTAGAATTATGTCATTTGAGAGTTAATATATATTGGAATCCTGATCTTGAAATCCTAGTTTAGGCCTCTCTTTTGAAGGTAATAGTCACATGAGGATGTCCAAGGCCCTGAAGTGCAGTGTTTCATTTCACCAGTGAAATGCAGGAAAACACAAATAAGTGAGCTGCTGCTTTGAAATAATTGAAATATTATTAAAAGCGGCAACAAAAATCTTATACATTTGTCTTTATTATACTGCAAAGAAATTTCTCGTGATCTGATTGGATAATATGCCCCGAACATATATATCATGTACACTGGCAAAACCAACGTAAAAGCAGTTTCCCTTTCGGGGGCCCCGTATACATGACTACACTTTCAACACAACATCCAAAATGGCGGCGTCGATCAAGATTACCATCAAGATTATGCACCAAACTGCACATTTTACCAAGGTTTCAGTGATGTCAGTTCCCAGTGACGTCAGTTTTCATTGAATTGGGGCACTTAGAAGGGAAATTATACTTCGTCAGCATACTCAATTTTTGAAACCAAAAAACAGGTAAATTTCGCTTAACACACGTTGAAATGGTAAAACTTTGCAGTATGATAAATTTGCTGTACGGTCAGGTGGCAGGGGACTTGGAAACTTGTTCACGGCTGTGGCGAATATTGTCGCCACCTTGCCTTCGGCTCGGGGCGACATGATTCACCACAGCCGTGAACAAGTTTCCAAGTCCCCTGCCACCTGACCGTACAACTAATACTGTGTTTTTAAAAGATGGTTGTCCACATGTGACAGAATATGTTTTTGAAAGATGTCCATATGTGACTTAATAGAACAACTGATGAACAGTTTGTGATTAAATATTCACAGTGCTATCTGACATAGATTTAACACTGAATGATGAAGCAACACTGCAGCAGAGACAGAACCCTTTACCACAGAGTTCCAGTATTTCATCAACCCTGCATATGTATGCTTTTGAAAACTTTGTTGGAAAAGGAGAAAATGCTTACAACCAGTATTTTCTCCCTTTCTCATTATGTTTTCTTCCACCTTTACATAGACAGCAGGGTCCAAAAAATCCACTCGTCCGCTCGTATTTACGAGTGAGAAACGGATGAGGACGAGTGAAATATCAGTCATACTCGTCCGGCAGGACGAGTGGTGAATAGGAGATAGTAAAACAAGTTTGTCAGATGAATATTTAACTTTGACAAAACGGCCATTCAATTATTGAATAAGCGAATTAAGGGTATTCAGGAAATCAATTTTGAAACAGATCATAAAACGTGCTGGTCCCCGCCCCAAATAAAGACCGGTTTCAAGTCAGCCTAATGATATAATCCGGGACCTTTCGTCGCAAACAAAAATCTCGTAATAATTATGCTTCGGGTGTACCTACTGACTGTGCTAATTATTAAAACGAACGATATTAACATTAACGCAAATACTTTCCCGAAACCAGGTCGAAAAACTGTGTTGTTTTGGCTTTATTTAATTTCTGTGAATTGACCGGATAACTGGTACCGGTTTTTAAAACCCGGTATTTAAGGTTCGTTGTAACATTTCCCTTTCGTCTGAAAAAAAAAAAACCCGTCAGAGTCCAATATTGGAACGGTTTTTCTCGGCGGACGAGTGAGGATCAAAGCAGGGCAAGTGTTTTTTCAAAGTCACTTGTCCTACAGGACGAGTGCCTTTTCTGGAAATTTTTGGACCCTGAGACAGATCCCATAATTTTAGCCACTTTTCATTTGTTGTCTTCAAATGCTCTTAACTTGGACAGGTCTACAATTTCTCTTTTGGTAAAGAGATACTGTTGTATACCGTGTATATTCTGATTAAATTTTAATGCTTTGGTCAACCAGGGGAGGTTACGGGACATTGTAGATTAACTCTTGAATGGACAAAAAAAAATTTAGACATGTCCAATTTGGAATTGTTTGCAGACAACAAGGTAAATGTTGCTCAAATGTTATAATAAGTGTTTGGTTACAGGCAGTTTCCCCTTTTGCCCTTTTCAAAAGCCTTCTTTTTCAGGGTAGAAACTGGATTGTATAGTAAAGGGTTAATACTACAAATATTTATTATGTAGACTGATCTTGTTTCTGCAGTGTCTGAAGGCCAGTAAACATGGGAGAATTGGAGAAAATACTTGCATTTTCTCCTTTTTCTATAATGTTGAGAAGGCCTTTTTCCAGAGGCCTGTTTAAACTTAGAAGTTTTGATAAAAGGTTAACTCTTTACCAGTCAATAAAATTCTACATTTTTCCGTTCTTTTTCAAAGAATATTGCATTTACTATATTTCACTGATGTCAATGAGTGTGTCTGTTGGTCTGACATTTTATCTAAAGGTGGTCAATACATGGAACATTGTTTGTAAAATAAATGTATTCTAAATTGATTACTTCCATTAATTGCAAGGTCAAAAGGGTAAAGGTCAAGGTCACAATAACCTTCAACATAGTAGTAGATAATAAGTGCACAAAGGTCTTATCAGTAGGTGTTTAGTTCTTTGTACAGATATTTATCATGAGGGGCAGATGATCGCTCTTGATTTTGAGGACATGAGTCCAGGACACTGTTACTTTCATGATACTTACCCTTTTTCAACACTTATTTTACTTAAGTTCTTTGAATTTGTTAGAGATGAATCTTAGCGAGGTGTAGATTACATTATTATGAAAATGACTTTGGGGTCAGTTGGTCAAAGCCGAAAGTCACAATAAGGTTATGTACCTATGCCATTAGATAATGTTTTATGACACACCAGTTATAGAAAAGATGCTTAAGAATGGGGAATACATTTGGAGAATATCTGTTATGATTAAGCATGATGTCTGATAAATTGTCTAAAATAATCATGAATTTAGTTTTATTTACCATGAATTGACCTCCATATTCATTATGTTCCAGTCAATAGATTCCAAGTAGAAGGACCAATTCTGTCTCAGTTATGTGATAAATCAGCCAAATCACCAAAAACGGTAAAATTGTGGGTAAGAAAATGTCCGGAAAATTTTTTGTTTCCATTTGTATTGAATATTTGTCCATACAAAATTTGAGACATTTGCTAACGATATATCGCGAGACAAAGTTACAGAAGCAAGGGAATTTAATACTTGTTGGGCATTAAATACATGTAGTATAAATCATGAGTGAATTACGTTACAACAACCTTTCCCTAATGGCAAACTTGTTTATTTAAACAAAACAGGAAATAAACCATTTTACTATGATTATTAAAAGAACAAACGTTTGAACTCTTCAAACAAGTACATATTCTCTCCTTTAAACAAGATATTTCTGAATGCCGAGTCCCTTTCTGTTACCGCAGACAAAATAAGCAGTAAAAACTTCTTCTTTTGTTTGAAACAATGTTTCAAATATAAGCAAACATTTAAAGTTTGAAAACCAACAAAATCAGAAATTTGCTCAGTCACTCATGTGGCTAAACAACATAAAACACATTATAGATATTAGTTTTGAAGTTGAATTTTCTCTTGGCAACATCTAAAAAAGAAACAACCCCAAGTAACGTAAGTCACAGAAATACGCCCTACCGGTTTAAACGGAGAAAATGTTACAATAAAGCCTCAAATATGACACCAGTAATTACATCCATTTGATTTCTTGAAGTATTTCTATTAAAAGAAAACCAAACTCTGTATTTTTCTTTTTTTTTTGTTAAACATTAAACATTAATCATTATAACCAACTAGCAAGGATTCGACACTGTAGCAACCGACCTTTAATTCGGTCAAACTAGTCAAAACTGTCGTAAAAAAGCATTTTGCTGGCTTAGTCCCTATATACTAGAATGTAAACAAATGTGTGGCTGTATTAAAACAGGCTTCTTTGCAGTTGTATAAGGAAAACATTGTCTAAGGTTTGTAACGTAATTCACTGTCTCTTAGTACCCATGTCACTGTGTTCAAATTTTGAAACTATCATGTTTATGTCAATATCTGAAATACTTTACACCTTGCATTCCAATAGTCTATAGGATCATGCACTGTAGACAGCTGACGATTCATTGACGCATAGTGTCAATGGCCCATTGGGTCATATGTAAAATACACCTTGCTCCGCCCTTTCTGAAAAAATATGGTTTTGTGTAAATTGTCATCTTGGCTTTATTTCAGTGCTAGTCCAACACACTATTTGCCATGGTACATGTATATAGCAGCTAATGCACTTGTATTGAGAGGGATTCAGGCATCAGTTGCAGTTGCATTGATAATCGGATCATATTCTACTGATTTAGTATTATCTTGAGTTTGATCAATAGCTTGCTCAGTAATAGGGATTAGATTTATTCAGTAAGCTGAATCAAGTGGTCCATATTCTTTCCTGTACAAGGTCTCGTTGTTTGCATACTGTTCACAAGTCTGTTCTTGACTTTCAGATTCTTAGCTTTGACTGGAATTGAAAAAATTGCTCAGCTACCTCATTTTTTTCAAATATCCTTTTCTTCACAAAATTTGTTGTACCTTTTTTTGTTTGCTCTGAATTACATGAATAAAATTCGGTAGTTTTCACATATAGTATTTCTCAACACGGGTCTATTTTCTCTGGAAATAATTTTAACCTTCCTTTGCTTTCCTCTTCTAGCGGGTATCTTCTTGAATTTCAGCCCTAGAAATTGCTGTTTTACCTGTAATGGTTAAGTCATGTCTTTGTGATTTACGCTATCTATCAGTGAATTACGTTATCATATTCATGTTCATTTCAATGTAGTACAAACAACTGCATTTAACCAAGTGGTAAACTGATCACAAAGTGAAAATGTTTCTTCCAAAAATATGCAGTAATTTCAGAAAGTTCAATGCAAAGTTCGTTGAAAACAATGCTTTACAAGTACTACCTAAAGCAAGATTTTTTAAAAGCGATCTTCAGAAATATCAACCCATCATATGATAGCTTCCAATACGTGTGAATAGGCCTTTGACGAAGTCATGTCCACATAGTGTTAGGTACTCGCTCAGTTCATTCGTTTTCGAAATACTTATTAAATTTAGAAAAATGCCATAACGTAATTCACGGTAACGTAATTCAAAAATTATCATATTGTTTATAACTTTCAAAAGAAGATGACAGAAGCAAGTTATTTTCCAGTGAATTTGGTTTAAGTATATTTAATGGTTTTATACAAAAGAACAATTAATGTTAAGTTTTGTAATGTCATGCTATAATGAATAGTGCACGTAATTCACATTTCCATGTCGATCTGCATTGTCTGCAATTACAAGACTAAATTCTCATATTAGTTGATAGAAACGGGAATCGATAGGCATTATGTTTTGTACATAGTGTTTACCCATTCATATGTAGAAAATAACACAGTATATCTTGAATTCTGCTTAACATGAGTTGAGTGGAAAAAGCATAACGTAATTCACGCTAAAAGTCGGACATCAATTAAGAGGATATGAAAATACAAGGAATCGGTAAAACCGGTGACAGCAACATATTTTTGAAAAGTTCAACATATCTGACATTGGAATTTTTTATGATCAGACACCTGGTAACAGTTAAAAAGACAGAATGTGACATTCTATGTTGTAGTACAAGTTTTGGACACGTTTTTGTCATCAAAATTTGGAACTTCTTAGACTTTGATTAACTCAAACGCAAATAAATGACAAGATTTTAAGATCCAAAGTTATTTCTTAAATAGAGGTTGTCTAAATGATCACTCCAAAATTATAGTGAACGCGCTTGGTGGGTCAGCAAATTCTTAATCAAGTTTGGACTTACATTTTTGGGTTTTTTACCGCTTTTGGCGTTTTGGCTGAAATATGTCTCCAGTAGAGATATTTATGTGTTCAAATCTAATTAACAAAGTGATTCGTTTCCTAGAAAGGACGGAATATTGACAGAAACTGCAACCCAATACAGACTTGTGCTCAATCAGATTTGTCAACTTACTCTATAACAAAATCTATCGTTGTGCACTGCTAAATATTGCACAAAATATAGTTACTCTGTCACATATAGAGGATGATTATGTTGGAACCCATACCTCTTTACCAAACGACAAAGTTCGGACTGACCAAATTGGAAGCATTTGCAGACGACAATTTCAATGTTGCTCAAATGATGGTTTCTGTTTTAGATAGGGTAGAAAACATTGTGGGAAAAGGAGAAAATGCTGGTTACCGGCATTTTCTCCTTTTCCCACAATGTTTTCAAAAGCTTTCTCTCTCAGGGTTGTTAAAACTTGGGATTGTGTTGTAGAAGGTTAAAGCACTTTTCACAACTGGAGGTGCCTTCATGGTCAGATTAAGAGCAGACTGCACAAAACTTGCAGTCCAATCTGTGATCTATGCTGTGTTCTTGCCAAGATATTACGACTTAAAGTATGAAATTACCAGATCACTAAATCTGGCCATTTGTTGCCATTTTGCCTCCTGAAATCTGGCAACAAAACTGTATGTTTAGCTGCAGAATATCTTAACTGTTTTTGGTGAAGTTTTATATGGATGTATCTATAACATAAAATTGTTGAAATGCCATTTGGAAGAAAATTAAGCTGTGTATGCACTAAATATGAAATTCCTCCTATTTCCAGAGTATTTGTGAACAGAAGTCTGATGTTAGAGAAAGTGAAATTCTTTGGGTTTGACATGGATTACACTTTGGCAGGTAAGCTGTTATCTTGATCATGTCTTTCAGTAACATAGCATTAATTAGCTCCCTTTAATGAATGCCAATTGGATAGACTAGGCAAAGTTTTAGGGTTTTTTGTGTAGGTAAACCATCTGAGGCTATGATGATTTGTTCTTGATAAGATAGAAAATGTTATGGGATAAGGAGCAAATGCTGTTTACCAGACAACTTTTGTCTTAGGACTACAAGGTTGAGTGAGAAAAATAAAAAATGTTTTTGACAATGAAGGTAAAAAATTGTGTTCAAACCAAGAGGTCAGTTTTCAAGGGCACTGTTACAAACTTTGTCTGAGAGATTGTCTTTTTGATATCTAGGTCAAGGTTAGAAATTGGATCTCTAAAACTAGGTCACTGTGTCAAGAGAATATTTTGAATACTTTAGTGGCCATAATTTTAGTCCATTTTTTTATGAAACTTTTTCAAATTGTCACTCTGTTTTAAAGGTAGTGAGGCTAAGAATTGTGGCTAGCAACTTGGTCAGTTTGATGAAAAATCTCTTGTACACCGTAATACTTAGGCTGACAAGTACGACTGTGTGAGCTTTTGCAGACATTGCAGATGAAGATCAGACTGTGCTGTCATATCTTGGATCTACACTGTCCAATATGGTATTATTTCTCTGACGAGCAAATTTTCAAACTTAAGTTTGGGTACTCACTATTGGCCCCAAATCTTTGATTTATTTAGCTGCTTAGGGTAACCACAGAATCCAGGTTTTAACAACTTTGAAGATGAGTGCTATTGAAAACATTGTTGAAAAAGGAGAAAATGCTGGTAACAAGCGTTCTAAGACAGAATCCATTCTTACAGTCACATTTAACCCTTTACCAGACAACAAAATTTTAGCCTTGTCCAAATTGAGAATAATTGCAGATGACAATGTCAATGTGGCTCAGATGGTGGAATATTTCCTTGATATCGTAGAAAACATTGTGGGAAAAGGAGAAAATGCTGGTAACCAGCATTTTCTCCTTTTCCCACAATGTTTCCAAAAGGCTTCTTTCCCAGGATCGTTAAAAGTCGGCATTGTTCGGTAAAGGGTTAGTCTGTGGTCAGCAAATGCTCTCAGTATAAACACGTCTTCAATTTTGGTGTGTTTAAGGTTTTTAAAACTCAAAAAGTCTTTTGTCACCTTATGTCCACTAAACTTTTCTATCAAACTATGTATTTTACTACAGCTTTATTTAACAGAACCTTATGGATGAATGAAAAGATTTCCAAATAAGATGCTTACTGCAGCTTTTTGGACAGGTTAAATTGGTTGGTTGATGGTAGTTAATGCCGTTTTCAACATCATTACAGTCATACCAAGGGGGCCAGAGCACCTATCCATGCTTCCTTGAGTTTCTTGTACCAGTACTCCGCAAAATATTCTTTCCAAGCCACTGGCTGCTTCCCCACATAACCATCATCGTAACAATTGTTAGCTGTGTGGGAGGAATGAATCCTGTCACAATGATTATCATCAATTCTTGGAAAGAAATTGGCCGAGCCGGGGATCTGACCTGTGACCCCCTGACTAAGCTACCGGGACTCAGCAGACAGGTTAAAAGGATAAATCATTAGGTCTCCAACTGTTATTGTTTTCATTTGAATTTGTCTATCAATTTGCATGCACTTATGTCACCTCTACGACTGGCAGCTTATTTGAAATCATCATACAGAGAAAACAGATATTAAACATATATTGTACTTGGATGTTATGAAATAATATCCTAATTCACATAAATTATCTTTCCCAAAAATCTTGATTTTATCAAAATATCTAAAGTTTAAGCAAATGATTATAGATGTTGACTGAACATCACTAAAATCAGTCAGCCATGTGTTACTTTCAAAACCTATTAGAATAGCATAGGCATTAGATATAAATGTAGAAATTAAGGCAGTTTTTGGCAAGAATATATTGTATATTGGTCTTAGTATAACTCATATTCTCAACTTTTAAACCTTTACTACACAATTCTTAGTTTAGTGGCCTGAACAAAGACGGCTTTTGAAAACATGGAGGGAAAAGAAAAATTGCAGGCAACTAAGGTACTCTCAAACCTATTGGCAGGGCCCAAAAATTTTTGTCCTAAAGATTCCCAAAAGTAAATGGTAAACCAAAAACTAGCATTTCGGGTGTTAATATTTTACATGGTTGGTATCTAATTCACTTGCTGTAAATTTATTTTAGAAGGTAACAAGTTTATTTTTAAGTGCTTTTAAAGGCAAACCCAAAACCATGAATAATAGGAAAAAACTGTTGCTATGTGAAAGTTTTCAAAATATATCTTTACACCTCAGTTCGTCCATTCATTTGTGTGGTTGATTAAATATGGAGCGGGAATCTGTTTCATGCATAAAACTGTTGATTTTTGAAACATGCTGTTCATGGTTGAATGATAAGTATAAGTGAATGACCCTTAGGCTGCTAAGCCCAACTCAAGGACCTTTTGCAGACAGTGTAGATCAAGATCAGACTGTGAAGAATGTGTAGTCTGATCTTAGATCTGCACTGTACGATGAGGAGATTTTTTCCCCCAAAAAATAACTTTGAAATAGCAGAAATATGGGTTTTACTAGGGGCTTGAAAGTTTCATTTGTCTTAATTTTAGAAGGGTATGGGTTAACTCTTTACCACAAGACAAAAATTTGAACTTGTCCAAATCCAAAACACTTGAGGACAACAATCAAAACAGGTAATTTGTCATTGTTATGGTAGAAAACATTGTGGAAAAAGGAGAAAATGCTGGGTACAAGCATTTTCTCCTGTTCCCACAGAGTTTTCAAAAGCCTTCTTCCTCAAGGTTGTTGAACCTCAGGATTGTGTGGAAAAGTGTTAACTCTGCAGGAAATAAAGAGTTAACTCTTTACCAGACTGATGAACATTTTTTCAACTGGTTCAAACTGAAAGTGATGTTCGTGGTTGTGAGGTAGAGGGTCTGCCTCGTAACCACGAGGTCCCGAGTTTGATACCCAGTAGCAGGTGTCAACTTTAGGATCCTTCATTGGCCCACACATTCGGCGCAAGTACTGGTGTAGTTCCCAGGAAGCAGAATTGAGAGAGATTAGTACAAGTTGTAAGAACTTGTTTCTCAATCGATGTAAAATATATATGTTAAACTAAACTGAAAGCTTTTGCGGATGACAAATTGAATGTGGCCAAAAGTGGGAATTTGTATTGGAAATGGTAGAAAACATTGTTAGAAAATGCTTGATATCAAGGTCGTCAAAAACCTTTTTAGGATTAGAAGTTGTTTTGTAAAGTCCTGTACCACACAATCCCAAAGTTTTCATGACCCTTTGAAAGAGGTTGTTTGTAAACATTGTGGGAAAAGAAGAAAATGCTGTAACCAGCATTTTCTCCTGTTCCCACAATTTTTTCCCCCACTTTTAAAACCACATTCTGTCAATGTAATAGTATTTAACTTGTCATAATGCAAATGCTTTAAGTTTAGAATAGTCCAAACTTTTATCTATTGGTAAAGGGTTTTAACATGTTTTTTATGGTTGGCTTATAATATTAATGTTGTATTTTTGATGTCCAATGATTAGTTAGAATCAGTTTTCTTTCCATATCTTGTTTAACCCTTCACCAAATGATAAGATTTTGAACTTTTCAAAATTGAAAGGATTTGCAAGCAGCAAATTTACTGTAACACAAATCGTGGAATTTGGCTTTGAATGGGTACTAATTATCATGGCAAAGGAAACATTGCTTGTTACGAACACTTTGTCCTTTTACCTAAATGTTTTCTAATGTCTACTGTGTTAGAGTTGATAAAAATTAGAAGCCCTGAAACCATTATACGGTTGCTATGTGGACATTGTAGGTCAAGATCAGTTAGCACATATGTGCTGTGTGTTCTTGGATCTTCATTGTGTTTCTTCTGCCAGACAAAAACAGTTTTGATAATGCTATAATATTTGAATCTTTAGTACTGACTGAGAGCCCATTTCAGTATTTTTATTATACCCCGCCGAAGGCGGAGGGATGTAGTTTTAGCGTTGTCCGTCCGTCCTTCCGTCCGTTCGTCAGCCTGTGTTTTAACAATCCTAAACAAGAAATCTTTTAAAGAAAATGGTGGAAACCAGCATTTCTTCCTTTGTCCACAATGTTTTCTGCCATTTCAAGACAGAAATCATCTACTACATTAAATTTGTTATCTGCAACATCTAAAACTTTGTTCTTTGGTGAAGAGTTAAGTTCCACAGAAGTAAGCTTTTAAAAACATTGTTGGAAAAAGGAGCAAAGAATTGCTTCTCTTTACATGAAATATTGTCTCCTATGTGTCTGTATACAACTGTTATCAGTTTGTCTGAAACTTATTACTATAAGTTAAATGGTTTAAAAAGATCTGCCGTTATTAAATTTACCACAGAATCCTGAGTTTTAATGACCATGAGGAAGAAGCATTTTAAAAGCATTGTGGGAAAAGGAGAAAATGCTGGTAACCACCATTTTCTTCTTTTTCCACAATGTTTTCTACCCTACCAAAAACAAATTTCAATTTCAGAGTCCCACTCATTTTGTTGTCTGCAAATGCTTTCAATTTGGACATATAAACAATTTCGTCTTTTTGTAAAGAGTATGTTAAACAAAATTTTAGGCTAGTAGTGATTATTAGAGAAATTATTGACTTGTATCCTTATTTGTTAAAATAATTTATTAAAGTTTTTTTTTTTTAAAGTAGAAGACAACAAAAGGCTTCTGCATGACGGTAAAGGATTTAGGTTAACATATCAATTTTAGGGGCCAGGGGCGAAGAAAATTGATTTGGCCCCACCCCCTATTTCTCTGGGTGACTCCCACTTCAGAAGACTCATCATTTAATTCAGAAATAGCTTTAATTAAATATGGATCAACTTGAAACTGAAATTAGAAATAAAGGATCAAAGCTATCCCTAAGCTTATCCCTCAAATCTGTTTTATTTTGACCTTGTAGGCACATTTTAATGCATATGCCCTAATGTTAACCTGTCCCTTTTCTGCATATGTTCTCCTTAATGGACAACCAAAGAAAATTGAAAAGGTGTTTATAAATGCATAGGCTTTAAAGCCTTGAAAAGTCTATCAAGTTCGAGTTTCCCTTGCAGCCAGTGTAGATCAAGATAAAATGCAGGAAACATGCAAAGAATTTGCTGTAATTTTCGAACACAAACAACATAGAAATTGTCCTTATTTGGGTCTTATTTCAAGACTGAATTTGTATTAAGTTGGCTTGAAGAGTTAAGGCAAGCATATCTTTTCAGCAAGTCATCATGATGTACGCCTTGATTTTCATGGTATTTTGATGCATTGCATACAGTCATGTACCCAGCGCGTACGCAATATAGGGTGTCAGTCTTCAGTTTGACTCATGGCCCATGTTCTTTGAATGAAACATGACCACTGCAAAGGTGAGAAGACATTTATTGAAAGCAGAAATTGGACAGGCAGTTGCTCTGGCTGGAGCTAGTATGTCACCTTATCTGACAGAATAATGACAACCTGTGCAGCTGAAGCTGTATTTGATCATCAAGGCTTACAGAAAACTGCTTTACTCCCAGCTTTGGATAGACCTTTAGAATGCATCTGTGAGTCTGTATACTGATACTGTACACAAACCATCCCTGCAAGGTTGCGTGACATTGGTCTTCGATCGAGAAGACCTTGGATATGCATGGGTCAACCCAGGCATAGAGGCAAATTGGTGTTTGGCCAGGAGAGAGCTGGCTAGCATTTTTATCTTTTGTTGCAATTCTTTTTTTTTTTCCTCCTTCTTTTTCAAAGATAAATTGTAATATTTCAGCCAAAGTGAATTTATTTTCTCCAAATTATATTGGTATTGGTGATTTTAAAATTTTGTCGTCTGTTAAAGAGTTTACCCTTTATCACACAATCCAGAGTTTTAACGACCCTGAAGAAGTAAGCTTTTGAAAACCTTACAGGGGAAAGAATAAAATACTGGTAACCAGCATTTCCTCCTTTTCTCACAATGTTTTCAATCTTTTCAAAGACAAATCAAGCCATTTAGGCCACAATTAATTTGTTGTCTGCAAACGCTTTGGATTTGGACTAGTCTAGAATTTTGTTGTTTTGTAAAGACTAAAACAGCTATGACATAATCCTTGCAGCGCCGAATAAACTCAGTGGACACATTCAGTCTAGAAACAAAACCCTAATAACTACAATCCTATTGTTTTCCATTTCCATAGTGTCTTGGTATAGTGGACAGTATAGATTTAAGATCAGATGACAGCTTTTGTGCAGTCTGATCTTGATCTCCACTAACAGCAGAGGCAGTTTAGATATGATAGGCATTTTAAAGGTTGAATTAACTTTATAAGGTATTTCAGCATCACTGCACTTTTTGAAAACCCCCATAAATTTTGGAGATATGGTTATAAATGCATTAGAATATGCTTTCCTTGCCTTTATATCAAATGAAGCTGATTAATTTTCAGAAAACATGGTGATGAATGAAGTAGTTGTTGTAAAAATGTTTTGAAAAGCCTTATTTCTGCCAATCTCTTAAAAGCGAGACGCTCTGGTAAAGGATTGCATCATAATCTCCAGGAACAAAATCTGAAGTAGACAACTTTCAGTGAAAAGCTTTTAGCGACATAAGAATAAGAGTGGCCCGCTGGCAAAAGGGGATTGAATGCATTGTCATAAACCATTTTGCCAAGCAAGGCATCACATAATTTTGGATCCATAAAATCTTTGTAAGTTTGTCCAAAAACCAGCTGAATCCAGAGGATGGTCCTAGAATGGTCCTTTGACATGTAGAAAATTTACATACAGCATTAACTTTCTACCCAGGTCAGGTCTGTCTGCACAGGCACAGTGTGTTTAACCCGCATTTCCCAGAGCATGGCTCATATGTTTAAGATATTGTGGCAAAGGAAGAAGAAATTGCTTTCTATGAGCAATTTCTCCTTTGGCACCAGTAGTTTCCAAAGTGATGTGCTAGATAAAAAAGTTGTCTGCAGGAGGCTATGTCAGTTACATATTTACCAGATGACATAATCTTATCCAAATTGAAAGCATTTTTGCAGTCGACAAAGTAAATGTTGGGAAAATGATGAGATTATACGCTTTGTCTGCGTATGCATTTTCCTTATCAACTCATCACTTACTACAATAAAAATAAATGCAACAGTATGAATTTTAATAGGATTATGGAGAAAAATCATTCTCTTCCCATAAAGATGCTAAAACTAAAAAGAACTTAAAAACTACAACATTTTCTCCTTTTTCCACAATTTTTTCAAAAGCATTTTCCCTTGGGGTATTTATAACTAGGGATTGTTTAGAGAAGGGTTTAGTTAAAGAAAAGGGTTGCAAAAAGTTCTTAAAAGTTTTTCATGTTAAAAAACTATAAAGCTTCATTGTTGGATGATTAGACAGAGGAATTTCCAGCTCTACAAAACATGGAGACTTATTGGGTCATACATGATTTTGTTTAACCCTTTACCAAACAATCCCTGGTTTTTACGACCCCAAGATAGAAGCCTTTTGAAAACATTGTGGGAAAAGGAGAAAATGCTGGTAACCAGCATTTTCTCCTTTTCCCACAATGTTTTCTACCCTTCCGGAACAAATTTTAATTCTTGAGTCACATTTATTTTGTCGTCTGCAAATGCTTTCAATTTGGACCAGTCTTAAATTTAGTTGTCTGGTAAAGAGTTGATTAATCCTTTACCACACAATCCAGAGTTTTAACTTGACATTAAGAAGGCCTTTGAAAACAATTTTGGGAAAAGGAGAAAATGCTGGTAAGCAGCATTTTCTCTTTTTCTCAAATTGTTTTCAACTCTCTCATAGACAAATCCTTCTATTTGAATCACATTTTGCTTGAATGGTGTTTTACCCAACTTTCAATGTTACTTCAGTTATATCACTGCGACAGCTCACATATTCATGTATGTCCTGGATTTCACCAGTAGTAGGCTAGTGCTCTGAAGTGTTTTGCACACAGATACTCCCACAAAAAACCCATTTATTTGTAAATGTTTCGGATTTGGTCTAGTCCAAAATTTGGTCGTTTGGAACAGATTAAAGGTATTAGCCTCGAGTGTCCGTATTCCATGATGATAAGGAAACAACATAATGAAATGAAGAATTTAGACAGGAACATGAGCTAGAAATTACTTGCCTTCATAAAAAATCATTTCTGATGACTTTCATGAAAAAAATTAACTTAGCAATTTTCATGTTCAATGTGCATAAATAAACAAACATGCCGTCGGCCTTCTTGAGCAAACATGGCGTGACCTAATTCCGGTAACTCAGTAGTATTTATAGCATAAAGTTGTAGATCTTTGCATTTTTTGTGAAGGAACACTATTCAGATATAAGAAAAATGACGTCAGTTTCTTTTAAATCAGATAATTGATTGATTTTCAGAAGTATTTGTCTGTATTTGGCTGAAATTCAAGGGCAATAAAACGTTCGATTATTGGTAAGGGTTACGAGCAGAAATACCGTGTGACGTCATCAAACTATGTGCTTTACGAGATGTAAACAAAAATCACCGGTTCAAGGACACTCACGGAATAAGGGCACTCCACGATACCTCACACAGACAACTTTTTTTGCCTCTTGCAACATATAGCATTGCTGCAGAAGATGATATTGTTGGTGACAAGCAAATTCTCTCTTGCCACAGTGTTTTTACATGTTTTTGTGTGTAACAACCGTAATGCACATTGATAAATAGCATATGATACAGGTAATTCATGTTGATTATTCCTATTTTACAAGCATGTTTTAACCTTTTTTCTAACAATTCAATAATTGAACAATCCTGAGGAAAAATAGGCATTGTTAGAAGAGGAGAAAATGCTGGTAAGTAAATACTGGTAACCAGTATTTTTTCCTTTGCATGTACTGTGCTTTTACAAAGTAAGGAAGAAGACTTTTGAAAACTATATAGAAGAAGGAAAAAATAACTTTAACCAACACTTTTCACTTCCCACATTATTTTCATACCATATCTATCAAAGACAGAACAAAGATACCATTATGCGAGGCTGAACATTGTTGTGTGCAAATGCTTCAAATGAATTAGGACAAGTCTACCTGTCAGACGGTAATAACTCTTATCAGTCAGTGGCGTAATGGGGTATTTTTAAGAGGAAAGGTTAAGTTCTCTGTGGTGTTAAATGCATGTAAATAAATGAATTGGGCATTTTCAGTAAGTACTAAAGAGACGGGTACTGAAATTTCAAAGCTGCATTATCAGACTATCTGAAAAATACGGGGACACTGTAGATCCAAGATCAGACTGCACATTCTGTGTAGTAGGATCTTGATCTACACTGTCTGCACAAGTAATTGAAATCAGACTTGGAACTGCAAGGGTAAAAATAATCTTATTTTCAGCCTCATTGCTACATTTTAATATGGATGTCAAGTGTTGGTGAATTATTTCAGTTGTCACTCAGCTTGAATGGTTTTATTATATAATCTGAAATGCAGGGAAAGCAAGTTTCAATACAGTCATAAAATTAATCTCATCCGACTCTAATGTAATTATAATTGGATTTCTCCTCAATTTAACTCTTTCTCACTAAAAAAAATTTTGGACTGTTTCAAATCCCCAGGTCCAAATTGATAGAATCTGCAGATGACAAATTGGAAATTGTTACATGCAAACTTAAGTTCTCTGATAGGATCCATAACATTGTGGTACAAAGAGAAATTGCTTGTTTCAAGCAATTTCTGCTTTTCCCACACTGTTATCTAAAGTTATCTTCTGTGGGGCTGTTAAAACATAGGGTTGTTTGGTAAAAGGTTGATTAAAGTCTCAGTAGCGTCCAAATGTAAAAAGGCCTGTTTATAAAATAAAAGTAAATTTCATTTTTACCATGTGAAAATATGGCAATTTTTATGACTTTAACGATATGTAAAGGTGCAGTTCGTAAAAGTTCCAGTCAATGGCAGAAAAAAGAATTTTGAAACTAGAACAGATCCTACCATACCACATTATTTGTTTGTTTACATCGATGATCGCTGACGATTAGCCGACTTTTCATCGTAAATCTACGCAGTGATGTAATAGTGACATAAACACCACGTGATAATTCAATGCGTCGAAACAAAACTTTCATTCACTTGATCGTTTTGTCCCCATTCTAGGCTTGGAAAACCAAGTTTATCGACATTGTAAACAGAAAACACGACACAGGCTGACATCGCTTATTTGTTTATCATCAATACAGAAAGAGTTTACTACATTGAAATAAGAAAACAGGTTCAGAATGAGCAATCTTACTCTCCGATGACATAATATTTGAAGTGTATACAGTAGTCCTGCCTACTACGTCATAGCACTAATGAGATGCAATGTTATCATGTGACGTTCTCAAAGACCTAGCTCGAATTTACACGAACGATAACGAAAGTTGTCTCGATCAATGTTGTCCCTGAAATCGACAGACTTCTCCATGCATTTTCGCACACGTATATAATGGCAACCAGTGCAGAAACTGACACGTTCGGGTTTTCTCTGATCTTATATATGTGTGTTGTGATTGGTAATCCGCTATATTTTCGAGTTATAAACGGTGAAAATTACCTATTCTTTGGCTTTACTGCGGCTTAAAGAAATATGCATACTTCTACTGTCACAGTTCCCAATAATGGCATCTTCTGGAAAGAAATTGCTTTTGCATAATTATCATAATTTTTAATCATTCATGTATGATTTTAGTTCTGCTATAGCCCCAGGGCATCAATCATGGTGTTCCTAGAGCCTGTGCTTAACACAATAGACTTTTCATGTTACTGGCTGCTTTTCCAAAGAAAAGGAACAGCTAAAAGGACAAACATTTTAGAGAAAAGGAAACATTTTATTGCAACTGTGATGAAAAAAATGTGAAGAATTGCTTTTTTCATACATTGACTCCTTTCTCAGGATTGTTAAAATTCGGGTTTATGGATTAAAAAGGTTAACCGTTGTTGTGCTAAAAAATCGGTATTGACATCCCAACTCTGTACGATGCAAACATCACACATTCAAAGTTATTATTGTCCAAACATCAGGCAAAGAAGTGGACGGTGTTGATTCCAGATCATACTGCATATTCTATGCAGTCTGGTCTTGATGTACAGAGTCCTCAAAAGCAATTAAATCTGGGTTCAGCAGATTAAGGATGAATGATACCAGGAGAAATTGCTAAATTAAGCAATTATGAAGGTGCTTATTTTTACACTTCAGAGTGCTGCATAATTGAAGTGAAAGACTGGTAAAACATGTACATTTATTGCAGTTTCAAGCCTGTCTTTTGGTAAATGAATCTCTCAGTATTACCGGTAGATTATTATACAAAACCAGACACTTTTTCTGCAGTTTCACTGTTTGATCTTGATCTATATTGTTTTAAACAAACAAAAACCACATAAATTTGGCCTTGACATCATGTAGAGTCACAGATGCTTTGTCACCCTTGGGTGTTTCCTGCCATGAATGGCCCCAAAGGGCTGGCAGGAAATGCACATCAGATCTGATTAATCCAGGAGGGAGGACTTTCACCCTGAATGTGACATTATGGGTCATTCTTGTCATGTCTAATGTCCACGTTTTCTATGCTCACTGTTGGTTTTTTCAACCTTCTAACCTGTTACTTCCTATCAAATTTGATAGATTCATGGACAGTTTATTCAAATTATGTAGAGCACAACAGCAGTCGATTTGCAGATATCATAGAATAATTTTTCCATTTAGTAGATTACTTAAGATCCCTGCATCAGTCTTGCATATTAGAGGTTGTGTTTGCTCTGAAATACAGCACAATAATATAGACCAAGGACCAGAATACACAGTACAGTCTTAACTCTTTACCAAACAACACAATTTTGAGCTTGTCTAAATTCAAACCAATTACCGATGACAAATGAAATGTGGCTAAAATGGAGGAAATTATCTTTGAAAATTTAGAAGACTTTGTGGGAAAAGGAGTTACCAGCATTTTCTTCTTTTCTCACAATGTTTTCAAAAGGCTTCTTTCTCAGGGTCGTTAAAATTTGGGATTGTGTAATAAAGGGTTAAATTCCCAAATAAATGAAATGGACTCTTAAAATTTGTGTGATAAGATTTATTTATATGAGAAATAGATAGGATTATGCTAAGGTGCTCTGATAGGATAAGGAATGTTGTTGGAAAAGGAGAAAATACTGGTTACTCTTTTCCTTCAGGGTTGTTAAAACTCTGGATTGTTTTGTACCCTGGAAAAGATGCCTTTTGAAAACATTGTGGGAAAAGGAGAAAATGCTGGTAACCAGCATTTTCTCCTTTTCCCACAATGTTTTCTACCCTGTCAAAGAAAAATTGCCACGTTTCAGCCACATTGAAATTGTCGTCTGCAAATGCTCTCAAATTGGACAACGCTAAAATTTAGTCGTCTGGTAAAGGGTTAAAGTGAACCACTGGCAGGATGTGAGGTAGTTAGGAGTTCAAGTTTACAACCTTTGGGTAGCAAGCAAATATATATAGCATAAAAGGGAGCTGAGTGTATTTAAAGTCTCAGTAGCGTCCAACTGAATAAACAACCTGTTTATAAAATAAAAGTAAATTTCATTTTTACCATGTAAAAATATGAAGATTATTATGACTTTCATGATATGTAAAGGTGCAGTTCGCAAAAGTTCCAGTCAGTGGCAGAAAAAAGAATTTTGAAACTAGAACAGATCCTACCATGCCACATTATCTGTTTGTTTACATCAATGATCGCTGACGATTAGCTGACTTTTCGTCGTAAATGTCTGCAGTGACGTGTTAGTGATGTGAACACCACGTGATCATTCAAAGCATCGAAACAAACCCTTCATTCACTTGATCGTTTTGTCCCCATTCTAGGCTTGAAAAACGTAAGTTTATCGACATCGTAAACAGAAACAACGACACAGGCTGATCATCGCTAATTCATTTATCATCAATACAGGAAGAGTTTACTACATCTAAATAAAAAAACAGGTTCAGAATGAGCAATCTTACTCTCCGATGACATAATGTTGGAATTGTAAACAATAGTCCTGCGTACTACGTCATAGCACTAATGAGACGCAATGTTATCATGTGACGTTCTCGAAGACCTCGTTCGAATATACACGAACGATAACGAAGGTTGTCTCGATCAATGGCGTCAGTGAAATCGATGGGCTTCTCCATGCATTTTCACTCACGTATATCATGGCAACCAGTGTAGTAACTGACACGTTCAAGTTTCCTCCGATCTTATGTATGTGTGTTGTGATGGGTTATCCAATATATTTTTGAGTTATAAACGGTGAAAATTACCTATTTTTGACTTTACAGTGGCTTTAATAAACAACTTATCCCTTGAGCTAGGGATGTGACAGAGCTTGAAATGAAATGAAAATAACAAGAATTAATTTGACAAAGACTTCCTGTCCTTCTTTTTGATGTTTTATGATGACCTTTAGCCATTACCCCCTTACTCAATTTATGGCCTTCTTCAAATTGAGGACAATAGGGATGTTTGAAAAGTTTGAGTTTGAGAGAGTGAACCAATTAAAAGAGTGATAGAAATATTGTGATATAAAGAGAAAGAAATCTTACAGATAAGTTTTGTCTTTTTCCCAAAGTGTTTAATAAAAGTTATTTTGCATTATTAGAGAGGAATGAGGATGGAGACTCTTTAGAAAACAACAAAATTTTGGACTCAACTAAGTTGAAAACATTTACAGTTCTTAAAAGAAGTAAAGCTCAAATTATGAACTCTGTCCTTGATAGGGTGGAAAACTTTGTGTGGGGAAAAAAGGAGAAAATGCTGTTAACCAGGATTTTCTCTACCCACAGTATTTTCAAAAGCTTTCTCTTTCAGGGTTGTTCAAACTTCAAAGATTGTGTGGTAAAGGGTTGAAGGATCAAGCTGGTCAGTTTATATTAATGTCCACTTCCTCTGAGCTTTTTTCATTAAACCAAAAAAGATGATAAATGGTCAGCCGGTTGAGAAGTAGCTCCTGTGAAGTGTCCTGCAGCAGTCTTAACCCTTACTGATGTTTAACCCTTTACCACACAATCCGACTTTTAACGACCCTAAGGAGAAGGCTTTTTGAAAATATTGTGAGCAAAGGAAAAAAATTCTGGTAACCAGCATTTTGTTCTTTTCCAACATGTTTTTTAGCCTATCAGGGACAAGTTTCATCATTTGGACCACATTTAAATTGTCATCTGCAGATGCTTTCAATTTTTAATCAGTCTTGGCTTAGTGCATCTGCAAAATGTATCAACCCATGTCAGCCTGCGCAGTCAACGCAGGCTGACATGGGTCTAAACTTTTTGCTATTGTTAAATTTTTTCCATATTGGAGGACCGTAATAGCTCATGATGCTTTGATTGTTTGACAAAATGGATTTTATAGATGCATGATTTTGTGATGGCTTCCTTGGTAGAATGCATCATGGAGATGCATTAAACCCCCCATTTTGCCAGAGCATGGCTCAATGACATGTATTCAGCGTGTCCAAAATGATGGAACTTGTAGATGACATAGATAATGTGACTTAACTCTTTACCAAACGACAAAATTTTAGACTCGTCCAAATTGAAAGCATTTGCAGACGACAAAATTAATGTGACTCAGATATTGAAGTTTGTTTTGAGAAGGGTAGAAAACATTGTTGGAAAAGGAGAAAATGCTGGTTACCAGCATTTTCTCCTTTTCCCACAATGTTTTCATAAGGCTTCTTTCTCAGGGTCGTGAAAACCAGGGATTGTTTGGTAAAGGGTTAAATGATTTGATTCGCTTTTGATAGTGGAGAAAAGATTGTGGGAAAAGCAGAAAAATGCTGTTAACCATCCCACGCTCTTTTCTAACCTTCCAAATATAAATTTCATTTTTTGAGTCAAATGCAGTTTGTTGGCTGCAATGCTTTTACTTTGGAAAAGTGTTGTTCGGTAAAGACATCACATTTTTAAAAAGGACCTTTGTGAGGGATGTGTGAAGTCCATATTATGTGGTAAAGGGTTAAAACAAAAGGTTTTAAACAAAAACTCTGTTCTATACATTGAGTCTGGAATGGAAATGTATGAAGATATTTCATGATGTTATGAAAGCAACCAGTGGCTTTGAAAGAGTGCTGTGGAGAGAACTTGTAAAAGAAATTCCAGGGCAGGAATTTTTGCATTACCTGACATATTAATAAAGACTGGGATTGGATACGAATTTCGTATGGGGAAAGGGCAGTGGGTTTAATGAACCCTATTAATGCTAATTTTGTCTCTTTGCACATTCAGTCTAATTTATCTTTTTTTTATTACAAAAAACTGAGCCTTTGGGATGGGAAAAGTTTGGGTGGGGTGAGGGTGGGTGGAGATTTATGCTTCTAGCCTCTTTCAAGTTTGTTTGTCTGTCACTTTTGTCTTGTTAACCCTTTATAGGGTGCCAAACATAGCTCGATTTGTGTGTTATTTCATACTTGAAGTGTATTTGAAGATCAGACTGTGTAAAAGATGTAATTTGATGTTAAATGTACCCTGTTAATTGTGTACTTAACAGCAAAATTTTATACTGGACCTAATTGAAAGCAAATTGAAGTAAATCATAGGTAAAGTTGATTCTCTTTAGTTACCAACAATTTTTTCTTAGTTGTCTTCTTCAACTTTGTGTCAGAAGGAAAAGAGTTTAACTCTCCACCAAAAGACCAACATTTAGATGTGACCGAATTGAAAACACTGACAACATAATAGATGTGAATCAAAAAATTTGAATTTTGTTTTTGATAGGGTAGAAAACATTTTGGGAAGAGGAGAAATTGCTGGTTACCAGCATTTTGTCCTTTTTCTCACTATGTTTTTAAAAGTGTTCTTCCTTATAGTTTTTAAAACACAGAAATGTTTAGTAAAGGGTTAAACAACCTTACTATTTCAATAATTTGGTCACCTTTTTGAGGATTAAAACATGAAATCAAACAATTTGTTTATGTTTATTACAGTGTATAAGTCCCCAGAATATGAGGAGCTTGGCTTCCGATTGATCAAGGAACAATTGGTGAAGATGGGCTACCCTGAAAGTCTCCTAGAGTTTGACTATGATCCCACATTCCCCATAAGGTAATGCTTTATCCCTTATTACACAATCCTGAGTTTAAGCAATCCTAATAAAGAAGAATTTTGAAAACAGTGTAGGAAATGGAGGATACCTGCATTTTCTTCTTTTTCCTACAATGTTTTGTACTTTTTTCACAAATTCCATCATTTGAAGCACATTTTAATATATTTTTTGTGTGCAATGCTGTCAGTATGGAAGGGTCACTCATTTTGTCCTCTAGTATAGAGTTTACTCATCATATTTTCTCAACAACATCTTTGTCTTGCAGCAGACCACTTTTAAAAACATTGTGAAAGAATCAATCTGTCTTTATGTTATCCTTGTAAGCATATTTATTTAGATCGTTTATACTGTACAAGGTTATTTCTGAAGTTGTCAGCTAGAAATTTGTTTTGGTAGATAATCAGTAATGATGGTGATCCTAGACAAGGTAACGTTATTTAATGTACAACCTATCGAAAATGCCTTGGCTACTAAAAATTGTTTGGCTGGTACCAACCTAGGAAAAGATAAAGTTATTCCTAGTAGAACCTATAGCAAATGCCCTGGTCCCAGAGGTGACCAAACCAGACAAGATAAAGTTAATTCAAGTTGAACCTATAGGAAGTGTCCTGGTCACAGAGGGAACCAAAACAGACAAGATTAAGTTATTCCAAGTAGAACCTATAGAAAATGCCTTTTGTAAAGTGATATGTTCAGCATTTCTAGAAAAAAAAGTGACATTGACAGCTTAAGTTCATACTAATTTCCACCTCCAGTAATGGTTTTAGAACTTGTTGAATGCAGGTGCACAATTATTCAATGAATTTACATTGTCACAATTGTAATGATGAGACATGTTATAGCACAGCAAACTTGTGTGAAGTCCAGCACAGATGTCTATCACTAACATTTGTTTGGTAAGGAATATTGATTGCATGGTTAATTATTCAACTTAATCATTGAAGCTGCTTACATTGGGTGTGATGAGATGTTTGTAAGTGTACTTAATTATTTATAGACAGAAGATTTGATTTTCTCTATGTCGGCCTTTTCAGCTCATCTGGGGTCTTGTGCGGCTCAGCAGTGTAAGTGTAGGATTTGAAACCTTGAGGCCCCAGGCTCATCCTCACTTCAAATTCTGGCTTTTTCATGGGAGTGTCCTTGAGCAATACGCTTTAGAGCCATAGCCAGATACTGTTTAAATTCTGGACTTACCTGACTAAGTAGTTTGTTCCCGTAATAATTATGACAAAAATAATCTCAAAAGGGGCTGTAATATTGATAAAATCAATCGGTCAGTTGTTCATTCAGTCAGTCAGTCAGTCAACCAACCAACCATCCATTGGACGGACTGACCAACCAACCATCAACAAACCATGCAGTTTAGAATGGTCTTGGCATGAAATTTTTACACAGGGCCTTGAAGCTGGCTTTAGGTCTAGCTTCTGTGACCTGTGGTCAATCACTTCATCAGTCTTCACACAAATGACCTCTGGATAGACTTCTGTGTAAAATTTTCATGCTCGGGTTAAAGTTTTAACCAAATTGCCCTTGAGGAGATCATGAAATTTCAAAAAGTATATCTTTGACTCTGTTCACCTGTTTTTCAACAGACATCCGGGTCTGTATACACCAACCATTGTTAAAAACATTCTTGGTCTCATTCTCCAGCATTTTCTAAATTTGAAAGTTAATTGATTGGCTAAACCTTTTCTGATTGGCTAAACCAAAAGGTTTAGCCAATCAGAAGTCGTGTTACTTTCAAATTTAGAAAATCTTGGCGAAAAAGAGTAAGAATGTTCTTGGGAGTGGTTGGTAAGTATGGGCCCAGGGATATTGCTGGTTGATTCTCCTGCTTGGCCAAATTCTATCTGAGAATTTGTGATTAAGTCATTGTGACAGGGTCATTAAAACAATTGGGACCGTTTGGTGAAGGGTTCGACACTAACTTGTGTGGTAAAGTGTTAATTGCATATCATGAGGGGATTGCAGGATGCAGAAAAGCCAAATAATAAAACAAAACACTAACTGACAGTTCTCATTATAACTCTGACAGATGGATTTTCATTTCAGGGAAAATAAATTTTCATCATAAAGTTTATTTTCCATTCATTTAACTCTTTAACCCTTTACCAAACCACGTAATTTTAGACTAGTCCAAATTGGAAGCATTTGCAGACTGCAAAATTAATGTGAATCAAGAATTGTAATTTGTTTTGGGAAGGGTAGAAAACATTGTAGGAAAAGGAGAAAATGCTGGTTATCAGCATTTTCTCCTTTTCCCACAAAGTTTTCAAAAGGCTTCTTTCTCATGGTCGTGAAAACCCAGGATTGTTTGGTAAAGGGTTAACCCTTTACCACACATGAAAATTTTAGATTTTTCCATACTGAAGGAATTTACACACATCAACTCAAGTGTTTTTAAAATGATAGTATTTGTCTGTGAATAGGTAGAAAACATTGTGGAAAAAGGAGAAAATGCTAGTTACAAGCATTTCTCCTTTTCCCACAATGATTTCAAATCCTTCTTTCTTAGGGTCATTGGAACTGGGGATTGTGTGGTAAAGGGTGAATAATCTTGTATTTTTTTAACTCTGAGTGGGACGGTTTTTGAAAACCACTGAAAAAGGAGAAAACGCTGTGACAACCATTTATTATGTTTTCCACAATGTTTTCCACACTTTGAAACTTCAAGTCATTTCAGTCATACTTTATATGTTGTCTTCATATGCTTTCAGTTTTTTTTCATTTGGTAAAGATTTAACCTCTGTGATTCCAAGCACAAATTTACTTGCTTTTGCAGAAATTGCAAAGCAGGATCTGAGAGAGCAGAGTTATCCAATGAAATTTGGCTTTATAGGTATTTTGGGAAAAGGAGAAAATGCTGGTAACCAGTATTTTCTCCTTTCCTCACAGTGTTATCTACCCTTTCAAAGACAAATTCCATCATTTGAACCAAATATAGTGTGTCATCTGTAAATGCTTTCAATTTGGATTAGTCTACAACATTGTTGTTACGAGAAGAGTTGACAACCCAAAGACTTTTGAAAACGAGTTGGAAATGGAGAAAATGCTGGTAAGTGGTATTTCCTCTGTTTCCCCACAGCATTTCCAACCCTTTAAAAGTTGAATACCATAATTTGAGCTACCTCTGTCTTCTGCAAATGCCGTCAACATGGATGTGTGTACAATTTTATTATCTGGCAAAAAGTTTACAGTGTGATGCCTTCCTTATTCTTGGCATAATGAGATACTTGTAGTTGATATTATCCCCTGTGTTTTGAAGTGCTTCTAACTTCTCAAGTAGGTCTTTATCCTTTGCCACAAAGTTTTCTCAAAGTATATTGGAAATAAGCATAACAAAAATTTTTGCCACAATGTTGTGCTGTATTAAAACTTATTTCACATGGATTTTTGCTTTATTTTTCATAAGAAAGTTTTCATTCATCTTCCACAAGCTTATGGAAGCTGTTTTTTAGCCTGCAATAAACAGTTTAGATATTTTCATTCATTGAAAAATTTGAGATATTTTACTTTCAAGAATTATTTAGCTGAAATGTCGTCTTAAACAATATTAGTCTGCATAGATCCAAGATCAGACTGCACCTTCTTCTGGAATAGTCTGTCCATAGTCCACACAATTGATAAAGTCAGTCCCTAGGGGGAAGGTGTAAAGAGTTAAAAAATGTGCATGTTAGTTAAGATGAGAAAGGGGTCTACTTGTTGGAAAGGATGAAAGACTGATAAGCCACTGTAATTATTTCGGGAAAGACTGGTTGACACTTAAATGGTGGATATTGCCACTTGTCATTTCTATGATATAAATTTCAGAGAATCCTTAACCCACGCTTTAAATGCCAAATAAACCCAACGCACATTTTCAGTCTAGAATAAGGCCCAGATAATTGCAATTTCATGGTTGCCTTTTGCCTTCAGCAAGCAGACAGTGTAGATCAAAGATCAGACGGCAGTCTTATGTTGATCTACTCTGGCCACAAAAGCAACTATAGTCGTGAAAGGCCCTTTAAGGTTTAACTTCAGAATTCCTGTCACAACTAAAGCTTTTGTGGACTTCAGAGCAATTCATAAACATAGAATGGTATGGACAGTGTGGTAAAAGATCAAGTTTTACATAATTAATCCTTAGAGTGCAGAATAAACCTATTAGACATTTTCATCATAGAAATACAACCCAAACAATTGCAGTTTCATGGTTGCTTTTGTTTAAAGTGTTTTAGCAAAGTGGACAGTGTAGATCAAAGATCAGGCTGCATGTTTTGTGCAGTTTGAGCTTAATCTACTCTGGCCAAAGGCAACTATAGTCATGAAAGGCACTTTAACTCTTTACCAAACGACATAATTTTAGACTCATCCACATTGGAAGCATTTACAGACAACAAAATTAATGTGACTCAAAAATTAAAATTTGTTTTGGGAAGGGTAGAAAACATTGTGGGAAAAGAAGAAAATGCTGGTTACCAGCATTTTCTCCTTTTCCCACAATGTTTTCAGAAGGCTTCTTTCTCAGGGTCGTGAAAACCCGGGACTGTTTGGTAAAGGGTTAAGGGTTAAATTTCAATTTTCTCTATTCAGCAGTAAAGCATAAGCATTAGAATACAAGAAAAATGCATTCAATCCTTTACCACACAGTTCCTAGTTTGAACGACCTTGAGGAAGAAGCCTGCTGCAAACATTGTGGAAAAAGGAGAAAATGCTAGTAACCGGCATTTTCTGCTTTTTCCACAATGTTTTTTACCCTTTAAGAGACAAATTCCAGAGTTTGAGCCACATAAGTATAAATTATCATCTGCAAAAACTTTATAATTGGACCAGTCTAAAATTTTTTTGCTTGGTAAAGAGTTAAAATATATGACAAGAGTCCTCCTGGCAGAAATTGTTGGCCACTCAGATGCTTGGCCTTGAATCTGTAAATAGAACAATACGGTCAAGCCTGTATTTGGAGACCACCCAAAAGAAGGTGACAATTGTGGCAATACGCAAGGTGGTCTTGTAATGCAAGTACAATTGACTTAGGAGCTGGTACTGATTTAACATAGTGGTCTTTTTAAGAGTGGGTTGCTTAGTTTAATTTAAACATATTTATTTTATATCGATGGAGAAACAAGTTCTTACAGCTTATACTAATCTCTCTCGATTCTGCTTCCTGGAAACTACACCAGTACTCGTGCCGAATGTGTGGGCCTGTGAAAAATCCCAAAGTTGAAACCTGCTCCTGGGTATCGAACTCAGGACCTTTTGGTTACGAGGCCGACGCTCTACCTCACGACCACGGACACCACTGGGTTGCTTGATAAAGATGGTCCCTGAGACAGATTTGACTCTTGCGAGAATGGTTCGTATATATGACAGAAAAAATTGTGTAAGAGGTGTAAAACACCATTCAAAGAAAAGAGAGATATTTTATGTTAGAATGTTTTTTGCTTTAATTTCAGAGGCCTTTGGTTTGACCAGTTGTATGGTAACTTGCTGAAGGTGGACCCTTTTGGTAACATTCTTGTATGCCTACATGGATTCGAGTATATGAGAGGGTTTGTCTCTTTAATTTCTAATTACCATGTGACAAAATTTCCTGTTCTGTTAAGACCATAAGGATAAAGGCTTTTGAAAACATAGGTAAAGAAGAAAATGCACGTAACGAATCCTGGTTTCTCCTATTCGTACGATGTTTTCAATCCTTTCAAAGAAAACACCAATTGATTGAATTTAACGACTGCAGAAATTATTGGTTTTATTATGGACTAGTCTAAATTTTGTTTTCTAGTAAAGAGCTAATACCTGGAATGCTTTAGACCATCACAACATATTTTTACAATGTAGATTAACTCTTTACGAAACAACAAATTTTTGGACTAGACCAAATTCAAAGCATCTGCAGACAACAAATTAAATCTTGTTAATATGATGATTTCTGACTTTGATACGGTGGAAAATATTGTGGGAAAAGGAGAAAATGCTGGTTACCATATAAGTTGTAGAATTTGTTTCACAATCAATGTACAATAGATGAGATTTAACTAAACTCCATGAAAATAAAAATCCCCAATGTTGCCCCCATTATGCATTCA
Source organism: Hippopus hippopus (assembly GCA_946811185.2). Classification (NCBI taxonomy): domain Eukaryota; kingdom Metazoa; phylum Mollusca; class Bivalvia; order Cardiida; family Cardiidae; genus Hippopus; species Hippopus hippopus. The sequence goes on along the minus strand of OX328106.1, from coordinate 25,801,889 downwards.
TCAGTGGAAAATGTTTAAAGAGCATAACACATGATTAACTTTTTCTTGGTGCTTTATAGCTTTGAAAATGCTTTGTATATAATAAATCAATCATATTATTCACTTTTAGTTGACATTTTGAGGTTTGTTTGATTTTGTAGTTTCAGTTTCATGTATAGTGTTAGGCTAGATCCTGACTGTGAATGTGGGAGATATAATGTTAACCATTAACTTGCAATATAAGTGAAATGAAACTTTTCACACCAATTTTAAAGAACCCACATTTTGCATTTTCAAAGGTATATTTGGACAAAAATACCGCCTTATTGGACATTGTTGATCCAAGATCAGGCTTTGAAAACATTGTGGGAAAAGAAGAAAATGCTGGTAACCAGCATTTTCTTCCTTTCCCACAATGTTTTCTAATCCATTATAGACAAATCCCACCATTTTGGTCACGACTGATTTGCCGTCTGCAAATGCTTTCAATTTGGACAAGTCTTTTATTTTTTGTGTGGTAAAGAGTTTAAAGATAGTTTTTTCCGATGCTCAAATGTGCATTGAAGGTCCAAAATTGACCTAACTGAAACAAAACTGAAACATAGCTTTATTATGATAAAAATACTTTTCTCACAAAGAAAGTTTAAGGACAAGTGGTATTAATTGCATATGAAAGAATATAGAACTACGGTACTTTTCATGTTGTCACATTTTGATGCATCTACCAGATGACCTCTACATTTGTCACAATATTTTCATGTGTTGTCTGCTGTGGATGGAGTCAAAATGTGGCATTGTTAGTGAAAAAAATCAATCCTTTTCCCATATGGTTGTACAAGTTGTTTAAGAAATAGCTTTTGAAACATTAACTCTTTACCAAACGACAAAGTTTTGGACTAGTCCAAATTGAAAGCATTTGCAGACGACAAAATAAATGTGAATAAAAAATTGAATTTTGAATTTTTTTCTCCTTTTCCCACAATGTTTTCAAAAGCTTTCTTTCTCAGGGTCGTTGAAACTGGGGATTGTGTGGTATAGAGTTAATGGTAAAGAGTGAAGAATTATTTTTCATGTTGACACATTTTGACGCATCTACCAGATGACCACTACATTTTTCACAATGTTTTCATGTGTTGTCTGCCTTAGATGGAGTCAAAATGTGTCACTGTTGGTGAAAAAGTCTAACCCTTTTTTGTGTGGTTGTACCAGTTGTAAAAAAGTTAGCTTTTGAAACATTGCCGGTAAAGAGTTAACTCTTTGCCAGTCGACAAAAACTTTAGACTTGTCCAAATACAATGCATTTGCAGACAACAAAGCAGATGTTACCCAAACTGTTGGATTTTTTTATAACTCAAAACTAAACGACAAAATTTTGAAATTTGCAAATTGAAAGCATTTGCAGACATCAAATATAAATGTCGATCAAATGGTAATTTCCGTCTTTGATAGGGTAGAAAGCATTTAGGGAATAGGAGAAAATGCTGGTTACCAGCATTTTCTCCTTTTCCCGTAATGTTTTCAAAAGCCTTCTTTTTCAGAGTTGTTAAAATTTGGTACATTTATTGTGTGGTAATAGGTTAAACAGGTAGAAAACATTGTCGGAGAAGGAGAAAATGCTGGTTACCAGCATTTTCTCCTTTTCCCACAATATTTTCAAAAACCTTTTTCCATAGGGTCATGAAAACTGAGGATGGTATTACAAAGAGTTAATTAATTGATATCTTTCGGCTTTGCCTGAAATGTAGCCAGGATGAAAAGGGTTATAAAGCCACTCCCTAATTTTTTATTGTGACAAAAGTGAGGGAAAATGGATGAGAAAAAGCTGGTGTGAAGATGGGTTTTATGGCCCGATTTTATGGCTTTTTTTTTTAATTTGCTTGTTTGACCAAGGTTTTAATTATCTTTTCCCATCATAAAGTTGACACTTCAGGAATTTCAAGCAAACTTTGGTAAACAATATGACAGATGAAAAACTGCTCAGTTTGGGTCACGAGCCTTGGCTTGGCTCATAGCTGTATTATTGATAGCTAATCACTGGTACATTTTTAATGCCATTCCTTCTTTCATTGTGTATGATTACAATTATAATTCGGTTAAATGGTTTATTAAAGTATTTAGGCCTTATTGTAATGGCGCATAAAGGTCTACATGATATACAGTTAGTAATACAAATAGTGTGACATTTAATTATTGTACATAACAAGGTTGTCTAAGTAGAATATTATGCTTCTCTGCTTAACTCTTTACCAAACGACAAAATTTTAGACTGGTCCAAATTAAAAGCATTTGCGGACCACAAAATAAATGTGACTCAGAAATTGAAACCTGACTTTAGAACAGTAGAAAACATTGTGGGAAAAGGAGAAAACTTTGGTTACCAGCATTTTCTCCTTTTTCCACAATGTTTTCAGAAGGCTTCTTCCTCTGGGTCGTAAAAACCAGGGATTGTTTGGTAAAGGGTTAACCCCATAAAGTGCCAAAGAAACCCAACACACATTTTCAGTCTTGGAATAAGACGCAAACAGTAGCAATTTTATGGTTGCTTTTCTCCATATTGTTTTAGCTAAGTGGACAGTTTAGATCAAAGATCAGACAAGATCAGACTGCATATTTTGTGCAGTCTGATCTTGACCTGCACTGGCCACTAAGACAATTATAGTTCTGAAAGGCACATTACTGCTTAAAGTAGAAGTGAGAATAACTGAATCTACCCCTCTACAACACCATAGGCAAAAACTTAGGCTTTTGCGGATGGCATAGATGGAGATTAGACTGTGTGCTGTTTGAACTGTAGTTTTCTAAAGCCATTTTCTGCAGGTATTGTTAGGTAAAGGGTTCATTGGAGATCTATATGTCAAATGATCTTTGATGTTTGTTCATGTAAAATGATCAAACAAACTGTGATACATGGTAAATTCCTAAATGTAGAAACCATGAAGAAGAGGGAAAACAGATTCACCAAAAAACATTAATTTGGATGATTGGATGCACTTTCAATGTTCCTACAGTTGATGTATTTACATATTTACGTATTCACGATGCACCTGTTGTTCTGTCATAATTATGAAGCATGTTTGCCAAATTTACTATAATACATTACCCTTGTTGTATGAACTAGGATATGATTGCTTTTACACGGTGTAGATTACAATCAGACTGCACAGAACATGCAGTCTGATCTACACTGTCCACTTCTGACAATTGAAAGCATTTGCAGATGACAAATTTAATTTTATACAAATGATATAATCTGCCTGTTGAAGTATAGAAGACATTGTTGAAAAAGGAGAAAATGCTGGTTACTAGCATTTTCTCCTTTTTCCACAATTTCTTCCAAAAGGCCTCTTTTCAGGGTCTTTATAGCTGGGGACTGTGTGGTCAAGTCAACTGCTAGAATGCTGGAACTAACTTTGCAGACATGTTGATATGTAGACATGTAGTATGGTAAACAGTTTAAGCATTTTGACCACTACTATATTTTAGATCGTGACCAAACTGTCTCTTCATCTTGCAGTGGAACTTTACCTGTAGCCGTAACAAGAAATATCTTTTAAAAAAGACAGACGGCGTAAGAGGCACTGGGATATGAATATTTAAATTCGTTTGTAGTATATATATATGAAGAGAAATGATGAAAACAGTTCTGAAAGTAGCCTCTTTTAAATTGTTTCGCATATGGTTGAAAGTAGAATTTTCAATAAGATTTAAGAATGTGGAAGCTCTCGTAATGAGCGTTATTGAGCAATACATTAATTCTCATGTTTAACGTAAAATGAGAGTTGATGAGATGAGATGTCATGTTTCAGAATATATCGTTTGTTCTGTTTTTTGTTAATGAATCATGTTTAAATAAAGGTCTGTTTAGACCATACGATGAAATCTTTAAAAAGAAAACAGTAGATTTGCATGTTTTTGTACAAAAATGAAGCACCTTTCAAAAATCGACTATTTGTTGTTATCAGAAGGCGGGGTTTTACCACCCCTCTCAATGCTTGACCACACCCACCTACTTTTAATAAGAGTAATTTAGTAGAAACCCAGTTTCTTTGCTAACAATGCTATAAAATCGATTGTTCCCCCAGGTAGGCATAGTTACTCACGTTTCAAATAAAATCACCAAATTCAAGACATAACATCATTTTTCATTGTGACAAGAAACGAAATCGGTTGTTTCACAGCCTGTTTTCGTGTAAGACTTTAGAGCGGTAGCCTGCCATCGCAATTCGTATTCGGTTTTACGCGAGGAAAAACGGGTACCAAATCTCTTACACTGACCAAAATAGAAAACTCGCCAATACTCATTGCTATTAGTTTATCCATATGATTTAGATTATGGACGTTTTGCTAGAGTTTAACATCTGCATGGCCAAAAAGTACATCTTTACACAGGTAAATGTGATCATTAGGTGATTTTCTAGTCATGAATAGTTTTATCAAATGTCGGTAAATTTCTACTGTGACCTTTATTTTTTTGCGTAGTTTACCTATATTTGGCCAATAACAAAATGTGTAACAATTCATTTCCTCCTAGTACTGTCAAAAGTAGGTCAAAAGTGAGATCATACAGCTACGGCCGAAAAATAGTGTAACTATATTATTTGGCTGTGAATGAGTAAAAACAAATAAAAGGCAAAAAAAGTTGCATGGGTTAAAAGGGTTAATTAGCATATCTGATAACAAGTTTTGATTGGATGATGAATAAAAGATATTTGTAGGTTTTACTACCAGGGTGAAATGCTCCCAACAATGAAGTCTTTATGCCAAGTGGTATCAGAGAAACTTGCCAAATGCCTTATAATAGATAAATAGTAGAAATATATGTTTTTTTTTATTATGAGAGCTCCTAACCCTTAACATGCCTTTCACGTATGCAGTTGCCTATGCGGCGTAAATGTAGATCAAGATTCAGACTGAATTTGCAGTCTGATCTTTGATCTGCACTGCCCTCTTTGCTAAAACACTACAAACAAAAAGAAGCCACAAATTTGCAATCATCTTGATCTTATTGTAGAATTAAAATATACATTTGGTTTATTGGTACTTTAAGGATTAAGACTTTATGAAACAATTACATGTTTTCTCAACACCATGGAAGAAGGCTTTCAAAAATATTGTGGGAAAAGGAGAAAATTCTTGTACCAGCATTTTCTCCTTTTCCCACAATGTTTTTTACCCTTTCCAAGATAAATCTCTTCATTGGAGCACTATTTGATACGTCTGCAAATACTGTCATCTTGGAATAGTCTAACAAGTTTGTTTTCTGGTAAAGAGTAAACCACTTTAGTGAACTCATTACTGTTGTGGGTTAACTCTTTGCCAGAAAAACAGAAGTTCATATGTACGAGGTATGTCCATAAAGTTCGTGGACAATGGCAATATATTTAAAAAAGTAACATACTTTCATGAATTTTATTGTCTCTATTACTTTTGGATATATCTTAAGCATTCCATGTAAAAAATACAAAGATACTGCGCCAACAATAAGTGGTACACAAATCATACTTTGAACGATGTGAGCGACACCCGGGGCAGCCCAAATAACGCAATGAAATAGATTTTTCGAAATGTCGTCTGCAGTCTATAACCTGACGAAAAATAAACTGATCCTTTTCAAATTTTATCCGGTGATTAAGGATGACGCCAACATCATCTCCAGAAAATATAGATGACGACTTTGAAGCCAATTAAATTTTGCGCACACAAGTTCTGAAGCACTGCAAAGATGTTTTTGTCAAAAATGGTGGAATTTAATGTCACGTAACAACGGAAGATTGTAAAATTTGGCGCCAGTCTAGGGAAATCACCGGTAAATACCTCAAAAACGCTGTCTGAAACTACAAGAATGTCGGCTGTATGTCGCTTACTGGTTTACAAGTGGCACAGGAGATTTTCGGATAGGCGATATTCAACCGGCGACAACAAAAGATACGGGTGGCCAGGAATCATTAGTGTTTAAGGGAGGATTCAGTGAATATGACGATTGAACAGGATTGTAGGGTCAGGGTTCGGGAACTGTCAGACCAAAAATGATTGTAGCGAAAGGTCGATATTTCTAGAAGTTCTAAATCGTGTTTGATTATCTCACAAATACATATTGATTCCACGGTAAGCACCTGACACCTTATCAATACAATGTCTAAAAACAATGTTGTGATGTCATGACGACGTCAACATCTGCCCCGGGTTCTTGTCAGTATATGCAGGCTAGGACCAATGAATGAAATACTATTAATAGTAGTGGCATGTTTTTTTCACATGTCGGCTGAGAAAAGTTTGCTCTTTATGATGATATAAGTTTCCTGAGCCTAACTTGTAAATTTGCTAACTTTTTAGCAATGTCCACAAACTTTACAGACATACCTCGTACTTGCCTAAATTGAAAGCATTTGCAGATGATAACTTTAATGATGGGATTTGTCTACAATAGAGTACAAAATATTGTGGAAGAAAGAGAAGGTGTTGGTTACCAGTCTTTTCTCTTTTTTCCACAATTGCTTTAAAAGTCTGTAAGGATTGAAAATGAAAAACCAGATATGTTTGGTTAAGGGTAATAAGCATAACCCCTTGCAGACAAATTTTTGTTATGTAGCAGCCCTCTTTTTTTAACCCATTACCAAACAATCCGTTGTTTTTACGACCCTGAGATAGAAGCCTTTTGAAAACATTATGGGAAAAGGAGAAAATGCTGGTAACCAGCATTTTCTCCTTTTCCCACAATGTTTTCTACCCTGCTGGAGACAAATTTCAATTTTTGAGTTACGTTTATTTTGTCGTCTGCGAGTGCTTTCAATTTGGACCAGTCTAAAATTTTGTCGTTTGGTAAAGAGTAAAGTTAGTGGTCATATATTTATATAATAACTCTTTACCACATAACAACATTCTGGACTAGTCGAAATTGAAAGCATTTGCTGATCCCGAATGAAATGGATGGCTAAAATAATGAACTTCATCCTTTAAAGGGTAGAATATATTGTGGGAAAAGGAGAAAATGCTGGTTACCTTTTCTTTCAGGATTGTTGTAAGTCGGGATTACATGGTAAAGGGTTAAAGCATTGTGGTACTAGGAATTTCGCTCAGTACAAACAATTTCTTAGTTGACAATGATATTTTCAAATATATCATCTACAAGTTGCTCTCAATACAGAGAAGTCTAATACTTTGTCGTTTGGTAAACAGGTGCATAGCTGTATGTAAGTAAAAATGCAGTTGTTACCATTTTGCAAAAACAAGAAAATTTGCTATAAGGAAAAAGCATCATACCCTCTACAATTAAAAAATTTTCTGGGAGAGGTCTCCCAGAACCTTCTTGGAAATACCCCTCTCGGCAGTTTGCGCCTTGGCTTCTTGTATTACTTTTGCGTATACTTTATTTTGGACTAGCTAAGCCCCTGGTGCAGCCTTAAGGTAACTCAAAACTGTTGGCCATTCTTTATAAGGATGTTTTTTCCACAATGTTTTATTTTGTATTCAAGCATTGCACATTTATGCATGCTGAAAGTACTTATTTCACCTGAACAACTTTTCAAAGCCCTTTGCTGCAAGATGGTTTCCGGAGGTTAACAAGTTTCCTCTTAATGACAAAACTTTAGACATGTCAGAATTCAAAGCTATTGCAGGCAAAAAATATAATGTAGAAAGTTGTCTCTGAAAGGGTAGAAAACATTGTGGGAAAAGGAGAAAATTCTGGTTACCGGCATTTTCTCCTTCTCCCACAATTTTGTTCAAAGGCTTCTTCCTCAGGGTCATTAAAATGGGATTATGTTGTATAGGGTTAGTAAGTGGCATGCAAGAACAGCCTACAGCAACAGATGCATTAATGGGAAAGGAGAAGATAAAAAGTTGATGCATCTATAAGATCATCTAGAGATCAAGACCCTTTTGTACTGTTTTAAACAATAGCACCATTGTATTGGCCTTTCTTCCCTGGAAAAAGCACACATCAAGGACTATTTACAGGAAGCAATTTAGAAAACATTATTATTAATAGAGAAATTGCTAGGTACAAGAAATTTCTTTATTTGTTGCAATATTTTGTTGACTGTATCCATTCATCCAAGCATTGTTTCCAGGCGTTGTTCGTCGCCATGCAGTCAGACCACTTGGTAACCAGAAGAGTTATTAGAATTTCCTGTGAATTGATAACATTGGAGCATGGTCATTAATGACAGGTGGTCTGTAAGTGCAGGCACATTTTAATACAAGTATGCGGTATTCTTACACAAGTATGACTACTACCACAACAACTACTACTTCTCACTCAGACCACTTCTTTACTACTGATAAAGGATTCATGGTTAGAGACAAATTTTTTTATGTAAAAATGGCCCCATGATGCTACTGATAACATGGTACATCATTTACAATGATCGCAGTATTCGCCAGAAAGTCACAACATAATTATACATTTTTTACAGATTGTGTGTCCTATATAGATACATGTATAGATACTTGTTTAACCTTTAGACTTTCTGACCCTCTACACAACAAATCTCTGTTTTAATGACACTGAGGAAGAAGGCATTTGAAAATGTTTTTGAACAAAGAGAAATTGGTTGTAACAAGCATTAAAATTTCTCTTTTCCCACAATGTTTTCTACCCTGTCAGAGAACATCAATTTGTCTATGCTGATTTGAAATTAGTTGTCAGCAAATGTTTTAAGGGGGGGGGGGCTCTTTTCTTGTTATTTCCCTTGATTTTTCTACAATAGTACATTGCTCCATGGGTCATTCATGTCTGAAATGTGTCCTTTGGAACAGGTTTAACTCTATACGAGACAGAATAGCTTTAAACTGGTATGAAATGAAGAATTAAATATGGCTGAAATGGCAGAATTGTCTTTGAATGGTTAAACCCTTTCCCAAACAATCTGTGGTTTTTACGGGTCAGGAATAGAAGCCTTTTGAAAACATTGTGGGAAAAGGAGAAAATGCTGGTAACCAGCATTTTCTCCTTTTCCCACAATGTTTTCTACCCTATTATATAGAAAAATCATCTTTTTAGCAACTGTTAATTTGTCATCTGCAAAATGCTTTCAGTTTGGTCTGGTCCAAAATTTGCCGTTTGGGAAACGGTTAAAAAACATGGTAGAAAAGGCAGATTACCAGCATTTCGCAAAAACTCTTTATACAGGTCATAAACACCTGGGCATTTTATTTTTAGCTCCACTGGCTGAAGGCCAGCGGGCTTATGTCATGACCCGGTGTCTGTTGTGCGTCCGTCCGTCCGTGCGTCTGTGGGTGCTTGCGTTTACTTTTATTTCAAACATCTTCTTCCCTGAAACTACCCATCCAATTTTGATGAAACTTTACAGAAATGGTCCTGCCATGGTCCTCTTCAGACTGTCTTGAAAGAATTTGATTCCTTCAAAAACTCTGGTTGCCATGGCAACAAAACTTAAAAATATTGGAAATCTTTGAAAATTTTCTTCTCTGAAACCATAAGGCCTAGGGCTGCCAAAGTTGGCTTGTACCTTTATCTAGTAGACCTTTATCAAGTTTCTTCAGATATAGCCCTGGGGTCAAAATTGGCCCCGCCCCGGGATCACAAGTTTTACATGGGCTTATATACAGAAAGATTCAGAAATCTTCCTGTACCTAGCCATAAAGCCTAGGGCTACCAAATTTTGCATGTAGCTTTATCTAGTGGGCCTCTACGAAGAGTGCCCAAATTATAGCCCTGGGGTCAAATTTGACCCCGTCCCAAGGGTCACAAGTTCTACATGGGCTTATATAGAGAAAACTTTAGAAATCTCCCTGTACTTAACCTAAAGGCCTAGGGCTACCAAATTTTGCATGTAGCTTTATCTAGTGGACTTCTACCAGGAGTACCCAAATTATAGCCCTAGGGTCAAATTTGATCCCACCCCAGGGGTCAGAAGTTTTACATGGGCTTATAGAGTGAAAACTTCAGGAATCTTCATTTTACTAAACATAAGAACTAGAGCCACCAAAATTAGCCCTGTCTCAGGGGTCTCATGTTTTACAGGGCCTCTTACTGAGGAAACTTTGAAAATCTTCTTGTTTACAACTACACATTCTACCTGTATTATTTGGTATGGGGCTTTATCTTGTGGACCTCTACCAGGATTCAAGTAATTATAGCTCTGTGGTCAAAAACGGCTTTGCCCTGGGGTCATAACTTTCTCGTGGGCTTTTATAGAGAAAATTTTGTATGTCTTCTTGTTTGAAACCAACTGGCCAAGTATTGTGTAGGGTTTTACTTATTAGCCAGTGGAGTGATACAGGGCCATCATGGCCCTCTTGTTTTCAATGACAGTTATTCTTATCATTTGAGCCACATACCTTTTCAACATAATCTTGAGTGTTAATGACCCTAAGAAAGAAGCCCCCCCCCCCCCCCCCCCCGAAGAAAATGATGGTAACCAACATTTTCTGCATTTCTATTCTTCCAAAGACAAATATAATTTTTTTTGTCTGCAAATGTTTTCAATTTGACTCGTCTAAAATTTTTTCCTTCAGATAAATTTTTGTCTTCAAAGTTTTTGCAGAATTAACAATTCTTAAGATTTTGTCATCCATTAAAGAGTTAAAGTTAACCCCTTTACCACACAATCCAGAGTTTTTGAACCTAATTCAGGATAAGGAGAAAATGCTGGTAATAAACATTTTCTCCTTTTTCCACAATGTTTTCTACCCCATCAAATCCAAATCCCATCTTTTGAGCCAAGTTGTTGTCTGCAAATGTTTTCAGTTTGGACAAAGCTAAAATTTTGTCACTTGGTAAAGCATTAAGTAAAATCACATTTGAATCTTGCTCTGTGAAAAGGGGGCTTAACGCATCCGCAAAAGGTATCGAACCATGTCAGCCTGGGCAGTCCATGCAGGCTGACCTGGGCTGAAACTTTGCTTATGGTCATTTTTCAGCATATCAAAAGACCAGCGTACCTCATGACTCAGTCATTTGTAAGACAAAATAGATTTTATAGGTCCATAATTATGTGATGACTTCCATGGTATCAAGCATCACTGAAAAGTGCTTTTAATGTGCTTTTTCAGATAGGAAATAAACATCAGAAATACTTCTATTTCTAGGGTCTTTTTGCCAGAATAGGTAGACAGTGTAGATTCAAGATCAGATTGTATGGTCTGTGCAGTCTGATCTTGATCTACACTCGGCAAAATGCTGACTCTGATTCTGAGAAAAACAGATTTTTTAAAACATTGTTAGCAAAGGAGAAAATGTTGATAACCATGTTTTCAAATATGTTTTACTTAAAGGAAATCAAAAAACACATTTGTGCTTCAGTAGGTCCAGCCACAAAACTTATGACTCTGTCAGCTTTTTAATATAAATTACTGAAGCAAAAAAATTGTTTGAAACTTAAATTTTAATGGGAATCACAGCCTCCAATTTAATAGGATATCAAGAAAAAAAACGCCCTTAGATTTTGCAATGTTTTGAGCAGTTTTCATCTACTTAACTCTCTACCACATAATCCTGAGTTTTAACAACCCTGAGAAAGAAGTCTTTTGAACACATTATGCGAAAAGAAGACAATGCTGGTAACCAGCAGTGTCTTCTTTTCCCACAATGTTTTGTAATTTTTTAAAGACACAGGTTTTGAGTCAAATTTGCATCTGCTAATGCATTCATTTCGACAAATCTGAAAAATTGTCATTTGTTAAAGAGTTTATGCCTTATGGTTAGCAACAGGTTTTTCTGTAGATATGACAGCAGTAAAACAGCTCATGAAGCAACTGTACCTAATGATAATTTTTTATATGTATAATGACCGGAAGGCAGTCATATTGTATTTCAGTGTGGCCCAATTAATAACAGTCAGTCAAAGGGAGCTAACTTTTCCAGATGCGGTTTTTATAGAGCCATCAACTTTTCAAATTCTGCTGTTATTACTTTACCACACTCCTGTTTGCAAACCCTTTATCTTTAACACCAAATAGAATGTTAAAAAACTTGGATTTGTGAGAAAAGGACACAGTATAGAGTCTTTTAGAAATGAAAAGTCTAAATTTAACCCTTTACCACACAATGATGACTTTAAAACAACCCTGAGGAAGAGGCCTTTAGAAAACATTGTTGGAAAAGGAGAAAATGCTGGTTACCAGCATTTTCTCCTTTTCCCACAAAGTTTTCTACCCTATCAAAGAAAAGTGTGTCATTTGAGCCACTACGAAATTGTCGTCTGCAAATGCTTTCAATTTGGATGGGTCTAAAATTTTGTCATGTGGTAAAGGGTTAAATTGCAACTAAATTATCTAGGTAACTAATTAATTACTGCATATACCTGTTTTTGTCTTGCAGCAAACTCAATTTGAAGGGAAAATAGTGCTCCCATAACCAATTTCTCCTTTTGTGACAATCTTTTTATTAGAGGACTTAATTTTGCACTAAAAACAAGTTTGATCATGTTGCTGATCGATATTTTTTAGCAGGAGATTTTATTTTGGGCTGTTTTCTATAAATTCATTCAAAAGGTGATGGCAAAATATTCTCAGTATTATATTTAAGTAAGAAAATGTATAGAAGTGAGACAAAATGATGTGCTAGCCCTTTACCATACAATCCTTAGTTTTAACAACTATGTGAAAGAGACCTTTTGAAAACATTGTGGAAAAGGAGAAAATGCTGGTAACCAGCATTTTCTCCTTTTCCCATAATGTTTTCTATCCTTCCCAAAACCAATTTCAATTTTTCAATCACATTTATTTTGTCGTCTGCAAATGCTTTGAATTTGGACCAGTCTAAAATTTTGTCGTTTGGTAAAGAGAGAAGGGAATGAGCCAGAGCTGAATTTATGTTTTAGTTTACGTTCCTTTTTTTTTGTAAAGAGGAAATCATTTCAAATAAAATGGCAGCTAGCCATTTTGATGTGTAGTAATTGACAACACATGTTTCTTATTTTGACTTCAAGTACTTTCATCCCATCTTGCCAACCCTGATTTCATTTTTCATTGGCAAAATTTTAAATTTGTCCCAGGTCAATTATTAGCCCTTTTTTAGAAAAATCCATGTTTTTATAACCCTTAACCCGTAGGCTGCTAAGCGCGACTGACTGACCTTTTGCAGACAGTGTAGATCAAGATCAGATTGCACAGAACGTGCAGTCTGATCTTGGATCTACACTGTCCGATAAGGAGATATTATTCCCTAAAACATAACTTTGAAATAGCAATATCTGTGTTTTTACTATCGAAATGAAAATTTCATATTAGTTATTTGGCAGGATAAGGATTAAGAAGCCTTCGAAACTTGTTGGAGAAGGAGAAAAGGTCACAATGCTTTTTCTATTTTTTATGTTGATTTCTACCCTTTAACTCCATACCACACAATCCCGACTTTTAACGACCCTGAAAGAAAAGGCTTTTGAAAACATTGAGGGAAAAGGAGAAAATGCTGGTAACCAGCATTTTCTCCTTTTTCCCACAATGTTTTCTATCTTATCTGAGACAGAAATCATCAATTTAGCAACATTTATTTTGTCCTCTGCAAATGCTTTGAATTTGTTAAGTCCAAAAATTTTGACTTTTGGTAGAGTTAAACCATGACAACACAATCCCAAGTTTTAACAACCTCGGGAAATAAGACTTTTGAAAACATTATTGGAAATAAAGATAATGCTGGAAGCCAGCATTTTCTCCTTTTCCCATAATGTTTTGTAACCTTTTGTAACAGATCCGATCATTTTAGCCACATATAATTTGTGTCTGCAAATGCTTTCATATTGGACCAGTTTGGTTCAAATAGTGTTGTGTGGTAAGGAGTTAAAGTTCATTGTGAAATAAGCCATAGGTAATATGTTGCTTGCAATTACTTTCAAACTAGATTAATACAAAGTTATAAATTGGGAAACAAAAGTAATGGACATGACTGGGTGGTAACAAAATTAACAGGTATTGTCATTCTAGGGCTGTATTTGCCAGAAAGCTTAATGAAATAAAGGACAGTGCAGGTTCAGGTTCAGAGTCCAAATTAAGCGCAAGATGATCATCTATATTGTCAGCAATAACCTACTAGCATAAGACTGCAGATCCCTGTAGACCCGCCATTCTATGCAAACCCTATTGTTACATAAGTAGCCTGCTAAACCACCTTCTCAGAATTTTTGAATTTTAAACCCCTCAACATGCTAAATAAGTCAAATGAAACTTTCGAGCTGATAGTAAAAACCCTGATGTTACTGTTTCAAGCTTACTTTTTTGGGGAAAATATCTCCTTATTGGACAGTGTAGATCAAGATCAGACTGCACATTCTGTGCAGTCTGATCTTGATCTACACTGTCTGCAAATGGTAAAGGAGTCGTGCTTAGCAAGCTAAGGTTAATCTTTAGCATGCTGAATTAATAGACCTGAATGGATCTTTTCATTTAGCAAAAACAGCCAGTAAAATAATGATTCCCGTTTTATGCAGTCTGATCTTACACTGTCTGCAAAACTTACCTTAATGAGTTAGGGCACCTTACAGAATGCAAGACCCCATTATTTGAGAACAAAATAATATACAACTGTTTTGTATGTTGCAAGAATCTGGAAAATGGATGATCACCAAAGAAAGGGTCATGCACACGCTCATAACTTAAACACATGGCATCCTTAGGAAAACATTTTCAAAAAGCCACTTTTCTTCAATTAAAACTGGGTCAGAATTAATTTATGAAATACTCGGTAAGCATCTGGATTGTTTAAAAGCTTGACTCAATTTTACAAGTGCCAGTCAAATAAATCTGCTTGCCATTGAGTTACAGGCATCACAATTTGGTTTAAAACATTTGCTTAGTTTTGGATGGGCATATAGACCACTGTGAAGATTCAGAAATTTTATATAACTCTTTATACCATGCAAAAAAATTTTAGACTTGTCCAAATTGAAAGCATTTGCAGACAGCATACTCAGATGGCTCATAAAGAGATTCTGTTTTTGATAGCATAGAAAACATTGTGAAAAAGGGGAGAATGCTGGTCTATCAGCATTATCTTCTTTATCCACAATGTTTTCAAGAGCCATATTACTAGAGTCCTTAACTCTTTACCATACAAAAATATTTTAGACTTGTCCAAATTGAAAGCACTTGCAGATGACAGATTAAATGTTTTTAAAATGATTGGATTTGTCTTTGAAAGGATAGAAAACATTGTGAGAAAAGGAAGAAATGCTGGTTAACATCATTTTCTCCTTTTTGTAAAACGTTTTTAGCTCCACTGGCCGAAGGCCAGCGGGCTTATGTCATGGCCTGTTGTCCGTCGTGCGTCCGTCCGTCCGTCCGTGCGTTAACTTTTTTTTAAAACGTCTTCTTCTCTGAAACTACCCATCCAATTTTGATGAAACTTCACAGAAATGATCCTGCCATGGTCCTCTTCAGAATTTCTTGAAAGAATTTAATTCCTTCAAAAACTCTGGTTGCCATGGCAACAAAACTGAAAAATTTTGAAAATCTTTGAAAATCTTCTTGTCTGAAACTGTAAGGCCAAGGGCTACCAAATTTGGCATGTAGCTTTATCTAGTGGACCTCTACCAAGTTTCTTCAATTTATAGCCCTGGGGTCAAAATTGGCCCCGCCCCGGGGGTTACAAGTTATACATGGGCTTATTTAGGGAGAATTTTAAAATTCCTCTTCTACCTAGCCATAGGGCCTAGAGCTACCAAATTTGGCATGTAGCTTTATCTAGTGGACCTCTGCCAAGATTGTTCAAATTATAGCCCTGGGGTCAAATTAGGCCCTGCCCGGGGGTAACAAGTTTTACATGGGCTTATATAACAAGTTTTACATGGGCTTATACAGGGAGAACTTTAAAATTCTTCTTTGACCTAGCCATGGGGCCTAGGGCGACCAAATTTGGCATGTAGCTTTATCTAGTGGACCTGTACCAAGGGTGTCCAAATTATAGCCGAGGGTCAAATTTGACTTCGCTCCGGGGGGGTAACATGTTTTACATGGGCGGGCTTATATAGGAAAATCTTTCGCATCTAGCTATAAGGGCTAGGGCTATCAAATTTTGCATTTAGCTTTATCTAGGGGGTCTCTATCAAGGGTGCCCAAATTATAGCCCAGGGGTCAAATGTAGCCCCACCCCAGGGGGTCACAAGTTCTACATGGTCTTATATAAGGAAACTTTAATAATCTACTTGTACATAGCCATATTTAGGCCTAGGGCTACCAAATTTTGCATGTAACTTTATATAATGGGCCTCTACCAAGAGGGCCCAAATTTTAACTTTGGGGGTCAAGTTTGACTCCACACCAGGGGTCACAAGTTTTACATTGGCTTTTATAGTGAAAACTTGATAAACCTGTGTCATGGATCACATATTTTACAGGGCCTTTTATTCAGCAAACTTGTTTTACATGACTTTTTATTGGGCAAGATTAAAAAATCCTTTTGTTTATAACCACACATTCTAGTTTCATATTGTAGGTCTGGGGTCAAAATTGCCTTCATTCCAGGGATCGCAAGTTTAACATGGGCTTCAAAATATTGTCACTTCAATTTAAACATTAATCAAGGGAAATAACTCTTTTTATGAAAGATAAAGTTCGTTACTATTTACCTCCCTTGATTATCAAGCTGCAGTGATACATGATTGGTGCTAGACAAGATTTTTAGCTCCACTGGCCGAAGGCCAGCAGGCTTATGTTATGGCCCGTTGTCCGTTGTGCGTCCATCCGTATGTTAACTTTTTAGCTCACTTGAGCACAACGTGCTCAAGGGGAGCTTTTAGGATCACCTGGTGTCCGTCGTGCGTCGTGTGTCGTCAACAATTCTTTAAACATCAACTCCTCCTAAACCACTGGGCGGATTTGGACCAAACTTGGCTGGAATGTTCCTTGGAAGGTCCTCTTTAAAAACTGTTCACAGAATTTGATTCCATCAAAAACTCTGGTTGCCATTGCAACCAAATGGAATTTTTTAGGGAATTCTTTAAAAATCTTCTCCTCTGAAACCACGGGTCAGATTTTGAAATAATTTCACAGATATGCTCCTTGGGTGACCCTTTTTAAAAATTGTTAGTAAAATTTTGATTCGTCAAAAAATGTGGCTCTGGTGAATGGAGGCTTCTTGCACCATATAGAAATGAAGGAATTCTTCAAAATTCTTCTTCTCAGAAACCGCTGGTCAGATTTCGAAATAATTTCACAGGATTGTTCCTTGGGTGACCCTTTTCAAAAACTGTTCGTAAAATTTTGATCCGTCAAAAAACGTGGCTCTGGTGAATGGGGGCTTCTTGCACTATACAGAAATGAAGGAATTCTTTAAAAATCTTCTCCTCTGAAACAGCAGGTCAGATTTTGAAATAATTTCACAGGATTGTTGCTTGGGTGACCTTTTTCAAAAATTGTTCATAAAATTTTGATCCATCAAAAAATGTGGCTCTGGTGAATGGGGGCTACTTGCACTATATGGAAATTTAGAAATTCTTAAAAATTCTTCTTCTCTGAAACGACTGGTCAGAATTTTACTTAATAGCCAGTGGAGCGATACAGGGCCATCATGGCCCTCTTGTTAAAATAACTTCTCTGTCAGGGCTGTTAAAAGTTACAGGGATTGTGTGGTAAAGGGTTCAACAAGGAATTGTGTAGGGTGTACTTAATTTCTATGGAAGCAAGGATTGCTGTCTGTTACTGAACATAATGATTATGACTTTATTTTCGCAAAAATTCTTTTACAGTTATGTTTTCTGTTACAAAATAAAAGTTATTTTTGTGTCTTCAAACTCTTTTTTCTCTTCCAGCAGTTAATAATGCAATAATTTTCTGTACATTGATGGGTTAACACTCTATAAAAAAGATACCATAATAAGCAATTATGTTATGATGTAATCTGTCCCTTGATAGATGATGCATTTTAATCCTTAACTCTTTACCAAACAACAAAAATTTAGAGTATTCAAAAAAGCAAGCATTTGCAGACGACAAAATAAATGTGACTGAAAAATTGAAATTTGGTTTGGGAAGGGTAGAAAACATTGTGGGAAAAGGAGAAAATGCTGGTTACCAGCATTTTCTCCTTTTCCCACAATGTTTTCAAAAGGCCTCTTTCTCAGGGTCGTTAATCCCGACTTTTAACGACCCTGAGAAAGAAGCCTTTTGAAAAACATTGTGGGAAAAGGAGAAAATGCTGGTAACCAGCATTTTCTCCTTTTCCCACAATGTTTTCTACCCTTCCCAAATCGAATTTCAGTTTTTCAGTCACATTTATTTTGTTGTCTGCAAATGCTTTCAATTTGGACCAGTCTATAATTTTGTCGTTTGGTAAAGAGTTAAAATATTGTGACAGAGAGATTTATATTGGTAAGTTATTGTTCACTGTTATGCCTCTCACTATTTTCTTTCACATTTTTTACCTGCAGTGCACAAGGAACTGAGCCTTGTGCTATAACATGCAATAAGTTTTCATTTTTGTTGATCATTCAGTATCTTACATGGATATGCTTTCAGTAATCTAATGTAACTTAGTTTCAAATCCAGTGCTTTCGGAATTTCGCAACACAGGAATCTGTTGATTCAAGATCAAACTGCTCATTTTAAAGTCTGATTTTGTGCATAGCTATTGAAATAATATCTTAATGTGCGTTGAACTCAAGATGCAATTAGGGGCCCATATACATTAACTCCTAACCCCACAATCCCGAGTTTTAAGGGTCCTGAGGTTTTCAAAAACATTGAGGAAAAGGTGAAAATGCTGGTAACCAACATTTTTCTCCTTTTCCCTCAATGTTTTCTACCCCATCAAAGACTTAAATCATCATTTATGCTACATTTGTTGTCTGCAAATGCTTTTAATTTGGTTGAGTCCAAAATTTTTGTTGTTTGGTAAAGGGTTACCAGAAATTTGATTAATTTAAGAATGTAAGTCATTGCCCCCAAGACAAACATTGTGGGTGAGGTGGAGGGGAAATGCTAAGATGAGCTGATAAACACTTGGAGTCACTCGTTTGACTGGCCGATAATTAACAATTTGTCTCAAAATAATTATGTTGACATTAAAAAAAGGATGTTGCCATTAATAATCGGTGCCAGGGGTAAATAAAGCCTCTCAAAGCACATCCTGTTATTTTTCAGCCCGGGCATCTGGTCTCACTTCAGAAAATTATGAAATTTGAACCACTTTCTTCTTTAGATAGCCATCAATTTTGTGTTTATTGGCTGAACTGAGTTTTGGTTCTTTGTTGAAAACTTTAGTAGCATGGCTTGTTAATTTTTAACCCAATGAAACTGTGTATTTCCTTTCTCCAAATTGGTGCTGTCTCACTTCCATGCCAAAAGCATAAAGAAATGAGCCATGCTGTGGCAAAAGGGGGCTTAACTCTTTACCAAAGGACAGAATTTTAGATTACAAAATAAATGTGACGGAAGAATTGAAATTTGTTATGGAAGGGTAGAAAACATGGGAAAAGGAGAAATGAAATTTGTTATGGAAGGGTAGAAAACATCATGGGAAAAGGAGAAAATGCTGGTTACAAGCATTTCTCCTTTTCCCACAATGTTTTCAAAAGGCTTCTTTCTCGAGTTGTTAAAAGTCAGGATTATGTGGTAAAGTGTTAATGCATCTGCAAAAAGTATTGGCCAAGTGAGCATGCACTATGCTGTCAGCCCAGACTGACCTTGTTCGAAAGATTTTACTTTTGGTCAGTTTCTGCAGCTCAAAGGACCGTTTTACCTCATAATTCAGTTGTTTGTTAGACAAAGTGGATTTTATGTATCAAGAGTTAATTTGATGACCTGCTTGGTATAGCGCATCACTGAGATGCATTAAACCTCCTTTTGCCAGAGCACTGTTCAAATAGTTTAACATCAAGACGTTAATTTCTGTGATGCTGGGTATTCTGTGCAGTCGGACCTTGATCTATGCTTAAACCCTTTAACAAACAGTCTCTGGTTTTCATGACTCTGGGAAGGAAGGCTTTTGAAAACATTGTGGGAAAAGGAGAAAATGCTGGTAACCAACATTTTCTCCTTTTCCCACAATGTTTTCTACCCTATCAAAGACAGAAATCATCATTTAAGCTACATTTAAATTGTAGACTTCAAATGATTTCAGTTTGGTCAGTTCCAAAATTTTGTCATGTGGTAAAGGGTTAATATACCAGACAAAAAAAAGTAGATTTGTCTGTATTGAAAGTGTTAGTACTTGACAAATTAAATGTGGCCAAAATGACAGAATTAATCTTGGAAACCTGTTACAAAGCATTGTTGACAAAGGTTAAAAATATATTCTTCTTTACTCACAATATTTCCAAAAGCTCTCTAAATCCTCATAGTCATTAGAATGTGGAATTGTTTTGTGAAAAAGCAATGAAGATCTAGATTTTTTCATCTGTTTATATCTGTAGTAATTAGCTTGGATTGGTATCTGAAATTTATTTTTATGGTGAAAGGAGGTTTGGCTGGCTGATATGTCCATATGGCTTTCCAGGAAATTGATCTTCAACAGATCTGGAGGTCAAGCCTTTTCACGAACTTCACTCTTTTTGCTTTCATGTTCGTTTAAAATCAGGTGATGGTGTCAGCAAGCTGAAATTTAGTTTAGTGTAACTCTTTACCGAACGACAAAATTTTAGACTGGTCCAAAGTGAAAGCATTTGCAGACGACAAATTCATTGTTGCACAAATTAGAAAATTTTTCTTTGAAAGGTTAAAAAACATTGTGGGAAAAGGAGAAAATGCTGGTTACCAGCATTTTCTCCTTTTCCCACAATGTTTTCAAAAGGCCTCTTCCTGAGGGTTGTTAAAACTCAGGATTGTGTGGTAAAGGGTTTTAAACATATTTATTTTACATTGATTGAGAAACAAGTTCTTACGAATTATACTAATCTCTCTCCATTCTGCTTCCTGGGAACTACACCAGTACTTGTGCCGAACATGTTGGCCAGTGAAAATTCCCACAGTTGACGCCCGCTTCTGGGTGTCGAACTTGGGACCTTATGACTGATACTCTACCTCACAACCACAGACACCACACATTAAGCTGAAATTTGGTCACTATATGATCAGAAACCCTGTTAGAACCAGAAGTTACAATTTAACTCTTTACCAAATGTAGCAATTTCAGCCCAGCCCATATTGAAAGCATTTTGCAGATGACAAAATAAAACTGACTCAAAAATTAAAATTTGTTTTTGGAAGGGTAGAAAACACAAGCATTTTCTTCTTTTCCCACAATTTTTTGAAGGCCTCTAAGTCGGGATCTACAAAATTTGGGATTGTGTGGTAAAGTGTTAAAAGGACATTAATTGTTAGCTAAGAAAAAAGACGTATCTCTTAACCAGATGGCAAAATTTTAGACTTGTCCTGGTCGGAGACTGAAAGCTTTTTCAAACCAAACATAAATGTGGCTCAATGATTTAATCTGTCTATGAAACAGTAGAAAACAGTGTGGGAAAAGAAGAAAATGCTGGTTACCAGCTGTCTCTCCTTTTCCCACAATTTGTTCAAAAACTTTTTTCAGGGTGGTCAAACATGGAGTTGTTTCGGAAAGGTTGGATCTGTACATCCTGCAAATGTACCTGATTAGAAAGGTGTTAACCCTGTTTTCAGCTGTATTTTGCTTAGAGTTTCATGTCTTTCCTAACAGACTCAAATCTACTAGACTGGGATTCTATAGTGCCTTGCCCAACAACACATCAGAAATAAGTGGGGTCTGTATTCACCAACCATTCTTAAGAACTTTTTTAGTTTATTCTCAAGAATTTTTTTAAAATTGAAAGTAACACAACTTCTGATTGGCTAAACCAAATGGTTTAGCCAATCAGAAGTTTTGTTACTTTCTAAACCTAGATAAGACTAAGAATGATCTCAAGAATGGTTGGTAACAGACCCAAATTGGCCAGCAGAGATCAAAATATGAATTCCCTAAGTTACAATCCAATGGAGGCTGCGGGAACCTGAAATTGCGCTTTGAAGACTGCAAGTTAATTTGAGTAGAATTTCATGATAGTAAAACTGTTTTTAGATAGGAATAACACATTTTCAAATAATTTTGTGTAAATTTGTTTTGGATAGAAAAAACACATTTTCAAACAATGTCCTTGAAAAATCTTTGAAAAAGAAAATTGCTTAACCCATTATCACACAATCCCTAGTTTTAACACCCCTGTTAGAGAAGGCTTTTGAAAACATTGTGGGAAAAGGAGAAAATGCTTGTAACCAGCATTTTCTCCTTTTTCCACAGTGTTTTCTATCCTATCCAAAACAAATTTCAGTTTTTCAGTCTTATTTATTTTTTTGCCTGCAAATGCTTTGAATTTGGACAGGTCTAAAATTTTGTTGTGTAGTAAAGAGTTAAGAGATATATCATTTTTTCTGGCTGAGAATTAATTTTCTACCAGATCCAAAATAAAAAACATCATTTCAGTCACATTTAATTTGTCGTCTGCAAATCCTTTCAATTTGGACCAGTCTAAAATTTTGTTGTTTGGTAAAGAGTTAATCCCTTGTTACCACATAACAAAATTTTAGGCAGATCCAAAGTGAAAGCATTCATAGATGACCAATTAGATGTGGCTCAAATAATTGAATTTTCCTTTAACCCATTACCACACAGTCCCTAGTTTTGACGACCCTGAGAAAGAAGCCTTTAGAAAACATTGTCCCCGATATTTTCTACCCTTCACAAAACAAATTTCAAATTTTCAGTCACTTTTATTTTGTCGTCTGCAAATGCTTTCGATTTGGACTGGTCTAAAATATTGTCGTTTGGTAATGAGTTAACAGAGAAGAAAATGTTTTAGGAAAAGAAAAAAAATGCTGGTTATCTGAGCATTTTCTCCATTCCCTCCCACCCCCATGTTTCAAAAGCTTTCTTGGGGTCGTTTAAACTCGGACTGTGTGGTAAGGGTTGAAATGTACCAGGCTCTGAAGAATTAACTTGTTAAGCACATCTTTGTTATGAATTTTGAGAATACATAGATATTTTGCAGTTTCTTCATTCAAAATTTTAGCCTAAACATTTTGAGCCTGCTCAATTTTGAAAGTATTTTGTGATTTTTTTGTTTGGCTTATTTGTACTGCAGTATGTTGTCATTTCCAAGGAATACATGTAGATAAACATAGAGCTAATTTGTGAAAGAACAATTTCTATAGATAAGATATATCTCTTTTGTTTAAGGGAAGGAGTTGAAAATTAGATACAGGAAATCATAAATAAACTGTTTTTGTTGAAGAGGGAATGAGCAAGCACATACTGGGTTTAATTGGCCAATTAAATACAAAAACATGCACCCATATCACATGAGTTAACAGAGAAATATATAGGAATGAGTTGTAAGTATGTTGTATCATCTTCAAATGCACAAAAATGCTTTGAAGTGGAATTAGAAAGAAAAGTGCATGTTCCAATTACAACAAGAGACTGATACTCACCTTTACCATTTCTAGATCCACTGGCTAAAGGTCAGCAAGCTTTTGTAAATAGCCTTGTTTCTTCATGTGTCTGTGCTTAAACTATCATTAAACAGATCTTTTCTCACAGTACTGGCCAAGCCTCAACCAAATTTTACACATAAGTTCTAAATTGCTCGTCTGGTTTTTTTTTTTTGCGAAAAATTGGTTCCATGAAGAACACTGGTTTCCATGGCAACAGAATTGCAAGGCTAGAAAAATCTGCAAAAATTTTCCTCTTCAAAGATGTTTTTTTTTTTCAATTTACCATGGATGATGCTTGGGTTAGACCTTTTACATAATTATATGTGAATAGAATATTGATCAAGCAAAATGTGTGGTGGCAAGGGGGATGGAATTTCTCTCAATTTAAGCCATAGAGCAAACTTAGAAAAAAATTTAAAAAACTATAGTTCAGGATTTATTCATGTTTAGCATGAAGGATTCTTTGGTAGATCTTTTTCAGATTTTATGATTACAAAAAAAACCCAACTGCCATGGGCATAGCTTCTAGATGACATAGTTATAGCCTGTGTATATTATTATATTTCACTTACAAGACTAGGATTGTTAGTTAGTCAGAGGCAATATTGGGCCATTATTGCCCCCATAATGCATTAGTTTGCCTTGGCACTGTATACTTGGTGCATTTATGGTTTAGTAATATATTTTCAGAGGACTTCTGTGCAGATTTGAATTGAAAGCTTTACACATTGTACACCTATAGGTATTACACTTTGCCATTAATTGTGTCTTTAAATGTTTTAACTCCTTGCCATGTGAGGAAAATGCAGCAATTGAAAACATTTGCAGATGACAATTCAAGTGTAATGCCAATGATAAAATTTAATCTTTGATAGGATAGTAAACATTGTGGGAAAAGAAGAAAATGCTGGTTACCATCAGATTTTAGGTGAGATTTTTCATTTTGTCATTTTTCCTGGCCAGCATTGTGTTCTTGAGTAGTATAATTACCTGGAACAGTGGCAGTTTTTTTATTTCATTGGTCTTTCATTGCATTTATTTTGAGACATTAGCAAAAATTTTCAAAATTTATCAATTTGCTACAAAAAAAAGGTTATTTGTTAATTTTCCACCAGCAAATTTTGCAAAAATCCTGTGTCGGGAAGTATCTCAAAATAATTGCTTAACTTCCATGCTGATAAGCATAGTGTTATGCACATTTATCAGTTCTATAAGAGATAAGACCCAAATGCAATGTATTATCATATTACAGCTATTTTTAGCTCACCTGAGCACGAAGTGCTCAGGATGAGCTATTGTGATCACTCACCGTCCGTCGGCGTCTGGCATCCGTCTGTCGTCCGTCCGTCCATCCATCCGTCCGGCATCCGTCCGTCCGTTCACATTACTTTGTTTACACTCTAGCATCTACAAATATTAACCAATCAGCACCAAACTTGGTCAAAATATATATGACCATAAGATCTCGGATGAGTTCGATTATGGGTGTAATCGGACCAGAACAACTGGAGTTATTTGCCCTTGAATTAGAAAAATTGCTATATTTGACTTTGTTTACACTCTAGCATCTACAATTTTTAACCAATCGGCATCAAACTTGGTCAAAATACTTATGACTATAAGATCTTGGATGAGTTCAATTATGGATCTAATCGGACCAGAACAACTGGAGTTATTTGCCCTTGAATTAGAAAAATTGCTATATTTGACTTTGTTTACACTCTAGCATCTACAATTATTAACCAATCAGCACGAAACTTGGTCAAAATATATATGCCCATAAGATCTCAGATGAGTTCGATTATGGGTGTGATCGGACCAGAACAACTGGAGTTATTTTCCCTTGAATTAGAAAAATTGCTATATTTGACTTTGTTTACACTCTAGCATCTACAATTTTTAACCAATCAGCATCAAACTTGGTCAAAATACTTATGACTATAAGATCTCTAATGAGTTCAATTATGGATCTAATCGGACCAAAACAAATGGAGTTATTTGCCCTTGAATTAGAAAGTTCTGTAGAATAGTTCTTTGTCCGGAGCTTAACCTTGTCATCTCCAGTCCGATTGACTTGAAACGTGGCATTTGTAGTTGTTGCAATATTACGGAGTGCAGTGCGAAATAACCATAACTCTACCTCGTACTGTCTATGAGTTATTTCCCTTTGATCATCATTTTTACAGCATTTTCTGCTTGTCCGGAATATAACTATGTCATCTCAAGCATGAACATCTTCAAATTTGGTATGCAAGATTGTATAAAAATTACGGAGTGCAGTGCACAAGAACCATAACTCTTCCTAGCATGAATTTTGAGTTACTCCCCTTTGACCTTCATTTTTATAGCATTTCTTCCTTGTCCGGAGCAAAACTTTGTCATCTTAAGTAGGAATGACTTGAAATATGGTATGCTTATTTGTTGCAATATGTGGAAGTGCAGTGCACAAGAATTGTAACTCTACCTCGTGCTGTCTTTGAGTTATTTTCCTTTGATCATCATTTTTACAGCATTTAGTGCTTGTCCGGAATATAACTTTATCATCTTAAGTCAGAACAACTTCAAACTTGGTATGCATGTTTGTTGCAATATTATGGAGTACAGTGTGCAAGAACAATAACTCTACCAAGTGCGGATTTTGAGTAATTTCACTTTGATCTTCATTTTTACAGTATTTCTTTCTTGTTCGGAATGGAACTTTGTCACCTCAAGTCAAATTGACTTGAGACTTGGTAAACATGTTTGTTGCATTACCTGCCCTTTGCGATTATTATACCTCCTTGACAACTGGCAGTGGGACGGGCTTATCTTGCGACAATTTGCCACTCTTGTTTCATTATCATTTGGCCTTGAACCTCGATATTTGGTATTTATCTTTATTGTAGACCTTTACTGCTTGGTACTCAGGTGAGCGATATAGGACCATCATGGTCCTCTTGTTCTTGGAATATCTCACATAGTACAGTTAAGATTTGACATCAGGCTGCACAGTTTATAAAGATCTATGTGGATCCATATATTTTTCAAAAACAACATGAACTTGTGATGTTCGAATAGTAAAATAACATTCTAAGTTGATCAAGTGCATTGTTTTTTTCCCCTAGATGTAATATATTGTTCACACAATGCTGTTGGCTTATTTTAAACAAAGAGGTTCATGGGTGAGAGACAAGATACTGAATCAAAAGATGAAAGAATTTCACCACTTTAACTTTTTTATCAACCAATCTTGTTTAAATGACCTAGATTAGCACTGCTTTTAAAAATACTGTTGGCTATGGAGAAAATACTAGTGATCATCATTTTCTACTGTTCCATCAATTTTTTATTTCCTTTCAAAGACATACTCACTCTTTTGAGTCACAATTAAATGATTGTCTGCAAATTTTAATGCCTTCAATTTTGAAAAGTTTAAGATTTGGTGAGTGAAAAGATTAAAATTTGGGGGATGCATGACCTAGATATTTTAGCCTTGAATTTTGTATATTTCATTTTTCAGCCCTTCCCAGTTACCAGAAAATGGTTATGGGCATCAATTGTTAGCTTGGCTGTTTTGAACTCTTTACCAAACGACAAATTTTACACTTGTCCAAGTTGAAAAGCATTTGCAGACGACAAATATTATTTGGCTAGTATGATGAGATTTCCCACTGAAAGGGTAGAAAACATTGTGGGAAAGGGAGAAAATGCTGGTTACCAGCATTTTCTCTTTTCCCAAATTGTTTTCAAAAGGCATCTTTCTAAGGGTCGTTAAAAGTTGTGATCATGTGGTAAAGGGTTGAAGAAAATGTCAACGTATCGTCATAGCCCTGTCGTTGTCTGTTGTCATGGTGCAAAAACCTCAACATTTTACAATATTTCTGTCACTACTGAAGATATTGACTTCAAACTCTGACTAGTTGTTAACTTTCAAAGGGGAACCTTTTACAAGGGCAGATAACCACCAAAATATTTTTGACCTTTATGCCCGTTTTTTGACTTAGGAATTGTCATGCAAAAACTTTGATATTTCTTTCAAACTCAGATTAGTTGTTAACTGTCTATAGGAGAACCCATAAAACAAGGACACGTAACCATCAAGATATTTTTGATACAATTATATCCCCTTTTTTGACTTAGACTCTAAAAGCAACTGTAGCGGAGGGTTGGCACCTGCATGCAGTGCTCTTTTCTCCTTGTCCAACAATGTTTTCGAAATGCCTTCTTTCTCTTGTTTGTTAAAAAGATGATCGTAGTATAGAGTGTTACATAAATGGAACAACAGTTAATGTTTGTATGAGATATGAAATCCATGTCAATGAAATGAACTAATAATTGAATCAGTAAAAACCAAACTAAATATTGTGATGTCATGACTCAAACTGCCTACAACTTTCATAGCTCTGTTGTCGTCTGCATTTATGTTATCTGCGTCTTGTGTGAAAATGTTGACATTTTGTGATGATATCTGTTGTTACTGAAGATATTTACTTCAAACAATAGGCCAGTTATTATAATACTCATAATGCACAATCCTCAAAATATTTTTGATACAATTGTTCCCTTTTTCGATTCAACCCTTTACCAAATAAGACCGTATTTAAATGACCGTGAAGAAAGAGGCTTTTGAAAATATTGTGGGAAAAGGAGAAAATGCCGGTAATAAGCATTTTCTCCTTTTCCTACAACATTTTCTGCCCTTTCAAAGACAAACCCCCATGTTAAAACCTTGTTGAATTTGTCCTCTGAAGTTACTTTCAATTTGGACCTGTCTGAAATTTAATTATTTTGTGAAAGGGTCACAAAAAATGCAAATGCAGCTAAGCAGTGCATCCACATGCAACGCTCTTGTTAAGTCAAAGACGAGACTGAACAAGCACATCATGTCATCTAGTCTTCAGCTACACTGTCTGCAAAGGTAAAAACAGTAACATTTGTGATAGATGTTTGATGGTTAAAAAATAATTTAGACAAGGCCAGATAGAAAGATCAAAGCAGAGGGAAAGAGTGTTTGTGAGTGATATTTATATCTACATGAAAGTATAATTTTGGCTTTAATCTTCTCTAGTTCTTGGCACTAATGAGGAAGTTTGAAAGATTTCAAACTTACAAAGGATGGGTCTTCAGACAATAATATTTATACTGTAAGGGTAGGAGGTAAACAACATCCTTCATTGTTACAAACCTTTAGCAGATTCTTCTCTGGGTTACGCTTTACCATTCTTCGAAAATTTCAGATTTGTCCAAATTCAAAAGATTTGCAGGTAACAAACTAAATATGACTCAAATGATTGGATTTGATCTTGAGAGACTAAGAAACATTGTTAGAAAAGGAGAAAATGCTGGTGAATAGCATTTTCTCCTTTTCCCACAATGTTTTCATAAGCCTTTTTCTGTGCTTGTGATTTAATCCCTTACCAAAGAAATCTGAGTTTTAACAACCATGAGGGAGAAAACTTTTGAAAACATTTTGTTAAAAGGAGAACATGCTGGTAACTGTTTATCCATTTCCTACAATGTTTTCTATTCTTTCAAAGACAAATTTTATCATTTGGGCCTGGTGGTCTGCAAAAGTGAACAAGTTTAGAATTTTGTAATCTGTAAAAAGTTATTCCTTTACCACAAAATTCCAAGTTTTAATGACCCTGATGGAGGAGGCTTTTGGAAACATTGTGGGAAAGGAAGAAAATGCTGGTTACCATCATTTTCTCCTTTTCCGATGTTTTCTACCCTTCCAAAGACAAATTTCAAGTTTTGAGTCACACTTATTTTGTCGCCTGCAAGTCTAAAATATTGTCATTTGGTAGAGTTAAAGATGGGATCTTTCGAGAAGAGTTAAGAAAAGAGTGTATGGATCAAAGTGACAAGGGAGGTAACTTCCTGGTTTTCTGATACTCTGAGTAAAAAAGATCTTGATTCAGCTCTGCTGTTAGGAAAGACTGCTTTTCTGCCAGATTTTCTTTTTGCTGCCAAACAAAGTTGAAAATGACAGTGTTGGAAAGCCTAGGGAGCAATTACTTGTTGCGAGCAATTTCTAGTTTTCACGTAATGTTTTCAAAAGTTATACAGTGGTAGGAAAAATCATACTCGAATAGTAAGGGCTTAAGCATCAAAGTTTGTTTGTGCTGGTAATGTAAGTGAGAGTGGACAATAACATATTTATATCATGTACTAACTAACACTTCTAAGTGTTATAATTACCTATCACAAGTACCAACTAAGTGAACATGGCATTTTGGCACCACATGTCTGTCTCAGCTTTTCACCAAACTATTGAAACTATCCCATGTATTTATGACCCTGTAGAAAAAGAGCCTAAAATCTTCCTGAGGGTAATTTTTTTAATGCTTATTTGCCTTTTATCACTGTTTTTCACAATTGAGATATCTCAAAGTTTGGCAACCAGTGCACATATGCATGTGTTTCTAGAGTTTTTTTCAACATTGCTTTGTAATTATATATGGGTCATGCTGTACTGGCCATAAAGCAAACAACTCGGTTTGTAATACGTCACATGGTTTAATGATGATGACAACAGAGAAATGGTGACATGGTTGAAAACAAAGCTGATGATGACGATGACGTTGACATTGACGATTAACTGAAACAATAATACAGAATGTGACACTAAAGAGTTCTTGCAAAAACCCTTTACAAAAACTCATATCATTTTCATCCACCATGCATATAGAAAGTGTGGACTAAGGTCAAGCTGCACAGTCATGCAGGCTGATCTTTGTCTACTCTACCTTGCAATTTGGTTGGTTGTTAGATAAAATGAATTTCATGGATTCATAATTATGTGATGACTTGATTGGTATAATGCATCGCGGAGATGCATTAAACCCCCTTTTGCCAGAGCATGACTCATTTTATCATCAGTCCTATAGAGAATTGGCAGAGAATTGAATAAGGGACCCTTGGGTTTCAACTGAGCTACTTATCTCGGGATATAATTGGCTCGTATTGGTTTTGCTAAGTTAAACTATTTTTCACTCCTCATTCCTTTATTTCTCTCTGATAGCACTACAATAATTGCCTTGTAGTGCTTTATAGTTTGATAATTGGCAGGTGTGTATTGTCTTTAGGCAAGTAATTAATGAAACCTGTAACGGGACACCCAGCATGAAAGCTTCCTTGAGCATTTAACCCTTTATCTAACAATCCTATGTTTTAAGGATCCAAAAAAGAAGCCTTTGGAAAAACATTGTGGGAAAAGGAGAAAATGCTGGTAAGCAGCATTTTCTCCTTTTCCCACAATGTTTTATTAATGTTTTGAAGACAAAGCCTGTCAAATGAATCACATTTAATATTTTGTATGTAAAAACTTTCAGTTTGGACAAGTCTAAAAACTTTATTTTTGTAGTTAAGGGTTAACTCTTTACCAAAAAATAGAATTTTAGATATGACCACATGGAAAACATTTACAGACAAAAACTAAATGTGACTTAAAAATTGAAATTTGGTTATGGAAGGGTAGAAAAGATTCAGGGAAAAGGAAATTATGAAATGGTAGAGAACATTGTGGGTAAAGGCTCTTTCTTTAGGGTCATTAAAACTTGTGATTATGTGGTGAGGGCTACGAATCATACCACTCTTGCAAAGCCATTGACAACTGGGTGGATTTAAATTGTCTCATATACTCAAGGGATAAAGAAAGGCAGGGTAAACTTTGAAGATGATTCTAGGTAAGACGTGGCATATAATGTTCAATATTTTTAAGTAAGAATGAAGATTAATCTATACAGAACAAACTGCAAAATCAACTATATGTATCTCAGATAAGTGATTTAGGAGTTATTAAAGGGAATCGAAAGAGAACTCTGTAATCTGAAATTGAACTGGCTAGTCAATAACTCCCATTCTTCCAAGAGGGCTGCTCTCAGTTGGGCCAGAGTTAAACAGGGCCCCAGAGGCTGGCTTCGTCGAACCTGTCTATCCAGCTGGTCCCACAAGTGCTCAATAGAGGATAGGTTGGGGCTGTATGGGGGGTAATCCAGTGGGTGGATATTTTTGTTAGTGAGAAAGTCATGACAGATCCTCGCTACATGGGACCGAGTATTATCCTGCTGGAATGTGAGGTTGTTTTGCTGCAATAATGGGACAACATGGGGTCGGAGGATCTCATCTCTATACCTAGCGGCAGTTAGATTACCCGCTACCACAACAAGTGGTGATTTAACTCCATGTGAGATTTTTCCCCACACCATAACTGATCCACCCCCAAACCTATCCCTCTCTACTAAGTAGCAGTCAGCAAAAAGTTCTCCACAACGTCGATATACACGGCATTGACCGTCTGCTCGAAACAGGGTGAACTGAGACTCATCCTGCAACAGTTTCCTTACAGTTTTTGCATGGATAGGATGGTTATGAGTACCTATGGTATAAAGGGCAGATTCAGTGGCAGTAAGGTGCCGATTGCTTAAATGCGCGAGACGAATTAACTTGTCCTGAAGTTGTGACATCACGCTCGGACGCCCAGACCTTAGAGGTCTCTCAGCAACCCACCCAGTTCCCCTTAGACATCTAACAAGACGTTCTATGGTGCAAACATGGACACCGAAATGTCTGGCAACCTGTATTTGCCTTTGACCTTGTATAATCATTGCAATGGCCTGGCCCCTCTGATCTTCTGTCAGCCGTGCCATTGTTTAATGCTATCAGAAATTAATCAAAATATCGGAAAATGATGTGTCTCTATGAAGACTACCTAGTGGTATGACGAGCAGTGTAACTCAATGTCACAACACTGCTGTGCACGGGATTTTCCAGTTTCGTACTTTCCCTGGAAGACATTGTCACGCAATACCATAATGCAGCATTCGATAAAGGACCATATGCACTGTAACCTAGAGAGTTGCTCGACCGATTTTCATTGTCTTTGAACAATGCGTTCGCAAGATATTGCAAATAATGTCACCCTGCGTTTCCTTATCCCTTGAGTATATTTCGGGAAGTAATATTCTAGCATTGACAGTGTAGCAATTTTTTTTTTAACTCTTTTAACTCCCTTCAACTCAGTACCAGATGACAAAATTTTAGACCTGTACAAATTGATTGAAGATGATATACATGTACATTGTATTGATTATGGCTCAAATGATAGGTCACCTGATATATTTTAAGACTTTTATTTGTGTTTTCCTGGTAAATTTGTCTCTGGGGGAAATGGAGTAAACCCTTTACTAAGTAATCCCATGTTTTAATGATCCAAAGGAATAAGGCTTTGGAAAACATTGTTGGAAAAGAAGAAAATGCTGGTAAACAGCATTTTCTCCTTTTCTCACAATGTTTTCTACCCTTTTATAGACAAATCTAGCCGTTTGAGCTAATCACTTCATTATTCTGCAAATTCTCTCAGTGTGGGCCGGTATAAAATATTTGTTGTACGGTAAAGGGTTAAGATAATCTATTCCAATAGTTTTTTTTATTCCATGACATCTGGTATTTATAGTAGAGTATGTATTTATTTTCATGATCTTTGACCTACCCAGAAAATCTTAACCAGATTTTGGAGTTACAATGCCTAGCACACCTGATTAAATAGACAAAATTAATTGCTTCAATCTGAACTTACATGTCTTATTGTCTAGTTCTACCTTTTAGGTGCTGACTGAAAGCAGTTGTGCAGACAGTTTAGTTCAGGATCAGACAGCACAAAATTATGCTTTCAGATCCTGAGTTTTCACAGTCTCTTACTCGCTGCAATGGCCAAAGGCCAGTAAGCTTGTCATGTCCCCCTTGTCTGTGATGCATGCAGGCATGCATAACCTTTAATTCAAATATCTTGTCTGAAACTACTGAACAAATGTTTTCTTACTTGAGGGGAACAAAAATTTGCCGAGGATAAAGAAAGAATGTGCTATTGCAAATAAAAAAAGAATCTATGCACTTCCATTTTAGTAGCTCAGGGCTCCCATGATAAGCTCTTGTGTGCCTAAGGGTCTCAGGATTTGAAAAGTTTCTGTTAACTCTATCAAACAACAAATTTTTGGACTGGACCAAATTCAAAGCATCTGCAGACAACAAATTAAGTCTTGTTAATATGATGATTTCTGACTTTGATAGGGTAGAAAATATTGTAGGAAAAGCAGAAAATGCGGGTTAGCAGCATTTTCTCCTTTTCCCACAGTGTTTTCAAAACTCTTCTTTCTCAGGGTCGTTAAAAGTAGGGATTGTGTGGTAAAGAGTTAAATAGACAGAGAAAAAAAGAGAAATTGTGACATATCTTGTTAATTAATGATATATTTTCATATGATATGTGGAAAGCAGCATGGGGTGGGTAGGCTTGATTGGCAGGTGTGTGATAAGAAAGTAATCAGGAGTGATGTAAGTTGACTATGAAGGCATAAACAAGGTGATATTGTTCCTAACCGGATCACCTGATAGTGTAGCTGCAGCAGGGACTGACAGCTGCCTGGGCTGCATCATTGTAACTCATTTTTAACAAGCAGTCTTACATGTACCATATTTCACTTAATTAACGCTCCCTCCCTAATAGTAGAGCCCCCACTATATTGCTTACTCCAGAGGCCTCTGGACAACTCCCACCCACACCCGACCTTACCTTAAAACCTACGACTGGAGTGACAAACTTCCAAACGCAAGATAACTTCACTAAAACTTCTCAAACACAGACAGACAAAAATCATAGATGACCGATATTTTATAAACAAACTTAACAGTACGACCTCGACATAATCCTAATTACTTTACAAAATGTTGTCATTAACACCTGACTATTGGTATATATACACTCCCATTAACATTATAAACTTTCTGTAACACAAAATCTGTCAACTTCTAAAAACTTTAAGAAAATGAAGTATCTGATACCAGTGTCCCATATTTATCGTGAATAATATTTAATAAGCAAATGAATCCCGATCGGCGGTAAAATTGATATTCTGCATTAATACAGCGGGTCTTTCAAAATGGCAATCACTTTGCAGTTGACTCTGACTAAAATCAAGATCAAAGTACCGTACTTACTCCAAGTGAATGTCTTGGCAGACAGTGTAGATCCAAGATCAGACTGCATGATTTGTAGGGTTTTTTTGAGGTTACAGCATTTTCTCCTTTTCCCGTAATGTTTTCAGAAGCTTTTTTCTCTCAGGTTGTTAAAACATGGTGCATGTGTAATTGTTATACCTCTAAAGGAA
Organism: Hippopus hippopus; assembly: GCA_946811185.2. Lineage (NCBI taxonomy): Eukaryota > Metazoa > Mollusca > Bivalvia > Cardiida > Cardiidae > Hippopus > Hippopus hippopus. Next base: position 25,767,426 of record OX328106.1, on the reverse strand, counting down.
GTTGGAAGAGGGATACATGCTCAGAAATCAGATTGTCCAATATGTCCTTTATATATCTGTCTGTCCATCCACAAAAGCAATTTTTGTCGCTTTCTCCTACAACTGTCAACCAAATTGGCTGAAGAGGGTTGAACCTTTTAGCAGTTTGTGAATTTTATGCATGTCAAAGTACCATTTTATCTCATAATTCAGTCAGGTTTTTAGACATTAGATCCACTTTCTTGGTATAAAGCATAATGAAAGTGCATCAAAGGGCCAGTCTAATATGTTGAGCATGATTGGTGAACTTTTTGGCATTAGGAATGAATTTTGTTTCTGATCCATTTTGTTGTACAGTAAAGAGTTAACCCTTTCCCAGATAAGCCCTGGTTTTTGCAGCTCTGAGGTTGAAGGCATTTGTGAAACACTGTGGAAAAAGGAGAAAATGCTCACAATGAGCATTTTCTCCATTTTCCACAGTGTTTTCTTCCCTTACAGATAAAAATACCACCTTTTTACCCAATCTAAATTTGTCATCTGCAAATTCTTTCAATTTCAGCAGACCAAAATTACCTCATCTGGTAAAGAGTTAAACACCTGACTGAGCCATAATTATGAAAAGTGAATTGTTACATTTGTCTGTCAGCCCTTCGGGCCCTAGAAAGGTACAAAACATTTTCAATCATCCAATAAGACCCCAAAAACTACAATAATTTATATCGGTACAAGATTTGACTAACATAATCATATCAAACAGTGATGATCCAAGATAAGACTGCATTATAACTCTGCTCTGTCTGATCTTTATCTGCACTATTTATAAAAGCACATTGCATCACACTCAGCAGCATAAAGGTTTAACTCTTATCCAAACAACAAAATTCTGGACTCGACCAGATCACAAGCATTTGTAGACAACAGAATAGATGTAGCACAAATGATGATTTTTATGTCTTTAATAGTGTAGAAAACATTGTGGGAAAAGGAGAAAATGCTGGTTCTCAGGGTTGTTAAAAGTCAGGATTGTTTGGTAAAGAGTTAACTCTTCCATTACCAAGTTAATGATTTCACTTTTCCATTGGCTATAAATGCAGTTCCTGTGCAAGATGGAGAGACAGTTTGGCCTTAATCTAAAAATAAGTAGTGGACAGTGTAGATCAGAGATCAGACTGCACATTCTGTGCAGTCTGATCTTGATCTACACTGTCCACAAAAGCTTCAGGTGTCATCAACAGTAAGGAAAGAATTAATACACCCCCTATGTTACATCATATGTCTACTGGGAATGATAGATGGCAGTGGTTGGAGATAAAAATCCTAGAAAGCTAATAATTCATTTCATATTAACCCTATCTGACTGATAAGCCCTTATGCTAAATTTGACATACCTCTCACATCCATTCCCTCATTTGTATTTTCTTATTGGGATACTGTAATATGATAGACTCTGAGCTTCTTGCATTTTTCATCAGTTTTAGTCAAATTGGGTTTTGTGGACATTGTAGATCAAGATCAGACAGTACAAATTAATGTGTCTTGTGATCTTGGATCTACACTTTGTGATGGTTTGTAAGATATTACAGGCAAAAATAGATACGTTCCATACCCACTTGAGGCAAATTTCCTTTTCGCCTCTTACCTCAGATGTAGTTGAGAAAAGTTGTCAGCGACTTGGACAGAAAGTTGTATCAGTACGGGTGTTCAAAGAAAACCAGGAAACACATGCGTAGGTAAAATGTCTTGTTACATGCAATTTCTCCTTTTGCCACAGTACTTTCAAAAGAAGCATGACACTAAACAAACAGAAAAAGTTGTCTACAGTCTATAATGGATTGTTAAAATCTTTAGCAAACAACATTTTAGACTTGTTCAAATTCAAAGCATTTGCATAGAACTGAGATTGGATGAGATTCAAATGTTCAAATTTGTGGTTGAAAGGGTAGAAAACAATTTGGGAAAAGGAGAAAATGCTGGTTACCAGCATTTTCTCCTTTTCCCAAAATGTTTTCTAAAGCATACTAAGAAACTGTTCTTCCACAGGGTTGTTAAAACTTGAGATTGTGTGGTAAAGGGTTAAACTGTCCGTTTTGAGTTTTTTTGGCTCAATGAACAAAGCATTGCAAAGGCTGAAATTTACAAACATACTTCTCAAGTATGTACAGCTAGAAAACACATGGAAACCATTCAAATTTTGTGAGCTAAATGGAAGCTAAGAGCTTGAAACTTCAAGCCTTTATCACACAATCCTGAGTTTTATTGGTAATGAGAAGAAGGCTTTTGAAAACATTGTGGGAAAAGAAGAAAATGCTGGTAACCAGCATTTTCTCCTTTTCCAACAATGTTTTCTACCTATTCCAGGACCATCACTTTCATTTGAAAAAAATTGAATTACCCTTTGTAAATTTCTTCAATACGGAGAAGTCTAAAATTTTGCCGTGTGGTTAATCATCAGGTTTATTTGTTTCTTGATATTTTTTCAAAATCAAGGAAAAGTGAAGCTTTTGAGAGTGTAACAGCATCTTGAAAAAGCATTTTGTATACAATACATCTGTCATGTGACACAGTAAGGTATCCCTTATTGTGCTAAGCGTTTTGCAGGTAGTGCAGACCAAGATCAGGCTGCAGAAAATGCAAGATACAAGAGTAGACAGTACTCTCTGTGTAGTCTGATCTTTATCTACACTGTTGGTAAATAACTGAATTTGTGTTTTGGTCATAACTTAAGGGCTAAGTTTTAAAACCAAACAATATAGAGTTTTAACAAACATTTCATTTGTCGTCAGCAAATTCTTTGAAATTCTCAAAAAATTGTTTGTTAGTACAGAGTACATCATTGGTTTATGAGAATAACTCATTGTAACACAGAGAAACAAATAGATAACTTAGAAAATATACTTGTAAAATACATGTTATTGTGTAGATATGACTAAGCTTGAAGTATATGGAAAAATATTGGAGAAAGGAGCAATTAAGGGTCACAAGTATTTCCACTTTCTCTACAGTATTTTTCCAAAGTGGTCTGTCACTAGACTATGAAAATTGTCTGCAGGAGAGGCGGGTTTCAATGTAAATGGATAGATGGAAAAAGCCTGACCAATTTACACAGGGATTAAAAAAATGAAAGCCCTTACAGGTGATATGTACCGTGGGAAACATTGTTGACAGGATTCATTCCTCTCTCACTGTTGATCAATGTTTTAAATGACAGTAGTTCTGTTGGAAAGAAGCTACTGATGGCATGCTTGCGAAGTTCGGGTGAAACAAACTACAGGAAAGCATAGATAGGTGCACCAGTTTGAGCAGAACTAAAACAATGTTAAAACACTATATAAACATATAAACCAAAAAATCTGTTTGAAAGTGTTTCCTTTTTGTTTTGGGTCTAAAACTAGGATCTTTATTCACCAACCATTCTGAAGTCGAACACTCTCAGTGTTACTCTCAAGAATTTTCTAAATTTGAAGGTAACACAACTTCTAATTGGCTATACCATTTTTTAGCCAATCAGAAGTGACTACTTCCAGAATGCAGAATTAGAGAAAGAATGTTCTTGAGAATAGCTAGGTCTGTGCCAAGAAAAGGATTAATTGATTCATAAAAGCCACATAGAAAAAAAAAGTAAATGAATCATTTAGCAAGGGGGAAAAAAAAAGAGAACTAATTTGGGTGCTTGGCTAGCAGATTACCTGCTGGCATTAATCATTAGGTTTTGTTTCATTTAATAAGGTGAAAAAAATGTTGGAAACAGAGAAATGTGCCATCTCAAAACATCTGGTTAACTCTTTACCAGACGATAAAAGTTTAGACCTGTCCAATTTTTGAAAGTATTTGCAGACATTTTAATTAAATGTGACTCCATTGAAAGGATTTGCTCTTTAGAGGGTAGGAAACATTATTAGAAAAGGAGAAAATGGTTACAATTTTTTTTTTCTTTTTTCCATAATGTTGTCGAAAGCTTCTTCCTCAGGGTCTTTAGAACTTTTGATTGTTTGTTAAAGGCTTAGAGAACATCTTTTTTTTAGAGGACACTTGCTGTCAGCAGACAGTTCTTGATAACTTAACCCATTACCACACAATCCCAAGTTGTAATGACTCTGAGAAAATGGTCTTTTGAAAATATTGTGGGTAAAGAAGAAAATGCTGATAACCAGAAATAAGCCACTTTCAAAAGTAAACAATTTGATGAACTGGAGTATAAAGGCAAAAACAGTTCGGGAAAATTAGAGAACGCTGGTAATGTTTTTACCAGTAAGTCATGATTCTCTCATTGTCTACAAATGCTCTCGATGTGGCTGTTTCAAAGACAAAATCGAGTTATTATTTACTTTAAACTTGGACAAATTGTTAACTGTCTAATGGGGAACCCATACAACAAACCATCAAAGTGGTTTTGACAGTTATGCCCCGTTTTTTTACTTAAAATTTTCATCGAAAATCAAGCAATTGCATACGAGGATTGGCTACCACATGTGTTGCTCTTGTTTTGTGTGATAATAAGTTTTAATTGTAAATATTGAAACTTTGAGAGCAAATCACAACTGATGTTGCTTTTGCAGACATTTTACAGGAAAGGAACTTACAGAGCGTGAGAGTAAAAGACTTACTATCATAACATTTACAGGTAAAAATATAGATGTTGGCAAAAGCTTGGGCCATTAGGCAGTGTTTTCCAGGATATTTTTACATTGCTGTGAAAGAGCACCGAACCTTAAAGTCTGCTTCATCTATTTTAGTTAACAATTATTTAGCTTTTCATGACCAGAGAAAGTTGTATTATGTAAATACATTTTGCACTGCCAAGTTACTGAGAGCTAATTGGTTTAGAAAAATGGAGAGTTTGTTCCATTAACAATTTACCTTTGGAGTTTTTAATAAACAACCCTGATTGAAAGGCCTATGGAAACATCATGGAAAAGGAAAATGGAAACCACTGTCTTTTCCTTTTTCCACAATGTTTTCTACCCTTTCACAAACAAGAACTTTCTTTTGAATAACGTAGAATTGTTGTCTTCAAATGCTTTAACTCTTTACCAGACGACAAAATTTGGACTCAAATTGAAAGCTCAAATGATGATTTCTGTCTTTGATAGGGTAGAAAACATTGTGGGAAAAGGAGAAAATGCTGGTTACCAGCATTTTCTTCTTTTCCCATGATGTTTTCAAAAGCCTTTTCCTCCAGGGTTGTTAAAACTCGGGACTGTGTGGTAAGAGGTTAAGTGGACCAGCCTAAAATTTTGCTTTGTGGTAAAGAGTTCAAGTTGTCATTTTTTTTTTTTTCATCCAAGAGTCAGTAGCATATACTTCAAAAATGGACAAAACTACATTTTGTCATCTGGGAAAACGTTAATTTCATGCAGACACTTTAAAATGTAGTCTTTCTCAGATGGCTTTTGAGTCCACTGTGAAAAATGAAAGTGAGGAATGTCACATTCAAAGGATTACAAAGAAAATATAGTGGTGAATAGAAAGGGTTACATGTATGAAAGATCTGCATGACTTGATGAATAAAATTTTGGACCTGTAATATCAATCATTTGACCATTTAGTGGACACTGGCCATCTGACACATGTCAGCATGAACAGTTTGGCTTCTGACCTGAAATCCTTACCTGACGGCAAAATATAAGCTTGCCAAAATTGGAAGATTTGAATGTGGCTACAAATGATGGGATTTGCCTGTAAAAGCACAGAAAATACTATGGCTTATAAAGATGGAAAACAGTTTTCTACAAGTGTTTTCAAATTAAAGCATTCTTATAAGGAACATAATTTTAGACATGTCCAAATTAAAGGTATCTTCAGACCAGGGGCTCAAATGATAGAATATGTCTGTGATAGGTAAGAAAGGATTGTGGGAAAAGAAGAGTATGCTGGTTACCAGCATTTTCTCCTATTCTCACTTTCAAAGCTTTATTCTCCAGGTTATTAAAACTAGGGATTGTTTGGTAAAAGGTTAAGTGGGTTTGTTTAAAACTCCTTTTTCTTGCAGATTTCAAACTAGAATCCCGGGAACAGATTCATTGATGTCCACCTTCCAAATTAAAAAAATATGAATAGTGAATGTTCCCTTGTGAGAAATGAGAAAAAGCTAGATATTTTCCCAGGCCATTTCAACCCATGTTTCCCAGTTAAAGAGAGAAAATCACCCCCAAAGTCAGATTTCATCAATGAAATTATCTGTGGCCTTTCCTTCATATAGCAATGGTTTTCATATGTCTGCCCTTGTCATCTGTTGCAAGGTCATTAAATTCTATACCAGACAGTCCTGAATTTTAATGACCCTGGGATTTAAGGCTTTTGAAAACATAGTGGGAAACGAAGAAAATGCTGGTAACCAGCATTTTCTCCTTTTCCCTCAGTGTTTTCTATCTTTTAACAAGACAATTTTGTCATTTGAACCACACTTAATTTGATGTCTGCAAATACTTCTAATTTGGAGAAGTCTAAAAAAGTGTCATTTGGTAAAGACTTAAAATTGTTCAAAATGTCATCCTCTTGCCCTAATGGTCCTCTTGTTCATTGTGTCAAAATGTTTTCGTTTTGGTATTCCCCTCATTGTCTGATCTTGTCTCATCATGTTAGCTTTCTTTACTTCTCTGTATATTTGTACTAAGGCAAATTTGTATAAACTATCACTAGGTTAAAGAATTACAACAAATAAGAAAAGTGGTATTTCGTAATTTGATGCATCTTACAAAGTATTATAATTGTCATGACATGTTTAATGCTCATTACATAACATCATGTATTTTATTTTCTCTTATTCACTCTTTACCACGTATGCAGACTACAAAGTAAATTTGGCTAAGGTGGTTGGATTTGTCATTGGATGGTTAGAAAATAGTGTAGGAAGTAGAGAAATTGCAGCAATGTTTCTTTTTCACACAAGGTTTTGAAAAGCCTTCTTTCTATTAGGGTCTTTAAAACATGGTATTGTTTGGCAAAGGGTTAAAGCAAAGGATTATAGAGGGACACTCCGATTTAGAAAGACGGGGTCAGTATCATACAAAAGGGGTTGTGCCTTTAAATTAACTTTGTCACTGAGAACGTCACACTGAGGGGCTAATAAAAAGAAATCAGGGGTCAGTTAAATTGACCAGGATGCTAAGGTCTGGAGTCTCCCAGGCTAGGTGTCAATTTTTACGCGACATAAAACGTCTTGTTCGAACAAGATCACTTTTTGTCCAGAATGTCGCTATTGCCAAACACTTAACATAGCACAGAACAATTTTATTTCTTAAAACTTGAAGATCAGAAGAAGGGATTCATATATAGGATATCTCAGGTTTTAACCTAGGAACAGTCCTGAAAGCATTGTGGCATAGGTAGAATTACTTTTTTTCAAGTTATCTGTTTGTGACAATAATATGAAAGAACATCTGCCTGAGGTTTGCGACAGTGCAGGGAAGTGTTAATAAAGAATTTGCTTTGGAACATTTTATTTAAAAAAACATGTTTGTTTGCAACCCATATAGTTTCTTTACTTTTTAAAGCATTGGTTCCATAGGTTATTAAATTCTGTTTGCATTCATTCTTAATCAAGCCTACAATTTCTTACACTTGATTTTCAAGAGAGAAATGTAAAAATTGGAAAGACCCATTCCAAGTCTACCATAAACTTGAGGTGCTTCATCGGAATCAAATTACTGTAGGAAATACAATCTCTGCCCTGCAGGTGTGAGAAAACTAGGGGGTTTGAACTGAGCTAATCCCTCTTTTTGGGCCTTTATTTGTGTCTCTGATCTCATTTGAGACCACACAAAATTAGAAGCTTGCCATCACTCAAGCCTTTCTACAAGTTAATGTGAAGTGAAGATATCTAATGAGCATTGGCTGTATTTTTGAAAACACCTAATGGGCACTGACTGAATTTTTTGTACTTGATGGCGGACTTAAAGATGGTGTCTTTGTGTGGTAGTTGTTGAACATGAGCTCTTGTAATCTCATGTTGTAGGTCCCAGGTGTAAAACCCCAGGGGAGCATGGATTATGTTACCGCTGTTCACCTGTATTTTAAGTTGAAAAGATGAAATGATTTGACACTTCTTTTTCCAGAAAATGTTGAAATTTCCAATATACCTTTCAAATTGATATATTTAGCCTTTACCACATAATCCAGTGTTCTCAAGCCCATGAAGAAGGTGATTGAAAACATTGTGGAAAAAAGGGAAAACCAACATTTTCTCTTTTTCCCACAATATTTTCTGCTCCAGTTAACTCTTAAACAAATGACAAAATTTTGGACTAGACCAGATTTAAGTCATTAGAATTTTGCAGACAACAAATTAACTCTTTACCACACAACAAAATTTTAGGCTAGTCCAAACTGAAAGTATTTGCAGGCGACAATTTATATGTGCCCCAGATGATTGTGTTTGTTCTAAAAAGGTTAGAAAACATTGTGGGAAAAAGAGAAAATGCTGGTAAAACTCGTTAAAACTCAGGATTGTGGTAAAGGGTTAAACAAAATTAAATGTAGCTGAAATGATGATGTCTGTCTCTGATAGGCCAGATATTGTATTCTAGTATTCTCTATTTCCAGGACTGACATACACGAGCTGTACCCAAACAAGTTTGTACAGATGGATGAGAACAGATACAGAATATTTAACACATTGTATGAACTTCCAAGTAAGTAAACGCAAATACTTTTGGTACGTTTTTACCCAACAGTGGTTGACAATTCCTTTTTAGATATTGTTGGCAAAGTGGCATTGCTGTATGCTGTATGCAAACATGTTCTTCAACACTCCCCCCCTCCTTCCCCCCCCCCCCAAAAAAAAAAAAAAAAAAAATTCTAGACAGTTCAATATTTTGTGAGACACTTCTACCCAAAAGCAACATGATGAATCCTCATTGGCATAAAATGATATATCTTACTTGAAGGATCAGTGGACACAGTTTCTTTGATTTTTATGTTGCTCCAAACTTTTTAACACCTATGTCATAATTAGAATATGTGGTGATATTTTGTTCTTAGCCATTTCTGCAAATGTCTGCTTTGTAACATAACTTAAAAGTGCCTCAAACTTACTGCCATGTATTGGAGTATTTCCAAATATTTGTTGTTACTTTTATGGTACAAGGGAAGTAACTCCTACTCAGGGTTGGTTATTTTTTTTTCTCCAACATTCTGAAACCTGCTTTTTGATGTGACAGGCTTTGAAATTTACAAGATGGATAAATTTTCTTGTGATTGTTGAAACACATTTTTTTTTTTGTTGTGGTTAAACCTTTTTTCTTTCTTTGTCTTAAACACTCATTATGTAGGCAAAAACTTAAAAAGAAAAAAAAACATCGTGAAAATGGAAGAAAAAAGAAACATAATCATAGGAAATTATTTACTATATATTGATATTTTTGTCATAGCAGTTTTTTGTTTGTTTTTCATATTTTGTTCATGTTTGGAATATGGAAAACCTCTTGATGAAGGAAAAGGAATAAGAGTTACAGTTGACTTTGTAGAACATTCCTCATGGCACCTTTTTAATTTACCAGAGATCAACCAATCAGAAAATGTCTGCTGTTTACAAAAGGATCAAGTATTTATGAGCTAAAATGTAGCAAAGTCCAACCACTCAAAAGAAAGTTAGTTGTTTCTTGCATCACATGGAAATTATGCGAGAACAGATTAAGAGCTGTAAAAAGATTTTGTAAACAAAATGAATCGGGCAGACTAAACAGTTATCTTCCAAGCTATTTACTTTTTTACATGGATGATTTTAAAATCTGCTGAAATAACATGAATTACTCCTTTACCAAACAACAAAATTTCAGACTTGTCCAACTTGAAAGCATTTGCAGAAGACAAAATAAATTTGACTCTAAAACAGAAATTTGTTTTGGAAAGGGTAGAAAACATTGTGGAAAAAGGAGAAAATGCTGGTCTCCAGCATTTTCTCCTTTTCCCACAATGTTTTCAAAAGCCTTCTCCGTCAGGGTCGTTAAAACTTGGGAATGTGTGGTAAAGGATTCACTATTAACCAGACAAAAAACTTCACTTTCTCCATTAAAAGGGATTAGCAGACAACGCTGTGCAAATCAAATTTAGTTTTATATGTTGGAATCTGTCTTTGAAAGGATAGAAAACATGTGGGAAAATGGAGAAATTATCTTCAAGAGTCTTCTTCCACAAGAGTCAGCTGTTGAGGAAGAGGAATCTATATGGTGCTAAAATAAATGAAATATACATCAATTCTTTACCAAACAACAAAATTTTGGACTGGTTAAAAGTGAAAGCATTTGCAGACAACAAATCAAATGTTAATAACATGGTAGTACCTGTCTTTGATAGGGTAGAAAACATTGTGGGAAAAGGAGAAAATGCTGCTTTATTATGAAAGCATTTGCAGAGTACAATTTGGATATAGCTCAAGTGATGTAACACATGTATATCTTTGAAAGGTAGAACACATTGTTGGAAAAGGAGAAAATGGTGGTTGCCAGCATTTTCTCCTCTTCTCACAATGTTTTCATAAGCTTTTTTTGCAGGGTCATTAAAGTCCAGATTTTGTTGTACAAGGTTAGAACTGTCTTTGTCCTCCTAAAAGGTAACTGTTTTAGCTCACCTGAGCAGAAAGTGCTCAAGGTGAGCTTTTGTGATCTTGCTGTGTCCGTCGTGCGTCATTCGTCGTCAGTTGTCAACTTCTACCTTGTGTACGCTCTAGAGGCCACATTTTCAGTCCGATACTCATGAAATTTGGTTAGGATCTTTGTCTTGATGATATCTCGAACAAGTTTGAAAATGGGACAGGTCAAAAACTAGGTCACTAGGTCAAATCTTAGAAAAAACTTTGTGTACACTCTAGAGGCCACATTATCAGTCCAATACTCTTGAAAGTTGGTCAGAATATTGGTCTTAATAATACCTTAGATGAGTTTGAAAATGGGTCATCACAGGTCAAAAACTAGGTCACTAGGTCAAATCTTTGAAAAACCTTGTGTACGCTCTAGAGGCCACATTTTCAGTCCGATACTCATCAAACTTGGTCAGGATGTTTGTCTTGATGATATCTCAGATGAGTTTGAAAATGGATCATGTCGGGTCAAAAACTAGGTCACTAGGTCATATCTCAGAAAAACCTTGTGTACACTCTAGAGGCCACATTTTCTCCAGTACTCTTGAAAGTTGGTCATAATGTTTATCTTAATAATATCTTGGACTAGTTTGAAAATGGGTCATCACAGGTCAAAAACTAAGTCACTAGGTCAAATCTTTGAAAAATCTTGTGTACGCTCTAGACATTTTCAGTCCAATACTCATGATGATATCTCGGACGAGTTTGAAAATAGGTCATGCTGGGTCAAAAACTAGGTCACTAGGTCAAATCTCAGAAAAACCTTGTGTACACTCTAGAGGCCACATTTTCAGTCTGATACTCATGAAACTTGGTCAGAATGTTTGTCTTGATGATATCTCAGACGAGTTTGAAAATGGGTCATGTTGGGTTTCAAAACTAGGTCACTAAGTCAAATCTTAATTAAACCTTACGTACACTCTAAAGGCCATATTTTAAGTCCAATACTAATGAAAGTTTGTCAGAATGTTTGTCATTATATCTCTGAAGAGATTAGAAATGGGTCATGTATGGTCAAAAGGCTCAGGTGAGCAACTTACGGCCATCATGGCCCTGTTGTTTTGTCAGATGACAGTATTTTAGATTTGTCCATAATGAAGTCTTTAAGTCAACAAATTGGATATGGCTTAGATGATGGGATTGGTCTTGGAAAGGGTAGATACATGTAACATTATGGGAAAAGTAGATACATGTACTACTGATTACCAGCATTTTCTCCTTTTCCTTATTGTATTTTCCACCGTTTTTTCTTTTTTCTTTGAAGTGGAAAAAAGGAGTGATCATTAGGAAGAGGTTTAACCCATTACCACACACTTCTGATTTTTTATGACCCTGAGGAAGAAGCCTTTCGAAATCAATGTGGTAAAAGGGGAAAATGCTGGTAAACAGCATTTTCTCCCTTTCCTATGATGTTTACTACCCTATCTAAGGCAAGTTCCATTATTTTAACCACATTTTAGACTTTCATCTTTCAATTTGGACAAGTCTAAATTTTTTATTAAGTTAACTGAGACTTTTTCCCTGTATATTTTCAGTCTTGTATATCCTGGCAGTTGTTGTAGATTTGTTCTGTAACGACGAGAAATACACAAAGTAAGTAAATTTATGCAATATTCTATAGGTTGTCGTGTTTAACTATTCACCAATTGACAAAACTTCAAACATGACCAAACTGAAAGTATTTGCAGATGACAAAATGAATTGACTTAGAAATGGAAACTCAGTTTTGGAAGGGTAGATATTATTGTGGGAAAGGGAGAAAATGCCAGTAGGCAACATTTTCTCCTTTTTCCACAATTTTTTCCAAAGTCTTTAATCTTAGGGTCCGTAAAACTCAGGATTGTGTAGTAAAAGGTTAACAGATTTACAATTTGCTTACAGTAACAGATCATATTACTGACATCTTTGAGGGTTTTTACTTGTTTTAATTGTGATAAGCAGACTCTTTGCAATTTCCTTTTACAAAATGACTTGCAAATTGCAACATTCTCTTATTTAGAAATTTAAATCTTCACCAAACAACAAAATTTTAGACATGTCCAAATTGAAAGCAATTGCAGGCACTAATTGAAATGTGGCTCAATTTAATGAATTTGTCTTTGTTAGGGTAGAAAACATTGTGAGAAAAGGAGAAAATGCTGATTACCAGCATTTTCTCCTTTTTTCCCACAATGTTTTCAAAAGGCTTCTTCCTCAGAGTCGTTAGAACTTGTGATAGTGTGGTAGAGGGTTAGTATGTCTATGAAAAAATTTTGTTTACCCCATCTCATAGACTCTATTAGTTAAAACCTGTATAAAACAACACAATTTTAGACTTGTGCAATTGAAAGCATTTGCATACAACCAAAAAAAATGGGGCTCAAATGATGGGATTTGTGTCTGAAAGGGTAGAAAATTTTGTAGGAAAACAGAAAGGACTGGATACTGTAACAATGAATAGCTGACAAAAAGAAGCTTAATGGTCTTGAAAAGGATTAAACTCAACTCTTTACCAAAGGACAAATTTTGAGCGCCGTCTTAAAATGAAAAAAAAAATTCAGGCAGCAAATTATGTGGCTGGAATGATGGAATTTGGCCTTTAAAAGGTACAAATCATTGGGGGGGAAAAGGAGGAATTGCAGGTTAGCACTTTTTCCATTGATGTTTTCAAAAGTTTCCTTTCTCAGGATTGTTAAAACTTTGGATTGTGTTGTAAAGAGTAATAATATAATATTAAAGAAACCAGTATTTTTGTAACCAGTAACTCTCCACTTCAGTCTTTTACCTTTGTTATATTTCTTGCTTCATCTTCATATATATTGTGTTTAGTTCAGTCCCATCTCTTGACAGGTAGTTCTTTTGTTTCTCTTTCCCCTTTATATCAACTCATATATTCTTCCTGTGATATCCTTACCATCAAGTCTAGGAAAGCTCTTTATATCTAGGAGATTCTCTCCATTATGATATCCAACATTCTGTATCTCAGACACAGCTATTTGTATCAACCCTTTAGTCTGCATCCCTGCCTATTGCATCAGACCTGGCCTTTCTCCTACACACTTTTTACTCTTTATTAAATGACAAAATTTTACACTTGACCATAATAAAAATGTTTGCAGATGAAAAATCTAAAGTGGCTCAAATGATGGCATTTTTCTGTGAATTTGCAGAAAACTGACCAGAAAAAGGGAAAATGATGGTTCAAAAGCATTTTCTCCTTTTCCAACAAAGTTTTGTAAGGGCTTCTTCCTTGGGGCCATCAAAACAAGAGTGATTGTTTCTTAAAGGTTAACTTCATTATAGCTAAGGTCTGTGAAATTCTCTTCAAGGACTGATGCTTGTCATCAGCACTGATTCATTCCTCCCATACAGCTGTTTTCTGGGTATGAAGAGAGGCTGTGTAAAATTGGTTGAAAATTTAACAAAAAAATAAGAAAGCATGTGTATGTGCAATGTGATAACATTTTATTGCTGCAAGAACATTGAAAATGGCATTAAAGGCCAAACAAACAGACAGACCCATTAAGGCACAGTGCATCTATTTACAACCTTACAATAGATAGCAGAAAAAAAAAGGGGGGGGGGGGAAGCAATCAGTTGTAGCAAATATTTGCTCCTATTCCCTCAACGTTCTCCTTTTCGTCTGAGAAAAGACCACATTTTCAAGTCTCTTCAGGTATGTAGAACAATGGGATTGTTTTGTAATGAGTTAAATCGTTTCCCTCAGTATTTATCTTTCAATTTCATCCATACCAAGACAGGTACACCATTTTAAGATTCCAGATTTGATAGAAGCATCTTGGTATTTAAAAAGTCAAGACCAAGGTGGAAGGGTCAAATTTTTCATTATTAACCCTTAGAGCACCGAAAAAACCCTAGGAACACTTTCATACTCCAAATAAGACCCTTCTTTATGCCATGCCAAGGTTGTTATTATCCAGAATATCTTGGCAAAGCAGACAGTGTAGATAATAATCGGACTGCATTTTTTGTGCAGTCTGATCTTGATCTACACTGGCCACAAAGGCAACTGTATTAGTGAAAGGCGCTTTAGTGGTTGAGGTCAAGAAGTGTTGGGGTGAAAATTGAAGTATGCTTTTTTGAAAGTAGAGCTTTGGGCGCATTTTCCACAATTGATTACAGATGCAAAGAGCAATCAGTTTGGGAATCAGGTATGAACCCCATCTCAAAGGAGGTCAATAGAAAATGCATAAACTAGTCTGCTAGACCTTTGTGTATTATTTGTGTGTCTGTGTGTCATTCTTCCCTTTTTCTCATAAGTTTCTCTTCCTATTCTCCGTCTTGAAAAACAGGATATTATCAAAGTTACTCCCAGGCCTGGATACGCCTCTGCTAGCCTGTCATCTAAGAAATTAACATCAAACAATGTTAGGCCGGTGGTACCATTATTTCTACCATACTGTTATAAATTACAGATTTCTGATAGATAAATGCTACTGACCATGCCAGTAACAGGCCTCTAGCTGTACTGGCCTATAGAGAAATGCAATGGCATCATGTTCTTCATGTTCTTATACTGTGATGTCTTTACCAAACAACAAGATTTTAGACTTGTCCAAATTGAAAGCATTTGCAGACAAAAAAAATATATGTGAATGAAAAATTGAATTTGTTTTTTGGAAGGGTAGAAAACATTGTGGGAATAGGAGAAAATGCTGGTTACCAGGATTTTCTCCTTTTTCTCACTATATTTTCAAAAGGCGTCTTTCTCAGGGTCATGAAAACTGGCGATTGTGTGGTTAACCCTTTCCCACACAATCCTGACTTTTAACGACCCATAGAAAGAAAACTTTTGAAAAACATTGTGGGAAAAGGAGAAAATGCTGGTGACAAGCATTTTCTCCTTTTCCCACAATGTTTTCTACCCTTCCCTAAACAAATTTCAATTTTTAAGTCACATTTATTTTGTTGTCTGCAAGTGCTCTGAATTTGGACTTGTCTAAAATTTTGTTGTTTGGTAAAGGGTTAAGCGACACTTAGGGTTAAGCAACACTGATGATGCATGTAGCATATTTTGCAGTCAGATTTGCTGTTACACCATCTTCTCATGTCTCTTGCAGCCAACACTTTCAATTGACAGATAAAGTGATAATAACTGATATATCTTGTGATTATGATCCATATTTCGTTTTTGTTTGGATAAAACATGTCCTGCTCCAAACCCTTTTTAGCCTAACTGCAGACAACTTTTGTTTAAAAACAGTTTGGCTTAACTCTTAACCAAACAACAAATTTTTAGACTTATTCAAATTGAAAGCAAATGCAGAATGTCAAATTACATGTCGCTCAAATGGTGGGATTTGTCTTTTATAGGGTTGAAAACATTGTGAGAAAGAGAAAATGCTGGTTACCAGCATTTTTTCCTTTTCCCACAATGTTTTTAAAACATTGCTAAAAGTCTGCTTTGTATGGCAAAGGGTTAAAGAGCAAAACCTTGTCACAACAACTGACTTTTTTTTTTATTGCTTTTGCTTACAGTTTAATTCTTGTGTTACAGCTTTATTTCTGTTGCTGATCTTAAGTTTTCAAGCATGTTCTGAAACTTGTTTGCTGCACAATACTTACCTTGAGTGAATGAGATTATGTATTGAGATTTCACTGTTATTCATTTTTGTGTTACATGTATATTTAGGATCAAAAAAGGGGTCCAGTGTGGTGACTTAACTATGACCTATTCTTCCATATATCAAGATGTGTTGTCTGCCACAGACTCTGTCCACAACA
Organism: Hippopus hippopus; assembly: GCA_946811185.2. NCBI lineage: Eukaryota > Metazoa > Mollusca > Bivalvia > Cardiida > Cardiidae > Hippopus > Hippopus hippopus. The sequence goes on along the minus strand of OX328106.1, from coordinate 25,751,147 downwards.
AAAATGTAAGTTTTTTCATTATAAATCTTCGAAAGACGGTTTTTGAATGAAAAATCGTTAACACTTTGTCAGACAATCCTGTGTTTAAAAAACCCTGAGGCCTTTTGAAAACATTCTGGAAAAGGAGAAAATTCTGGTATACAGCATTTTTCTCCTTTCACCTGAATGTTTTCTATCCTAGTAAAGACAAATCTCTATGAAAAACAAATCTCAACATTTGAGCTATGTGTAACCTGTTGTCTGCAAATTCTTCCAATTTGGACCTGTTTAAAATTTTGTCATTTAGTTACAAAGAGTTAAAAGATTTAGGTCGGAATTCATATAGAGAGAGAATTTAAAACATGGACATAATGAAAGTATTCTGTAGACGAAAAAATATAAGCGACTCAAATGATGGTCAATCAGTGCTTTCAAACGCCGTTCTCCATAGGGTTGTTAATTTTTTACCATATGTTAAAATTCTAGACTAGTCCATATTGAAAGCATTGGCTGATGGAAATTTGAATGTCTCCAATAATGGAATTTGTCTCAGATAGGGTTGAAAACATCATTGGAAATTAAAACTTTAATGAAAGTGTTGAGTGCCACTCTAGCAAAAATGGGATTTTAATGCATTTCTATGATGCATGATATCAAATATCACATAATTATGGATCCATAAAATCCATTGTGTCTGATAACAAACTGAATCAAGGAGTACAATGGTCCTTGGACATGCAGAAAATTTACAAATAGCAAAAAGTTACGACCCATGGCAACTTGCGTGAAATGTGCAGGCTGACATGGCCAAAACTTTTTGCAGATGCATTCAATCCCCTTTCATAGAGCATGACTTATTTATATTTGTAGGGGCCATTGAAAAAGGAAACCATGGAAAATGTTGAAAAATATGTGTTGAAAGATGAAAGGCTACCCATTTTGTTAGACAGGTAAATTAGCTAAATTGCTTTGGTGTTCAACACAACTTTAGAATATCAGTGTGGCTAGGTTACTTATTCTTTTATTTTTAGGGGTTCTGTACCGGTGCTATGTAGAATACTCTCTCCAAGCTACTGACTGTTTCTACCATATAAGAATAGTAAACTGAAAGATCTCTTCTGGTGAATGTTTTTATAAAAGTAAACACAAAGTGGTGCAGCCAGACGGCCAATATGACAATTGGCTTGCGTTGAGCAGCTGGCTGTCATTGCCTTCTTGTTTATCCTTTAAGTTAGCTGAGGTAAAACTAAAACAGAGTTTAGATGTTTTTTGTATCCATTCCCACATACTAAGGAAATATTGTTGTTTGAGAGTGTACTAAGTTTTTGTGAACAGTTTGTTTAAATGCATCATTTAGACTCAATAATTCTAGAAGCTATCAATCAATAGTACCTTGATAGTATGACTTCAAGACTTTCATTCATACTAGAAAATAGCATTGAAAAAAAAAGGGGGGGGGGGGAAGGAGGCAATCTGTAAATTATCAAGTCAAGTCAAAAGTTGTCCACCAATGTATCGGAGTCAATAAGAAAGAAAGGCTCAATAACCTTCACACTGACTTTTCTTCTTCAGAATGAGACGACATGGATCTAAAGTATTCCTGGCCACAAACAGTGATTATGTATATACAAATGTAAGTCAGACGTATTTAGCTCTTTACTAAAACATCCTGTATTATAACAATCCTGAAGAAAAAGGCTTTTATAAACATACCAATGGTGCATAAAGTAGAAAATATTGTAACCAGCAAGTCTACTTTTACCAACAGGGTTTTCAAAAGCGTTCCTCTCAAGGATCCTAAACTCTTTACCACTCAATCCCGAGTTTTAACGACTGGGAAAGAAGCCTTTTGAAAACAATGTGGGAAAAGGAGAAAATGCTGGTAACCAGCATTGTCTCCTTTTCCCACAATGTTTTCTACCCTATCACACACAGAATTCATCACTTTAGCTACATTGAATATGTCGTCTGTTAATGCTTTGAATTTGGTCTATTCCAGAATTTTGTCGTTTGGTAAAGAGTTAAAACACTGGATTGTTAGGTAAAAGGTTAATTCATGCAAGTAAACTTCCAGCCAACTCCATAAACTAAAGCTGATGAAATATACAAAACAAATAATGAAAAAGTAGAACCATGCAAATTGTTTGACAAACATCTATTAAGAGACCATTCTTGGGAACAATAATAAATGGCTTTTGTAGACAGGTGGTTTTCATGGACATGGTCACTGAAGTAGCTGGCCCAGTTGGTAATGCACAGGCCTTCAAATCTGGAGATGGCTGGTTCCCTTTCCACCTTTGCTAGTTCTTTTCCAAGGCTTGATGATAGTCTTCATGACAGACCTGATTCTCACCACTGAGCACTGTTCTGACAATGTTTATGTGGGAAAGCTGCCAGTGGTTTTGAAAGACGGGGTCAAGACAGGGCAATTATTCTAGCTGCAATGACTTTCACTGAATCAGCCAAAGTCTGAACGTCAAATCAAGGATTTAAATTTACATCCTTTGTGCCTCTAAGTAAGCTAAGAAGCTTTGTTACAGTATCAACAGCGATGCCAGGAAGTTAGAAAAGTAAACCTTTTCAATACTGTAGATATTAGGAATGAAATGTACTTGTGCTTTATTCATAAAGTGCTGAATTATTGAAATGTGCCTCTTCAACAATAAAAAATGATATTGCTTTTTCGAGGTTGTATTGGCCAGAATATGTAACAAAGTAGAGGAGAGTGTAGATCCAAGATCAGACTGCACTTTCTGTGTAGTCTAATCTTTGTCTGCACTGACTGCAACTGAAAACATCTCAATGTTTTGTTTTAAGGCTTAAAGTGAGTTTCAATTGTTTGTTATAAATCTGTTCCAGATAATCATGAACTACCTAATGGATTTTCCACCGAAGGTAAGAATCGTTCAGTAATGTTTGACGAATTATCGTTGAACATAAACGTAAATTGACGTCATAAAAGCTTCTTGTCTGGAGTGCAGCTCACTGCAATTTCAATTAAAATTTCTTATTTTAATTTAATTTTCTCATTACCTCCTCAACTCTTTACCAGCCAACGAAATTTTAGCCTTTTCAAAATGAGAGCATTTGCATATAATAAATCAAAGGTGACTCTAAGGACTGGATTCATTTTGAATGGATGGAAAACATTGTGTGAAAAGGAGAAAGTGCTGGTTGCCAGCATTTTCTCCTTGTCCAACAATATTTTCAAAAGCCAATTGCTTTAGGATCAAGAAAAAACAGGCTTGTGTGGTAAAATGGTCACCCAAATATGCATCACACTACTTTAGGAGGGAACAAAAATCATTGTAAGATATAGAGTAATCAAGATTGATGAAGTTTATACACATGAAGAAAAGTGAAACTGTGAAAGAGGGGGGGATGAGAAAATGCTTTTTTCAAGCATTTTCTCCATTTACAAATGTATGTCAATACATTTATCCCTGAAAGAGCTAAGTCAATGAAATGGTTTGTTTCAGTTTGGAAAAACAGCTTAAATATTGCTATGTCAAGATTTTTTTTCCTGGAGAATAAGTGACAAAGTTGTAGATAGTGTAGAACCAAGATCAGACTGCACTGATCTACAGTATCAGTAATAGCAACTTATGTTGGCATAAGTGCTTCAAGGGTTAAAAGGTCTCATGCAAGACAACAAAAAAATCTGCAAGTGGTTATGTGGTAACAGCTGATAGTCTGGTACTGAATGATTTTTAATGGAACCACAAGCTGTGTTGCATGATTTTAACCCATTACCAGACAGACTATTGTGTCCTTGCAGTGGACCGTTTTTGAAAAGATTGAGGGAAAGATAATCATTACTTTTAACAAGCAATTGCTCTGTTTGCCAACAACCGGCAGAATCCTAAGGTAGAATGGTCCTTTGACATGCAGAAAATTGACCAAAACTTTTGACCCATGTCAGCCTGTGTGGACTGTGCAAGCTGATATGAGGCAACACTTTTTGCAGTTGCATTAAACCTCCTTTTCACAAGCATGACTCATTTTTATATCCCTGTACTCTACCTTAAAATTTCAGAATGGCGAGCCACAGAGAGACTGGGTGTCTTATTTTGACTATGTAGTTGTGGACGCTAGAAAACCTTTGTTCTTTGGAGCAGGTACCATTCTACGCCAGGTTGATAGAGTGAGTGCTTTATATAGTTTCCACATGTTTACTAGCATTTCCTACTCCTTCAATGATATTTTCAAAAGACTGTCCCTTAGGGTCATAAAAACATTTGACTGTTTGGTAAAGGCTTAATATGTGGAAGATTGTGAAGTGACTCATAGACAATGACAATGACAGTATTTTATTCTCGGTGTAAAAGCCTCTTGCCCAAAATATTAGTTAACATACATAATTATGAATGTACAGTATACAAACATGCAGAGTGATTTATTTTTTAACTTTTTAGAAAATATATTGTTACTTTATTTAATTTGTTGTGCTTTGAAGCGAGTTGTGTAGTGATTGCAGTCTGATTCTGATCTAATCTGTGTGCAGAAGTAAGTAAAGCCAGTCTTGCATACCTCAACAATTCCAGTGTTTTAGAATTTCTTAGATCATACATTTACACAGCCGGGTTCTTGGCTTTAAGAATCTAATGGAGATATTGGTAAACTACTGTATAGACAGGTTGATTCACTGCAGAACTGATAATAGATCATTTCAGTCATTTCATATTATTCATTTGTGCATTGTTTATTTGTTTGTTTCAGAAAACAGGGGCATTAAAACTTGGTACACACACAGGACAGATTGTATCTGGGCATATATACTCCGGAGGTATTGTAGTTTGACTCTCTTTCTCAATTTTTTTTTTTTTTTTGTCAAGCTAAACAATTTTTCTAAAAGCAACTGCAGCGGAACATTGTCACCAGTATACAGTGCTCTTCTTAGCTTGTTTGATGTAGGAAAGCCCTGTAGCTGTTTTCATCATCACGGTTGAGAAACATTGACATTTTCTGATAACTCTGTCATTACTGGAGGTATGTACTTTAACCCTAGGCTAGTTCTTTATCATTTACCCTTTACCACACAATCCCGACTTTTAATGGCCCTGAGAAAATAGGCCTTTTGAAAACATTGTGGGAAAAGGAGAAAATGCTGGTAATCAGCATTTTCTCCTTTCCCCACAATGTTTTCTACCCCATAAAAGAATAATTCCATCATTTGAGCCACATTTAAATTGTCGTCTGCAAATGCTTTCAATTTGGAAAAGACTACTTTTTTGTCATTTGGTGAAGAGTTAAATGGGATACCCAAACTAGAAAGGTGGGTATCCCTCAAATCATCTTAGACACAATTGTGCTCAGTTTTCAACTTAGATTTTCACAAAAAGAGCAACTAGAGCTAAGTGTTGGCCCACATGCTGTATTCTTGTTTACATTTTGGAACTGATACATTTGCTATTTAACTCTTTACCACATAATCTTAAGTTTTAATAACTCTGAGTAAGAGGCCATATGAAAATATTGTAGGAAAAGTAGAAAATGCTGGTAACCAGCATTTTCTCCTTTTCCTACATTGTTTTCTGGCCTTTCACAAGCTAAAACTTTCATTTGAGTAAAATGTAATTTATTGTCTGCATATACATGTACTGTCACTTTGGACCAGTCTAAAATTTTACTGTGTGGTAACGAGTTGGCACATACTGGCTGCTTAGAATAGGTGCCCATAAAGTATAATTCAGAATTGTTAATTCCCTAACTACTGTTCATGTAGGTTCAGTGGAAGTGTTCTCAGAGGTAATGGGCTCATATGATAAAGAAGTATTGTATGTTGGGGACCACATATTTGGGGACATTCTTAAATCCAAAAAGTTAAAGGGCTGGCGAACATTCCTTGTAGTACCAGAATTAAACCAGGAGCTGATGGTATGGACAGAAAAGCGGAAGTTGTATTCTAGATTAGAGGAACTAGACCAACAAATAGGGGAATTGTACAGGTATTATTATGGGTTTTAAACCTCATTCCTAACTCTTCACCAAACAACAAAATTTTAGATATATCCAAATTAAAGCAGGTGTTGTGGCGCAAATGATAGGATTTGTCTTCAAAGGGGTAGAAATCATTGTTCAAAAAGGAGAAAACACTGGTTATTGGTATTTTCTTCTTTTCACACAATGTTTTTAAAAGCTTTCTTCTTGAGGGTCGTTAAAACATGGGATTGTGTGGTAAAGAGTTAAATGCTTAGCAGGAATTTTATGCCTACTACAGCTTGTCCTGTAATTTTAAGCTATAAAAGACATGAAGTAGATCTTCCTCATTGAACAGCCAGAACTGAATATAGAATTTACCCTTAATATAACAGCAGATGTGTTCATTCTTTTACCAAACAATCACCAGTTTTATTGGCGGTCATGTGTGGCTCAATGGCAAAGTTTAGGAATTGTTACCTTGAGGCCGTGGAGTTGAGCCTCAATGGAAGCACTGGGCTTTCTGTGGGAGTGTTTGTGGGCAAAACACTTCATAGCCCTAGTCTAATACTAGGACATACATGAATATGCGAGCTGTCGCTGTGACATCACTGAAATAATGTTGAAAGGGGCGTAAAACGCCATTTAATCAATCAATCAACCAAGTTTTATCGAATTATTACCAAACAATCCTGAGTTTTGACAAACCCTATAAAGAAGGCTTTTGCAAACATTGTGAGAATAGGAGCAAGTACTTGTATCTAGTAGTTTGTTCATTTTTCCCAATGTACTTTTCTGTTTCAAAGACAAATCCCATTGCTTGGGCCATTTCTTTTTTTTTTATCTTGTCTGCAGTTGCTTTCAATTTGGACATGTCTAAAATTTTGTTGTTTGGTAGGCTCAAGAGTTAAAAAGTAAACCAGCATATTATGGACAGCATAGGTCCAAGAATAGACACCACTTTCTATGCAGTCTAGTTGCCCAGAAATAAACTGCCTTTGTTGCCAAAAGCATACTGAAGATTTTATGGTTGAAAATTCAGAAGTTTGAATTTTTTAAAGACCAAGGTTTGCAAAATGTATTTGATTATCATTTCAGAAATTTAGACAGTACATGTTCAAAAGGGCCAGACATCAGTAAGATACAGAGTACAATAAGAGTAAGTATAAAATGTTCACCATCTTTGTGTGCTAATCCTGCACTAAACAATAATGTCTTTTTTTTATCACTGAAAACTTCGAAGGAAATATAGCAAATGATGGTTTCCGATGACCTTTTCAAAAGCCTCCTTCTGTAGTGTCATAAAAACTTGGTATGGTCTAATGAAGGCTTAATTAAGATCAGGTTGAAGTATATGTGATACTTTATACCTATTAATTGGCACTATTAAATGCTCATCAATTGAAAATACTGTGGGATAAGAAGAAAATGCTGGTTGCCAGCATTTTCTCTTTTCTACACAGTGTTTCTTAACTCTAAGACAGACTTGAAATTTGTCTAACCCTTTACAGCATGATCCCTAGTTTTAAAGACCCCTGAGGAAAAAGACTTTTAAAAATGTGGTAGGCAAAGACGAAAATGCTAGTAACTAGTATATTCTCCTTTTCCCACCTTCTTTTCTACACTTTCAATGACAATTTTCACCATTTGAGCCTGGGCCAGGTTTCACGAAAAAACTTTTAAGTCTTATTATCCTCAAATCAGCTAACAGACTCATTTTCCGACTTAAGTTGACTTCGTGATTTTGAGACACATTTCACGAACATTAACAGACTTTAGCAACGTTTTAAATTTCTGAGTTGACACAACACTTCAGGCTGAAGTCAGCAAAGTAAACAGATTTAACTTGGTTAACAAACATTAATTTGCTGAGTTGAGTCTGAAACTTCAGGCAGATTCAGGTTTTGAGAATGTTACTAAAGTCTGTAAATGTCAGTGAAATGTGTCTTAAATAACAAACTCAACTTAAGTTGGGAAATGATTCTATTAGAAAACATGTGCAAAATAAGAGACTTAAGTTTTTTGTGTGAAACTGGGCCCTGGTTTAACTCTTTACCAGCTGGCAAAATTGTAGACTGGTCCAAATTGAAAGCATTTGCAGACTACAAAATAAATGTGACTGATAAATTTAAATTTGTTTTGGGAAGAGTAGAAAACATTGTAGGAAAAGGAGAAAATGCTGGTAACCTGCATTTTCTCCTTTTCCTACAATGTTTTTAAAAGGCTTCTTTCTCAAGGCAGTTATTGTGTGGTAAAGAGTTAACTCTTTCACAACCAAGTAAATGATTTACTTTTTTTCATGGGCTATAAATATAGTTCCACTGCAAGATGAAGAGACAGTTTGGCCTTAGTCCTAAATAAAGTAGTGGACAGTGTAGATCAGATCAGACTGCACATTCTGTGCAGCCTGATCTTGATCTACAACGTCCACAAGAGCTTCTGGTGTCGTCAACAGTAAGAAAAAAGTTAATATGTTGTCTGCAAATGTTATAGATTTGGACAAATCCAAACTTTTGTCCTTTGGTAATGAGTTAAGATAAAGAGCATAATACATCTGAGCCTCGCTCTGGGAATGTATCAAACCAAGCAAGTTATCACATAATTATGGATCCACAAAATCCATTTTGTCTGACTAAATGGTGAGGTAGACTGATCCTTTGACATGCAGAAAATTATTTTCTATCCTCCTAAAGGTAAATTTCTATTTTTGAATCCAAGTTATTTTGTAATCTGCAAAAGCTTCAATTTGGGCCAGTCTAAAATGTTGTCATTTGGTACAGGAATAATACTATCTATTGTTTATTTTACAGCAAGTTACACACGAGATGGACATGTCCTATGGTATGATTGGTAGTCTTTTCAGAAGTGGTAAGATCTTTTACAATGATTACATGTGACCGAACCCTTTACAACACAGTGCTGACTTTTAACAACCCTTGGATAAAAGCCTTTGAAAACATTGTGGGAAAAGGAGAAAATGCTGGTAACCAGCATTTTCTCCTTTTCCCACAATGTTTTCTACCCTATCAAAGAAAAATTGCACCATTTGAGCCATCAAGATGGCAAAAATTCAGGCTTGTCCAAGCAGAAGGCATTTGCCGACAACAACAACAACAAAAAAAAATGTAGCTCATATGATGGGATTTGTCATTAGAAGGGAAGGTTACAAAATATTGTGTGAAAAGGAGAAAATGCTGGTTACCAGCATTTTCTCCTTTTCACACGTTTTCATCAGCCTTTGTCGACGGGTTTACAAAACAATGAGATAGTTTGATAAAGACTTGCCTGGCAGTTTATTTGTCGTCAACCTAGTTAGCTGAGTTGTTAAAGAGTTGGCAAAAAGCAGGGTGTGTAAATCATGGGTTGTGTACTTGAATCGGCATAATTAAATTCTTTTCAAAAACTGCATCTAGGTTTATTTCTTTCTGACTGCTGGACATTAATTTGTATTTGTTTATTTGGGAAAGCAGCCAGTTGCTTCAAAAGAGTGTTGAGCCTAACACTGGTAAAAATAAACACCAGGAACTATATTCACCAACCATTTTTAGAACAATCTCAGCCCTATTCTCAAGAATTTTTTGTATTTGAAAGTAAAACAACTTCTGATTGGCCAAACCAAATGGTTTAGCCATTCAGAAGCTGTGTTATATCCTAAATCTAGAATAAGACTAAGAATGAAGCTAAGAATGATTGGTAAATATGGGCCTAGGAATATGGCAGCTGCAATATATTAACTGTTGTTGTAAATTTCACCTCATAAATGAACAAACCAACAAACTGTTTTCATGTATTATGGGGATAGTGGCAAGTTGCCTCTTTTCTGTAACATTTTGAGCTCGTCTGGGTAGTTCAGTGGTTAGCGTATCAGACTTAGTGATTGTGAGTTTAATACCCGGTTCAGGCAAACTTTCTTTCCAGCAATTTTATGCCTCTCACCTCTAGTGCATGTGAGAAAGTAGTCAGTGACTTGGATAGAAAGTTGTGTTAGTACTGGTGTGAGAAAGCCAGGAAACATGTGCTTAGGTGCACTGACTGCTGTGATATGATCTAAGCTGTTAAAATGGCATTAAACTCCATATCAATCAATCAATCAGGAAGTTGACAAACTACATTTTCTTTTCCTTGCAATTCATCCTTTGTGTAATAATATGTGATAGTTTTGGTATGTCTGAAACTATATTAATGGGTTATATGCCTTGACTTTTTACCAAAAAACAAAGTTACAGAAATGACCAAGCTGAAAGCATTTGCAGACAACAATTTAAGTGTAGCTAGAAAGATGGTTTCTGTTTTTAAAATGGTACAAAACATGGTGGGAAAAGGAGATAATGCTGGTTACCAGCATTTTCTCCTTTTCCCTGATTGTAATCAGAAGCCTTTTTCGTCAGGTTTGTTAATACTTGGGGTTTTGTGGTAAAGTGTTTAACATTCGGGCAACAGCTCATGATTTGTTGCTGCATTCCGTCTCGGCATCATTAAAACTTTGGATTGTGTGGTGAAGGGTTAAGAAAACTAGGGCTCATACTGCTAGTTTGCTGTGGTGTCATTAGAATTTATTATTATACCCCAGTATGGTGGCTTTCATAGAGAGCATTGTCTAAGTAATATGGGTGTTTTTACAATTTCTTGTGCAAGTTCAAGGATGTCAATTTTGTTTAACTTTTTACCAAACGACAAAATGTTAGACTGGTCCATATTGAAAGCATTTGCAGACGACAAATTAAAAGTGTTTCATTTTATGAAATTTGTCTCTGAAAGGATAGAAAACCTTGTGGGAAAAGGAGAAAATGCTGGTTACCAGCATTTTCTCCTTTTCCCACAAGGTTTTCAAAAGCTTTTCTTCCCAGGGTCGTGAAAACCAGGATTTGTTTGGTAAAGAGTTAAATTTTCATATCCCTGACACTTAGAAGTCTGTTCCTTGTGGCTTTTCTTGTAGAATTGGAATTTTTTAAGTCACTTATAAATGTATTTAAGTTTATTGTTTTTTTTTATCTGATTTACCAACATTTCATTTCAGGGTCAAGACAAACATTTTTTGCATCCCAAGTAATGAGATATGCAGATGTGTATGCTGCTTCCCTGTTAAACCTTCTCCACTATCCTTTCTCCTACGTGTTCAGGGCACCAGCTATGTTGGTAAGAGGACTTGTTTAGTCTGTAACACCGTGTGAATAGACTTTTAAACTGCTTTCATGGGTGGTGCAGTCATATCACAGCAACAACTCACTCACGATGCCTCTTCTGGATTTGACCAGTACTTGCTTGGGTTTTGCAGTACCTTTCCTAAGGACACTGCAATGTGCGGCGTATAGACAAGCAGTTCAGACCAGGATCTCTTTGCTACAAATCCAGCACCTCACTCTGTTACTCTTGTCCTTTGTGACCAAGTGCTGAACCTTTTACCAAACGACTCTATGATATAACAACCCTGAGGAAAAGGAACTTTGAAAGTAGAGCAGGAAAAGGAGAAAGTTCTGGCAACCAGCTTTTTCTCAATTTCACACAATGTTTTCTATCTTTTTAAAGACAAATGCAATCATGTTATACACTTCAAAGTTTGTTGTCTGCAAATGTTTTTCAACTTGGACAAGTCTAAGATTTCATTGACTAGTAAAGCGTATATACATTAACTCTTTACCAAACAAAAATATTTCAGACTGGTCCAAATAGAAAGCAGTTACAGATGACTGATTAACTCTGGCACAAATGATGGAATTTGTCTTTGATAGGGTAGAAAATGTTGTGGAAAAAGGAGAAAATGCTGGTCACCAGCATTTTCTCCTCTTCCTACAACATTTTCAAAAGACTTCTCAGTCAGGTTTGTTAAAACTTGGGATTGTGTGGTAAAGGATTAGAACGTGAAATTATTATGGAAAAAAAGATAAAAAGTGGTGAATTATTTTTCAATTGTATAACCTGGTTCATATCTTCACTTCTCAGATGCCCCATGAATCAACGGTTGGTCATGAGGATCACCTACAGCACAATGATCTCCTACCGTCACGGTCACGGACAGGAACCAATGAAATGTCCCCAACAGTTACGCTAAAGCGCCATCCTTTAGAAAGAGGGGAGACAATCACAAGGCGGTTTGCGAATACACCAAGACAGATCACGCAGGTTCAAGACAGCGATGACAGTGATGGATCAAAAGATAGTGACAAGGAAGTTAAACCTATGTCTTCCACCAAAGAAGAAGATGAATAATCTCCCTTGAATGCTGGGTTTAACACTTAACCAAAGTTTATGTTTTAATGATCCAAGGGAAAAAGAATTTTGAAGAGACAGTGTGAAAAAGGAGAAAATGCTGGTATCCAGTATTCTCTTCTTTTCTAATCTTTGTTTTTACCCTTGTAAAGAAGAATCCCACCATTAGATTGAATTTGATGTCTGCAAATGCTTTCAGTTTGGACTAGTCTAACATATAGTTATCAGGTAAAGTGTTCAGAAAGTATTTTGTTAAAAACCTATCATTATTTCCTGGTAAGGTGTAAAATTTTTAAAAAAATTGTCATGGTTTTCATGTCATAATTGGGCATGGCACAAATGAAGACTGTAGAAGACACTTAGACAGTGTCAATTTTAACCCTTATCCTGCTAAATAACTTAAATGAAATTTTCAATTCGATAGTAAAAACCCAAATATTGCTATTTAAAAGTCATGTTTAGGGGAATAATATCTCCTTATCGAACAGCGTAGATCCAAGATCAGACTGCACGTTCTGTGCAGTCTGATGGTAATCTACACTGTCCGCAAAAGGTCAGTGAGTCGCGCTTAGCAGCTGAGGGTTAAAATGCTACTGTTAGACCAACCAAAACAACATCTACATGTAAGGCAACAGACAAACATTTTAGCTCTGCTCTGGCAAAAGATTTGATACATTTTGTAGATGCATGAAACCCTCTTTCATAGAGCATGGCTCAAATGTAGATTCAATAAGTCCTTTTTCTATTATTTTGGCAACTTTTGCAAAAGACTAATTATACCCCCGCAAAACAAATGTTTTCGGAGGTATACTGGAATCAGCCTGTCTGTGTGTCCGTCCGTTTGTCCGTCCGTGTGTCCGTCTGTGTACAAATAATTGCCTGTTTCTGTCAAAGCGCTGGCGGGGGTATTAAGTCACATTCAGTGACAGCTCTAGTTTATAATTAGTTACATAGAGACAGTTATTCAAGTTATGATTGATCCATGAGATAATTCATGCAAAAGTTACTGACTGCAATGTGTGCTTGTCTGTGAAGGAATAGTAAGAGAAGTTCAAGTCATGCATATATGTGTATGAATGAAAAGTCAGTGGCTACTATTGTAATTATTTAGGATCTAAAGCAATTGGGTGATTGTATAATTGTATATATGTAATTATATAGGATCATTAGTTACTGGCTTCTATTATAATTATATAGGATTACACCACCTTTATTGGCCTTTGAGGGGCCCTGCATGGCTCAGTGGTAAAGTTTAGGACTCTTAACCTGGTGACCCCGGGTTCAGGCCTCACAGGAAGCTATGGGTTTATTCTAGGAGTGTCCTTGGGCAAGACACATCAGAGCCATAGCCTAATACTGATGAAACTTAGGACGTACATGAATATGTGAGCTGTCGCTGTGTGATGACAAATAATGGTGAAAGTGGCATAAAACACCATTCAATTAATCAGTTACCGGCCTTTGAAAATTGCCGTTTTTGCCATAGCCCCTAGAGCGCTGAACAAACTCAACAAACATTTTCAGTCTAGAAATGAGACCCAAATAAATGCAGTGTCAAGGTTGCCTTGGTACAGAATATCTCAGTAAAGCAGACAGTGTAGATCAAAGATCAGACTGTTTTGTGCATCTGATCTTATTCAACACTGGTTGCAAAAGGAAAAAAAAAAAGTTGTGAAATACACTTTAACTCTTCACCAAATGACAAAATTTTACACTCATCCAAATTTTAAGCATTTGCAGACGACAAATTGATTGTGACCCAAATGATCATTTCATTTTTTGAAAGAGTAGAAACCATTGTGGGAAATGGAGAAAATGCTGTTTACCAGCATTTTCTCCTTTTCCAACAATATTTTTCAAAGGCTTCTTCCTCAGTGTCGTTAAAACTCGGAGTTGTGTGGTAAAGGGTTAAGGGTTATCATATTACTTGTTACATGACCCTAGCTGTCATCCACCATAAAACAATGCTCTTTATTGTTGTTTTACTTTTTTCCACATGACAAAAATTTAGACGGTCCAAATTGAAAGCATTTGCAGACGACAAATTACAGCAGAATCTCGTTAGATTGCATGTTGCTTGTTTGTAGCTATGTGTTTGTTTGTTTGCTGTCTCCAGTCCTGATATTCATTCTTCTTTTATCATTGTTAAATTCCTCCAAATACTTCGCATGTTAATGGTTTGTAGTTCCTAGTGTATTACATACCTGAAAAAGTATTTTTCAAACATAAAATCATACCCTAACTTGGAACATAATTCAATCCGCTTGCAAACTTATGAAGGTGTTAAAACTCATGACTAACCTTGATTTTCACACCTGTTGGTACTTCAAGATGTGCTTCATGAATCAGATTGTCTATTTCTGTATAGGACACCAAAAATACCTGAACACAGTCACAGTCACACTTTTTGGTTTGTACTACATTTAGTTTATAAAATTTCCTGTCCCTTGCACTAGGAACAATCGAGGTTTTACTGTAATTCTGGCTCAAATACTTTGATATTTTTCTCAAAGGTTAGAAAACAGTGTGGGAAAAGGAGAAAATGCTAGTTACCACCATTTTCTCCTTTTCCCACCATGTTTTTAAAAGCCTTCATCCCCAGGGTCATACTTCTGAATGTCTGGTAAAGGTTTAAGGTTGATCCTTAAGATCAGGCATTACTTTTGATCAAATATATAGATTTTGCTCTTGTGCGATTTGAGCGATTTCTTTTATTATGCAATTTCTGCTTTTGTCACAATGTTTCAAAGGAATGTACAAGTGTTATTGATTCCAGAGTTTTAGTTGACACATTTGTATGTTGTACTGTACACAATTCAGAAACTGTTTGTCATCTTTTTATTTTGTAGCAATGCTTCAGGTGACGGGTAAATTTTTTATTCTAAACGTAACATTGTTAGAATGGGTTTAATTTTGTTTTTATGGGACAAATTGTGTTAAAAGTCTATTGTTATAAAACCTGTTACTACCATTGACTTACAAAGTTGGGTAATTATGGTTGAAAAAATGGTTTAGCATTCCATGTTTTTACTACTTCATTTAGAGGGCTTTTGAAGGAAGTTTTTAGAAAGGGAGAGAATGCTCGTAACCACCAGTTTTACCTTTCTGAGCATTTTCTCCCTTCCAAAGACAACGAAACCCCATCGTTTAAGCCATAATTAATTCTGTACCGAAAAAATATTAGGGTTGGCCAAATTAAGGGCTTTTATGGACAGCAAATAAATATGGCTGAAATATTGAAATTCATCTTTGAAAGGGTAAAGAACATTGTGGGAAAATGCCGGTTACTAGCATTTTCTCCTTTTCCTTAACTCTTTACCAAACGACAAAAGTTTTGACATATCCAAATTCAAAGCACCTGCAGACGACAAATTTGATGTGGTTCAAATTGATACATTTGTCTTGGGAAAGGTAGTAAACATCGTGGAAAAAGGAGAAAATGCTGGTCACCAGCATTTTCTCCTTTTCCCACAATGTTTTCTAAAGCTTTATTCTTTGGGGTTGTTAAAACTAGGGATTGTGTGGTAAAGGGTTAATTGTGTTTAAATGCCACCTCCTTTAGCATTGTTAAAGCTTTTGATTGTGTTGTATAGGGTAGTAGTCTGATCTATTGAAATCTGTTATAGATATAAGAATGTTAAAAGGATTTACTTACTTTGTAAGTGTAGATATCCTACAAATTTTGAGAGAAATGCCATAGTTCATTTGTTTGTTTGTCATGTAAGAAAATTGATTTTATCATTTAAAACATTGTTCTCCTACACTTATAGATGTTATGAAGAAGATTAGCCATGGATGAAATGTAATGATCCAGATGGGGCAGTGATCAGATGTCATGAACAAGATCAGCCAACGATCAGTTTCAGTGATGAAAAATTGTCATTGATCAAATGTTATGATCAAGGTCCAGTGATCAAATGTTATGATCAAAAGGGCCTGTGTTCAATTTCGATGATGAAGAATTGTCACTTATCAAATTTTATGATCAAGATGACTCAGTGATCAAATGTAAGGATCAAAATCAGCTAGTGATCAAAGGTAATGGTCAAGATCGGCTACTGTTCATATATGACAAAGAAGGTGGGGCCACTAGAAGGGGGCAAAGACAAAAGCCCTGTAGGACAAAAGCCTTGTAGGACAAAAAGCCTGTAGAGCAAAAGCCCCATGTAGTTAACAAAATTAGACAAAAACCCCATGATGTTAAATTATGTGTACCAGTAGACTTCTTGGTTTTTTCACTCTACTTTCATGAATAAACAGAGAGTAATAAAGTTTTAATTGAGATTTAGTTTTGAATATTATAGGTCATTTGAAAATACAAGTACAAGAAATTATATATCAGCACATGTTTCACTATTGCTAGAAGTTAAAAAAATTGTTCATTAAAACCAAAGCAAGTTTGGAAATTTGATGATATTAAATCATTCCCTGTAATGTATTACTTTGTTAAATAATATAGGACTTTTGTCTCATGGTGCAATTGTACTAGGGAGCTTTTATCTAATGGGGCTGATGTCTTATGGAGCTTTTATCCAACACCCTTTGAGAAGGGCTTTTTCGGAAATGGAGATCTTTTACACAAATAACAAAGATTATGAGAATGATAAAGAAAGTATTTTGATGAATTAGGAGTTTGTTTCACACAAATTCTAAAATTAGTATTGAGGATTTCTCACTGCCAGTAAATTATTAAGATGCCTGCATTAGGGCAAAAGGGTAAAATCTGTTAAGCTTTAGAAATTCAATTTTACCATAATGATACACTGTCTGTGCAATGATAACTGAAACTCTGAATATCTTTTGTATTTTTATTGTATGTTTGTTTAATTTTAGTTTGTTAAGTGTTGCATATTTATATATCATACGATGTTAAGTGTTCAAATTTGTTGAGGAATATTCTTTAAGCCTTTACCAAACACCAAACTTTTTGTTTCTCCCTAATTGATAGCGTTTACAGATGACAAATTAATTGTTGCACAAATGACGAGCTTAGAAAATATTGTGGGAAAAGGAGAAATTGCTGGTTACCAAATCGACGTCTGCAATTCTTTAATATGGATGAGCCTAAAGTTTGGTCTTCTGGTGAAGAGTTAAACCAAATATTTTATTATGTTGCTATTTAATGATTGCATTGCCATAGTGTCTTAAATGAGCATTTTGTTAGTGCATTGTATTAGTCAGATTTTTCATTTAATTCTTTTGTATTGTTTTTGTTCCTTAGCTCGGCTGTTTTTGAAGAAAACAAGTTATTGTCGTAGCCTTGGGTTTGTCGTCATCTGCGTCTGCATCATTGTTGTGCAAAACCTTTGATATTTTGTAATATCTCTGTTATTATTAAAGATATTAATTTTAAACTTGGATAAGAAGTTAACTACCAATCGGATAACCATCAAAGTATTTTTGACACAGGTATGTCCCTTTTTTGACTTAGAATTTACACTGAAAATCAGGCTTGCCTGAGTCTGAAGAGGTCATCAGATGACCTGATAAGATTTGTACATTGCTGGCCTAAGTCAAAAGCCCTAGACCATTAGTTGAGTTCTACTTGAGGTAACATGTTCATAAGCAATACATCCTGAAACATACTACTAGCAGGCAACTTAAAAAGTAGATCTATTTGAGCTATGCTCTGTAAAAAGGGGGCTTAAAGCATCTGCAAAATGTATTGACCCATGTTAGCCTGCACAGTCCTTGCAGGCTGATGTGGGTCAATACTTTTTTCTATCCATCAGTTTTCTACATGTCAAAAGTCCAGTGTACCTGATGATTCAGTCAGTTGTTCTACAAAATGGATTTCATGGATACACAATTATTCAATGACTTGCTTGGTATAATGTATCACAGAGATGCATTAAGCCCCCTTTAGCCAGAGCATGGCTCATTTGTAATTTGATTGAGATAAACAAGATGAATTGTGGTTTTATGTATGAATATACGAGGGCTGTTCGATATGTAATGTGTATTGTACCACAGCGCGATAACGCTTTCAACGATTTCGTGGATGATGATACGCTTGAATAGCTCTATTCAATACCTTTCCAACGGTATAAACACGAGCCTTTAGCTCCACATAGTTTTAAACTTATAGTCATTTCATTAGAGCTAGTCGTTGACCACTGTTGTAAAAATGGTTGGCAAACGGATTAAGAATATTGAAGAAATTAGAGCTTATATAAAAGTTCGCACAAAACTCGGTCATTCGGTAATGCAGATTTTTACTGAATTGGGGGAAGTTTATGGATCTGATAAGGTATCTTATGAGACAGTTCGTAGGTGGAGAAAGAAATTTCTGACTGGCTCAGAGTCCGTCAAAGATGCAGCAAAATCTGGCCGACCTGTGACTGTAACAGGCAAGGCAAATGTCTCAAAAGTCAGGGAAATAATTGAAAGTGATGGCAGATACACAATTCGTGATGTTGCCAACGCTGTTGGCATATCGCTATCGCGGGTGCATTTCATTTTGAAGCGTATTTTGAAAGTACGAAAGATTTCTGCCAGATGGATACCGCATATATTGACAGATGACCAAAAACGGGTACGAGTACAAACCGCTAAGCAATTGCTCAAAATGTTTCCCAAATTCAATCAAAGACAATTTGCAAACATTGTTACTGGTGACGAAACATGGGTTCACTATTTCGAACCAGTAAGAAAAATTGGAAACAAAATATGGCTAACTAAACACGGTAGAAGGCCTGTATTTGCCAAAAGAAGCATAAGCACAAAGAAGGTTCTTTATTGCATATTCTTCTCATGTGATGGTATAGTCGTACAAATTCCGGTGCCGAAGGGCAAAATTGTTACAGGTTGGTATTACCGAGATGTTATACTAAAAAAGCTCAAGAAATATTATTTTATGCCCTGTGTCAGGATTGAGGCATGTTCGTCTACTTCATGATAATGCTCCATCACATACATCTGAGCTTGTGAAACAATTTTTGAAGTCGGAGAAGGTTACTGTCTTGCCACACCCACCATACTCTCCAGATCTAGCCCCATGCGACTTTTTCCTTTTTCCAAAACTTAAAAAGTTCTTATCTGGTCGTCGTTACAAGTCCCGACAAGCCCGTGACGCATTTCAGAAATGGATTTAGAGATTGAAATTATGTATTTCAAACCGCGGAGAATATTTTGAAGGGATGTAATGTTCATTTCCCTATTTGAGTCTAATACTTTCGAGATATCGTACAATACACATTACATATCGAACAACCCTCGTATGTTTAGACTTTGTAGAAAAGGAGAAATTCTTGTAATGAGCTTTTTCTACTTTTGTCACACTATTCTCAAAAGTGGTCTGTTGTAAAATAAAATGTCATAATATCTGTTATTCCTGAAAAAAAAATTTAAGAGACTGCCACTGTCCTCATTTTTGTTTCTGTCTGATGTTTACTATTATTGTTATAAAATACTAGAAATGCAGTATCTGGGTCCATAGTCACCTAGAACATTCTTTGTCTTATTCTTCAAGGTTTTCGACATTGAAAGTAACACAGCCTCTGATTGGCTAAGCCATTTGGCTAAACCAAATGGTTTAGCCAATCAGAAGTTGTGTTACTTTCAAATTTAGAAATTCTGTAGAATAAGACCGAGAGCATTCTTAAGAAAGGTTGGTGAATACAGTCCCTGGACTGATGCTGGAATCTTTCGGTACAAGAGCAGAGCCTAGCAGCTCAGTTACTTGCATGCAGTGTTTTGTATTCTGGGATGAGGTTAAGCAGAACTCTTTTGTTTTATTCATCAGCGATTCTGGATATTGTTTTAACTCTAAATTCCAACACTTGCCATCTTACAGGCTGAGTCATTTTCTTTTTGACAATCAAGATCCATATTCACCAACCATTCTTGAGAATATTCTTGTCTTATTCTCCAGAATTTTCCAGATTTGAAAGTAACCCATCTTCTGATTGGCTAAACCAAATGATTTAGAAGATGTGTTTCTTTTGAATTTGGGAAAGCTTTGAGAATAGGACTAAGAAAGTTCTTAAGAATGGTTGGTAAATAAGACCCCGATGACTAGTCCGCAATTGATGATGTGTTAGCCTAAACTTTTATCTCATGAGGAAGTTTAAAGCTTTGTTTGTTTGTTCTTTAACTGGAATGCATCTGCAGAAAAGATAAACAGCAAATGAGCAGTGCTCTGGGAAAAGGGAATTTAATGCTTGTCTGTGATGCATTATACCTAGCAAGTCATCACATAATTATGGATCCATTAAATCCATTTTGTCTAATAACTGACTGAATCATGAGGTTGACTAGTCCTTGAACATGTAAACACTTACAAATGACAAAAAGTGTTAAAACCATGTCAGAGATGGGTCAATACTTTTTGCAGATACATTAAACTCCCTTTTTATAGAGCATGGCTCATACATATAGTATCTCCATAGAGAAATGGCATACCTTCACTTACACAGAAATAGTGTCTGTATGATACATGTACTGTCTATGTCTACTGAATTTGTCATGTTTGACTGTTTCTTTATGGAGATATCAATTATCATGCAGTTTTTTTTTTATTTGCCACTGACTGCTTTTAAAATTATTGTGGTCAAAGGAGATATTATAAGACCTTTTATCTTGTTTTTAACAATATTTAGTAATTATACTGCTTTATATGTTTATGAGAGCTTAAGTTAAAGTTGTGCTGTCTATAATTATGTGACTTTAAATTTAGTCTTCATTTTAATACGGTTAATAGGTGTATATTCATGTATATGCAAATCTGCTATTTTCTTATAACCAATCACATCTTATTAAAACAGTAGAAAGTTTATATGTTTGTTGATTTTGTTTGATGGTTTAGTAGTATGGGGCTACCAAAAAGACAAAAAGTCTTTTTGCTTTAGTCAAGGGGTCAATCCCTTTGACATTGAAATTGGGGTTCATTTTCTGCTGGGACTTACGTCCAGCAACTAAAACAACCATCTAATTGCCAATGGTATTCAGTCTCATTTACCAAGGTGGTCAGTTTTGGAATTTAGATTTAGAAATCGAAATAAGAATTGTTAAGTGAACTTTTTACCATATAACAAAATTTTATTGCCCCCCCCCCCCCCCCCCCCCCTTCCTTCCCTATTGAAAGCATATACAGATTACCAATCTGGATGGAGTTGATATAATGGGATTTGTCTTTAAAAGAATAGAAAACATTGTGGAAAAGGAGAAAATGCTGGTTACCAGCATTTTCTACTTTTTGCATGATGTTTTCCAAAGCCGTCTCCTTCAGGCCAGTGAGTACCAGGACTGTTTAGTGAAGGGATAATACAATCCCAAGTCATCGTTGACGGTTTCCAGGCTTGACTGACATACAGACTGCATTGATCCAAGATACCATCTGCAAAAGCCCCTGGTTTGCCTACTGGGCTAAAAGGGCACTTGTATTCCTTTCATTAACCCTTTACCACACAATCCCGACTTTTAACGACCCTAAGAAAGAAGCCTTTTGAAAACATTGTGGGAAAAGAAGAAAATGCTGGTAACCAGCATTTTCTCCTTTTCCCACAATGTTTTCTACTCTTCCCAATACAAATTTCAAATTTTCAGTTACTTTTATTTTGTCGTCTGCAAATGCTTTCAATTTGGACCAGTCTAAAATTTTGTCGTTTGGTAAAGAGTTAAAGGCATAACCCTATACCACAAAATCACAAGTTTTAATAACCTGGAAGGAAAAAGCCTTTTGACAACATTGTTGGAAAAGGAGAAAATGATGGCGTAACCAGCATTTTCTCCTTTCCCTCCAATGTTTTCTACCCTATCAAAGGCAAATTTCCTCATTTGAGGCACATTTAAATTGTCATCTGCAAATGCTTTCAATTTGGACAAGTCTGCATATTTTTTGTGTGGTTAAAAGTTACCTTTTTACCAGACAACAAAGTCGTATGGTTGTCCAAACTGAAAGCATATGCAGATGACTAATTCAGTGTGGCTTAATTGATCGGATTTGCTTTGGAAAGGATAGAAAAGGAGAAAATGCTTGTTTTCAAACAGATTATTTCTCCGGGGTCATAAAAACAACTCTTTACCACCTGTGGAAGAAAGACTTTGAAAACATTGTAGAAAAAGGAACTAGCATTTTCTCCTTTTCCAACAAATGTTTCCTACCCTTTCAGTGACAAATCCCGCCTCTTGAGCTATACCCGATCTATCGTCTGCAAATGCTTTAAATTTGGACAGGTCTCAAGTTTTGCTGTTTGGTAAACAGTTAAAAACTAATGTATTATAGAGTTCCTGCAGTAAAAAGTTTATAAAAGCCAACACCTTATTGATATACACTTTATTTCTTATTTCATAAAAAAGTGCACACAATTACAAAAACAGTTGATAAGACGATAGCAAATGGTAGTTATGCTACAAATCACTCGTAAAATGTCAAAATTCAGAGCTAGATACAGAAACTGTGGAATGATACATACATGAGCATAGATAATAAGTAGGCAAACCTATTGTTAACCATATCACTTAAACAGCATTTTTTCAGACAAATTTAGGGCATGTCTTAATTGTATGCATTTGCAGATGACAAATTAGATGAAACTAAATGATGAGGGTTTTCTTTAAATTTCTTTCTATGGAATACTAGCGTTTCAAAGTTGATTTCCCACAAAATCTGTTGGGCATAAATACATATGGCGAAAAGGGACATTGGGGCATTTGCGTAAAGTGTCGTCTCGGATCAGCCTGCGCAGTCCGGGCAGGCTAATCCGAGACGGCACTTTACGACTACATTAGATTTTGTGCTACAGTAGACTTGCGCAAAACAGAAAATTACATAAAAACGGAAAGTGTCATTTCGGATTAGCCTGCGTGGACTGCGCAGGCTGATCCGAGACGACACTTTACGCAAATGTCCGAATGTACCTTTTCGCGTGTTGCAGGCCATATATGAATCATGCTCTGGCAAAAGGGGGCTCAATGGATCTCTGTAATACATCATACCAAGCAAGTTGTCACATATTTATGGATCTATAAAATCCATTTCGTTTAACAACTGACTGATGAGGTTGAATGGTCCTTACACATGCAGCAAATTTACCAAAAGCAAACAATTTTGACCCTTGTCGCCTAAGCGGGCTGACCTTGGTTGACACTTATTGCAGATACATTAAACCCTCTTTTAACAGAAAAGTGTCGAGTCTAGATTGCTAGAGTAGTAAAGGAAGAGAGCCTGGGGAACTACCCAGGCCGGGGTAGTTCCCCAGGCTCTCTTCCCTGAGTGCCGTACATCACCACCCCTGACAAAAATGTGGGCTAGTTTGCCCTCCCGAAAGATTTTTTTTTTTTATTTTACCTAGGCTCTCGTCCCTGAGAGGGATTTAGCATTCAAAATGGCGGCCTTGTGACTGACAGTCTGGGTAAAAAATTAGCCAGGCTCTCGTCCCTGAGAGGGATTTTTCTGCAAAAAAGGGAAAGGGGGGGGGGAGTTTTGCCTATTCTACCCTCCCTGAGAGGGATTTAGCATTCAAAATGCTGGCCTTGTGACTGACAGTCTGGGTAAAAAATTGGCCAGATCACTGAGTTGGACTTAGTTTTTTCTTCGCCTACGTATGATTTTTTCTTTCTAAATGCTTTGACATTGAGTTTGACTTAGTTTTTCTTCACCCTATGGATGATTTTCTCTCTTTCTAAAAGCCTGACCATTGAGATGGACTTAGTCTTTTTCTCTTTCTATTTGCCTGACCATTGAGTTGGACTTAGACTTTTTTCTGCATCTCTATGAATGATTTCTCTTTTCTAAAAGGAAATTTATCCTATATCACTGAGTTGGTCTTAGCTTTTTTTCGCCTATGAATGATTTTCTCTCTTTCTAAAAGGTTGACCATTGAGTTGGACTTAGTCTTTTTACATCTCTATGAATGATTTTTTCTTTCTAAAAGACTGAGCACTGGGTTGGACTTAGTCTTTTTCTGCATCTATGAATGATTCTTACTCTTTGCAGTATAACTCTCTGGAGTATAACTCTTTTGGAGTGCATCTCTTCTAAAAGAAAGATAGAACTTTCGTGGTAATGGTTAGTCCTGAAAAGGACTGTTGGGTTAGCTCTGAAAAGAGCTGTGACAATTTGAAGAAATGACAACTTGAAGATAGAACTTTCGTCTGACAGCTTGAAGGTAGAACTTTCGTCTGACATCTTGAAGATAGATCTTTCGTGGTAGATGGTTAGTCCTGAAAAGGACTGTTGGGTTAGCTCTGAAAAGAGCTGTGACAATTTGAAGAAATGACAACTTGAAGATAGAATTTTCGTCTGACAGCTTGAAGGTAGAACTTTCGTCTGACATCTTGAAGATAGATCTTTCGTGGTAGATGGTTAGTCCTGAAAAGGACTGTTGGGTTAGCTCTGAAAAGAGCTGTGACAATTTGAAGAAATGACAACTTGAAGATAGAACTTTCGTCTAACAGCTTGAAGGTAGAACTTTCGTCTGACAATTTGAAGAAATGACAATTTGAAGAAAAGATAGAACTTACGTCTGACAATTTGAAGAAAGGTAGAACTTTCGTGGTAGATGGTTAGCCCTGAAAAGGGCTGTTGGGGTGTCCCTAAAAGGGACATGGTTTTGGAGGTTGTGTTTTTTAAGCACAACCTCCAACCTTCCTGCACGCCGGACAGCTACTCGCAGTCCTCCTCTTCAGCCTTTTTAGTTGCTGCTCGTCCAAGTTGTATTGAAGTGAGAACGGTGGGTTGTTGTCACTATCCCAGCACTCGGTCTGGGGCACGACGAACTCCTTCTTTTTTCCGTCCATCTTCTTTTCTTTTGATGATAGCTGGGCAAGCCCGCTGAAACTCATGTCTCGAAGTGCGCATTCCATTATGGCTAAAAGTCGAAGAGAATGAATGATGTGCGGGAAATATCACTGGGCTTTATAGCTTTTCAGACGGATTGAACTAGTTGACCCATGACGTCATTTTCTCCTATGTTTTTCCCGCGTCGGCGTTTCATGCTGTTTTGGCTCCAAATTAATGTTATCCAATCAGATTCACCGTTGTTTTTCTAATACTAAATGTTTTATTGTTGGCCAACCCGTGGGTTTGTTACATTTTCTTGTTCGAGGATTTTATTGTTGTCCAATCCGTGGGTTTGTTACATTTTCTTGTTCGGGTTAGAAAAAACTAGAGTTTGACTATCCTATGACTTTTTTGATTATGAGTCTTCTGACAAAAAAATGAAAAGAAAGATATTTTATTTAAGATAGCTAACCCTGAAATGGGTTACTTTTGTACAGAATACATTTTTTATCCTCCACTCTTTCTTTCGATTGATTCCAGTCTATTTAGCATTTGCATCAGATGCTCAATTTTATACCTGATATATCTGAAACGTTCTCTTTCTTCTAACCAGAAGAGCAATGAGAGAAAAAATGTCAATCCAAACATTGCGGGATACTGACTCAGTTTTTACGAAAGTTAATGGTGAATGAGAAAAAATAATCAAGAGTTTGGTGTTTTATATGTGTGATGGATCACTTTTTAGGTTTTTTCATCCTATGGATGATTTTTTCTCTTTCTAAAAGCCTGACTATTGAGTTGGACTTAGACTTTTTTCTTTCTAAATGTCTGAGCACTGAGTTGTACTTAGTTTTTTTTACCCATATGCTATTAGGATTGCTTTATTGTTTTACTTCTATCCATTACTTGGCCTTTAAGTGCTTTCTCTTTCTAAATGTCTGAACATTGAGTTGAACTTAGACTTTTTTACCCTACGAATGATTTTCTTTCTAAAAGCCTGATCACTGAGTTGGACTTAGTCTTTTTCTTACCCTATGTATGATTTTTTTTCTTTCTAAATGTCTGATAATTGAGTTGGACTTAGTTTTTTTTACATCTCTATGAATGATTTTTTCTCTAAAAGACTGAGCACTGGGTTGGACTTAGCTTTTTTTCTGTATCTATGAATGAATTTTCTTTCTAATTGTCTGGACATTGAGTTGAACTTAGTCTTTTTTTACTCTTTGGAGTGTAACTCTCTTGAGTGTGAGTCTTTGGAGTGCATCTCTTCTAAAAGAAGTTTGACAATTTGAAGAAATGACAATTTGAAGAAAGATAGAACTTTCGTGGTAGATGGTTAGCCCTGAAAAGGGCTGTTTTGAGAAGAGCTGATTTTTGAAAAATGTTTATTCAGTATCAGCATCAGTCGATTCGCTGTCTGACTCACTCCTTTCAGCGGCGATTTGCGCACGGAAAAGACGGGTCACCTGCTCAGTTTTTGAAATAACATACTGAAAATACATCTCAAGCATGCCCTCAATAATGAGTTCCTTCATCCGAAGGTTATAACAGAACACCCTGTTATTAGCAAGCTCAGCCCTCTCGTATCGTCTTCTCACTCCAGCTAAGCGTTGTTTAAGTAAGACGATTTGCCTCCTTGCTCTTATTAACTTTCGCTCAGCATCCATCCAAGTACCAAGAAGTGGTGGTATCGTAGCCATTGTGAAAATGAAATGTATGGAAAATAAATCGCCGAGATTTATAGCTTTACAGGAGGATTGAACTAGTTGACCCATGACGTCATTTTCTCCTATGTTTTTCCCGCGTCGGCGTTTCATGCTGTTTTGGCTCCAAATTAATGTTATCCAATCAGAATCAGCGTTTTATTTCTAATACTAAATGTTTTATTTTTGACCAACCCGTGGGTTTGTTACATTTTCTTGTTCGGGGATTTTATTGTTGGCCAATCCATGGGTTTTTTACATTTTCTTGTTCGGGTTAGAAAAAACTAGAGTTTAACTAACCTATGACTTTTTTTTGATTGTGAATCTTTTGAGTTTTTTTGACAATTTTGAGTTTTTTGACAATTTGAAGAAAGATAGAACTTTCGTGGTAGATGGGTAGCCCTGAAAAGGGCTGTTTTGTTTTTGGAGGCTGTGTTTTTTCCAGTTCTAATGGCAACACCCGAAATTCGCTTGGCAAATGGGGCATGCTGTAATCTTCCTCCCAAATTCGATATCAACCAAGATGATATCCGGTGTTGTCTTTAATAATAGCTGAACTAATCTTTCGCCGAGATCTTTGTATGGTTGTGTTATACGTCGCAGTTGGTTTTGTTCCTCCTCTCCTACGAGATGAGTGGTTAGTTGCAATAACTGCTGTCTGGCATTTAGATACTCTTGGAGAGCCTCACGTAGTTGATGATTTACCTCTTCCATATTGATATTGCTTCCGAATATTGACACTGCTTTCGAAGTGATCGTTAGCTGAGAATCAAGAAATGGTGATTGTATGAAAATAACGCGGGGCTTTATACGTTTAAGGAGGATTGAAATTTTTTAAAGAGCTCGGACCTGGCAGAAAGCACATACATTTTTTCCATGCTACGTTTCATGCTAGTATAGCAAAAAAAGTTATGAGACGTTGTATGGAAAAAATGTAGACAGAACAAGTCTTTTGGGGAAAAACAGAATGAAGAACTCTATTGTTTTTGAACTTTTATTTATTGAACTTTTATTTACTGAACAGAACTAAACATTGAAACATTTTTTTTGCAATGCAACATAAAAAATTTTCTTGACAATGAAAAGAATTTCTTGACAATGAAAAAATTCACACTGAAATATTTTTTTGCAAAGCATCATAAAAAATTTCTTGACAATGAAAAAATTCACAAGGAAACATTTTTTTACAATACAGCATAAAAAACATTTTCTTAACAATGAAAAAAATCGCACTGAAAAAATTTCTTAACAATGAATTATTCACAATGAATTAATCGCAATGAATTAATCACAATGAAATATTTTTTTCGCAACGAATTATTTACAATGAATTATTCGCAAAACATTATATAACAAATTTTTATAATGCAAATTCGCAAATACCACGAGTTTCACATTTGTTTTCATATTCCGTAATGTCTTTATGCAATTGGTCATACCCCAAAAACATTGTATACTCACTGTCCATATCGTCGAAATTTTGTAGTCCTATGAATGGAGCAACATGTCTATAAGCGTCTTTTGTTGAAAGAGCTGAATTCACTACTTCTTCTGTAACATCTCTATCAAATAGAATATACCCTGACATGGTTTCCATTGTTTCTCCGTAGGAATCATGAACAGATCCTTTTTTGTAGCGTAAGTAAAAGTCAAATAGAACTGATTTCATTTTCACAACGTTAAGAAAACTTTCTTCTGTTGTTCCTATGATAAAAAATGTCCATCGACTTGTGGATCTAAACAGTTTACTAATAACATTGTCTTTCATACAGCTATCTGCTAAATAAGTCTTGAGAACGAGATCCAACCCCGAATCGTCCACCATCATCGCAATAAAGTTGAATATAGCATACACTTTGTATGACTTTTCTCCTTTTGCAGCCCATTTAAACATTTTTTTGATCCAAATTTTCACACAGAAAAATTTAATGTTAAGCTGTGTTTGTTTATCAAGCGTATGCTGTCGAACAAATTCTCCATAAATTTTTTCACGTAGTTCTATTGGTAGCGGCAACATGATTGTTATTTTTTTGACCAGCGGCTAATATTTTTTCCCCGACTTACTTTGAGTGATTGGTACACAACAGTGTGATATGAAATTATTTTCTCAAACTTTTATAACCATAGGGTACAGTATCAGTACCATTTACAATAACTCTCTTGGTGTATACAGAACGAAACGTTTTTGTTTGTGGTTCACTGGTAACCGTTCTATCTCTGTGTCTTTTAATTTTACAATCATACTGAATTTTGATTTCTATTGTGCGATCCAAAGCACATTTCGAATATGTATCGAAATTTACCACCTGTTTTGTATTGTAATCCAGAGTAATCCCCTTTACTTTACATTTGCTTATCTCTTTTCCATCTTTTGTTTTCATTTTGTAAGCATAATTCTTAGGTCCAAGTCCTCTGAATTGAGTAATTTTACAAGTAGGCTCTTCATCAGTCCATTTTCCTAACCGACTGTTAATAATAGGGGGATTCCATAATTCAGGGTCGTGAATGTACATACAACTATCTGTATCGAAATACAGAACTCTATCTTTTAACTTTTCAAGAACGCTGTACAATTCCAATCTTGCATAAGCTGTTACGTAAGAACCTACTACCACATTGGCTGTAGCATGAGTGTCAATATGTTCCAACTTTGATTCATAGTTAACCAAGATGAATGAACAGTTCTCATCAAAGATTTCTACATGCTTTACAATGAAATTGGGATTGGTGACTAATTCAAAATATTTAGACGGATCACTGATGTATTCCGTCTGGGTCATTTTTTCACGCTGAGCTAATTTTCCCCAAAGGCAGTTCAACATAATCTTAGCAAATGATCTTCTCCCAGGATTTCTTTGAATACAACTTGGATCAAGACGAACACCTTCTACCTTCTCATATTCACAAACGAACTGATCTTTTTCTGAGTCTGATTGACAGCAATCTGGATAACCACTGGCTTCTTGCTTAATTTTCAAGAAATTGTCCACATAATGTTTAAAGAACTGATCTGACACAGAACTGAAATGCCAAATTTCATACACTTGCAATAATCGATAACCGCAGTCAAGAGCCTTGAATAATTCAAAAGTAACCCAAGTTCCGACCAAAGCCCTCTCTTCTTTACCATGTCTACAAATGTTTGAGCTTTCTTCTGCACATTTCATACAGAGGGGAAACATCATTTTGTTGTTACAGTGAACTGGGAGAACGGGGTGAAACAAATCAGTTGGAGGCAAAACTTTGCATTTGATTAATCCCTCATATTGGCGAATATTGTTCATATCAATATTCTCAGCAGACAAAATTTCTGGCTGACCTACAGGATAGGATTTGTGTTTACAAACATAAGGGTATAGAGAACAGATATCGATGTACTTGATTTCCTTTTTGGTTTTTTCATCAACATCATATCCAATTTTTATTGCATTACATCTTCCCCCGGACAAACCATCCCTCGGATCGATAGGGTCCCAATGTGGATATAACTTTTCAATGAGTTTTTTGTACTCTTTATCCTTCATCTTAGCATCAAATTCGTGTTCCCAAATGTACACTACATTATATCCCATGTCTTCGATATCTGCTATACGTTCAAAAGTACGTTCGTACAATTCAGACATGGGTTTTCCATTAATAGGATTGATCTGTTTTCGATCTGTATAGCATACAGGACAACCATGATACAAATCCCCAAGAAATTCATAAACAGTGTTTGATTGATGGTGAAAACCATCTACACTATATTTCCCGATTTGAGCTTCACCACCATTTCTTGCATGCTGAATATTAATACCTTTTTCCTGAGCAACGCTTTGAACCCATCGTATCGCTTTCATAGAAAAGCGACGTCTGGATGAGTCTTTACTTGAAATGATAGCTATTTGATTTTCTGGTAAATATTTGCTTCGCCACACCTTGTTACAGGCATCTGCGATGGTAATCGCCTCTAAAAATGGACAAATACCACCCTGTTCGATAAACAGCTTTCTGAATTCAGCACATCCTCGTCTGAGGATATCAACATCTGACCTACAGTACATTTCCATCTCCTTCTGAAAATTGAATTCCTCGCCATTTTGAACTTTGTCATTATACCAAACTATGAATTTTGACCTAGCCTCTTCAGACATTGAGTCGGGTTTGTAATAAGACATATCCAAGTAGGGTCCGATGTAACTCCAAAATTCATCTGTATTCGCCCAGTGAGGAAAGTAACCTTTTTTCATTTCATGAAGGCCAAAGGTGGATGGAAATTTTGCCAAACCAAAACTCATGAAATTGAAAGAATCGATCAGACGTACACCGTTCAGTTCTAACTTCATAATATTGTTTCCATTCATGATCACTTTTGGAAGTTTTAACCCAACTTTGACAATATAGTCAAGAATGAACTGACCGTCATAGCCTTTGAAATTATGGGCAATAGCCGTAGCCCCTTTATGATGTTTTGAAAAGAGCCAGTTGCAAAATTGACTCAAAGTTTCTTCACCTTGAAAAATAACTTCCCTACCCTCTTCAAATTCACTGCATGTAGAACAATGAAAATCAAGTGGTTTATCGATACATACATTACACGCTCTGTGTGCGATACAATAATTCGGGATGTGTACGCCTGTGTCTTGTTTGCATTCAAAATCAAAGAAAATAAACTGTGGTTTTTTGACTACAGAAGAACTCGTCTCATCATCGCTGTCATGGTTCAACTTACTTTGGTAAGGTTGAATATAGCAATGATGAGAAAAGTTAACAATTCTCTTACAGATATGACATCTTTTCTTTCCATTGCAAACATGATTTTTCTTTCTGACATGATATTGTGCACCGCATTTCGAGCAGAGTTTCACTAATTCACAAATGGATTTCTTTTCTTTACCTTTTACAGTTCTGTGATTTTCAAAGCATTCAGCACTAAAAAATCGTCTACTGCAAACACTGCAAACATATTCTTTTGATTCTGATGGACATTTTCCTTTGCGGTAACAACCTTTGCAGATATTTGAACAAGCATGACTTTCCCGGTGAGAGTAACCCACGTCACAGAACTCACAATAATATCCACAACTAAGAAAACCTTTGATAGATTTGATGTAGTCATAATGGTTTTGATGAAAGTACAAATGTATGATCTTACTATTGGCTTTCACTTCTGGATGTTTAAATATTTTTTCCACTTTTGAATGTTGTTGGTGAACTTTAATGACATAGCCTTTTTCATACAAGATTGTTTGAATTTTTTTATATTCATCAATTCCTACAGACTGTGTTGGTGAAACTCCAGCTTCATGTAACAATTTCTCAGCTTCAGTCTTTTGAAGGGCGCATTTTGAACGACGAATACGATCCCATTTTCTATTCCATGCCCCGGTGTTTTCACGTTCACTGTAGCAAATTCCCACAACAACAGCTCTTGCAAAACATAGTTGGTCATGATTGCCAATTTGAATAATAGATTGCTTCTTCTGGGCAAAAAACTTTGAATCTAATTCTGACGATCTATATTTTGGTTTTCCGCTACCACTTGGTGGTATTGTATGTGTGATGTCAAATGTCATGAATCCATCGTTCAAGACGAAATCTGTATTCGATTGTAAAACTCGTTCAATTTCATTCAGCATAGTTTCACCTTGTAACTGATCTGCAGCTAAAAAAGGAATATGGATTCCTATTTCCAACGAAGGATGATTGATGGTAATTCTAATCATGTCCGTAGGGTTAGCATTTAACTTTCGAATGATTTCACAGGTAACATCGTCAAATAATCCAAGGAGTCTCTGAGGTGTTAATTCTTCAAATTTCTTAAAACTCAGCATCAGCACATGTGATTCTGTTTTAAATTTTCTTGACTTCTTATTACCCTTTTCTGTTAAATCATATAGACTTTTCATGTCTAAGTTAGAGTTGGTACTTTCATCGTCGCTATCATTTTCTTCTTTCAACGGTTTAGTTTTTTTCTTTTTTATTGGTGGAAACACCTCATCGTCACTTTCTTCTTTCAAAGGTCTAGTTTTTTTCTTTTTTGTTGGTGGAAACACCTCATCGTCACTTTCTTCTTTCAATGGTCTAGTTTTTTTCTTTTTTGTTGGTGGAAACACCTCATCGTCACTTTCACTGTCTGAATAGGTTATTATTCTTTTTCTTTTACCCATCGTTTTAGCTCTGAGTGAAAAGACAATAATGCAGAAGTGAGAAAAAACTAACAATTTATATACCCTCTCAGTTGTAACAGTGTATAAATAAGACGTTAGTTGTGAAAATCTATTCATTCTCCTACTCGATCTCAGACAGTACAGCTGATAAAAAAATATGAGTGAGTTAAAGCTGCAAAATACATCACCACTTAGAAAGAGGGTGTATCTGTATGTTAATCCATACACCCACGATTATGAGATCAGCAATATACCATCAAAGTATAATGTTAAACATATCGGAAACTATGTGGGATCATTTTTATCCCAGCAACATTTAGAAGAAAAAGATGTTTACCGTACTACCAGCTACAGAGTTTTGGATCAAGCGATAGTAGTTAGATAAATGGGTTTCCCAAGCCAAAACCCAAAATTAAGAAGGAAAGGGGCAAAACCCCAATGCGATTCGAAAAATTCAATTTTTTTTAAATCCTCCAATCCTCGGATTTAAAAAATTTTATAAAAAAATTTTATTAAAAAAATTTATAAAAAAATTTATAAAAAAATTTTATAGATGAAATTATATAAAAAAATTTTTTGATTTTTAAAATTTTGCTTCTCACAAATAAACATTCACAATGAGCATAACATATACTATACATAGTATTGAAGAAACGAATAAAGCAAAATACTTCATTGAAGCTCGTTACTATTCACAATTCCCTGAAATCGTTAACCCCGCCGTATCCAAAATACACCACTACAAATACGGTATTCCAGACAACCACCAATATATACCAGACATTCTAGTATTTGAAAATCTCTCTGCTCTAAGAAACCAAATACACGAAGATTTAAACGTGTACGAGCAACTCTTAACATCTCTAAACCACTGTAGCTGTTGTTGCATATACCAAGCATACGAGGAAATAATAGGATACTTAGACTATTTATACACAGAAGTACAAGACGTATACGAAGAATACATATCACAACAATCTACGGCACCTATAATTGGTCAAAACATTAGACAACTCTACCAATTCTAAAATTTATAAAAAAAAATTTTTAAAAAAATTTTATAGAAAAAATTTATATAGATGAAATTTTATAGAAAAATATTTTGAAATTTAAAATTTTTTTTTTTAACAAATAACGTATAAATTATGGAACCACTAAAAGATTTTCTAAAAGAATTAAACTTAGACAAAAAAGAGGGTTTATCCGAACAAGTCGACTCGTTAATGAAGGCTATAGATAACATGAAAGAGAATTTGATAAACGTAGATGTAGTTAAAGATAAATTTAAAAACTTAATTTCAGACAAAGAAATTTCAGCGAGATTCGCTGTACTTCTAGCTAACTACACAAACAGTATTTTAGATTCTATTGACCCTGAAATCAGACACCATACATGTAAAAAGGTTTCATTTTGGAAACAAATTTACACATACAAAAACAAGTCTAAGAAAAAAATAGTAGGAAGTTTTAATAAGCTTAGAGGAATTAAATTAGATAGAAATTTAACTAGAAACGAAATGTTATACAAAGCCATGATGATGTATTATGACCTGGAAGAGAATAATAATAGACTTTTACCACGTACTAAAGAAAGAAAAAAAAACACAGTAGTAGGTATTGAAAATTTCGTGGGAGTGACTAAACAAATAATTAAAAAGGTTGCGATTTAAAAAAATATAACTCGTTTATAAATAGAGTTATATTTTATGATGTCCCCATGCTAATGTGTCAATCTTGCTTTCCAAAACAAACCTTTTATCATCACTTGATCCTAACGCTTTTTTGTTTAACTCTTCAGTATACATATTATGACCCTTACTTCTTAAAACAGTCATCTTTCTATACTGGTCCTTTTCTGTAAGCAAACACTCTTTGTAATTATTAAAGTTCATCTCATTCTTGATAACCGCTTTTTTAACACCTTTACATCTTTTATCCTCCTCACCATCTAAAGTTTTATAAGCATACATTTTTGCTCCTAGACCAACAAACTCAGTCATAATCTTACCACCTAACTCATCTTTAAACTTTCCAACTACTCCCTTATTACAATCATTTTTTAAGAAATGATCTTTAGGATAATTGCTTGTATCAAACACATCATTCTCCATATCCTTATACAAATTTTTAGTTTCTATCTCAAGAATAAAACTATCTGTATCAGTATAACACATTCTAACCTTTTCACCATACTTAGCTTTAAAGTAATTATAATAAGTTTTTTGCATATGCGTTTTACTAATATCTAAGATGCTTAATCCTGAGTAAATAGGTTTATTATATTTTAACTTAGTGTTTTTCATGTGTACCGCTATTAGACTTTCATCGAATATTGTTGTGTGGTTATAGTTTGGTTTTGCTGCCAATTTCCTATAACGCTCCTTACTAGAAACCAGTTCTATCGTTACTCTATTTCTCAGGTTTTCCATAGTCTTACCAAAGACTGAATTATTCATCAACTTAAAAAAATCTTTCTCGAAATTATTTTTACCCGCTTTTCTTAGTGTAATGTTTGTATCAATATATGATTTAAGCCATGGGCTTTCCTCAAACTTAATTCCTCGATGTATTTTAGTAATCTTTAAACCTAAATCAACGCATGTTTTTAAAGCTTCATGATGAATAACATAATTCTTTTTATTATTTAAGTTTGGAATAAGTTTTTCTACCTTTTCTATTTTTAAACGTTCAGGCGCCAAAGGAAAGTCATTGTGTAAATCGTGTAATTCTTTAGGATATTCTAAATCTACCTCTAATATACACGGAATTTTTTGCCAAATTTCTAACTCTTTACCCACCATCCATTTAAAACCATGAGTAGGAAGAGGGTGACTCATAGCCCAAGGGTAAAGACTGTTTGCATCTATATATAATAAATATTTTGATGGTTTACTAGAATCATATAATTTACCCATATCCTCATTATTTGCTCTCGCGTATCTTTTACTACACATACTAACACCTCCTCTGATACCCTTTTCAACCATTAAAAGCATATTAGGATCAGATAAAAGCTCTAGGTTTACTCTCGTTATTTTTAATGCTGCATCCCAAGCTAAACCAGGAGCTGTATAATACCAACTAGGATCTAAGTCATAGTTTTCACGACAAACATCTCTAAAGTTTTCGAAAACATCCGCTAAAAGCAATACATCTATTCTGTTGTAAAGTTCTAAGTAATCCTTCAACGTTTTCATATCAAAAGCTTTCCAAACCTTTTGTGCATGAGCATAATCTTCATCCGTAATTCCTTCTTTGTTCAAACTCGAGTAAAATGCTTCTTTGGGTGGTAATTTCTCTTCTTTAAGTTTATCGAATGAATCAAGGTACTCATAAGGAAAAACTCCTTTTTTCCTAACCAAGGGCAGCAGGGAGTTAGTAAAATATCTCGATAAAATTTTTAATTGACTTTCCTCTAAGTTGCTCGAAAGCTTGTCTAAACTAGAACTCATAAACTTAAAGCTGTCAAGAAATCTAATTTTATGTTTTATATTTTTTCCAACCCAAATGTCTTTACTAAAACTAATATATTTCTCTTCATTGTTTGGAATACAATCAATCTTCCCTTCAGATTTGCCAAGACATTTAATAAAAAGATGAGCATCATACCCACTAAGATTATGTAGGTACACAGGTGTAAAGTTAGGATTTTTAGCTTTTAGATTGCATTCATTGTGTGCGGCGCCTCTATATTTACCCGTAAAATGACAATGGTCTATTACTCTATAATTAGCACGATTAAATTTTCCACCACAAATCCAACAGTGTGTTTGTTGTTTATGTTTTATTTTTTCCTCTATTGTAATTTTAATAGGTTTTGGGTTTTGGTGGTACCGCTGATGAATTTCTTTTATATCATCTTTTAACCATTTTATAAAAACTTTATCAGCATTTTCTCCAACATAACTTCTTTTTATAGGTGCACACACAGAATCATCAAAACATTTTATAATATAGAAAAAACTGCAAGGTATATGCTTTTGACGTTGTATAGTATAACTTTTTTCTGGGTTTGGTTGGCATGTGTGTATTGGTTCCAAAACACTTTCAAAATCTGCGTATATGGTAAAGGGAACCATAAGTTTTCTAGAATGGTTTTCAAAAGCTAACATGGTACCTGATTCTGGCATCTCTAAAGTAACAGGTTCGTGTTCGTTACAGTATTTTTTATGTTTTTCCAAAAGTTCTTTACCACCAAAATGATTTAGACATCGTTTACAACATTCTATATTTCCATTATGAGTATTTGTTATTTGTTTTTTCACTAATCTATTAAAGTTTTTTATGAGGGCGTAGTGCATATTTTCCTCATTTTTAGTAAAAAGAAGATCAACATGTTTACTTTTTTCATCTTTTGTAAGCCTAAGAGGATAAATATATTCCTGATACCCATACACGTTTACACTAATTTCTGAATTTTGTTTTTCAAACTTATTGATATCTTCAACCGAAACAGGATACTTTATTCCCTCCATGTTTAAGTTACTTTCCTTTGCTTGTAAAGCCTTGTCAACTCTTTCTGGATGGTTGTCTTTTAAATTTAATGCTCTTAAAACACACCATAAAAAGCATTTGTCATCGTTATTTTTCATATTGATAAATAATGATTTTGTTAGCAATCCACTCTGGCAAAGGTAACCAACCATTAGCTCTTAAAGGAACATAAGCAGCTGTATGTAGTTCTAACTGCTCTATACTTCCAAAAGTCCAACCACTACCTTCTCTTTGGAACTTAGCTAAATTTTCTAAAACTTCATCTATCATTCTATTCAACAAATCCTCTATTTCTCCCCCGTTTAAATTTAAATGTTGGCTACTATGAAAAGCACGTCTAGCAGGACCTTGGTCAATATCTGTCATTAACCATAATTTACACCTAAGTACAAGTTTTACCTTTGTTCGTAAATTATTTCTAAAAGTGTTTATAAGAAGCATCCACGTGTCTGCGAAAAATCTTTGTGGGCTATAATTTTCTCTACCCTCTATAACATACTGCCTAGCATACCCTCTAAATGCGGATTGAGAAGTTCTAATCTCAAACGGTTGCCTTGGAGGGTAATTTTGTCTAACGTGTTCAACAATTTCATCCAACACTTGCGGTATCTGTGTTGTCTCCACATTACTAGTTAGCCAGTTACCAAAATCAGTTATTCCTCTTTGTATAGATTCCGGAACAACAGCTGAGTAAACATTAGACGCAGCTCGTCTTGCTGCACTCGTAAATCTATTTAGGAAACTCATCTTTTTTATATAAATATATAATAAAAACTTAAGTTAGTTGTTTCAAAAATTTTATTATTACATTATAATAATAAAATTAACAGACCCTGTCTCGCCTTGCTTCGTCAAGTATGCCTGTTAGGGATATAGAATGTTAATCTTATATTTATTATTCCAAGTTCTCCCATTCCAATTCTCAATCGTTTGTGGGCAGCGATCTATAAATTTACCCGCCTTATAAATAGATGGAAAGGTTTTTATTTCACTAGTTTCAACATCCTCTAAACTAACTTTCTTAGGATTATGCATAATAGTCTTTAATCTATCATACTTAGGGTCCTTGCTTCTTTCTTTTTTAGACAACATAGGCGACTCCTCCGATAACAACCCATGTTCTTTTACCAACTCAACTAACCGCTTTTTATCCCAGTATGAGCAGAAATTTATATTATTTTCTTTAAGAATTTTTTTTAAATCTATAATCTTTATCATTTTTTTTATATAGGGAAAAATAGCTTAATACACTACACTCATTTTATTTCCATCAGACTGGAAGTTAATTAACCTATCACTAATAATAACAGCATATGCTTCGGTGTTCGCATCCACATTTGCACGAAAAAATGCCTTAATTTGAATATCAGTGACTGAAAATTTTAATCTTTCACTCTGTTTGGAAACGTCAAACAGATATAAAGGATATAGAGTTCTATAATCTATGGGTGAAATATTAGGGTTTGACACCAATTCATTCATGTTATAAAACTTGGATCTAAATAGAGCAGCGTCACCATACACTTTACTAAATTGGTTCGCAGCAAATGAAAGATTGTAGTCAACCGCGGGATATCTAGTAGCATTTAACGTAACATAAATATTTCTAACATTTAAATTGTTAAATATAGATGGATTTTGTCTTTGTCTATTACTTTTATTAGTTTGAAAGCCTACAATGATAAAACGAGGTACCTCAGGAGATGATTTAACGGAAAGTCTCCAGGTAAATGATGTTGTCTGAGGAACCGCGATAGAGTCGCACTGTATCATTCTATATCCAACCTGTATTTTTTCTTTTTTCTCGATAATTTTATAAAGTTCCATCTTCTCTCCATCAGCAGGTAGCACATGTGGCATAAACCACGATATCTTATCTAATCTAATTCTACCTTCAGGAGCAGCATTGACTCGAAAGATTGCATCATTATCATTATTTCTTGTTAAGGTGAGAGTTTGCTTCATTCCATACAATATTTTATTATAATCCTCACAAAAACCAAATATATGTTTTAAAGGAACTCTAAAACTAAATGAACCTACTGGATCAATATCATTACTAATGAGATATAACTTCCTTACATTCCAACCAGTGTTTCCCACATCTGCTTCGGTTGATATATCCTTAAACCATAATTGGTTTAACCCTTGTGATTTAGAAAAATCATCAGGATATTTTAGCAACCCAAGCATTGTAGTAGCTTGACCAGGATTTGTTATGGATTCAATATCCATACCTGAAAGTTGATACCTAATATTTTTAAACAGGTGCATCAAGGCGTTGTTTGTTAAAGCAACATCAGTGTTGTCTGTGCCTATAACATAAGGAGTTCCATCATTCTTTACTAATTGTCCTTCAATAAGTAAATAACTCTCACTAGGATGAGTAAAAATATCTTGGGTCTCAATGTTAATCCTAATATCTCCTCCTGAGTTGTTGAGATTAGCACCTGTGATCGGTTCATACTCATGGTGTTCATACTCATCAATGCTATCATCTTTTAAAATTGGTTCGGTAATTCTTAAAATGTCCATTTTATAATAGCAATTATAATTTTAAATAAAATAAAAATTATAATTGGGATAACCAAAGCTGGGGAAAAGACTTATTTTCATTATTAACAAATACACCTTCAAGTTTAATGCTTTTTGCGGTTTCCATTTTAGTTTTAGGATAAACTCTATTACCGTATACAAGTGTTATTTCGGGTATACCACACTTTCGTAAAAATTCATTCACCTTTTCCTCAATCTCTTTCATCTTGATTACTTTTTCAGGAGATAACTTCACAACAGCTTTTTTATAACCATATTTCGTTTTATTAATTTCTAGGATTTCACAATCTTTTAGGGGTGACTCGCCCTGCTTCGTCAGGGGTAAAGATGCACCTACTATAGTAATACAACTAGTATTGTATTTTTTATAATCTACACGATCAAATTTTAACATTTTTATAAGTAATATAATTTCTTAACTCATACTGTTTTAATGCCTGCTCCGCTGTTTAATCTTTTAACTAAGTCTTGAATAGCAATGGCACTTCCATCTATTAATGTACTAATGTTTTGCGTCTCTGGCATACTTTGCGTTGTAGGTGTTGCACTATATTTTTGTAAAATTTGCTTTGATTTTGGTGTCAAAGCTTTCGTAACTAATTTCTTCCCCGCTTCTACAGCTGCACTTTTTCCAACCTCTAAAGCTTTCTTTGCACCTTCCTTAGCTACACTCTTTCCTACATCAACAGCAGAAGACGCAATTTGTTTAGCTGCACTACTAGTAAAAAGCCTCGCTAAAAAGTTAGCAACGCTATCAAAGATTCCGGAACCACCGTATGAATACCTTTTTTTAAATCCGTGTTTTTTAGTGATGATCATCTTTTTATAGTATAGACATTAAATTTTTATAAGCGTTTGAATTTAAAACACCTTGTCTTTTTAATTCGTCACAAATGCTCACTAACTCGTTTCTTACACCTGTGTTACCCGCTTTTTTACTTGCCAATAACAGGTCTAGTCTTTCTATTAATGCGTTAGGGTCAGATGGGATAATGATACCTGTTCCTTCATACTTTTCATGCGTTTTTCTATCACTCCAAATACCACTAAGAATTTTATACCATTTATAACTTCCAGAAGATTTAGGATGTGGTTCATCCGGATCGTTATTTCGATGAAGAGCGCTGGTTCTTATCATTAACTCTTGATAATCTGCAAGATCCTCAGGTTCATATTTTTTTGGTTTTTTAGACACGAGTAACTCCCATAAACCAGGTGTTCCTATATACGTATCTATGCCAAGAACAATATCATCATGCTCAATTATGACAGGTTTGCGACCAATATAAAATCTACCACCTTCATCACGTAATCCAAATGTTCTATCAACATCATCACCAACATATTTTGTTAGATACTCCCTTGCAATTGGTCCAATTTCAAATGTATCTTGATATTCATCCAATTTCCTTTCACCAATAGATGGTTTTTCTTCAGAGGGATAAGCTTCTATTGTTGGAAAAGCTGGTAGATTAATAGCTTGTGGTAACTGTTCGATAGCTTGTTTAATAGGTTTAAGTCCCTCAGTAATTTCCCTCGCTGTAGTTTTTTGCGTTTCAGTAATAGGTTTAAAAAACCTTGAAAGATCGGTTTGTAATTCTTGTTTACCCGTTCTTTCTGCTAGTAGATTATCCCGAATCTTCTTTCTCGTTTCAAGATACTCTTTTACAATTAAGTCCCTTTTTATAGGATCAGTGATTTTTAAAAAAGACATTTTTTTAATTACTAAAATAATTATTTAACATACCTTTGTCGAGACAGTTTTTGTAACAGTTTTTTACATAGTTTTTTAACACGTTTTTCAAACACCAACTTGTCTCACCGACTTGTTCGGTTCGTTTGGGATAATATATAAGAGCATTATATATTCTCTTATATATTACATGTCTGAGGAATTATCAATTTCACACATACACTTACACCTATACCTAATTTTAGGAAAACGTAATGATCTAATCTTTCTAATAGGAGAGGGGACCTCCATGGTTCTTTTCAACGAGTTTCCGAAAGGACTCACGAGCTTCTTGTCTTCCTTTTTCCAACAAAGATTCTTTGTTTTCTTCCGTAATTTTGGTCTTAATCTTGGTACGTATTTCTTCCTTCATGATTTTATACTTTTCCTGTTCTTCAACAATCAGACGAAATTCACTATCAGTAACAACACCATCTACCAATGCCTTGGATATATGGTCATTTATAGTATTTAGTTTGGTTCTGGCTATTGTAGCAATCTCCTTGTGCTTTTCTCCCTTGTTTCTAGTATTGTCAACAACATACTTGCCAACTATAGATAGCAAACCTGTTACTCCAGCAGAAGCTTCTAAGGCTATAACAGCGGGAACCGCTACTATAGTAGACAAAAGTGCAACACCACCTACACCAGCAACAACAGTTGTCGTGGTCAAAACAACATCAACCTTGTCAACAATTCCTGAAGCACGAAAATACTTCTTTGCTAGTACTTCTCTGGTTGCAATTTCCTTTTCAAAGTATTCACGTATCTTACGAATCTCCTCAAGTCTAAAAGCATGACCACCCATTTCATCCATTTCTATTCTTTCTATAGGTGGGGCGCTTGCGGTACTTCGTTCTTTGGGTAGCGGAGGATATATTTTATTAGGGTGTTCTTCATCTATATCTGTCATTTTATTAATATAATAATTTTTTTATATTATGTCAAGATTGTAAATATTTTAGATAACACAATAACTTTCCCTCAGGTATTTCGATTGGTTTTTGTGAGAAATTATAAATGTAGACTAAGATATCATCAGCCTCATTATCAAGATGTGTTCCATTAAGAATGGTTAAACTATCTTTCCATTTATTACTAACAGATATCACTACAACTCCTCGTGTAGTTATATAACCAAATCCTAGCGAAAGTCTCATGCCATCACGAGGAGGAATCTTGATAGTTACTTGCGAGTATATTTTCCATTTTAGAGGATCATGCTTTAAGGGAAGAAATCTTACTCCTTGTAAATGAGGTTTCCAAAATATAGTTTTATGTTGAGTAGTAATATTAGGTTTTACACCGAGTTTATGTATGTCCATTTTTATTTGTTGTAAATAATATTTATAATATAGCTCCTAAGATAGGGATATTAGCGAATGGACTATTAGGTCCGAGTAAAAGTCCTCTTCCATCATAC
Source organism: Hippopus hippopus (assembly GCA_946811185.2). NCBI lineage: Eukaryota > Metazoa > Mollusca > Bivalvia > Cardiida > Cardiidae > Hippopus > Hippopus hippopus. Next base: position 25,708,261 of record OX328106.1, on the reverse strand, counting down.
AATTTTCCTCCTTGCTTTAGATAAAACCCATCACCAACAGACTTTAATCCTTTACCTTTGTATGGTTTTAAGTATAATCCAGATCCATCAGTTTCCACCTGACACATACATCCTCCTTTTTTAAGGTAAAGACCTGATCCTAGTGCCTTCGATACACCTGTTTGTGCTAATCCAGTAAGAGCACCAACACCTAAAGCTGGTAAAACAGTTTTTGCAATCATCGGCAAAGCCCTAGCAGCTAACCCAGCCAACATTCCAAGAAAACCTCCTTCTATTTTCGTGTTATATTTAAGTTGTTTCGCAGACATTCTAATTGTGATACCCTTACCATCCTCATAGGCTTTAGCTATTTTTTTTGCTTGTGAATCGGTAATTGCTAAAACATCATTACCACGTAAATCTTCACGACCTAAACGAATACTTACTGGACAACTAGCTTTAACAGCATGTTGAAGCTTTTCCTTTTGCCCTTCCGATATATTTACTTTAACATTAGTGTAACTTGTCATTTTATATATAACTATTTTTTTATTTATCTCGCTTCTCTAATATGAAACCTAATCGTTAAATTTTCACCTCTAAGATTTAGTAAATTGCCATCTTGATCCGTAATATTTACCTCTAGGTTATGTATTTCATCTAATGTTATTGGTAGGTATACTAAATTAACTGGTGACTCAATTATCTTATATCCGGGTGCAACATCTGGGAAAAAAGAGTAAATAGTATTTTTTGTTGAACCATTAACATAACTTCCTGAAATAATATCTATGTTAACAAGCAAACTATTTATGCTAAGAATGTTCACTACATTCTCTGACTCGTGAAATCCTTGCGTGTATTTAGCGCGAGTAAATCCTAATACTTTGGCAATGGAGCCTGGTTGATTAAAATCTACTTGATAACCATCTTCTAAGGTAATAATAGACTTTAGAGTATTGGTGTTTGCAGAAATGTTAATAGGATACCCTTCATTAACTCTATCATAATGACCCTTTTTTCTCATTTCCTGGTGAATGGTGTCATTAATGCCAACAAGGTCATAACTTCCTTCAGGTATTCTTATTTTAACCCATGAGGTACCATTGTCTGGAGAATAAACGAATATGTTGTTTGTTTCATCAATGTTCGGAAAAGAGTAGTAAGTTTCAAGGTTTACTAAAGCTATTTCATATACTTTATCCTTTTCCAGTTGAATTGGAGGATTAAACCTTGTTCTAAAACGTGTTTTGTTGTCACTTACTATAATTTGAAATGATGTTTTATGGTTTGTATTTTTTACAATTTGTTCTAAAAGTTCTTCCATTTTATAATATTTAAATATAATATTTAATATATAATTAAATAGTAATATTATATTTTAACAGGTTTGTCCGAACGAGTCGGTAGCGAGTTATTCTCTTTCTTCATATCACTTACAACATCCATTAAACCAGCAATAATTAATTCTAATTGTTGTATGCGTCTATCCTGCTTAATAACTTGATTTTTAAGAATATCAATAGGTTTTTCTTTTTTTTCCTTTGAAAATATCTTTATATATTTCATTTTATAATATTTAAATATTTTTTTAACCGAACGAGTCGGCGACGAGTTATACTGACTTAGGTATGTAGAAATTATCAAAACCGTTTCTATACTTCCCATCATGTTTTTTACTGGTTAAGTCAATGATAGCAAAACCATGTGGTCTTTCCCATGCCTCTTTACAAAATTTTCTAAACTCGTCCTTAGACATATCTTCACCTACATGATCGTTATAAATATGATTAATGTTTTTTAGGTCTTGTGGGAAAAGGCAAATAAAATTAGCATTTTCTCTAATAGTTTGTCTAGGCAGTCTAAAATAATTTTGTGATAGGTAAAAGCAGTCAACATTACTATGCCTTCCTCGAATGTAGTAACACTCGCATTTATTTTGCCTTTTTAAAAGTAAATCATCAAATATTATTAAATTTTTATTTTCTGAGTTTAACTCTCTTGGATCAGGCACATCAGTAGCATTTTCAAAGAAGTTGCAATTTATATCCGATTTGTTTTTAATCGTTTTAATCCATTCTTCAACTAAAGCTGTTGGTACAATGTTTAGTTCTTGTATCTCATCACGCATGTTAAACAACCTTAAGATACATTCTTTTGGTAGTTTTTCTTCAAAAGCCTTTTTTAGTATACGGTATTCCGGTTGAAAAAGGCTTTTTCCGAAAACACTCAAATCGTTGTAGTCAAGCCAACCTGGTCTGAGTAAAAGATTTAACAATAAAGTAGTTTTACCACATCCTGATTTGCCTATAATTAAACCTCTAATACTTTTTGGTAAAAGGGGAGTGATTAAATCTCTTTGATACTACTTCATTCCATGATAAGTTTATAATATCCATTTTATATAACTTTTTTAATTTTTATATATAAAATGTATTGCGTTAAATGTAAAAAACATACCGATACAAACAATATAGAATATACCGTTTCTAAAAATGGAAGAAATATGATGCGGGGTAAATGTGTGGTTTGTGGAATAACTAAAACACAATTTATAAAAGGAGAAAAAAAAAACTACTAATGGCAGTAGCATCTTAAACAAATTTATAAACATGATGCCTTTTGAAATGCATCTCCCTGGTCACAATTTTACGGGTCCAGGTACCAAGCTAAATGAAAGGTTAAATCCTGATCTAACTCCAAAGGAATGGAGTAAACCTATAAATAGAGTAGATCAAGCTGCTTATAATCATGATGTTTGCTATCTTAAGCATGATGATACAAAAACTAGGAATGAAATATGTGATAAAGATATGTTAACAGAGTTAGAAGGTATTTACAATCCTAGTATTAGAGAAAAAATGGAAAAGGGTTTGGTAAGTAAACTCATTGGAACGAAGATGAAATTTGGAATGGGAGTCAACTCGTTGCCGACTCGTTCGGTGAAAAAAAAAAATTTGACACAATAAAAATTTTAGCAGAAGAATTACATAAACCTGTAAAAAGAAATTTTAAGAAAAGGAGAGTTAGAGTAAACGGTATAGATAGGATATGGGCTGCGGATTTAGTAGACATGCAAGCATTTTCTAAGCTTAATCGTGGTGTTAAATACCTTCTCGCTGTCATTGACATCTTTTCTAAATATGGATATCTAGTGCCATTAAAAGACAAAACAGGGAAATCTGTTGCTATAGCATTGAAGAGTATTTTTAAGGAGAGAAAACCTGAAAAAATGTGGGTGGATAAGGGTAAAGAGTTTTATAACAAAGATGTTAAAGACTTGGTTGAATTGTATTCTACTGAAAATGAGGAAAAATCTAGTGTGGTTGAGAGATGGATTAGAACAATGAAAGAAAAAATGTGGAAGCATTTTTCCGCTAACTCTACAAACGTTTACATCAATGTGCTACCGGATCTCGTTAAAAAATATAATAACACAAAGCATTCATCTATTAAGATGACTCCGGTAGACGCTAGTAAAAAGGAAAATGAAACGAGAGTTTGGAGAAATCTTTACCCTGATCATCTCGAAATAAAAGATATAAATCCTAAGTTTTCCATTGGAGACAAAGTAAGGATAAGTAAAAAGAAAAAGACTTTTGAGAAAGGTTATACAACAAGATGGACTGAGGAGGTTTTTACAGTTTCTGAAGTAAAACTTACATCACCCGTAACATATAAAATTAAGGATCTTAATGGAGAAGAAATACAAGGTACCTTTTATGAACCTGAACTGCAGAAAACCAGTCAAGAGGTGTATAGAATAGAAAAGGTTATTAAAAAAGGAAAAAAGAAATCTCTCGTAAAGTGGAAAGGTTATCCTGATGAATTTAATTCATGGGTTGACAATAACGACATTAGAAATATTTAACTATAAAAAATGTCAAATATTTCGATTAAAAACGTAATTTTACCAAATAAACCGTTGAACAATTTCGAATTAGAGGGTGCCGCAAAAAGATTAAAGATTCCTTATTTCAGAGGAGTTTTTTTACTAGATACATTACCGAGAAAACCGAGTAAAAAAGAATGTAGCATAGTAAACTTTGATAAAAGTGGTGGACCTGGTACACATTGGGTTGCTTGGTATAAAAACGGTAAAACTAAAATTTATTTTGACAGTTATGGTATACAACCACCTGTTGAAATTCGAGAGTATTTAAAAAGCCCAATACAGTACAATACTGATCAATTACAACAAACTGGGCAAGTATTTTGTGGTCATTTATGTTTATACATTCTAAAAGAGTTATCCATGGGTTCTTCTCTGGCGAAGACAGAGAACGGGTTTCAAAATGTTTTAAATAAACTTTTTTAGTAATAATATAAAAATGCCTGTTAACAAATTTGGAAGAATGGAAGATGATGGCACAATCAGTGATGGTGTGTCACTCGCTTACATAAATAATAATTTTTTACGTAAAGATGGAACAACTGTTGTTACTGGTTCTATGAACATGAATGGTAATACATTAACTAGGGTTAGTAATCCAGTAAATTCTCAGGATGTGGCAACTAAGGATTATGTTGACACCAACTCAGGGTTGTTGGATGAAAACGGAGGATACCATGTTAAAAATGGTTATTTAAACATGGGTTTTAATCCGATAAAAAACGTTAAGGAACCAACAGAATCGCATGAAGCTGCTACTAAAAATTATGTGGATACGAGTGGTAAAGCAATAGTAGAGGAATCGGATGGCACCTTTTCCGCTGTTGCAAATATAAATATGAAAGGATATAGTTTAACAAATCTTATAGATCCCGTATATCCACAAGATGCTGCAACTAGGGCTTATGTAGATGGATTGAGACGAGCTTTTGTTTACTTAAATAATGTGTATCTAGCAGTTGCAGACGTTTCTATGGGAGGACGGAGAATTAGCGACGTTGGAAGCCCTTTAGAAGAGCAACAAGCTGCAAATAAGTTTTATGTAGATACCATCGTTGAGGCGGCTACCGCGGGTGTAAAAGCTATGACAAAAAAACAAGATGGGTCTTTTTTAATGGCGGGTGAAATAGATATGAATGATAACCAAATTATTGGATTACCAAATCCTGCATCCCTTTACTCTGCTGTCAATAAAAATTATGTTGATAATGGTGGAGCTATTATAAAAAATTGGGATGGAAGTTTTATGCTAGCGACTAACATAAATCTTCGGGGTTTTTCTTTAAAAAACGCGCCAAACCCGGTAGAAGAGAGAGATTTAGCAACAAAATCATACGTGGATAAAAAAGTCTCCCTCCCTATTATAACCGTGTGGGCTGAAGAAAATGGACCAATTGGAAACGGTAATTATGAGTTTTCATTTGGTAATGGTGCTTCAGGTGCTAGTCATAGGATGGGTGGTTATTGTATGAATGCGTCGGGTAGAATTATAAGAGGTAGTTTATCGGTTGTTACAACTAACCCTAATGTACCAGAAGAGGTAAAAGTTAATATTGTGGTAAACGGAGTAGAGCTGGTTGATTACTCTATTATTAAAAAGAAAGATGAGACTTGTAGCTGTGTAGTTTTTCCTAAACCACTTGAAATAAAACAATGCGATACCATAAACTTTATTTCAAGAACAACCAACCCTACTGCGGAACACTCTTACATATCTATTTTGATAGAGTTAGACTTGTAAAGTGTTAAATATTGGAAAAAGGATTAGTTTACAACACAGAAGATATATGTTTTTTTGAAAAAAATATTTTTTTCGTATACAATAGATGTGTATATAATGGATTATACCAAATATCACTTAGAATATGTTGTAAATACTATGGAGAAATCCAAAAACAACCTCCATCACATATATATTCCACTATATAATTTGTTGGGACGCAATCCATCTCTTGATGAAGACACTTCTGACATACTGGTGAAAAAGATAAAAGAGATCGTTGTAGAGCTAATGGAAAAGTTGCGGTTTGAAAGAGTCATGCTCAAAAACATCTTTGATTTTATAAAAGAGATAGAAAAAGAAAAAGTTTATGAAACATCTTCAGTTTTAACAATTCAAATTCCTTCGTGTCCATACAAAACATATCAGTCTTTGTACCGAGACTACAAAAAAATCACCAACACAATCAACTATATGGCTGAAAGGGTGGAAGAACACATCATAGACGACTATGAAAGTGATTGGGAAGAAAGAGAAATAGTGGAAGGAGAGAATGGAAGGATGATGTTGAGAGAATAGACATAATTAAGTTTTTCTAGGAACATATATTTTCTTTGCCAAAGAAGATACATGTTATATATATCTACATATATTGTTTCCTGTTTTGCACACAGGACATATGGGTTTGGAATACATCTGTCTACATGTATTGCATATACATATATTGGGTGGTTTGTAGTTATAAAAATTTTTTTATAAATTTTAGAATTGATAGAGTTGTTGAAACGAGTTCACGAGTTGTCTAATGTTTTGACCAATTATAGGTGCCGTAGATTGTTGTGATATGTATTCTTCGTATACGTCTTGTACTTCTGTGTATAAATAGTCTAAGTATCCTATTATTTCCTCGTATGCTTGGTATATGCAACAACAGCTACAGTGGTTTAGAGATGTTAAGAGTTGCTCGTACACGTTTAAATCTTCGTGTATTTGGTTTCTTAGAGCAGAGAGATTTTCAAATGCTAGAATGTCTGGTATATATGGGTGGTTGTCTGGAATACCGTATTTGTAGTGGTGTATTTTGGATACGGCGGGGTTAACGATTTCAGGGAATTGTGAATAGTAACGAGCTTCAATGAAGTATTTTGCTTTATTCGTTTCTTCAATACTATGTATAGTATATGTTATGCTCATTGTGAATGTTTATTTGTGAAGAGCAAAATTTTAAAAATCAAAAAAATTTTTTATATAATTTCATCTATAAAATTTTTTTATAAATTTTTTTATAAATTTTTTTAATAAAATTTTTTTATAAAATTTTTTAAATCCGAGGATTGGAGGATTTAAAAAAAATTGAATTTTTCGAATCGCATTGGGGTTTTGCCCCTTTCCTTCTTAATTTTGGGTTTTGGCTTGGGAAACCCATTTATCTAACTACTAGCGATGATTGACAAACGATATGGTGCGAATGGTGTGAGAACAAATATTTGTTTCACATGCAACGAAGCAGGACATTGGGCCAAAGAATGTCCAGAAAAAGAAAATCAGCTAGGAACAATTGTTTTTGTCTACGTGAATCCACACAGTCACGACATTGAGATTTTACCATCGTTTTACAACGTTGATGGTCTCAAAGATATAAAATTCGTCGGCACACTAAATTCATTCTGTAGTGAAAATACATGGAAAAAAAGTTCACCACAAGCTACATCCTCATCGGATGAAACTCAGATCGTAGACATGCAGAGCGATACAGCGGCTAACAGCGATTCAGAAATCTGCAAAATAACAGATGATTTAGAGACATCACGAAAAAATCTAAGAAATCAACAAACTTTGGATCTAAGAAAACAACAAACTTTGGATCTAAAAAACGAATTTTCTGCAGAACCGGGTTGCTCGTACGGGAAGGAAAAACAGCAAAACATCGAAAAGAAGAAAAAACGAGTAACAAAGAACTATTTCTTTTACAAATCAACAAAACATGAGGACAAAATCTGTCCAGATGTGGAATTAAAAACCAACGATAGGAAAAGAAAACGTAAAACCAAATGTGAATCTGACATCTCAAAGAAAAAAGAAAAAACATACTGAGTGAAAAAAAGATTTCAATACAATATTGAATATAAACAAAAAAGACTGACTTGATTTTTTTCATTCATTTTTGTCTTTACAGTTCATTCATTTTTGTCTTTACAGTTCATGATTTGATTTTTTCATTGTACATAAGTTCTTTTTGAAATAAAAAATATAAAATAATTACTTCTTACTTTTGACTTTTTTTCTAGTTATGACTGTAAGTCTTTTTACTTTTGACAATTTGAGAAGAAAGATCTTTCGTGCTAAATGGTTAGCCCTGAAAAGGGCTTTTTTTTTTAAGGATCTCACATTGACATCCAGCTCTACGATTCTTCCGCCCGATCCACTGGGATGATTTCACATTCACAGTGTTCGCAGCAAATCGTCGAACCTTCATTATCATCATAAAATCCTTCATCTGTATCTGGACAGTTATGCTTCTGGCCAAGATACTCGAGTATGGAAAAACATTTCCCACACTCTATCAGACATCTGTTTGCACAGTGAGGGCATACAAGAATTCGAACCATTCTGGAACAAATATGATTTTATGTAAAATATCACTGGGCTTTATAGCTTTACAGGAGGATTGAACTAGATGACTCATGACGTCATTTTCTCCTATGTTTTTCCCGCGTTGGCGTTTCATTAACATTGTGCAATCAAATCGACGGTTATATCGGTGTTTTTTACCACTCCTAATTCGGTGTCACACAGTACAATACCGGTGTTTTCCGCCAGGTCCGCCCTCTTTAAAAATTTCAATCCTCTGTAAACGTATAAAGCTCGGCGTTATTTCATACCAAACACCATTTCTTTGATTCTCAGCTAACGATCACTTCGGAAGCAGTATCAATATTCAGAGTCAGTTTCAATATGAAGCACAACTTAGATGAAATCAACTTGGGCGATTTTCCATCAGTGGAAAACAATGGAGACGTTCTTTCATCAGTTATGAATTCAACAATCATCAATCCACCACCGGAGTTAAATTCGACAACCATCATTCCAGCGATAGTGTTTGACAACATTTATGAAGAGGTAAAGCAGCTAAATTTGAAACAAGATAGCATGATGATCCGAATCATAGATCAGCTGGAGACTTTAAACAGACATTTGGAGGAAATTAAAACTTTAACCGCAAGTACTGATCACCTCAGTAGAAATATCGAGGTACTACGTCAACAGGATCAGTGCATTTCAACAACTCCTGTGAAGATTCCTGTGGAGTTCGAGTTTGATAAATCCAATCTTCACAACTTAGTGGACTCTATCGTAAGTGTTGTGAAGAAAAATCAACCAAAGAAAAAACAACCAGAGGAAAAACAACCAAGAAAAACAACAAAGCGGAAATCTGAGGAAGATGCTAACCATCTCCACAAGAAGCAGCGAGTTGATCAAAAACCAACTATACCAATATTGACAGGGCAGGGCAAATACGGGAAAAACATTGACAATCACGTTGATTTCAAGATCCCGAAAAAACCAAAGACAGAGCGAAAACAACCAAGAAAAAACAACAAAACGGTAGGAATATGAAAACAAATATGAAACTCGTGGTGTTTGCGAATTTACATTGCATAAAATTTGTTATATACTGTTTTGCGATTAATTCATTGTAAATAATTCATTGCGAAAAAATAATTCAGTGTGATTTTTTTCATCGTGATTAAATCGTTGTGAATAATTCATTGTGAAAAAATATTTCAGTGTGAATTTTTTCATTGTCAAGAAATTTTTTTCATTGTCAAGAAAATTTTTTATGATGCTTTGCAAAAAAAATGTTTCATTGTTTAGTTCTGTTCAGTAAATAAAAGTTCAATAAATAAAAGTTCAAAAACAATAGAGTTCTTCATTCTGTTTTTCCCCAAAAGACTTGTTCTGTCTACATTTTTTCCATACAACGTCTCATAACTTTTTTGCTATATTAGCATGAAACGTAGCATGGAAAAAATGTATGTGTTTTCTGCCAGGTCCGAGCTCTTTAAAAAATCTCAATCCTCCTTAAACGCATAAAGTCCAGCGTTATTTTTCACACATTCACCATTTCTTGATTCTCAGCTAACGTTCACTTTGGAAGCAGTGTCAATATTCGGAAGCAATATCAATATGGAGGAGCTAAATCATCAACTACGTGAGGCTCTCCAAGAGTATCTAAATGCCGGACAGCAGTTATTGCAACTAAACACTCACTTTATAGGAGTGGAGGAACAAAACCAACTACGACGTATAACACAACCATACAAAGATCTCGGCGGAAAGATTACTTCAACTATTTTTAAAAGACAACGTCTGACATCATCTTAGTCATTTACCAAGTGAATTTCGGATGTTGTCATTAGAAGTGGGAAAAAAACATAGCCTCCAAAAAAAACAAAACAGTCCATTTCACGGCTACCTATCTACCACGAAAGTTCTTTCTTCAAATTGTCAAAAAACTCAAAATTGTCAAAAAAACTCAAAAGATTCACAATCAAAAAAAGTCATAGGTTAGTTAAACTCTAGTTTTTTCTAACCCGAACAAGAAAATGTAACAAACCCATGGATTGGACAACAATAAAATCCCCGAACAAGAAAATGTAACAAACCCACGGGTTGGCCAACAATAAAACATTTAGTATTAGAAAAACAACGGTGAATCTGATTGGATAACATTAATTTGGAGCCAAAACAGCATGAAACGCCGACGCGGGAAAAACATAGGAGAAAATGACGTCATGGGTCAACTAGTTCAATCCGTCTGAAAAGCTATAAAGCCCAGTGATATTTCCCGCACGTCATTCATTCTCTTCGACTTTTAGCCATAATGGAATGCGCACTTCGAGACATGAGTTTCAGCGGGCTTGCCCAGCTATCATCAAAAGAAAAGAAGATGGACGGAAAAAAGAAGGAGTTCGTCGTGCCCCAGACCGAGTGCTGGGATAGTGACAACAACCCACCGTTCTCACTTCAATACAACTTGGACGAGCAGCAACTAAAAAGGCTGAAGAGGAGGACTGCGAGTAGCTGTCCGGCGTGCAGGAAGGTTGGAGGTTGTGCTTAAAAAACACAACCTCCAAAACCATGTCCCTTTTAGGGACACCCCAACAGCCCTTTTCAGGGCTAACCATCTACCACGAAAGTTCTACCTTTCTTCAAATTGTCAGACGTAAGTTCTATCTTTTCTTCAAATTGTCATTTCTTCAAATTGTCAGACGAAAGTTCTACCTTCAAGCTGTTAGACGAAAGTTCTATCTTCAAGTTGTCATTTCTTCAAATTGTCACAGCTCTTTTCAGAGCTAACCCAACAGTCCTTTTCAGGACTAACCATCTACCACGAAAGATCTATCTTCAAGATGTCAGACGAAAGTTCTACCTTCAAGCTGTCAGACGAAAGTTCTATCTTCAAGTTGTCATTTCTCCAAATTGTCACAGCTCTTTTCAGAGCTAACCCAACAGTCCTTTTCAGGACTAACCATCTACCACGAAAGATCTATCTTCAAGATGTCAGACGAAAGTTCTACCTTCAAGCTGTCAGACGAAAGTTCTATCTTCAAGTTGTCATTTCTTCAAATTGTCACAGCTCTTTTCAGAGCTAACCCAACAGTCCTTTTCAGGACTAACCATTACCACGAAAGTTCTATCTTTCTTTTAGAAGAGATGCACTCCAAAAGAGTTATACTCCAGAGAGTTATACTGCAAAGAGTAAGAATCATTCATAGATGCAGAAAAAGACTAAGTCCAACCCAGTGCTCAGTCTTTTAGAAAGAAAAAATCATTCATAGAGATGTAAAAAGACTAAGTCCAACTCAATGGTCAACCTTTTAGAAAGAGAGAAAATCATTCATAGGCGAAAAAAAGCTAAGACCAACTCAGTGATATAGGATAAATTTCCTTTTAGAAAAGAGAAATCATTCATAGAGATGCAGAAAAAAGTCTAAGTCCAACTCAATGGTCAGACAAATAGAAAGAGAAAAAATCATACATAGGTGAAGAAAAAACTAAGTACAACTCAGGGCTCAGACATTTAGAAAGAAAAAAGTCTAAGTCCAACTCAATGTCAAAGCATTTAGAAAGAAAAATCATACATAGGTGTAGAAAAAAGACTAAGTCCAACTCAATGTTCAGACATTTAGAAAGGAAAAAGACTAAGTCCATCTCAATGGTCAGGCTTTTAGAAAGAGAGAAAATCATCCATAGGGTGAAGAAAAACTAAGTCAAACTCAATGTCAAAGCATTTAGAAAGAAAAAATCATACGTAGGCGAAGAAAAAACTAAGTCCAACTCAGTGATCTGGCCAATTTTTTACCCAGACTGTCAGTCACAAGGCCAGCATTTTGAATGCTAAATCCCTCTCAGGGAGGGTAGAATAGGCAAAACTCCCCCCCTTTCCCTTTTTTGCAGAAAAATCCCTCTCAGGGACGAGAGCCTGGCTAATTTTTTACCCAGACTGTCAGTCACAAGGCCGCCATTTTGAATGCTAAATCCCTCTCAGGGACGAGAGCCTAGGTAAAATAAAAAAAAAAAAAAATCTTTCGGGAGGGCAAACTAGCCCACATTTTTGTCAGGGTGGTGATGTACGGCACTCAGGGAAGAGAGCCTGGGGAACTACCCAGGCCGGGGTAGTTCCCCAGGCTCTCTTCCTTTACTACTTGCTAGTCTAGAAGACAATTAATTTAGTAGACAAATTAACCCTTTACCAAATGACAGAATTTAAGACTGGTCCAAATTCAAAGCATTTGCAGACGACAAAGTAAACGTGGCTCAAAAAATTAAATTTGATTTGGGAAGGGTAGAAAGCATTGTGGGAAAAGGGGAAAATGCTGGTAACCAGCATTTTCTCCTTTTCCCACAAGGTTTTCAAAAGGCTTCTTTCTCAGAGCCATGAAAACACGGGATTGTTTGGTAAAGAGTTAACTCATGGGCTACTAAGTGATACTCACTGATCTTTTGCAGACAGTGTAGATCAAGATAAGACTGCATAAAACTCTTTGATCTACACTGTCCCATACCATCTTTCTTTTCCAGCAAAATCAACTTTGAAATCGCAATATTTGGGTTTCTACTTTTTAGTAGAAATTTTCATTTCATTTACTTAGCAGGACAAGATAATCAAGGTAATCTACGTCAGCAAATATGTTTGATTTTCAAAAATTTATTTATTTGTTATCAAGAACATGTCCAGTAATGCTAATGTCCATTGACCCTTTACCACAAAGCAAAAGTTGCATCTGGTCCGAATTGGAATGATTCGCAAACGACAAAAAACTTGTTCCTAATGATGGGATTTAAATTTGAAAAAGCAGAAAGTATCGTGGGAAAAGACGAAAATGCTGGTTACCAGTATTTTCTCCTTTTCCCACATTTGTTTCAAACGCTGTCATCATCAGGGTCATTTAAACTGGTGATTGTGTGGTAAAGTATTAAAACAACAGGATATACAATGGGTGGAAAACACTGGGGGGACATTGCTTGTATCTAAAGCTCTGCTGAGGTTTGATTTTATGACCATCAATGTTACAACAAACTTAGTACACATGAGAAATATAAAACCAAGGGTAAAAACATCAAATATTCATTTCTAAGAACCCACAATTCAACAGAATTCTAGTCTTAACTGAATTGGATTTGTGCAATCTTCTAAGTAACGGGATCAAAAGAAGTTGACATTACTGCATCAAATAAGTAAGTATTGTCAGAGTGCTTCTTTTTTCTGACCTGACTTCCAGATTTTATGATTTTCAATAAGATTAACCACAGGATCTTGAGTTTTAACAACACTAAGATGGACAGCTTCTAAAAACATTGTGGGAAAAGAGGAAAATGCTGGTAACCAGCATTTTCTCCTTTTCCCGCTATGTTTTCAACTCTTTCAAAGACAAATTCCACCATCTGAGCTTCATTTAATTTGTTGTCTGCTATTATTTTGTATTTGGACATGTCAAAAAATTTTGTCATATGGTAAAGAGTTAGTGGAGAACTTGCAGATAAAGGGTCACATAGATCAATATACGTGTGCTGTCAGTGGTTGTGAGGTAAAGCGTCGGCCTTGTAACCATGAGGTCCAGAGTTCGAGACCCGAGAGCAGGTGTCATCTTTGGGGATTTGTTCATTGGCCCACACATTCGGCGCAAGTACTGGAGCAGTTCCAAGGAAGCAGAATCGAGAGACATTAGTACAAGTTGTAGGAGAACTTGTTTCTCATTCAGTGTAAAATAAATATGTTTAAATTAATATACGTTTAGATAAGATTGTAATGAAAACTTTGCACTATTCTTAACCAGGGGGAGAATCTTGGAATGGTGCATCGAAAAAATCTGAACAATCTAAAAATGATATTAATAAAACAGCCATTACGTAATCGCTATTTCATAAAGTGTTGCTCTTGACGTGTTGCCCTTGAGGACATGCCCGAGGGCTAATTCTGATCCAAGGGCTAAATTTTGAACAAATTCAGAAGTGAACCACAACATGAAGCTATGTGCCAAATTTGGTAGCCCTAAGATTTATGGTTTGGAGCAAGAGGATTTTTAGAATTTTCACTCTATAAGCACTGACCCATCGGGTAGGGCCAATTTTGGAAGAGGCCTACTTGATGATAACACTCATAAAATATCAAATCTATAGTTCACAATCAGAAACAAGATTTTTAAAGTTTTCACTATATAAGTTGATGTTAAAATTGTAACTTGCGGGGTGAGGCCAATTAAGACCCTATGACTACAATTTGTACAATGTAGGTAGCTCTAGGTCCATAAGATTACTATACATCCAAAATTTGGCAGCCCCAGGTCTTATGATTAGGAATGATTTTTAAAGTTTTCACTATACAAGCCCATGTAAAACTTGTGACCCCTGGGGCGGGGCCAAACTTGACCCCAGAGCTATAATTTGGGCTAGTTTGGTAGAGGCCCACAAAATAAAACTACATGCAAAATTTGGTAGCCCTAGGCCTTATGGCCTATGGCTAGGAACCACAAGATTTCTAAAGTTTTCCCTATGTAAGCCCATGTAAAACTTGTGACCCCTGAGGCGATGACAAATTTGACCCCAGGGCTATCATTTTGGCACTCTTGGTAGAAGCCCACATCATAAAGCTACCTGCAAAAATTTGGTAGCTCTAGGCCTCATGGCTAGGTATGAGAGGATTTCTGAAGTTTTCACTATATTCACTATATAAACAAATCCATGTAAAACTTGTGACCCCCCAGGACGGGATCCAATTTCGAACCCAGGGCTATAATTTGAAGAAACTTGGTAGATTTCTATTAGATAAAGCTACTTGCCAAATTTGGTAGCTCTGGGCCTTTTGATTTCAGACTAGAAAATTTTAAAGCTTTGCAATATTTTTCAGTTTTGTTGCCATGGCAACCAGAGTTGTTGAAGGAATAAAATTCTTTCAAGAAATTCTTAATAGGATCATGACAGGATAATTTCTGCGAAGTTTCATTTAAATTGGATGGGTAGTGTCAGAGACAAAGATGTTTGAGATAAAAGACAACGCAAGGACGGACGAACTGACGGACACGAGCACGACGGACACCAGGCCGTGATTTAAGCCCGCTGGCCTTCGGCCAGTGGAGCTAAAATTATAACAATAACATTTTAAAATAACTTTGTAAAATATCAGTATTTAGACACAAACTTAGACATAAACAAGCAAGAGGTATCAAAGAAAAGATTTAACGAAAAGTCTGGCCATAGCCATATCGCTCCTGTGGCTAATAAAGGTAGTGCACACTGGCTCTTCACATTTAATTAGAGAAGATACAGTAAAACTGAATGCATTCAATGCAATCAACCTTTTGATATACATGATATCCCTCTAGATTGTATTGATTTTCAACCTTTTCAAGCAATACATCTAAATTAGTTGCATTGAAAAATATTCGACTTTGACAAAGACTCGGACGGAAAATGTGCATATCAGTCAAGCCATGGTCTGGTTAGTGACGATATTTATCTGCAAATAGAAATCACACTAGGGATCAAATAAAACAGGCCATGACCCTAGTTGTGTCAGGGTCGATCAGTCAGTCTTCCCACTCGCGGACATAATTTATATTGTTTCCGTTGCTAAGTTAAAAAAAAAAAAAAAAATCACAATGGCCCCATGGACTGCCAATACCTGTCAATGTCGGGTAAGAAGGCCCACTGAAAAGCCTATGGAGAGAGAGTATGAGATTACACTCCTTGAAGTATGTCATCTTGGACATAAACCTGGTCTTCTTGTGATGAATTCTATCGCCAAGCTCTCTGGGAATCACCAATTACCTGTAGTGTTACTTAATACCACAAAAAAAAAATGCATTATCTTTCAAACCCGGGACACCTGTTGCCCGTATCACATTAATCCTACATAGGTTATGCCTATGATAAAACGTTCTCCGGTAAGCCGAACTCTTAAAAAAATCGAGTTCCACAGGTAACTTTGACACGAATGAGTTCGATAACCTGAGCATTCCTCCCGAATAAAAAAAAACAAGGCTTTTTGACCTTGTCACCAAAAATGTCAATTTGCACGCAAATACAGATGCTGAACTTAGTCACGCTGACAGAGTTCGTATGAAAATCGATACTGGTGATCACCCACCTACATGTATAAAACTATCAAAGAGATTTTGTGTGGACTTAAGAAAGGTAAAAAAAGATTACTATATATAAGTCGTATTCATTTTCGGCCACTGACGATATTTTTTTATTATTATTATAATTTTTTTCCCCTTCTTTTTCTTCTTCTTTTTTTTTTTTTTTTTTTTTTTTTTTTTTTTGAAGGGCTGAATATTTTAGCTCACTAGACTTAAAGTCTGGTAATTGGCAAGTTTTAATGGACGAAAATTATAAGGATAAGCCATCTCTTACATTTCTTAGAGGTCTGTTTCACTTAGATGTAATGCCATTTGGACTTAGTTATTCTCTTGCCATATTTCAGCAATTAATGTATCGTGTACTTGAATGGTTGAGTGATTTTACCACTGCTACTTAGATGACAATTATTCTAATTTACTCAGAAACTCATGAAAAAACACACGGAAGATATCGGACTTGTGTTTGATCGTTTACGTAGGCATAGTTTACGTCTAAAGTTGAAAAGGGCAGTTTTCTAAACAAGGAAACAAACTATCAAGGTTTTATTACCAATGAACATGACCTCCAGCCAGGGCAAAAGAAAGTTAATGTAATCTGATTAATGTCACCTCCTTCGAGGGTGAAAGAAGTTCGTAGCTATATTGGAAAGTGTATAAATTAAAGAATATTCGACCCACATTTCTCAAGTATCGCAGAAGCAATTATACCTTTTTCCAGAAAGTAAACCAAGTTCAGGTGGTGGGAGAAATGCCAATTGGCTTTGATAAATTGAAATATATGGATATGCTAGCAGAGTTACCACTCATCTGTTTTCCGGATACGAGATTACTATATAAATAGTACGCTGATGCTTGTCATAAATGTATAGGTGCTTTTGTTATGAAAACAATTGCACACATAGGTCAAGACCTTGAACGAACTGTATATTATCATTTACACAGGTTAAGTGATACACAAACTCGGTGGTCTACTATAGAGAAAGATGGCTTAAGTAATACAATAAAGTCTTAAGAAACTATATCGCTATTTACACATTTTTTTTTTGTGATCAGAAACTAAGAATATGATTGAAACATGATGGATAACTTGTTTACTATATTATCTCCCGTTTCAATATGCCACGGTTGCATATGTTGTTGAGTACATACCTAAATCAGAATTATGAGCAAGGTAAAATGTAGTAGACGTATGTCTAGAATTCTAGGTACTGACCGCAGTTTCTTAGAACTGACCAAAGTTGATCACAAATATGATCATGTCCGGTCGGTTATTTTCACTTTCCTGTTACTAGAATACTAATGATAAATAAAGAAGCCCTACCCCAAGTCATCAGGACGGGATAATCGGTTGCCGGAAAACTCTCTCTCTGTATCTCACATTTTGTCTCTCAAACCTGGAGCTATGTTGCAAACTTTCGTAGACTAAAACTATAGAAATGTTACTTCTCGTTGTTCGTGACTTTGTTATATAGCTATTGGTGCCGTGATCAGGAAAGGTATTTTCATTGAAAGACCTTTTGCAAGTATTTAGGATAAAAGAGCGCGTACAATGACAGTGTTTCCTTGTTAATTTTTGTAACTGCGAGGCAGCGTTACATGTGTGCAGCTGTTCTATCTCTGGAATGCTAGTAAGTCTCATACAAGTTTGACCCATTTCCTCACCTACCTATGGCAGAACAACCAACCTTTGACGATATGTTCCGAAGCATTGGGGGGGGGGGGAAGAACAGTTAGTTGGCCTTTCTACAACTATGGGGGCTCTGGAGATAGCTAAGGTAAAAACACCCTTTAAATGCATTTCGAAAGATTTTAAGATTTGGGTTAAAAGTATCGAAAAATATGCTAGGTTGGTAGGATAAGCACGAGAGAATGTTAAGCTTGTCACTTATCAAGCCAGCATAGGACCGGTAAGTGATTTTATTAGGCAATATATGGACGAAAACCGGCGTCATAATTGGGAACACCTTAAACAAATTCTTCAGAATCGATTTTCTGAAATAGTTGATCCCTGGCACGCTCAGTTGCTGTTGAGAAATTAAAACACGGAAAAAAGGGAGAGTCGATTCAGTTATTTGCTGAACGACTGGTAACTTTAGGGAAGGACACTTTTGATGGGAATCCAAACGATATAAGGGACAAACAGCCGATTAACTATTTTACCGATGGCCTCTATAAAAATTCCATGAAAATGACGATTATGGGGAATAACCCTCAGACCCTGCAGGCTGCTACTGATACTGCAACTGCAGAACGAAATTTGTTAAAAGGCTTCAATTTGAGAACAGGACATGACTTATCCTACTTAAAAACGACTTAACCCATGGAGATAGATCAGGCGAAGAAATCAAGTGCATCTTTCAATTGTGGACTTACGCGCCACAAAGCGAAATACAGTAAAGTACTGTAATAGAGTCGTCGCTACCATAAAAATTGACAATTCTGAGAAAAAGGAAAGAAGACAATGCTATTACTGCCAAAGATACGGGCATAATTATAGCAAAATAGTGTAGATTTCAGAAACAGAATCCTTTAAACCCACAAGCTCCGATCAACTTGAAGCTGATGGCCCGATTATACAAAACCGTTCGACTGCTTTGGAAACCATAACTCTTGCCTTATAAAATTTGATTAACAGAAATATAGGGCATTAATTGATTCTGGTGCCGATGTCTCTCTTATACATATTGATGAATACAATTCATTAGGATATAAATAACAACAACAACAACAACAACAGGGAAAAAAAAAACGTAGTTTTAAATTCTGTAAATGAAGATAGTTTAGAATTAGAAGGTTGTGTTGATCTAGAATTTCAAGTTGGTAAAAATGTTATGGCTCAAGTTCTAAGTTGTTCTTAATCTTACTACAAGAGTAAGTTTAGGACGGGACTGGCTACATAATAGAGGTGTTCGTGTGTCCTACAATCTTAACTGTATTCGTGTATATGGTGAATAGTGTATCTTTGCAAGCAGATATACACGCTACATCTGTGATGCGATCACAGCCTTCGATTGAATTCCTTCACAAAGTCCACAAAGTAGCAGAGTCTATGCATGTAAAGTACGTAAAAATATGAAACTGCCTCTTTCTGGAACGTATAAAGTTAATGCTTACAATATGGAAATATTGGAAGAGAACCGGGGAATATGGTTCTTCCTTCAGTATCCAAAAATGCACGGTAAAAGCTGCATGAATGTTATAATCAATATAACTAACACACAAAACTGTTTCTTTCAAAAAGAGGTTCGCCTATTGGAAAAATAGATCAAATAGATGAAAAACTGATTGCTTGCGTGGAAAACAAATACCTGAAAATAAGTGATCAAAAATACCATCTTCAAGTATTGATGTTGGAGAGAAGTGAGTATTGGCAGATTGCCATGGATGATGAACATAAAGTAAAGACAGCTGCCTATACTTATAGGTCTTTTTTTTTTTGGAATGTGATGCCATTCGGCCTGGTTAACGCACCAGCTGTCTTCCAAGTGCTGATGGCAACCGTAGTATCGAGCTTAGATTTTACCATTGCCATTTTGCCATTGCCTATTTAGATGATTTTCTCATTTTTTCAAATACTGTGGAAGAACATTTAGACAACTTACAAGTCTTTAATAGGTTAAGAGAACATAAATTGAAAGTTGAGCTGAAAAAAAATAGGGGTTCATGAAAACTCAGACAAATTATTTAGGGATGTTATTGATGAAAACGGCCTTAAACCCGATCCAAAGAAAGTTCATGTGATAAGTCTTTACAAACACCTACATGTGTGCCTGATATCAGAAGTGTGACAGGAAGGGTAGGGTATTATAATGTACCTACAATTTCTGAAACTGCAGAACCACTCATTGCCCCGACTAAGGAAAATACAAAATTTCATTGAAATGATACGTTTCAAGAGGCATTTCTTTATCTAAAGAATTTACTAGCTACAATACCCATGTTAGGTTACCCTGATGCAAACAAACCGTATGTATTGTATTGTGATGCTTTAGACAGATGCGCCTGTCCCACTCAACCTTTGGGTTGTAAAGCGAACCCGGAGTCTCAGAGCGCTAAAAATGAAAAACCTATTTACTTTTTGTCTCATAAATTACGTGACCCAAACCAGGTGGTCTGTTGTTGAAAAGGAGTGTTTCACTATACGCTATGCTGTACAGAAAATTGATTCTTATTTGCAGAATGCCAAATTCATCATTAGAACTGATCGTAAACCGTTGAATTGCATTTCAGATTCGCCAATGCAAAATAAGACAAGAGGGACCTGATGGCCCTAAAGTCGCTCACCTGAGTCTTTTGACCAAACATGACCCATTTTCAATCTCTTTTGAGAAATCATGACAAACAATCTACTAAGCTTTCATAATTATTGGACTGAAAATGCCTCTAGCATGTACACAAGCTTTTTTCAGAATTTCTCTCAGTGACCTACTTTTTAGCCAACCATAGCCAATTTTCCCATTGTAGATATTATCAAAACAAGACTGAAAATGTGGCCTCTAGAGCGTACACAAGGTTTTTCTAAGATTTGACCTAGTGACCTAGTTTTTGACCCGACATGACCCATTTTCCAACTCGACCGAGATATCATCAAGACAAACATTCTGACCAAGTTTCATGAGTATCTAACTGAAAATGTGGCCTCTAGAGCGTACACAAGGTTTTTCTAAGATTTGACCTATTGACCTAGTTTTGGACCCAAAATGACCAATTTTCCGAATCCTCCAAGATTTTATCAAGACAAACATTCTGACCAAATTTCAAGAGTTTTGGACTTAAAATGTGGCTTCTAGAGCGTACACAATGTTTTCCTAATAATTGACCTAGTGACCTAGTTTTTGACCCAATATGACCCATTTTCGAACTTGTCTGAGATATTATCTAGACAAACATTCTGACCAAGTTTCATGAGTATCTGACAGAAAATGTGGCCTCTACAGCGTACACAAGGTTTTTCTAAGATTTGACCTATTGACCTAGTTTTTGACCCAAAATGACCCATTTTCCGAATCCTCCAAGATTTTATCAAGACAAACATTCTGACCATTTTTCAAGAGTTTTGAACTTAAAATGTGGCTTCTAGAGCGTACACAATGTTTTCCTAAGATATGACCTAGTGACCTAGTTTTTGACCTGACATGACCCATTTTCGAATTCGTCCGAGATATCATCAAGTGAAACATTCTGACTAAGTTTCATGAGTATCTGGCTAAAAATGTGGCCTCTAGAGCGTACACAAGGTTTTTCTAAGATTGACCTAGTGACCTAGCTTTTGACCTGTGATGACCCATTTTCCGAATCATCCAAGATTTTATCAAGACAAACGTTCTGACCAACTTTCAAGAGTTTTGAACTTAAAATGTGGCCTCTAGTGCATACAAAAGGTTTTTCTAAGATTTGACCTAGTGACCTAGTTTTTTACTCGACATGACCCATTTTCAAACTCGTCCGAGATATCATCAAGACAAACATTCTAACTAAGTTTCATGAGTATCTGGCTGAAAATGTGGCCTCTAGAGCATACACAAGGTTTTTCTAAGATTTGACCTAGTAACCTAGTTTTTGACCCGACATAACCCATTTTCAAACCCTTTTGAGACATCATCAAGATAAAAATTCTGACCAACTTTCAAGAATCTTGGACTGAAAATGTGGCTTCTAGAGCATACACAAGGTTTTTCTAAGATTTGACCTAGTGACTTAGTTTTAGACCCAACCTGACCCGTTTTCGAACTCGTTCGAGATATTATCAAGACAAACATTTTGACCAAGTTTCATGAGTATCGGACTGAAAATGTAGCCTCTAGAGTGTACACAAGGTAAAAGTTGACGACGGACGACGCACGACGGACACAGCACGATCACAAAAGCTCACCATGAGCACTTGGTGCTCAGGTGAGCTAAAAATTCAATTATGGGCGTTAAGCATCAGCGGTTATAACTGTACCGTAGAGATATTCATATGGAGATATGTTATCAAAAATGCCTGTTGAAAATTTACAAAGCAATTTATACAATTCTGATTATGAACCAGATATTAAAGACAAAAAATTTGAAAAGTGTGCTCTAAATTAAAATATATTTAACACTAAAGACTATGCAAAATGTGTATGTTAAATTGTCTGATGATACTGACAAACCAGTATGGGATATAGAGTTAGATATGTGTGCCGAACAAGAAAAAGATGAAACATAAATGAAAATCGGATTATCAAACGATAAGTTAACACCTTCTGTAGCAATTATATTCCTTCTTTCTGACAATATTCTATATTTCTAATACAGATGTTGATCCAGTATTACATTAATATTTGCCACACCACATGAAAAGACTTGCATTTTTACAATATCATGAGGGAAACGGGCATATGGGATGTAATAAACTGTTCGAAGCAATCAAACAAATGTATTACTGGCCGCAACTTTACAAGGGTATACATGGACATAATTATTAAGGGTTGCATTGCCTGTCAAACTGGGAATATACAGAAAATCAACATGTCATTGCAAGAGACCGATATGCCACCCTATGAGTTTACAAAAGTTGGTCTTTACATCTCAGGTTCATACTATACACAATACGTGCTTTTGTCCGATGAAGAAATAAAAAAAAGTTCTGACTCGTATTTATTGGTGTTGGAATACCAATGCAATTTTACCTGTTGCTCTCTCAAAATCCTGTGTTATAAATCTATTTGTAGGAAATACCGTTGAAACGAATCGAAGTTGTGAAACCGTGTTTACGTTGAAAAATAGAATATCGTTAGCGCAGCTTCTTTGATGGATACTTGGCTGTAGTATCTAAACAGAAACTCACATATAATATTGTTTGTGAACCTAATATAAATCAAGCGAGGTCGATACAAACAACTCCGCCATTACAAATAATATCAATTCCCTCTGCTTGTGAGACGAGTAACATGTAAATAAACATGACTGTATGGTCTCCTTATTTACACAAAAGTTACGTAAACAGATCTTCTGCTAATCCGCTGCTGAAAACTATTAGCATTGGAGTATTTGATATATAGAAACCATTCAAAGAGAAATTCTTTGATCATAAATCTATGTCAAACAACATCACCAAATTCCTACCTGACATGAAACAGATAGAAATGGATTATTTAATAGATAAGTTGTTTGAAGTACAAACACAAGATACAAAAACAAAAGGGTTATCAATCTCTACATATGCAATTACTATACTAGGGACTGTGGTACCTGTAGGGATTGTATTGCTTATACTTATGTATAAAATTTCATTCTCTTCTGCCAATAATTTGATGCGTAGGGTTGATTATCTGAGACGGCTGGTCTTTAGTAAATCTCAGCAATAAAGTATAGCTGTAAAAAGAAACGAGCCTTCTGCGCCAGTAACAACGAAGGTTTGTGGAAATGACGTATTGCAGACTCTAGGATGAGACGACATTTTCACATGTGTAATGATCAACTTGAAACAGAATCAGCTTTGTGATGCATATATGCTATTTTTATTAATCGTGTACAAGAGACGCTATACTGTGGTTGATTTGGTTTTGCAGTCTCAAAGTACATTACTGAATCTTTCATATACTTGCACGGAGATTCAATATAGCTGAATGGCTTAGTTCTTTTTGTTATGCGTGCTGTATGATATCCTGTATGATGAACACCTTGCTATCACATTATCATCAGGAGTAGTTCGGAATGTTTATTAGTGTGTAAATAATTATCTACGGTACTTCGTCAGAGGATAAATACTACAAGAGTATGAAGAAGTATTAATCTATGCTACGAATACCAAAATGGTTGTTGTAGTCGATCCAGGTAGATCCAGGTATATGAACAGTGTTTTTATGAATTATGGTACTTCCACCTGTTGATGTGAGGACGAGTACAGTAAGTCCTTAGCTTCTACTTCCGAAATCGTCTAAGGCTAATACAGTAGTAAGCTGCTCGTACGGTGATGCCATTATGGATTCACCATAAGTTAAACTAATGGAACTTCAAAGAAGAGCAAACAGACACAACAAAACTTCAAGATTTATTGAACATTCAACTTCTGTGATAATTTGACAATGGAAGTTTAATTTCAACAACAGTTATTTCTCTTTCTTTTAGCAGTGCAAGTTTCTATAATTCACTGTTTATATAAATAAAACTTCGTTTTTTATCTTTTGTGGGGAAGGTATGTAACAAGATGGATATCTTGTTTACTATACAATCTCCCGTTTCAATATGCCATGGCTGCATATGTTGTTGAGTACATACCTGCCTAAGCATTATGAGCCGGGTAACATACAGTACTTCTTTGTATTTTTGGAATTCTAGGTACTGGCCGCAGCTTCTTAGAACTGACCAGGCCTGATCACATGTATGATCATGTCCGGTTGGTTATTTTCACGTTCCTGTACACTGGAATACCGAGTATAGATAGAGAGGCCGGACTGTAAGACAGCAGAATGGGGTGGTCAATTGCTACAGAACCCCCTCTCTGTCTCTAAAATATATCTTTATATCTTTCGAACCTGGGGCTATGTAGCAAATATTCGTAGATTAAAGTTATAGAAATGATACTCGTTTTTCGTGACTTTGTTACAATCTATTTGCGTTACCAATGCAAAATGAATTATGAATGTTTATTAGTGTTAAAGTTATAGAAATGATACTCGTTTTTCGTGACTTTGTTACAATTTATTTGCGTTACCAATGCAAAATGAATTATGAATGTTTATTAGTGTGTTGGTTATTTTCACGTTCCAGTACACTGGAATACCGAGTGTAAATAGAGAAGCCGCACTCCAAGACAGCAGAATGGGGTTGTCAATTGCTAGAGAACTGTCTCTCTGTGTCTCTAAAAATGTATCTTTATATCTTTCGAACCTGGGGCTAGATAGCAAATTTTCGTAGATTAAAATTATACAAATTTTACTCTCGTTTTTCGTGACTTTGTTACAATTTACTTGCGTTACCGATGCAAAATGAATTATGAATGTTTATTAGTGTGTTGGTTATTTTCACGTTCCTGTACACTTGAATACCGAGTGTAACTAGAGAAGCTGCACTGCAAGACAGCAGAATGGGGTTGTCGATTGCTAGAGAACTCTCTCTCTCTGCGTCTCTAAAATATATCTTTATCTCTTTCGAACCTTGGGCTATGTAGCAAATTTTCGTAGATTAAAATTATAGAAATGTTACTCTCGTTTTTCGTGACTTTGTTACAATTTACATGCGTTACCAGTGCAAAATTAAGAAAGTTTCGCTGTTGGCGTTAAGCATAGCAGGCTAAAACTGTAAGATTGAGTATCTTGCAGGCACAAAGAATTCGGTCTCTGATCTTTTTTCTCGTGGGCAACCTAACGGGCTTCAGTTAGATGATTCTCCTTTACAAGTTAAAGATGTTAGTTGTCGAATGTTTTGAATAAGAGTCTTGAACTCACATCGGCCAAAAGAATCAATAACATGCCGGTTACATTCTGAAGACAGGGTAGGAAAGCCTATCTATGAAAATGAACTTAATATGCCTGCAAGCACTTGCTCGCAGAAAACGCTTTGTACCTTGTTTTTACCCAGATACAAAACCATTCCTTCGTCTCTATATTCCTAGTCTTTGCAAAATGCTATTTTAGCGGAGTACTACTCTACTTCAGGGCATATGAGGATAGAATACGACTTATGACACCATACGGGCTAAGTATTGTGGTGTTAATTTATATAAAGATGTTACATCGTATGTAACATCATGCATCAGATATGTAGCGACCAGAAAAAGAAAACAGCTGTAAAAGAAACTGATACACCCCTATATTCAAAATACCCTGAAGCATTTGCTTGTCCTGATAAGGGTGCTCAGACAATATCACACATAATTATCAATGAATATTTGTTCGCTATTCTTGTCCGCTAAAAATTTTGTCTGACAATAGGTCGGAGAACATTAATCAAACAGTGAAAGAAACATTAGTTAAACCAGGGATCTTATATGTGTATATACGATCCCTGGTTAAACTCAACATACATCATGTGACAACGTCCTTTTACCATCCTCAAAGTAATGGTTTGATAGAAAGATATCAACGAACTTACGTCAACGTAATGTAGAAATGCAAACAGATGTTGGCTTATGGGATATTGCAACAAGATGGATATCTTGTTTACTATCCTTTCTCTCATTTCAACATGCCACGGCTGTATATGTTACAGAGTACATACCTGAATCAGCATTATGAGCTAGGTAACATGTAGTGGAAGTATTTTTAGAACTCTGGGTAATGACCATTGCTTCTTAGAAATGACCAGACTGGACTGTAAATATGGATATATCCGGTTGGTTATGTCCATTCTCTTGTATAACTAGAAAACTGAGTATAAATAGAGAGCCGGACTGCAGAAATCTCTCTCTCCGTTTCTCACACTTTTATCTTTCGAACCTGGGGCTATGTAACGA
The DNA here is from genome assembly GCA_946811185.2 of Hippopus hippopus. Classification (NCBI taxonomy): domain Eukaryota; kingdom Metazoa; phylum Mollusca; class Bivalvia; order Cardiida; family Cardiidae; genus Hippopus; species Hippopus hippopus. The sequence goes on along the minus strand of OX328106.1, from coordinate 25,681,601 downwards.
ACTTTCGTGGAACTTTAGTAGAATAAAATCTTAGAAATGTTACTTCTTCTTGCTTTTCGTGACTTTGTTACAAAATGTTTTTGAATAAAGCTTTAGCAGCAATTCATTTTGGTGTTAATGAGTCTACAAAATTGTCATCTTTCTTTTATTTGGCAATGTTCTAGCTATTGATAAACTAGTTCTACCTATTGATAAACTTTTAAATAGAAGACGAAAACATCAAGGAGAAGAACCACACAAAGTATCATTAGAACAACAACACAAAGCTTTTCTCTTGGTACAGCAAAATCAAAAAGAAGCAAAAAAGAAACCAAATGAATGGCGAATAGCCAGACTCAAGAGGTAAAACTTAAAGTAGATGATCTTGTGTACTACAAAAATCATACCAGGAAGAATAAAGGATATTTAATGACAGCCATACTATAGTATGATTGAACAAACTTCATCTGTTACCTTTATCATAAGAAACCAATTAGACAGTAATGTCTAAAAAGTTCACGCACAATTGTATTGTATTACATTGGAGTTTAACGCCATTTTAACAGCATAGGTTATATCATGGCGGTCAGTGACGCATCCATGTTTCCTGGCTTTCTCACACCAGTACTGACACAACTTTCTTTCCAAAGCCACTGACTACTTTTCTCACATGCATCAGAGGTGACAGGCGAAAAATCGCCGGAAAAAAAGTTCGCCGCAACCGGGTATCGAACCTGCAACCTTAAGGTCACAAGTCAGATACGCTAACCACTGAGCTACCCGGCCGGGCTTCACGCACAACATCTACGACTTGCTAATTTGAACGAATGGGTAATTCCTGTAGATAAAAACAGACATATAATTAACGACGTTATAATTATGTTGTCCCACCAGTTTCGTCCGATGATTTTTCCTCTGATACAAATTCTGACACAGTTTTGCATGATGAGAGAAGTATGACAACTAGAGCAAAATAGCTAGCGACCATAGTTATCCATTTCTTTGAGTTAGAGAAATTAATGGCAAGGTTAAGAAAAGGTTTGAAATTAGTTAATGCTCTATTCCAAGTACCAAAATCAAGATATTATAAAGATAATGCAGTTTTAAACGCATACAACAATACAGTAAGGGCTTACACTAACAAGTTTTGTACCTTGAAAGCGTACAGGTAAATATTAAGAATGACACTGCACAATTACGCTAGATATCAAACCTAACAGAAAACACAAGCCATTTCTTCCTCTTGTTGGTGACGCGTTATCTTTTTTTTTGCAGCTATCAGTGAGTCAGATCTAAAGCAAATTGGAAACCGAATTTGGTCTTTGGCACTAAACCAACACAGAATAGTGTATGTTGTAGAACAAGGTCTCACAAGCATATATAAAGGTATCACGTGTTCTCATTCGAGAAAATAGACTATCGATTATTTAAACTATCAGTAGTATTCGAGAAATGGATGTTTACTTAAATGAAGCACAAACTCACGCAAAGGATAAAAGAAAATCTTAGATTTCCAGGAGTATATATGCCTATAGGTTTACTAAGTAATGAAATAAATTGTAACACTATGATCTCTCGACGTACATGCAGCCTGACACATTTGGAGATGTACTCTTGGTTTTATACATGCCCTGGGTATCAAGTGAAATACGTGATCAAACGTGTCTGCATGGTACATCAGTCCATATAAATATGAAAGCGAGATGAGAAAGCAGCGGAGAACGAAACTAAGAGAACAAGAGAATGAGACAAGATCTAGAGAGAGAGAGCAACAGAGAGCGGGCTAAAGTTAAATTTCATCTGACTGATATTCAAACTTAGAAAACTTTTCGACTCTTTCGTAATTCTATTTGATCAAGTGGTTTTTGAAGTAGTGCAACACAACGTTGTATAACATTTGGTGCCGTGACCAGAATTGGGATTTACCGGAATAACTAGAAGCACTCTAACAGCCGTAAGTCAACTAACACTTTGTGAAAATGACGGCAGAACAAACTCCTTTTGTTAGACTCTTCGAAATCGTTGAGACTTAAATATTTGAGCCTACTCATAATAACGGTGGGAGCATATGGTATAGCGAAAATAGTTAAAAGCTCCGACGATAGTTAAAGGGTCAAAACCTAAATATTTCAAAAATTTTATTAGAGCATTGAAAAATATCCGACCTTGACAAAAACCCAGACAGAAAACGTATAACTGATAATATACCAGTCAAGCCATGGTCCAGTTAGCGACTTCCTCAAACCTTATCTGTCTGCCAACAGAAACCAGTCTAGGGACTAAGTAGAGCGATAGTTAAAAGTAATACTTGGAGAGGTAATAGATTGCCAGCATGCTCTTTTAAGGCTAAAAAGGGTAAAACAAAATAAAAGGGGAATCTATTCAGGTTTATCCTGAACGATTGCTTGCTTTAGCCGAAGACACATTCGAGGCTCAATATAACCCTCCGTATTATGTTGTCCCACCTGTTTTGTCCGATGATATTTCCTCCGATACAAATTCTGATACAGTTTCGTATGACGAAAACGAATTTTTTGTCAAACGTTATCGCAGAGAACGCTCTCACATTAGTTCAGAATCAGATATTCCCTTTGCTGAACTTTGGCAAAGAATCGGATTGCGTCAAGTTGTGAGCAAAACGAACAAGTTTCTTCGTCGGCTGTTGATGACTCATCAACGGAGTCAAATTATTAATGCATGAGTATGCCTGACTAGTAGGCTTATTTATATTCTAGGCAGAATGGAATAATGTCATTTCAATAGTAATTTTGAAATCCGCGTTAAAGGTAGATCTTTCGAATAACAAATATCAAAACGTTGTGTACGTTTAGGATAAAATGTTGTATGCATTTTACTTATATCGACCTTCTGTATTTCACAGGTCATTATGCTTGTGATAAACATTTTGGCAGTTGTTGTTTTTTAAAGTTATGTTTTATGGCCGGCTGCAAAGATCATACCGAGTGACGCAGTACTAAGAGACAATGGTGTTTTCTATAAGAAATATTTACAACTAGAGCAAAATGGCTAGCAACCATAGTTATTGATTTTAAGGAATTAGAGCTATTAATGACAAAATTAAGGGAACTTTTGAAATTAGTTAATGCACTATTCGAAATATCGGATTCGCGGTATTTTAAAGATATTGAGATTTTTCGAAGCATTCAAGAATACATTTGACGGCTTACACCAAGGAGTTTTGTATCTCATTTTGGCAGTACGTTAGCCTGGTGCTCATTATCATGTTGTTTATATTTGTTATTGCCAGATGCTATTTCAAAAGAGGCAAAAAGAATTCCTCTCTGCCAAGTTGTTTACACAATATGGTAAGGCGACAGAAGACGGTAACAGCTGAAAATGAACTTCGAATCACAGAGTCGTGTAGGAACAAACTACCTGCCGAATCTGCGCCACCACTGTCTGCGGAACTTAAATACAACCTTAGTTGGTATTCGTTTATCATAGCCTAGGACACAAGGATATGAGCAGACAGACTGAGGTTACCTTTCGATTTTTTACTTCTCTTTATGTATAGCGATTGATACCGGGGTAAAAAGCTCACGTAATTACCTCAAACGCTGCGTGGTGAAGAACCCAATTAAGACATTTTTTGTGTGTGTGTGTGTGTGAAAAAAAATAAACACTTGTGAAAGAATAGTAAGTAGCTCTCTCTCTCCTTCAAAAAAAAAACAAAAATACAAACCAAACGTTTAAAAAACCTGAGAAAAAGGAAACAGCTTGTCAAACTATTGCTGCCATCGTTCAAAATGGCTGATACTAGCAATCGGAACAAAATAGTTCATGAGGTCTCGAAAACATCAGAACTCATTTCAAAAAAAAGAAACTACCGTATGTGGATCTGGAACTACTGACCAAATTGTCAGTTGATACTGCGGTAGAGGCAGCGACGAGAGTAACAACTGGCGACTTAACCGCAATTTACGAAGAAAACCCGACGGTACCATAGGCCAGAACTTGCCACACGAAGAAAACGCTTCAACGCGACGGACAACCACTATAAATGGTACAACGGCTATCAATTAAAGAAATATGACTTAGAGTAAGGTGTAACACTATGACCTTCGGCGTAGGAACGAACGTGCAGCCATGGATACATATGTGGAGATGTACTTTTAATACTATACATGCCCTGGGTATCAGGTGAAATACGTGATCCCAGCGTGTTGTATAATCGGCACGTGTCTGCGTGGTACGTCCGTCCACATAAATATGCGTGCGAGATAAGCGAGAGGCGGAGAACGAAACTAAGAGAGCAAGAGAACGGACAAGATCTTGAGAGAGAGCGACACAGAGAGCGGGCTTGTTTTTAACTTTAATCTGACTGATATTAAATTCTAAGGAAACTTTTCGACTCTTTCGTGATTATCTTAACTTAGTGGTTCTTAAGTTGTAGTATCAAATATATATTTTTGCATCCGTGACCAGGATCTGGATTTACCGGAACAACTAGAAGTACTCCAAAAACCGTAAGTTGACTTTTTCCTATACACTTTTTGAAAATGACGGCAGAACAACCTCCTTTTGTTAGACTTTTTGAAACTGTGGAGACTCAGATGAGTCAGCTCACTACAACTGTTGGAGCACAAGGCATTGCAAAAATCGTTGAAAGCTTTGACGGGTCGAAGCCAAAAAACTTTAAAAACTGGATCAAAAGTATAAAAAAGTACGAAGACACCAGCGGAAAATGTACGATTCATAGCCTATCAATCTAGCCATGGCCCAGTTAGCGATTTTCTTAAACGCTATCTGTCTGCAAATAGAAACCATTCATGGGACCAAATAAAACAAGAGTTAAAAATAAGATTCGGAGAAGTAATAGATTGTCAACACGCCCTTCTAATGCTCCGAAGGGTCAAGCAAAACAAAGGAGAGTCTATACAGGTTTATGCGGAAAGACTGCTCCCTTTAGCCGAAGACGCGTTCGAGGGTCAAGATGACACCTCGGTACAACGTCAGTTAATTGGCTACTTTATTGATGGTCTTCTATTCGATTTTATGAAAATGAAGGTAATGAGGGATAACCCCAATACTTTCAACGATGCAGTGAAGTCGGCCACAGGAGAACAAAATCTCCGAAGACGATTCACTCTCCGGACGGAAACCGAACCAAAAGAAAACATTGCCCCCAGACAAGAGGAACCTATGGACATAAGCCATGCAAGGCCTAAGGTAACTTGTTTCTATTGTAAAAAAAGAGGCCACCGCGTTAAAGACTGTAGAATTAGAATGAAAAAAGAGGCAACTGTAAATGCAGCCCAGAATAATGCAAAACAACAGCCCAGTAAAAAACCGAATATTTTATAACTGTCAGGGTATTGGACACATTGCCAGGGAATGTCCAAACACAAATTTTCAAGTAGACTGGCCACAAAATCAGCTAAACGCGACGGCTTCCCACATGTAGAAGCCAATGCGGGGAGCCATAAACCACAAAACAAGGGTCGTAAAATTATTATAAATTCGGTAACAAAAGGTCTAAATTCTTTACTTATAAAAAATTGAGAAACAAAAATACAGAGCGTTAGTTGATTCAGGCGCAGAAGTATCATTAATTCACCGACGTGTTTTCCATTCCTTGAAAAACAAACCAAAATTAAGAAAACACGATCTAAGTCTTGCAACCGCTGGAAATACGCCCTTGAGTATAGACGGCTTCATTGAGCTAGAATTCTGTATAGGTGGTATGAAAATGTTGCATAAATTTTACGTAGTTCAAAATCTAAACCGTAATGTTATTATAGGATTAGACTGGTTACAATCACGTGGTGTGCGTGTTTATCATCACCTTGGTTGTGTCAGGGTCGATCAGACATACATCCCACTTGTGGACGATGTACATATTGCCTCCGTTGCTAGGTAAAACTAGAGGCGCTTGAGGCGCCTGTATCGCTCCACAGGCCTGATATTTCTATAATGGCGAAAGGAAGTTTTTAACAATTATCATTCAATCCTGCATTTTAGCTCACTGAAGAAACAATTTGGTAGAAAACCGCCATAGGAACTTACCTGCAAAACAACAATGAAATCCAATGAATAGTTTTAGAGAAGAAATTTTTCAAAGATTTTACTTTATACCATAAAAGGAAAATGAGTCTCCCATAAAAGCCATGTTTTTTGACAGATCATTTTTTTTTAAGGAATTCTGTAAACCTGTATCTAAGGAACATTCCTGCAAAATAATAATGCTATCCAAATAGCGGTTTGGGAGGAGAAGATTTTTAAAGGTTTTTTACTTTGGTTGCCATGGCAACCAGAATTCTTCATGGAACACAATTATTTGAAGGAATTTGAAAGAGGACCACCAAAGGAACATTCCTGTGAAATTTGGTAAAAATCCAGTCAATAGTTTCTGAGGAGAAGTTTTTTAAAGAAAAAGTTTACGGACGCACGCACGCACGAACGGACGGACGGACGGACGGACGCACGACGGACACAACGCCATGACAATAGCTCGCTGGCCTTCGGCCAGTGGAGCTAAAAACAAGGTTACTATTCCCCCCAGACTGCCCATATTTGTCAGTGTCAGGTGAGAAGGCACTCTGAACTGCCTACAGAGCAAGAGTATGAGATTACACCTTTTGAACTAGGTCAAATTGGAAATGAGCCAGGTCTTCTAATGATGAACTCTATTGCAAAGCTTTCTGGGAATAACCGCTTACCTGTAATGTTGGTTAATACCACATACAAGACTTTATCTTTCAAATCCTGAACACCTGTCGCCCATATCGCACTAATTCATCCGACAGAGGTTATGGTTGTAGATAAAAAATTCCTAGGTAAGTCGAGTTCTCCTGGAAAATCAGGTAATGTAAACAACCTTGACACTTATGAGTTAGATAACCTGAGCGTTCCACCCGAACACAAAAACAAGGTGATTGACCTCATTACCAAAAATGTCGATCTGTTTGCAAACACGGACGCTGAACTAATTCATACTGACACAGTTCGCATGAAAATTGATATTGGTGAACACCCACCTATAAAACTTAAACCTTACCGTACTCAGTTGAATAACAGGAAGGTCATTGACATGGCCATAGATGAAATGTTAGGTGCAAACATAATCGAAAGAAGTCGGTCATCATGGTCATTTCCCGTGGTCATTGTAGACAAAAAAGATGGATCAAAAAGATTTTGTGTTGGCTTTAGAAAATTAAATAAGATTACTAAATCTAATTCATACCCACTTCCGGTCATTGATTATATCTTAGCTTTGTTGGGAAGAGCTAAATACTTTAGTTCACTAGACTTAAAGTCCGGTTATTGGCAAGTTTTAATGGACGAAAACGATAAGGGTAAGACAGCTTTTACATGCCACCGAGGCTTATTTCACCTCAATGTTTTGCCATTTGGACTGACCAATGCTCCTGCAATATTTCAAGAATTGATGAATCGTGTACTTGAAGGGTTAAGTGATTTTACCACTGCTTACTTGGATGATATCCTAATTTATTCAGAAACTCTTGAAGAACACTTGAAACACATTCAAGTGCAGTTTTCTAAAAAAGGAAACGAACTATCTAGGTTTTGTTATAAATGAACATGGTATCCAACCTGAGTAAAAGAAGGTTGATGTAATTGGATCACTCTCACCTCCCTCGAGCGTGAAAGAAGTTCGTAGCCTCATTGGAATGTGTAGCTATTATAGGAGATTTGTTCCACATTTCTCAAGTATCGCCGAACCAATTATAGGTTTAACTAGGAAGTATGCCAAGTTTAGATGGTCTGAGGAATGCCAATTTATCAATGATAAATTGAAACAGATACTATCAGAGATGCCACTTCTCTGTTTTCCAGATACGAGATTACCATATAAGTTGTACACTGATGCAAGTGATAAATGTATAGGTGCTTGTCTTACGCAAACAGTTGTAGAGGAAGGTCAAGACCTTGAACGACCTCTATACTATCTCTCACATAGGTTGAGTGATGCACAGACCAGGTGGTCTACTATTGAGAAAGAGGCTTATGCAATATATTACAGTCTCTAGATCATTACTTACACAACGCAGAGTTCACTATTTTTTGTGACCATAAACCATTTAAATATTTGCTCGAGTCACCAATGCAAAATAAGAAAGTTTCATTGTGGGCCTTGAGCATAGCAGGCTATAACTGTAAGATTGAGTATCTTGCAGGCACGAAGAATTCGGTCACTGATCTTTTATCTCGTGTGCCACCCAATGCACTTCAGTCAGATGAACCTTCCTTACTTGACCCAGATGTTAGTGGTCAAATGTTCAAAATAAGTGCCTTGAACTAAAATCGTTTTAGGCCGAAGCAATATGCAAGGTGCCAGCCACATTTCGAAGATAGGGTAGAAAAACCTATCTATTGGCAAATCGCCCTGCTCAAGAAGCAGAGTTTCAAATAGGTGATCCCGTGTATTACAAAAACCATACCAGAAAGAATAAATTAGATATCAAATGGCAACCTTATTATAGGATAATCGAATAAACTTCACCTGTAACATTTATCATAAGAAACCAATTACATGGAAATGTTACAAAAGTTCATGCACAACATTTACGACCTGCTAATTTAAATGAATGGGAAATTCCTACAGATAAAACAGGTAGAAAATTACGACCTTCTAATTACGTTGTCCCACCTGTTTCGTCCGATGATTTTTCCTCTGATACAAATTCTGACACAGTTTCATATGACGAGAACGAATTTCTAGTCAAACGTTATCGCAGAAAACGCTCTCACAGTAGTTCAGAATCGGATATTGCCTTTGCTGAACTACGTCAAAGAATCAGATCGCGTAAGGTTCGTGAACAAAACGAACACGATTCTTTGTCAGCTGTTAATGACTCGTCAACAGAGACGAATTAAGCATGAAAATGCATGTGTATGCCTGACTAGAAGGCTAACTTATATTCAAGGCAGAATATAATAGGTATTTTCAACAGTTGGTTTGAAAATTCGTGTTAAGGATAGATCTATAGAATATCAAATGTCAAAACGTTGTGTACGTTTAGGATAAAATGTTGTGTACATTTTACGTATATCAACCTTCTGTATTTCACAGGTCAATTTGCTTGTGATAGACATTTTGGCAGTTGTTTCTTTTAAGTTATATGTTTTGGTCGGCTGCAGCGATCATACCTAGTGACGTAATAGTAAGAGACAATGTTGTTTTCTATGAGACGAACGAAATATCTACAACTAGAGCAAAATGGCTAGCAACTATAATTATCGATTTTAACGAGTTAGAGCAATTAATGGCAAGGTTAAGAGAAGACTTAGAATTAGTTAATGCTCTATTCGACGTGTCGAAATCAAGATATTTTAAAGATAATGAGGATTTTGAGGCATTTAAGAATACATTTGAGGGCTTGCATCAAGAAGTGTTGTATCTTGAAAGCGTAGAGGTCAGTATTAAGAATGACATTGCACAGTTGAGCTCAATTGCAAACCCCACGACGAAACGTAGGTCACTTCTTCCTTTTGTTGGTGACGCATTATCTTGGCTATTTGGAACTGTCAGTGAGTCCGATCTGAAGCAAATTAGAAACCAAGTTTCGTCTTTGGCACTTAACCAACGCAGAATAGTACATGTTTTAGAACAAGGTCTTACGATCATAAACGAATTACGTGTTCTGATCCGAGAAAATGGGCAATCAATCATTGAAATAATCGGTAGTATTCGAGAAATGGATGTAAAGATCACCCAAGTGACGCATGAACTCGCGCGAAGGATAATAGAAAATCGTAGATTCCTCGAAGTATATGCAGGTATCAACTTACTTATCGATGAAATAAAAATGTTATTGCACAGTGCACGATCGTTCTTAACAAAACTAAGAGCACAGTTAGACTATCTTGCTCTTGGAAAATTGTCTACTAGAATAATAAACTACTGTTAGAAATACAAGAATCAGCCCCAGATCTAATGGCTTTAATCGCAAACCCAAAAACAGATATTTGGTCTTTCTATAAATACCTTAAGACCACAACTTTCTTTCTTGACGGAAAAATAATTATAGTCATTGCCATACCCATGTTAAAATTAGACACGGAGTACGAAGTGTACAAGGTTATTTCTATTCCGATCTTACCACCTGTTACCATCACCCATTCTTGTAAGTCACAAGATGCAGATTTATTAGCCACCTACAAGTTAGAATCGAATCGCTTCTTAACTGACAAGGCTAGAACAAAATATCAGCTATTGACAGATAGTGAAATACAAGCGCGCAGTCATAAAAACGCTAGGTTTTGTACAGTATATAGTCCTGTATTCTCTACGAGCCTGAGCAACGCGTGCCTCATAAATCTTTTCGTGTCTACTACATACGCGATAAGACAATACTCTTTTACGCAAGTAACCTCAATGAACTTATCTGTAGCTAAACACTTGTTTGATTCTACCTGGTAAATCGTCTCTAAGGAAAGTTTAAAATTTGCATTAGTGTGTAATGGCCAGCACATTGAATTGCAAACTAAACCGCCCTTAGACGTTATTAAGGTTGAAAGTGAATGCATGGCTTCAATCAAACATTTCTCTCTGATGGAACCTTTCGTTGTAGGAAAGTCTAATGTATCACACGAAAATTTCTGGGAATTAAAAACAGCAAATTTCTCTCATTCAATGGTTTGGAGACCCTTGAACGATAAATTCCCTAACGTGTCGAATATTTCAATCCCAACCCAGCTGACTGACATCAAAGACTTATCGTTAGACAATTTAATTATACAGTTAGAATTATCGACTGACAATGACTTTGACTCAAATTCCGACCGGACATTTTGGCAATACGCTAGCCTTGTGCTCGTATTCATGTTGTTTATATTTGTCATTGTCTATTGCTATTGTAAACGAAACAAAAAGAGTTGCTATCTGCCAAGTTGTTTTCACAAAATGTGTATGGTGAGTCGACAGAAGACGGCTACAGCTGAAGCTGAGCTCCGAGACATGGAGTCGTGTAGGACCAAACTACCAGCCGGATCTGCGCCACCACTGTCTGCGGAAGTACAATACAATCCTAGTTTGTATCCATGTATTATAACCGAAGACACAAGGTTATGAGCAGACAGACGAGGTTACCTTTTGGTTTTTGTTTAGAATTTTTTGTGTTATATTGCTTGATAACAGGGTAAGAAGCCCACGTAATTGCCTCAAGCGTTGCGTGGTGAAGAACCCAATTAAGACATTTTTGTATGTTTTTCTTAGTTATGAAATAGAAAACACCACTTGTTTAAAAAAAAGTACAAAGTAGCTCTCTCTCAATTAAAAAAAAAAATGCGTACCAAACATTTAAAAGCCCGAGAACAACGAAAAAGCTCATCAAACTGTTGTGGATATTATTCAAAATGGCAAATAATAACTGGAATAAATTTGTACACGAAGTCTCAGAAACACCCGAATTTATTTTGAAAAAGGAGTTACCATATGTGGAACCGGAACTATTAACTAAACTGTCTGTTGACATCGCTGTAGAAGCAGCCACTAGACTAACGACCGGCAATTTCACAGCCATTTATGACGAGAAACCAACAGCACCACAGGCTAGGAGTTACCACGCAATTAGGACTCTTCGGCGAGATGGACGTCCATTATGAGTGGTACAACAAACTGGTCTAGTGAATTGGTACAACGAATGGTACAAAGAACTGGTACAACGACAGGCAATCGACAAAAATAAACTAAGACTTAAAGAAATCAATTATTTATCTTTAATAGTGTTTAATTTCATTAGTACTACAATCAACAGTTTCAGAAACATTCAATTTCTACCTTACAGACGCTATGCTGACAGACTGATTTTATAAGTTTAGTTCAGTACTATCGTTAATATCGTGGTTTGATATTTAATACATTTTAATTTTCAACAAGTAGAAAATTTTAAAGAAAGGGACGGATGTAACATTATGACCTTCGGCGTAGGTACGAACATGCAGCCATGGATACATATTTGGAGATGTACTTTTAATATTATACATGCCCTGGGTATCAGGTGAAATACGTGATCCCAGCGTGTTGTATAATCGGCACGTGTCTGCGTGGTACGTCCGTCCACATAAATATGCGTGCGAGATGAGCGAGAGGCGGAGAACGAAACTAAGAGAGCAAGAGAATGGACAAGATCTTGAGAGAGAGCGACACAGAGAGCGGGCTTGTTTTTAACTTTAATCTGACTGATATTAAATTATAAGGAAACTTTTCGACTCTTTCGTGATTATCTTAACTTAGTGGTTCTTAAGTGGTAGTGTCACAGGAAACCAACTATTTATTTTCATGAGTGCTTAATTTCATAAGTGTTTAAAAATAGTAGATAAATAGCATTTAATTAATATTCTAATTTACCGACGCTATGCTGGCATATTAATTTCACAATTTAACACACATAGCTACTATTGTTACCATGGTTTGATATTTATCGTAAAGTCTTAATTTTCAACAAATAGAAAAATTTTAAAGAAAGAGACGGATGCAACACTATGACCTCTCGGCATAGGGACGTACATGAAGCCTGGCATATGTTTTAGTTAATCAAGTGGTTTTTGTGGTAGTGTCACAAAATCTGTAAAGCTACAATATTCGATCATTCTTGACTGAATTCAGAGCGCAATTAGATTATCTCGCTCTTGGAAAATTATCTACCAGAATAATAAACTCACTACGCCTTAGACAACTACTCTTAGAAATGCAAGATTAAGCCAAAGATTTAATTGCTTTGATCGAAAATCTAAAAACAGATATTTGGTCTTCCTCGATGAAAAGACAATTAAAGTCATTGTCATACCCATGTTAAAATTAGAAATTGAATATTAAAATATACAAGGTTTATTTCTATTCCGATCTTACCACCTGTAACAGTCAATCAATCTCGTAAGTCATAAAATACTGATATATTAGCCAATTACAAGTTAGAGGCAAACGGTTTCATAATTGACAAGGCCAAAAAAATCTTTCTCTTAAATGAAATCTTTCATGGTAGGGAAATCTATCATACATGTATCACATGAAAGTTTCTGAGAATTAAAAACCGCTAACTCTACTTATTCAGTGGTTTGAAAACACTTGAACGATCAATTCCCCGGCGTGTTGAATATCTCACTCCCATCACAGTTGGCTGACAATATGGACTTGTCTTTGGACAATTCACTTATGCAATTAGAACTATCGACAGACAAACACCCTGACTTGAATTCTAAGTGGACATTTTGGCATTATGCTAGCCTGGTGCTCGTTACCATACGTATGTTGTTTGTATCTGTTATTGCCTATTGCTGTTTTGAACGAAACAAAAAGAGTTATCAGCCACTCTGTTTTCACAACGTGTGTATGGTAAGGAAACAGAAGACAGTTATAGCTGAAACTGAGCTCTGAGCCATGGAGTCATGTAGGAACAAACTATCAGCTGAGTCTGCGCCACCAATGTCTGCGGAATTTAAATAAATCCTAGTTTGTATTCGTGTGTCATAACCGAGGATTCAAGGTTTTGAAGCAGACTACTACCAGCAAATGGAGTGGGATAGTGCACAATGTATCGAAAATCCCGGATTAAATCCTGGAGAAAGAAGTGCCTTATGTGGACTCAGAGCAATTAAACAACTTCACTGCCATCTAGGACGATTACAGACGATGCCACAAGCTAGGTTGTATGACGCAGACAGGACACTTCAATGAAACGGCCGACCCCTTAAAATGGTACAACGACAAACGACTACAGTGGTTAAAAAAGTAAGACGTAAAAATAACGAAAATTGTCTATTTGATTTGACTAGTTTAATTCTACTAGTGTTTTGAGATTAACAAATTCCATTGTATATCTTATTTGGTCATAAAGGACTGTCATTTAAGCTTTGTGAAACGCATTTTTGCGTTTATTGTCATTATTTATACATTTTTTTTTTTCTTTTTGTTTCATATGGTTATTGCATGTGCATAGATTTCTGTAGAAAATTTCAGAGGTGTGGGCAGATGTAAAACAATAAGGTCTCCTAACATGACGTCCCTAACTTAGGAAAGAGTACGCTATAATACTGAATGATCAATCCTCCGAATACGGCAATAGGTTCTGAGCATGGGCAGTCTCCGTTACCGGTAAAAGGGGTATTTCTGTCGTTGCTCAGGTTATAAAACAAAAATACCTGCGTCCACGGCTAAGAAGGGCATTAGTTTCCAGATTGGCTATCGAAATGAATGGATCATTTCTCAGTGTAAGGAACAAAAAGTATCTATAAGCAGAAAAAGACTGAGTTAAGTTTAAGGGATACTGTAAAAATGGTGATTGATACTGGGAATCACCAACCGATAAACTTAGGCATGATATAGAGTACAAGTGAATAACAGAAAAATATTGAAAATGCTGTTCATGAACAGTTACATGCAAAAATTACAAGCAAATCTACTTCCCCAATCACCATGGAGTTTTCCAGTAGAAATTATCGACAAAAGGAAAGGCTGAAAGGAATTTTGCGTTGGATATCGGAAACTGAACAGAATCAAACTGATGCCCCCTAGATAAAGCCACATGCAAAATTTGGTAGCCCTGGGCCTTATTGTTTGGAAACACAAGATTTTTCAAGTTTTCACTATAGAAACCAATGTAAAACTTGTAACCCTAGGCACATGGCCAATTCCGACTCTAGGGCTATAACTTAAAGGACGTTAGTGGAGGTCCATTAGATAAAGCTACATGCCAAATTTGGCCTTATGGTTTAGAACCAGAAGATTTTTTAATTTGTCCACTATATAAGCCCATGTAAAACCGACTCCCGGGGCGGACCCAATTTTTACCCCCGGGCTATAACTTAAAAAAGTTTGGTAGAAGTTCATTACATGAAGCTACATGCCAAATTTGGCAGCTCTAGGCCTTATGGTTTTGGACAGGAAGATTTTCAAAGATTTTCTATTATTTTCAGTTTTGTTTTCATGGCAACCAGAGTTTTAAAAGGAATTTCTTCTAAGAAATTCTGAAGACGACCATAGCAGGATCATTTCTGTGAAGTTTGGTCATAAATGGATTGGTAGTTCAAAGAGGAAAATTTTTAAAATAAAAGTTAAGGCACGCACTCCCGGACGGATGGACGGACGCACGCCTGGCGGACAAAGGGCCATGACATAAGCTCGCTGGCCTTCCGCCAGTGGAGCTAAAAACGACTACAGCAACTAGTATACCGACAGGCAACCGACCAGAATTTTTAAATAGGACTGAAGAGTGAAACATGAAGTATCTAATGCTTTATTTATACAACACTTGAATCATGGACAATATGCAAACGGATTAATTTAATAATTTAATGTGATTCATATTCATGAAGACTCACTAAAGAAAATAGGACTTGAGACCATGCCGTTATTGTTCATAATAAATTTAATACTTACCTACATGACTTAATTTTGTACATGAATTATATCTTAGAGGAATGGACGGATGTGACTCTTTGAAATGTGACACCATGAAATTAAAGCATCGTGTTTGCGTGTCTGTCCGTAAAAAAAAAACCCGTTCAAGACGACAGAGCGAGGAAAAGCGGGCTTCGACAGAGATCATCAACTATTATAAAACCTTTAAATAAAAGTTTTCCATAGTTTCCTTTATCCATAAGTTGTAGTACTTCATAGCTTGAAAGTAAAGTGGTTGTGCTACACCATAATTATCTTTGTTTGTTTAGTGTATGCTACGATCAGCATCATGGCCAGGTAACATGTACTTAAATTTACGTTAAGAACTCTAGGTATTAACCATAATTTCTGAAAAATGCATACATATACAGATATGTCCGGTAAGATACGACCTCTCACCGTATACCTGGAACACTGAGTATAAACAGGAAGCCGCACTTTGAGTCGGCAGAAATGGGTGGCCAATCGCCAATGAACTCTCTCACTTTAAGTCTTGTATCTTGAAATCTCGACACTTGGTGCTATGGAGTAAGTCATAGTACTGCTATAAAAAATTTATGAAGATCTTTCTTCTCGCCTTTCGTGATTTTGTTACAAAGTAATCAATTTCTGCCTACGTAACCATGGTTAATTAATTTCATTATGATGGATTTATAATAGGGCATTTTCCGTTGCTTATAAAAGCACGGCAACAGCTCCCTTATTCACATCTCCCAGATTACATTTGTACTTGACCAGGGCTAAAAAGTGCATTACCAAGAAACAGTGCCATGTTACCTGCGTTGTAAGCGTGTCAAACTGAAAAATTCTGGATAACAAACAACCTATTACTTGAGCATAGGGGCTACTTGTTCCCACAGTACAATGTTAAGTACGAAAGTATAATTTACACAAAACATCTTCCATAAGAAAACTGCATTTGCCAACAAACATTTAGTAATAAATACACATGTATATGAGCGGCGCTCTAGCAAAAGGTGATTCAATGCATCTACAGACGTATCGACCTATGTCAGCCTGCGCAGGCTGACATAAGTAGAACCTTTTTGCTATTTGTAAATTCTGAATGTCGAAGGAAATTCTACTACTGACATCAGCTGTTTGTTAGACAAAATGGAATTTAAGTATCCATAGGTATGTGATGACTTGTTTGATAAAATTTATCACGGAGATGTATTAGACACCCTTTTGCTATAGCATGGCCCATATGGCTTGCAACACGCGAAAAGGGGCATTCGGA
Source organism: Hippopus hippopus (assembly GCA_946811185.2). Classification (NCBI taxonomy): domain Eukaryota; kingdom Metazoa; phylum Mollusca; class Bivalvia; order Cardiida; family Cardiidae; genus Hippopus; species Hippopus hippopus. The sequence goes on along the minus strand of OX328106.1, from coordinate 25,665,000 downwards.
CATTTGCGTAAACTGTCGTCTCGGATCAGCCTGCGCACTCCGCACAGGCTAATCCGAGACGGCACTTTACGACTACAATAGATTTTGTGATACAGTAGACTTGCGCAAAACAGAAAATAACATAAAAACGGAAAGTGCCGTCTCGGATTAGCCTGCGCAGGCTGATCCGAGACGACACTTTACGCAAATGTCCGAATGCCCCTTTTCGCGTGTTGCAGGCCAATTATTATAGATGTCGATAAATAAATTATATAGCATGATTACTGACCTATTTGAGTTATCATAATATATTTACACAAGCTCGAAGTAAAAAACTTAAAAAAAACAAGAGGGCCAAGATGGCCCTGGATCGCTCACCTGAATTTTTGAGAGGACCATAGCCAATTTTTTTGAGGTATTGAAACTTTGGAAACAAAATCATTATTTTGCCAAGTAATTTTGAAAAGGTCACCTGTAAAAGTCATTTCAAAATCTGTAACCACCCCTACAATCATCACCACAGCAATGAATTTGATGAATCAGAATTCTGCAAATAAATTTTTGGATAGATCACCCAAGGACAATTTCTAGAAGAAGAGCACATGCTCGATAGTGACTAAAAACATAAGTCGAACAAGAGTACCACATGCAGGTGCCAACAATTGGCTGTTGTTTTTCGACGGATAAAAATTTCCCTGACAATTTTTGAAAAGGGTCACCCTAGGAACATTTCTGTGAAATTATTTCAAAATCTGACCTGCCGTTCCAGAGAAGAAGAATTAAGAAATTCCTCTTCATGTCCCTGTAGTGCAGATAGCCCCTACCATCAGAGCCATGTTTTTTGACAGATCACAATTTTGTGAACAACTTTTGAAAAGAGTCACCCAAGGAACATTGCTGTGAAATTATTTCAAAATCTGACCAGCGGTTTCAGAGAAGAAGAATTTTTAAGAATTTCTTCATGTCCGTATAGTGTAAATAGCCCACAGCCATCAGAGCCATGTTTCTTGATGGATCAAAGTTTCTCGAACATATGCAAAAAGGGTCACCCAAGAAACATTTCTGTGAAATTATTTCAAAATCTGACCAGCCGTTTCAGAGAAGAAGAATTTTTAAGAATTTCTTCATGTCCATATAATGCAAGTGGGCCCCTCCACCCATCAGAGCCATCTTTCTTGACGAATCAGCATTTTGCGAACAATTTTTGAAAAGGGTCACCCTAGGAACATTTCTGTGAAATTATTTCAAAATCTGACCAGCAGTTTCAGAGAAGAAAAATTTTTAAGAATTTCTTCATTTCTGTATAGTGCAAGTTGCCCCCAGTCACCAAAGCCATGTTTCTCGACGGATCAAAATTTCGCAAACACTTTTTGAAAAGGGTCACCCAAGGAACATCTCTGTGAAATTATTATAAAATATGACCAGCGGTTTCAGAGAAGACGAATTTTTAAGAATTTCTTCATTTCTGTATAGTGCAAGTAGCCCCCATTCACCACAGCCATGTTTCTTGACGGATCAAAATTTCGCGAACAATTTTTGAAAAGGGTCACCCAAGGAACATCTCTGTGAAATTATTTCAAAATCTGACCAGCGGTGTCAGAGAAGAAGAATTTTTAAGAATTTCTTCATTTCTGTATAGTGCAAGTAGCCCCCATTCACCACAGCCATGTTTCTTGACGGATCAAAATTTCACGAACAATTTTTGAAAAGGGTCACCCAAGGAACATCTCTGTGAAATTATTTCAAAATCTGACCAGCGGGTTCAGAGGAGAAGATTTTTAAAGAATTTCTTAGAAAATTCCATTTGGTTGCCATGGCAACCAGAGTTTTTGATGGAATCAAATTCTATGAACAACTTTTAAAGAGGACCTCCCAAGGAACATTCCAGCCAAGTTTGGTCCAAATTGGCCCAGCGGTTTAGGAGGAGATGATGTTTAAAGAATTGTTGACGACGCACGACGGACGACGGACACCGGGTGATCCTAAAAGCTCCCCTTGAGCACGTTGTGCTCAGGTGAGCTAAAAACTTTAAAAAAAAGAGGATTTCGAATTCACATTTCACAAGATTAAATGTATTTCGTTTTAGGTATGCTTGGAAATGACCGCAGTTCCTTCACCGCACATCTTACCATATTGAACTTCGGACATCATTAGCTGAGACGAAGGAACTGTGTTCACTTACCGATGAATACAGCAAACTACGAACTAAGACCCAAGTTCTGAGAAAAATATGAGAAAAATATAAGATTCCTTACTTTAAAACATCATGGGATTTTCAAGCATTTTTGCAACTAAGTATTAAAAATTTTGCGGTAAAACTTTTTTTTTGTCACAAAAATTCATGTGACAATATACTTTGATATTACTTTGATAAACTCATTAAACTCGTGCCTCATCTTTACAGAAGATTTGTACTACTTGTAACCAGCATTTTCTCCTATTCCCACAACGCTTTCTAACCTTTCAGACACAAATACAATCATTTGAGCCACACTGACTTTGTCATCTGCAAAAACTTTCAATATCAGCAAGTCTATAATTTTCTCGTGTAGTAAAATGTTAAACCTTTACTTTATGCTACAGAAAAAAAGACAGGTTTTGCTAGGCTAACAAATCACCGCACCTGTAAAAACTATGCCATGTAGGCAGACAAAGACTATACTGTCTACCTACAATCGCATGACTCTCGTCTAAAATAACTGATTTCAAACAAAACCAACTCTCTGAAAAGGGGGCTTATTGCATCTGCATACGCAGTCTACGCAGGCTGACATGGGTCAAAACTGTTTGCTATTTGTAAATTTTCTGCATGTCTAAGGACCATTCCACCTCCAGACCCATTCGATTGTTAGACAATATGAATTTTATGGATCCATGATTGTGTGATGACATGCTTGGTATTATCTATCACAGAGATGCATTAAACCCCCTTTTGCAAGAGCATGACTCAGTCATATCAACTGTACATACTGAAATTCTAAATAACACAGTGTACCCGTAAACCTGGGTTGCCTCTTCCGTTCACGTTGCTTTTGTACACCAAAATCAGACTGCTCGGTACTTTCAGTCCAAAATCCGTCTTCACAGTCCATTCTTAGTTTCACTCTTTGTCTTATTCTGGATTTGGAAAGCAACGTAACTTCTGATTGGCTAAACCAAATAGTTTAGACAATTAGAAGTTTTATTAATTTTGAAAATTTTGAAGAATGTTCTAAAGAATGACTGGTGAATACAGATTGATTGAATGGTGTTTTATGCCGCTCACAACATTATTTCAGTTATATCACGGCGACAGCTCACATAACTCATGCATTTCCTGGGTTTTGCCAGTACTAGGCTAGGACTCTGAAGTGTCTTGCCCAAGGGCACTCACACAAAAAACCAAGTGGATGCAGTGCGGCTCGAGCCAGGGGCCTCCAGTTTACGAGTCCCACACTTTACCACTGAGCCACGCAGGACCCCGGTGAGTACAGACCCTGATGTCGGTTCTACATTACACGGTGATCCTGTGCGACATTATGGCCAACAAGTCATGCAATATTACCTGTTGTTTCTACTACTCACACCAATTTTGATGAAATCTTAATGGTAAAGATGACTTTCCATAGTACCATCATAACTTTTGAACTCCTGAGAAGAAAAGCACAACAGCTATCTCCGAGTAAGGTGAAATGTTTTAATGTCCATTGGACCAATATTTATAACATCCCTATCAGTCAAACTACCTTTCTCCATTAGATGAGACAAATACATCTCTTTGGTATCCATCACAACACTATTTTGCTGACCAAACAGCTCTGACGGTTTTAAATTCATGGGTTCAAACAAAGGACAGAAAGTTTCTGTATGTTTGGCGCTGCAAGAAATTCCGCGTCTGAAAAGCGTAAGTGAAACACCATCTGATTTATAAGAGTCGCTGGCAAGATTTTTTATGTTTGCAATGACGACGTCACATGGCACTTTTTGTTTTAAAAAGGTAAATATGCTCTTCGAAGGACTGAGCCTTCCAGAAGCAAATAGTGTATATATTGGGTGTTGCAGAATGTCGTTCAAAAATACACTATTTATAGATGGCAGGATCGTTTCTCTTTCTGACGGCTTGTCGTATGGGACACGTGATTCAAATTCAATAAAAAATAACACTTTAGTTGGTTTGTTATCTGTCGCCCCTTCTGGTAAATCCATTTCCGGTCGGGGAGCGACTCTGTCAATCATTACATCTAAATTACCCGGCATGCCACTGACAACACCATGAGGCTGCGCAGAATGTAAAGTCAAACGTAAAACATCGTCTTGGATAACAGCCATAGATGTCATGGGATAAACGTTACCATCAAACGGAAGAGATTCCCGAAATTTTCTCTTCAAAAACTGTAGACCATTCGAATCAACATAAAACTCGTCACCATTTTTGATACCCGTAGTTAATCTCATGGCCAGATCACCACTGAAATTAATCAACTTTGATAAATCACTCATCACCTCAACGCGTATCGCTCGCCCTGTGATCGCTTTTGTAATTGGCAATTTGTATACAACACTGAACTCGTCGAAAACGTATTTCACCCCGCAAGAAGTAGTTCCGATAAATGGATAAATTTTAGGCTGACTTTTGCTAGCTTTATACTCCGTTCCCTGAGATAACATTGTGTATGCTCCTCCTTGTCCAACATAATGTCGCCAATCGATTTCTAGCTTTGTACAAAAACTCTCACTCTTGTAACATACCTTACTGGGAGAACCCAAACTCTCAGAGAAAGTAACATTAACATGCGAATTTTCGCATGTAAAATACCCGTTGTTGACAGGTATATTCTTTACGGGATTTCTTGTTTTGGCTGCAGAGTTTTTGGGCACCTTTTTCATCGTATATATTAACAGACTCACTGGCGGAATACGAGCTTCAAAAACAATATGAACTGTATCATCAAAAACCATACTGTCATACTCTATGTTTTCACCTCTGTGATCTAAAACATTCACATCTAAAGAGTCAATAGTCAATGTCACAATCTCACGTCTTATCTGGGTTAAAGAGTTCACCAGAATTACTTTAGTACCTGATGTGGTCACCGGTAAAGGAACTCGCTTTGTAAGACTATCATGTGCTGCCCTATGTAAGCTACTGTGAACTAAATGTTCTGAAACACTTGAATTATGTATTAGATACTGAACTGCAGTACTAAGAACGGACTGAGTTCTAGCAAACCCTTTAGATAAACGTTCTTCATAATCTATCACTACATGTGCACGGGACGTGCCTGTTACTGCATCATGGTGCATAAAAACACCAATATCTTGCCTTGCCGTCACTAAATCATTTAACATCTTTCTCCTCGCGTATTCGGGAATGGTTTTACCGCCATTAAAAACCACAGCAGTAAATAGTTCGGCTGCACGTAAGCTTTCTATCAGCTCTCGGCCGAGTCTTTTGTCAAACATTCGGGTTGTAAAATAACCTGTCCAATATTCAGTCGATTCAGTATAGGTAAAAAAGTCCCCGCTAACAACTGGATACTTTAGACTATATGTTTTTGTGTGTTCTTCTAGCTTGTCGAAATAATCCTTCAATGTACCAAAGCGCATGCGTACTTTGAACTCTTTCTCGTGTTCATTTACGTAATTCATAAATAATCTCATATTTCTATGCTGCCTGTCCCAATCATCTGCCTTTGCATAATGAAAATCTCCACCATGAGGCATCATCATAATTTTTTGGCGGTAATTCGCTGCTTTTAGTTTAAACTGCTTCACCAAAGACTTGGCAAAATCATGCAAATCAAAAGCCGTGTTACCCGCGTAGTAATCCATTCGAATAGGCTTACTGGCTTCAATGGACCCTGGGATTGGTAAATCTGCTTGCACAGTAAAATCTAACCCTCTACAAACAGTCCGATCTGGGCCACAGCTGTCAGATATTGCCATCCACTCGTAGGTATCAACCTGTAGATAATATTTTCAACGTTGTATATATGATTCACCACAGGCCTTTAAAACACGGAACACCAAAATTTTCATTCGTCGGTCGTCGAATACTGTGACTAAAAATAGCACAATGGCGCATCACCTGTATAAACGATATAGGATCGATACGCCAAAACGTTTTTTTTTTAGTAAGTGTTCAATATTAGTAAGTGTTCTACGATCGACAATTGTAAATTTCGGAGTTCCGTGTAAGACCAATCGGGCTTCAAATGGCTGTGGGTATTCCATACCATTTGAGTAAAGGAGAAGTTATCACATCAACAAACAATGTATTCATATAGTTTATAACCCTTTACCGCACAATATTTTCTACCTTTCCGAAGACGAATTTCAGATTTTGTTTTAAATTATAATTTGTCGTCTGGAAGAGCTAGCAAAACTTTGTAGCTTGAATAAAGACTGATTGATTGATTCAAAGGTGTTTAACGCCGTTTTCAACATTATTCCATTTATATCGCGGCGGCCAGTGCACCTATCCATGCTTTACTGGAGTTTTTTTTTTTTTTTTACCAGTACTCAGCACAATATTCTTTCCAAGCCACTGACTGCTTTCCCACATAACCATCGTCGAAACAATGGTCAGCGGTGAGAGAGGAATGAATCCTGACGCTAGGACTATCACCAGTCCTCGGAAAGAAATTAGCCGGTACCAATTCGGTGCTACTTGGGAAAAAACTGGGAAAAGGTGTTGACTGCCTATCAGAAACAATAATTGATCCTTTTTCGACAATATTTTCAAAAGCTATCACCAGTAGGGGACAAAAAGTAACACGTGTAAGGTAACGATTAGGGCGCCTGATGCACGATAGCCCAGCAGTAGAATCGGAAAGGTGGTGTTTCACCCTTTACAACATAAACACAATTTTGTACATGTCAAAAGTTCAAGCAATTGCAGATAACTATTTCATTGTTGCTCCAAAGATGACTCCTGCCTTTGAAATGGGAGGAAGCACTTTGAAAAAAAGAAGAAAATGCATTTTCTCCATTTCCAATAATGTTTTCGAAAGCTTTCTCCATCAGGGTCGTTAAAACTCAGTATTGTCTCCATCAGTGTCGTTAAAACTCGGGATTGTCTCATCAGTGTCGTTATAACTCGGGACTGTCTCATCAGTGTCGTTAAAACTCGGAACTGTCTCATCAGTGTCGTTAAAACTCGGGACTGTCTCATCAGTGTCGTTAAAACTCGGGATTGTCTCCATCAGTATTGTTATAACTCGGAATTGTCTCATCAGTATTGTTAAAAGTCGGGATTGTCTCACCAGTGTTGTTAAAAAGCGGAATGGTCTCATCAGTGTTTTTAAAACTCGATACTGTCTCATCAGTGTCGTTATAACTCGGGATGGTCTCATCAGTGTCGTTATAACTCGGGACTGTCTCCATCAGTGTCGTTAAAACTCGGGATTGTCTCCATCAGTGTCGTTATAACTCGGGATTGTCTCATCAGTGTCGTTATAACTCGGGACTGTCTCCATCAGTGTTGTTAAAACTCGGGATTGTCTCCATCAGTGTCGTTATAAATCGGGATTGTCTCAACAGTGTAGTAAAACTCGGGATTGTCCCCATCAAGGTTGTTAAAACTCGGGACTGTCTCATCAGTGTCGTCAAAACTCGGAACTGTCTCATCAGTGTCGTTTTAACTCGGGACTGTCTCATCAGTGTCGTTATAACTCGGGACTGTCTCCATCAGTGTCGTTAAAACTCGGGATTGTCTCCATCAGTGTCGTTATAAATCGGGATTCTCTCAACTGTGTAGTTAAAACTCGGGATTGTCCCCATCAGGGTTGTTAAAACTCGGGACTGTCTCATCAGTGTCGTCAAAACTCGGAACTGTCTCATCAGTGTCGTTTTAACTCGGGACTGTCTCATCAGTGTCGTCAAAACTCGGAACTGTCTCATCAGTGTCGTTATAACTCGGGACTGTCTCATCAGTGTCGTTATAACTCGGGACTGTCTCCATCAGTGTCGTTAAAACTCGGCATTGTCTCATCAGCGTCGTTAAAAGTCGGGACTGTCTCCATCAGTGTTGTTATAACTCGGGATTGTCTCATCAGTATTGTTAAAACTCGGGATTGTCTCACCGTTATTGTTATAACTCGGGATTGTCTCACCAGTGTCGATAAAACTCGGGATTGTCTCCATCAGTGTTGTTAAAAGTCGGGATTGTCTCATCAGTGTCGTTAAAACTCGGGATTGTCTCCATCAGTGTCGTTAAAACTCGGGATTGTCTCATCAGTATTGTTTTAACTCGGAATTGTCTCCATCAGGGTCGTTAAAACTCGGGATTGCATCATCAGGGTCGTTAAAACTCGGGATTGTCTCATCAGTTTCGTCAAAAGTCGGGATTGTCTCATCAGTGTCGTTAAAAGTCGAGATTGTCTCATCAGTGTCGTTAAAAGTCGGAATTGTCTCATCAGTGTCGTTGAAAGTCGGGATTGTCTCCATCAGTGTTGTTAAAACTCGAGATTGTCTCATCAGTGTCGTTAAAACTCGGGATTGTCTCCATCAGTGTCGTTAAAACTCGGGATTGTCTCATCAGTGTCGTTAAAACTCGGGATTGTCTCATCAGTGTCGTTATTAATCGGGATTGTCTCATCAGTGTCGTTAAAACTCGGGATTGTCTCCATCAGTGTCGATATAACTCGGGATTGTCTCCATCAGTGTCGTTATAACTCGGGATTGTCTTCATCAGTGTCGTTACAACTCGGGATTGGGATTGTCTCATCAGTGTTGTTATAACTCGGGATTGTCTCACCAGTATTGCTATAACTCGGGATTGTCTCACCAGTATTGTTAAAACTCGGGATTGTCTCCATCAGGGTCGTTTAAACTCGGGATTGTATCATCAGGGTCGTTAAAACTCGGAATTGTCTCATCAGTTTCGTTAAAAGTCGGGATTGTCTCCATCAGTGTTGTTAAAAGTCGGGATTGTCTCATCAGTGTCGTTAAAACTCGGGATTGTCTCCATCAGTGTCGTTATAACTCGGGATTGTCTCCATCAGTGTCGTTATAAATCGGGATTGTCTCATCAGTGTCGTTATAAATCGGGATTGTCTTCATCAGTGTCGTTATAAATCGGGATTGTCTCCATCAGTGTCGTTATAACTCGGGATTGTCTAATCAGTGTTGTTATAACTCGGAACTGTCTCATCAGTGTTGTTATAACTCGGGATGGTCTCATCAGTGTCGTTAAAACTCGGGATGGTCTCATCAGTGTCGTTATAACTCGGGATTTTCTCCATCAGTGTCGTTATAAATCGGGATTGTCTCATCAGTGTCGTTATAAATCGGGATTGTCTCATCAGTGTCGTTATAAATCGGGATTGTCTCCATCAGTGTCGTTATAACTCGGGATTGTCTAATCAGTGTTGTTATAAGTCGGAACTGTCTCATCAGTGTTGTTATAACTCGGGATGGTCTCATCAGTGTTGTTATAACTCGGGATGGTCTCATCAGTGTCGTTATAACTCGGGATTGTCTCCATCAGTGTCGTTATAAATCGGGATTGTCTTCATCAGTGTCGTTAAAACTCGGGATTTTCTCCATGAGTGTCGTTATAAATCGGGATTGTCTTCATCAGTGTCGTTATAACTCGGGATTTTCTCCATGAGTGTCGTTATAAATCGGGATTGTCTTCATCAGTGTCGTTATAAATCGGGATTGTCTCCATCAGTGTCGTTATAACTCGGGATTGTCTAATCAGTGTTGTTATAAGTCGGAACTGTCTCATCAGTGTTGTTATAACTCGGGATGGTCTCATCAGTGTTGTTATAACTCGGGATTGTCTTCATCAGTGTCGTTATAACTCGGGATTGTCTCCATCAGTGTCGTTATAACTCGGGATTGTCTCCATCAGTGTCGTTATAAATCGGGATTGTTTCAACAGTGTAGTTATAACTCGGGATTGTCTCACCATTATTGTTATAACTCGGGATTGTCTCACCAGTATTGTTAAAACTCGGGATTGTCTCCATCAGTGTCGTTATAACTCGGGATTGTCTCAACAGTGTAGTTATAACTCGGGATTGTCTCAACAGTGTAGTTATAACTCGGGATTGTCTCACCAGTATTGTTAAAACTCGGGATTGTCTCCATCAGTGTCGTTATAACTCGGGATTGTCTCAACAGTGTAGTTATAACTCGGGATTGTCTCAACAGTGTAGTTATAACTCGGGATTGTCTCACCAGTATTGTTAAAACTCGGGATTGTCTCCATCAGTGTCGTTATAACTCGGGATTGTCTCAACAGTGTAGTTATAACTCGGGATTGTCTCAACAGTGTAGTTATAACTCGGGATTGTCTCACCAGTATTGTTAAAACTCGGGATTGTCTCCATCAGGGTCGTTAAAACTCGGGATTCTATCATCAGGATCGTTAAAACTCGGGATTGTGTCCATCAGGGTCGTTAAAATTTGTCGTTGGTAAGAGTTAACGCCGATTCAACTATTACAGACATGTCATAGGGGGCAGTGCACATATTAATGCTTTCCTAGTGTCTGTTTCACATGTACATCCCTTAACTCCAAGCCACTGGCTGATTTTTCGGATATAAACATCGTCGAAACAATGTTCAGCTATGTTACTTGAAAATTCTAATCAGAAATGCGAAAAATATGATCATCTAAGAATCAATCAAATATGCCAAATATGAATAAAGTCCGCCATGACATTCATAGCAAGGAGATCTTTAAGAATTGCATTATGGCTAAACTAGCGACGCATATTGTAGTTCAGGACTTTCCTGCTTTTCAATAGATCAAATTCTTTAAAAGAACATGAAAGAAAAGGTCCATCTAGTGACTGCATTCCCATGCAGAATTAATCCAGTATACTACAGGAACAGTTCTATGAAATTTGGTTCAAATTTGGCCAGTTGTTTCTTGGAAAGAGACTGAAAATTAAACTTACGCACTATTGGACGCACACAAGTAAGCCGCTTTCAGACAATATATAAACTTCGCTAGCTGTCGTTCAGTTGATCCTAGATGAGAAATGTACTCACGTGACCCTGTATATCGTTCCGGCCCTCAGGATCCCAAAATTGTCTCCATTGAAATGTCATCCAGTTCTTTTCTCCCATCAGTTCTTTCACTGCACGGTGGATCCGCTTAATTAAAACGTTCTTAAGCCCCGCCTTTTTAATAAAATAAGGTATGGAGTTAGAATAGCCGAACTGGTCGAAATTTAACGAGGATTCGGGGACAACACCAAGGTTCTTCTTTATCCAGTAATGCCCTTCTATCATCTGATCTAAAATCTGATAATAATGTGGCGAGGCCTCGTCAGGTGCCACCCACATCCCAGACACAATCTCTAATCGTTTACTTTTAACAAGAGATTTAAATTTAGCTTTCGTGGCTTCGGTTTGATTCCTCCACCATACATCTAGGAAACAGCTCTCCACCCAAATGAATGTCAAATCTGGATATTGAGTAAGTTTTTCCACAATGTTTGTAAGAATGTATGTAGTTTGGTCCTCAAAATATTTCATGTAAGTTTTCTTCCAGCCCGGATCGTTATGGGAATGTGGAATAACAATAATCTCTAAGGGTTCCGATTTATATCTCTTACTGATTTTATTGTGAGTGAATTTTGTAATGTTTGCCTGAAGTACACCCTTTATGGTATTCATTTCATCTCTGTCAATCGTCATGTGATCCAATACGTCATTCAAAGTGAAATCCGCGGTAACCTTAATTTTTCCAACAGATGACACACATTGTTTCGAATTCCAGGTCAACGTTTCGGATAATTCACTGAACCGGAAGGGGTTAACACCAAAATGGCGAAATGAATCGGACTTCGTGTAGGACCTGTTCACATCATCTCGGAAAAACCACAAGCAGAATGCACAACACAGGACTAAGAGCAACAACTTTCCTAGAACATTTCTCCTTTTTATTCTCATCTTGGTGACTTTTATAGGTGTCTTCCTAACGACATAAAACCCCTGCGGTATTGTCAGCTAATTTTCCTGAAAAGAGACAGACGTATAGAATAGTTAATCAAAATGCTTTAAAAATGCTTTAAAATTTTTACCAGGCACTCCCGTGTTTTAATGACCCCTGGAGAAGAAGACTTCCGTAAAACAATCTACAAAAGAGGAAATGTTGCCAACCAGCAATATCTCCTTTTTCCCATTTTTTTTTTTTTTTTACTTGCCTTTTTAAAAAATCCAATCATTGAGTTCCTTTAACTTGTCTAAGAATGCTTTCAATTGGGGCAAGTATGAGTTTTTGTCGTCTGGTATAGAGTAATGCGTAATTTACAGATCTGCCATTATTGGCTCTTAAATCGGTGTCTGCATTTCAGCATCTGATATTAAATGTCTACATTTCTTTATTACTTAGTTTAATGATGTTTCACGACATTTTTAACATATTCTCAGTCGCACCATGGCAACGGCACAAATTATGCGTATACCTTCTTGACCCTTCTTGACCCCCTGTTTCCTTTTCAATTTAGACCCCAACAATGTTCTGAATATAAATACATCCCCCCCCCACACACACAGACACACATTTAAATATTTACTTGATTGGTTGATTGATTGTATTGGAGTTTAACGCCGTTTAAACAGCTTAGGTCATATCACGGCGGTCAGTGCACCTACGCAAGTGATTCCTGGCTTTCTCACAACTTGCTTTCCAAGTCACTTACTACTTTTCTCACATGTATCAGAGGTGAAAAGCACAAAATCGCCGGAAAGAAAGTTTGCCTCAACCGGGTATCGAACTCGCAACTACCAGGTCACGAGTCCGATCTCTACGCTAACCAATGAGCTACCCGGAATTTGCCTTCATTGAATCATTCTTCGGAGGTCAATTAAACCCCGTATAAGGGGAGGTCAGGGAAAAGTATGCTATAACCTAAATGTCCAGAGGGTTACTGGTCGTAAACACAGCAAAAAATCGAATCTGCAACAGCTTCAGCAGTCTCCGAAATAGATTTATGAACCTTTGCTTGGAAAAAGGATCTCCATATGCAGACTACGTTATCATTTAAAAGTCCATCAGTCAAAATATCTTTAAAGCCTTTAAACTGGGCCTGCGCATGACTACAATTTACCACCGCGGACAAATACTTAATCCTAATCGAATAAGTCCGAAGTAATACTTTTCTACATTCAAAGACGAGATATTTTATGCTGTAAATCAGAATTAACTCTTTCCTTTCAATGGACGATACAAGAAGATTTTGTAGGTCAACATCAAGACTGCAAAGAACGAAGTCCACTACTTTTTTTTTCTATATTATGACCAAAAGTGACCAAAAGTGTCTCTTCATCTGGCTGGAGAACTGTATTTGTAACCATTCAAAAACTTTTATTAACCCTTTACCACATGATTGCGATTTTTTTTTTCACGATTCCGAAGGAATTTGAAAACATAGTGGTAAACGGAGAAAAGGCTGGCAACCAGCATTTTTTCTCCTTTTCGCCACAATGTTTCCTACCTTTTCAGAGACAGCAATCATCTTTTGAGCTTCATGTAATTCGCCATCTTCTAATGCTTTCAATTATGGTAAGTCAAAAAATGTGTTGTGTGGTAAAGGGTTAATTCATGTGAAAGATTTAAGTGATGTACGGTGTTGACCACACACAAAATATTGTTTTTTTAGGTAGTCTGATCTTTACCTACACCTGTATAGTCTGATCTTTATCTACACCTGTATAGTCTGATCTTTATCTAATCTGTATAGTCTGATCTTTACCTACAACTGTATAGTCTGATCTTTATCTACACCTCAGTAGTCTGATCTTTATCTAATCTGTATAGTCTGATCTTTACCTACAACTGTATAGTCTGATCTTTACCTACACCTGTATAGTCTGATCTTTATCTACAACTCAGTAGTCTGATCTTTATCTAATCTGTATAGTCTGATCTTTACCTACACCTGTATAGTCTGATCTTTATCTACACCTCAGTAGTCTGATCTTTATCTAATCTGTATAGTCTGATCTTTACCTACACCTGTATAGTCTGATCTTTATCTACACCTCAGTAGTCTGATCTTTATCTAATCTGTATAGTCTGATCTTTACCTACAACTGTATAGTCTGATCTTGATCTACAACTGTATAGTCTGAACTTGATCTACACCTGTATAGTCTGATCTTGATCTACACCTGTGTAGTCTGATCTTTATCTCTCGTGTATGCTAAACTACAAAACTTACGCTGCCTACGGTGCTGAGCGGTTGAAAGGTAAATGCCTTAGCCTTAGATCAATGTTATCAATTAATTAATCCAAGCCAACCCTTGCTTTTCTGGTTGAGGTATAATGGACTTCTACAGTCAGTGTAGAATCAGCTGTGACTGAAGAGAACGTGGCTACAACCGGCCTAAATATCGAGGTTGAATGGTTCCTGGAAATGTACAAAATTGGCCAAAGGCAAAAAGTTTCGATACTTCTTGCAGATTCAATAAAATCCCTTTTCATAGTGCATGGCTCATATTTAATCTCGAAAAAATGCAAAGTCTAATCAATTCATTAGGCGGGCAGCGGCGCAAGTAATCGTTGTTGATCAGGCTCGCTAATATATCAATCACGCAAAAAGAATATTTGAATAGGATTCGCGCCATTTGGGATAAACTTGCTTCGACCCTTCATTGGAAAGGTCATCAAATTTCTACATGTCGTGCAATGTAAGTGTATATATTACTGTTTTCAACGACACTCCAACGCAAAACCGAGAGCCCCGTATATGGGTCGAGCCCAGTGCCTCCAGACTGTGAACCTTACGTCTTCACCACTAAGCAACGTAAGTCTCTGACAGGTGACGGGAGCGAGCTCCACCCACGTGTTTCTTTTTCATCCAGGAGCCCTTTCCATTAATACGCCGGAAGTAAAGAATTGCTAACATAGGGCTGAGGTTCTACAATGCCTTGCAAAAGGAAACACCCGCTTTAGATAAGCGGTGCTAATGAGAACGTCCGGTTCACAATGTTTTCAAAAGCCTTTATCCTCAAGGTCGATAAAACTCGGGACTGTTTGGTAAAGGGTCAATACAGAAAATGGACATTCCCAATCAATCAAAAAGCATTCCGATTATTTCAATTTATAGACTGTGTTTGTCAGAGTGTCAGGCAAACAAAGCGAACAGTAAAGATCCAAGATCAGTTTGTTCGTTCCGGGGAGCATGTTCTTAATCTACAATGTCCACATATTGAGTGAATTATCCCGAGTTCAGCGCAATAAGCATAAAGTAATCGTTCGTCTATAGCGGCCACTGTTCTCATACACCTTGGCTGTCTTTTATGTACGCTCGTATATCTTTATGCTAAACGTTACCCATCACCAAACCACAAAATTTCAGACTCGTCCAAATTAATATCATTTGCAGACGACAAATCAGATCTAATTAATATAAAAAAGTTTTTATTCCCAAATTATAGAAAAGAATATATTGTGGGTTATCTTCTTTTTCCCATAATTTTTTCAAATCTTTCATCCCCAGGGCCGTTAAAACTCGGGATTGTTTGGTACAGAGTTTAAGAAAAATAAATATTCACACACAGTAACAACCATGCAGTTGTTGTGGCAAAAGGGAAATCAACTGTCAAAAATCACCTAAAGCCATATTCTGTTTTATGGTCGTCTCCGGATCAAAATTCTACTTGTTTGTATTTAATTGTTTAGTTAATTATTTTTGTCCTTGCCCCGGTCAATCCTTTTCCAACTCTCTTTGCATATACTGTAGGGCCCAACAGCTGCTGTCCGATTCATCATCAAATCTAAGGCTTCTAAGCGCGACTCAAAGACCTTTGGCAGACAGTGTAGATCCAAGATCAGACTGCACAGAACGTGCAGTCTGATCTTGGATCTACGCTGTCAGATAAGGAGATATTTTTTCCCAAAAATAACTTTGAAATAGCAATATTTGCATTTCTACTATCGGCTTGAAAGTTTCATTTCACTTATTTAGAAGGTTAATTCTAAATATTCTTCCAATTCTACTTTTCAAGACAAACAATTTGATTGGCTTAGACGTTCTGCCTTAGCCAATCAGACGGCCACTTTTCGGAAAATAGAATTCAGTTTGTCTCAAGAGCGGTCCATGAAAACGGCCCGATATAAAGGAAAGAGTATCCACTTGTCAATATCTAGCAATTAATGTCAATACATGATTTTATGATGTGTATCTTATTGACACTTTCACAGAGATAACAGGACAGTTATGACTTTTTTACCTAATGAAATATTAATGAATAATGAATTAATTCCGACTTTATTACGCCGAAGTTCGCCATTCGTACGAGATGACTAATAATCTAAGCCATGCTCTGGCAAAAGGGGGTTTAATGCATATACGAGATCCATTATACAAAGCGAATCGTCACATAATCATGGATCTATAATATCCCTTTTGTCTAACAACCGACTGCATCATGAAGTAAAATGGCCCCTTTGACGTGCAGAAAATTTTCAAATAGCAAAAAGTATCGACCATTGTCAGCCTGCGCGAACTGTGCAGACTGACATGAGTCGATACTTTTTGCAACTGCTTTAAGCCCCCTTTTCACAGAGCATGGCCCGGTTTTATCACTTTAACCATGTTTCATTGATTCCTAAAGATAGATAGAGACGGACGGAAACACATGTTTGGTAGAATTATTTTAATGTTGTTTCCTTGATATTAAGTTAGATTATGTTTACAGCTTACAATGATAGCACGTACTCGGATTTCCTTGATTTTACCAGTGCAAGAATTAAGCTAATGCTTTGTCCAAGGACCTCAGAGCAATAGACGATTAAAAGAGCCCTGGAAAGGTCATAAATGAATGAGAAATACCGTTCATTAAGTAAATTTTGACTTCATCAGGCAAATGGCGATGCTGTATGGCTCCCACAAGTAAGAAGCAATAACATCGCCAACATTTCAGATTTACGTCGTCTCTGTTGACAAAATTTATGTCTACAAAAGATAACAGTACTAAAGCATGAAGTTACAGAAAAGAAAGTCTTCGGATCTGCCAAAAGCAGCGTCAATGTAGCTGCCTTCAGCTGAATGATTATTTATTGTATTGTACCGTATTGGAGTTTAACGCCGTTCTAACCGTGAGCTTAGGTAATATCACGCTGACCAGTGCACCTACGCATATGTTTCCTGGCTTTCTCACGCCAGTCCCCACACAACTTTCTTTCCAAGCCACTGACTACTTTCTGAGGTGAGAGGCGAAAAACCGCCGGAAAAAAAAAAAGTTTGCCTCAACCAGGTATCGAACCCTCAACCACCAGATAACGAGAAGATCTACGTTAACTGAGCTAACCGGCCGGATCGATGATGTGTCGTTATTCATACCAGTCGACAGATCCCTTTACAACACAATCATGAGTTTAAACGACCTCGAACTGTTACACAGGAGGCTTTTCAAAACATTGTGAGAAAAAGTGAAGATGCTGGTAACTAGTTTATTTCCCCCTCCCCCTCGCCATTATTTTCTAACGGTCCACAGACATCTTCACCGTTTGAACAAAATCTAATAACGTCGTCTGCAAATGCTTTGAATTTGGAAATGTTTAAAACTTTGTCGTTTGTTAAAGATTAAACAAACAAAAATGTGGAATTCAAAAGACTACGGCTTGGGCATACTTTTCTTTGATAATTGTCTTTTGATGATGTTTTACGTGGCTTCTAATATTGTTTCGACGCCGATCTTTCATACGTCTTTTCTGGCTACGTTGCATCAGTTCTAGGCTAATGCAGAGTTATGATCGTGGACAGTCACATGACCCGGGGCCGAATCCACCAACCATTCTTAGGAACACTCTTCGTCTTATTCTCCAATATTGTCCAAATTTGAAAGTACACAACTTCTGATTGGCTAAACCATTTCGTTTGTCCAATTAGAAGTTGTGTTACTTTCAAATCAAGTACAAGACAAGAAATGTTCTTAAGAATGGTTGGTGAGTATGGTCCGACCCATGGCTAACAGATCGAACTAGTTCCAGAACCTCTTGATGCAATATCTATTGCACCACGGAAGACCCTCGAGTGCGTATTCACTAATCATTCTGAATTCATATCTTGTTCTTTACCTAGACTTAGAGAGTAACGCAACTTCTGATTGGCTAAACCAATTCAAAATTTTGTTACTTTCAAATTCAGAAGTCTTGAAAATAAAACTAAGAGTGTTTAAGAATGGTTGGTGAACAAGGACCCTTCGCTCTACACCAACACCTATACCCCGGGTATCGTTTAGTCTCCTGGCACAAGTAACTTACTCGTATTAATCAAATAACCCTTAAGCTTCTAAACGAGGCTTAAGGCGCTTTTGCGGCCAGTGTAGATCAAGGTAAGACTGCACTGAACGTGCAGTCTGATTTTGGATCAACGCTCTCCGATAAGAATGTAATAGTCTATCCCCCCACAAAGAGAAATAACTTTGAAATTAAAATATTTGTGTTTTTACTATTGGCTGGAAAGTTTCATCTAACTTATTTAGCATGTTAAGTGGTAAGAAACAAGAAAACATATATCAGTGTCCACTATATCTCACTGATTTATAACAGTCACCTTGTCAGGCCATTTCGGACAACTCTTCCTCAGAATAATCCTTCACAAAACTCTGTATGTAGTAAGTTCAAGAAAAAAAAAGGAGGGGGCACAATTAAGAAACAACCGACTTTGTCTTCCAATACTTACGCAATTATTACGCATCACTATTATGCAATAATCGCAGCTTATCTAGTCTGAGAAACATTATATCTTTCAAATTACCGCGTTATGCAACAGGCATATGCTATCGTTTTCATGCGATTTCATATCTTATCCTTTCATTCGGTCATCATTGTCAGTCAAAGCAGCAGTTGGTCTTGTCAAATTACTCGTACTACGTGCTGCACGCTATGTTGTCAATCGGACATGCTGTCGTGTCATAGTATCGCGTTACCTTCTTTATTTGCTATGCTATCCTGTCTAGTGGTTATGTTGTCTTGATTAAAAAAGAGACACCGTGTTAATAAAACAGCCATAAAACTTGCACCATAGTATCGTGTCAATTTCTCGTCATACTGAAAATATACTGTGCTAATGCTTTAGCAGACGATTTTACGATTAAAACGCAATTATTGTGCCTTCCTTGATGCGTATATGAATATCTTCTGACATTATGTTATCATATTGAAAGATTATCTGCTGTTACAAAACCAGGTTCAGTGAATAGATATGACATGTTAGGTCAGAGCGGTATTTTTACCCACTGCCCGCAACTCCCTCCCCAGCCCTGTCGCCAATACCATTTAGCATCTGTTCGTAGTAAACTGGCAGACTGTTATCGGTCTTTGTATCAACGTCATTTTCCACCACCCTTTTGCTGCCATTAAAGTATGGTAAATAATGTAAAGACGACAACTTGTTATTATTGTAGGGTCGGTCCAAGTGTTAGTCGCTGGAATAGAAAGGAATTTAACTAGGTTGAAAGTTAATACCAACTCGCTCAGTCTTTTGTTTACTTTTAAAATGGCTCTAAATTTCATTTTTTTCCTGCTTCTTGATTCCAAAATTATAACTAAAGAATTCTATAGTTGCGTTGTGGAATTATTTTCTAAGGTAGAGCACTTACAAGAGTCTTACAGGAGGAATATATTCACACAGTGGCGCAAAGAAAATGAAAATATAAAACTCACCTCAAAAGAATATAAGATACATCCTCAATTTCATGAATAAATCTTTTTTAGTTTGTTGTGAGAATGAATGACACGCTTCATATGTTCTAGTATCTAATTTCATTCCTGCTGTATTTTCCCGTGACAGTGTACGTTTCACAGTGGTATCTGACCTCATAGACGCTGTGTGTACAATCTACATGTCTAGTCTCACGCAGAATCAGGTATTTTTTTCTCTCCACAACCTGTGTGAGTTCAGCCTACAATCTGGAACGAATGTTATTATACATGTATGTAAACTATTTTTACACCATACTTTGTTTCTGTGTACGCACGTATAGACTGAACTCTGTCAGTGCCAAATAGATCTAAACCGACCTCTTTCGTCGGCTGAAAAAAAAAACAACAACAATCCACTGACACTCAGAAGACTTGACTAAACAAGCGTATGGTATATAGATCTATATCCAAGACCTTATTGCACGTATTGTGTAGTCTGATCTTGATCAATGTTGTCCGCAAAAGTCCCTGTTTCGCCTATAGCACTGAAAGGATTCACGGTGTAACATTGCCTCAGTACTGATCATACATCGTTGTGAGTTTTTGCGGCATGCCACTATGCGATGCGTTGTAAACGTGGGGGGACGAGGGGGGCTGCAAAAAGTATCGACCCGGTCAGCCTGCGCGGCTTCGCAGGCTGACCTGGGCCGAAACCTTTTGATTTCGGTCAGTTATCTGCATGCCCAAGGCCCTGTCTGCCTGATGATAAATTTTAATCGTTTGTTAGACAAAATGGAGTTTATGGATCAATAATCATGTGATGAATTGCATGGTATCATGCATTAGAAGAGGCATATAACCCCCATTTGCCAAAATGTCTCGATTATATATTGCATCCTTCTTCTACAAAGCAGGATCTCTCTGAAGCAGCTTATAAATAAGATTTGCTATTTGCAAATATTTATCGATCATATTGTATGACTCTTGTAATGAATTAATATGTCTGTTGACTCTTTTAGCGCCATATGCGAAAACAGGGGCTTTTGCGGACGGCATAGATCAAGATCAGACAGCACAAACCGCGCAATCTGCCTTCGGATCTATACTGTACGCTTCCTTTTTCAAGCCCATATAATAAAAAATCTTTCTGAGTGTCGTTGAATTATAATGTTAGCCGTTGGAAGAGGTTGAATAAGATAAGATAAGTAAGATAATCCACCTATAAGCAGTTTGTTTCGAATTGGCCATTGTCAAAATTAGAAATAATTGAGAAAGGTAGGTTTTCAATGCAATTTTGATAAGAAGAGTCGTTATTACACCCATGAATTGTGTTAGATTAAGGAAAAGTAGCATTTAGTTCGCTATGAAACAGCAGATCATGACATTTCCTTCTTTGTGCAATAGGTTTGACCCCCAAATGCGAATCTAAGGGGTCGTGGAGCTAATGGCTGTTTTTAGCGGCAAAAATAAGGGTAGGGTAAGGGCATGAAAGATTGCGAAAAAACGGCATGGTAACGTGCTTTTTCGGACTTTATCCCCAGATTATGTGTTACTTTGAGTTTAAATTTAGCTTGGCATTTTCAGGCTAGCTCCCCGGGTTGCATTTTGTGTATTTTGGAATATAGGCTAAAATGGCATATTTTGTCAGTTTTTTCCCGACCATGCCACTTGCCTGTATTGATCAGTAATTTTACTATTTCACACGTTGAACATGATTTATTGATAAAATCTAAAGAAATAGGATTGTGCTGTTGCATTAAAGTGCATTTTATAATTTCAAGTTGATTATATAGACCTTTGATTTATAAAATTTTGTGTGACGTCCTGATTACAGACACCAGTTTACCCGAACACTGTGCGCTGCTGCCTAATGAGACTGCATTTAACCATTGAAAACTGACATTTTAAGGCTTCTGCAAACGAATGACTCGTTAAACAATGGCTAATCGAGCGAAAATTGCAACAAGAGAGCCGTGGTGGCCGTGTATCGCTCCACTGGCAAATAAGTACTAATCATGCTCATCAACCATTACAATTCTGGACCAAATAGTTTCGAACTAGAAGTCTTATAAAGTCTTCTCTATAAAAGCCAATGTGAAAGTTGTGATCTCAGGGCAAGTCAATTTTGACCTATAATTACGATTTTGACCTGTGATTATGAGCTACATGGCGTAGCTGTATGCACTGGCATTTGACCTACTTCTTGATGTTAATGAATTCGAATGAATAGATGGTAATTTGCAAATGGTATAAAATGTACACGTTTATTGGGCTGGCCCCTGCTGGCCTAATTGCTCGCACATTTACATGTTTGGCACTAAAATACAAGCATTGGTACCGCTAATCGATACCATAGGGCCTTTATTTACACCATAGCAAACTAATATGAGAGGGGATGAACCTTTTCATGTACTATTTGGTAATTCACAATTTTTCTAAGCGTTAACCACTAACCCAGTACTCAGCGCTCAAAGTTAAGCGACGTGCAGCAAGGCTAGTGCTTGGATGGGTGACCAAATCGTGAAGCAGTTCTGAAGCGTGTCCATACTACTTTTTAAATACATTTTCCTTTTTCAACGATAATTCGGATTAACGAGTCATCTTGAAATATATATAGATAATTAGAAATGTCACTTTTCAACAAATGAAAAACAATGAAGAAATAGAGGTAACTGCTGTCGAAGTTAATTTTTCTATCAACTTATTTAACCACAAAAAAAGGGAGTTTAAATAATTATTTCTCGGTCCCTCTTACTCCGTCTATCTCTGTTAAAGTTATTTCTTGTTTTCTACAACAAACACAGTGAATACGGAATAGACGCCGTTTTTTTCGGCGTTCATTTGATTGAAAGGCATTTCCTGTTGGCGTAATACATTGAGCCATGCTCTGGGAAAAGGGGGCTTAATGCATTTGCGAAAAGTATCGACCCATGTCAGCCTGCGCAGTCCGCGCATGCTGACATGGGCCGAAACTTTTCGCTCTTTAAATTTTCTGCATGTCAAAGGATCATTCTACCTCTTGATTCAGTCGGCTGTTTTAAAAAATGGATTTTTATGGATCCATAATTATGTGATGACTTGCTTGGTATAATGCATCGCGGAGATGCATTAAGCCCCCTTTTGTCAGAGCATGGCTCATTATAAAAGACACCTAACTCATTGTTAAACGGCAACATTTTTTTACCTGTCCAAATTGAAAGCATCTGCAGACGACGAATTACATGTAGCTCAAACGTTGCAATTTGTAGAAAAGGAGAAAATGGCGGTTACTAGCATTATCTCCTTTTCAAAAAAATGTTTTCAGAAGCCTTCTTTCTCAGGGCTATTTAAACTTGGGATTGTGTTGTACAGGATTAAGCAATATGCAAGTGACCAACGATGAATTTCAAATCGACAAAGGTTTACATTGCTATAGCTAGGTAAAATGAACGAACATGTTCACGCTCCGTTCGCACCGAGTCAAATCTTCGAAGAATATGACATGCGCAGACAACGCACCGATGTAATTTTTTCCACCATCTCATGTGAAAAATACAAATGCCGTACTGACGTGAAAAATACTGCGGCATTTGTTAGTCTAACCAAATTAGTTTGTACGCAGAAAATTAGATTGAAATATTAATCACGTAATGAATTAATCTATGACATCATGACCTGGGTTTCAACGACCTAGTTTTACATCTACAAGGTTGTGTACACATAAACAACTTTCGCACGCAAAAATGTTCAGAGCATAAATGTCAGAGGTCATTTGTCAAAATAAAAAAATATAAATGTACTTAAGGCAGTCACAGCAAACATACTAAGCAATAGACCTCTTCACTGTTAAATAAATCTGAACTTTTTTTTTTTTAAAAAGAGCTAAATAAATCTGAACTCTTTACCAAACGTCAACATTTTAGACCCTTCCAATTTTAAAGCATTTGCAGGAAGATAAACTAAATATGACTCGGATAATAGATATAGTCTTTGAAAATATAGAAAAGATTGTTGGAAAAGGAGAAAATGCTGGTTACCAGCATTTTCTCCTTTTCCCACAGTCTTTTCAAAAGCCGTCTGTCTCGGGGTCGTTAAAATTCGGGCTTGTTTGGTTAAAGGCATACTTTTCAATCCAGTAGCAAAAGAATCAAAATGCATCGTTTGTAATTACTGACAAACTCGCCGTATCGAACAGCGTTGACCTTATATAAGCATGCGTGTTCTGTGCGGTCTGGTCTACACTGTTAAAAAATAATAAAACGTAGAAAAAAAAAAAACATTTAGTCGTGTTTATCTGCCTAGATTTAAGTACTGTGATTATTTCTCCACCAAACACTCTCTTTGACAAACAGATAAAATAATCTTTTAAAGAGGGACCGGTGACTTCGCCAGTCCAGCAAGACGCTTGTCATCTGATGGTTGTAAGTTCGACCCTTAAATCGACCGACATTCCTAACTAGTTCCTATGACAGTCTTGGCCATGACAGCCCGCCCGGGTAGCTCAGTGGTTAGCGTATCGGTATCTCGTGGTTGTGAGTTCGATACCCGGTTGAGGCAAACTTTCTTTCCGGCGATTTTTCGCCCCTCACCTCTGATGCATGTGAGAATGTAGTCAGTGAGTTAGAAAGAAAGTGTCAGTACTGGTGTGAGAAAGCCAGGAAACACATGTGTACTCGCATTGACCGCCGTGATATGACCTCAACTGTTAAAACGGCGTTAAACTCCAATTCAGTCGATCAATATTGGCTATGACAAGCACCCTCTGTCATCTCTCTAAGTACTGCACAGGGCTTGAAACCCAGGTGTGGCAGGTTCGATTCCCCTGCTCAGCATTATTCTTTCCGTAGAATGATGGTAGTCATTGCCACAGGTACATCCCTCTGTCACAGCTGAACATTGTACGATGCACAGCCAGTGGCTTAGAATTGAAAATGATGTAACAAGTGCTGGTAAAAAAAAAAAACTCGAGGAAAGCATGTATAGGTGCATAAGCCGCCGCCATTTAACTGAAATAATTAACGGCCGGTGTAGCCTTTTCCAAACCAACACATTTTGAACACAATTTAAGCATTTGGGACGGCAAATTTGATATTGGTACAAATGCGCTAAAGTTCTCCGATGGGTAGAAAACAATGTGGGAAAAGGAGAAGTTGTTTGTTACAAGCAATTTCTCCTTTTCCGACAATGTTTTCAAAGGTTTTCTGTCCCAGGGTCGTTAAAGTCCGGGATTGTTTGGTAAAGGGTTTTATCCAAACAAACAAATCATTTCTGTAACATAAACGTTGTGACCCCATTTACCGCGGATATATTGACCTATTCTACAGCCATATAGGACAATGGTTGTATTTTGCAAACGCTATCACAGTTTTTACTTGATCTGCTGTTTCCGTTTCTCTATTATTAGTTGCAGTCATATACGTCACTTTAAATGTCAGTAAGCTCAAACAATTTTTCGCAAAAGCAAAAACTTAAAAATTCATGTTCTATGAAAAACAGGGTTTAAAGCATTTGAAAAGTACCGTCCAAAGTCAGCCTACGCAGTTCGCGCAGGCTGACATGGGTCGAAACTCCTTGCTATTTCTAATATTTCTGCAGCTCCAAGGACCATTCTGTCTCATGATTCAGTCGATTGTTAGAAAAAAAAAAAAGATTTTATGGATCCAAAAATTTAATGTGATGACTTGCTCGGAGTAATCATAGGCCTTTGAAACTACTTTCGTCTATCAAGGGATAACGAAATTTTCATTGTCGGACACCGTTACTATAAATAGCACATTGGCGATTCTCTCTTATCGTATATGGTAAGACTCATTCGGCATCCCTCGGGTGATGGGAGCCATCAAGTCCCTCGGCTGTATCTGGTAGCTTGATATGCACCTACACGGTACATTTCATCGCCGGAAGTACGCCGGTTTACCGTTCTGAAAATTTTTTCTATCTAAATCTTTCTAAATATATTTTAGTAGACAAACACTTCGTACATTCATTTTTGTGGCATTTGTCGAAGACAATGCCACTATGAGATCAATAATAAATGTTCAATATTGAATTTTGAAGACCATGTATGGTATTTTGTCCAAAACCGAAGGAAGTAAACCCAAGTAAACTCAATTTTTCAAGACAAATGAGTTTTTCAATAGCACTCAGATATATAATTGGAAATGGCGTATTGAAATAAACTGCAAAAGGCTATCGATCGTGGAAATACTTCTTTTTGAGTAAAAATAGCTTCACCTCTTCATAGCCTTCTATTGGCGCAATGATATGCACAAAATTTGTCTTCTGACCGCTTTGCTTCGGGGGTTGTTCGTTCCAAAACTAGTTCGTCCCTGGGCTTGTTCGTCCCATGATTGCACGCTACTCATTTGATTATGCATGAATATTTACAGGAAGAAAACTTTATTGTAATGTTGGGAATTAGGTCCTGACGGCCAAAGATATCTCAAAATCATAGTATTCAGGTATAAATTTAATTGAATTCAATATATTTACATGGCTTCTCTCTCTACCCATCGTGCGTCCTTCCGTCAAGGGACGTTACTCCTGACTCCTCTTGAAAGATCAAAGGGAGACCACCAATACACAAATAACGCAAACTTAGGCACCAGTAATCTCCCTTTAACCAAAGAGACGTATTAATTTGCTTAGGAGGTTGATTTTCAAGTTAATATTTAAATAATATTTCTCTTTTTTTTTAGCTCACCTGAGCACGAAGTGCTGAGGTGAGGTATTGTGATCGGTCATTGTCCGGCGTCCATCTGTCCACAATTCCTTTAAACATCTTCTCCTCCTAAACCGCTGGGCCAATCTTGGTGAAATTTGGCAGGGATGTTCCTTGGGTGAAGCTCTACCAAACTTGTTCAAGAGATTGAATTCCACCCTTAACTCTGGTTGCTATGGCATCAGAAAAGAAAAAAATAGCAAAATCTTTGAAAACCTTCTTCTCTGACATTAGAAGGCGTAGAGCTTTGATATTTGGTATGTAGCATCTCCTAGTGGACCTCTACCAAGTTTGTTCATATGATGACCCTGGGGTTAGAACTGGCCCCGCCCCGGGGGTCACAAGTTCGAACATAGGAACAAAGGAAGAAAACTTTAAAATTCTTCTTCCCTGAAACTGGAAGGCATGGAGCTGTGATATTTGGCATCTAGCATCTCCTAGTGGACCTCTACCAATTTTGTCCATATGATGCCCCTGGGGTCAAAACTGGCCCCGCCCCAGGGGTCACAATTTCGAACAAAGGAACAAAGAAGGAAAACTTTAAAATTCTTCTTCCCTAAAACTGGAAGGTGTGGAGCTTTGATATTTGG
Source organism: Hippopus hippopus (assembly GCA_946811185.2). Classification (NCBI taxonomy): domain Eukaryota; kingdom Metazoa; phylum Mollusca; class Bivalvia; order Cardiida; family Cardiidae; genus Hippopus; species Hippopus hippopus. Next base: position 25,638,135 of record OX328106.1, on the reverse strand, counting down.
TATGTAGCAATTCCTAGTGGACCTCTACCAAGTTTGTTCAATGATGCCGCTGGGGTCAAAACTGGCCCTGCCCCGGGGGTCACAAGTTCGAACAAAGGAACAAAGAAGGAAAACTTTAAAATTCTTCTTTTCTAAAACTGGAAAGCATAGAGCTTTGTTATTTGGTATGTAGTGAACCTGTTCTAAGTTTGTTAGCCCACCTGAGCACAACGTGTTCAGTTAGTTCAAAATTGGGTCACCTGGGGTCATAAACTAGGTCTCAAGGTTAAATTAAACTAATACTTTGTGGGCACTCTAGAGGCCATATTTTTTGCTCAATTGACTTGAAAATTGGTCAGAATGTTTGTCTTGATGAAATATTGGGTGAGTTTGGAATTGGGTCACCTGGGGTCATGAACTAGGTCAATTGGTCAAATTTAAGAAATACCTTGTGGGCACTCTAGAGGCCACATTTATTGCTGAATTAACTTGAAAACTGTTCAGAATGTTTCTCTTGATAAATGTTTTGACGAGTTCTAAATTGGGTCACATCGGGTGATAAATTAGGTCACTAGGTCAACTTCAGGAAATTCCTTGTGGACGCTCCAGAGGCCACATTTTAAGCTCAATTGACCAGACAATTGGTCAGAAATTGAATTACGCACGTGGAGTGAATTTCGCCTATTGACTCAGGTGAGCGATCCAGGGCCATGATGGCCCTCCTGTTTTCAAATTATTAATTCTACACACTGGCTTCCTTGACAAATGCCACATCAGCGTTCTCAACGCTTTGATTTAACGTGGTTTATCAATTCCGATTGAATATTTCACCGACAGATAGACAGATGTGAATAACTTCATCGAGGTTGTTTATGTCGTTGCTAAACAACTTACAGTGGCGCCGCCATGTATAAGAACACGTGATTGGCAATTCAAATGGAAACAACCGTTATACAGACGAGGTTAGATGTAGGTACGGAATCAGCCGAGTTGTGAAGAGTGTAGTTAGACTATATACGATATAGAGAGAGTCGCCAATGTGCTATTTATAGAAACGGTGTTAATGAAAATTTGAGTATATACCGTGATATACAGGCGGTGAACCAATGTGCTATAAGTGTTCGATGATCGACCAAGGAAAATTTTAGTGTTCCGTGATAGACCAATAGAGCTTCAAAGGTCTGTGATATAATACATCACGGAGATGCAGTCCCCTTCTGTCAGTGCGCCGCTTTATTACAATCTCCACAGGATATGGGTTGAGTTAACCCTAAGGCTACTAAGCGCGACTCACTGACCTTTTGCGGACAGTGTAGATCAAGATCAGACTGCACAGAACGTGCAGTCTGATCTTTGACCTACACTGTCCGTTAAAGAGATAGCATTCCCAAAAACATAACTTCGAAATAGCAATTTTCGGGTTTTTACTATCGAATTGAAGATTTCATTTTAATTGTTCAGCAGGTTAAGGGTTAAGATTTTCCTCGATCCTCTACATACTTCAATCTGATGTTTTCTTGGCCTAGATATGAGCCGTGCTCTGGCAAAAGGGGGCTTAATGCATCTCCGTAATCCATCATACCAAGAAAGCCATCACATACTTATAGATCCATAATAGCCACTTTTTTTAACAACCGACTCAATCATGAGGTAGACTGATCCTTTGACATGCAGAAAATCGACCAATAGCGAAAAGTTTCGGCCCAAGTCAGCCTGCGCGGACTGCGCAGGCTGACCTGGGTCGAAACTTTTCGCAGATGCATTAAGCCCCCTTTTCACAGAGCGCGGCTCATATATATTTCTACATCAACTGTAGAGACTTTATGAACCTGCGTTTTAGACTTGGCTCTCTAGAAATGAGTAGACAAGAGATCAGACTGTACAAGCTCTGTAGTCTGATCTTAATTGATGTCGTCCGCAAAAAAGAATGAAGGTAAAATGGTCGTTTGATCAAGGCCAACTTGAGACAAAACAAGGGAGAACAAGTCTGGCTGAAAATGGGATGAATAAATGATAGGTGTTTTCTGGCACATCGACAGCTAAGGTCATTAAAATGCGCGTTGTTGTTTGAATAATAGGACAGTTGATTTTAGTGATAAACGATGTTAGCGTATAAAATTGTTTAACGCCGTGAATAAACTAAAAAGGGCACGCAAAAACGCACTGAAACTGAAAATGCAACGAGTCTCCAATAGGGCAACGAGGCAAAATACCGTTTCGGAAGAACCCGTGGCGGGACATGGACCATCGTTTCCATCATTGGACCTGGCTGGAAGCTGTATGAGTATATGTTTAAGTATTAAATCCAGAGAGCCATGCCGGTTTGCTTTTTTCTCTGTGGTCACTTATGATTAAAACTCTTAACCACGCCACAAAATATTAGACCTATCAAAACTGAAAGCATTTGCAGATGACAATTAAAATGTTGTTGAAGTGATGGAATTAGCCTTCGATATGGTAGAAAACATCATGGGACTAGAAATAGGTGTGTCAGAGACACGGATGCCCCCGCTAGATGGTATTGGTCACAGATATGTCATATGAGTGAATCAATAGGTATTACAGAAAATTGTTGTTTTGGATAACAGCTTATACAGGGTTAAAAAGGTTTTTTATATATATAGCCAAGCAGATAAAAGATTATTTATACCTGATAACAAAATTGAGGACTGGTCCAAGTTGAAAGCAATATGCAGACAATAAATTATATGGTTTGTATTGCATATGGTAGAAAACTTTGTGAGAAAAAGAAGAAAATGCTGGTTTTGAGCATTAACTTCTTTTTATTCAGCGTTTTCCTTAATCTTTCAACTGAGGGTTACTTATACTCAGGATTATGAAGATCTTAACTTGAGGAATGAGAGTGAGAAATATAGCAATAATAATTACTTTGTTGGACTTCCTCTATGAGACAGGAACAAATTGGATCGAATATTATCACACTGGACTATACATGTAGTTGAAGGGTAGATTACAGCCTCAATATTCTCTGGCATAGTTCTTTGGATTTTTAAAAACCAAAACTATCTTCATATCACAATTCTGCTGAGCAGGATGTAAAACTAGGTTGAACAGTCAATTTAAACATTTGACCTTCAACTGTGACCGTGACCTTGGGCCTATCGAAACAAACTTTTCGCATGACACTAGTATTTGTTAAGGAGAACAAGTGTGCGAAGTTCTTTTTGAAATCCATTGATAAATGTAGAAGTTATGCTCCGGACAAGGTCAGTTTAAACATTTGACCTTCAACTGTGACCTTGACCTTGGGCGTATCGAATTTCATGACGGGGGCATAAAAAGGAGAAAACGCTCATTACCAGCATTTCCTCCTGTAACTACAATATTTTCAAAAGGCCTCTTCCTCAGGGTCGTTAAAACTGAGGACTGTGTGGTAAAGTGTTAATTAACACGAAAAAACCTGTAGGGGACACGTATTACTTCAAAAAAATAACATTATATCTTTCCTTTCACTTTTCCGTCTTATTTACTGATGATTGGCAAATTATCGCCTTACTGAATCCAAAGGTAAAACATTGTGACGTTTAGTATGTTTATAAAAACTTTGAAAGCCCCCTTTAAACTGCTTTATAAACAGGATGACAATTTACAGTCAACATTTAACAAGACCTAGAATTTTGCGATTTCAGAATTCTTTCTAGTTTCTATCCGAATCGGACAGTGTAGATCTAAGATTAGACGCCACGTTCTGTGCCGTCTTATCTTGATCTGCACTGTCCGCTAACGCTATTCAATCAGAACTCTCTCTTTTTCCCCCACGATGTTTTCATCTTCCTCAGGAGTGTATAGACGCGGGACGATCTGGTAAAGTGTATAAAGAGGGTTATTGTTTGCAACTATCTCTTGCAGGTGACAACACAGTTTTTATATCATTGAACATAAAACTGACAATTTATTGTACAAAATGTACAATTTCCGTAATAAAATACCGCATTTAAAATAAACTGTAACGATCTTGTGGCTTATCTTACACTAAAATTAAAAGGTTTTTCCCCATTATATAGCCTGGCATTCAGGCCCTGCATTTGAGTCATTCTAATAAACAAGGTACACAACTGTAATAAACCAACATAAATATGTGTTGTTATTTGCCCTTTATCTAAAATACAGGGTTGTTAAATCAGACGTAGGGAACATTATATTAATGCATTTGTTTTTCAGTTTAATTATTACTATTCTTTTTTATGAAAATGCTCTATATGACGGACTGATACCAGTCTACCCGTTATTCTACTTGTCACTTGTGTATAATGCTTATCTTTTTACCGAGCAATCAAGAATTTTAATGAGCTCAGGAAGGAAGGCTTTTTAAAACATTGTTGGAAAAGGAGAACATGTTGGTTACCAGCATTTTCTCCTTTAACCACTATGTTTTCTATCCTTTCGACGGCAACTTCTATTTCTTGTGCCATGTTTGATATACATACATGTATATGTATTGTCTACAAATGTTTTCAGTTTGGACAAGTTTGGATTCTGTCGTTTGGCAAAGGGTTGAACCTTGCTAAATGTCTGTCTCTCCCCGTCTGTCTGTCTGTCTGATCAAGCAGAAGATCTGCATACAGAAACATAATCTTTCGAACCTACCCTTAATTCTTCTTCGCGGCGAGGCTGAAAATAGTAAAGGGAGAAAGGTAACCTTAACCCTTTATCATACAATCCCGAGTTTTAATGACCCTGCGGAATCCTACAATGAGAAAGAATGAGAAATAAAGATAGGAAAACATGGCAAAAACAGACAGAGTAAAGAACATTAAAGGGAGACGATAGAAAGAAAAAGACTGAGGAAGAAAGAAAGAAAGAAAGAAAGAAAACGTAAATACCTTGATACTTGGACAAGATAATGATTTAAATTCAAAGAGCGAAAAATCCTTTCAATTTTTTTCACCACAGTTTTCAATACACTAAATCCTGGTCACGCAAAACTTACAATCATAAAAGTAATAAAAAGGTTGGAAGTTTTTTTGCCCCCTGGGTTTTTCGCGTTTTCACCTTACTTGACCCATAACAAAACACTCCGGTATTTTACGACCCTAATTAGGAACGCTTTTTGAAAACATTGTGGGAAAAGGAGAAAATGCTGGAAACCAGCATTTTCTCCTGTTCCCGCAATGTTTTCTATTCTTCCAGAACAAATCTCATAATTTTAGCTTCAATTCAACTATCCCCAACCTGCAAATTTTTTCAATAATTTTTCTGAAAAGAAGGAAACAAAATATTGTCCTCTAGCAAAGAGTTAAACTCCGTAATTATAAAATAACATCGGTATATCAATTTGTACGCCCCTATAGGAGACAATATTTTTTGGAAAACACTGTGAGTGAGGGACAGATTGTTTGTTATACATCCCATGTAGCAAAACCAACTTTCAACCATTACGATTGTATATAGACGACATTTTTCACCCGTAGCAACTGACTTGACATAAAACTATGGTTGCAAATGATAAAATGCTCGTAACAAGGAATCTTTCTTTTCCCATTAACCAAACAATTCAAAGTTTTAGCCGCCCTGAGATAGGGTACGATTTAGAACAATGTTGGAAAAGGAAAACATGCTGGTAACCGGAGACAAACGACAGAAAATGATACAATTTTGATATTTGTTTCAATCCGTTAGTTTAGGCTAATCGAGGATATCGAATGATGCTTGTCACGTGACTTTTAACGGCCCTTCGCCTTGCATATCAATGAAGCAAGCGCTATTCCAATATTCGTCTCCTACAAAGGATCTGAAATTCTCTCAAGTGGACTAAACATAAAATCCTTGATCTTGCTCATTTATAAAAGAGTTCGAAACAACCGAAAGTTGATGCTTGCAGTCTGCACTGAGGTAGTTGTTTCCCACTATTTCAACCCTTGGAATTCCAAATCAATATATCAAAATAATTCATTTATAGTCAAGGAAAATCGATTAAGAATACAATACCGAAGTTGTTTTTCAATAGGATATCTGCACACAGCAGACAGAATAGACAACAGAAGGGCCACGACAGCCCTGTATCGCCCTACTACCTTATACGCAAATGCGCCATACACGTAATTGGAATTTGACCGTAGGAAATCGGTATTGCGAAAATGGCAAAGAGGAGATAGGCCTAGCTTAAAAAATTACAAGATCTCTATTTCACACGCCATGTCCATAAATCAGCCATGTTCTGTGAAAAGGGAGTTTAATGCATCTGCAAAAAGTATTGCAGTCTGCACAGGCTGGCCTAGGTCGAAACTTTTTGCTACTTTTAAGGTTTCCTGCAGGTCTCAAATACAGGAATATCTAGCCAAGTAATATTGACACCAAATCTCGATGTGCTCTAACAAACAAAATTTATGTTAAAAAAGAATAATAATGGAAAAAAATTACAGCGAAAATGGCAAACATTTTATGGGAAAAAATAATACAAATATTGCTGAATCTAATTATTCAACACATCAGAGTATAACCATTATCATCTAATCAAATCATTATGAATGAAAATTAAACTTTTTTTGTTCAAATAGTTTGAATATACAATATTACGCATGTTACTGTGAGTATAGTATGGAAATTAAGGGAGATGGATGGTAACATACTGTTATAATAACAGAAGTTACTTCCCTTAAAATTATATGAGCTTGGCGGAAGCTTGCTATCACAACAATTAAGTCAAACCAAAAGCAGCCATGTTCTTTGCCGGATGAAAAATTAAAGCAAGAAATCTGAAAGGAGTCACTCAAAGGATCATTCTGACCAATTTGTGCAGAATTCTAAACTACGGTCTTGGAGAAGAATATTTTTAAAGACTTCCTTTTTTCCTTTCAGTTTTATTGCCCGGGCAACCAGAGTTTTAATTGCGATAAAATTCTGTGAAAAAACATCTGAAGAGGGTCATGAAAGCATCATCTCAGAGAGTTTTCGTCTTCTTTTAGTAGATGTAGTTGGGTAGTTTCAAAAAGGATGTTAAATATTTGAATAAAAGTAAAAGCACGAACGGACGGTCGCACGATAGACACAAGGTAATGACAAAAATTTGTGTTTGACGGTCTCTACAACCATAAAATGAATCTACAGCTTTCCGCCTAACAAACAGTCGCCTTGCCATCACACTACTTACATAATGTTATGATTTAAGGGTTGCCGGAGGCAAGGGCGACCTGTTTTTTGACCAATTACTAAGCAGGTATGTATCTCTACGCCTATGTAGAGGACAGCTTAAAAATATTTGAGACAGGAGCAATTGCCGAGAACGCACGATGTGTTCCTTCCCAAGAATAATTTCTGTACCATCATGTTTTTCCCACATTCTTTTTCTTTCATTTTACTTTTACTTTTCTTATTGTTTTTCTGCCAATTTTCTAAAAAAATGGCTAACACGGTAAAGAAAAATGAGGAGGAAAAGGGATTAGAAAAATCCCATTTATAACGAAAACAATGTGCTTTTTTGAAGGAGTGTCAACAATAAACGTTCTTGATACTCCCACAGGATAGGCAATATTTACTGTGTGCTGGTAAGTTTACATCATAACAACAGTGTTGATGTTGATGTTACTTAGTGTAACATCGGCTGTTTGGCATCCCAAATGCATGTAAAATGAAAGAATCAAACTTACATTAAAATACAATCCGCTGCAATTCACCCGACCTAATCGCATGGGATTGAATAAGCAAGCGGCCGGTATAGATCAAAGATCAGACTGCACTTTCTGTGCAGTCTGATCTTGATCTATGCCATTGTTTTCCGCAAAAAAGCCTTGTGTTCTCCCATAGATGGCACTGGAAGAGTTTGATGTTATCTACAAGACCTTGCCAACTTCTAGGGGCGTAAAAATCGTATTTGTATAGTCCTTGACTAAGATCAGTTCATGAAAAGCGCTCGTAATGGACAAATCTAATCAAGCACGTAATTACGAAAGGATTAACCCGTCACAACAAGGCTAAATCGTTGAAAGATCTTAAATATACAAAATCTGATTAAAAAAAAAATTGTCGAAATCTAGGGGAAAAAACACTCAGAAATCACGACAGCATATGGAAATCTACACTGTCGGCAAAAGGTCCTCGGGTCGCACTTAGTAGCCAAAGGGTTAAATTCTATTGTCTTTAATGAACCGTTTCTCGAAAGCTTTTTAGAGCCAAAAGCCGAATTAAAAGTCTGATGAACCGCTTTCACCAACAGACCTTTTCATAATAATCTGATCTGCAATATCGATCGGGTCTAAAACGATCGAGACCACCCCCTTTCATACCTTGTAAGGTAACATTTTTAAAGGGTCTGAATGATCGTTCGAACGCCTTTTCTACAGTATTTCAGTCATGCAACATCACCAAAATCAGTTATATAAATGATGTCTATGTCTTTCAGACCCCAACCAAAATATCCGGTCTTAAATGAGAAAGAACGTTTATGTTTGAAAACATGGTAGGGAAAGGAGAGAACCACCACTTTCTCTTTTCCGAGATATACTATCAAAGACAATAACCTCATAACCTCCCTTGAGCCCAATATTCACCTGTTAAATCTAAATTCGGACTAGTCTAAAATTTGTCGACAGGCAAAGAGTTAGGTATAAGGGTTTTACAAGTGTTAACAAGTAAGGGCACTGCTGTGCCATGCCTGAAAAAGGTACTCTCCTGGGAACCGCGCCGCCTGCTAGTATCGCAGCAGGTTTGCCTGATTACAAGTCCAACGTCAAAAGGACTAAGCCTCTGAAAAACCAAACTCACGTTCCGTTTGCAAAGAAATAACCCCAGAAGTCAAAGTCCACCTAGACTGGTATCAGTCCGTTAAATGGAGTATTTTCATTAAAAAGAAAATCATCAAATAAACTGCAAAACAAATACACTAATATAATGTTCTCAATGTCCGATTTAACGTATCTGTGCTCCAGGGTTCGATCCTCATCGGAGACGAGCGATTTCGTGGGAAAGTCCTCAGAAAGGGCACTTAAAGCCTCAATTAACCCTTTATCAAATAATCCCAAGTTAATACGATCCCGACGAAGAAGCCTTCAGAAAACATAGTGAGAAAAAGAGAAAATGTTTCATGGTAACCCGCATTTTCTCGTCTTCTCGCAATGGTTCTACACTTTCGAAGACACCTCCGCTAATCTGAACCACAAATAATTTGTCGTCTAAAAATACTTTTACATTAGACTAATAAAAAAAAAAAAAAGTCATTCGGTACAGATTTACGCTGTGGAAACCAGAAACACTTGAATAAACAAACTGATGCCGTTATATAACTAGAATTCTGCTCGAAGCGTCGAAAAACATCAGACAAACTTACAAGCAGATTCTTTATCCATTACTAGTAGTTTATGGAACCAAAGTGATTTACCAGCACTATATTTTTACCGACAAAGCGTACAGAAACCAACTGTAATGACTGAATAACTACATGTACGTAAATTAAGAAAAATTGTCATAAGCAACCCCTACCTCATACTTTCTTTATCAAAAATATTTCTTGATGATCATATTTATATTCCAAGCGGAAAACCGGTGCAGTAAACTACGAATTTATTTGTTTTATCTTTCACAGACTTTGTAGGCCTATATAAAAACCTGAAAACTTAGCACTAAAACTCAACTTGACTTTACGCATAATTTGTTTAAACAAACCCTTTTCATTCATACAGATATATTTCACAACGTAACACTTGTAAGAGTAGAAAGAAAATATTGTGACGAAAGGTTCATTTGCTAATAATGAGCAGTTAGTCCATATCTCACAATATTTTTTCAGGTTACAAACAGTTTAAACACTGCTTAAATGTAGAATATAATTAAATTTTATCTTTTTTTTTTTTTCATCGACTGCTTAAACTAAAAGTATTAACCCTTTACCACACAATGTCGAGTTTTGAAGACCTTGGGCAAAACAGGCTTTTTAAAGCATTGTGGGAAAAGGAGAAAATGCTGGTACCATCTATTCAAGGACAAATACTTTCATTTGAAAAAAACATTTGAACTGTCATCTTGAAATTACTTCAGTATGGATGTGTCTAAACTTTGTCGTGTGGTAAAGGATTAAGGTACCGTGTTAAACAGGACGTTATATCGACATGTAACTGATACTCCCCTTATTTCTACACAACGGAGAAACAAGATACGATGGCCAAGTATACCCTTTAAAACGTGCTTTATTTAAGCAATAATCTTCTTTCTATCGAGTTTGGTCATTCAGTAAACCACGGTTGTCAGTTATGAGGCACAATTAATAGCCAAAATGTTTATTTATTGCGCCACATACTTACAACTGTGGTTTATTGAACGACAAACCACGATATAAAGATTCCGATTCTAACATGACCAACGCTTGGTCAAAGGGAAACAAGTTCATATTTAGTATACAAAAGCGGATGCAGATTAATTTCCTTGAATCAACTCAACATGGCTGTTTCAGTTATTAACCAAAACAAAATCCCGCTACCCACTTGGTCAGTAGGTAAATATTAAACAAGAAGGGTCTTCATGGCCCTGTATCGCTCCACTGGCTTTTAAAGAAATGTATTATGTGCTTAATCGGCACTGACAGAGACATCATGAAAAGTTTGTATGGCAATAAGCTTTCATAGAGAAAGTAGCCATCCCAAGTCATTTTTTTTTCCCAAATGCAAAGATGATGTCAGTAAATTCAAGCAGGTCTAATCAAGTATTGTTCATTACGAATATCAATGATCTCTAACAAAGAAATGTATTGATAAGAACATTTCAAAAAACTTTAGTAGCTGGAAACATTTTTTTTTCCCGTGGCATGGATGGTAAGGTTCTGGAACAAAAAACTGAATGATATAAACCTCACTTCATAAAATATTCAACTCATCTGGGCATAACAATTAACATCAAAATAAATCACTCTCACTGAAAACTGAACATTTTCTATCCCAAAATCTTGAATACCCAACGCCAATCATGGTGTAGTTTTGATAATCAAGGGAGGTAAATGGAAATGCTTAGAAAAAATATTATATTACCAGACAGTACTAGAAAAGAATCGTCTCCTATCATAACAAACTTGATACGGTGTGAATAGAGTCCCCGAGGTATCGGTTAGCGGTAGTAGTGCTTGTATATTGTGTCATAATTGTGCGAGCATAGGTCAGCGGGGTCCCGCCAAAAAAACATGTGAACATTTTTTACCAATCGCAATTAATCTATTCACGCGTTTTTTTTTATCAATACCAAGAAGTAGGTCAGAAGCCAGCGCATCCAGCTATGCCAAATAACTGTTTCATTTCCTTCTAATCTCTCCCCATTTTGTCTCTTCTACCAGTCCATGCAGTCTTTCCATGGAATAAAGTACACGTATTAGCCTGAACAGCAGTGGTTTATTTTTTTAATACACATCTGCATTGCCTTCAAATGTAAATTGCACGGAAGTGCAGGCTGATCTTAATCTATTCTGAAAGCAAATGTTCTGTCTGGTCTGGTCTGGTCTGTCTGTCTGTCTGTCTGTCTTTATCATTAACTCGTCTTATTTTTTCCCTCCTATTATGTATGAGCCCCATTCTGTGAGATAGGGGTACATCTGCAAAAACTATCGACTCGGGTTTGCCTCCGCAATCCCGTACAGGCTGAGCTGGATCGAAACTTTTCGCTATTTGTCATTTTGCAGCAATTCAAAGGACCAGCCTACCTCATGATTCACTGCGTTAGTAGACAAAATGGATTTTATGGATCATAATTATATGATGACTTGCATGGTATAAGGCATCAAGGATCTCCATTTTAAACGCCGTTATTATTATTATATATCTTCCACCATGTACATCTAAAACACGGGTAAGCCAGAATTACCGTTTGCTCTGTCAACACGATTACAGAGGAAAGAGTCTACTGTCAGATTACAAATTCATTGACAGCATTTAGAACTACTAGTATTCTGACGTTTAGCATGACCCAGACGGTCCTCGAACCATCGACCTTCTTCACGACAGGTGTACCTGTTATCAACTTGTAAATATGCTGCACGCACAACGTTTTCTCAGCGTCTCTACTTCAACAAAGATAATGTCACATAACTCTTTGCCAGACGAAACATATCAAACATAAAGTCCCAAAAGCATTGACCCATATCAGCTTGTCCAGTCCGCGCAGGTTAAAACTGGTCGAAACTTATTTTTATTTGTAAATTTTCTGCATGTCAAAGGACCATTCTACCTCATGGTTCAATCAGACAAAAAGGGTTTTATGAATCCATACACGTTTACCTAACGGCTTGCTTGGTATACAATACATCACGGAAAAGCTTTAGATCCCCTTTTGTCAGAACGCCGCTCGACGGTATTAGGCCTATAATTGGCTTCCAACACGCGAAAAGGGGCATTCGGACATTTGCGTAAAGTGTCGTCTCGGATCAGCCTGAGCAGTCCGCGCAGGCTAATCCGAGACGGCACTTTACGACTACATTAAATTTTGTGCTACAGTTGACTTGTGCAAAACAGAAAATTACAAAAAAAAAAAAACGGAAAGAGTCGTTTCGGATTAGCCTGCGCGGACTGCCCAAGCTGATCCGACACAACACTTTACGCAAATGTCCGAATGCCCTTTTTCGCGTGTTGCAAGCTATATTGGATTATAATTGGCGAAATTTGTCACAAACAAGGGCCTCTACTGCAAGCGTAATTTGATTACGTTTGATAGAAGACAACATGATAATATAACAACATTTTTTCCTTTTCTCAAAATAGCTTCATAAGCCTTCTTCCTCAGGATCGTTAAAACTCGGAAGAACTCGTAAAGGATTAACGACCAACAAAACTAGAAGGAAAGAAAATGATCGAGTTTTGAACGGTATATGAAAAAGTGCTGGAAAAAGAGCTATAGCTTGATAGCAAATCATAGTTCCTATTCCCACAATGTTTTCTAGACCTGCAAACTTCAAGGCGTAAAACCGGTTGCTGCAGCAGTAGGTTTCAGCGTCATTACCATTCACTGTTTGGGGCCTTGTAAGATATTTCGTAATCCAGCACATCAAACAGATAATGAGTGACATACATCATGAAATAAGAACGCGAAGGGCTTTAACAAAATGACTTTGTGTGGTTTTTTTTTTTAAAAGAAGTTGCAATCTGTTAACTGTTAAGATAACCAGAAAAACGTTAAAGGCTGTATTGTGTTATGTAGGCCTACAAGCATAAGCAGTCATGAAAATACAACATAATTAAATCTGCGATAGGACATATTATTCCGTGTCAACTATTTCGTTTCAAAAGGACACCAATGTTAAAATGTACCTGTATTAACCAAGCACCTGTCTTTAGCAACCATATTTTCAGTGTCCCGTCGGTGCAATCTTAACCCTTAGGCTGCTGAGCGCGACTCAAGTACCTTTTTCCCAAAAAGGAACTTTAATATAACAACATTTCGGATGTACCATAGTCTTGAAATTTCATTTAACTTATTTAGCAGGTTAAGGGTTAATACGAATTATTACAAGTTAGACTCTACTGCATAGATCATGACGTGGCTCCCCAGTTATCCCGTGTTTTAACAAACCATAGGATGAAGGCTTATGAAAAACATTGTGGAAAATGGAGGAAACGCTGGAAACAAGCATTTACCCCATTTTCCACAATTTTATGCTAACTTTAAGAGACAAATTCCATCAGTTGGACTGCGTTTATATTTCGTCTGCACAGGCTCTCAATTTGGACCGGTCTAAAATGTTGTCGTCTGGGATAGACTTAATTACATCGTTATAATGTACCCGACGGATGAATAGCCATAATTATACAATTTCTTTGAGCAGTGTCAGTATCCGTGCAAATTCGCTTAATTCTTTCATAGAAAATGGCGCCCTTAACAAACAGCTGTTGCGGACGGTGAAGATCAAGATCAGACTGCACAGAACATGCAGTCTGATCTTTGATCGAAGTCGTCCGCTAACAGATATTAAGTTATAACCAAAGTCATTGTCGATTGCTTTAGAAATCTGCTTCGAAACCCAGAAAACAGTCGAATATATTGAGATGGCATTGGAGCAGTTAATTTATCGAAATATGCGGAAAATGTGAAAAGCGGGTTAGGGTTATTTTCATACCATGTTTTTCACTCGTGAACACAATTTCTATGAATATTGGACATAAGATTTAAGATGAACTGAATTTTCGAAAAGTTAAGTAAGAAATTATTAAAACTGTAGGTGTACGAGTAGATACATGTATATCGTAAGAAATACATTGTGGCAAGTAGCTGATGAAAATCTCGGCTTAGCTCCTTGTTGCAATTTCCGAAATACCTTTTCCCACAACATTTTCAAAAGCATTCTTCCTCCGTTTTGCTAAAGCACGGAATTGTTAAGTACTGGATTAACTCTTTACCTCAAGACAATATTTCAAACACGTCCAAATTAAAAGCATTTGCATGCCACAAGTTAAATGTGGTTCAAATGGTAGGGTTTGTCTTTGAAAGGGTGGAAAACATTGTGGGAAAAGGAGAAAATGCTGGTTACCAGCATTTTCTCCTTTTCCGACAATGTTTTCAACAGCCTTCTTTATCAGGGTCGTTAAAAGATCGCATTGTGTTGTGAAGGGTAAAGCACTTAATGGTAAGCTGAACTAAAATAACATAGTTACACAGCTTGATTTGCATCAAAATATGCCAACATATTATAATCCTCTAAAAAGAGTGTGAACTTATATAAATATATGAAGTTACTGATAAACCAAAGCTTTCATACCTGGGCGAAAACTCCAGGTGGATTCATAGCGAATTCTATTGGCGTGTTCGACCGCTATTTAAATGAGTAAATATTTTCACTAGAGGCAAAGAATGAAAGAAACTATTGCTGATTTTGAAAAGTGTATTACAACATACCGGTAACTGTAGACAGAGATCAGACGGTGTTAAAACTGCTTGAAGCATTGAAAGAGATACCACACTCTATTTGCAGGAGGCCTACACAACGACTGGTGAATCGCACGGACATGGGCGCAAAATTTTCTAATCTATCAAACAGTTGTACGGACCTGAGAGAATCGTTAACGAACTTGGAGCCTCCTGGTCAAACGGTCAATGAATGCCTCCGTTACTATGCCAATACCAAAGCGGGAGAAGATGCATTCGTGTTTGTTTCGACCGATGGATGTCGTCAAAATATCACGTGGAAAGTGTTGTTGGAAAACTCTCTAAAAGTGGCGGATTTCTTGGTAGAGAGCGGAGTTGGAAGACATGAGGTAGTTGGAATAAGCATGCCAACGTGCCCGGAATGGTTGTATGTCTTGTTTGGTTCAATGTTGGCAGGAGTACCGTCTGTTTCCTTGGTTTTTACATACAACGACGGGAGTGACGTCATAGCACTACTAGAGCGGATCAGAACGTGCTCTGTTCTGTTTTTAGACCCGGAGGCCGATGACAGTCATTGGAAAATATTGAGGGGCCTTATTGATACGATAGACAGTGACGGAACAATTACGAACACAAAATTAATGGGACTGAAAAGGGTTATTTTTAAACATCCACCGACAGACCTTCCAAGCGGGAACACAATTGAGCAAATCCTGACGTCAGATGTCAAACGTCAAACCTTACCGGAAGTACATGAATCTGACACGACGTACCTATTTCAGAGCTCCGGCAGCACTGGTGTACCAAAACTGGTGGTCCATACACACAAATCAGTCTTGAAATACATACGATACGTCCACGAAACTATCTACCCTACAGATGATATTACGTTTAACGATCGTCCCTTTATGTGGGTTGGTGGGTTCCCATTCAGCGTCGTAGCAGGACAGAAACGCGTGACCACGACAGGCGTTTTCACCTCACCGATGCAACGTCTGTCGTTCTTCATTGACGTCGTGAAGAAGGAAGGATGCACTACCGCAATTATCTTACCACCACTGATTCTGCCTTTGATGAAATTGAAGGTCAGTTCATCGTTTGATTTGTCACCCAATTTGTATGTCCGTCTTTTTCTCTCCATTGTCTCTCTTTTGATCCCTCTATTCCCCGCATTGTTAATTCGTCTTCAGGTCCGTGTCTCTGTTCCAGTCTCTGACGTTCTTGTTTCGAAAATCTTCATTGCTTTCTTAAATTCAGCTTCACACAATTAATCCTTCATGAAACAATCTCTTGTTTTCTACGACCATATGAAACAAGTTTTTTTTCCCAATCAAAGATACATATATACTCGTTTTCAGCTAGATTTTAACCCATTTCATCTTCGTTTTATGAAACTATCATGATTCCTGTATCTTCATGTAAAATGTTACCCCTGACGGTTGCAAGGTTGCACAGATTACGACCGATTGAAGAGGCATTTCATTTTCTTGAGGCCTTCAAAGAAATCACTGAACATTGTCGTTTCCGGTGTTAAATCGGAGGCAAATCTCTTGGGTTTCTTTATTCCTTACACCATATTTATTGGTAATTTATCTATGTTTACACAGCTGATTAAATTCTGAACCATTCTACACTAATCTTTATCGCCATTTTTTCTTTCAAAACCATTGTTGTAACCATCATTATAGCCATTCCATACATGTGCTACCCATCAAAGAAAATCTCGTCATTTCCACCAGTTTCTTGTTTGTATATTCTTTTAACCCATAGGCTGATGACCTTTTGCGGACAGTGTAGATCAAGATCAGACTGCACAGAACGTGCAGTCTGATCTTGGATCTACACTTTCCGATGAGAACATACTATTCCCTACTATCGAATTGAAAATTTCATTTTAGTTATTTAGCAGGATAAGGGTGGATATAAATAAGTCTAATAAATTGTCGTCTGGAAAAGAATCAAAGGAAAACATAACTCAACAAGAGGGCCATGATGGCCCTGTATCGCTCCACTGGCTTTTTAACCCTCTACCACACAAATCGAAGTGTTAATGACCTTTAAAGAGAAAGCTTTTGAAAACATTGTGGCAGCCAGTATTTTCTACTTTTCCAACAATGTTTCCTACCCTATCGAAGACAGAAATAATCATTTAAGCTACATTCAATTTGTCTTTTGCAATGGCTTTGAACTTGGTCCAGTCAAAAAATTTGTCCTTTCTTAAAGAGTAAAATTAACATACCATGCACTTAAATGGCATTGCAGAGACATACAGCATAACAAGTCTGTATGGTAGTAAACTTACTTGGAAAACATAACCTCCCACCTGCCCAACAAAAAAATAGTCATATATTCCTAAGTGCAAAGATTATGTCAGTGAATACAAGCAGGTTTATTCATTGGCATGAAAGGTAACGTTTTGGAAAGAAAACTGAATGACAGAAACCTTACTTTAAGTTTAATATTCCACTGATGTGAGCATAACTACTAGCATCAAAATAAATCACTCTCCCTGAAAACAGTCCTATCCAAAAAACTTAAATATCAACATCAATCATGTATCATTGCAGTTTGATAATCAAGGGAGGTAAATAGTAACAAACTATATCTCTTATAACAGGAGTTATTTCCCTTGATTACTATTTAAATTAAAGTCACCAAATATAAGCCCATGCTAAACTTGTGATCCCTGGCACGGGGCCAATTTTGACCCAGGGCTATAATATGAAGAAACTTCTTGGAGGTCAATCAGATAAAGCTACATATCAAATTTGGTAGCCCTGGGCCTTATGGTTTCAGACAAGAAGATTTTCAAAGATTTTCAATATTTTTCGCTTTTGTTGCCATGGCAACCGGAGTTTTAGAAGGAATCAAATTCTTTCAAGAAATTCTGAAGAGGACCATGGCAGGATCATTTCTGTGAAGTTTCATCAAATTTGGATGTTTAGTTTCAGAGATGTTTGAAATAAAAGTTAACGGACGGACGGACGGAGGGACGGACGCACGGATGTACGGACGCACGGACGGACGGACGGACGACGGACACCGGGCCATGACATAAGCCCGCTGGCCTTCGGCCAGTGGAGCTAAAAACGTTATCATCGTGATCCATGCTTTACAGCCATCAAGATAGACCATGATGATCATGGTGATGATGACCTTGTCATAGTTTGATAGAAAGACAGGCGCATTCACTAATATATGAGCGTCGAATACCTTAAAATCTCTATCTATTACTGCAGCATCGCATCGTTGAAACGGCGATAGACATACGGCCAAAACTCAGAGGATCACGACCTTTGATGCATAATTTGCGCTGTTCTCAGAAGAAGTAGGAAAATAGTGTAAAGATAAAGGCATTAAATACAAAATTGAATTACTGTAAATACATACAGGCCTAGAGTTTCAAAAAATACAACAAATAGTATGCTTTCACTAAGTCAAATTTTTTTCTAAACCAAGTTTCAAATTTATCTACCACGTAATTTATCTGTACACCTAAAACAAAGGTTTTCAAAAAATTGTTTACAAGAAGCTGATGTGAATTATTTCAGTTTAATATTTCCCACGTGTAACACTGACAACACTTGACATTCTTCGTCTAATATTCTCGATTGTCATAACCGATTTCTCTCGGAATATTCCGAACACGATCAAACGGAATTCAGACAGAGTCAGGCTCTGTTTAACACTGTGCATAACTTGGTCTTATTCCGTCTGTTTCATTTATTCAACAATTCAAGGGAGATTCATACCAGTAAAAAGCAAGAGGGCCATTGGCCCTAAAGCGCTCACATGAGTAAAGTCATGTAAGTGTGATAACGCTGAAGAGATCCTGATCGTGAAAATGTAAAACATATGTGATTAAGTGACATACTTTTTTACCAGATATAAATCATTTTCCAAATTATCCAAGATATCAACAAGACAAACATTCTGACCAAGTTTCAAGAGTATCAAGCTGAAAATGTGGCATCTAGAGTACACACAAGGTTTTTCTCAGATCGGCCCAGTGACCTACATACATGTACAGGTACTTTTTAACCCGAGGGGACCCAATTTTGAGCTAGTCTGAGATATTATCAAGACAAACACTCTGACCTAGTTCCATGAGTTTTAGGCTGAAAATGTGGCCTGTAGATTGCACACAACGTTTTTCTAAGATTTGGCTCAGTGACCTACTTTTTGACCCAACATGACCCAATTCGGAAATTGTCCAAGATATCAACAAAACAAACGTTCTGACCAAGTTTCAAGAGTATCAGGCTGAAAATGTGGCTCTAGAGTGCACGCACGGTTTTTTCTAAGATTTGGCCTGGTGACCTACTTTTTGACCTGAGGCAGGGATCGTATGTGACCCAATTTCGAACATGTCCGAGATATTATCATGACAAACATTCTGACCAAGTTTCTTGAGTTTCTAACTGAGTTTATGGCCTATAGAGTGCACACAAGGTAAATGTCGACGACCGCACGACGAACGACGGACGACGTACGACGGACACAGCACGATCATAAGAGCTCACCTGGAGTACTTTGTACTCAGGTTAGCTAAAAATAACCCTTGTATTACTAAAATGATAAAAAAAACATCCACGGCCAATACCAAAATACAGGTATTGCAGTTTAAATGCTGTTCTTGTCAGAATATCTGCCGAAGAATAGATCCAAGATCAGACAGCACTTTCTCTGTAGTCTGTTTTTGTGGTATTTGTCGAAGACAATACCGCTATGAGTTCAATATTGAATTTTGAAGACCATGTATCGTCATAGCTCCAGATAAGAGGGAGTGATAGTATTCTAAATCCATTATTTCTCTTTGAAACCCTATGTTGTGGGTACTCATTAGAATTGTCTCGATGAAACAGTTCTAATAAGTACCCACAACATAGGTTTTAGTGGAGAATTATTAACATTTTCAATTTTAAAATCAAAATCACTCCCTGTATCTGGAGCTCTGTATCGTATTTTGTGCAAAGCCGAAGGAAATAAACCCAATTAAACTCAATTTTTCTCAGACAAATGAGTTCTTCGGTAGCACTCAGATACGTAATTGGAAATGGCATGTTAAAATACAATGGGTGAGGCCATCGATAGTGAAAATATTAATTCTTGATTGAAAATAGCTTCACTCGCCTATATCCTTCTATTGGCGCAATGATATATACAAAATTTGTCTACTGATCGCTTGGTCCTGGGCTTTTTCGTTCCAAAACCAGTTCGTCCCATGGCTTGTTCGTCCCATGATTGCGCGCTACCCCATTAGATTGGGCATGAATATTTATAAATCGAAATAATTGATTTTAATGTTGGGAATTAAATGTTAACGGCCAAATATATTTCAAAATCATAGTTTTCAGTTACAAACCTAATTTTATTTGATATATTCACATGGTTTCTCTCTGTATCCATCATGCATCCTATTGTCAAGGGACGTTATTCCTGACTTCTCCTAATGATCAATGGGAGACCACCAATACACAAATAATCCTAACTTTGTCGTGAGTACTCTCCCTTCAACGAAAAAGGTATTTATTTGCTTCGTAGGTTGACTTTTAAGCCAATATTTGAATAATATTTCTCCTTTTCTTTCAAATTATTAATTCCACAAAATGGCTTCCTTGACAAATACCACTTCAGTGTTCTCAACGCTTTGATTTATCTTCACTGTCCGCATAAGCAGTTAAACTCTGGGTTCATCGCTGCACAACGTGATAGTTCAGTTGATGTGTGTTGTCCACAAATGTCCACACAAGGCAACGAAAGAAGAAGTAAGAAACACTTGTTTTAAAATGGACATCTCGTTTTACAATTTCAGGACCAGTTTGGCTCCGACTGGCCTCTAAAAACCGTGTTTACTGGAGGTATGCCTATTACTTCGATGTTTGTGCAGTGTGTTGGCTCCTTGTGCAAGTACCTGCTAGTGGGCTATGCGAGCACCGAGGCAATCTTAATAACGACCAATGTTGTAGAGAACCCAAGAGATTTTGTCGACTTTTCTTGCGGGGCACAGTTGCCGTTAGGAAGTATTAAGATTGTTGATGAGCAAGGTCAAATAGCTCCATTAAACCAGCGAGGTGAAATCTATCTCAAAACGGAGACCCTCTTCAAGGAATATCGTAAAGACGAGGAGAACACGAAGCAAGCTTTAGTTGACGGATGGTTCAAAACCGATGATTTGGGACGAATGGACGAGGACGGAAAATTGACGGTAGAGGGAAGAAGATCGGACATGATTTTGACAGGAGGGATGACAGTAGCGCCTGCCATTCTCGAAGCGGCTATCAGAACTTGTCCTGATGTAGAGAGTGTGGCTGTTGTTGGAATACCGGACGCGGAAATGTATCAAGTAATCTGCGCATGCGTGATTTTGAAATCCGGTTCTGGTTTTGATGAAGCGGGTTTGAAAGGTTATTGCGAGGGATTGCACAATAAAAAGACAGAACTGTTTAATGCCCTCCCGCAATATTTCCTGATCATGGATAAATTTCCACAAACCTACACTGGCAAGATATCCAAGAAAGAACTCACCGAAATTGCTGTAAAGATACTTAAATGACTTTTGATGACTATTTATGCCAGTGATGGCCGGGAAGAGGACAACATACGACATGCATGTAACGATTGTTGTACACTGAACATTGTGACTGTAACGAAGTAATACTTAAGTTTATGAAACGTATTTTTGTGTACAAAGTATTTTATACTTATATGCTTGACTGAATGATACTGTATTATCTGCGTTGTATGAACGACAGCGAAGCCAACTAAAATCAAGTATTTTCTACAACCCATAATAAACTCAAACCTTTTTACAATTTGACAGACTTTAAAAACCGTCACATACATAAATTTAAGGCACACAACAAACGGTAACAAGAGACGCTAAAGGCATATATTTTAAGGAAAAGTATGGTGGCATATTTCTGCCGCGAGATACGAGATAGCTATTGCGATAATTTAAGAGAACTATCGTGATAAAACAAAGTTTCCTGGAAATATTATCTAGATAATAAAAATTTTCACGATAAAAATATCGCGATAATTCTAACTGTTATCATGATTTTTTTTGCTTTCGTGCCCACAACTGACATTCACGGTATCTATAATTTGATACGGTTTCGGAACATCTTCGTCTACAACGTTACGAATCTGCCTTTTCCCTGAATGGTTTTAAACTTGTTCGTAGGAGGCAGTTCGAGTCGTCTTTGTGATTTTACAGACTTCTGTTTATTTCGGGTCTTGTCAAAATTTACCAATTATGCTACAACTGATAATAATTCGAATTTCTACTTACTGCAGTCTTGTGAAGTCAAAAACTACCGAGCTCATCCAAATGGTGAATTTTCTATTTATAGATATCGGGAAACGGATAGAACTATCACGATAATTTTATCTCGAATGTCAGCTTCGTGCACAATTGAGAAATTTTGAGTTAAAATAACAAGTTTATCGTGATATTTTTTTCAGGAAACTTTTCATTATCTCGATAAAATTTTCAGGAAACTTTAAATTATCGCGATAGTTTTCTAAAATTATCATGATAGCTATCTCGTATCTCGTGGCAGAAATATACCACCATAGAAAAGACCTTGTTATTCATTGAGAACATTAAACACAATATATATGAGTCAGGCTCTGGCAAAAGGGGGCTTAATGCATCACCGTGATACATGATACCGGCCCAAGTCATCACATAATTATGGATCCACAATAACCACTTTTTTAAATAACCGACTTAATCATGAGGTAGACTGGCCCTTTGACAAACAGAAAATTGACCTGTAGCGAAGAGTTTCGGCCCAGGTCAGCCTGCGCGGACTGCGCAGGATGTCCTGGGTCGATACTTTTCGCAGATGCATTAAGACCACTTTTCACAGAGCACGGCTCATATTAAGAGCATTCACTGACGACAAATCAAAAGACCAATGCTCTGCAGACTGTATCGACCCCTTGTCAGTCTGCACAGTTCGCTGAGGCTGACATCAGTCCAATCTTTTGCAATTTGTGAATTTTCTGCATGTCCAAGGGCCACTCTATCTCATGACTAAATCTTTTGAAAAACCAACTTTTCATTAATTGAGAGCGAGAGAGAGAGAGAGAGAGAGAGAGAGAGAGAGAGAGAGAGAGAGAGAGAGAGAGAGAGAGAGAGAGAGAGAGAGAGAGAGAGAGTCAGTCAGTAAGTCAGTCAGTCAGCCAGCCATTCAGTCAGTCAGTCTGGGTCAAACATTTTCTCAATACATCGATGTGCCCAAGAAGCAGACTCAACTAGACTTGTGTTTCTGTTTGCAATATTTCCAATATAAAGCATGATCATGGTTTGCAGTCAAAAGTCATAACTTGCCTTCTCATTACTGTCAAGCTCGTTAGAGGGCTTCATACTGCTAAAAATAAATGAGCCATGCTCCGACAAAAAGGGGCTTAATGCATCTCTGTGATGCATGATACCAAGCTAGTTGACACATGGTCATGGATCCATAACGTTCACTTTGTTTAACAACCGACTGTTTCATGAGGTGAACTGGTCCTTCAGGACGTGCCGAAAATTGACCAATAGCAAAAAAGTTTCGGCCTAGGTCAGCCTGTGCGGACTGCGCAGGCCGACCTAGGTTGATACTTTTTGGAGATGCACTAAGACCCCTTTTCACAGAGCATGACACAAATTTAACTGAACTATCTCACTAATATTTGATTCATCCGATGTACGTTTTCATGACTGTGTCAAAGGGGGACTAGGATCTTCGCGTTCATTATGTTATAGATAGCCCATAGCAACCAAAGATTTATGTCTCTCTGGTGAAATATCTCAAAATCCTCCTGGTGAACTGCTATTAACCCTTAGACTCCTAAGCGCGACTCAAAGACCTTTAGGAGACAGTGTAGGTCAAGATCAGACTGCACAGAACGTGCAGTCAGATCTTGAATCTACACTGTCCGATAAGGTAAAGGAGATATTTTTTTTTTTTCTCCAAAAAATACCTTTTAAATAGCAACATTTGGGATCTTACTATCGGCTTGAAAGTTTCATTTAACATATTAAGCAGATTAAGGGTTAACCCTTTACCACATAATGCCTGATTTAACGACCCTGAGGAAAATGTCTTTAAAAACCATTGTGGGAAAGTGAGAAAATGCTGATAATCAGCATTTTCTCACTTTCCCACAATGTTTTCTGCCTAATTTTCTAAAGACAAATCTCATCTTTTGATGTTTATTTTGTCGGCTACTAATGCTTTAATTAAGGATTAGTCTATAATTTTATCGTTTGGTGAAGCGTTAAATCCTTTCTCGTAGAATTTATAGTGTAAATTTACTTAGTATTGTATACACTGTCACAATTCAAGGTTTAGACATTTTTGGAGGGGATCTATGTTCATCTGTATTTCATATTGATATAGATTTATGAATGAACCATTTACCACAAAATCCCGAGTTTTAACAACCCCGAAAAAGACAGCCTTTGAAAAACATTTTGTGTACAGGTGAAAATGCTGGTAACCAGCGTTTTCTACGTTCCCACAATGTTTTCTAAGCTTTCCAAAACAAATTGATCATTTGAGCCGATTTAAGTTGTCGTCAGCACATGCTTTTAAAATGGAAAACTTTGTCGTCTGGTAAAGAGTTAAATAATTCGTAGAGAGGCGAAAGGTGTGGAACAAGGTGTTGGTGTATAGACAATGGCTTCGATTGATTGCTTGTATGGTGTTGAACGCCGTTTTCAACATTATTTCAGGTATATCGCGGCGGCCAGTGCACCTATCCATGCTTTCCTGGAGTTCCTTTTACAAGTACTCTGCACAATATTCTTTCAAAGCCACTGGCTACTTTCCCACATAACCATCGTCAAATAATGGTAAGCGGTGAGAGAGGAATGAATCTTGTCGCAATGACTAGATCACCAATCCTCGGAAAGAAATTGGACGATCTAGGGAACCTGGGATCGAATTAGCGACCCCTTGTTCTCAAGTCCTGTGTACTACCGACTGAGCTACTGGGGCTCGGCTCAAAGGCTTCGAAATTCATGGTCGCGTAAGGTAGGTTATAACATACTTTCGGTGCTTTGGGCATGCTCATATCAGAGAATGAGCCGATCAAGTGTTGGGTAAAGCACTCCAGATCCCGCTATACAGAAACAACCCCACACCTCACCCAGTCACACACACCCTCCCCTCTTCTCTCGCCCGCATCCCCCCGAAATAAAAAGAAGTGATCTATGCTCTGGCAAAAAAAAAAAGGGGGGGGGGAAGAGAAACGCTTAATGCATCTCCGTGATGAATAATATACCAAGCAAATCATTGCATAACTTTGGATCCACAAAATCTGTTTTTATAACAATCGAATCGACTTGATCTGGATCTGGAGAATGATCCTTTGACATGCAGAAAATTGACCAATAGCAAAAAGTTTCGACCAATGTCAGTCTGCGCGGACTACGTATACTGACATGGATCGATACTTTTTGCAGATGAATTAAGTTCCCTTTTCACAGAGCATGGCTCAAATTTCATCCACCGCTATGATCAGACTGCACAGAACCTGCTGGATCTACCTTGGATATACACTGTCAGCTACTACTTCATTCTTTACTAGATCCAACCTATGAACCAAATTTTCATTTGTCCTGGAAGTGTATTTTCCGTTTACTCTAAAATCTGTTGGATATAGGTCCATGCTTAACTTAAATGAACTCAATTATTTATTTATGCAGAAGGCCACCAGCCCATAATGCAAACAGCGATATTACATTTGTATATATGACACCCATACACTATGGAGAAATCTCGATCAGTAGGGATTCGGCTTTTATGGTCATAGAGAGCTTGATTTATTCTGGATGAATAAGTTTCCGTCCAACATGGACTCGGACCAGACTGCAACAAAACGAAGACTGCAACAAAACGAAGACTGATCCGGGTGCTTGTTGACAGATAGTTCCAAGTTTTACGTAATTATATATTGTATATAAAAAAAATCAGTTAAATCTCTACCGTAGTCGTGCTCAACCTTTGTTTCAATCACGCCTCATGCCATCAGAATTTTCAAAATGCAACTTCATGAAAAATTCTGAATTACAGTGGTGTGGAACTTTAACTCTTTCACTACTGAGTAAATAAAATGCATCTTCTCAATGGCTACAAATACAGTTCCACTACATGACCAAGAGTTCATAATATAGAATACAGCAGTGGACAGTGTATATCAAAGATCAGACTGCACTTTCTGTGCAGTCTGATCTTGATCTACACTGTCCACAAAAGCTTCTAGTGTCGTCTATGATATGGAAAGAGTTCACTTGATTTGCCTTTCTTCAAAAAGTTTGGCGGTTAAATAAACGTTATCTCCAGTGCATTATGAGTCTAGAAATAAGATCCAATTATTCAAATCTCAAGGTTGCACATCTCTTTAAAGAGTATCAGCAAAGCGAAAAATGTAGAATCTAGCTCAATATAAGAAAATAAAAAAAACGCGGTCTGATCTTGCTCTATACTGGCCGCAGACTGCCACAGGTACAGTTCTTAACAAAGGCGCCTTTAAGGCTTTAGCTCTTAACGCCGCTTTTATAATACGTCGAGAAATCATTTGACGTAGTTAGACTTCTACGTTACTGCACGCAGAACAAAGTATGCTATTATGTAACACTTACCTTTGAGACTGACACCGTTTGCAGCTCTTTCCTGAAGTATTTTGTGGTTAATAAACCAGTTATCGCTGACTTTTTTGCATGTCTGCAGAAAGCGTGTTTCTCTTCTGTTACGGAATCGATATTATTTGTATCTCCTTCTCAAATTACAACCACTCGATGTAAAGATGCTGGTAAATTACGCAAAACAAGTTCCAATTAATTCATTAAACACGCGCTGGAATATAGCGAAAACTTATCTGGCTTACTATCTACCGTTATTAGATCGTTACTCAGAACTAGGCTGGGGCGTGTTGGTTCCCGTTACTCAATACTACGCGGCGATTATAAGTGACTGATTCTACACGCTGAATATTGGCAAGATGGAATCTCTACACATTATCGATTAGTGCTTCATGACTGCTTCCTTCTACCTGGCACCGCGGTATCGGAAAATCGGATATATTCTTAGCCTTTTTTTCCTCTTTATACACCATTTCAGCAACGTACGATTGACTTTATCTCTTTACCAAACGACAAATTTTTGGATGCGTCCAAATTCAAAGCATGTGACGTCAGTCTGTATTTACCAACCATTCTTAAGAACATTCTTAGTCTCATTCTTCAGAATTTTCCAAAGTGAAAGTAACGCAACTTCTGACTGGCTTAACCAAATGGTCAAGCCAATCAGAAGTTGCGTCACTTTCAAATTTAGGAAATCTTGGAGAATAAGACGAGGAGTGTTCTCATGAATGGTTGGTGTATACGGACCCGGTCCCAAAAGCAACCTCAGAAGACAAATTAGATGTCGAACTATTTCAAATGATGAATTACTTCTGTGGGAGGATGGTGATAGCAAATGTTGTGAGAAAAGGAGAAAATTCTGCTTACCATCATTTTCTCCTTATCCTACATTATTTTCAAAGGCTTTCTTCACCAGAGTCGTAAAACACAGGGGACTGACTGTTAACACTTTACCACACAATCCCCATTTTTAATTGCCCCGGGAAATTGGACATTTGAAAACATTTAGGGAAAAGGAGACAATGCTGGTAACCAGCATTTTCTCCTTTTCCCCACAATGTTTTCTTACCTTTCAGAAACAAATTCAATCATTTGAATTACTTTTAAATTGTTGTCTGCGAGTGCTTTCAATCTTGACAGGTCTAAAATATTGTGTGGTAAACAGTTTTAAAGGGATAAGAAAGAAGTTTTCAATGAAGGGACGTTTCAGGGCTAGCATAATGAATGCAAATAAGAAAGGCTTTGTTTGACCCTGTACCAGACGACAAAATTTTAGCCTTGTCCAAATTGAAAGCATTTGCAGACGACAATTTCAAAGTGGCTCAATTGTGCAATTTTTCATTGATACGGTAGAAAACATTGTGGGAAAAGGAGAAAATGCTGGTTACCAGCATTTTCTCCTTTTCCCACAATGTTTTCAAAAGGCTTCTTTCCCAGGATCGTTAAAAGTCGGCATTGTGTGGTAAAGGGTTAAAGTGCTTGTGTACGGGTTAGGCATGTCAACTGAGGCTGCGACAGATCTACTGAAATGACGGATGCCTCAGTCTGTATATAGGTAGTACGTGTCCCAGCTTGGTGCTTTGGGTGTAATTTACTGGTTTGTTTCATATAAATACGCCACTGATCCAGCTACGTCAGTCTGCGTAGGTTGACCCGCAGTTTGCGCTATATGGATCAATTATCTGCATGTCAAAGGGCCAGTTTACCTAATGATTTTGTCGGTTGTTAGTCAAATGGATTTTGGATCCATAAAATCATGTGGTGAACTGGTTTGTATAATCAGGGATCTTATATACATGTGTATATACGATCCCTGGTATAATGCACCACGGAGATTCATTAAACTCCCTTTTCCCTGTGCGCCGCTCATATGCACTAAAACATTGCGACCTGCTGGTGGTAACTGGTGGTGAGATGACTGTTATGCAATAACAATTACAGAACTTTGCAGAATACAGCAAATCTGTAGTCATCAGAGAAGTTTTGAATTGTTTAATGAAGTAAATTGTTAATGTTTTCAACTAATCTGGGTCCGTATTCACCAACCATTCTTAAGAACATTCCTTGTCTTGTTCTCCAAGATTTTCCAATTTGAAAGCAACACAACTTCTTATTGGCTAAACCAAAATCTGAAGAATACGACTGAGAATGTTCGTGAGAATGGTGGGTGAATACGAAACCTGGATGCCGAAGAGGCTTAAGAGTCTTAACGGTGGAAATGGTACTTAGCACCACTAGATACAACACCATCCATATGGTACCATATGAATAGATGTATCGAGCTTTTTAAAGGTTTTTAAAGGAAATAACATCGTTTATGTAGCTTTTACGTTTTTTTTTTTTTGTTATAAACGTAGTGAAATTATAACAATTCAATTGTGTAGATGGCAAGGCCGAAACTGAATTTAATACCCGTATATGGTCATATTACAAGTTATTGCAGGATAGAAAAATAATAATGAAATAAAAAATAAAAAACCCACAAAGTCGTTGACCCCATTTTTCAAATAATTCTATTAATTAATAATACACCACACTACTAAATATGAACAAATTCTGGTATATTTAGTGGGTTGGAGTGGGATAATCATTAACTGTAGCGAACGGCTGCCAAAGCACTTTTTAGCACAATCAGCTACAACAACCACCACCACCACCGACTATCAATTTTTTAAGAAAAATGATATCGTTTATACTTCTGCTGCTATATGTAGCACGCAATCATTACAGTTTAATTGTCTAGAGTCCGAAATTGAACCCAATGCCCGTAGATGATTATGTTACAAATTATGTAAAAAAAAAAAACGAATTCGGTGACCACACATTTTTTAATTATACATCATACTAAAAAAATACCAAATATGAACAAATTCTGGTGTTGAAAAAAAAATGGGCTAACTGTTGCAAACGCCTTCAAGGGTAGCCCATATCGTTAACCAACTTTGCCTGGCACATCAAAGTAGCCTCCGAAGCACAGGGTAAGTTGCAGGTTCAGGTTCTCTACCTGTCAGCTACCGGTGCGTGAAACATCTTCAGCCTTTGCAGCTGCCTTCTTACTCAGGTACCTGGATCTTTCAGCATAATTTGCATGAGCCATTTGATCTAAACATATTTGACTCTTTTCTTGGCTGATACCTTACCGGACACTTTACACAGAATGTTTACTTTGAAAAAGTTCAAATACTGACGTGACGCTTGCGCTCTACTTATTCTACTTTCTACTTATTCTACATTCCGACCTCGTTTTTTCCACTACCGCTTTTACCACTACCGTATATACATCCATACACGTGTAATCTATCCTATATATCTAATACAAATAGAGATCAAATTACCATTCCTTAAATAATAAGTAGAAAATTTTACAATTACTGCGCGTCCAGCTTGGCTAGAAAACTTCGGCTTTCCTTGCCCTTTTCTTCATTTACTTTGAGAAAGTTTAAAACAAGGAAAAGTTTTACAGTTAAAAAAAAGATCAGTCATAGTTATAGTTATACTAGTGCCAATCCTTATAATTGTTCTTCTTATTTTCAAATATCTCCAACGATGGGGGTCATTTAACTCTTTGCCAAATGACAAAACTTTACGCTTGTCCAAATATAAAAGATATGTTAAAGAAAATAAATTAAGTGTGACAAAAAAAAAAAACAACAACAAAACAAACCCATCTTTCATAGCAAACAATCTTCCTTTCGTGAGTGGATGTGATCTTCCTTTCGCGAAAGGAACTTCCTTTCGCTGTTTAGCTATACCCATTTTCTAGCGATCATCGGTATTTTATGAACATAAAAGTCCATCTTCCCATCTAGATGTTTGTCGAATTTGGTTCGCCATGACATAAGGGTGTTGGTAATAATTAAAACCATCGCGTTTTAGAAAGAAGACGAAGAAAAACAACTGCGACAGACAAATAACGAAAATGCCAAATTAACTGACTTTGAATGACACAAGGGCCTGGAATACATCAAAGATCAGTCAACAATTTTTTTTTTTACAGTCCAACCTTGATCTTTGCCGTCCACAACGGCTCCATGTTTTGTCTGTGGCACTCAAAAGGGTTTAATAACCATTCATGCACATCTTAAGAACGTATACAAGACTTGACTCTTTACCACGCCAGCAAAAAAAGTAGACTTGTCCAAATTCAAAGCAAATTGAAAGCAATTGACGACAATTTAGATGTGACTCAAATGATGGAATTTATTTATGATAGGGTAGAAAGCATTGTGGGAAAAGGAGAAAATGCTGGATACCAGCATTTTCTCCTTTACCCACAATGTTTTCAAAACGCTTCTATTTCATGGTTGTCGAGTGTCGAGACTGTGTGTCAAAGGGTTGAAACAAACTACTGGATCAAAATTTCTTTTCCTTTCTGTTACTTTGCTCTAATTTTGTTCTTCAGTCAAGACAGCTTGTTTCGTACATCGGTTCGTACCAACGTTACATAATTGTATAGTTTCGAGTGTGAGCTGAAATTCTGAATTCCATGATATTTTCTTAATTACTTGTTTTTGTGTGTGGCGAATGCAATTACCTTGGGATTCAATGGAAAACAAATTCATCGCTTTGTTTATAAATAGACATATCGCTGTGGAAATCACAGAAAAATTGAAATATCACTCTTTTCTGAAAAATGTTAAATTCTCCTTTGAGGAGAGTACTTTTCTTGCAGGGGCTAAAACCACGACAGACTAAGAAAACATAGGCAAGGGAAAATGAATAGTAAAATAAGTCGTACATATTGCGTAGATTTATGATTATTACAAAAAGTTTCAGTGCTTACCAGATTATCAAAGACTTACTTTTAAAATCAAAGCGTTGAGAACGCTGATGTGGCATTTGTCAAGGAAGCCACTGTGTAGAATTAATAATTTGAAAACAGGAGGGCCATGATGGCCCTGGATCGCTCATCTGAGTCAATAGGCGAAATTCACTCCACGTGCGTAATTCAATTTCTGACCAATTGTCTGGTCAATTGAGCTTAAAATGTGGCCTCTGGAGCGTCCACAAGGAATTTCCTGAAGTTGACCTAGTGACCTAATTTATCACCCGATGTGACCCAATTTAGAACTCGTCAAAACATTTATCAAGACAAACATTCTGTACAGTTTTCAAGTTAATTCAGCAATAAATGTGGACTCTAGAGTGCCAACAAGGTATTTCTTAAATTTGACCAAGTGACCTAGTTCATGACCCCAGGTGACCCAATTCCAAACTCACCCAGTATTTCATCAAGACAAACATTCTGACCAATTTTCAAGTCAATTGAGCAAAAAATATGGCCTCTAGAGTGCCCACAAAGTATTAGTTTAATTTAACCTTGAGACCTAGTTTATGACCCCAGGTGACCCAATTTTGAACTGACTGAACACGTTGTGCTCAGGTGGGCTAACAAACTTAGAACAGTTTCACTACATACCAAATAACAAAGCTCTATGCTTTCCAGTTTTAAAAAAGAAGAATTTTAAAGTTTTCCTTCTTTGTTCCTTTGTTCGAACTTGTGACCCCCGGGGCAGGGCCAGTTTTGACCCCAGCGGCATCATTGAACAAACTTGGTAGAAGTCCACTAGGAATTGCTACATACCAAATATCAAAGCTCCACACCTTCCAGTTTTAGGGAAGAAGAATTTTAAAGTTTTCCTTCTTTGTTCCTATGTTCGAAATTGTGACCCCTGGGCGGGGCCAGTTTTGATCCCATGGGTATCATATGAACAAAATTGGTAGAGGTCCACTAGGAGATGCTAGATGCCAAATATCACAGCTCCATGCCTTCCAGTTTCAGAGAAGAAGAATTTTAGAGTTTTCTTTCTTTGTTCCTATGTTCGAACTTGTGACCCCCGGGGCGGGGCCAGTTTTAACCCCAGGGGCATCATATGAACAACTTGGTAGAGGTCCACTAGGAGATGCTACATACCAAATATCAAAGCTCTACGCCTTCTAATGTCAGAGAAGAAGATTTTCGAAGATTTTGCTATTTTTTTCCTTTCTGTTGCCATAGCAACCAGAGTTAAGGGTGGAATTCAATCTCTTAAACAACTTTGGTAGAGCTTCACGCAAGGAACATCCCTGCCAAATTTCACCAAGATTGGCCCAGCGGTTTAGGAGGAGAAGATGTTTAAAGGAATTGTGGACAGACGGACAGATGGGCGCCGGACAATGACCTATCACAATACCTCACCTTAGCACTTCGTGCTCATGTGAGCTAAAAAAAAAAGAGAAATATTATTTAAATATTAACTTGAAAATCAACCTCCTAAGCAAATTAATACGTCTCTTTGGTTAAAGGGAGATTACTGGTGCCTAAGTTTGCGTTGTGTATTGGTGGTCTCCCTTTGATCTTTCAAGAGGAGTCAGGAGTAACGTCCCTTGACGGAAGGATGCACGATGGGTAGAGAGAGAAGCCATGTAAATATATTGAATTCAATTAAATTTATACCTGAATATGTACTATGATTTTGAGATATCTTTGGCCGTCAGGACCTAATTCCCAACATTACAATAAAGTTTTCTTCCTGTAAGTATTCATGCACAATCAAATGAGTAGCGTGCAATCATGGGACAAACAAGCCCAGGGGCGAACTGGTTTTGGAACGAACAACCCCGGAAGCAAAGCGGTCAGAAGACAAATTTTGTGCATATCATTGCGCCAATAGAAGGCTATGAAGAGGTGAAGCTATTTTTACTCAAAAAGAAGTATTTCCACGATCGATAGCCTTTTGCAGTTTATTTCAATACGCCATTTCCAATTATATATCTGAGTGCTATTGAAAAACTCATTTGTCTTGAAAAATTGAGTTTAATTGGGTTTACTTCCTTCGGTTTTGGACAAAATACCATACATGGTCTTCAAAATTCAATATTGAACATTTATTATTGATCTCATAGTGGCATTGTCTTCGACAAATGCCACAAAAAAACCATCTGTGTAATCTTTGCTACTTTTTGGTGAATTTTATTTTTTTAAAAAAAGATGTATTTCGTGACTTTTAAATAAATAAAAGGAACTTACATCTCAACTAGAAAAAGGGTGGAAAGAATTAATTAGCGAAAATGACAAAGAAAGAAGGTCTATAAAAACATTGTTGGAAATGTAGAAAATCTGATCAACATTTTCTCCTTTTGCCAGTGTTCATCAAGCCTTGTAAAGACAAATCCCATCATTTAACCCTTTACCATACAATCCCAGGTTTTTTATGACCCTGGAAAAAAGCCTTTTGAAAACATTTGAGAAAAGATAAAAATGCTGGTACCAGCATTTTCTCCTTTTCCCACAATGTTTTCTTCTCGTTTCCATACAAATTTTAACGTACGAGTCAAGTTATATTTGTCGTCAATGCTTTCAATTTGGACCGGTCTAGAATTTTGTCATTTGGTAAAGAGTTAAGTTGCATTCAACTTTTTGTCAGCAAAAACTTTCGAAGTGAACAAGTCCAAAATTTACTTTTTCCATCTGGACAAGAGTTTTATTAAGTGACAGCCAGATATTTGTTAATATTTGAATTTATTGGAATTTACTGGCAAAAGGGGGTTTAATGCATCTCCACGATGCATCTCCACGATGCATTTTACCAAGCAGGTCATAATATAATTATGGATCCATAATATTCATTTTGTCTGAGAATTGACTGAATGTGGAGGTAAAATTGTCCTTGGACATGCATAGAATTTACAATCTATGGCAAAAAGTTTTGATCTATGTCAGCCTGCGCACACTGCGCAGGCTGACATAGATCAAAACTTTTTGCAGATGCATAAGCCCCCTTTTTACAGAGCATGACTAAAATATTTTGGTGTGTTTTGTGTTTCTTTTCACGTATCAAACCCACACAACAAAAATATCATCTACTAACCTCTCCTGAAGAAGTAAACAATTTTGGAGTTAGGCACAGACAATACGAACACTTACCTTTTAATCAGATGACAAAATTTGACACCAATCCAAGATGCAAGCATTTTCAGACAGAATAATCAAATGTGGCAGGAATCCTTTGGTTCTGGATAAAAAACTTTGTTGAAAAAGGAGAAAATGCTGGTTACCAGCATTTTCTCCTTTTCCCAAAATGTTTTATATAACTTACTATCTAAGGGTTGTCAAAACTCAGAATTTTGAGGCAATATTCCCCATTAACAGACAATGAATTAAAACAAGAGGGCCATGATGGCCCTGAAGTTGCTCACCCAAGTCTTATGACTAATCATGTCCTATTGCTAATCTCTTCCAAAATATGACAGACATTAAAAAAAAAAAAACTTTCATTGGTACATGTATTTGACTGAAAATGTGGCCTCTTGAGTGTACACAAGCTTTTACTGCAATTTTCCTCAGTGACCTACTTTTAAGCTCAACATGGCTCATGTTCAAACTTGTTGTAAAATTCATCAAAACAAATATTTTGACCACCTTTCATGGAGAGAAAATGTGACCTCTAGAGTGAACACAGTGTTTTTCTGAGATTTAGGTGACCCAGGTTTTTACCTAATGTGACCCATTTTCAATTTCATTATAAGAGATAATTAAGAAAGACATTCTGACCAACCTTCATGAGTATTGGACTGAAAGTGTGGCCTCTATAGTTTACATAACGTTTTCCTAAATTTTCACCTGGTGACCTAGTTTTTGACCCCATGTGAATCATTTACAATCTCATGCAAGATAACATCAAGAAAAACATTCTGATCAACTTTTATGGGTATTGGACTGAAAATGTGGCCTCTACAGCATACACAAGGTTTTTCAAAGATTTGAACAGGAGACCTAGTTTTTGATCCCACATCACCAATTTTCAAACACATCTGAGATATGATCAAGACAAACATTCTGACCAAATTTCAAGAGTATTGGAGGTAAAATGTGCACTCTAGAGAGTACACAGTGTTTTTCTAAGATTATACCTAGTGACCTTGTTTTTGACCCCACATGATCCATTTTTGAACTTGTCCAAGATATTATCAAGAAAAACATTCTGACCAAGTTTCATAAATATCAGACTGAAAATGTGGCCTCTAGAATGAACACATGGTTTTTTGAAGATTTAATCTGGTGACCTAGTTTTTGACCCAACATGATCCATATTCAGAATCATCAAGACAAACATTCTGACTATTTTTCAAGACAAAAGGACTGAAAATGCAGCTTTTGAGAGTACACAAGGTTTTTCTATAATTTGACCTAAAGACCCACTGTTTGACCCAACGCGACCCATTTTCAAATTTGATAAAGATATCAACATCACAAATATTCCTACGATCTTTCATCAGTATTGGACTGAAAATGTGGCCTCTAGAGTGGGCACAAGGCTTTATAAATAACTTACCTGGTGACCTAGATTTTTTTCCCTGGGGACCCATTTTCAAACTCTACCAAGATATAATCAAGACAAACATTCTAAGCAACTCTCATTAGTATTGGACTGAAAATGTTGCCTCTAGAGTGTACACAAGTTTTTTTTCTAAGATTTGACCAGGTGACCTAGTTTTTGACCTGTCATGACCCATTTACGATCTCATATGAGATATCATCAAGACAAAGATTTTGTATAATATTAATTAGTATCTGACTGAAAATGTGGCCTCTAGAGCGTAAACAAAGTAACAGTTGATATGGAATGATGCAGGAAAGGAAATGTACACCAGACTCCAGACACAGCATGATCACAAAAGTTCATTTTGAGCACTTTGTGCTCAGGTGAGCTAAAAGGTCAAATCATAGAATATCTGAGAACACAAGAAATTTTATTTTTGTTCAACGCTATTTAACCCTTTTCCAAACAATCCTGCCTTTTATCGACCTCCAAGATGAAAAGGTTTTGAAAATATTGTGGAAAAAGAGAAAATACTGGTAACATGAAATGCTTGTTTTCCATATCATTCCTGAGTTTTACATGGAGATACATGTAGAATGTCCAACTTTAACCTGAAAATAAAGAACAGCGATCCATTGAATTACAAGTACAAAAACAGATTTCCACATAAAAAGTTTGGATTAATGTGGATTTGTCACTTGTGGATATTTTTTTTACAATGAAATCCATGGAAATATGGATAAAAACGTATTTTGTAGAGATGGGCAACTAAAAACTTTGAAAAACAGGAAATTTTAGTGTTGATTAAAATCTTTATATCTGCCTTTACTGTAAGGAAGTAAAGAGAAAAAATACAGGAAATTATGACTGTGAAACGTTGTGAAAAGGTTCGACATAAAGTGTGGTAAATTGCAATTTATTAAGATATCTACATGTTTTGGGATTTCATTGTTTTAATGGATTGAATTTTTACTATACAGGATTATTACAGTTAAGATGAGCAGAATTAAGGTAGAAAAGTTCTTTATATAACTCCTATATTTTATAGTAAACTTCCGAGCCCAGTAGCACGGTTGGTAGCTTACAGGGCTTAAAACCAGGCCATGTGGGAAAGCAGCCAGTGGCTTGGGAAGAATATTGTGCAAAGTACCCGTAAAAGAAACTTCAGGAAAAACATGTAAAATTTTACTATAGCTGTTAAACACAAATAGCACTGAACCAAAAGTGAAATGTGACCAAGCTTCACTCTTTAGCAAACAATCCTGTATTTACAGAACATGAGGAAAAAAAAATTGCATTTTCCCTTTTGTTCCCATGATGTTGTCTACTCATTGAAAGACAAATTCCGAGTTTTGAGTAACAATCAGTTTTTCGTCTGCAAATGCTTTCAGTGTGGACAAGTCAAAAGTTTTGTCATGTAATAAAGAGTTAATCAAGTCTTCACTGGTGGAGACCAAAGGTGCTTTACAGTCTGAGGATTTGTATTTAAAGATACATCCTTACAGCCAGACAGAAAAAAAAAAACACTGTAAAAACTTGATAGTGAATAGGATAGCTCAGCTGTGTAAACATAAATTATAAATATATATGGTGTAAGGGATAGAAAGACTCACGGAATTTGTCCTAATTTAAAACCTGAAACAATAACAGCGATTGCTTTGAAGGTCTCCAAAACATGAAATGCATTTTCTATGCGTCGTAATCTGTGCAACCTTGCTGCCATCAGGGGCAACATTTGGCATGAAGATACAAGAATGATTACAGTTTCATAAAACAAGATTGAAATGGATTAAGAAAAACTGGCTTAAACTGGCTGAAAATGAGTATAGGTGTATCTTTAACTTATGATACCACAAAATGCAGTACCATAAGTTTATGTCAACTGGCGTAAACGGTAAGAAAATTATTTTAACCTTCTGCCATCTATTTTCTCACTGTTCTAAAATTCTTTCATAATTCAGAGTTGTAATACCTCTTGAACAATTAAGAATGACTGTGCAGTCTAATCATGAATCTGTATTAACGTGTATGCTCTTTACCAAACAATCCCGAGCTTTAACACTGAAAACATTCTGGGGAAAGGAGAAAATGCTTGTAACCAGCACTTTCTTCTTTTCCCATGTTTTCTAATCTTTTTAAAGACAATTCTTGTCCTTTTAGTCACATTGAATTTGTCGTCTGCAACTGCTTTCAATTTTGGCAAGTCTAGAGCCCCAGTAGTGCAGTCAGTAGCTTACAGGACTTGAGAACAGTGGGTAGCGAGTTGGAATCCCCAACTCAGCAAATTTCTTTTGGAGGACTGATGATAGTCATTGCAACAGGATTCATTCCTCTTTCATCACTGATCTTTGTTTTGATAATGGTTAAGTGGGAAAGAAGCCAATGGCTTGGGAAGAATATTGTTGGAAGGACATGTACTGGTAAAAGGAAACTCCAGGAAAGCATGGATAGGTGCACTGGCTGCCTTGATATAACAGTAATAATAATGAAAACAGTATTTAACATCACATTATCAATCAATCAATTAATCTGAAAACTAATTTTGAGCTGACAACTATGAAAACAACATTGTCAAATACTGATTATAATTTAACCCTTTAGATCTACCACACAGTCCCAAATTCTAACAACCCTGATAAAGAAAGCTTTTGAAAACATTGTGGGAAAAGAAGAAAATGCTGGTAACCAGCATTTTCCATTTTCCCACAATGTTTTCTATCTTTCACAGCCAAAAGGCCTTATTTGACCAACATATAAATTGTCGTCTGCTAATGCTTTCAATTTGGACAAGTCTATAATTTTGTCGTTTGGTAACGAGTTAAAGTTAGATTAAAGGCTCAGTAAAGGCCAAAATATCAAAGCAGGTGTCATAATACATTTAATCTTAAATCATACCATTTTAAAAGTATGGAAAATATTGTGGCGATGACAGTCTGTTATCTTGTGTTCGAGCCATATGTTAGTCTCTGGCAGAAAAAAGAATTTTAAAATCAGGCAAAAAGTACCGGTAAACAAAAGACACAGCTACCTGGCAGGTTTTAACCTAGTTTTCAAATGAATTTCTCTGTCAGCAACTAACACTTGGACCAACCCTACAATGACAGATTGTCATCTTCACAATAATTTCCATACTTTTAAATGGTATGATATAAATTCAAATGCATTTAATCACCCGCTTTGTTTACATTTGGCCTTTATTGTTACTTTAACTCTTTACCATACAACAAAACTTAAGACTAGTACAAAAGGAAGCATGTGCAGACAACAAATTAAATGCTGCACAAAATATAAAATTTGTCTTTAAAAGCGGAGCAAACATGAAGAAAAGGAGAAAATGCTGGTCACCAGCATTTTCTCCTTATTCCCTTAATGTTTTCAAGGTCCTTTTCCTTGGGGTCGTCAAAACTTGAGATTGTGTGGTAAAGGGTTAAGCTGGCAGCATGGCTAAGGGGTATGGTTATAGGATTACCACAGGTCCTTGGTTGGATCCTCAGCAAAGGCACTGGCTTTTCATGGGGGGGGGGGTTGTCCTTGGTTAAGGCACATTACAGTCCATGCCTTTTTTTTGTGAATCACAGGAAATACAGAAGTAAGAAACCTGTGACTGTGATATGACTCAAATAATGTTGAAAGTGGCATTAAAACTCTTCAGTCAGGTGAATTTTTCTATTTTGGTCATATCGTGCAATGTACTGGTATCTGTCAGTACAGATCCAAGGTCAGACTACAAGTCCTGCAGTCTGGTCTTGTCCACTTTAATTATACAGGTTATCACCCTTTACCACACAATTCTATGTTCTAATGACCCCAAGGAGAAAAAAACTTTTGAAAACATTGTGAGAAAAGGAGATAATGCTGATAACCAGCAATTTCCCCATTTTCCATGATGTTTTCTACCCTTGCAGAGACATATCCAAGAAAGTAAACTCTTTACCACAAAACATTATTTATAACTTGTCCAAATTCAAAGCATTTGCAGACAACAAAATATGGGTGACTCAAAAATGATCTTTGCTTTTAAAAGGGTAGAAAACATTGTGGGAAAAAGGAGAAAATGCTGGTTACCAGCATTTTCTCCTTTTCCCACAATGTTTTCAAAAGCACTTTTTCTTCAGGTTGTTCAAAGTCGGAATTGTATGGTAAGGAGTTAAAGTTGTCCCTGCTATCCTAAGAGCTGGGACCCTTGATAGCTCAGTGTTTTAACCCTTTACCACACGACAAATTTTAGACCTGTCCGAACTGAAAGCATTTGCAGATGACAGTTTCAATGTGGCTCATATGAAATGATTTTTCTTTGATAGGGTAGAAAACATTGTGGGAAAAGGAGAAAATGCTGGTAACCAGCATTTTCTCCTTTTCCCACAATGTTTTCAAAAGCCTTCTCTATCAGAGGTGTTAAAAGTCGTCATTGTGTGGTAAAGGGTTAAAAGATAATGCCTTTAGTCCAGAAGTTCTTGGTTTGCTGGTTGCATTTAACTGCCTTTGGGCAAGGCACTGCAGGGTCTAAGCCTAGAACTGGTGGAACTACATGCACTAATAGTTGAAAGTAGCATGAAAAAAATAAAACCATGACAAATTATAAAGATTAATAAAACAAATTATTATGCATTTTATTAGTCACAGAAACTCCGAATTT
Source organism: Hippopus hippopus (assembly GCA_946811185.2). Lineage (NCBI taxonomy): Eukaryota > Metazoa > Mollusca > Bivalvia > Cardiida > Cardiidae > Hippopus > Hippopus hippopus. The sequence goes on along the minus strand of OX328106.1, from coordinate 25,597,790 downwards.
GAATACATGTCTTGAAGATTAAGCACTAACATAGGACTGGTATTTCCAGTGGTTCAGCCCTTAACTACACAATGGCATGTTTTAATGAACTTGATGAAAACTCCTTTTGAAAACAATGTGGGAAAAGAAGAAAATGCTGATAACCAGCATTTTCTGCTTTTTCCACAATGTTTTCTTTGTTATCAAGATTTACCTCTTTGTCTGTAAATGCTTTCAATTTAGACAGGTCTATAATACGGTCTCCTGGTAAAGAGTTAACCCATTACCAAACAATCCAAAGGTTTAACGATGGTGAGAAGGAGGGCTTTTATATTTTCCACAATGCTTTCTACCCTCTCAAATACATATCTTATCCTTTGACCGACATTGGATTTGTACTTCTGCAAATTCTGTTATTTTAGAAAAGTCTATAATTCTTATCATCTGGTAAAGGTTTAACCCTTTACCATACAATCCATTGTTTTAAAGACCCTGACAATGATATATTTTGAAAATATTGAGGGAAAAGGAGAAAATGCAAATAAAATGCTGATAACCTGCATTTTTTTCCTTTTCTTACAATGTTTTGTACTCATGTATTGGGAAGGGTAGAAAACATTGTGGGAAAAGGAGAAAATGCTGGTTACCAGCATTTTCTCCTTTTTCCACAATGTTTTCAAAAGGCTTCTTTTTCAGAGTTGTGAAAACCCGGGATTGTTTGGTAAAGAGTTAAACGGATCATCATTACTTAAGCTGTGTCGAATTTGCAGTCTATAAATGCTGTAAAGTTTCGTCCTATGGTAAGGAGTTAAAAATGTGAACTGTTGATCACCATCATGACAAATGAGTGATCAGGGCTGAGCAAAGTGAAAATTCAACATGATTTTAGCCCTCATCCTAAGGATGTAATTATGAAGCAATTTGTGGACAGTGTAAGCCAAGATCTGCCTGCAGATGAACACACTCTGATCTTAACCTACATACTTGGTTTCTCTCTTTGTGGTTTCAAAAATGATGCATACAGTAACACATCAAAACAGCAGAGAAAACTGTAGAAAATTGAAATATGTGGTAAGATTTTCTGAAAATCTATAAGAAGAACTCACATATTACTACAAGATTTAAAAATAGCATACTGGGAAAATCCCCTTGAATCATAATACCAAAATTCTTTACCATGTGGAAAAATTTCAGACATGTCAAAATTGAAACCACTTGCAGAAGATGAATTGAATTGGGCTGAAAATGATGGGATTTGTCTTTTATAGGGTAGAGAATATTGTGGGCGAAGGAGAAAATGCTGGTAACCAGCATTTTCTCCTTTTCTCACGATATTTTCAAATGGCCTCTTTCTCTGGGTCGTTAAAAGGGAGTGTTGTGTAGTAAAAGGGTTAACTATAAAACCTTACAGCACCTTAGATAAACCCAACAGACATATTGTTCTAGAAGTAAGAGCCAACTAATTGCAGTGTGCTTTTGTCTATAATGTTTCAGCAAAGCAGACAGTGTAGATCAAAGATCAGACTGCAAGTTTTATGTAGTATGATCTTGACCCACACTGACCACTAAAGCAACTATAGTTGTGAAGGTGCTACAAGGGTTAAGAAAGTTCAGGAAATGGATTTCCATGATTCATTCTAATATCTTAACTCTATACAACACAAAAAAAGAGTAGACTTGTCCAAATTCAAACCATTTGCAGATGACAATTCAAAATGTGACCTAAATATGGAATTTGCCTTAGATAAGGTAGAAAACATTGTGGGAAAAGGAGAAAATGCTGGTTACCAGTATTTTCTCCTTTTCCCACAATGTTTTCAAAAGGCATTTTCCTCAAGTCTTTAAAAGTCAGGGCCGTGTGGTGAAGAGTTAAAATAGCAATCTGAAATGGGAAAAACATATTATAGGTTATCTCTAATGGGATTATGAAACAACAAAAAAAAAATACACTAAAATAATTTTCTGACTAGCAAAAGAAACTGAAAGTGTAACAAGTCATCCCCTTCCTGGTTTGGATATGGGTTTCTGATTAAGTCTTTACCAAACAACAAAATTTTAGACTTGTCCAAATTGAAAGCCTTTTGAGCTAGAATACTGAAACTTGTTATTGAAAGGGTAGAAAAAGATTTTGGGAAGTTGAGAAAAAATGCTAGTTACTAACCAGCATTTTCTCCTTTAACCACAATATTTCCATAGTCTTTTTTCTCAAGATCCATAAATCTTAGGATTGTTTGGTAAACTGGTGATGGACTCTTACAATACAGATCAAAATAAATATATTACAGACAAATTCTTGGAAAAAACAGATCTATATACAAACATATACATGTGCTTGTAAACCTTTTACATGATATACTTACGGGGGAGGGAGGGAGGGAGGGAGAGAGAGAGAAAGTATTGTATATGTATGAATTGGAAAATGACAATGACATACTTAGAACAGAGAGAGAGAGAGAGAGAGAGAGAGAGAGAGAGAGAGAGAGAGAGAGAGAGAGAGAGAGAGACAGAGACAGAGACAGAGACAACAGAGACAGAGAGAGAGAGACAGAGAAAGAGAGAGAGACAGAGAGAGACAGAAAGAGACAGCTTTATAATTATGTATGAATAGGAAAAATACAAAATACTTATTTTCACCAGTCCAACAGATTTAGCTCTCTTTAGGCACTATAGTGCATTGCATATTTTGTAATAAATGAACAGGTTGGCGCAATATTATTAAGATATACATGTACATGGTGCTTTAACCCTTTACCAAACAATCACTGGTTTTTACAACCCTGAGATAGAAGCCTCTTGAAAACATTGTGGGAAAAGGAGAAAATGCTGGTAACCAGCATTTTCTCCTTTTTCCACAATGTTTTCTACCCTGCTGGAAACAAATTTCAATTTTTGAGTTACATTTATTTTGTCGTCTGCAAGTGCTTTCGATTCGGACCAGTCTAAAATTTTGTCGTCTGGTAAAGAGTTAAACATAGAAGACAAAATATTAACCCTAATCCTGCTTAATAACTAAACTGAAATTTTCAGTTCGGTAGTAAAAACCGTAATATTGCTATTTCAACAATATGATTTGGGGAATAATATCTCCTTCTTAGACAGTGTAGATCCAAGATCAGATGCACCTTCTATGTTTCTTTGTGTCATTGATATTCAGGATTATGTGATGAAGGGTTTAACAGTGGGTCTTTCAAGTTTCAATCATATAAAAAAAAAAATGAACACAATTAACTCTTTACCACAGAATCCCGACTTTTAACGACCCTGAGACAGAAAGCTTTTGAAAACATTGTGGAAAAAGAAGAAAATGCTGGTAACCAGCATTTTCTTCTTTTCCCACAATGTTTTCTACCCTTCTCAAAACAAGTTTCAATTTTCAAATCACATTTATTTTGTCGTCTGCAAATGCTTTCAGTTTGGACTAGTCTAAAATTTTGTCGTTTGGTAAAGAGTTAAATAAATGGTAGTGATTCAAAAACTTCAAAGGCTATCATCAAAACATGTCAAAACACTACAATCATTTAAAGTTTGGCTTCAAGCAAATGAAACAATCATTAGAAAAATTAATTAATGTGCACCGAGTTCTAATCATTCAAATGTACAAAACACTTAATGTACAGTATTTCTTTACAAATAGGCTGCTAAGCCCTACTCAAAGACCTTTTGCAGTCTGATCCCCAAAAAATACCTATGGAATAGCAACATTTAGGTTTTTACTATTGGCTTGAAAGTTTTATTTCCTTTATTCAGCAGGTTAAAAAAATGTGCAGCATCTTCTTGTAGATTATTTCAATTTACAAAGCTATTATTGTAATAGAAAATTGTCAAAAGTTCTAATTTGATAGGAATGTATCAAATTTTGTGGACTGACTGATGGAAATTCTCTAACTACTAGTACTCTAGTGAATATTAACCCTTTACCACACAATCCTGACATTTAAGGACCCTGTGAAAAAAGCCTTTTGAAAACATTGTGGGAAATGGAGAAAATGCTGGTAACCAGCATTTTCTCCTTTTTCCCACACTGTTTTCTACCTTTCCCAAAACAAATTTCAATTTTTCAGTCACATTTGTTTTGTCATCTGCAAATGCTTTCAATTTGGGCCAGTCTGAAATTTTATCGTTTGGTAAAGAGTTAAGGAAACTTTCATGTGACCTTGACATCCTTTTCTATTAAAATCTCTACCAAACAACAAAAACAAATGTGGCTCACTTGACTAAATTTACATTTGAAAGAGTATATGTATGAATAAATCAGATAAAAAGAGACAGTGCTGATTACTAGCATACATAGTATTCTCCTTTTTAAATAACTATATCAAAAGCATTCAATATAAAGTTTGTGAACAAACATTGTTTGGTGAAGGGAATACAATAATAGTTGTGAAATACATGAAGCATGTTGTATGTAGAATTCATATCATAATCTGAGTATAGTTCATACAATGGTGAGCAAAAAGAAGTATTTAACCTTTTTAAGGCTGTACAATGGTGACCAAAAAAGATGTATTCAACCTTTTTAAGGCTGTTTTTACACACCTACTTGTGTATGGTCATAAAACAAGGAAGTGAATGGAAATGGATTTTATGCATCAAAATATGAAACACAGAAAGTATATCTTATGTACAATTCATTTAACAATCAGAGCACTGTCTGTACACTGTCAAGCTAAAAGCAGTATGCAATCTTTCAGACTTCTTAAGGCCAAAAATGGTGGTGAAGGTTTAACTGGGCATAAACTCTTTACCGAAGGACAAAATTTTAGACTGGTCCAAATTGAAAGCATTTGCAGACAACAAAATAAACGTGACTCAAAAATTGAAACTTGACTTCAGAAGAGTAGAAAACATTGTGGGAAAAAGAGAAAATGCTGGTTACCAGCATTTTCTCCTTTTCCCACAATGTTTTCAGAAGGCTTCTTCCTCTGGGTTGTAAAAACCAGGGATTGTTTGGTAAAGGGTTAACTCTTTTTTAAAGGATGAAATTTTAGACTTGTCCAAATGGAAATCATTTGCAGATGACAAAATAGATTTGACTAAAAAAATCAAAATTTGATCTGGAAAAGGTAGAATACATTGTAGGAAAAGGAGAAAATGCTGGTAACCACACTGTTTTCAAAAGCCTTCCTGCTCAGGGTTGTAAAAATTTGGGATTGTGTGGTAAAGGATTAAATCAGATTTAGACCTAAAATTTTTGCAGGAAGAAAGTTGATATTTTGTTAGATCTAGTTAGGGAAAATGAAAACTAAATATGAAACATGAGAGCCACATACCCCTGCAACCACAACACTTTGTGACAAAATGGTGTAGTTTAACAACTTTGATTTACATGAACTGCAAAGATCCACTCAATTAAAGACATTTATAAGACCAAAAACCAGCATTAGAAATACATGTATTGTATACCATAAGTTGTGGAATTATGCTCTTGAAAAAACTCTAAATATAAAATAACAAAGGCCAGTGACTTCAAAAATACTGAAGACAGATTGATTGATTGATTAATTGATTGATTGTATGGTGTTTAACACGTTTTCAACATTAATTCAGTTATATTGCAGTGGCCAGTGCACCTATCCATTTGTTTCCTGGAGTCTCTTTTACCAGCACTCCACACAATTCTCTTTCCAAGCCACTGGCTGCTTTCCCACATGAATGTAGGACGTTTTGGCCACAGACGTTTTTGCCAGGATGTTTTGGCCACAGACGTTTTGGCCAGCTAAAATACAAAGTAGGTTGTTATGGACAAATGTTAATTTTGTGAATTTTTGCCTCATTAAACATAATTTAAAAGCATTGTATGAGAATGAGAAATTAATATATTTGACATATATGGAGTATTTGGTTATTTATTTCATTTATTATTGATGTTACATATAGTTAACTTCTTCATTTTTTAATTGATTGGTATTACTAAATAGAATTACTTACTGTCAAGTGTTATTTTGCTTTTATACTCAACTACACAGATGAAACTGTATTTGATGATTGCTTTAATTGCCAACTATCAACTCTGTCACTTAATAATGATTGAACCATAGCTTAAAATTTCTATTTGCAACAATGAGTTGCAACAAAGTATAAAAAATCTAAGCAGTTTGTTATAGAAGATTGCAATTCAAAGTCAAACTATGTTTTGGCCAAATGGTATTTTAAAGCAAAAAATGCATGAAATGAACTGAATATGCCTTTCTGCTTCAAAAAATGTATAACTAAAAAGCATAGAAAGTTAATTTACTGCATTTTCTGTGTTAAAAAGCATTTGGCCAAAACATCCTACTTTGCACATTTAGCTGGCCAAAACGCCATGGCCAAAACATCCGTGGCCAAATTGTCCGTCCACCTTCCCACATAACCATCATCGAGATAATGGTCAGCAGTGAGAGAGGAATGAACTGAAGACAGAGTTACGGATCTTGTGCATTGCACTTGTCCTTAATGTGATCTACATGTTTTTGAAGCTTGAAGACTACAGCTTATATACTTTGGAAGTTATGTTCGAGACAAAAAATACTAGTTTAAAACAAGTTATTTTGTTGAAGTGATATCCCCCACCGAAAAATGTAAGAGGTATTGTGTTTTACGTGTACATGTGGCCTTTTGTTATTGATCCATAATGAAAGTAGACATTAAGCCCCCTTTTTCCATTTCATTAAATAAACCAAATTATGATTGTCTGTGGCTTATGATAAACAACATAAATATAAAGTTTCATAAAATTTTGTCCAGTAGTTAACGTAATGTTGGTCCATGATGGAAATATAAATCAAGCCCCTCCTTTTCCATGACACAGCATTAACCTTTTACCAAACAATCCCAGATTTTTACGACTCTGAGAAAGAAGCCTTTTGAAAACATTGTGGGAAACGGAGAAAATGCTGGTAACCTGCATTTTCTCCTTTTCCCACAATGTTTTCTACCCTTCCCAAAACAGATTTCTATTTTTAAGTCACATTTATAATGTCGTCTGCAAATGCTTTCAATTTGGACAAGTCTAAAATTTTGCCGTTTGGTAAAGAGTTAAACTTAGGAAAAAAAAAAGTGTATTGGCGGATTATTATAACAAACACATGTATGAAGTTTCATCAACTTTCGTCCAGGATTTTAGAAGATATCTGTCAGGACTGATGGATGTCTGAAATCCCTCAGCCTAGCCGGGGGGGGGGGGGGAGGAGAGAGAAGATCTGTGTGTGCAGTGTGCAAATAATGATGATAGAGTGAAAGATCTTGTGCACTGCACAGCACTTGTCCTAAATCTTCCTAACAAGATTTTTTTAAGGGACACACAGATACAAAAACAGCTGGACAGACGGCTGGACAGACAAGGTGACTTTATCCTACCCCCATAAACCTTGTGTGTTAAGGTATGAAAAATGCAGAAAAGAGAAATTACCTTCATTGGGACCTTCTAAACTAAAGTTGGTGACTCTACCAACTGAGCTCTGGAGCCAACCAATAATTTTCCATTGTGTATATGTATATACACTGTATCTTTTGTTATGCAACAACAGCTATACCATTACTAATGGAATAGGAAATTTTATTAAAACTCTGTACTTCCCCATGTTTTCTACATGTGCATTTCTGTAGAAATGTTTTGATCTTGATCTTAACAAAATCTTTGCATGCTTATAAAAATTATAAGTCTTTATTATTCTTTAGTCTATTTTCTTCAAAACTTGAGAGACGAAATCTGTCCCTTTAAATACAACAATTTGTGAAACGCATTTTTTAAGTACAATTCATACAACAACCCAAGCAATGTCAATACATTTGCAAGCATGAAATAATAATCAATCTTTCAGGCTTTTATATGCCAATGCTGCTACAGCTGTCCCAATAAAAATCATTGAGTGCATCCAAGGAAACGATGATTCTTGATTATCTACTTCACTTTGATCTTGACCATGACTTACAAAAAATTCTCCTGTTCTGTATTCTGTATCTGAATCCATCTCATCTTTTGTTGAGGTCACTGGAAGTGCAGATTTTTCTGTTCTGTTTTCTTTATCTGAATCTATCTCAGTTCTTGCTGAAGTCACTGGAAGTGCAGATTCCTGAACAGCCTCAGACAGTCTGACGGCATGATCATTGTAGTTGGCATCATCAGAAATTTTTTCTGATAATTCAGGATTGATGCCGCTAGCACGTCTCCTAAATAAGGGACTTCCAAGGTGAATTTTTTGTTGTGATATTTTCTCATTTACATCAGGTGGTATACTAATAGAGATTGGTATCTCATAACTTTCTGTGTCTGAAATACTGTTTGTGTTACCTATGGTTTCAGTGTCATCAACTCTATCATGTTCACATTCAATTTTATCCATTGGCTGCATTTGTGTATCCAAATCTATGCCAGCAGCTGTTGGGAGTGGCTTTTGAGCCTTTCTAAGGATATCTGCTCTTTCTTCATTACTTGAAAGCATCTCATCATTTGTATCTGGGTAATCATCTATGACTTTATGATGGTGAATACTATAAGCATCCCCGAGAGATATCAGTGATGATTCACATGTTTCTGCAACACAAACAACAGCTGAAGGGTCTTCTGAAGCCTCTTGTGATTGCACAGAGAAGTCCTGAATAAACTTGTCCTGGCTGAGATCAGAGGAAGAAGCACTACCAGTTACTGGAACATATGGACCAGGTTTTTCACACTCTTGGTGGTGTAGTGGCATTTGCCAGACCCATTTCGGTTCACCTCTGTCCACTGGTATCTCACACATATCAGCTGTTAACTTGGTATCTTGATCTGTGACTGATGTTTCCACTGCATGCAGTCTGTTGTTCTCAACAGATGAATCTGTATGGTAATCTTGATTTGATTTTTCATCTACTTTTATGATAACTTCATCATACACTTCTTCCTCTACAACCATTTTCGCATGCACATGCATCCCTTGTTTAGCAAGGCTCTGAGAAGATATATCTGTAACTTCACAGATTTCTGTTGGCTGATCCAAGGGTACATATGGAGTTTCCAATGGATCTGCATTTGATTGGATTACATTTTCATTTCTTTGGGAATCTGACATGTTGGTCCACTTATTTACAGGTTGCTTCTGCTGATCTTTTCTGTTGTATAAAATCTCTACTCTGCTATCTTGACTTTCAGAAATTGACGTCCTTTTGGCCTGAATAACATCATCTTCATTTTTTCTTATTTCATCTCTCTGCCAATCATCATCCCCTTTTTCATTATCTATCTCGGGTAATCTATACCCTGTGAACTTTTCTAACATCTCTACAACATCAGTCCTCTCCATTCTATATTTCAATATTGTAAGAAGTTTACCCAGTGTCAGATCAATGTTCTGGTCAAGAAGCACACTGGTTGGGCTCTTAACATTTATTTTTGCTTCATTTGCTATCTTGTTACAGTCTCTGTAGCTGTACTCTGAATAAAGAAATTGAAAGTAACTTTCCATGAACACAAAAATTGTACAAGTTGATTTTAGACATATCACAAAACAAAAACAAGTACAAATAAAACACGCCAGAAAGAAGTGAATGATGGAAAAAATCTTTTCAATGATAGATAGGACATGGTGAGGAATGGAGCAGTTATTTGTTACAAGCAATTGCTGCTTTTCCCACATTTTGTTTAAAATCTGTCATGGAAGCTGTTTAACTCTTTACAAAAATGACAAATTTTTGGACCAGCCTGAATTAAATGCGTTTGCAGATGACAAATAAAATGTGGCACAAACAGTCGTATCTGTCTTTGGAGCAACATTTAAAAGATTGTCTGCAAATGCTTTCAATATGGGACAATCTAAAATTTTGCTTTTGGTAAAGAGAAAATTCTTTACAAACAATCCCGTATTTTGATGACCCTGGGGTAAAAGGCTTTTCAAAACATGGTGGAAAAAAGAAAAAAATTGCTGGTTTTTTCCTTTCTCCGCAATGTTATCTAACCTTTCAGAGACAAATACATCATTTGATCCACTTGTAATTTTCGTTTAAAAACGCTTTCAATTTGGGCAAGTATTTAATGTTGCTGTGTGGTAAACGGTTAATGGAGATACCAGGTAGATGGTCACTATGACAAGTTTTATATGCAGTACTTGTTACGTGTATTGTTATTACATAGACTTTTTGCAAATGAGCCATGCTCTGGAAAGGGGGCTTACTGCATCTCCGTGATCCGTAGTATCAAGCAAATCACCAAATACTTAAGGATCCATAATATCCACTTTTCGAACAACCCACTTAATCATGAGGTAGACTGGTCCTTGGACATACAGAAAATTGACCAATAGCGAAAAGTTTCGGTCCAGGTCAGCTTGCGTGGACTGCACAGGCTGACCTGGGTCGATACTTTTCGCAGATGCATTAAGCCTCCAATTCACAGAGCAGGGCTCAAATATTTTTTGTCCTACATTAGACCTATCTTTGAAAATATTATGGGAAAAAAAAGCCACTGCTGCAAATGAGCAATTCCTCCTTTTGCCATGAGGCTTGCGAAAGTATTCATTTTAATGAACCAAAATTCATGTTGATTATACATTATTTACAAGAATATTTTTAAAGTCTTCTGCTGCACGCTGTCACAACATAAAGAAGTTAAAAGACCAATGAAACTGAAAAAAGGAAGCATGTACAGTGTAACACAGAGCAAGGTTTACATGAACCAAACTTGATGTGAACCAAGGTTTACATGAGCCAAGGTATACATCAGGTAAGGTTTACATGTACAAAGGTTAGCATAAAGCAAGGTTAACATGAAGCAAGGTTTAAATAGGGCAAATTTTATGTAAGGTTTACATGATCAAAAGTTAATATGAACCAAGTTCCATGTGAAACAAACTTGACATGGGCCAAAGTAGACAGGAACAACTGTATATATTATCCAAGTTTTAAATAATGCAAGACTTACATGAGGAAAGGGTAACAAGACCAAGATAAACATGATGTATGTTTAACTCAAACCAAGGTAGACATAAGGTGAGGTTTACAAGTGACAAGTTTAGTATAAACCAAGTTCTACATTGGGAAATGTTTACATGCCCAATGATTAACATAAACAAAGGGTTACATGAGACAAAGATTACATGAACCATGATCAACATTATGCACAGTTTACATGTGGCAAGGTATTCATGCCCAAAGGTTTACATATTAACCAAGGTTTACATGAAGTAAGGTACACATAAACTAAAGTTTACATAAACAAAGGTTACTTCACCCATTATCCAAGGATAAAATCTTACTGTTGTCCATGTTGAAAGCTTTTGCAGCCAACATTATTAGTTGTATGGTCAGGCAGCAGGGGACTTGGAAACTTGTTCATGGCTGTGGTGAATCATGTCACCCTGAGCCGAAGGCGAGGTGGCGACATGATTTGCCACAGCCATAAACAAGTTTCTAAGGGGATGGCGAGGTGGCGACATGATTCGCCACAGCCATGAACAAGTTTCCAAGTCCCCTGCCACCTAACCCTACAAGGAATTTATTGTACTGCAAAGTTTTACCATTCCAACTTGTATTCAGCAAAATTTTCCTGTAATTTTTTACTCCCGAATCGAGTATGCTGACAAAATAGAATTTTCCTTCTGAGTGCCCCAATTCATTGAAAACTGACTTATGATGTCACTGCGATTGACATTAAACATATTTTTATGTAAACATGGATTTAAAAAAACTTTAAGGTAAGTAACTATGCATTTAAATAATTTGTTGGCAAAAGTAAACGACCATTTGTTGTCTTAAACGACCATTAGGTTATCCTTTTAACGTTACAATGAATGAGTTTCGACACTTCACAGTTTGCTTACCTGACACAGGTATGGCTCGTTTTAACCCTGTGTATTTGTTTTAGAATGACAACAAATGATGATATATGTAACTACATGTATACTCATTTTTTTTTCAAAAGTAATCCATTCTTTTCGCTTTAATGACAACCATCAAGGGAAACTAGTAATAATTTGGTGCATGCTACTCAGTATTTTTGTCTTCTGGGCGGCTGGTATCGATTGATGCCGCCATTTTGGATGTTGTGTTGAAAGTGTAGTCATGTATACTGGGCCCTCGAAAAGGAAACTGCTTCACGTTGATTTTGCCAGTGTACAGGAATGTAATGTTTGGGGCATATTATCCAATCAGATGGCAAGAAATTTCTTTGCAGTATAATAAGTAGGGGTATATATGAACCAAGGATTACATGAACCAAGTGTATACCTAGATGTCCTGCAAGTTGCTGCCATCTTTGCTCTCCACTGTAATCTAAATGTTTGAGAATGTCTAAAAATCCAACATTGATATCTCGAACATATGTGTTGTGGTTGTATTGTGGTTTTTTCGTAGATCCTGAAGTCTTTAAAAGTTTCTCGCGATTAATGTCTCCATCTGTTCCAATATGAAAAAAGAAAAGAAACAACAATAGTAGCATTAGCTAAATTGACCTTTAACTCTTGCCATTTCATTTGTCTTCTGTACAACCTTCAAAATATGGGCAAGTCCACAATTCTGTGGTTTGGTAAAGAGTTAATCCTGAAGGAAACCATTGTAAATGGGCCATGCTCGGTGAAAAGGGGATTTGACCCTTTACCACACAATCCTGATTTTTAACACCTATGGTAAAAACCGTTTGAAAACATTGTGGGAAAAGGAGAAAATGCTGGTAAACAGCATTTTCTCCTTTTCCCACAAAATTTTCTACCCTTTCTGATCCAAATCCTATCATTTGAGTATTATTTCATTTATCGTCTGCAAATGCTTTGAATTTAGACCAGTCTAAAATTTTGTTGTGCGGCAAAGTGTTGATGCATCTCTGACTAATAGACAGACAGTAGAAAACTGACAGTTTGAGACAAATTCAGGTACGCAGGCAAACAAAGACTATCAGAGATACAGGATCCAACTGTCACACAAAGACAAATGGAGTCTGTGATGTATCTTCAAGATACATAATACCAAGCAAGTCATCACATAATCATGGATCCTTATAAGCCACTTTGTCTAATAACCGGCAGAATCCTGAAGTAGAATGTCATTTGACAAACAGGAAATTGACCATAAGCAAAAGGTTTCAACCCAGGTCAGCCGAGCCCTAGTAGCTCAGTCGGTAGTGTGCAGGACTTGAGAACACGGGGTCCAGGGTTTGATCCCTGGCTACGACCCCTGGCTCGACCAATTTCTTTCCGAGGATTGATGATAGTCACTGCGACAGGATTCATTCCTCTCCCACCGCTGACCATTGTTTCGACGATGATTATGTGGGAAAGCAGCCAATGGCTTGGAAAGAAAATTATGCGAAATACTGGTAAAAGAGACACCGGGAACGCATGGATAGGTGCACTGGCCGCCGCGATTTAACTGAAATAATGTTGAAAACGGCGTTAAACACCATACAATCAATCAATCAATCAGCCCAGGTCAGCCCGCACGTACTGTGCAAGGTGACAGTGGTCAATAATTTTCAAAGTGATTTTGGCAAGTGTATCTCAATAAATAGCAAAATTTTAATAGTCAATGTAGACTTAACTCTTTACCACACAATCCCGACTTTTAATGACCCCGTGAAAGAAGCCTTTTGAAAACATTGTGGGAAAAGGAGAAAATGCTGGTAACAAACATTTCTCCTTTTCCCACAATGTTTTCTATCCTTCCAAAACCAAATTTTAATTTTTCAGTCACATTTATTTTGATGTCTGCAAATGCTTTCAGTTTGGACCAGTCTATAATTTTGTCATTTGGTAAGGAGTTAAGATAAGACGGCACAATATGTGCAACTAAATCCTTTACCACATGGCAAAATTCTAGACTCATCCATATTGAAAGAATTTATAGATGACAATTCAAATGTTTTTAAATCATGACGTTAAATTTTGTTTTTGAATAGGTAGAAAACACTACTGGTTACCAGCATCTTCTTCTATTCCCACAGTGTTTTCAAATGCTTTCTTTTCAAAGGATGTTAAAACTTGGGGTTCTGTGGCAAAGGTTTAAACATGGAATATAACTCTTTATCAAAAGTTAATGAACCTGAGGAAATACAATTCTGTAAAAATTATGGCAATAGGTGGAGTATGCAGTTAGCCAGCATTTTCTCCTTTTTCCACAATGTTTTATACCCTTTCAAGGACAAATTTATAAATACTGATCCAAATTAGATTTGTCACCTGTAAATGTTTGTTTTCTTGTAAAGAGTTAAACATGACTCAACAATAAATATCATGGTACATATAAAAAGGAGAAATTGCTCTGTAGGAGCAGTATTTCTTCTTTTGCCACAAAGTTTTCAAAATTTGTCTGCTGCAAGATGCAAAAGTGAAAAATTGGCCTGCACAGGAATTAATAACTTAATCATGTCAAAACAATATATACTGTAATACTTGAATAAACCCACCTTTGCCTATAGTCAATCTGTCTGCAATGTCATTCAACCCAAGCTCTCGTAATCCAAAGACAAGTTCTTGAAAACCATTAACACATCTACAAAGATGCTCATGGAGTTCCAACATAGCTGCCAAGGTACTATCATTGTTCTGTCTGTTTATTATTACTTCCTAAAAATATATAGTTAGGGATCCATAAAATCCATTTTCGTTTCACAACCGCCTGAATCTTGAGGTAGACTGGTCTTTGAACATGCAGAAAATTTACATATAGCAAAAAGTTTCTGCCAAGATCAGCTTGTGCAGATTGCGCAGGCTGACCTGGGTCAATACTTTTTGCAGATACATTAACCCTTTACCAAACAATCCCTGGTTTTTATGACCCAGTGGAAGAACCCTTCTGAAAATATTGTGGGAAAAGGAGAAAATGCTGGTAACCAGCATTTTCTCCTTTTCCCACAATGTTTTCTACTCTTCCAAAGTCAAGTTTCAATTTTTGAGTCACATTCATTTTGTCGTCTGCAAATGCTTTCAATTTGGACAAGTCAAAAATTTTGTCGTTTGGTAAAGTGTTGAACCCCCTTTTCACTCAGCATGTCTTACTTATATAGGATACTCATATATTTCAGATATAATGAATCAGAAAAAGTTGCAAAACATGAAACATGCAGTCTGCTCTTTGATCTACTGTACACTGTCTGCTTGCTGAAATATTACAGCAAAATGCAGCCATGAAATTTCAATTACTTGGGTCTTATTGCTAGACTAAAATGTTAAACCCTTTACCAAATAGTCCTAGGTTTTAACAACCTTGGGAAAGAAGCCTTTTTAAAACACTGTGGGAAAAGGAGAAAATGCTAGTCTTCTTTTTCCACAATGTTTTCTTACCCTTCCAAAGACAAATTCCATCATTCGAGCCATATTCAATCTGTTGTTTTTTAAAAAAATACATAAATTTAGAAATGAGAGCATCTGCAGACAACAAAATAAATGCAACTCCAATATTAAAATTTGTTTTGGGATGGGTTGAAAGAAAACATTGTGGGAAAAGGAGAAAATGCTGGTTACCAGCATTTTCTCCTTTTCCCACAATGTTTTCAAAAGCCCTTTTCTGCTGGGTCTTAAAACTTGGAATAGTGTGATTAAGAGTTATTTGGGTTATTTGGTGATTTGAATACATGAACCATTTACCACACAAAAATTCACAACATATGGGGAACTTAACCTTGAAAATATTACCACTTTTCAAAACATTGTAGAAAAATGAGAAACTGATATCAGCTTTCAGCATTTTTTCTTTTTCTCTCAATGTGTTCAAAAGCATTTTTATGGTTATAACGCCGAGGCCAGGTAGCGCAGTCAGTAGCGTACAGAACTTGAGAACAGGAGGTTGCTGGTTCAATCCCCAGCTCGGCCAACTTCTTTCCAAGGTTTGATGATAGTCATTGCAACAGGATTCATTCCTCTCTCACTGCTGACCATTGTTTCAACGATGGTTATGTGGGAAAGCAGCCAGTGGCTTGGAAAGAATATTGTTCTGGAGTACTGGTAAAAGAGAGACTCCAGGAAAGCATGGATAGGTGCACTGACCGCTGCGATGTAACTGAAATAACATTGAAAATGACGTTAAACACCATACAATCAATAACTGCAATAAAGAAACAGGATGGTTTAGTAAACCCTTAACTCTTTACCAAACAACAAAATTTTGTAAGTATTTGCAGAGGATAAACCTTATAAATGTATGGTTCACATAATTTAAGTTTCTGTGAAAAGGTAGAAAGTGTTGTGGTTACCAGCAATTTCTCCTTTTCCAACCATGTTTTCAAAAGCCCTTTTCCTTTTGGTCATTAAAACTCAGAATTTTTTTGCTAAAGGGTTAAAATAATATAAAAACAGTATATATACCCTTGATGGACCTGATAAGCAAGCCAAATATGGTAAAATCTCCTTTGGGTTCAATCTTTTGACAAGTTCTGGTAGGATGCCATTGAATTGTTTCTTATCAGCTTCATCCATTTTGTAGAAATGGTTATATTGATATTGTACCCTGGAAAATGGAGTATACATGTGACCATCAAAAATACTTTATCCCTTAAATGAGCCATGCTGCTGCAAAAGGGAGTTTAATAATTAAGGGAGATTAATTATACCAAGCAAGTTATCATTGTTGATCCATAAAACCCAGTTGTCTAACAATCCAATTAATCCTGAGGTAAACTAGTCCTTTGACATGTAGACAATTGACCAATAGCAAATGGTTTCGGCACAGATCAGTCTCTGAGGACTGCACAGGCTGTCTTGAGTTGATACTTTTTTCATACATGTTAACCCCCCTCCCCTCTCTTTCACAGAGCATGGCTCAAAAGTAAGTCAACAAAGAATTTTTTTCACATCACATGCTGTATCCTGTAAATCTAAGGTAATTTTTTTTACATCAAATTAAAAAAAAGAAAAGGGGGAATATTTTCATTGTCAGAGTTTAGGATTTAGTTTCATTTTCACATAGAAGTTACTAGAAATGTAATCCAGTTGGGGTTATGAACCAGAGAATGAAAGCTCAGACATACAGACAGACAAACAGACAGAACAAATGACAGTTAGAAAAAAGACAGGCGGGGGTGCGAAAATTAGAAAGAAACAAGCGTAATGAAAGTGTAAAAACTAAAATATAATATGTACAGAGTTTGAAAAACTGCGGTTATTTTATGTATAATAGAAACCTTTAGACTTTATTTGAGATTTTATTCATCCGGCTGGTTTTATTGTGAAATTTGGGTAATAGACTGTAGAACTGTAAATTTTTTTAAAACAATACCTTAATCACAGAAACCTTTTTCCATAAACGTGCATTTAACTCAGTAAAATTATGAGTGAGTAGGAGTGGATTTTCCATCTGACAGTTTACAGGGACTTGGTTCCCGCTGTCTACGACGTCAAATTTGTTTTTCATTGTAACAAGGGGGGAACTTGTCATTAAAAATATGAGTCATACTATTTTGCGGACGCTACTTGCGGACAATATACACAAAGAAGGATTTTGCGGACAATATAGAACAAAGAGGGATTTTGCGGACGCATTGAATATAGAGTAATTATTGCAATTAAGGCGTCGGACATGTTATTTTCACCTTTAAAGGGGGTTTTTATACTGATTGTTTATACTTTTTATATGAACTTATACTGGTAGCCAGTATAACGAAAATTGCTTTTAGAGAGTTGAATGTAATTTATCACAATTATGTATATTATTATTATCTTTTTTTTTCTTTTGTTATTTGTAAGTACAAGTCATAAGTCTTGCTCTTCGTAACATGTATACTTTTGTTATATTTTGAAATTGAGTTTTCTAGAAAATGAATGATTTCAACCTCTTTGTATCCGATAAACCTAAATAACTTAAGATGGAATAGAATCGGTCTTTGATATTTTGAAAACGAGAGTTCTAACCACGCAAAACAAGTATGCATGTATATACATTTGGTGTCATTCACGATATGAACGATTTATTGTACTTTCATAGAAGAAATCGCGGAAAATATGGAAAAAGAAGGAATTCGCGATCGCATTGAATATAGAGTAGTTTTACCAGAAATCACATATTAACGTCGTATTTTTATGTATTTATGTTTAAATTACAATTCGAAGTATATTATAATTCTTCTTTAAAGCTTATTTAATAGGTTTATTTACAAATTAAATGTATTATTGGAGAAAATTACGGACACGTGTAAATTATATAGTATGGTAGGAAACGTGCTGATGCTACGTGCAGACACTATACTGTAGAAGGAATTTGCAAACGATATAGAGTAAAGAGGGATTTTGCGGATGCATTGAGTATTTATAAAGAAGTTTTTTAGATGAAAAGTATAATTTTTTTTTCGTCGTAGTTTTCAATTATTTATGTTTATAACATTTCGAAACATTTTATGTCTGCCTTGAAAGTATTATATTTTGGAAACGCATGTAAAGTATATAGAATGGTAAGAAAGGTGCGGATGAGCACTACGTGCAGACACTATACATACAGAAGGAATTTGCGGACAATATATGGAGTAAAGAGGGAATTTGTGGAGTCTGCTTTAAAAGTATTGTATTATGGACACATTAAGAAGATAGTTACGGTAGTAACGGAAACACACGTAATTTATATGGTATGGTAGGAAACTGCGCATGCTACGTGCGGACACTACACATAAAGAAAGAATTTGCGTACAATATAGAATATAGAGGGAAATTGCAGACGAACCCATATCCTCAAGGGACTCGAAACATCACGTTCACGAGTCCTACGCTCTACCTATTGAGCTATGTGACCTGGTCATTGCGGACAATATACACAAAGAAGGATTTTGCGGACAATATAGACCGAGAAGGATTTTGCGGACGCATTGAATAAAGAGTAATTATCGCATTTAAGGAGACAGACATGTTATTCGCACCTTTGCAAGGGTTTGATAGCCTTAATTATATACATTTATATGAACTTATATCGATAATTACATTTAGTGTTGAATAATAGCAACTTTTAAACTTGTAAAGTGACAATACATCCTCAGACACACTAACCTGTGAATATTATACGAAAACTTGAAATTATGTAGAAATACAGAGGCCGTTTTGTTCATCAAGGATCAATAATTAATTTCAGCCAGCTCTGTTCACAATATTATTGACATAAAAGGAAGAATTAATTCAGAAAGTTCCGACATAATTGGTAGTAAAGGATCAGGATTGGACCTCACCTTTGGTGTCGTCCGATCCTGATTCATACCGGCCCTAAGTACATGTAAGATAAAATTTTCTATTAAAAACGATGTAAAATAAATATCTTTAAACTAACTTAAACTATGGACTTATAAATGAATGTCTTCTGTTGTACAGTGTACAGTCAAGATCGGACCGCAGTTTACTGAAGTCTGATCTGTATCCTCACTCTCCGAAAAATATCATTGTACAAGCAGTAACAGAGAGCCTCATACGTGATATAAACTTTCGTGACAAACCAGACAATCATGTGGCTGCATTTTGAAGTATGTACGTAGAACAAAGATCAGACTTTACCTTTTGTGGTCACTTACAAAAAAAACCAGCCGTGTCTCGCTTCTATTAAGTACTGTCAATTAACGACACGTGTTCATTTACTGATAAACTTTAATCCTTTTAGCAACAGTCACACATACACATATACATAAAAAAAAAATCTTATTTTTTGAGAAAGTAAAAATTCTATAGTAGTCGATGTGAACAGATTAACAACTAAATCAATTCTGATCGTAAAGTCAACCCGTTAACTTAACATGCAATTATCAATTACATGATTTCAACAGTTTTATAATGATTAAAATCACAACGACTAAGTTGTTAGTTGATTAAAGACTTAACAGTGATTTAACAGAAAATCAAAGTCGGCTTCTGGATCTCTCCATCATTATTATACAATTATTGAAATTTGTTATAAATTTGTTGGAGAAAACTTTTGGTTTGAAGTCTAATAATTATCTAATTATTTAGTCAATCCATTGTTATAACTAACTCGAAATTCAATTTTTGAGGATACGCCTTTAACTTACAAAAAATTCAGTGTTTGAACATTCCACGTAAAAAATATAACAGACTATTCACCCAAGGATATTAAACGGTACAGAACAGAACATTTATTTCCTCAACAGCTCTACATTATTTTATATGATATAGTTTATAAATTAATAATTTAAGGTAAAAACTAATCTACTATAGATTCAATCCGTCCGCAATTTCTCTATATTCCTAGTGTGTTTATAATGTCTGCAAGTAGCATCCGACAAATATAAGTTTTCATGTAAAACCAACTCTATGTATTCAGTCCGTCCGCAAATTCCCTCCATATTCTATATCGTCCGCAATTTCCTATTGCGTTTATAGTGTCCGCAAGTAGCATCCGATAAATATTATGTTTTCATGTAAAAAACTACTCTATATTCAATCCGTCCGCAATTTCCCTTTATATTCTACATTGTCCGCAATTTCCTATTGTGTTTATAGTGTCCGCAAGTAGCATCCGATAAATATTATGTTTTCATGTAAAAAACTACTCTATATTCAATCCGTCCGCAATTTCCTTCAAAATTCTATTCAATCCGTCCGCAATTTCCCTCTATATTCTACATTGTCCGCAATTTCCTTCTATGTCTATAGTGTCCGCAAGTAACATCCGACAAATCATGTTTTCATGTAAAAAAAATACTCTATATTCAATCCGCCCGCAATTTCCTTCAATATTGTATATTGTCTGCAAATTCCCTGTTTGTTTACAGTGTCCGCAAGAAGAAAACCGACAAATATATGATTCCATTTAAAAACTACTCGATAATCAATCCGTCCGCAAATTTTCTCTATATTCTATATTGTCCGTAAATTCCCTCTTTATTCTATATTGTCCGCAAATTCCTTCTTTATGTATAGTGTTTGCACGTAGCATCCGCATTTTTCTCCCATACTTTATAATGTACACGCGTTTACATTACTAGTGTAGGTATCTTCTTAATTTTTCCATAATACAATGCTTTCAAAGCAGACTTACATAATATTTCGAAATGTTATAAACATAAATACGTGAAAACTACGCCGAAAAATATATATATATATATTTCATCTAAAAAACTACTTTATAAATACTCAATGCGTCCTCAAATTTCCTCTTTACTCTATATTGTCCGCAAATTCCTTCTTTGTGTATAGTGTCCGTACGTAGCATCCGCACGTTTCCTACCATACTTTAAAAGTTACACGTATCCGTAATGTTTTCTCAATACTACAATTAATTTGTAAATAAGCCCATTACATAAGTTTCAAAGAAGAATTATAATATACTTCGAATTGTAATTTAAACATGGATACTTCAAAACTACGACGTTAATATATGATTTCTGGTAAAACTACTCTATATTCAATGCGACCGCGCATTCCTTCTTTATTCTTTATTGTCGGCAATATACATGCATACTTGTTTTGCGTGGTTAAGACCCTCGTTTCCAAACATCAAAGGATTCTATAAAAGTATAAATG
Source organism: Hippopus hippopus (assembly GCA_946811185.2). Lineage (NCBI taxonomy): Eukaryota > Metazoa > Mollusca > Bivalvia > Cardiida > Cardiidae > Hippopus > Hippopus hippopus. Next base: position 25,576,422 of record OX328106.1, on the reverse strand, counting down.
TTACGAAGAGTTAGACTTATGACTTGTAATTACAAATGAAAAAAAAAAGAAAATAAACTAATATTAATAATATACATAATTGTTATAAATTACATTCAACTCTCTAAAAGCAATTTTCGTCATAAATTTATATAAAAAGTATAAACAATCAGTATAAAAACCCCGTTTAAAGATGAAAATAACATGTCTGTCGCCTTAATTGCAATAGTTACTCTATATTCAGTGCGTCCGCAAAATCCCTCTTTGTTCTATATTGTCCGCAAAATCCTTCTTTGTGTATATTGTCCGCAAGTAGCGTCCGCAAAATAGTATGACCCTAAAAATATTTCGGGCGTCTCGAATAGAAACGTAAGTAGACTGCTTAGATTTGATTTTTTAAGAAATTCAAGGCATCTGATAAATATATTTACGATTAAATAGTAAAGGTAAACTGCTATATTTTTTCAGGCTTTTTTATTCCAGGAGAAACTGTAAATTTCAAACGAGAAAATTCGAATGAAGTGATGATCCAAACTCGCACTCGGAATGGCCGCTTTCTGGTCAACTCGTACCTTAGTCAACTCGTTCCTATTTTGGTCAACTCGTACCTGTTTTTTGGTCAACTCGTACCTACCCAAGTCAACTCGTACCTATTTTGGTCAACTCGTACCTGTTTTGGTTAAGTCGTACCCTCAGTTCACATGAACATTGATAAACAATACATCAAAGATATACGACAATATTAGTTCTCTTTGCTGTGCAGGAACAGCAACATACGAAAATGCACGGAACATGCACATATACTTTCTCAGTGGAAATGTTCTTGTTTGTAGATAGTGTAAATTTTTATATTGTTATGTTTTATATGTTGGTTTACGCTGAAACAAGAGTATTTTTTCAAGCAATTGTTGTTTGTGTAGGACAAACTGATGATTATTTGAGCAGCGTCGCAAGGAAACTTGCCGAGATTTCAGATTTACGATGAAGAGAGATTGTACTATGCATTGAGCGAAATCAAAGGCGCAGATCAGCTAGTCTGCTCCTATGTTTTTGCATATAACATGTTTTCTCATGATAGACGCGGCTCTTTGTTATTTACATCTAATGGCTGTTTTATATTTTACAAGAAAAGAAAAGAAAAAAATGTATTACATGTATGGCATTCGTTTCTTTCCTTTACCAGAATTTTCAGTCATTTAGGTGTTGACAGGGTTCCCCTTTGACTCGGGACCCCGTGTTTTGACGCTTGGAAATCAGAAATGACCCATTTGTGACGCTCAAAAATAACTGCCTAAGCGTCAATCTGACGCATGATATTGTAGGATAAAGGGTCATATAAATAAGCTTGTATGCATCCGACAGAAATATAGACTGTAATTAATATGATCAGTATCTAATGTGAAAGACGCATGCAGCTCTGTTTATCACAATTCAAGCTGGCGAGTGGCGAGCCGTTTGAAAACATTATAAAGGTGTTAATCCAATTATCTAGAGTAAAAAGACAGGTTTAACAGTTACCTGCAACCCTAATTAACAAATTCCTATCAAATCATTCAGCCATACTTCTAAAAAAAAATTTACTGACATGAAGAAAAGATCATTGAAAAAAAAACGTGAAAACCCATGAAACAACAAATGTCAGTTTGAGATCGTCTGATCAGAGGCACTTCAAATATTTTTTTCGTCTTTGAAAATGAATTTAAACGTGAATTTACACTAATTTCTGTATAAAACAATTTGTGAAAGCTAAAAATCACTGTTTAATGATGAGAGAAAACTGGTTGATTTTGAAATGAAAATATACAATAATTTAACCTATAAATGTGGGGGGAGAGAGAGATGAAGGTTACGCCTTCTTGTCTTACAGTTAATTTTAGCACTGGAATAAGTGTTAAATAAGAAGTTATTGGACAAAAAAATGAAACTAAATTTTAAGAAATACTTATGAAATAATACCTCAATGTATGTGACTTTTATTTTCTCCCTTTTCCACAATGTTCTTAGATATGAAAGACAAACCAAGCCATTCAAGCCCCATTTGTATTGTCTAAAACATGATCAAGTACATGTTTGAATTTTGTGGCTTGCTAAACAGTTAAAAGTTTGTGTCCGTTTATTCATGAAGATGAGTTGCATGCTAGGACTGCAAGTTAAAATTCATCTATCCACTTCATTCCAAGCCTGTACATAAGATGATGTGTTTTCTTTTCTAATTTTTCTCCATAAAGGACATTAATGAAAATTGTCTTCATTTCACTCATTATCTCTCCATAATAAATAAGTCATTGTGACCATTGGATATTTCTCTTTGACTCCTGAAAATTCCGTTTTGACTCTTGAAAATTTGGGCCCAAGAGTCAATGACTCTTAGGATTCTGGACCTAGAGAGAACCCTAGTTGACATATGTCGGGTCTGAACACATGACGTCCATTCTATTGAAGCACCCAAAGTCCACCCAAAAAAACCATTTATATTTGGTTTTTGACTTGATTTTGTTTGCTATGAATGGAATTGGTCAGGTTTTTGAAATAGGTACATGGTACGGCATTGAGAATAAGGTTGTGATGATGTCAGATATATATAAGAAACAGACAAAAAGATAAACAAGAACACAAAACTTAATTGTTAGCTCCACTGGCCGAAGGCCAGCGGGCTTATGTCATGGCCTGTTGTCCGTCGTGCGTCCGTCCGTCCGTGCGTCTGTCCGTCCGTCAGTGCGTTAACTTTTTTTAAAACGTCTTCTTCTCTGAAACTACCCATCCAATTTTGATGAAACTTCACAGAAATGATCCTGCCATGGTCCTCTTCAGAATTTCTTGAAAGAATTTAATTCCTTCAAAAACTCTGGTTGCCATGGCAACAAAACTGAAAAATTTTGAAAATCTTTGAAAATCTTCTTGTCTGAAACCGTAAGGTCAAGGGCTACCAAATTTGGCATGTAGCTTTATCTAGTGGACCTCTACCAAGTTTCTTCAATTTATAGCCCTGGGGTCAAAATTGGCCCCGTCCCGGGGGTTACAAGTTATACATGGGCTTATTTAGGGAGAACTTTAAAATTCCTCTTCTACCTAGCCATAGGGCCTAGAGCTACCAAATTTGGCATGTAGCTTTATCTAGTGGACCTCTGCCAAGATTGTTCAAATTATAGCCCTGGGGTCAAATTAGGCCCTGCCCGGGGGTAACAAGTTTTACATGGGCTTATATAACAAGTTTTACATAGGCTTATATAGGGAGAACTTTAAAATTCTTCTTTGACCTAGCCATGGGGCCTAGGGCGACCAAATTTGGCATGTAGCTTTATCTAGTGGACCTCTGCCAAGATTGTTCAAATTATAGCCCTGGGGTCAAATTAGGCCCTGCCCGGGGGTAACAAGTTTTACATGGGCTTATATAACAAGTTTTACATAGGCTTATATAGGGAGAACTTTAAAATTCTTCTTTGACCTAGCCATGGGGCCTAGGGCGACCAAATTTGGCATGTAGCTTTATCTAGTGGACCTGTACCAAGGGTGTCCAAATTATAGCCGAGGGTCAAATTTGACTTCGCTGCGGGGGGTAACATGTTTTACATGGGCGGGCTTATATAGGAAAATCTTTCGCATCTAGCTATAAGGGCTAGGGCTATCAAATTTTGCATTTAGCTTTATCTAGGAGGTCTCTATCAAGGGTGCCCAAATTATAGCCCAGGGGGTCAAATGTAGCCCCACCCCAGGGGGTCACAAGTTCTACATGGTCTTATATAAGGAAACTTTAATAATCTACTTGTACATAGCCATATTTAGGCCTAGGGCTACCAAATTTTGCATGTAACTTTATATAATGGGCCTCTACCAAGAGGGCCCAAATTTTAACTTTGGGGGTCAAGTTTGACTCCACACCAGGGGTCACAAGTTTTACATTGGCTTTTATAGTGAAAACTTGATAAACCTGTGTCATGGATCACATATTTTACAGGGCCTTTTATTCAGCAAACTTGTTTTACATGACTTTTTATTGGGCAAGATTAAAAAATCTTTTTGTTTATAACCACACATTCTAGTTTCATATTGTAGGTCTGGGGTCAAAATTGCCTTCATTCCAGGGATCGCAAGTTTAACATGGGCTTCAAAATATTGTCACTTCAATTTAAACATTAATCAAGGGAAATAACTCTTTTTATGAAAGATAAAGTTCGTTACTATTTACCTCCCTTGATTATCAAGCTGCAGTGATACATGATTGGTGCTAGACAAGTTTTTTAGCTCCACTGGCCAAAGGCCAGCAGGCTTATGTTATGGCCCGTTGTCCGTTGTGCGTCCATCCGTATGTTAACTTTTTAGCTCACTTTTTAGCTTTTAGGATCACCTGGTGTCCGTCGTGCGTCGTGTGTCGTCAACAATTCTTTAAACATCAACTCCTCCTAAACCACTGGGCGGATTTGGACCAAACTTGGCTGGAATGTTCCATGGAAGGTCCTCTTTAAAAACTGTTCACAGAATTTGATTCCATCAAAAACTCTGGTTGCCATTGCAACCAAATGGAATTTTTTAGGGAATTCTTTTAAAATCTTCTCCTCTGAAACCACGGGTCAGATTTTGAAATAATTTCACAGATATGCTCCTTGGGTGACCCTTTTTAAAAATTGTTTGTAAAATTTTGATCCGTCAAAAATGTGGCTCTGGTGAATGGGGGCTTCTTGCACCATATAGAAATGAAGGAATTCTTCAAAATTCTTCTTCTCTGAAACTGCTGGTCAGATTTCGAAATAATTTCACAGGATTGTTCCTTGGGTGACCCTTTTCAAAAACTGTTCGTAAAATTTTGATCCGTCAAAAAACGTGGCTCTGGTGAATGGGGGCTTCTTGCACTATACAGAAATGAAGGAATTCTTTAAAAATCTTCTCCTCTGAAACAGCAGGTCAGATTTTGAAATAATTTCACAGGATTGTTGTTTGGGTGACCTTTTTCAAAAATTGTTCGTAAAATTTTGATCCGTCAAAAAATGTGGCTCTGGTGAATGGGGGCTACTTGCACTATATGGAAATTTAGAAATTCTTAAAAATTCTTCTTCTCTGAAACGACTGGTCAGAATTTTACTTAATAGCCAGTGGAGCGATACAGGGCCATCATGGCCCTCTTGTTTTAATATACTGATACTGATAAAAGTCACAAAATAAAAGATATAAAACTACTTAGGTACGAGTTGACTCGGGTACGAGTTGACCCGGGTACGAGTTGACCAAAATAGGTACGAGTTGACTGAGGTACGAGTCGACTTAGGTACGAGTTGACCAGTTACCAATAGTCCCCCGCAGAAATCGTCCCCAAAGTGCTTGCGGACGATTTCTCTCTTTCAACAAATAGTTTCCCTCTTTGTTACGTTTTTCTTAACCATATAGACCTACCACACAAACCCTTGTTTTAACGACCTTGAGAAAAAAGGCTTTGAAAACCTTATGTGTAAAGAAAAGAAAAAACAGGGCTGGTAACCAGCATTTTCTTCTTTTCCCCAAATGTTTTGTACCCTTTCAATGACAAATGTAACTGTTTGAGGGGGTTGACTAAAACACGGAACCATCCAATACTATATGGAACAGAAATATACTATTTTGTGGAACTCAATGTGATACGGAATAGCATACAGAGTAGTGCTGGCTCAATCAATTAACGACATAATGAGACATTATAAATTAGTAAAGATATGTTTTTTTTTTTTTTTTTTTAACAATGCGGTATGTCTTATCATTGTTACGTAATAATTGTTTCTATTGCTTTTTATATAAAATGCCTCAGGCTGAGCTAAACGCAGATTTCATACATGTAAGAAAAAGGAAAACGTCTTTGTCGTCAGGAAATGTTAGCCTTTATCCTGCTGAATAAATGAAATGATACCTTCAAGTCTAATGTAAAGAACCAAACATTGCTATTTGAAAGTTATTTTGGGGGAAAAAATATCTCCTTATTGGACATTATAGATCCAAGATCAGACTGCACATGCTGCACAAGAGAAAATTTGAACATTGTAGGTACCGTCTCCTTAGAGCTTTTGAAAGAAAATTGAATGTATCGGATGATTCCATGGTACGAAGCAAGACGACACAAATACCACCGCGATACAAGATGAGGAAGTCACCATGGAGCTCATATATAATTGACAACTCACTTGCTCATGATGTAGAATATAGCTGTTGCGGTTGGCGTTGGTTAGACTTGCCCTGCTAGCTCAGTTGATAGAATTGTGCCACTAGTGTTCCAGATGTCATTGGTTTGAGTCCCATGTCGGACACACTTTTCTCCACTGATTTACTATAATGGCAAAGAGGTCAATTGGCGAGCACAGGTAGGCGGCACTGGGGGTTCGTTGGGACTGGAGGAGTTGGTGACTCCCAGAACATTAAGAGGGGGAGGAGGGCAGACTCACGAACAGTTGCCCGGCTAGCTCAGTCATTATAGTTGCAGTACTAGTGTCAGGTAGGATTTTCTCCCTGGATTTACAATACAGCAGAGAGGTGTGGATTCCTACAGACAAAGGATTTTATTCAAAGTTTTAAAAGTCACAGATTGAAAACTAATATTGTTAATCCTTTTGGATGGCTGAACGAAACAATTATAGATGAAGCAATGACCATTGTTCACCAACAGTTTTCAAACATCGAGAAATTTCAATCCTCAGCACTGGCTAGGCCTATATACAGATTGATTTTACAAAACATAGGGCACCATTTATTCAAATCTTCTATTGGTCTTTCGAAACGGGGGTTCACTGAAACAAATATTTGTTGGGAGTCTGGAGAAATGTTCCAAGAAAATAAGTTTTGATAAACTAAATAATATTAGATCTATGTTTATTTTGTTTTTTTTGCTCAGTAGAAATTGTATCGGAACATTGTATCGTTCCTTGAAGTAGTTATTAGTATATTTTAATTCAGTATCATATTGGTTGGTTCTGTGTTTTAGGCAATCTCCTGTTTGAGAGATATTTAATTTGTCATCTGCTAATGCTTTTGATTTGGCCCAGTCTAAAATTTTGTAATTAAAGACTTAGTTTGTGGGTTAAGTACTTGTATTTGCATATTCAACCTTAAGTCACGAAGGCTGAAAGCCAGTATTTTTTCAGTTTCGATATATTTTCAAAGATGTTGATTGCAAAGTTTTAGGACTGATTTTAATCAGTTGAAGAAACTATTGTAAACTGATAATTTGAAGGGAAATGGGTTGTATGCTGATTTGTTTTTTATGTTAATATATGTACATGGTATTAAAGTAAACTTATCTTCATTAATATTCTTTTCCAGGTTTTAAATAATGGACGGGAAAGGAAATCTAATATTTCTTTCAGATGATGAAAGTGATGATGAGCCCAGAGGTCATAAAGGTATTTAACTCTTTACTAGAAGACAAAATTTTGGATTTGTCCAAAGTAAAAGTCTTTGCAGATGAAAAATTAAATGTGTCTTAAATGATGAAAGTTGTCTTTGTAAGACAAGAAAACATTGTGAGAAAAGGAGAAAGTGCTTGTTACAAGCATTTTCTCCTTTTCTCATAATGTTTTCACAGAACTTCCTTCTCCAGATGGTTGACACCCAGAATTGAATGGTAAGGGGTTAACATTTCCTATTTTAAGAAATTTGAAAAGATCTGTGAAAGATACTTGATTGTGGAAAAAAGGATGTAAACATCATAGAATATTTAACAAAAGATGATGATAAGGGTGAAAGACAGATATGTGTGACAGAAATTAAACCCTGAGAGAGAAATCAGTCTGGTAGGTAGTCACTTAGACGTATCAGAAATAATCACATAATCACAGAACAGAAAAAAAAATGAGAGAAATAGAATCAGACAGACAGTCAGTCAGTGAGACAGAGAGTCAGTCAGACAATCAGTAAGAGTCAGATGGGACAGTCAGTGAGATAGAGAGTCAGATGGACAGTCAGTGAGACAGAGAATCAGACAGACAGGGACTCTGACAGACATTCACAGAAAGACAGAGACAGACAGTCAGTCAGAGATAAACAGAGGCAGACTACCAGGGATGGACAGTTAGAAACATTGACAGTCAGTCATATTCATTAAATCTGACAGACATGCAGAAGCAGACAGTCAGAGAGAAGGAACCAGTAATTCAGGAACTAAATCATGCAGACTGATAGACAGACACTTGTAAACTGACAAAGTCAGATATTCAGGGAGAGAAAAACTGTCAGACAAAGACAGATGGAGTTTGGTGGTAAGAGACAGAATCAGATGTTGGGATAGTCAGGGACACAATCAGACATATAGACAGTCAGAGACAGACACAGAGAGTCAAATACAAACACTACAAGACACATAATCTGACAGTCAGAGATATAATAAGGCAGAGACAGAATGAGACAGTCAAAGACAGACACTCCATGAGACATAATCTGACAGTCAAAGACAGACACAGAGAGTTAGAGAATGACAGACAATCAGATAGACATTATCAGATAATCAGGAACAGATACAGAAAGAAAGTTCAAGAGACATAATCAGACAGAGAAAGACAAGGAGGGACAGACAATCAGAACAATACAATCAGACAGTCAGAGACAGACACAGATATGCAATCAGAGATAGACACAAGTACACTTATCTTTATTGTCTTCATCTCTCTCACTCTGCCAGTCCCCCGTCTCTTACAATGTGTATCTGATAATCTGTCTGACTCTATTTCTCTGACTGTTTGTCAGTCTCTGGCTGCCTGATAATATCTTTGATTGTCGGTTTCTGACTGTCTGGTTATGTGTCTCTGACTGAGTGGTGTCCTTGGTTGTGAGGTAGAGCGTTGGCCTTGTAACCATAAGGTCCTGAGTTTGATTCCTGGGTGCGGGTGTTAAATTTGGGGCTGTTCATTGGCCCACACATTTCGGCACGAGTACTTGTAATGATGCAGTGTCCAGGAACCAGAATCAAGAGAGTGTTGTATAAGTTGCGAGAACTTGTTTCTCTACGATGTAAATATACGTTTAATCCTTTGTCACACAATTCTGAGTTTTAACCACCCTGCTGAAGAAATTTTGTGGTTTGGTAAAGGATTAAATATGAAATAATTTCTCTGTCTGTCTTGGATCCAGGTAGTCTGAGTAACCAGCTCTATGCCTTATCTTAACTGTATGTCTGATATCTGTCTCTGATTGCCTGTCTGTGTCTTGTGTAATTTTGCTGCCTCATTGTTATGATATGGGAAATAACCCTTGCATTCTGATTGCAGACTACATTGCCCCTATAAGAGTTACTGTTCTTGACTCCTTTTATACTACATGCATTCCTCTCTGATAGCAGTCTGTAACTAGTTAGCATAATTAAATATCTAATAGAAAACTACTACTCGTGTTCATTAACCCTGCTTTCAGACAACCAAACAACATAACACTCATAATACAAAAGGCTGCAAATTCTTTGATCAGATAGATATGAAATAAGGACATGGTAAATTTTTGCTAAACACCTTACCAAAAAAATTTTGGTGTTTAACTCTTTACCAGAGGACAAAATTTTAGGCTTGTCGGAATTGGAAGCATTTGCAGATGACAGTTGTTGCCCAAATGATGAGATTTGTCAGAGAAAGGGTAGAAACGAGAAAATGCTGGTAAGGATGTAAAATAAATGGGGTTTAAACTATTAGAAATCTTCTTTTCCCTTCAGAGAATGCAAAGCACAGCTATAGAGGATTGAATGCCAGTATCATTGTTGGGTTTTGTCAGAGTGAATTGAATAATCTGGCACATGTGTATCACTGTATTGTGAAAAGAGAACCAAGTTATGGCCAAACTGAAGAACTGTCCATTGAAGAGACACGACAGAAATATTCAGTTGATGTTTGGAAATGTCTAGAGGAGATGAATAAAAAGTTTAAATATACACAGATGCAGGAATATCATTACAGAAAAGATGAACTTGATAAGGTTAAGGAATTTTTTTGGAAAAAAAGTGGAGATAGAAATAGACAGACAGAGGTGTATGTTGCAGATGCCGAGTCCAAAGTCGTGGTTATTGGAGAAAAATATGATGATGTTGAAAAAACTCTTCAGGAACTGAAGGTATGCTATTTATACAGACTCAAACAATATTAGTATTATAACAGCTACCCACGGGCATTGTTACATGCAATCATTTTTGTGTATTGAGACTCAGTCTGTTTTTGTATCTCTTCCAATGATTTCTTAATCCTTTACCACACAATCCTGTGTTACCACCTTAGGAAGAAGACTTTTGAAAACATTGTTGGAAAAGGAGAAAATGCTGGTAACCAGCATTCTCTCCTTTTTCCACAATGTTTTTGGAAGCCTATTACTCCAGGGTTGTTAAAACACAGGATTGTTTGGTAAAGGGTTAAACAGACAATTTCTTACCTCTTTCTTTCTGACGTTTTCAAATTTGGATCATTTCAAAGTTGCCTATGGTGTAACAGATATTGCCAGAGTGACTGAAATATAAACAAGTCCTGTTACCATTTTAGATTCACCTGGGACATGTGAAGCAAAGTAAGCGTGGCAACAGACAGTTGACTGTTGATGTTGCTGAAACATCAAACCACAGGACACCTGAGCGGCAAAAAGTCAAGACATCTACCTCTCCTTCAAGCAACCAGAAGTTTTCTGAATTTGGACACAAAACAGATTTTTACTATAAGGAAAAACTTGGAGCAAATTTTGTATTAAAAGTCTACAGTGCTTCAATAACAAACCTCAATGTTGATGTGATTGTCAACGCTGCTAATGATACTTTATTGCATGGTGGAGGTGTGGCTAGAGTGATTGCAAAAGGAGCTGGAAGAGAGCTTGACATAGAGAGTAGACAATACATCGAAAAATGGGGCAACCTTCAAGGTTTAACTTACATTTACTTCGCTTTACCTTGTATTCTTTCCCAATGTACAAGAAGAATGTTTTAAAACAGTGTTGCACTTGGTGAAATACAATGCACATGGGTTAGGGGAAGACAATGAAGCTAATACCTTAAGTCTTTACCAAACGACAAAATTTTGGACTGATCAAAATTGAGAGCTTGTGTAGATGACAATTTTAATGTGGCTCAAATGATGATATTTTTCTTTGAAAGAGTTGCAAATATTTTTGGAAAATGAGAAAATGCTGGTAACCAGCATTTTCTTCTTTTTTTCATAGTGTTTTCAAACACTTGTTTTCTCAGGGTTGTTAAAACCTGGGATTGTTGGTAAAGGTTAAAGGTGTAACTCTTTTATCTATATAGCTCTTAAACACAGAGTTTGAATGACTTCGAAAAAAAGGGCTTTTGAAGACATTGTGGGAAAAGGAGAAAATTTTTATCCTTTTTGACAATTCTGGTTTGTTGTTAATATGTAAAATTTCAACTTGAACAGCAAAGTGCTAAAATTGAAAATCAAAATTTTGAAACAGAACAGAGATCCAGTGAAGTAGATATACTTAAGGGATAAAGAAACGCAGGATTACATTATTTGCAATATCTTGCGAACGCGTTGTTCAAAAGCAATGAAAATCGGTCAAGCAACTTCCTAGGTAACAGTGCATGTGGTCCTGCATCAAATGTTGCATTATGGTATTGCATGATGATGTCTTCAAGGGAAAGCATGAAACGGGAAAATATCGTCCACAGCAGTTTTGTGACATTGAGTTACACTGCTCGTCATACCATTAGGTAGTCTTCATAGAGACGCATCATTTTCCGATATTTTGATCAATTTCTGATAGCATTAAACAATGTGCACAGCTGATGGAAGTTCAGAGGGGTCAGGCCATTGTGATGATTATGCAAGGTCAAAGGCAAATAGAGGTTGCCAGACATTTCGGTGTCCGTGTTTGCACTATAGAAAGTCTTGTTAAGACGTCTAAGGGAAACTGGGTGGGTTGCTGACAGATCTAGGTCTGGACGTCTGCATGTGACGTCACAACGTCAAGACAGGCTTATTGGTCGTGCGCATTTGTGAAATCGGCACCTTACTACCACTGAACCTGCCCTTTATAGCATAGGTACTCATAACCGTCCTATCCATGCAAAAACTGTAAGGAATTGATTGAGGGAAATTGGTCTGCAGGCACATCACCAGTTAGTAGGTCTACCCCATGCTGCCGCTCGTTGCCAGCGTTGTATGGCTTGGGTGGTGGCATATGCCCCCAGAATATTCCCATTGAGGCAGTGGAGGCAGGTCTTGTTTACTGATGAGTCCCAGTTCACCCTGTTTAGAGCAGATGGTCGATTTCGTGTATACCGACGTTGTGGAGAAGGTTTTGCTGACTGCTGCGTAGTAGAGAGGGATAGGTTTGGGGGTGGATTGGTTATGGTGTGGGGAGGAATCTCACATGGAGTTAAATCACCACTGGTTTGTATTTTTGGGTAATTTAACAGCCGCTAGGCATAGAGATGAGATCCTCCAACCCCATGTTGTCCCATTATTGCAGCAAAACAACCTCACATTCCAGCATGATAATGCTCGGCCCCCATGAAGCGAGGATCTGCCGCGGATTTCTCACTAATAACAATATCCACCCACTAGATTGGCCACGAAACAGCCCCGACCTTTCCCCTATTCAGCACTTGTGGGACCAGCGGGATGGACAGGTTAGACAACGCCAGCCTTCCCCTGTTACTCTGGCCCGATTGAGAGCAGCCCTCTTGGAAGAATAGGCCAACATTCCAATGAGGAAGGTAAACTCACTCATTAACTCCATGCCTCGGAGAATCAGGGCTGTGGAAAGAGCGAATGGGGGACATACCCGGTATTGACTAGCCATTTCCCACAATCAGTCCATTTCAATTTCAGATTACAGAGTTCTCTTTCAATTCCCTTCAATTACTCCTTAATCACTTACCAGATACAAATCATTGATTTTGCAGTTTGTTCTGTATGGATTAATCTTAATTATTACTTAAAAATATTGAACATCATACTCACCGTCTTACCTTGAATTATCTTCTAAGTTTACCCTGCGTTTCTATATCCCTTGAGTATATATCTTTTTGTACCCCTGTGAAATTAATGTTTTAGGGTTATATTGGAAACAGCATGGTTTTTCCATCCATCCATCCATCCATCCATGGGTATTATCATAGGCAAGTTTGGATTTCTAGAATATTTTTCGTTTGGTAATGAATTAGTCAAAAAGAGTGAGAGACCCTATAACATGTTGACTTGCAGTGACTAAATGAATATATAGTGGCAAGAGGAATTTTGAGTTAGTTCTGCATTTATCTGGCTTCAAAAAATATCTTCCTTGAGAAGCATTATATAGTAGATTATATATAAGTCATGCTGTGTGAAAAGGGGGCTTAATACACCTCCAAAAAGTATCGACCTAAGTTAGCCTGCAGTCCCTGCAGGCTGACCTGGATAAAGCTTTTTGCTATTGGTCAATTTTCTGCATGTCAAAGGATCAGTGTACATCACGATTCCATCTGTTGTTTCACAAAAGGGATTTTGTAGACTCATAATTATCTAGGGACTTTCTTGGTATAGTACACCACAGAGATGCATTAAACCCCCTTTTTGCCAGTGCAAGGTCATATGCAAATGAGATAAACTGATCTGTATGGTCATAGTTTATAAAATGTGTTGTTGATATTTTCCAGTGACAAAGAACTGTGTCACAACTGCTGGCAGATTACCATATAAAGGTGTCATACATGCTGTAGGTCCCCAGTGGCATGATTATGGGTAAAATAATTTTATTATTATACTGGTTTTATTCTCTTTTACCAAACAGTTCCTTTTTTTAAGGTCTGGAGAGAGACTATTAAGGTCAAAATTTATTATTGCAATAGTACTGACATTGGAGAAGTTACTAATGCAACAGTACTAATATTGAGGGTTACTACTGCAATACTATTGGATGAATAAAAAGATTTCTCCTTACTTTTCCATATGTTGATGATAACTCATCAATAGTTCCTCTCAGTAGTGCTAATTCCTCTGGAATGTTTTTGCAAAAGTTACCTAATTCATAGACATGTTCATCTGAGAGACAGTGAGCCACGATAAAATGTAAGATTAGCACTATATCATTGTATATCAAGATTTTCTAAATTGGAAAGGAACACAACTTCTGATAGGCAAAAACCAAATGGTTTAGCCAATCAGAAATTGTGTTACATCTACTTGCAATTTTCAAATTTAGAAAATTCTGGAGAATAACACTAAGAAGGTTATTCAGAATGGGTGGCGAAAACGGGCCCAGATGCATGCTTTCTAACTTTCTGAAAAACTAAGGAGGTTATGTATCCCCCGCCATAGGCGGAGGGATATAGTTTTAGTGTTGTCTGTCCGTCCTTCCAAGTGGCCGTCCAGGACAATATCTCTAATACCATTGGTGGTTGAATTTTTTATGTTTTCAGTCTTATCTTGAAAACTGTGCAGGGTTTTTACATGGAACTTGTCACATCTATCAACCACCATTAGGAAAAGCGGTACAAGTTTCGCCTAGATTGACCATGCAACACCACAATTATTTCCCTTTTTTTTTTAGTGCCATGTCATAGAAAAAGGGGCTTGATGTATATTTACATTATACACTAATATCTTTTTAACTACAGGACAAAATGTTATGAAACTTCATATTTATATCGTTTATCACAAGTCACAGACAATCATCATTTGTTTTTATTTAATGAAATCTCTTGTCATGGAAAAAGGGGGTTTAATGTATAATTTTATCATGGACCAATGACCGTCTGTTTATCAACTATACAGAGTTTTTGCATGGAACTTTTCACATCTATCAACCACCATTAGGAAATGCAGTACAACATCTATCACCCAGATTGGCCATGCAACACCACAATTATATACCCTTTTTTTAATGCTGTGTCATAGAAAAAGGGGGCTTGATGTATATTTACATTATAGACCAATATCTCTTTAACTACAGCACAGAATGTTATAAAACTTCATATTTATATTGTTTATCGCAAGTCACAGACAATCTGATTTGAGTTTATTTTATGAAATCTTAATTCATGGAAAAAGGGGGTTTAATGTATAATTTCATCATGGACCAATCAATGACTGTAAGTTTGTCCGTCTTTCCGGACAGATATTTTCTGAAATCCTTGATGAAAACTGATAGAAATTCACACATGTGTTCCTTATGATGTCAGCCAATATTTATTTTTTTTTTTGCTTTTTTGATATAATGCGGTGTGATAGAAAAAGGGGGCTTCATGTATATTTCCATTATGGATCAGTATCTCTATAACTCAAAATCCTTGACAAAAATTGATGAAATTTCATACATGTGTTCCTTTTTATAGTCTGCCAATATCTTTTTTTTTTTTTCCACTGAATGTTGTGTCACAGAAAAAGGGGAATTGGTGTATTTTTCCATTATGGACAATATCTTTAACTACTGGACAAAATTTAATGAAACTTCATATTTATATTGTTTATCATAAGTCACAGACAATAGTTAGTATTTTTTATGTCATGAAATGCCATGTCATGAAAAATGGGGGCCTGGACAGATATCTTCTAAAAGCCTTGACAAAAATTGATAAAATTTCATGCATGTCTTCCTTTGGATAGTCTGTTGATACAATATCTCTCTCTCTCTCTCTCTCTCTCTCTTTCTCTCTCTCTCTCTCTCTCTCTCTCTCTCTCTCTCTCTCTCTCTCTCTCTCTATATATATATATATATGCAATGTCATGGAAAAAGGGGGCTTGATATATCTTTCCATTATTTGTTTTCATTCAGTGAAATGCCATGTTATGGAAAAAGGGGATTTAATGTATAATCTCATGATGGACAATAGCAGTAAGGTCACGTGTAGATGCAAAACATATACCTCTTATATATATTTTTTATTTAATGAAATGCTTGCCATGAAAAAAGGGGGCTTAATATATAATTTCATCATGGACCAATCACAAAAAGACCACATGTACATGCAAAACACAATACCTCTAATATGTTTGTATAAAAAAAAAAAGTCTTTTTTGGCGGGGGATATCCTTTCTACGAAATTGCTTGTTTTTTATAGTTTCAAAAATGGGGATTTTGGGATTCAAGTGGGAGACTTTTTGAGACATACTGGACGGTCTCTCTTAAGATCATTTTGAACCAATCGAGGTCAAATATCTTCATATGTGAGAAAAATTCAGGTTTATGATTCATTTCTTTTAGTTCAGTATGGTCGTAAAATGTATGTGAATTTTTAAAACAAAAAATAATGTCATTTATCATAAATAAATAGCACTATGGAAAAGAAACACTGTAATATTGACTGTCAAATGCTACTTTCTCCATTGTGTTTTCACTGTTTTGTAAGTATATCATATTATTATGACCAATTTTACAAGACTTCCTTTTATATTGTAATGTTCTTATTTATTGAGAACTATGGTCACATACGGGTTGAGATCTATTTTTAGACAAATTTGAAATCTGATGGTCAATATATTCGATGAGATTAAAAATTCTCATATTTTTCACTGTTTTTGTTACTGAGGTAGTTGGATAAAGTTAATATTTTGGCTCATTTTTGTCTGCATCCCAGCTGTCATATTTTACCCCCAACCATATTTTCATGCGTGTATAAATCTATTTCTATTTTGACAAAATCAAACCCTATTAACTTAAGGTGAAGGATGATATGATTTTTACCTAGAAAAGTACCAAATTTCCCGATCATTATGTTCTCAAATTTGTTTGCTTTAATTTCTCCAATCACTAAACCTTGGTAGGAATGATATGTTGATTTCTATTTATAAAAAAGGAACTTGATAGACCATGAAATATCAACTTGGCCTGTATGCACATGCATGCAACTTGGTTACAACTTTATCACACTCTCTTTCTCACCCTTAGGTTCTTTTCATCGCCCTGAGATTTAAGTTGCATTTTTTAAGTATTCAAAATGTTTTTTGACAAATCTTTTTCTTCAAATCTGACAAATCTCACTCCCAAATGATTTTTATTGACTTGCCCGTAATATTTGAAATTTTTGCAATGGCAAGAAATAATGACTTGCAGTTGGTTGTGTAGTTTCACATGTATCACCTGGTAGGCAGCATTTTCTCCTTTTCCCACATAGTTTTCTACCCTTTTAGGGACAGATTATGGTATAAGCCACAGAAGCATTTGTTGTTAGCAGTGTATACTAGTCTAAAAGTTTGTTGTCTGTAAACCAGTATTTTCACCTTTTTCCACATTGTTTACTACCATATCAAAAACAGAAATCATAATTTGAGCTACATTCATTTTGTGGTCTGCAAAGGCTTTCAGTATGGACTTATCTGAAATTTTGTCATCTGGTAAAGAGTTATGGGTTAAATACATCAGGGATTGCCTATATATACGATCCCTACATTACCATCCAATCAGATTGTTTATGTGGACAGGAACAAAGTGTTTTGTATGGATGATGTGTATAAAACTGTGAAAAACGTGCTACTCACATGTGATCTCAAACAGTACAGAAGCGTGGGAATGCCAGCCATAAGTGCAGGTATGAGCCTTTGTTAGGGCTTCAACTTTGTGTATTTTTACATGTATATATTATGGCCATTCAAAACATTACAGGAGAAAGAGCACTGTGTAACAAATTTGTTTATGTCACTTCAGTAAAATCAACTGCTTTTGAAAGCATTGACCGTGGAAAAAAATCAGTTTCTTTTTTCTTTCTTTTAGATTTCCATGTGTCATTATGCTCTAGCTCTAGTTTGCCTATAAGAAGATATCTGGGCTAGTTAGTTGACTCAGACTTTTACCAAGTGACAAAATGTTAGATATAATTATCTATATTCAAAGTATTTGCAGAAGACAAGCTAGTTGTGGGTTAAATGATAGAGTTTGTGTCTGGAAGAGAAGACAACATTGTGGAAACAGTAGAAAATACTGGTTACCAGCATTTTGTCCTTTTCTCATAATGCTTTCAAAAGTCATTTCCCTTAGGATTGTCAATACTTGGCTTTAAATTCTTCTGGCCAAAGGCCAGAGAGATTATGTCATGGCTTTGTGTCTGTCATGCATGCAAGCTTGCAAGCATTCATGCACACATTAACTTTAATTTCAAAGATCTTCTCCTATCTACCAATCTAATTTTGACAAATGAAAATCTTTGAAAATCTTACATGAATCTGTAAGGCTTAGGGCTACCAAATTTAGCATTCAGCTTCATCAACCTAACCTCTACCAAGATTGTTTAAGTTACAGCCCTGGCAGATCTGGTGTTATCAAATTCTGTATTTTTATTCAAATACATTTATAAAGTATCCCTAAAATGTTCTGTATTCATGGATTTCTGAGAATAAAAACATTGGTACCCATATTAGAATACTTTGTAGAACTTGAATACATGTGTTCATGTTCTATTAAACCACAGACTCTAATGTTTGTCGTTTTAATTTCAGTAGGAGTTAAAAGGACACATTGACGACTATAAACCAAGTAAATTTTATACCATAGTAGCATTTTTAGCTCCACTGGCCAAAGGCCAGAGAGCTATTGTCATGGCGTTGTGTCCGTCGTGCGTCCGTCCGTTCGTCCGTGCGTGCGTCCGTAAACTTTTTCTTTAAAAAACTTCTCCTCAGAAACTATTGACTGGATTTTTACCAACTTTCACAGGAATGTTCCTTTGGTGGTCCTCTTTCAAATTCCTTCAAATAATTATGTTCCATGAAGAATTCTGGTTGCCATGGCAACCAAAGTAAAAAACCTTTAAAAATCTTCTCCTCCCAAACCGCTATTTGGATAGCATTATTATTTTGCAGGAATGTTCCTTAGATACAGGTTTACAGAATTCCTTAAAAAAAAAAAGATCTGTCAAAAAACATGGCTTTTATGGGAGACTCATTTTCCTTTTATGGTATAAAGTAAAATCTTTGAAAAATTTCTTCTCTAAAACTATTCATTGGATTTCATTGTTGTTAGCTCCACTGGCCGAAGGCCAGCGAGCTATTGTCATGGCGTTGTGTCCGTCGTGCGTGCGTCCGTCCGTCCGTCCATTCGTTCGTCCGTTCGTTCGTGCGTGCATCCGTAAACTTTTTCTTTAAAAAACTTCTCCTCAGAAACTATTGACTGGATTTTTACCAAATTTCACAGGAATGTTCCTTTGGTGGTCCTCTTTCAAATTCCTTCAAATAATTGTGTTCCATGAAGAATTCTGGTTGCCATGGCAACCAAAGTAAAAAACCTTTAAAAATCTTCTCCTCCCAAACCGCTATTTGGATAGCATTATTATTTTGCAGGAATGTTCCTTAGATACAGGTTTACAGAATTCCTTAAAAAAAAAAAAGATCTGTCAAAAAACATGGCTTTTATGGGAGACTCATTTTCCTTTTATGGTATAAAGTAAAATCTTTGAAAAAATTCTTCTCTAAAACTATTCATTGGATTTCATTGTTGTTTTGCAGGTAAGTTCCTATGGTGGTTGTCTACCAAATTGTTTCTTCAGTGAGCTAAAATGCAGGATTGAATGATAATTGTTAAAAACTTCCTTTCGCCATTATAGAAATATCAGGCCTGTGGAGCGATACAGGCGCTCAAGCGCCTCTAGTTCAACTTTCAATCCTTTTACTTAAAATTATCTCTCTCATTTGCAAGTGGTAGTTGAACTCTTAACCACATGGCAAAATTTTGGACTTGTCTAAATCTAAAGCATTTGCAGACTACATTTCAAAAGTGGTACAACTCATGGGATTTGTCTTTGAAAGAGTAAAAAACATTGTAGGTAAAAGAGAAAATGTTGGTTACCAGCATTTTCTCCTTTTCCATGAGGGTTTTTGAAAGCCTTCTTTGTAGGGGTTGGTAAAAGTCAGGATTGTTTGGTAAAGGGTTAAAAGTGGATCTAAGTGTAGGTTTTGTCTTTGATAGGGTATCCAGCATTACTCCTTTAACCAATGTTTTAACCCTTTACCAAACAGTCCCTGGTTTTTACGACCCTGAGATAGAGACCTTTTGAAAACATTGTGGGAAAAGGAGAAAATGCTGGTAACCAGCATTTTCTCCTTTTCCCACAATGTTTTCTACCCTACTGGAAACAAATTCCAATTTTTGAGTTACATTTATTTTGTCGTCTGCAAGTGCTTTCAATTTAGACCAGTCTAAAATTTTGTCGTTTGGTAAAGATTTAAAAGCCTGGTTACCACTGATAAACAAGGGGATGTTGTCCTCAATTTAAGGGGTGTTTGTCTGCCTGTAAGATTTCATAAAAGGGGATAATATTTGCTGTCATGAAATCATGGAGAGGCTTTTTCCACCTCCAAGATTTTGTGACGGGGATAATGTCTGTCTTCACAGAATTGAGAAGGGGCTTTTGTTGGCTTTGCCTATTTTAGGGGGAGGGGATAATGACTTGAGGGGCTTTTCATGGTTTACCTGTGTTACCATATCCCTTTACTTTCTAAACACAATGTTCAATTGATAATGCAAGAACATTTCTTATTTAGATCTAAATTAAACTGTTGAACTCCCTGCCTCAGTAAGAATTCTTGTGTCATTACTTTTTGGAAGTAATCTCAGAAAATTACGCATTAAAACTTGTATAAGAAAATAATATTATTTCATCATACAGATTAAAGCTGATAGAGTCAATATTGATACAAACAAAGCAATAACTGTTGGGTCTAGATTTAAGAAAAAAAGTAAAATGTGACAAATGTATATTCTAAAGTTTTATTTCTTCACACTGAGGATAGTAACAAATACTACTGAGTCTCGAGAAGTAGCTCATGTCAGCGTGAATGGGCTGGCAGACCATGATGTGTCTCTTTGTTCAAATAGTCATTTGAAAAGTATTTGTATTTTTATTCGAAAACATTCATAACAAAAGTATTTGTACTTGTATTCTGTATTCTTAATTGCAAAGTATTTGTATTTTAATACTTTCAAAAGTATTGAACCCCAGGTCTAAGCCCTTCAGGGTCGTTATTGGTCCATCTTTGGGGTCGTAAGTAAAGTTTTACATAAATATGTTAAGTGAAAAATTAAAATATCCTCTTTGCCATTACCATAAGGCCTTAGGCTACCAAATGTTGCATGTATTTTCATCTTGTGGACATCTACCTAGATTGTCAAAGTTATAGCTCTTGGGTTAAAATTGGCAAGATCACAGATTTTAATTGAGCTTATAATCATAGTGAAAATTTATAAACATTATTCTTCCTGACCATGAGAGCTAGAGCTGCTACATTCTGTATGCTTTATCATTTAGTATGCCTCTACAAAGAGGGTAAAAATTATAGCCAAAATTAGTCCAAACCCTGGGGTCATAAGTTTAACTTATGCTTACCATATATAGTGAAATACCTTCATGGTTCTAACTCTAAATCTTACAGCTACCAGCCTACCACATTACTGCATGTGGCCTCATATAGTGGAAAACTACCAAGTATTTTCAAAATTTAGCCCCATGGTTAAAAGTGGCGGGGGGGGGGGGGGGGGAGGGAAAGATGTTTTACATGGCTTTATATTGTGGAAACTGTAACATCTTCTTGTTTACCTGTATTGCTGTATTGTTTGGTATATAGCTTGATCTAGTGAACCTCTACTAGGAATCAACTAATTACAACCCTTGGGTCAAGTTAAAAATAGCACCATTCTCGGGGTAAAAACTTTCATGTAGGATTTTATAAAGAAAACTGGGGATACTAAGGTACTTTTGGTATGAAATTTTAGTGCAATACAGATTTTTTCACAGTTTATTGACTTTCAATGGCAATTACATGTATGGCAAATGTAATTTATTAGGCAGAAGAGCGATACAGGACCATCATGGCCCTCCTCTTTTCAGGTAAAGGGTTCACTCATTTTCTGTACAAATAAATTTACAACTTTGAAAACATCCTTGTAAATATGGATAATCTTCTTATACGCATATTTTTGAAAAATATATGCAGCAAAAGGAACCTGTTTCTTTTTGACCAGATCTCTTTTTGGCTGAGTATTTTCTAAAGTGGTCTGCCACTTAACGTTTAACTCTTTACCACAAGACAAAGTTGTAGACTTGTTCAAATTCTAAAGCATTTGCAGACAACAATTTAACTCTTTACCAAACGACAAATTTTTTTATTGGACCAAATTCAAAGCATCTGCAGACAACAAATTAAATCTTGTTAATATGATGATTTCTGACTTTGATAGGGTAGAAAATATTGTGGGAAAGGGAGAAAACGCTGGTTACCAGCATTTTCTCCTTTTCCCACAATGTTTTCTGTAGGCTTCTTTCTCAGGGTTGTTAAAAGTCGGGATTGTGTGGTAAAGAGTTAATGTGGTTTAGCTGATGGACTTTCTCATTGATAGGGTAGAAAACATAGTGAAAAAAGGCGAAAATGCTAGTTTCCAGCATTTCCTCCTTTTCCAAGAAAGTTTTCAGAAGACTTCTTCCTCAAGGTCATTAAAACTGGAAATTGTATGGTAAAGGGTTAATTATTTAGGCTACAAATACAAAGTTTTCAAAGTGCTTCTTCCTCGGGGTCATTAAAACTTGGGATTCGGTGGTAAAGAGTTAACTCTTTAGTAAATAATGCTGTCTTAACAACCCCCAGGAAAAGGAATTTTGAAAACGTGGGAAAAGAAGAGAATGCTTGTCACCAGCATTTTCTCCAATTCTCTCAATGTTTTCTACCATTTAATTGTCCTTTGAGTCACTGAATTTTTTGTTTGCGCATGTTTTCAATTTGGTCGAGTCTAAAACTGTGTGGTTTGTTTGATATATTGTATGATGTTTAAATCCATTTTCAACATTATTTCAGTTATATCTCAGCAGCCAGTGCACCTATCCATGCTCTCATGGAGTTTGTTTTACCAGCACTCTGCACAAAATTCTTTCCAAGTAAATGGCTGCTTTCCCACATAACCATCGTCCAAACAGTGATCAGCGGTGAGAGAGAAATGAACCCTGTCGCAATGACTATCACCAATCCTCGGAAAGAAATTGACAGAGCCAGGGATCAAACCAGCAACCCCCTGTTCTTGAGCCCTGAACACTTTTGAGTGCGCTGCTGGGACTCGGCTGTAAAGAGTTGTTGTAGCAGTACTACTGGAGATTTTTTAACTCTTTGCCACACAATTCCAAGTTTTAACAACCCCCAGGAAAACAGATTTTGAAAACAGTGCGGGAAAAGGAGAAAATACTGGTAACCAGCATTTTCTCCTGTTCCAACAATGTTTTCTACCCTTTCATGGTTTGTGTAACATCAAATTTTGTCGTCTGCAAATGCTTTTTATTTGCATCAGTCTAAGATTTTGTTCTCAGGTAAAAAGTTAACTATTTTTTGATAAAATGTTAGACTTATCTATATTGAAAGAATTTGCGGATTATAAATTAACCTTAGACTGCCCAATAAACCAAATGTACACTTCCATTATAAAGAAAGACCCCTAAAATTGCAATGGCAATATTTTTCGTACAGAATGTCTCAGCAAAGTCGATAGTGTTGATCAAAGATCAGACTTCTTTTTTCATAGTGCTTTCGAATACCTTTTTCATCAGGGTTGTAAAAGCATGATATGGTTTAATGAAGTTTTAACATTTTGCATGGGTTTAAAAATATATGATACTTTTCTCTTGTTTCAGGTATTTACGGTGTACCAAAGGTGCTCTGTGCTGACATGTATGTGAAGGCAGCTGTGGACTTTAGTAAAACATTCAAGTCATGCCCGAAAGAAATACATTTTGTAGATGTAGATACCGAGATACTGAAACTTGTAAGGAAATCTGTTGAAAAATGGAAGGCAGGCAAAGTTTTAGATCAGCGCATAAATGTCCCTGACTTTTTGAAGTCCAATGGCTATCCAAGGTCACTTGATGTCAGTGAAGGTCAAGGTCATAGTAATAAACATGTTCCTGAAAATAGCAGAAGAAATAGATCCTTCCAGAAACAGACATCAGTTGAAAGTCAGTCCCACATGGTAAATGGAGATATCTTGTTTGCAACTACTGTTGAACGGTTTGATGATGAAACATTCAAGTGGGGTGGCATCACCAGTGTTTTTTCAGTTGGAGGAGCCATTACTGTGAAAATATTCAAAGGTGAGATTGCTAAAGTGAGAAACCTAGATGCCCTTGTGTGTGGTATAGATAGGTATTTAAATTCACTAGGGTTGCTGGCAGATGCATTGAAGAAAGCTGGTGGTTTTAGCTATGAGAAAGGTTTAACCAACTTGAAGACATCTGTCAATAGACGTCAAGGAAAAGTTAATGAAGTCTTTGTGTCAGACCCAGGAGGTTTAGCTGTGAAAAGTGTGATGCATCTTGTAAATAACAGAATTTCAAAAGCTGACAGGGAGGAGGTTACAAGCTATCGAGAAGGAATTTGTGCAGTATTGGACAAGGCAAAAGAGAAGGATTTAAAAACTGTAGCTTTACCTATGATTGGAACAGGTAATGCATTTATGTACTTACCTTTGGAGAAAGCACTCATATGGACTATATTGTAGGCACCCCAGAGGTTGGACTTGTCGATGAATAATCTATTTCAAATTTGTATTTGTTGCATATAATGCAAAAGAAAAACAAAACCAAGATGGATTTTATTATTGATAATATTCAACTATTAGAATTTGTTTAACCCTTTACCGTACAATGTCAACTTTTAACAAACCTGGGAAAGAAGCCTGTAGAAAACATTGTGGGAAAAGGAGAAAATGCTGGAAACCTTTTCCCATAATGTTTTCTACCCTATTAAAGAAAAATTGCACCATTTGAGCCACATTTAAATTGTTGTCTGCAAATGATTTCAATTAGGACTAGGCTAAAATTTTTTTGTGTGGTAAAAGGTTAGAATAGTTTTAATCCCATGGAAAGTTAAACTTTCCTTCCTAGCGAGATTGAAATCTTTTCTCTGACTTGATAAATCAAGTGTTGTATACATCATGGACACCACGCATGAGCAGGGTAAAAAGTCATTTCCATTTTTTTTTACTACTGCTGCAGACAAATAAATGGTCAGTACTATGTTGTCTTGTACAGATATTGGTCTTGAGATTTTACTGATAGTTTACCTTTTAGTTTTGCTTGGACTAGCCTACCCCTAGAAAAGTTACATGTACCTGTCAGACAATTGCTTGGGAAATGTTACTTGTCCAGACCTACTTCTTACTTGTCAAAACGAGTGATCAAATGGATTTTTCTAATTCTGCATCCTATTTTTGCTTAATCCCTTCACTAAATAACATTCATATTATTGAATAGATGTGGCTCAAATATCTTAATTTGTCTATGAAAGGGTAGAAAACATTGTTGGAAAAGGAGAAAATGCTGGTTACCTTTTCCTCAGGGATAGTGTAAATTGGGATTGTTTTATAAAGAGTGAGTTGACAGTTGTGTGTTGTCAGTCATCTGTAGTTTCCTGAAGTTCACTTTTAACCCTTTACCACACAATTCCAAGATATAATGGCCCCAAAAAAGGGGGCTGTTGAAAAGATTGTTGGAAAAGGAGAAAATATGGTAACCAGCAATTTCCCCTATTCCCATAATGTTTTTTATCCTGTCAGTAAACTTTAATGCCTGTATATAGATTTTGAGTATTTCATCTGCAGAATGATGTTTTAAACTTCTAAAATTGGCCCTTTGGGAAAGGGTTTAGAGCTATAATATTGATTCAAGCTTGATGATAGGTGTTTGGAATAGAATGGAAGAGAATGATGTCAAAATCAATTGAGATGAGTGGAGTATTGGGAAGAGGGTTTTGATACTTCTCTGTTATGCATTATACCGAGCAAGTCATCAAATAATTGTAAATCCGTGAAATTGATTTTGTCTAATGACCGACTGAATCGGGAGGTAGAATGGTCCTTGGATATGCAGAAAATTCTCCAGTAGCAAAAATGTTGGTAGTCATGTAATCAACATTTAATGTTTATCCCTTTAACACATAACCCCAACTTTTAACAAACCTGAAAGACAAGGCTTTTGAAAACCATGTTGGAAACCAGTATTTTCTCCCTTTTTCTCAATCTTTTTTATCCTATCGAAGACAGAAATCATCACTTTTAGCTATGTTTATTTCTTTGTCTGTTAATGCTTTTAATTTGGACTAGTATAAAATTTTGTTGTTTGGGAAAGAGTTTAATGTAAACTGTAAAGGATTCCTTAACTTAGTAGGGGGAAAAGACATGATCCTACGTTGTAGTCACAAAGCAAATTTTGCCTTTAGATGTGGCTACGCAAATAATTCTTTGCAAATTCTAGCAATAAACCATTGATTAAACACAAGTAAAGAAATTCTGTACATTGTGCAATAAATGACTGAAAGTTAATATCGCAGTAACCTAATTGGTGGTGTTGTAGTCTAAATCTTGAAGAAACTTGTAAGGGTGGTTGACAAAGTAGATTTATCAATTAGTCTATTTTTTTACCAAGCTGGATTGAATTTGTGTGAGAGATCTATTACAAGCTGCCTTTCACTGTACCACATAGCCACAAAATGGCCTGACATTAACTCTATACCACATGACAAAATACTAGACTTGACCAATTGAAAGCATTTAGAAACAACAATTTAAATGTGGCTCAAATGATGGAATTGGTCTTTGAATGAGTAGAAAACATTTTGGGAAAAGGAAAAAATGCTGGTTACCAGCATTTTCTCCTTTTCCCACAATGTTTTCAAAAGGGTTCTCCCTCAGGGTCGTTAAAACTCGGGATCGTTTGGTAAAGGGTTAAAGCATGGTGGTTTTATCACAGCACTTACCATTTTGAAACAAATTCTATCCCTTTTTAACTCTTTACCACACAATCCTGAGTTTTAACGACCCTGAGGAAATAGCCTGTTGAAAACCTTGTTGGAAAAGGAGAAAATGCTGGTAACCAGCATTTTCTCCTTTTCCAACAAGGTTTTCTACACTTTCACAGGCAATTACCATCATTTAAGTTACATCTTATATGTTTTCTGCAAAGACTTTCAATTTGGACAAGTCTAAAATTTTGTCGATGACAATATTTTAGACCTGTTGAAATTTAACCCCATACCAAACAATCACAACTTTTTATGACCCTGAGGAAGAAGGCTTTTGAAAACATTGTTGTTAAAAGAAGAAATGCTGGTAACCAGCATTTTCTCCTTTCCCCACAATGTTTTCTACCCTATCAAGGACTACTTTCCTCATTTGAGCCAAGTTTAATGTGTCATCTGCAAATGCTTTCAATTTGGACATGTCCCAAATTTTGTCGTTTGTTAAAGAGTTAAAGCATTTGCCGATGACAAATTAGATTGTAGGGCAAAAAAGAAAGACTTGTGTTTTAAAGTAAAGGGCACATTTTTAGAAAAAAGAAAAATGCAGATATGACACTATGTTTTAGATATGAGTCATGCTTTGTGAAAAGGGGGTTTAGTGCATCTGAAAAATGTATTGATCCTTGTGAGCCTGCCCAGTATGCCCAGGTTGACATACGTCGAAAATTTTTTAGCTATTTGTAAATTTTCTGCATTTCAAAGGACCATTTTACCTCATGATTTAGTTGTTTGTTAGACAAATGGATTTTATTGATTCGTAACAGTCAGATGTCTTACTTAGTATAATGCATCACAGAGATGCATTGCACCCTTTTTGCCAGATTGGTGCTCATTTATTTCTAATTGCTCAGTTTGTTCTTGTAGGTAGCATTCAAAATGATGGGTCAAAGTTGCAGAAGTGTTGTACTGCTCTACTTCAAGCTGTGTGTGAGTTTTGTAAGAAGGAAGATGAACCAAGTATCACTGAGTTACACCTCATCAACAATTCAAAAGAAGTGTGTGACACACTGGTAGCTGTGTTTAAAAGAGCAAGTGAGCAGTCAGTGAAATCATTACCAAATGAGGAAAGTCCAGTCATGTGGGGAAAGAGCTCTAATGGTAGCCATTCACATGTTCAAAGAAAGTCATTTACAAGTGAGAAAAACCAAGAGGTTAACCACATGGGGGCTACAGGGGCAACCTATTCTACAGAGAACATTCATGAAGAAATTGATTTTGATGAAGATAAGCAAGAAGAAAGAGATTGTGATGATAATAGTGATGATGATGGGGATAATCATCAGTTACCTATAAAGCCCGATCGGCCACAAAAGGGCAATCTTGTTATATTTGAAAGTTGAATCCACTTTAATCCAATACCTTCATACAGTGTTGGTAGACCCTGCCAAAAAAATCTTTAAAAGTTTACATATGACGTAATGGAGACGGCACACTGGATGGCATGTAAAGAATTGTGGAACAAAGGACAAAATGTCTGTAACAAGTACTCCTACCTCTTAACTCTCTACCAAACGACAAAATTTCAGACTGGTCCAATTTGAAATCATTTGCGGACGACAAAATAAATGTGATTCCAGAATTGAAATTTATTTTGGGAAGAATTGAAAACATAGTGGGAAAAGAAGAAAATGCTGGTTACCAGCATTTTCTTCTATTCCCACAATGTTTTCAAAAGCTTTCTTCTTCAGGGTCATTAAAACTCGGGACTGTCTGGTAAATAGTTAACGGCTAAACTCCATGACCAAATAATCTTGTGTTTTAACTCTTTTCAAAACGACAAAATTTTGAACTCTACGAAATTGAAAGCGTTTACAGACGACAAGGTAAATGTAGTGCAAATGATGAGGGTAAAAAACATTGTGAGAAATGGAGAAAACGCTAGTCAGCAGCATTTTCTCCTATTCCCACAATGCTTTCAAAAGCCTTCCTCTTCAGAGTAGTTAAAATTCGGGAATATGTTGTAAAGGGTTAATCACCCTGAGGATAAAGATTTTCAAAAAAACTGCAGGAACCCTTCCTTGGTAGGTTATTTGTCAGAACTGTTACAAAAGGAGAAAATGCTGGTCAACAGCATTTTCTCCTTTTCCCACAATGTTTTCCATCCTTCCAAAATCAAAACCAGTTGTTTGAGCAAATCTTCATTTGTCGTCTGCAAATATTTTTAGCATGGACCAGTCTAAAGTTTTTGACCTTGTAAAGATTTTGAAAGCTTGTTACTGCAAAGTTGAAGAAATCAGTATTTGTAATAGAATTTATATACCCATTAGCATAGAGAAACTGTGCAACTTTTTTTCATCCTGCAAAACTCAACTTTTGAAAACATCATGGAAATAGAATCGGTTGTTTGTAATGTGCATTGCTCACTTTTCTATAATATTTCCATAATATCATCATTATTGTAAGCCTGTGTTTTCTTTTTTCAAGATAAACTTGTCCCCTTTATGCTATGTAATAAAGTTTGGTAGTGCTAGAATCAACTGGTACAATAAAGAGTTAACTCTTGGGATACCAGCATAACTTCAGCAGCTTTTGCAGTGTAGATTTAAACCTGTGTACAAGTATGTTAATTCTTTACCACACAATCACCAGTTTTAATGACCCGTGAGAAAGAAGGCTTTTGTAAACATTGAGGGAAAAGGAGAAAATGCTTGTGACCAGCAATTTATTTTTTGCTACAATGTTTTCTTCCTTTATAGGGAAATACACTATCATTTAACCCTTTACTATACAATAACACTTTTAACCCTTTACCTCACAATGACGCCTTTTAACACCCCTGAAGAAGAGGCCTTTTGAAAACATTGTGGGAAAAGGAGAAAATGCTGGTAACCAGCATTTTCTCCTTTTCCCACAAAGTTTTCTACCCTATCAAAGAAAAGTTGCGTCATTTGAGCCACTATGAAATTGTCGTCTGCAAATGCTTTCAATTTGGATAGGTCTTAAATTTTGCCGTGTGGTAAAGGGTTAATGACCTGAAAAAGTAGGTTTTTGAAAACATGGTTGGAAAAGGAGAAAATGCTGGTAACCAGCATTTTCTCCTTTTCCAACGATGTTTTCTGCCCTATCAAAGACAAATTTCATCATTTGAGCCACATTAGTTTGTCGTCTGCAAATGCTTTCAATTTGGACAAGTCTCAAATTTTCGCGTGCGGTAAAGAGTTTAAAAAAAGTATGTAATGTTGTCTATAAATTCCTACAGTATGGTCAAACCTAAAATTTGACGTCTTGTAAAGGACTAAGTGTAAATATTTAGCTTATTCATCGTCATATAAAAACTTTCACATTTTCTAATACCTTTGTTCTTGTTTTTCAAGATGTGAAATTCAAAATCAGGTTAAATATTAACCAGCACAAGGAAAGTGTCATTTTGAACATATTTACGGAAAAGTTGGATTGGCTGTTAATTATCAAAAGGAATAATATATTTTTGAAGATACATGTATTTATTTCAAACTTCAAGTTGATTGTTAATTATCAAAAGAAAAACAGTCTGTTTTGCTCTCCAAGATATTTGAAGTGGTGCTGATTTTTTTGGGGCTGTTCTTGGGCAAGGCACTGCAAAGCCCCACCACAAAAATAAATGAATTTTTGTAGTGATATTATAGTCTATTGAATTTGTATGGAAATATCGTGTGGTACATGTTTATTTAGTAGAGTTGCATAAGCTTATTCAAGTATTGCAAAAAAAGAATCTGACACAATTAAATATTCCATACAAATTCAATAAGCTTTTCATTATATACATATACTTTGATATTGTTTACATAGTGTCCCATGGCTTAAGAGTATTTTCTCATGTCTATTAGATTCTAATTTTCAAACTTTCCTTTCCACTTCAATAATGAGACGAAACCCATGTTGTTGATCTACCCTGCTTTCTTGGAATTTCAATATCAACAAATGATGAGGCCAATCTTGTTTTGATGATTTGAAATGGCTGGATCTATAGTAGATCTAAAGTAGGTATATCCTTAGCAACACGTGAAAAGAATCTGATTGCACTATCCAAATTTCCAAGTAGGGAATAAAAATATAGCATACTTTTTACCCTGTGCAAATACATAGGGACATTATCAAAGTATATAAGGTTGAAATATTGTATAAAGGTAGCATAAAACCTTGTTCTAACAAATTGCATGGTATTAACTTCTCTCCTGCTGGTCGTGACCACGAATGTATTTTGGCCGGCCTGGTAACTCTGTGGTTAGCACATCTGACTCATGACCTGGAGGTTGCAGGTTCAATACCAGGTTGCAGAGAACTTTCTTTCTGGCTATTTTTTGCCTCTCACCTCTGATGCATGTGAGAAAAGTAGTCAGTGGCTTTGGAAAGAAACTTATGTCGGTACTGGTATGAAAAAGCCAGAAAACACATGGGTATGACCTAAGCTGTTAAAATGGCGTTAAACTCCAATACAAATGAAACTGAAGCAAATGAATATATTTTAGAAAGAGTCTAATGCAAGATCAGCCCACACATACATGCAGTCTGATCTTGCTTTACACTCTTGGCTTCTGTGTGGTTACTTTGGTCATGTGAAACCAATCAAATGTCAGTCAAAAATTTTTATTTGGTAGGATAAAGGTTAATCATTTGATTGATTTTGCACGCTAAGGATTCAACAGTAGCTGTAGAAACTTTGATTATCTCTAGGGCTTTCAGTACTTTTCTACACATTATCCACCTTTTAACCAGAATTTTTTTGTTTTTATTGCTTGACCGTTTTCCAACATTTTTAGCTCTACTGGCCAAAGGCCAGCGGGCTTATGTCATGGCCCGGTGTCCATCGTGCGTTAACTTTTATTTCAAACATCTTCTCCTCTGAAACTATTCATCCAAATTTGATGAAACTTCACAGAAATGATCCTGCCATATCCTCTTCAGAATTTCTTGAAAGAATTTGATTCCTTCAAAAACTCTGGTTGCCATGGCAACAAAACTGAAAAATATTGAAAATCTTTGAAAATCTTCTTGTCTAAAACCATAAGGCTCAAGGCTACCAAATCTGGCATGTAGCTTTACCTAATGGGCCTCTAACAAGTTTCTTCATATTATAGCCCTGGGGTCAAAATTGGCCTCATTACGGGGATCACAAGTTTAACATGGGCTTCCATAGTGACTTCAATTTAAATAGTAATTAAGGGAAATAACTCCTGTTATGAGAAAGTTTGTTACTTTTTACCTCCCTTGATTATCAAAACGGCTGTAATACATGATTGGAATTAGGTATTCATGGCTTTTGGATAGAAAATGTTCTGTATTCTGGGAGAGTGATTTGTTTTGATGCTAATAGTTAGGCTCACATGAGTGGAATATTTAATTTAAAGTAAAGTTTCTATCATTCATTTTTTTTTTTTCAGAACTTTACCTTTCATGCCAATCAATAAACCTGCTTGTATTCACTGACATTATCTTTGCACTAAAAAAGATATATATGTTTTTATGTTGGGCAGGGAGGAGGTTATGTTTACCAAGTAGTTTATTACCATACAGACTTTTGATGCTGTGTGTCTCTGTCAGTGCCAATTAAGTGCATGATATGTTAATTTTTACTCTTTTTGAAACAACTAATTTTTAGCTCACCTGAGCACAAAGTGCTCAAGGTGAGCTTTTGTGATCGTGCTGTGTCTGTCATCCGTTGTGCGTCGTGCGTCGCCAACTTTTAGCTTGTGTACACTCTAGAGGCCACATTTTCAATCGGATACTCATGAAACTTGGTCAGAATGTTTGTCATGATAATATCTCAAAGGAGTTTGATAATGGGTCATGTCGGGTCAAAAACTAGGTCACTAGGTCAGATCTTAAAAACACCTTGTGTATGCTCTAGAGGCCACATCTTCAGTCCAATACTTGTGAAATTTGGTCAGAATCTTTGTCTTGATAATATCTCGGATGAGTTCAATAATGGGTCATATTGGCAGGGGTAAAAGTGTTCCGTATTGTGACGGAATTCCGTATTTTCAGGGGCCGACCAGGTCATTTTTCCAAATCGTTTAAATCCGAGGATAATTTTTTTTTTTTTTGGGGGGGGGGTACCCCTTTATCTCGTATCTATTGGAAGTCAGTAGATTTCCAGATGCCGTATCAATAAAATTTATTGCCCCACTACATTTGCTTTGTCCGGGGCTGATCTCGGTCAGTAATGTCTCCCGTCAAACGCACTCGCCCTAAAAACAATGAAATTCAAAGAATTCTGTAATTTCGGGGATAATTTGCACCGAAATGTTTACAGTCACTCACTCTTGCTTAGGGTTTCCCGATTCTAAATATAGATGCTGAACCGGAACGTTCTAAGGTTATTGTATGATGTTATATTGTTCGTGTCCAAAATATTGCGGCTGTGTTTTGATTGTTTTGATCGGTTTGCCGACTTTAACATTTTTGCCGCTGGGATTGTAAAACAAAATAAAGCATTAACAAAGCCCTTCGTTTTAGGGGACAAATATTGGCTGCAATTTGATTATTTGCTAGCGAAAGATGGCTCAGTTTAAATTATCTTTGTTCTTTTCAATAACAAATTAATGTCAGAGCTGGGGATCGGCAACTATCTTCCGAAGTTGACAGTACGTGCTACTCAAATGCCGAAGCGACCGAAAAAGGGGGAAAAGTTTTATTCATACACTGTAGTCCGATTTGTAGTGGTGGGCCAATGATTGACTATAGTCGAAAGTCAGTTGGTTTTGGCTTCCGATTGCGATTAGCTCTTGAGAAATCCCGGAATCGATTGCAGTCGGTACCGAAGCTCGCTCGGTCGTGAGACGTGAATACTGGTTTGTAGCGCTTGGTTTTGTGACTGATATTAATCACACTCTAGGATTCAATATAGTGATAACAAACACGAAAATTGGCTGGAAAAATGAGAAAGAAATTTTTGTCCATGGATGTCTTGTCAAAATTCGACAACTCGGCAAGTTTCTTATTTGATCCCTGAGACCGGGTTTTGACGCTTGGAAATTTGAAATGACATGTCTTTGACGCTGAAAAATATTTGCTTAATTGTCAATCTGACGCATGAAATTATCGACAAGAGCTTCATATAACCTAGCTTTTGCGCATCCGGCAGAAATATGGGCTAAACACGATCAGTATAAAATGTGAAGGACACGCGCGTGATCTAATGAAGCTGGCGAGTCATTTACGAGAACGTAATAACGGTGTTAATCCTCTGATCTAGTGTAAAGTGACAGATTTTAAAGTTACCTGCTATTCAAAATGACTAACTGATGTCAAATCATGTGGTAATACTTCTCCAGAAATTAATTGACACGAAAAATTGATCGCCAAAAAAAACGTGAAAACCCATGACACTACCATGATCAGCGTGGCATCGTCCGATCAGAGGGACTTCAAACTATCTTCTCATCTTTTATAATGAATTTAAATAGTGAATTTACAGAAATCTCTGAATAAAACAATAAGTGGAATCTAAAATTTTGTCATGAGTGAAAAAATTGTTGTTTTATGAAATGAAAATATAGATCTAAAGCGGGGCGGGGGCGGGGGCGGGGGGGGGGGGGGGTCGGAGTCGTCTGCAAATGCTTGAAATATGTCTGAATTTTTTTTAACTGGTTTGGAAATTAAAATTTAAGGATCAAAATAAATGATATTAAATAAAGTAAAAAAAAAAAATAAAGTAAAAAACACCACATCTTTATAAACTTAATATCATGTAGACAAATTGTCAAAGTATTTAAAGCAAAAAGGCATTCTCAGTTCAATGGAGAAACCGATTGTACAACCAATAGCTAGTTGGTTTGCTCTTCCAGTTACAAAGTGATAATAAAATTTTGCATTTAAACTGATTGCCCCACACTGCTGATTTGATAGATTTTTTACAGGAATTGGACCAGTTTCATGGTATATCACTTACCTGCTTGTTTTAGCAAACATTAGAATTGATTTTGTCAAAAATGTTTGCACATTTTAGGAAAGGTTCTTAAAGTGTTTGAAGAGCTTTTAACTGTGAACATGTAGATTTATCTATAAAATCTTGTTTGCGCATGTCACATGAAAACAGTTTATCTTTTAATAGGCTGTCATTAAAACTTGATATTTTAATGAAATTATGTAGTTTAGATCTGAACCCCCATCCTTGTTTGTGTACCCCAAACTCCAGTTACCAAAGGGTACAAAAAGCTCAAGCTAGAAAATGCACAGCACACTCTGTCACATTCTCCCTGATAAATTAGCTATTCTTAAAGAGAGTGTTGTTTTCCTATTTGACAGATTTTATTTTATTCTTTTGACAGAAATTTAGCACATGTGATTGCATTTTAATGAATCAAATATTAAATACTAGATATGTCCTTTTCTCATACTTGCTGTACTTTCAAATACAAAACTGATGTAGGGCTAATCTGATTAGGTCCTGTGTACAAAATGGAGATAAAAGAGGACAAAAATAACATGGGTGCTAAAAACTTTGAGATTTTCTTAGGTTTTAGTATATCATATCTTTCATTTGTTTCAAGATTTTTTCAACTTTAAAATGCTAAAACTGGATCTGATCAGAGGAATTTGATGCTTATAAAATAGCTAAATCTCAGGAGCTTCCGGGGGCCTCCGGCCCCCTGGACCCCTGGCCAGGGCGTTGCCCTGGACCCACCGGGGGCCCTAGCGGCCCCCAGGCCCCCAGCTCAATTTTCAGTATTTTCAGATTTTTTAACTTTTACCCCTGTATTGGGTCAAAAACTAGGCCATTAGGTCAAATCTTAGAAAAACCTTGTGTACGCTCTAGAGGCCACATTTTCGGTCAAAAACACCTGAAAAAGTTGGTCAGAATCTTTGTCTTGATAATATCTCGGATGAGTTCAATAATGGGTCATGTCGGGTCAAAAACTAGGTCAATAAGTCAAATCTTAGAAAAACCTTGTGTACGCTCTAGAGGCCACATCTTCAGTCCAATACTTGTGAAACTTGGTCAGAATCTTTGTCTTGGTGATATCTCAAAAGAGTTTGATAATGGATAATGTCGGGTCAAAAACTAGGTCACTAGGTCAAATCTTAGAAAAACCTTGTGTACTTTTTAGGGGCCACATTTTTAATGCAATACTCATGAAACTTGATCAGAATATTGGTCTTGCACCAGTTTGCAAGTGGGTTTGTCTTGCACCAGTTTGCAAGTGGGTCATTTCGGGTCAATAACTCATGAAAATCTTGGTAGATGTTTGTCATAATTTCTCTCAAGAGATTGAAAATGAGTCATGTTTGGTCAAAAGACTCAGGTGAGCGACTTCAGTGCCACATGGCCCTATTGTTTTACTGGACCAAAAGTCATTGCAAAAGACAAATTGAATGTAGCTTAAATGATTATTTCTGTCTGTGATAGGGTAGTAAACATTGTGGGAAAAGGAGAAAATACTGGTTGACATGTTCTCCTTTTCCCTCAGTGTTTTCAAAAGCGATCTCTTTCAGGGTCATTAAACCTTTGATTTGTGTGGTAAAGGGTTAAAAAGCCTGTGGAGCGATACAGGGCCATCATGGCCCTCTTGTTTTTAATACATTTGTTTTGTCATCACATGTTTTTTGCTTCTCAAATTGAAAACTAGCTTTTGTTTTAAAACAATTTTTCCCTAGGTATTATTCAAGCTTATAAATGAGCCGCTCTCTATCTAAAGGGGGTGTAATGCATGTCCGTGATGCATTATACCAGGCAAGTTACCACAATTATGGATGCATAAAATCTGTTTTGTTCTACAGCCAAGTGGATTATGAGGTAGACAGGTCTTTCTGCATGGAGATACATATAGTCGACTAATAACAAAGAAATGAAACCAAGGTCAGCCGGTGCAGGCTGACGTGGGTGCATACTTTTGCAGATACATTAAACCCCCTTTTCACAGAGCATGGCTCAAATAATTTTCACTCCATACCAGATTACACAATTTTCAACTTGTCCAAAAACATCAATAGAATTTGGCCAACATGCTGGAATTTGTTTTTAACCCACCTTCAAAGTGAGCTTTTGTGATCATGCTGTGTCCGTCGTCTGTCATCAACATTTACATTGTGTACTCTCTAGAGGCCACATTTTCAGTCCGATACTCACGAAGCTTGGTCAGAATGTTTGCCTTGTTGATATCTTGGACGAGTTTGAAAATGGGTCATGTCTGCTCAAAATCTAGGTCACTAGGTCAAATCTTAGAAAAACTTTGTGTACACTCTAGAGGCCACATTTTCAGTCCAATACTCTTGAAAGATGGTCAGAATGTTTGCCTTGATGATATCTTGAACGAGTTCGAAAATGGATAATGTCGGGCCAAAAACTAGGTCACTAGGGCAAATCTTAGAAAAACCTTGTGTACACTCTAGAGGCCACAATTTAAGTTCAATAATCATGAAACTTGGTCAAACTGTTTGTCTTGTTGACATCTTAGATGAGTCTAGAAAAAGCTTGCATTCAAGCTAGAGGCTAAATTTCCAGTCACGGCCAATAATCATGAAAGTTTTTTAGAATGTTTGTCATAATATCTTGAAAGAGATTTAAAATGGATCATGTTTGGTCAAAAGGCTCAGGTGAGCAACTTCAGGGCCATCATGGCCCTCTTGTTGAAAGAATGGAAATTGTGCTGAAGAAAATTTCTCCCTTTATCACAATGTTTTCAGGGTCGTTAAAACTTAGGATTATATGGTAAAGGGTTAAGCAATTACATTTCACCGCTGCGTCCATGGTCACATGACATTGTGGAGACTCATATGACTGTATGTTAGTAAGTGCATAGTACAATATGACTTTGCATAAAAAGTGTAGAATCTTAAAGGGGCAAATTTAAAATTTTTGCCACAAATCAAAACTTTGAATAAAACATGGGTAGATACTACTTAATGTGTATTCATTTGCAAACATAAGGAAACATGACGGTCACGTTCAGTAAGTAGGTGAACCATGCTCTGGCAAAAGGGGATAAATGCATCACTGTGATACATGATACCGACCCAAGTCATCACATAATTATGGATCCATAAGAGCCACTTTTCTAAATAACCGACCTAATCATGAGGTAGAATGCTGCTTTGACAAACAAAATTGACCAATAGCGAAAAGTTTCGGCCCAGGTCAGCCTGCGCAGACTGCGCAGGCTGACCTGGGTCGATACTTTTTGTAGATGCATTGAGCCCCCTCATTTCACAGAGCACGGCTCAGGTGTAATTTTGAAGTTTTTATGATGGGATGTAATTTTGCATTCGGTATTCCAGTTTATTTTTATCGAAAAAAAAATTAATTAAGTCTCTTAGTTTAAACATATTTTATTTGTAACATTCTACATACAAGAATATAATAAGACAATTACAAAATATACATATAATATACTACAAAATGGATTGGAACGGAAGCGTAAGCTTATACTGTTCTTTTCCATGGATTCTCGATGGTATAAGTCCTATTTTATTCATTTATTCAAAGATTTGACAAGTGAAAGAAAAAAGGTGTCATGTATTGAAAAAAAAAAGGAGATGGTTACGGATACTGTAAGTCTCTTATTTTACTCAAATCCACTAACGGTCTCAGGTTCTGACTTTCGTTGAGTTCATTATTTCAGACACATTTCATTAAAATTAACTTTCTCAAATCCTGAGTTTACACAACGTTTCAGACTCAACTGCGCAAAATAAACGGACTTGGCTTAGTTAACAAACTTAAGTCCATTATTTTGCTGAGTTGAGGCTGGAGCGCTGTGTCAGCTCAAGATTTTAGAATATTACGTAAGTCTACTAATATTACTGAAATGTTCTCAAATAACAAACTCAACATTAGTCGGAAAATAAGTCTGTTAGCTGATTAAAGCAAAGTAAGAGACTTAAATTTTTTTCGTGAAACCGGATCCAGTTATGACATCATACTTATTAGAATGTGATCCCTTTTAACCAACACATGATATTGATCACGTGACTTTCCAATAAGCCTTTGCAAACTTCTGGCCCAAGATCTGAAATATCTTTAGAGGCTACGTATCCCACAAGGATATACATAGGCAGTTGCATTCAATATTGACAGGTCTGGACTTTTTTGTCTGGTAAACTATATAAATTGGTTTTAGACCTAACAAAGAATAAATATTTGAATCACAGATTTTTTTTTTTCAACAGTAGCAAACTATTGTGGGAGCAAGGATCGTATATATTACATGTAATTTACGATCCTTGGTGGAACGACAAGCAATTACTTAATAGAAAGTCGTACCGTTTTAAACTTGCCCTGTTATGTCACAGTGGGGAGATCCACACTTTTACCCGTACTTGTTTTGTTTCTTCATTCGCATTACGTACAGCGTGCTTTCCATATCAACAACTGCTTTCCTACATGAAAAAGCCCTTTGCCAAAACATCCCACTTTTTAATGACCCTGAAAAAGAAAGCTTTCAGAAAAATTATGTTAAATGAAGAAAACGCTCGTAACTAGCATTTTCTCCTTTTTAGCTCACCTGAGCACAACGTGCTCAAGGGGAGCTTTTAGGATCACCCTATGTCAGTTGTGCGTCGTCGGTCGTTCGTCATCCGTCGTCCACAATTTCTTTAAACATCTCCTCCTAAACCACTGAGCCGATTTGGACCAAACTTGGCTGGAATGTTCCTTGGGAGGTCCTCTTTAAAAACTGTTCACAGAATTTGTATCCATCAAAAACTCTGGTTGCCAGGGCAACCAAATGGAATTTTCTAAGAAATTCTTTAAAAATCTTCTCCTCTGAAACCGCTTGTCAGATTTTGAAATAAATTCACAGAAATGTTCCATGGGTGACCCTTTTCAAACATTGTTCGCGAAATTTTGATCCATCGAAAAACATGGCCATGGCAGTGGGGGGAGGGGGGGGCTCCTTGCATCAAGTGGTGTCAACAATTCTTTAAACAACTTCTTCTCCTAAACAGCTAGGCCAATTAGAACCAAACTTTGCTGGAATGTTCCTTGGGAGGTTCTCTTTAACAAATGTTTACAGAATTTGATTCCATCAAAAACTCTGGTTGCCATGGCAACCAAATAGAATTTTTTAAGACATTCTTTAAAAATCATCTTCTCTGAAACCGCTTGTCAGATTTTGAAATAATTTCACAGAAATGTTCCTTCTCAAAAATTCTGCAATGGAGGGGGCTGTTTGCATTCTTT
Organism: Hippopus hippopus; assembly: GCA_946811185.2. NCBI lineage: Eukaryota > Metazoa > Mollusca > Bivalvia > Cardiida > Cardiidae > Hippopus > Hippopus hippopus. Next base: position 25,536,675 of record OX328106.1, on the reverse strand, counting down.
AAAAATCTTCTCCTCTGAAACCGCTGGTCAGATTTTGAAATAATTTCACAGTAATGTTCCTTGGGTGACCCTTTTCAAAAATTGTTGGTGAAATTTTTCTCTATCGAACATGGCTGTGGTGGTGGTGGGGGGGGGGGCTCTTTGCATCGTGCGGTGTCAACAATTCTTTAAACAACTTCTCCTAAACAGCTGGGCCAATTAGAACCAAACTTTGCTGGAATGTTCCTTGGGAGGTCCTCTTTTAAAATTGTTCACAGATTTGATTCTATTAAAAACTCTGGTTGCCATAGCAACTAAATGCAATTTTCTAAGAAATTCTTTAAAAATCTTCTCCTCTGAAACCGCTGGTCAGATTTTGAAATAATTTCACAGAAATGTTCCTTCTCAAAAATTGTTGGCGAAACTTTTATCCTTCAAAAAACATGGCCGTGGCGGAGGGGGGAGGGCTCCTTGTGCCAAGTGGTGTCAACAATTCTTTAAACATCTTCTCCTCCTAAACCGCTGGGCCAATTTGGACCAAACTTGGCTGGAATGTTTCTTGGGAGGTCCTCTTTAAAATTTGTTTACAGAATTTGATTCCATCAAAAACTCTGGTTGCCATGGCAACCAAATGGAATTTTTTAAGAAATTCTTTAAAAATCTTCTCCTCTGAAACCGCTTGTCAGATTTTGAAATAATTTCACAGAAATGTTCATTGGGTGACCCTTTTTAAACAGTGTTCGTGAAATTTTGATCCTTCGAAAAACATGGCTGCGGTGGAGGGGGGCTGTTTGCATTCTTTAAAAATCTTCTCTGAAACCGCTGGTCAGATTTTGAAATAATTTCACAGTAATGTTCCTTGGGTGACCCTTTTCAAAAATTGTTGGTGAAATTTTTCTCTCTCGAACATGGCTGTGGTGGTGGGGGGGGGAGGGGGGCAGGGGGGCTCTTTGCATCGTGCGGTGTCAACAATTCTTTAAACAACTTCTTCTCCTAAACAGCTGGGCCAATTAGAACCAAACTTTGCTGGAATGTTCCTTGGGAGGTCCTCTTTAAAAATTGTTCACAGAATTTGATTCTATCAAAAACTCTGGTTGCCATGGCAACCAAATGGAATTTTCTAAGAAATTCTTTAAAAATCTTCTCCTCTGAAACCGCTTTTCAGATTTTGAAATAATTTCACAGAAATGTTCCATGGGTGACCCTTTTCAAAAATTGTTCGCGAAATTTTGATCCATCGAAAAACATGGCCATGGCGGGGGGGGGGGGGCTCCTTGCGTCAAGTGGTGTCAACAATTCTTTAAACATCTCCTCCTCCTAAACCGCTGGGCCAATTTGGACCAAACTTGGCTGGAATGTTCCTTGGGAGGTTCTCTTTAAAATGTGTTTACAGAATTTGATTCCATCAAAAACTCTGGTTGCCATGGCAACCAAATGGAATTTTTTAAGAAATTCTTTAAAAATCTTCTCCTCTGAAACCGCTTGTCAGATTTTGAAATAATTTCACAGAAATGTTCCTTCTCAAAAATTGTTGGCGAAATTTTTATCCGTCAAAAAACATGGCCGTGGCGGGGGGGGGGTGGCTCCGTGTGCCAAGTGGTGTCAACAATTCTTTAAACATCTTCTCCTCCTAAACCGCTGGGCCAATTTGGACCAAACTTGGCTGGAATGTTCCTTGGGAGGTCCTCTTTAAAATTTGTTTACAGAATTTGATTCCATCAAAAACTCTGGTTGCCATGGCAACTAAATGGATTTTTTTAAGAAATTCTTTAAAAATCTTCTCCTCTGAAAACGCTTGTCAGATTTTGAAATAATTTCACAGGAATGTTCCTTGGGTGACCCTTTTCAAACAGTGTTCGTGAAATTTTGATCCGTCGAAAAACATGGCTGCGGTGGAGGGGGGCTGTTTGCATGCTTTAAAAATCTTCTCCTCTGAAACCACTGGTCAGATTTTGAAATAATTTCACAGTAATGTTCCTTGGGTGACCCTTTTCAAAAATTGTTGGTGAAATTTTTCTCTCTCGAACATGGCTGTGGTGGTGGTGGGGGGGGGGCTCTTTGCATTGTGCGGTGTCAACAATTCTTTAAACAACTTCTTCTCCTAAACAGCTGGGCCATTTAGAACCAAACTTTGCTGGAATGTTCCTTGGGAGGTCCTCTTTAAAAAATGTTCACAGAATTTGATTCTTTCAAAAACTCTGGTTGCCATTGCAACCAAATGGAATTTTCTAAAAAATTCTTTAAAAATCTTCACCTGTGAAACCGCTGGTCAGATTTTTTAAATAATTTCACAGAAATGTTCCTTCTCAAAAATTGTTGGCGAAATTTTTATCCGTCAAAAAACATGGCCGTGGCGGAGTGGGGGGGGCTCCTTGTGCCAAGTGGTGTCAACAATTCTTTAAACATCTTCTCCTCCTAAACCGCTGGGCCAATTTGGACCAAACTTGGCTGGAATATTCCTTGGGAGGTCCTCTTTAAAATTTGTTTACAGAATTTGATTCCATCAAAAACTCTGGTTGCCATGGAAAAACCAAATGGAATTTTTTAAGAAATTCTTTAAAAATCTTCTCCTCTGAAACCACTTGTCAGATTTTGAAATAATTTCACAGAAATGTTTCTTGGGTAACCCTTTTCAAACAGTGTTCGTGAAATTTCGATCCTTCGAAAAACATGGCTGCGGTGGAGGGGGGCTGTTTGCATTCTTTAAAAATCTTCTCCTCTGAAACCGCTTGTCAGATTTTGAAATAATTTCACAGTAATATTCCTTGGGTGACCCTTTTCAAAAATTGTTGGTGAAATTTATTCTCTCTCGAACATGGCTGTGGTGGTGGGGGGGGGGGGCTCTTTGCATTGTGCGGTGTCAACAATTCTTTAAACAACTTCTTCTCCTAAACAGCTGGGCCAATTAGAACCAAACTTTGCTGGAATGTTCCTTGGGAGGTCCTCTTTAAAAATTGTTCACAGAATTTGATTCTATCAAAAACTCTGGTTGCCATAGCAACTAAATGGAATTTTCTAAGAAATTTTTTAAAAATCTTCTCCTCTGAAACCACTGGTTAGATTTTGAAATCATTTCACAGGAATGTTCCATGGGTGACCCTTTTCAAAAAATGTTCGCAAAATTTTGATCCATCGAAAAACATGGCCGCGGTGGGGGTGGGGAGGGCTCCTTGCACTGTATTGACTTAAAGAAATTCTTTGAAATTCTTTTTCTCTTAAACCATTCGTCAGATTTTGAAATAATTTCACAGAAATGTCCCTTAGATGCCCCTTTTGAAAAAATGTTAGAGAAATTTTGATCCGTCAAGAAACAAGCTGTGTGGTGGGGGATTATTTGCACTATACGGATATGAAGAAATTCTTAGAAATTCTTCTTCCATGAAACCACTGGTCAGATTTTGAAGTAATTTCACAGAAATGATTCTTTGGTGCCAAATTATGCCCCTTTTTTGAATTACAATTTTAACTTATTATCCAGCACCCAACAGCCAATTGTTGGCACCCGCATGCGGTGCTTTTGTTCTTTTTATTGAAGTTATTGAAGAAAAAGTTTTGGAATAACAAAAAAAAAAAAAACTGGCTATGGTCTACTCAAATATTCAGGTGAGCGATCCAGGGCCATCTTGGCCCTCTTGTTGCCATAATTTGTTCGATGCATTCAAGGACAAATCCCTCGACATGAGTCTCATGTAAATGTGTCCTCTGAAAGGGCTGTGGTGTCCGTGGTTGTGAGGTAGAGTGTCGGCCTCGTAACCATAAGGTCCCGAGTTCGATACCCGGAAGCGGGTATCATCTTTGGGACTGTTCATTGGCCCACACATTCGGTGCGAGTACTGGTGTAGTTTCCGGGAAGCAGGATCGAGAGAATGAGTATAGAATTTAAGCACTTGTTTCTCTATCGATGTAAAATAAGTATGTTTAAAGTAAACTGCAAAGGTTTTAAACTGGACAAGTTTAAAGTTTGTCGTCAGATAAAGACAGTATTAACTCTTTCCATACCATAAACGACACCAGAAGCTTTTGTGGACAGTGTAGATCTGGATCAGAATGTGCAGTCTGATCTGTGATCTGCACCGTCCACCGCTATATTTTAGATTATGCGTGACCGCACCATCTCTTGATCTGGCAGAGGAAATGTATTTTTAGCCTGTGAGAAAATGCAATTTATTTATTTAGTAGTGAAAGAGTTAACAAGAAGTATATTTGGAAAAAAAGATATATGGCGTAAAAGACAATTGAATTTGATGCTTTACAGTCTTTCGTGGTTTAACATAACGAGATGTGCGGCACGACAGCAGTTGCCCGAAAATAGGCAGGAGCCTGCAGAATAAACATGTCTACATATTTTTCTTACCAAATGAATGAATGAAAATTATTATCAATATAGGGTTTAATTCCTCTCTGACCGCTGAACATAGGTGTTGAAAAGCTGCCAGCATTTTAGGAAATATTTGTTATAGAAAGCCAAGGACACTTGGATAGTTGCACTGGGTGTCCGTGGTCATGAAATTGAAACATTGTGGTGAAAACAGCGCTTTAAAAAAAAAAAAGTTTTGAGGGCAGTTAAATAGGACAGAACAGACATAGCTAACTTTCACGGACATGCCTTATCAGCAGTCTCGCATACCAAGAAATCGACGAGAATAATCGATATCGTACGTAAAGGTTCGGGAGTTTCCGGAGCTTGGCGAACTTAAACCCTGTATATACTAGTAATCCATATTTGATATCCCGCAGCTATAAAAGATAAGAGAAGCGTAACATTACGTAACAGTAGCCTGCATCAAATTTACAATCCTTGCCTAGACTGTATATCTGCCCTGGCGTTTTTTTTTTCGGATTTCAACCTAAACCCTTTGTCTCCTTGAAGATCAATATATGGCTGCACAGAATGTGCACCCATATCAGAGTGCTCAGAAAATTTGATTTACATTGGTCATCAGATACAGCAAGATTTTTCTTTGGAAAAGACCATTGAAATTGTTGTATTTAAGCTTTGTCAGTTTGTAAATAAATTCATTCCTCTGTTTAAGGGTCAAGTTTGGATTCTCTGAAACATTACTGATCCCTGCTGTTCGGCCCTTAAACTGCTCTGTGCGTCTAAATGCACTTTTTGCTGACAATGTAGACCAAAATAATTAGTAAACTGCAAAACAAGTAGTCTCATCTTGAAATCTAAATCGTCCAAATGCACTTTTGTTGAGTGTAGATTTATAACAAGCTGCACAAAACAAGTAGTCGGATCTTGGACCTGATCGATTCTGTGCGTCGATTTTTAAAAATCCTTGATATTCGTATATCAACAGGTTGCTGCATCCAGCAAAAAATTCAGCATTTTGGGATTCCGGGTTAACACTAAATTCATCATACACTTTCGAGTCTAACGGACCTGAAAGAAAAGCCTTTTGAAAACTTTGAGGGAAAGGGAGAAAATTCTGGTAACCAGCATTTTCTCCTGTTTCAAAGACAGGCATTATAATTTGAGTTGCATTTAATTTGTTGTCTGCAAATGCGTTTAACTTCATCGAGTCCAAAATTTCGTCATTTGGTAACGAGTTCAACTTTTGACGGGAAAATGTGCTATATGCAGTTAAATACTAGTTCCTTAGCAAATAATTCCATGGTTTTACGACCCTGAGAAAGAAGGCTTTTGAAAACACACAGAAAGGTGAAAATCTTTGTGATCGACAAGTTCTCATTTTGCTACGATGTTTTCTACCCTTTCAAAAGCAAGTTTCATTATGTGCCACATTTTTCGTCTGCAAATGCTTTCAACTTGAAGAAAAAACTTAGAATTTTGTCGTTTAGTAAGTAGCTAAAGGTTATATCTTGATGGGGTAATTAAGTCGGAATTTACAAATTGTATTTTGTGTGTGTGGTTTGATTGTTTTGATTTGTATAATTTCCACTTCCTACGATTAAAGAAATAAAAAAAAGTGGGGGAGAAGGAGGAATAAAACCGATTTATAGCACATATATTAACTTTGAATACTGCTCAGAACCGTTAGAGTAAATGTACATTGTTTTATGCACACGAAAAGTTACAGATTCAGCATATAAGAAAGCATCCATTTAAAGTTGGTTTTGATCGAACAAAAAGGAGAAAATATTTTGTTCCGAATATTCCGTAGACCGTGTGGCGCCGATTTCTATTTGGTAATGCTTTTGCTTAATGAGCGATGTCGCCTTTTCTCACAATATCTACTACTATTAATAGTTCTATCCATGCATTGAACTATATTTTGATACATAAAGATGGGTACAACCTTTTCGCGGTTATGCTTTTTGCAGGTTGCGTTGTTTTAAATATGGAAGAATCAACAATTAGCCCCTCACTGTTTAGACTAATTCTTACCAATGAACAATGAATATATGAAAGTTGTTATAAGGGGAACATTTGGAAAATGCAAGAAACTTTGATTTATTTAAAAAAAAAAGAGTTGTTTGAAAAAGAGATCAACTGCATGGTCTTTAGAAGTCGTATTTTGTACAACAATAGGTTAAATTTGTAATTTAATTCTTCACCAAATGACAAAATTTTAGACTTGTCCAAATTTAGGGGGTTTTTTTTGAGACAAATAAAAGGTGACTCAAACGATGAAATCTGTCTCTAAAAGGATCAAAATCAGTGCAAGAAAAGGAGTAGATGCAATAACTTTTTACAAGTTGTTTTCAAAAGCTTTCTTCTACAGGATCGTTAAATCTCGGGACTGTGTGGTACAGGGTTAAGTATTACCTTTTCCCACAGAGCAATTTTAGAAGAGGCTATTTCTCTGGTGTTTTCATGAGTGTATACGTAAATGATAATTATGCAGAAGCTAACTTTTTAAGTCATTGGTAAAGGAATATTCGTTTGTTTTACTCCCTTTTTCCACAATATTCATAGTCTATGTGAACATGAGGTAGCGGAAGGTGTAGATCAAAAATCAGTCTGCACATTTTGTGCAGTCTAATCTTGATCTACGCCATCCGCAAAACTTATCCAAGGCGACATTGGCAGTGAGAGTTAAACATGTTTTTATGACCCTTAGTTGGTGGACTCTTGAAAACATTGTAGGAAAAGAAGAAAATGCTACATATTATATACTTTCATTTACTCAGTTATTTTTACCCTTCTTTTTCCTTTTCACCCCCCCCCCCACACTATTTTAGCCATGTTTGGTGCATTATATCATCTGCAAAGTCTTTTAATTTGGACAAGTCTGATTTTGTTTTTCACCTGGTAAAAAGTTCAGCTAGGTAAGCTAGCATTTGTTTCTTTTCCCAAAATGTTTTCAAACACTTTTTATTAGCTCACCTGAGCACGAAGTGCTCATGGGGAGCTATTGTGATCGTGCTGTGTCCGGCGTCCGTCGTCTGTCGTGCGGCATGCATCGTCCGTCGTCAACTTTTCACCTTGTGTACGCTCTAGAGGCCACATTTTCAGTCCGATACTCATGAAACTTGGTCAGAATGTTTGTCTCAATAAAATCTTGGACGAGTTCGAAAATGGGTCATATCGGGTCAAAAACTAGGTCACTAGGTCAAATCTTAGAAAAATCTTGTGTACGCTCTAGAGGCCACATTTTCTGTCCAATACTCCTGAAAGTTAATCAGAATGTTTGCCTTGATGATATCTCAGACGAGTTCGAAAATGGGTCATGTCGGGTCAAAAACTAGGTCACCAGGTCAAATCTTAGAAAAACCTTGTGTACGCTCTAGAGGCCACATTTTCAGTCCAACACTCTTGGAAGCTGGTCAGAATGTTTGTCCTGATGATATCTCGGACGAGTTTGAAAATGGGTCATGTCGGGTCAAAAACTAGGTCAGTAGGTCAAATCTTAGGAAAACCTTGTGCACGCTCATTAGGCCACATTTTTAGTCTAAAACTCTTGAAAGTTGGTCAGAATGTTTGTCTGGATGATATCTTGGATGACTTCAAAAATAGGTTATGTGGGGTCAAAAACTAGGTCATTAGGTCAAAACTTAGAAAAACCTTGTGTACGCTCTAGAAACCACATTTTCTGTCAAAAACTCATGAAACTTGGTCAGAATGTTTCTCTTGATAATAGCTCAGACGACCTTGATAATGGTCATGTGGGGTCAAAAACTAGGTCACTAGGTCAAATCTTAGAAAAACCTTGTGTACGCTCTGGAGGACACATTTTCAGTCGAAAACTCCTGAAACTCGGTCAGAATGTTTGTCTTGATGAGACCTTGAATAAGTCTAAATTTGGGTCATGTCGGGTCAAAAACTAGGTCACTGGGTCAAAAATTTGAAAAAGCTTGTGTACCCTCTAGAGGCCACTTTTTCAGTCTGATACTCTTTGAACTTGGTCAGAATGTTTGTTTTGGTGATATCTCAGAAGAGTGATAATGGCTAATGTCGCGTCAAAATCTAGGTCACTTGGTCAAATCTTAGAAAAACCTTTTGTACGCTCTAGAGGCCACATTTGCAGTCCAATACTCATGAAACTTGGTCAGAATGTTTGTCATAGTGATATCTCAAAAAGTGTTTGATAATGGGTAATTTCTGATCAAAAACTAGGTCACTAGGCCAAATCTTAGAAAAACCTTGTGTATGCTGTAGAGGCCACATTTTTAGTCCGAAACTCTTAAAAAGTTGGTCAGAATGTTTGTCTTGATAATATCTTGAAAGAGTTCGAATATTGGTAATGTTGGATCAAAAACTAGGTCACTAGGTCAAATCTTCGAAAACCTTGTTTACTTTCTAGAGGCCTCATTTTTAATGCAATACTCATGAAACTTGGTCAGAATGTTGGTCTTGCACCAGTTTGCAAGTGGGTCATTTGGGGTCAATAACTCATGAAAATCTTGGTAGAATGTTTGTCATAATATCTCAAAAGAGATTGAAAATGGGTCATGTTTGGTCAAATGACTCAGGTGAGCGATTTCAAGGCCATCATGGCCCTCTTGTTAAAAGAATAGTTCCATCACACAATACTGACAGAGCTGAAAATTAACCGTATAACACACAATCCTATGTTTAAATGGCCCCTAGTTAAAAGATTTTTTATGAACACTGTGGGAAAAGGAGAAAACGTTGGTTACCAGCATTTTCTCCTTTTCCCCAGTGTTTTTTTTCCAACTTCCATCATTTGAGCCACATATACGTTGTCATCTGCAAATTGTCGTCTAATAAAGGGTGAAGGTCAGTCTGTGTAATGTAGGGAATAGCCAGTATAAAAACAAATGGAAAATGTTCAGTGTAGGAAAATCAACTTTGGTTCAAACCCCTGAAACAAACAATTGCAAGATTTATTGAACTTCAGGAAGATGACTTCTCAAAACATTCTAGGAAAAGAGAAAATGCAGGTAAACATAATTTACTCATTTTCTTACAATGTTTTTCATACTTTCAAAACCACATTTGTCTTCTGAAAATGTTTACCAATTGGACAAATCTAAAATTTGGGTTTTTGGTAATGGGTTAATTCAAAAACAAACTACATGTAAATGTACTTCATTTCTTATTTTTTTTTAACCCTTTACTAGACGACAAAATTTTAGCCTTGTCCAATTTGAAAGCATTTGCAGACGACAATTTCAGTGTAGGCTGTGTAGCTCAAATGTTTCGACTTTTCTTTGAGAAGACATGGTTAACAACCTTTTCTCCTTTTCCCACAATGTTTTCAAAAGGCTTTCTTCTCATGGTCATTAAAAGTCTGCATTATGCTGTAAAGGGTCAAATGGTGTTTAATGGCGCATCGACATCTATGGTCATTTAGCGTGCTTGAAAGGTAATATATTATCAATAGTTGTAAGAACTAAGTGGTAATTTAAAAGTTAATAAATTGCTCAAAAGTATTAAAGGATCACACAAATGCTAAAATTCAAGTCTTTCACTCTGCTAAACACTCGGTCTTTGTGTTCTGAAAACCATCGGCTTACATTCGTACTAGACAAAATGGCTAAATAGTTTTCTTGTTTCTCTCATTTTAAATGCTGATAAGCCATGTTAAGAAGAAAATCAAGAAATGTGTTTTCCTTGTTGTTTTGTTAAACAGCTCATATTTTTCCAATATTTTGTTCATATTCTTGTCAAATCTAATTAAAGAAGAGGACGAGATGAAATAATGACACCTCCGATTCTCTTAAAAGCCTGTGTGACATATCAAAAAAACGGCTTTGACAAGAATAGCCCATACATCTTTTGTGCAAACCAAACTGTTTTGCCTGCTCTGAGATTTTACAGTGTTAAGACTGAATGAACTTATGAGCAGAAAATTATTTGCATTGTCCTGTACTGAAAAAATTATCTTGCGATCGAAGTTGAGGACATGTGATCCTTTAATTTTTTTGAGCAGCGTAATATTTCATGAACAAGAATTAAAAATTAAAGCAGAAAAATGTGGAATATATTTATTATATGATTGTAAGTGCTAGTAGACTTAGCAACGAGGCAATCCTCATTGCAGAGTCATCCAGCGTGTTTTATATTTATGTCCTAAATTTAAAAATTCTATATTTTATTATAAAAATCTATGTCTTTCAAATATTGTAAGATATTATTCTGTTTAACGTTTAAAGGTAACATGTAATTCATTTTTCATAATGTGGTATCAATTTGTGAAATATCTTAACCCATAACCATACTGGCTAATTTCAGATACAGCATTTGCTTGTATACCCTAGGGCTGTACATGTGTCACCATAGCCAACATTTTTTCAAATAACTTCAATGAATTCAAAGTACACAGAGGATGACCAACTGGTTGTCTTTGATATTTAAGATCTGTCTCTCAAATGGCGTGTGATGCAGTTAGAAAACCACATCACACTGCATTTGAGTGACATATTTTTGATATGTCGTCTGCAAACACTTTCAATTTGGACAAGCCTACTCTTTTGGTATTTGGTAAAGAGTTAATCTGTCTATAGTAGGGATGTGAAGAATGTTGTGGTAATCGCTGGGACTGTCTTTTTTACACTTGTATATTGTATATCACCAAATGGTTCAACTTTCAAATGTCATCTCAGTTTTGCCTTCCATGGTCTGTCTGTTTTGCTCTAGATCTGTACTAAAATAAAACAAAAACAGAGGTAAGGAACTACATCCACATCCCCAAGTAGGCCAAAGTGGTCATTTGATTTAGCCTGTAGCTCTCAAAGAATTATGTTTTGATGATAAGAAATAACTTCATTAATGTAAAATTTATTTAATTCCTTTCCCTTTAAGCTGACGCAATATTGCATTCTGCATTACAACCATTCAACCAGACAAGACCGTTCACATAGCACAGTGTGGCTAATATTTTAGCGAATATATTTCAGGCATGTTCATGGTCATTTTTTTTTTCAAAACAAATGCTCATTTTGGTGTCAGCTTTGTAATGACCATTCTACTCTCTGCTGTGTCCTTTTTTCTCAAAGACCAAAACCAAAAACCCTGTATGGGAATTAGTAGAAACCATTACTTTATATGCTGACACAATATATAATATTTATTTTATACACTCTAGACATCAGACAAGACTGTCCACCTAGCGCGGTGTGGCCAATATAGGGAGGAGCTTTTTCTCTAGGCATGTCGATGGCCATTTTCTTCCTTGCTCCATACAATGTGGGTGTCAGCATGTACATGGCCATGTTGATGTCACTATGGGGTTATATTACAATGTTTTCAGACATGCCTTGGCCTGACAGTCTTACATGAGAGACGGGCGCAAATATGTAAAGTAAATTAGTTGGGTTGAGGTTTTAATGAGACTAGGCAGTGATCCTATAATCTCTATAGATGATCTCTGCACCAGGGTACCCAACACACTCCATGACAGTACTATCTTTACCTGCAAGTACTTTGCAACAGAAAAGGCATAAGGCCCTATATCCTCTCTGTACATTGGCCATATCAGGTACACTTTTGCAGGCCGGTACCTAGGTTATCAACGTGGGGATAGCACTGTCCACAAAAGCTCCTCTAAAGTATGAAATAAGCATGAAAAATATACAAACAAAAATAATTTTGAATTTAGAAAATTATTAGAGTTTGTTATGAAGAGGTTTTCTGGTACTTGTTTTTTCATTCATTTTGATACAACACAGCATGAAGAGCCAACAATCCAGATGTATAAGAACAGAGATGCAAGACATTCACAGCATTGGCTTCAAGTGTATGAGGTTTGATTTGCTGATAAAGACCTTAAGTAGTACTTTACCAAACGACCAAAATTTTGCTTGTCTAAATTCAAAGCATTTGCAGACAGCAACTTAAATGCAGCTATTATGGCAGAATGTGTTTTTGAAAGGGTAGAATGCATAGTGGGAAAAGGAAAAAAATGCTTGTTACCAGCATTTTCTTCTTATCCTACTATGTTTTTGAAAGCCTTCTTTGTGAGGGTTGTTAAAAGTCTGGATTATGTGGAAATGGGTTAAATCTTTAGTCTCAGACTCTTCCATAATGAAAGCACCTGCAGACAAAAAATTAAATGAAGCATGTATTGTGATGACCGTTTTCTTTAAAAACCTTCTCAAAAGAAAATATTGTGGGGAAAAAAGAGAAAATGCTATTTAAAAATATAGATGATTATTTGCCAGCATCCTCATTCAACTACAGGAAAGATATTTTTTTTGATTCCATGATGTGCATTTGACCTTTTTACAAAAAAAAAAAGATAAATGTTATTTTGAACAACCTGATAGCTCAGAAATTTCTTGTTTTCGAAGTGAAATTTATGTACAGAAGTTGTATAAGTGATCTCTTTTTTGATGCTTTGTTATGTCTGACTTTGAAATGAACTTTACACTTTCATAATTTATGTATATTTGATGTAGTTACATATAATTTGAAAATGTTTTTGACAGCAACCTGATAGTTGAAACTTCCATTTGTTTTATAAAACCCCTGTCCCTGGCCACAATGCATATGTACCGGTAATGGAAATTCCAACTGTCAGTCTGCCGACCTTCACTTGCCTATACGAACCCAATGTAAGATGCTTTGTTTATGAACTTTTAGTCTAATACTCTGATTTATTTTTAACCATTACGCTAAAAGTAGGTTTTCCAGGAGCTTCTATCCAATTTTCACTAAATTTGTTACTTTACGCCATAATGCCTATTTAACCTAACAGTAGTAACACATAGTTCAAGGAAGATATTGTCAGCAGCTAGATTTTGCAGTCTGTAGGTCTTCTTGAGTTAAAGCTTATATTTAAGAACTTTTTACTGGATAATTAATGAATATTTTCTACCTCTTTACAATTGAAGTTTTGCCAGCAACCTGATAGTTGAAACTTCCATTTCTAGTTTTAACCCCTGTCCCTGGTCACAATGTATATAATGGAAATTCCTACCATCAGTTAACTGAGCCTCACTTGTTTATATTAACTTTGTACTAAGGTAAAGCATTCTCAGTCATCAAAAGAACTTTTAGTGCTTAGTTTGAAAATAAAGGCATATCCTTCCAAACATTAAATTTGCTTTTTCATTGTTTATGAACTTCTTTACTGTGAAAAAGTTTAAAACTGTCATTTCCTTATTGCTTTAACTAATTGCCAAACAACAAAAATTTTAGACTTACCCAAACTTGAAGACAACAAATAAAATGTGCGTCAAAAAATGGTTTTTGACTATGGTATGGTTACCAGCATTTTCTTCTTTCACTACCATGTTTTCAAAAGCCTTTTTTGCCGTAGGGTTTTTGAAAGTTTGGATTGTGTGTTTAAGACTTAACCTATAGTCTGTCATAAATATTCAGAAAGAAAGACACTTGAAAATATAAAGATGTTATATGGAAACTCAAACCTAGCAAAACTTTGTACAAACAGGACAAGTATGAATGTCTTGCACCCAGTGTTCCTCCTATTGTGCCCATACCGATAAGATGAAGTGCATTGCAGACAGGGATTTTATGCACAAAATGATGAAACAAAAAATACACTAAAATCTTCTAAGCTCTACTTATAAAAGTTTTGTTGAGCCAAATACATGTGAATTTAGAAAACTTTAACAATAGTACAGCTAAAAACTGACTGACAACTTTGACCTACCTCAAGTCCACAATCACCCCGAAATTTCCATATAGGCGAGTTCATTCCCTCCCTGCAACAGATTTCAAAGGAATAATAATAAACTTTAAACAAAATTTATCATTCTACATATACATAATTTTAGCATAAAATCAACACCTATGTAAAAGACATGTACATGTACTACAATAATTGATTGACTGTATAGTGTTTAATGCTGTTTTCAACATCATTTTGGTTATATTGCACCGATCAATGTTTTCTCCACACAATAGTCTTTCCAAGCCACTGGCTGCTTTTCCACATAATGATCATCAGGACAATGGTCAGCAGTGACAGGAATGAATCCTGTCGCAATGACTATCATCAATCCTCTGAAAGAAATTGGCCGAGCCAGGGATTGAACCCATGACCCCCTGTTCTCAAGTCCTGCATGCTACTGACTGAGCTACTGGGGCTCGGCATGTACCACAATGAATGAATGAATGGCGATTCAGCAAGGCATTGGCATCTAGGTCTTTAACCCTTTACCACACGCCCAAGTTTTAACCCTGCTAAAAAACTGGTATGAAATTTTTATTTCGATAGAACAAACCCAAATACTGCTAGTTCAAACTTTTATTTGGGGAAATAATAAATCCTTCTCGGACAGTGTAGATCCAAGTTCAGACTCGAAATTCTGTGCAGTCTTATCTTGATCCACATTGTCTGCAAAAGGTCAGTGAGTCGTGCTTAGCAGCCTAAGGATTAAAGTCCTTGAGTAAGATGGTTTTTGAAAACATTTTTGTAAATGGAGAAAATGCTGGATACTAGCATTTTCCCCTCTTCCAACGAGGTTTTTTTACCCTTTCAAAGACAATTTCATGCAAAGAGATACATTTGTCATCTGCAAATGGCAAGTCTAAAAATTTGCCATTACGAAGAGTTAGATACATTTGAGTAATGCTGAAGAATACATGTACATTAGAAAATACTGTGGCAAAAGGCATATTCCCATTTTTCCACATATTGGCATATTCAAATTAAGGTCTATGGCCTCTACCTCTCATATTAAAAGACGGAAGTCTCCGAGATTGGCCGAAAAGCCTGTACATAAACGTCGATGTTACACGATATTTACCAATGTGTTAGTGAGTCTACTGCCCCTAACTTTCATATTAAAAGATGGAAGCTTCCAAGATTGGCTGAATAGCCTTAACATCAACATCGATGTTACACGATGTTTACTGATAAATTAGGGGGTCGTAGTCCTTAAAATGAATATTGAAAATGCCTATTTTACAAGAGTGTTCTCAAAGATACCTGCAGCAAATTTACTCAGCAGGTTGCTAAATAAACTAAGTAATATTTTCCATTAGTTTTAAACTTTTATCGCACATTCTTAAGTTTCAAAAACATGTTTTTTATCTCTTCAAAGGCAAACCCATCTTTTGAGCCATATTTACTGTCTACAGCCCTTAACTCACATATTAACTCTTTACCACACAATCCCGACTTTTAACGACCCGGAATAAGAAAGCTTATGAAAACATAGAAGGAAAAGGAGAAAATGCTGGTAACCAGCATTTTCTGCTTTTCCCTCAATGTTTTCTACCCTATTAAAGACAGAAATCATCACCTGAGCAACATTTGTTTTGTCGTCTGCAAATGCTTTCATTTTGGTAAAGTCCACAGTTTTGTCGTTTGGTAAAGAGTTAAAAGATGGAAGCTACCAAGATTGGCCAAATAGCCCTTATGAAAACCTCAATGTTACACAATATTTACCGACGAGTTAGTAACTCTACAGCCCCTAACTCTCATGTTAAAAGGCGGAAGCTTCCAATATTTCCCGAATAGCCTTTACAAAAATGTCAATGTTTACCAACGAGTTAGGGGCCGTAGACCTTAAATTTGTTGTCTACATATACTTTCAATTAGTACAAGTCCAAAAATTTCATTTGGTAATGACTTAAAAGACTGTCAAGATACATGTATTACAATTTCATGTCATGTTGAGAGAATATCTGTACAGATAATCGTAATGTAGATCTCAGATCAGATCGCGTATTCTGTTCAGTCTGATCATACCACACAATCCCAACCTTTAACAAGCCTGATAAAGAGACCTTTAGAAAACACTGTGGGAAAATGAGAAAATGCTGGTAACCAGCATTTTCTTCTTTTCCCACAATGTTTTCTACCCTACCCAACACAAATTTCAAATTTTGAGTCACATTTATTTTGTTGTCTGTAGGTGGTTTCAGTTTGGTCACATCCAAAAATTTTGCTGTTGGTAAAGCTAGGGTTAACCCTCCACCACACAATAAAATTCTAGACTAGTCCAAATTAAAAGCATTTAAAAATGACCAGAGGAATATGGACCAAATGATGAACCCTGGTCTTTAAAAGGGTAGAAAACATTATGGGAAAAGGAGAAATGCTGGTTACCAGCATTTTCTCCTTTTCCCATAATGTTTTCAAAAGCCTTTTTCCATAGGGTCGTTAAAACTTGGGATTGTGTGGTAAAGGGTTAAATACCTGATCTGTGTTCAACTTTCCATATAGATGCGCTGCTGAGTTGTAGATTGTTCTGATAACTGCTGCTGACAAAGTGTCTCCCATCTTTTCCAAGCAATGCCACTTTGAAACAATCTTGAATTGAAAACTCTAAAAAAAGAAAATAAAAGAAAAGCTCTGTATTTTATTTTGGAGGAGGGTTAGGGAGATGGGAGTGGGGAATTGTTGTGAGGCAGTTTGTAAAGTTACTTTGTGTTGTTATTTTTTACTTTTCTGTTTTTTTTCAAATCTTTGCTTGTTTCATTTATCTCTTTACCACACAAGCAAAACGTAGACTTGCCCAAATTGTAAGTTTTTGCAGACAACAATTTATGTGTGGTTGAATTGATGGAATCTGTATTTTATAAGGTAGAATTAAAACATTGTGGGAAAAGGAGAAAATGCTGGTTACCAGCATTTCCTACCTTTTCCACAATGTTTTCAGAAGGGGTCTTCATCAAGGTCATGAAAACACGGGATTGTTGGGGGAAAGGCTAAAATACAAAACAACAGAATTTGACTGTTATTGAATGGTGTTTTATGCCTCTTTCAACATTATTTCAGTCATATCACAGCAACAGTTCACATATTCATGTGTTTCGTGGATTTTACCAGTACTAGGCTAGAGCTCTGAAGTGTCTTGCCCAAGGATACTCCCACGAAAGGCCCAATGGATCTAGTGCTGCTCGAACCCAGGTCCTCCAGGTAACGAGTCCCACACTTTACCACCGAGCCACGCAGGACCCAGACTGGTCCAGAGTGGACGATTTTCCAGATGACTAATATCACTCAAATGATGGAATTTGTCTGCGATAAGATAAAAAATACAGCAGGAAAAGGAAATAATGTTGGTAACTAGCATTTTTTTCTTTTCCCACAATGTTTTCAAAGGTTTTTTCCCAGGGTCTTTAAAACACAGGATTGTTTGTTGGCGGGGTTAACCCTTCACCACACCATCCCGAGCTTTAACAACCCCGAAAAAGAAGCCTTTTGAAAACATTGTGGAAAAAGGAGAAAATGCTGGTAACCAGCATTTTCTCCTTTTCCCACAATGTTTTCTACCTTTCTCAGGACATGTTTTAATTTTTCACCACACCATCCCGAGCTTTAACAAGCCCGAAAAAGAAGCCTTTTGAAAACATTGTGGGTAAAGGAGAAAATGCTGGTTACCAGCATTTCCTACCTTTTCCACAATGTTTTCAGAAGGGGTCTTCATCAAGGTCATGAAAACATGGGATTGTTGGGGAAAGGCTAAAATACAAAACAACAGAATTTGACTGTTATTGAATGGTGTTTTATGCCTCTTTAAACATTATTTCAGTCATATCACAGCAACAGTTCACAAAATCATGTGTTTCGTGGATTTTACCAGTACTAGGCTAGAGCTCTGAAGTGTCTTGCCCAAGGATACTCCCACGAAAGGCCCAATGGATCTAGTGCTGCTCGAACCCAGGTCCTCCAGGTAACGAGTCCCACACTTTACCACCTAGCCATGCAGGACCCCGACTGGTCCAGAGTGGACGATTTTCCAGATGACTAATATCACTCAAATGATGGAATTTGTCTGTGATAAGATAAAAAACACAGCAGGAAAAGGAAATAATGTTGGTAACTAGCATTTTTTTCTTTTCCCACAATGTTTTCAAAGGTTTTTTCCCAGGGTCTTTAAAACACAGGATTGTTTGTTGGCGGGGTTAACCCTTCACCACACCATCCCGAGCTTTAACAACCCCGAAAAAGAAGCCTTTTGAAAACATTGTGGGAAAAGGAGAAAATGCTGGTAACCAGCATTTTCTCCTTTTCCCACAATGTTTTCTACCTTTCTCAGGACATGTTTTAATTTTTCAGTCATACTGATTTTGTCGTTTGCAAATACTTTCAATTTGCAATGACTTAAAATTTTGTCGGTTGGTAAAGAGTTATAGGACAATTTAGACTATTTTTCTATCCAAATTGTTGTTTTGGAAAGAATATCTGTGAAAAAAAAAATAGTTTATGTTTAAGATTACAATGCATAGTCTATTTAGCCTGATCTTAATCTACCTGTATAGCTTTTAACTTACCATGTAGATGCACTGCTACTTGTAGATTTTTCTCATTATGGCCTTAGGCAAAGTGTCTGTCATCTTTTTCAAGTATTACCACTTCAAAGCCGTGGGATCTTAAATTGAAAACAAAAAAAAAAAACAACCTCTGGTTCCTTTTTTCTATGGGGGTGGGGATGGGGGTGGGCTAGTTGTAGGAAAAGTTGTTTCCTGTAATTTTATTTTGCTTTTTTTGTTTCTTTTCTGATTTATACACTTTAGATTGTTTTAAATCAATATGACTATTCTTGGTTAAACTGTATTTCTATTGTAAGTAAATCTTAACTTATGTGACTCACAATTCAATTTTTCTTGCTCAAACCTGTGTTTGTAAGTGAGAAATGACCTGTTGCTGTAGAAAGCTGACTGTATGCATTCTCAGTGTGAACATTTTATTTTTGTACTGTTAATGCAGCTTTACTCATTTTTATCTTCAAGCTTGAGGTAACGTAAAGTGCCCTAAAGTCGTCAGAATTTAGCACTTACGCAGTGTTCATGCACGTAGCTGTCGATGGACTGGTTCCCTGCTTCGGATGTATTAAAGCTGACTTCCTCCCGGTGATTTTGATGTATAAATCAATATGATACAGCGAAAAACACGCACAAAATTAGTGCATAAACCAGACAAGGTCACGCCGACGACATTAGGACATAATAAACCATATGTCGTCAACTCATTGTGCCAAATGTCGTCATTAGGACCTAAAGTCATCAATTTGACAAGTTTTTTAAAAAAAACTTGATACAAATTCCAAAACAAAATTGAGAACGCTGTAATATATGTTTTACCTCTTAGTCTTAACCTTCAATACAAAATAGTGTGAAAAAGACAAGGACAAAGCGAAAAAAACATTGTGTGAAATGGAGAAAATGCTGGTACCTAACTCCTTTTCCAACCTTGTTTTCTTCCATTTTATACATGAATTTGAACACCTAGCCATTACGATTCTGTTGTCTGCAATGCTGTCAATAGCAATAAGGTATTTTAGAGTCGCCCATTACCAGAAGACAATTATTGAGACTGGTCGAAATTGAAACGAAATTCATAGATCTTCAGATTATTCAATTCAAATTGTCAACATTCAGAGGAATAAGAAAAAATACTGAAGGAAAAAGGGCAATGTGAACATAGCACAAATCGCGTTTTAACTCTTTATCAGACAAAGTTTTTATATCCTCCAAACTTATAGCATTTGTAGACAAAAACAAGAGCCGTCGGAGACGGATTGTGCTCCGCGAACAGCACTCTTTTTAAAGATCCCATTTTCGAAGTCGCAGCCTCAAATTAGAAAACCGGGAAAAGAAATCTGCGCAATATCCTAAGGAGTTCATATATGAAGTTTCATCCAGTTTGGACCAGGGGTTGTGGAGAAATTGCTTCGGAGGGAAGGACGGACAGACTGGACAAACGAAGCGGCGACTATATGCTCGCCTTTCGAGCGGACAGACGGACGGATGGGACAGACGAAACGGCGACTATATGCTCGCCCTTCTGGGAACATAAGAAATAAAGCTCAAATAACGGGATTTGTCTATTGAAGTTTAGAAAACATTGAGGCAATAGGAGAAACTGTTCTTCATGAGCATTCGTATTTTTTTAGAATGTTTTTATCAGTAAATAGTCGACTCTGTAGATGCACCAAAGGTAAAGGGTGATTTACTCCCATCTTAAAGGCTGGTTCGCTGCCACTGGGCATCAAACCCACAACCTTATGATAGCTAAATGCTTCCATTTCACGGACTAAACCATCGCCAGCGGGGAACTTCATCAGACGATTTTCTCTTAAAAGTTGTGGAATGGTATGTCTAAAACTCGTCAGTATGGACGTAAAGTCGTCATCGACGATAAATACCATTTAATTGGAATTATTTGTTACATCCTCATACGAAGGGAGGTTATAAATGCAGAACAATATATTATCTACCAAGCAGAGTTATCCTCAAAGGCATTTACATGGCCATGTGTTTACATTTTACCGTTGCGCAACGCTACTCCTAGAGTCATGAAATCCTCGACGACTGACCACATTGTTGTCACAAACATATGTCTTGTTCATCAGCCTTGTGTTAACCTGTTTTCAGCCATATATTTTTATGAAAGAAACGAGAAAACAGAAAAATTACTCACTTTTCAAAATATGCCGCCCTTGTATCTTCAGAGTCACGGAAACAGGAGAAAACGAGATTATAAAAAAATGACGACAATAGGACCATGATGACTTTAGGGCACTTTACATTAGTTTTTAGTATTCATTTAATCAATTTTTCTTTCTGATAACAGGTTTTAAGATTTTTAGAATGGTCCAAATTGAAAGCAATTGCAGATGACAAAGTAAATGGCGCTCAAATAAGAAAGTTTGTCTTTGAATGGGAAGAAAACATTGTGGAAAAAGGATAAAATGCTGGTAACCAGCATTTTTTCCTTTTTCCTCAGTGTTTTCAGAAGTCTTATTTCTAACAGTAATTAAAACACAGAATTGTATATTATAAAGAGTTAATAAACCATACCCTTATTTGTTTCTTTTTTTTTTTTGTTTTTCAATTTAATTTCATCTTAATTTGAATATGTACATGTAATCTTGATTTCTTTGCTCTTGCAAAGGAATCAATCTTAAACTTACTATTCAAAAGACTTTCTTGCTTGCATGTGCTTGTGACCTGCTGCTGTTGAAATCTGTATGCATACCTAACTTGTTAATCACACTTTTGTACAGTAAACTTTCTGTTGATCAACAATTTAAATATTCTTTGGTTTGTAAGTTTGTATCTAAGGTAACCTCTCCTGATGTTTCCTTTGCATTTTACAAATGTGTATGTTTTAGTTCAAGCTGAAAATTGTTCATGTATGCAAATTTCTGTCATTACTTAAAAAAAAAAAAAGGATTATGGATAATGCTTGCTTCTGATACTTTCTGCAATACTTTTGCCAGGGACAGGGGGTATCAGAAACAAACATATTCCAATTGAAAACCAATTGAAAACCTCTAAAGAAAAAAAACAATAATGATTTTTTCAGTACTACATGTACAACTTTGCCTATAAATAATTCAAGTACACTGCACAGATGTGATTATTTGTTAAACCTACAGAAAAACAACTTGTATAATTAAATAGAAAATGAACATTAAGGTTTACTTTAATGGTAATGGTGAGTAAAATCATATTCCTAACTTTTTTGCAAATGACCATTTCATTTTGTCCAAATCGAAAGCACTTGTAGACTACATATTAATATGTGGCTCATATGGTTGTATTAGTCTTTGACAAGCTCATAAAATATGTTGGCAAATAGAGAAAATGCTGATAGCAGTGTTTTCAATATAAGCCTTGATCCTCAGGACCTTTGAAACTCAGGATTATCTGCTTCAATATTAATCTACGGTACTTAAGATTACGCCCTTTTTTTGCATTTGTGAGTAAAAATTAAGTTGTTGCTTTATGTATAAAGCTAACTGTTTGTTTGAACTTGGCAATGTCATTTTTTTGTATTGTAACTCCATTTTTTGTGTTAGAATTTAAAGCAGCAGTTCTTGTATTTCTTTACCTTTTATTCTTGTATAATTTTTTTTCCCTGTTACCATTTTATTCTTGTTTTTTTCTTCTTTGTAACTTTTTTTTTCTAATGATTTTTATTGCTTTCTTGTCATGTTTCTTTAATTTTTATTTCTTTTTTACTTCTCATGTTATTTTATTTCATTGCTTTTCAAGTTTTTCATTTTTCACAAGTTTTTTTTAATAAGAGGTTTTGCATTATTATTATTACCTTTTTTTTTTTTGGTCATCTATACTAATATATTTTTTTTTTTTCTAGTTTAGTTTTGTGGGTGTTCATTATTTTCTGTATTTAGATATTCCTTTTTTTCTATTTTTTTTTTTGTGTGGTTCAGTGTTTTTGTTTTATGATAATTATAACATTCCTATATTTTCCTGTATTCCTATCTTTTGTTTTGGTTCATTTGTGTAAATGTCCCTATTTGGTGTGGAAAACCATCAGCTCAGACACATAGGGGATGGGACACTGATTACTTACATACTTACAGCTGAGACAGATCTGTTTCGCTTTGTGTGTTTTTGCTATTTTAAAAATCTGTTTTCAATGAAGTATCCAGATAAATTATCAGTGTTCATGATCCACTATGACCAATACTCCATTCAGTCAATCCCACAAATCTCCATAGGATGAAAGGAAATAACTACCCATGATTTACCCATTACATAGTTGATATTGAAAGTTGCAAATATGTTATTCACAAGATATCTATTGAAGTGTGCTTGAATTATGCTTTTACCAGTATGCGAATATTGATGACACATTAAATGCGAAGTGTACTGGGATCATCTAAGCTAGAAGTTCATTAGTTATTAAGAAATGTTCCAACGATTAACAAGTGTTCCTAGGCTTGCCAAAATTGTTGAAACCAAGACAAAACGTCATTATCCTCATTTTTGCATTTGAACTTTGAAATAATCTAGCAACACTTAAAAATTGTGATGTCAGTTTTCTACATGACACTTTGAAACATGACTGGAAATATAGTATATGACAAGTTTCTTTAAAAATTAGGTCTATATGAACTTGGACTTGGATGGTAAATTTCTTGGCTGGTAAAGTGTTTGAAACCAGCCTAGCATTTATGATCTGAACCACTGCATATTCAAAGTAGATGTTTTCCTTTACTGTTTTGATTTAACAGAAAAAATCATAAATGTAATGTATTGCTGCTGTCTATTTGTTTTCTTATCTTAAATAACCTTTATGCAAATACTTTGTAAGAAAAGCCCCTAAAATGAAATAGTAAAAACTTGCATGCCTAAGTTGCAACAGCTGTAGCATAAAGTATAATTTAATACATTACATAGAAAAGTTTGTTATAAGTTTTTTATGGTGTAGCTGGTTTTGGTATTCAAGGTATTCCAACAGCTGATCTGTATGTGTTACTACATTGAAATCAGACAATGTCGATGCATTTATATATAGACCAGCCAATGAATCTTTTAAAAGCACCAAGTCTTTGATTGTCCCCAATATCTATTTGATATTGATTCCCCAGTTTGATCCAAAATCTTTTTATAGAAAACATCTTTGAATTGTTTTTAAACCAACAGAGATTACATTCACATAGAAAGCATGACTTTACTTCTCAATATATTAACTCTCTACGAAACGACAAAATCTTAGACTTGTCCAAATTGAAAGCAGTGGCAGACGAGAAATCAAATGTGACTCAAACACTGAACTTCTCCCTATAAGGCTAGAAAACCTTGTGGACAAAGGAAAAAATGCTGATTATCAGCATTTTCTCCTTTGTCCACAATGGTTTCAAAATTCTTCCTCTTCAGGGTCGTTAAAACTCAGGATTATGTGGTAAAGGGTTAAATACACAATACAACCTAACCTAATAATGATAAATAAAAATACCCTCTTT
Source organism: Hippopus hippopus (assembly GCA_946811185.2). Lineage (NCBI taxonomy): Eukaryota > Metazoa > Mollusca > Bivalvia > Cardiida > Cardiidae > Hippopus > Hippopus hippopus. The sequence continues at coordinate 25,512,681 of OX328106.1, read as the reverse complement.
ATTACAAAGGTCAGCAAGAGATGCATTTATAGACAGTCAGATCACATAAAATTGAAACCTACATGTACTATACTGAGGAATAGAAAAGCTTTGCCATTTTAAGCCTTTGTCACACAACAAAAAATTGTACCATTCCAAATTGAAAGCTTTTGCAGCAGACGATTTCAATATTGCTCAAATGATGTGATTTTTGTTTGATAGGGTAGAAAAAAATGTGGGAAAAGGAGAAAATGCTGGTTAACAGCATTTTCTCCTTTTTCCTCTATGTTTTCATAAGGCTTCTTCCTGAGGGTCGTTAAAAGTTGGCATTGTGTGGTAAAGGGTTAAATCAAATGTGAAAGAAAGGAAATGAATGAATGAATGAATGAATAAATGAATGAAAAATTTAGGACAATGATAATAAGATAATTTGATCAAGGAAAATTTCAAAAGAAAAAATAAATATAAGTACATTAATGTAGATCTAATATAATAAAGATAAATGTAAGGTACCATTAAGCTCTACATATCTATTTTATATACCCTTCAAGTGCCAAACAAACTATGTAGACATGGAACAGAGGCCAGAAAAAATGTCATTTTAATGCTGAACTTTACTCATTAGGTAGAGCAGATCTAAGAGCAGGCTACATTATACAGTCTGATCCTGATCTGCACTAGCCTGAAAAAATCTAAAGTTGTGAGAGGCACTTGACAGGTTAAGATCCTTTTCATTCCAAATTACATGAACCTTATATACATTGACACACACACACAAAAAATGTGTGGTCTTTCAAACCCAGTGCCAAACAATCATAAGTTTTAAAGCCCAAAAGGAAGGCTTTTGCAAACAGTGTGGGAAGAGACGAAAATGCTAGTAACCAGGATTTTCTCCTTTTCCCTCAATGTTTTCCACCCTTTCAAGGGCAGGTCTTATCTTTTGTGCTGTATTAGTGATGGTGTCTGCAAAGGCTTTTAATTTTGAAAAGTCTGCAATTTTGTTGTTTGGTACAGAGATAAGTCTAATATTAAATATGAAAGGCCAAAAATCTATATATTGTCTTCGTCAGTCTGAAGGTAAGATAAATGCATTCACATAACTTGTGAAAATGGATCTTTTTTTTTCACTGATAAAATTGTTTTTCAGTGACATGTACTTTGGCTTTGATAAAAGGGCTCAGATAAGGTTAACTTTGCAAATGGAACACAGCTGCTGCCCCTGAATAGACCAACAAACCTTTCTGACTTGCCTTGATCTATCATTGGTGACAGTTTATCTCTATATTTTTGTTTGTTCATGATTAAAAAATCTTGCTGCCCCTGAATAGAATGACAAACCTTTCTGACTTGCCTTGATCCGTCATTGGTGACAGTTTATCTCTATATTTTTGGTTGTTTATGATAAAAAAATCTTGGTCAAAAGACAAATTTTTCCTGGATGCCACCCAGTAATCAACTCTGTCCTGACTACATGCATCTCTCTGCTGTGTTTCCTGGATTCTAACCAGTCCAAGGTAATCATCAATTGGGCAAGGACAACCTTTCTGAGCAATGAAGTATAAAACTAATTTTGTTTCATGTATTCTAATTTGTAACTTATTTTTTCAAAAAAAGATAAGTATACTTAATACAAGCCATTTTCAGAATTTACATGAACAGATTTTACTTACTTATCAAGCTATCATTCAAATTCTGCTTTTTTTTCATGATCAGTCTTATCAAAGTTGGATTTAAGATCTTTAACATCAAAAACTGTGTGAGCTAATGAATTATTTCTTATTTACTGCTGGATCTAAGATCCTCTACATCAAAAATTGTATGAGATAAAGAATTAATATTTCTAAGATCCTTAGCAACACAGGAATTGCTTGGGACTTGGGTAAAAAGAAATGCAGTGTTCATTTCAGAACAAGTTTCTGTACAAAAAAAGATGGTATAAAATCAATGCAACAAGAAGTTAATGGTTGGCTGGGTGGGCCACAAAAAGGGTAATCAGGTGCAGTAACAATTACTTGCCTGTTGATCTCCAGTTTCTCTAAAATTAAATTTTTGCAGTATTTGGTCAATATTGAAAGTATGATTTTTATTTTTATTCGCTCATATTTACAAATCTTTAATTTTGATTGAAACTGTCTTTCCATGTTTTGGTCAGTTTCCTTAAAAGTATTTTACCTCAATTAGCTTGGCCCATACAAAAATGATTTAGGAGCCAAGAGCCCACCTCAGACAAAAATTAAAATGAACCCTGCAGAAAAAGATCTTTACCAAATGATAAATTGGATTTGTCTACCTGGAAACATTGCAGATGACATATTACATGTGGCTCAAATGCTGCAAATTATCTTTGTAGGTAGCAAAACACTGTGAATAAAGAAAAAAACGTTGTTCCTCTTTCTCACAATGTTTTTAAGTCTTAATATTTCTTTAGGATTACAATGAAGCAGGATCATTTGGTAAAGGGTTAAACAAGGCATTTAATAATAGATCAGAAAAACACACTAAGAGTAGTAAGAAATTACATGCACTTTCATTTTTAGGAGTTAAAATCCTCAACATATAATAAGGTATGCTGACAATACCTTGGTGGCTATTACAAATCCCTTTGGTTTACTAACTCTCAAACATGTTTTTAACTTAATCTGTGTCTTACAGACACACATCATGTTAGGATACCTCAAAATGTATCAAACCTATCAATTTCATACACATGGTGCTGATTTAAAAGATTCATCTGTTGTAAACTTTTATGTCTTCTGTTACCTGTCAACTAATGAAATACTTTGAATACATTGGCCACAAACTTAAAACTTTAAAAACTTGGACACAGTTCTTCTACAAGAGTCTATTCTGCTCTACTCGGTAACTCAAAAGCCATTGATGAACATTGTATTAGTCAAAACTTTAAGAGTCATTTGAGCAAAATAATAGTAAGTGTCAGAACTATAATTTAAGGAGTCATGCCCAATATAAATGCTTTCATGCAAATTCTTGACACATTACATCCTTATTATTTGTATGTAGCTGTTAAACATTGAATGAAATTTGGTGCTAAGTCACTATTATTTTGAGGACAATAATTATGTAATTCATAATTAATAAAATAGATGTTTTTTAGTCAATAGAAGGCCACTTGTTCACCAGCAGTTGGTCCATACGGTCACTTGGGTTAAGAAACATGTTCTTTACTGATCTGTTTCTCGCAGAAAATCTAAATCATATTCATGAGTATACCTAACTGTAATTGGTCTAGATCTAATCATTTCTACATAAAGTGACAATTAAGTATTTGTGATTCATAAAAATCAACAAAGTTTAGCCTCAATAATCTATGTAAAATCATAAATGATGCAGTAATGTGTGTGATGTAGTAACTGCTAAATTATTGTGGTTGTCCCATCCACAATACCCTACTTTTAGATGAATTCTTAGACAATCACGTGTAAAAACATATATATTTAGTACAAAGACAACCACTTTAGAGTTTTAATATGCAATATAGTGAGACCTATAAATAAATGTTGACTGATCTACCAATCTACATGATCAATGTAATGTGACTTATCTATGATAGTGTCAGATGATTGATAGTTAATTTCCTATTTTATTGAAGCGTCTTTGCAAATAATGCTAGTCATATTGACATTTATATGCAGTGAGTTTTTTTGGTGGTTGGGTTGTAGCAAGAAGGGGGTGGTCAAGGAGCATCATCAAGTTTTCACAAGAAGTAGATCTACTTAGTCTTAAAACCATAAAGGGTGTTACAGGATATAAGAGACATAATGTAAAGAATATGCATAAACTGATGTAATGAGGGTCAGAATATATCTGGAACTGCTTTAAGATGGTTTGTCTTAGAGACTGATAATGTATGTTTCATCAACATAGCAATCTAAAGGTTTAGCAAGACAATATTTGTTGGCTATTTTGGGTTTTTTGGTTAAGTATTAATCTGTATTGATTTATTTGGTATAATTGAAATTATTTTAAAAAAAAAACACCGGCACAAACACACACACACACACACACACACACAAACACAAAATATGTAGGTCTGTCAACAGAGTAAGATTAACATTCATGATACTGTTTTCTTTTTCATTTATTAGTGGCTGACTCCAGGGGATGGCCTCATAAATTAAGGCAGGATGTTGTAATTTGAAGGTAGAGTGTGGCATCTTAGTGAAATGGCACAGTTTGTGTGCATCTCATTTTTTTTTCAAACTTTCTAAGTTTGCTACCCTTCAACAGTATATGGCAATCATATTGTCTTAAACGCTTGACACCATGGTGGACAATCAGTTTAGAACTACCAGGTTATATTTAAATTCTGATTTTTAGGCACGTAGAAGTACATGTATATCAAAGTCATACCTCAATGTCTCAAATTATAAATATTGTATTCCAGAATTTTAGAAATTGTTGATAAGTTATCCATCATTACATGGACAGATTTTTTATAATTTTATATGTGCTCAAATTGACTTTTAATTACCTCATGTAAAGTGATTCTTACCTCAACAATGTCCAAATCTGGTCATATTGTAAATCTACAAAGAAAAAAAATAAACTCCAAGTTTTGTATAGTCATTAACAAATAAAGTAAAAAAATTCTATTTCTTTGGAAGTGTATATTTTTAACCCTTTATCCCATATTCAGTTTTAATGACCCTGAGGAAAAGACATTTGAAAACATTAAGGGAAAAGGAGAAAATGCTGATAACCAGCATTTGCTCTTTAACCATGTTTTATAGTTCTTCAAAAACAAGTTTCATCATTTGAGTCACATTAAATTTTTCATCTTGAAAGGCTTGCAATTTGGACTGGTAAGTAATGTTGTCTTCAGGTAAAGGGTAATAAAGCCCGGCGGGGTTGCTCAGTGGTTAGCCTATCTAACTCGTGACCTGGAGGTTGCAGGTTCAATACCCGGTTGCGACGAATTTTCTTTCCAGTGAATTTTCGCCCCTCATCTCTGATGCATGTGAGAAAAGTAGTCAGTGGCTTTGTGTCAGTACCGGTGTGGGAAAGCCAGGAAACACATGGGTGCGTCACTGACCGCCATGATATGATCTAAGCTGTTAAAATGGCGTTAAACTCCAATACAAACTAAAGGGTAATAAATACACAATTATTAATTATGTTATCCTTTTACCACACAATCCCGAGTTTTAATGACCCTGAGGAAGAAGTCATTTGAAAACATTATGGGAAAAGGAGGAAATGCTGGTTACCAGCATTTTCTCCTTTTCCCACAATGTTTTCTACCCTGTCAAAGACAGCAGTCATCTTTTGAGCTATATTTTTGTTGTTGTTGTTGTCTGCAAATGATTTCAATTTGGTCAGGACCAAAATTTCGTCCTTTGGTAAAGAGTTCATCATTTTAAGGATACTCTTTGACTTGCCTCATAATATTGTAATTGGAATTTTTCTACCCTAAAATTTTTAATTCACTGTTGAAAATAGGCTAGAGAAAAGTCCTTCAAACATTCCCATACTTGAATGATTCTGACAAAGACGGCTTTCAAAAACATTTTGAAAAAAAAGAACGCTGCAACTAGAATTTGCTGCTTTTTCCACAAAATTTTCTACCTTGGATCAGCACTACTTAAGACGCCGGCGATAATTTGCGAGAAAATAAAAGAATCACAATTTGCAACCATGTGTACCATGCTAGACTTACACATACTTTGATTATTCATGAAAAATATCTACAAATTTCGAATAAATAAGACACTTACTTCTTTTTTTTCCGGATCAAATTGTCTGGGTCTCTCTGCGAAACACCATACTGTCCACTCAAACGTTGACTACTCACTGAGCAATCTCGTGCGCGGTTGATTAATCACGTGATCGGTGTCAGCCTAAAGACAACCAGAACAGACGGGAACAGAAGCCTTTATTGACCCTCAATCGCCTTCACAACTAAAGCCGCCTAAATGCGGCCACTAAAGATTGATATCAAACTGATAAAAGGCATTCTGATCTTTGATCTACACTGTCCGTTTTGTTGAGATAATCTGGCCAAGAGCAACCTTAAACTTGCAATTATTTAGGCCTTATTTCTAGACTGGCATTGTCTTTTCTCAAGGTTTATTCGGAGCTCTCGGGTAACCAACAAGTCACTTATTTATAGATGAACTTGGAATTGTACCAATAACATGTCTTTGGATTTCTAGATTAATTTCTTTTTTTACTTTTGTTTGTACATAAATGGCGAGCATCACACGAAAAGGGGCATTCGGACATTTGCGTAAACTGTTGTCTCGGATCTGCCTGCGCAGTCCACGCAGGCTAATCCGAGAGGGCACTTTACGACTACCGGTACATTAGAATTTGTTCTTCTGTAGACGCGCAAAAAAAGAAAATTACATAAAAGCGGAGTGTCCTTTCGGATTAGTCTGCGCGGACTGCGCAGGCTGATACGAGACGACACTTTACGCAAATGTCCGAATGCCCCCTCTCCGCGTGTTTCAGGCCACATAGGAATTTATCCACTCCAAAGTTTCATTGTGCTCACCACTGACCGATAGGACGCGTGAGAGGGCTTGTTTCTTCGTAGGTTGACAAACAATTTTTTCTTGATATTTTGTATATAATATAGTTTGGAAGAAAAAAAATCGTTTTTTTTTTTTATAAACGATGTCGCTCTTTTTTCATCCCTTTACTACGTCATTATACGATGCCCTTTATTTGCAAGATGGCACAGCTAGTGTTTCAATACAGCAGTATTTAGAACGGTTTGTGAATGCAGTCCCTGATGCAAGTCACTGGCAATCAGGTCTTACCAGGGATCATATATGTTATATACGATCCCTGGTCTTACAGATCAAGTTGGAAACATGGTCATTTAAAGGTAAAAAGTATATCAATATATGAATTCCATCTAAAAGAGACTAAATTGGAATCGTTTAGTAAAGAGTAAACATCTATGACTTCATATGAAAGGAAACTTTTTTTTTCGGCTGTAAAGAATTCCTTAATATTGAAAGGTGCAGGCGGTTTCCGGTCAGACAGGCCAGGGATCAGGAAAAAAGAAACCTTCTTCTTTATCTTCTTCTTTCGTTTTTGCCTTTTAGTCGATCACAACTCTCAGTTATTGCCACTTTGTATCCGACACTTTCTTTCTTTCTTTCTTTCAAACGTTCGTTCGTTTGTTCGTTCGTTCAAAACTAGGAAGATTGTTTGGTAAAAGCTGTAAATGGATGAATTCAAGGCTGTTAAACACTACCAGGTATCGGAGAAGATCAATCGGCCTACCAGAGTACGTCCGTTCAATCTGATGCCGACCCCTCCTCGCTATCTCAGCCAACATCTGCCGTTGGTTGAACTATGGAATGTTCTAACCTGTAGGCTGTTAAACGCGACTCAGGGATCTTTTGCGGACAGTTTAGATCAAAATCAGACTGCACAGAACGTTAAAACTCGGAAGTGTATGGTAAAGGATTAAACCGGTACTACAAAAGCTTCGAATTTTCTGCTGAATTTAGCAACCTGGTGATATTTCGGTATCAAGAATTTAAGAAAAAAAATCGATGTATAGAGTCGATCAGATCCAAGATCAGTCTGCTTGTTTTGCGCTGCCTGTTAGTAATCTACACTGTCAGCAAAATTGAATTCGGACGGATTAGGTTTCAAGATTAGACTGCTTTTTGTGAAGTTTATTACTGATCTACATTGTCGGCTAAAAGTGCACTTAGTCGCACAAACGGCCGAACAGCAAGGATCAGAACTTTAATCTAAGAGCATCAAAACTTAACCCTTAAACCGAAGAATGAATGAAGTATGAACCGTCAAACAAAGCCCAAATATAGCAATGTTCTTTCCAAAGAAAAATCTCGCAGTATCTGATGGTCTAAGTCTAAGATTATGTGTAGTCTGATGAGGGTGCACATTCTGTACTGTCTGATACTGATCTACAGGGGCTACAATGGCTTTTAGCAGACAAAGAGTAAAGGTGGAAACCTGAAAACAAAAAGTCAGTCTAGGCAAGGATTGTAAATTTGAAGCAGGGCTACTGTTATCCTGTTACGTAATGTTACGTTATTTTTATCTTTTACAGCTGCGGACTATCGATTATGAATAGATTATACGCGGTTTATGTTTGCCAAACTCCGGAAAATCCCGAACCTTTACGTATAATATCGGTTATTTTCAACGATTTGTTGATATGCGAGACTGCTGATAAAGCATGTCCGTGAAAGTTGGCTATGTGTTACTAACCAGCATTTAAACCCTTCTTCAATGTTTTCAAAAGCCTTCTATGTAATGTGACAGATCAAGGACCGGTTTGAAAATGGCAAGGAAACATGAATTTATAAACTGTCGCCAGAAAAATACTTTTGATACGGCATTAATGGCTGAAGAATGGAAAAAGTAGCAAACGTACATTTTCTAATTTCAAATCTTAATCTTAGTGATCGTAAATCCATGGGAATAATCTCATAAAAATCAAATTCTAGTCTTTTATTAGATCTATAAGATACATAATAAAAAATCTTAGGGATTCTGTCATGATCAAACAACCCGGGTAAAAATTCGAGTTCATAATCATGTGGATACATGTTTATCAGAAACATAGCATGGGGTCCGTTTGTCAATATAACATTACGTAACACAGCAAAGATACCCGGGCGGCTAACCTTACAGTTAGACTCGGCCATCATCGGCACAATCCGAGCGCTTACGGAAAAAGAAAAAATAGGATAGGGGCATTAAAAAACTGTAAAAAGGACCAAAAGTTTATTTTTTTAAGATGACTCAAACTTATACCAATTTAAAGAGCAATGAATAAGCTTTATGACCTCACTTGAGATAATTTTGACTTTTCAACAAAAAGAGAGGAAATTCAACAAATATGTCAGTTTTTATCTTCGGAAAAAGTATTTTTCCTCATTAATCTATATAAACCATACCTATAATTTTAAAGTTAAAAAAGGATCAAAAGTTTCATTTACGAAACTTTTAAAACTTAGTTCATTTGAAAGAGAATAAATTGAATTTTCTTACCTCACTTGAGATAATTTTCGATTCTGAAAATTGATGAAGTTATAAACGTTTATCAACCAACGTCCTTCATAATTCTATGTAAAAAAATACAGGTAAAATGGGCTGATATCGATTTTTACATGTCCTCGAAAGTTGGCTATGCGACAAAAATACATGCGCAGTAGGATGCGCGCAAACATTTGTCATATACGTCGTTAAATAGTGTTGAAAGCCGCGTAAATCACCATTTAATAATCAATACCCTGTCAGAAAACTTGACCTTGTCTGTACAGAGTTCGAATTTATGGTTTGTAGATATTTCAAATTCGGAAGTCTGTAGTTTGTCGTTAATCTTCTAAGATATTCGTATGTACATTTTACTGTCGTGTGATCACCACGTTGCAGACGGACATAAAACTTTCGATTTCTCTCACTCAGCACTAAGACAATTGAGCCTTGCTCTGTGAAAAGGGGGCTTAATGCATCTCCGAAAAGTATCGACCCAGGTCAGCCTGTGCAGTTCGCGCAGGCTGACTGGGCCGAAACTTTTCGCTATTGGTCAATTTTCTGTTTGTCAAAGGACCAGTCTACTTCACGATTAAGCCGGCTTAACTCTTTACCAAACGACAAAATTTCAGACTTGTCAAAATTGAAAGTATTTGCAGACGATAAAGTGAATATGACTTAAATGATGGGACTTGTCTTTAGACGACTTAAAAATATTGTGGGAAAAGGAGAAAATGCTGGTAACCAGCATTTTCTCCATTTCCCACAATGTTTTCAAAAGCCTTCTACCCAAGGGTCGTTAAAACGGGATCGTTTGGTAACAAGTTAATGAAATGCCCATACACATTCGTTTACTAGAGGGTAGCGCCACTCAAACTTTACCCTTTCAATATTAACTCCTAGGGCGCCCATGAACCCAAACAGACATTCTAAAACGAGGACTAGAATAAATGCAGTTTCAAGGTTGCTTTTGTCTAGAATGTCTCGGCAAAGCGGACAATGGAGATCAAAGACCAGGCTGCACATTTTGTGCAGTCTGATCTACATTGTCCACAAAGGCAGAGTCAGTTGTGAAAGGCTCTTTATGGGTCAACCTTTAAACTACTAAACAGATGATATTGAAATTTCAGGCTAACTGTGAGAGCTATTAAAGGAAAAGAAAAGATTTCAAACAGTTCTTTCCCAGGAACGATCTCACAAAGTCGCACATTGTTGATCCAAGACCAGACTGCACAAGATGTGCAGTCTAATCTACACTGTCCACAAAAGCGCTGCGAGTCGCACTCTCTGGCCTGGAGGGGTTTGGAACATCTCTGTAGTGCCAAGGTGAATAGTAACTATAGGGCTAAGATCAGACGGAAAGAAACGTGCAGCCTGATCTTAGCGCATTACTGTCCGATACGGTACGAATTTACCAGCAAAAAGACCGCTCAAATCGTTTTTTTTTTATTGGCTAAAAATTTTCCTTTATTTTGCAGTTAACAATTTACCACGCAATCCCGAATTTTAACGACCTTGCAGGAGCATGTTTGTGAAAAAATTGTGAGAAAAAGAGAAAATACTGGTAACCAGCATTTTCTCCTTTTCTCACAATGTTTTCTACCCTGTCAAAGAAGTTTGATTCATTTGTATCACTTTTAAATTTGTCGTCTGCAGATGCTTTCAATTTTGACGAGTCTAGAATTTGGCGTTTGGTAGAGGGTTAAAGGGTTAATCTGAGAGTCAATTAAGCCGCACGGTAACCCGATACGCTCGCCAGTTTAAGATAATTCCAGGCCCTTCGTCGGTAACGGAATTGTACCATCGTCCATCTGCTTGAATCAATTTCCGTATTTCTCTGTTACATAGTGTCCAGTGCAACAAAATATTACAAACGATTTGTGATACAGTGGTTAACCCCTTAGCACACAATCCCGTGTTTCAATGACCAAAAAAGCCTTTGAGATCTTTGTGGGAAAAGGAGAAAATGCTGGTTACCAAAATTTTCTCCTTTTGCCTCAAGTTTTTTTTTTATCCTTTCAAAGAAGAATCCCATCATTTGAGTCACATTTAGTTTATTTTCTGCAATTGCTTTGAATTCGCACGAGTCTATGATTTTGTCATCTGGTAAATGGTTAGGGCTACTATCCCACTTTTCAATACTTGCTTCTAATCGACGAAATTTATCGAAAAAATAAATACACGTACATGTATTACCGTATTTAAAGAGGCTGAACGCTATTTTCTAACGCTGTGAAAAATATTATAAGAAAAGGAGTTATTGTTTGTAACAAGCACCTTTTCCCACAATATTTTCAAAATGGTCCAATTCAGAGACGTAAAACTTCGAATTTGTACGGAAATGCTTCAGAATATGTAAAGAATGACACCAAAGGGAGCAATTCACGCAAAGACGGGCCTCGAAATCAAAATGCCAGGGCGACTGCATCGTGTCAAAGCAATCGCCGGACGCTGATCGCCTGTTTAAAATAGAAGTTTGTGATGTGATGTGTTAGAAAAACATGGCCTCACACTCGGAAACACAGACGAGCAAGCCAAAGAGAGAAGTTTCGTATTTCGGACCTATCTACATTGCGGCATATCCGAAACGTCATGAGCCGAAAGAGTCCGAAATACCTGTGGTTGAGCGGAAGTTCTCCGGTAAACGATTTAGTTCTCTCTCTCTCTCTCTCTCACTCTCACACTCTCTATTAGTATGAAATTTTACTTGTATCAATGTACGAGTAGATCTACTGCAATTTGAATAATTTGAAGGGGACAGTTTAGGACATTGTGTTCTGTACAGTACAATCTGAGCCTACACTGTCCACGAAAGGACCTCGTCTTTTTCTCAGCATCTTATTAATCTGAGATTATCCACAAAACTAAATACCACATTAATACATATGGACCATGCTCTGTGATATGGGGTTTAATACATGTGCAAAACGTATCGACACAGGTCAGCCTGCGCAGGCTGACCTGGGTCGAAACGTTTTACCATTTGTAAATTTTCCGCATGTCCAAGGACAATACTACCTCATTGTTCAGTCAGTTGTTAGAAAAAATTGATTTTATAGATCCATAACTATGTGATGACTTGCTTGGTATAATGTATCACGGAGATGCATTAAACCTCCTTTTGCCAGAGCATGGCTCTTTAGTAGCATAAGCTTACGACCATCACCCTTGTATATCCTTTAAATTTCAAGAAAGGCCAAATCGTTGCTATTTCTTCGCTAGTTTGGCCAGAACGAGTCACTCCACAGAGTAGAGCCAAAGTTAGCAGATACCTGACAGGAATTTAAGATTATGAACCTGTTATAACTCATTTACCCTTTACCAAACAATCTCGAGTTTTAGCAACCCTATGGCAAGGAAACTTTTCGAAAAAAAAATAAACATTTGGCGAAAAGGAAAAAATGCTAGCAAACATCATACAGATAGATTTCGGTCGCGCTTGGCAGCCTAAAGGTTTAAATCGTCGGTGAATACAGCCCAGGGAGGGACAGGATCTAAGACAATAGCGTTATCAGTTCTTAATTAAGATACACGTAGAACTGTCCACTTAAATGACCGATATAATTGATTTAACCATGGATCCCACTGGGGGCGTGACTTCACATAGTTGTGGTTAAAACGTTCAACACCGCGGTCTGTATTCTGTTCGAGTAGCTCGTTACCCCAATTTTTACACGAAGCAATTTGTTTGGCGTTTAAAGCCATTTTCAACACAAGTTAGCGGTATCGCAGCGACAGTTGTACTTACTCATGCTTTCTCGAATTTCTGTTACCAGAGCTTTGCACAAATTTCTGCCAAAACCACCGCCTGCTTTCACACACACAAACAAAACATCGTCAAGACGATGTTAAGTTGTTGCAATGACTATCATCAAGTCGCAGTTCTAAAGAAGTCTGCTTAGTTAGGAATTAAACCTGAGATCCCTCGATTTCAAGTCATGTACGTTACCGATTGAGGCACGGGGCTCGGCCACTGTAACAAATCTGCCTTAAACTACTTGAAAATAGTCTTAGAAAATATGAATATGTATAACTGACATGTATTGAGGTTAATATATGTGAAGACATATTAGCAAAAAGGAGAAATAGGTCGTTACGACAAAAGGTGCAAAGTTGTGAAGCCTTGTCTTGATTTAGACAGTCGATGGATGCAACTTAAATTGACTTTCAGCAATGAAAGGGTTACGTTTTAGGAGAGTGAAAAAAGGCTGTCATATTCTCGTTAAAATGGCAATAAACCTTGTAAGGTAGAATTTGTAAATATAACATACATTTTTACATCACCCAGTGTTGCCGTTTATTAAGAACTGTGCGGCGTTGCGCATAATTCAAAATTCTGCCGCTAAAAACTGGCTTGCGGAAAATGGCTATAAATAGTGCGTCTGTGGAGAAATCAAGCCCATTTTTTTCGCTATAGCTTTATTAAAAATGCAATAACTTCAAACGGGGAAAATATTTTTAAAAAATACCATCGTTTACTGCAAATCTTTGTTTACAGTTTCTAAATATAGATGTAGGAAAACTGTCAAATCAATATCCGGTGCATGTACAATCAAATAGATGATACATTTTATACTCGTGAACTCAATACAACCTATAAAGCAGAAATTCTGTTCCGAAATGGAAGATCGTCCGTTTATAAACGAAGCAAAGGCACCGACAGGCCTTAATGAATCGTTCCAGTAAGAGTTGTTTTAAAGAAACGTATATTATTTTGAAATTCGCTGCATCGATTGCCATCCGAGAAAAGTAGTCCGGGTCTGTTCTCAGGATGCTCAAATCAGTATTTGAAAAATGCCACCTTAAAGAAGACAATGAGTACTGCATTGTTTAGCTAGCAAATGCATGTAAGATTTATGATTAGTGATGAGAAGGTCCGAATTAGACACTCAACGTCTATCACGTGATCACAGAAATATAGGATCTGACATGAGTTGGTGTTTGAGATAAAACTTTATTAAACGAGTCTAGAGAAAATGTTATTAAGCGAGCCTTTGGCGCGCTTAATAACATTTTCTCTAGACGAATTTAATAAAATCTATCTCAAACGCCAACGAAAGTCAGATTGTTTTTACCAAATAACGATGTTTCACAAATTACAGACCAGAAAATGCAAAACTATCTAGTTTATAGATGTACTCATGGTAATGTCCATAAAATCCCATTCACTTCTATGAAATACGTACAATATGACGTCAAAAATGACGTCACACAATTGTGATATCAAACGTGTATAACAAGAAAATTTATGATGGGTAGGCTAAATTCACCGAAAACAAGGGAGGTTATGTGATAAATAGATTATTTATATTCCAGATAAAGGTACAAGTACCGAGCCGTTTGACATCTCGAAATATAAAATTACAAAAGAGACGGGCAAAAAACAAGCAGACAAGCCAGCATCGCCAAGACGTTCCCCGAAAAGATTTTTTAAAAACGTGAAACATGGAATAGAAGAGCGGCTCCATAGACACCATAACCACACCAACGATGTCAATCTGAAAGCTGAAAAATCTGAAGTGATACCGGGAGATAATAAAGATTTAAAAGTTAGCAATAGAGCAGAGATACATCGTACAATTGGTTTGAAAACTTTTATTAATTCTAGACAGTTTATGTTCAATCCAGAGGCGGGAGATAAAATGCATTGCACTGACAAAGAAGATACGACCAATTTAGACGAGTGCATGGTAAATAAAAATTTCATCAAATTCGCAGATTCAGTCGAAGATACTTATGAAACAATGGTAGACACTAGTTTTAAGATAAGTTCAACAGAAGACAACTACTTAAAGAACAAGTTTATTTCAAATGAACCACAATCAGACACGGGTGACAACGGTTATCAAGAGAGCTCACAAAGAATCGATTCACCAATAAATGCTGAAACATCAAACTTTGAGCCAGTCATAAGTTCTAAACAAAGTTATCAGAATAAAACTGGTAATGAGTTAGGGACTCATGGCCATCAAGGTAGAGAACGGCTCTTTACACACAGAGAGATGATAGCAAAATTGAAGAGAAAGTTTTTCGAATCACCTCCCAAAAGTATGGACAAATTTGACGTAAAGTCGAATAAAGATGACATTTCTGGAGATTTAAAAAATGCGGGTGATACAACACAAACAAGGCAAGCTGAGAACGTGGAGTCTGTTTCAAATGAATGCGAGAATACAGAAAGAGCTAAGATTATGAATACCAAACTGAAAAAGCATTTTGCGACTGAATCCAGAGCTTCACGCCTGAGAAATTCAGGTAAAAGTTCACAATGTCGACACAGAAGACATTCTTTGGATGGTAAATTGTCTCAACAGGAACCTGAAATCGATCAAGTTAGAGATCTGAAGGAGCGGTCTTCAAGGCAATGGACGGAGTATGTGGCTGTCGTTGCTATTGACTTCGGTACTACACAAAGTGGTTATGCCTACAGTTTTCTTCATGATCCAGGTATGGATATACCTCTATGACTAGCCTTTGTTTCTTTTCCAGGCTCGATGAAAGTCATTTCAAAAAGAGTAAGTATTCTTACGCAGAATATTTCGGTGATCTAATGTTTGTCTGACCTCAGAAACGGTGTCGTATTTCCAAGGAACTGACAAGTAAACACCTTGAATGCATTGATAATGAGCTGGCCGTTTTAAATTGTATTAAAGATAAAGTTATATCCTAAACAATTCCGGCTAAGTCGGCTGTTGGTCAGATGCTTGAAAACAGTTTATATACTTATTTACTTTTACTGTGAAAATTACGGTGGCACAAAAGTGACATGGAAGATATATTTTATACTACGTGCGCGACGTAGTATAAAATATATCTTCCATGTCACTTTTGTGCCACCGTAGAAAATCAACACACAGTCACGCAAGATAAAATACTTAAGCCGCGCCCCAGTAAAAAGGCGTTTTATGCATTTCCGTGATGCATGGTACCAAGCAAGTAATAACAATTTTGGGGTTAATAAAATCTATTCAGTCTGATTCATGAGGTAGAATGGTCCTCGGACATGCAGAAAATTTACAAAAGCAAAACAAATCGAGCCATGTCAGCCTGCGCAGTCCACACAGACTGACATGGGTGGATACTTTTTGCATAATAATAATGGCCTGCAACACGCGAAAAGGGGCAATCGGACATTTGCGTAAAGTGTCGTCTCGGATCAGCCTGCGCAGTCTGCGCAGGCTAATCCGAGACGGCACTTTACGACTACATAGGATTTTGTGCTACAGTAGACTTGCGCAAAACAGAAAATTACATACAAACGGAAAGTGCCGTCTCGGATTAGCCTGCGCGGACTGCGCAGGCTAATCCGAGACGACACTTTACGCAAATGTCCGAATGCCCCTTTTCGCATGTTGCAAGCCAATTATGCATCAAACCCCATTTTTACAGAGCATGGCTCACTTCTTTTCGGTTTTTGTTGTCACATTCATGCTATTCTTCTACATCCAAAGACTGTCATTCTGTTAGGATGAGCCAAGTTACTTCCTTCAATAAATCAAAGTGCTGTCAGCACTGTAATCGGTCGACACTGAATAACTACAGTGGTTTGAAATCACAAATCAAATGGCAGTTGTTTGAACTATGTATGGGATAGACATTTTATAACTGAGTCACGTAGGAACTCTCCGTCCCTTACAAATTAGTAGTTTAACGGAATACTGAAGATATATGTCTGCCAGGCGACAGCAATAAAACGTAGAATGTAAGTGACTATTCTGACCAGTAATACCGATTTTCAAGCTTTAGATATCACTCATCATGAATAACAGTACCTACCAACCTTTTATAAAAGATTAAGAAAATATAAATACATGTATTCTTTTCTGTAACTTTTGAAACTATACTGTAACATATTGTCAGATATTATCAATAATATCTAAATTGAATGATAGATATGATGAGTAAGTCGTGTAGAATGTGCCTGTATTATGACTATCAAAGTGATTACTTTTGGCTGCTCGCGTTTATCTTGACAAATTGTCCTACCGTACGTTTTCCGGCTGGCTAAATTGTCCTGGGCAAGATTGTTCTGTCCAAAACATCGGCTGGCCAATTTCTCCCACATTACTGTCAAAGCATGTAGTATCTACCAAACCCTCAACCCTTTACCAAAATTTATGATGTAATTTCAGACTTGTCCAAAACGAAAGCATTTGCACATCACGAATGAAATGTAGACCAAATTAATGATGATTTGAATCGTTGAAATGGTAAAAAAAACATTGTGAGAAAAGGAGAAAACGACGGTTATTTGCATTTTTCCACAATGTTTTTAACAGCCTTCTTCCTCGGGGTCATCAGAAACGGGAAAATTTGGTTAAAACACTCAGTTATGGCCTTTTATAGTCAGAAAAACATTATCCAAACATTACAATTTCAGTGTCGAGTTTTTTTTTTTCATATGAATTATACATAAACAGACAATTAAGATATTCAATATATATGTCTGTGATACTGATCTGCATTGCGTTCAAAGGACAGTCTGATCTTGATCTTTTATTGTCTTCAAAAGCGACTATACATGTCACTGGAGAACATGGGCCATTGTATTGAATCATTGTAATGAGCAAGAGCATTACGACAGTAAACCTTGTGCTTTTAATCTGGAATATGGAGTGGATCAGAGTCAACCAATATGCTGATGAGACAAACATGTTACTGAGAGTTTTACACTAAAGCGCTCAATTAGTGAAATAGATCTGATAAGCGTGGAAAAGCAGCCTAATTATTGCAGGGTCATTGCTGTCTTGACTACGATATCTCAAGAAATAGGAATAGCAGATCCAAAATTTGAGTGACTGCATGTTCTGTGCAGTCTGGTCTGAGTCTGGTCTGAATCTGCACTCTCCGAAGAGGCTTTTTCCCTGGTCAGTTGATTCAGACATGGAGAATATGACGCTAAGTGAGTTTTTTGTGTTGCAGTTTCAGGGTTTTTTCCATCTAAGAAAATGCTGTGTTTAACTCTACCAAATGACAAAATGTTGAAAATCTTTCAAATGATGAAAAAACGCTGTGAGGAAAAAGAGAATATGCTTAATACATGTATGCTGTTTTTCCAACTACATTTTTAAAGCCCGACAAGATTGTGTGGCCAACAGTTAATAGACTGATTCCAGTCTTAAGAATGTCATCAAAAAGAAACATGTTAATGAGCATGTAAAATTGTAGAGCCGTAGCTTTAGGGAGAGGAAGATGGGTTATGAAAACAATTTAACCCTTAACCTGCTAAATAAGTGAAATGAAACTTTCAAGCTGACAGTAAAAACCAAGTTCTGCACTATTTCAAAGGTTCTTTTTTGGAAAAAATATCTTCTTGTCGGACATTAAAGATACAAAATCAGACTGTATGTAGTATACAGTCTGATCTTGATCTACAATGTCCGGAAAAGGTAATAAATTCGCGCTTAGTAGCCCAAGGTTTGATACATCCTATGCTGAAAGATGTATAATCAAATATATGCTGGTCAGTATTGTGAATGGACAGTCTGGTTTCTAAGGTTGAAAGCGTGGGATAACCAGACCATTCTGAAAATGTTTACGTAATGGCTTCTCCACTAGGGTAGTAACTCTTAAACAACTCTACATCCTTTGTCCCACGCTGCTTCACACGCTTCACCTCGCTTACATTAAACTACCAACTGCAGATTACTTTTTTAAACAGCTTTTACCACCAGCATGTACATCAGTTTGCTCTAAGGCAAAACAATCTAAATTTTCAAATTCTTTTAAAGCAATGTTTCCTTACAAATTCCGTTTCACTGCAAGTTTATCCTTGCTCGAGGCCAAATGACCTATCATCTTTTCAACACAAGGTGTGCTTACATCATCCGATACTCCTGGATTCGCTCTTGTTTCATTCATAAGTTGTTGCTTTATCACTAACACCATTCCTTATCAGGGTTAAAAGTTCAACGTAATAAGGTCACAACAGCTAGTATTAGTGTTATTAGACTGTAGGTAAAAGCTGTCACGAGTTGCAGTTAAATCAGTTTGCCCTCAGCAGACGGATTTCCGAAATTTGTGGTCTCTCTAATCGTCCGGCTCACGCCGACCGATTAAAAAATGACGCTTAAAATTGGTACAATTAGACAGAGGTTCCTTTTTTACCAAACACTGTTCTAGTTTTACATTCTTACACTAGCAGTCTGCTTTGCTGAAACGTCTTGTCTCAGCCGATCGAATGGCTTATCTCTGAAATGAGATTTCTAATGCAGTAAGAATGGTTGGTGAGTACCGCAACTGAATTGAAGGATGAGTGAATTGCGAACCTGGAAAGGATAGCGCAACGAATAATGTAGGCCTACTTAGTACGTTTACATAATTTACATAGTAGATTCTATGTCTACTAAATAGAAGACTGTTTAAAGCAGTGATAAATCGCAAACTATCGATTATGGTACAGCGTAACGTTAGTATATTCTTTAAAAAGTGCCTAATTAAATATACTCCTCATCACACACCATTTCAGGGACAATCCACACAATGAGGAGACAGGACGGTGGTGAGCCAGGGGTGTTTAATCAGAAGATACCAACAACCATACTTCTTGCACCGGACGGCTCCTTTCACTCGTTCGGGTACGCTGCCATCGACTTTTACCACGATCTCGACCCCAAAGAATCACCAAAATGGTTGTTTTTTGACCGCTTTAAGATGATGCTCTTCCACGAGAAGGTCGGTTTTGTTTCTTTGTTGCTCGAGGATATTTTTCTTTTGAAAATCTAAACTAGCATCCTGCTGGGTCAATATGAAACAAGCAACTCGGTTCGTTTTTGTCACATTTGCTTTCTTGTGAAGCGAAGTGGTAAGTTACAGAGAAACTGTTGAATTAAATGTCTCTGATAATATGTGGGTATCAAGGAATCGCTATAAAAGCTAAAACCCGTCTGAAGATACATACAAGCCTTCTGGAATATTCGTAGATCTATTAAATCCTCATTTAGTTACCTATTAATTTATCTATTAATTGATTTATCCAAAGAAAGTCAATTTTGAAAATGATACTCTAATTTTGAAATTTATGTAATTATTCATTTTCATTTTCAGACGCTCAGCCAGCACTGCATGCTTTCAAGCGTGTCGGGAAAGGAGATTAGCGCCATGAAAATATTTGCTCTCAGTTTGGAGTATTTCAGAGATCTTGTCCTTCAAGAACTATCTGACCAATCAGGTTATAGGATATGTTATGACGTCATCCGGTGGGTGATAACAGTTCCGGCGATATGGAGGGCATCAGCAAAACAGTTTATGCGTGAAGCAGCATACCAAGTAGTTTCCTCTTTCATTTTTGCAATGACATCGTTTTATTGAGCTTATATTATGATGTTAGTCTTCACGTTTAGTCCTAGCTTTTTTTTTGTTCAATATTTTGGTCAAGTTTGGCGTGGCGTTCGTCATTGATTCTTTTTTCCAGGATAAATTCTAATCATACGTTCGACATAAAGTATAATTACTTTGTTTCATCTCAGATGCATCTATTTATACAGGATAGTTACAGTCTGCAATGAGATATACATGTACAAAAAAAAAAAGTTAATTTATCCATACATATTTATTACAGAACTTTCTGACATGGAAAAGATACACAAATTTTTGCCGAAATAGTTGATGTATTACACACGTTTAGCTTTCTTTTATTTCTAGGCTGGACTCGTTCATCCATCGAGACCGGACCAGTTGCTTATCGCCTTAGAACCCGAAGCTGCTTCGATATACTGTCGTAAACTTCGTCTGCTTCAAGTGCTCGAGTCACCGTCACTTAAAGGCAATGAGGGTGAATCACATGTCGGGGGTCACAATCAATCACGTGCTTCAACTCTGAGTTTACCTGAACTTAATTACACAGATTCCAGCCATATTTCGAATGATCTGAGTGCAGGTTAGTATGTTTTCGTTTGTTCTGCCATCAATATTTCCTAGCAGAGAGGAAATTAGGACGATGTGGGTATTAAATAGCATATACTTACCGTGGTAGCCTACATAGTGGTCATAATGAATTAGGACACAAGTTTACTTCTCTGCAGAGCATGGTTTTCGAAAATTTTGTACACGGGTTTTGAGGAGTTTATTTGGAGCAAAGACAGGTACTTGTAACCAGGCGATCCGGCCCTATATCCTCTTGACACAAGCGGCCCCGTTTAGGTTGAATAAAACTGTTATGACTGAAACGCTTTTCAAAACGTGTGTTGATTTTGATTATATTTGTAAGCAGCAATTTGCTCTAATAGTATAACGAAATAATTCAACTTATCTATTGCTAGTGCATTGGTGGCCGTTTTCAAAAATCTAAATGTGACGAAAATTTTTAAAAAACTTTCTAATGATTTTTAAGTCGCTTTAGTTTAGTACGTTTGGTATCTAGATTGAACCTTCCATGTCTAAATCAAATCTGAACCAAGTTGACTGTTGTTAAGCCTGACGTCTCGAATGAAACAAGAGATCTCAACTGCACGATCTCACTAGTGGATTTTGTAAACAAATACATAGGCATGTCGTAATCGAACTCGAACAAAATAGGTCGTTGTTAACCCATTACCACTCAGCAAAATTTTAGACCTATCCAAATTGAAAGCATTTGCAGACGACAATTTCAAAGTGGCTCAAATGGTGCAATTTTGCTTTGATTGGGTAGAAAACTTTGTGGGAAAAGGAGAAAATGCTGGTTACCAGCATTTTCTCCTTTTCCCACAATGTTTTCATAAGGCTTCTTCCTCAGGGGTGTTAAAAGTCGTCATTGTGTGGTAAAGGGTTAAGCCTGATATGTGCGTTAATTTCTTCCCCCTTTTTTTTTCTTTCTCTCTCCCTCTCATTTCTGTCTCGAAAAGGCACTCGATATTTGGTGGTAGATTGTGGAGGAGGTACAGTCGATATAACAGTTCATGAAATCTTACCGTACGGAAGACTGAAGGAACTGCACAGGGCCAGTGGAGGTCCTTACGGCTCAACAGGTAAATTGTTCATAGATTTACTGTATATTCTCTTTGACATATTTAGAATGATCTATCGAAATTTGTCAATTTTATCCTCTATAGACGACTTTTTAGTCTTGCAACATATCATTTTCGGACACGACTCATATTCTGTAAAATGGGGGTTTAATGCATCTCCATCATACATTATAATAATATGGCTTGCAACACGCGAAAAGGGGCATTCGGACATTTGCGTAAAGCGTCGTCTCGGATCAGCCAGCGCAGTCCGCGCAGGCTAATCCGAGACGGCACTTTACGACTACATTAGATTTTGTGCTACAGTAGACCTGCGCAAAACAGAAAATTACATAAAAACGGAAAGTGCCGTCTCGGATTAGCCTGCGCGGACTGCGCTGGCTGATCCGAGACGACGCTTTACGCAAATGTCCGAATGCCCCTTTTCGCGTGTTGCAGGCCAATTATACCAAGCAAGTCATAACATAATTATGGACCCATAAAGCCCCCATTTGTCTAACAACTACATCATGAGGTATAATGCGGAAGGTGCAGGCTGACATGGGTGGACAGTTTTTGCAGATGCATTAAACCCCCCTTTTACAGAGCATGGCCCATATTCATATTGATCTCTTATAATTGGTACGATTGTTTTTAAAATCTTCTGTTAAAAATTTATTAAAGGCGATTATAAGTTAATGGTGTATTTTTACCACATAGATGTCACCCGTTTATCTAATGCCTTCTTTAGTGTTGAGTCTCAGAAAATAGAATAAGAAATAAATGAAGAACAGTTGGTCAATAAAGATCCGAATCGTCACCGCAAAGCGAGCAATCTTTCTTCTTCCAACAATGTTTTTAACGATATACTACACCGGGAAATAGATTAAAAATGTAAACTGTCATCCTTCGTTTATAAAATTTGTGAGCCCTTTGGTTATACATTTATTTCAGGAGTTGACGCAGAATTTGAAAAGCTTCTGTGTAACATTTTTGGTGGAGACATTATTTCTCATTTCAAGAAGAAGAGACCTTCTGGTTGGATTGAGCTCATGTCCATGTTTGAGTCTCGAAAGAGGGTCGCTGGACCCTACAGGACGTCCCATATTTCAGTTTCCTTACCATTCTCGTTTATAGATTTCTACAAGAAATGTCGGGTAGGTTGCTTCACCTTTTAGCAAACAATACTTTGTTTTAAAGATCATGAGAAGAAAGCTTTTGAAAACATTGTGGGAAAAACAGAAATGTATTGGCGAGGCTGACTGCATATTCATCGATATGTTGAACCTAACGTTCGGAAGGTCAATTACGCGCGTTAACACTGAGCATGGTGGTCTAAAAGAGAAAGAGCAGCAGATTGGATCATGTTAAATTATGGTTATAACTCACTGGAAAGTTTTTATGTACAATTCACTGGATAGTACACGTAAAAGAAAAATGTGTGAATAATATAGGTAAATGATGTTATTCATAAAGGCTTATGCGAAATTTGACTATGAGCGTGAGACTTTAAAGAATTGAAATACTATTGTGGTTTTTGGCCCAGCTGTATTCAAAAACCGACCTCTATGAAGAGTATGGGTGAAAAAGAAGGAGTAATTGAAAGTTTCAGCTTTGGGAGAAAGAGATGCAAAACTCACATACAAGCACGAAAAATATGGTTTACCAGTACTTATTTTGATACGAAGCCTATTGAATCCCGTTGTGTTAATGTCTGCGTCATGCAATTTGGAAAGCAGCCTTTGGCTTCGACAGTTTGGCATGTGAACTAAAACCTATTAGTTTAACTTCAGTTTGGAACGCATGGATCTAGGTGCACTGGTCGCCATGACAGAACTGAAAGCTGTTTAGAACTGCGTTGAACACAAAATAAATACAAACATAACGTAATTTACTCGTATAGGGTAGTTCTGTCGACTCCGCTGTCAAAAGATATGTTGACGTAAATGTAACTTGGACAAGCAATGGTATGCTGAAACTGTCACCGGGAGCCATGAGACGCCTTTTCTTGCCGACCATTGACGGAATGAAACAAGCCATCGGCAGCGTTCTCAACAATCCAAACACAAGAGGTAAAATATGTCTAAATTTAACTAAACGATCTCGTGTTATAGAAACCTTCTAAAACATCACGAGAAAGAGGAAAATGACTATAACTAAACTATGTCACTTTGTAAGCCAAGGGTACTAAGCCTAGTGTTCCTTTATCTTCGCTAGCCAAGGGTGACGATTAATTTACGTTGCCAGCCAAGGGTGACGATTAATTTATGTTGCTAGCCAAGGGTGATGATTACTACGCCGCTCTATTCTAGAGCAACGTAGTGATCGTCACCCTTGGCTAGCGAAGATGGTGTTCCTTACCTACAATGTATGACTAAGTTGACCAAGCACCCTTTGAATTTCATTGATACTTTAACCCTTTCGGTGCCATGAGCGAAAACAGGTAAAGTGCAGTCTGATCTTTGATCTACACTATTTGCTTGTTGAGTCAATGCTATAAGATAAAAATCTTTCTGAGTTTCAGTGGCTTGTATTTCTTGGTTGTAGAAAGAGGTGGGGGCTTACATTTTTGACGCTGAAAGAGTTAAGTGAAGTAATTCGTGTGGTTTATTTAACTCTTGAATGAAGTAAAATTATGCAATAAATAAACAAGCCATGCTATCCCAAAAAGGGGTTAAACGCGCGGACCCCGCGGGCTGCGTAGGCTGACCTAGGTCGACAGTTTTAGCTGTTGGTCAATTCTCTGCATATCAAAGAACCATTGTACCTCATGACTCAGTCGGTTGTTAGACAAAATGGATTTGATGGGACCATAATCATATGATTACTTGATTGTTGTAATGCATCATGGAGATGCATTAAACCCCCATTTTGCCAGAGCGCCTTTGTAAAGAGAATTTAAGGCTATAGAATGAAGTAGAATTATAAATGCAATGAGTGATTTATAAAGAACCTTTAAAGGTCAGTGGTAATGGATAACTTTAAAAACTGCATAAAGTTACATTTGTTCTTTATTCGATAGGTATGCCCGTTATGTATTTTGTCGGTGGCTTTGCTGAATCATTGATAACTTATTTCCCGTATGTCATTAAAAAAATGGAAAAATATGAGATTGGTCGGGAGAGATGTCAAAAATAAACACAAAAGACAAAATTAAACATTTTGAATATGTTTCTCTATATTTTACAGGTTTGTCCTATATGTTTTTGGTCGGTGGTTTTGCTGAATCGTCGATGGTACAACACGAGATGAGAAAAGATTTCGGAGATCTTCTGAAAATCATTATTCCTCCTGGAGTCGGCATGACTATAGTCAAAGGTAAACAAACTGCATGTTAACCCTTAACCCGCTAAATAAATGAAATGAAACTTTCAAGTCGATAGTAAGACCCATAATTCTGCTACATGTATATGTATTTCAAAGTTAATATTTGGGGAAATATAATTTTCTTTTCGGACAGTGAAGATCAAAGATCAGACTGCACATTGATCTACACTATCCGCAAAAGGACATTGATTCAGTCGGGGTCGTGTTTAGCAGCCTAAGGGTTAGATTAAGATTTATTATTTTACATAGGTTGAACAGTATATGTACATTAATTTTTTCGATATCCCTTTCATACAACATCGTCCACTTGATCTTGAAAGCATGTAATCAGCGTAAAGACTTTTGTGCATGGCGTGTCTTTGTATTTTGGAAATAAATATTACAAAGTCTCTCTATAAATAGGTTTTGCGGACGGCTTAGATCAAGAACAGACTGAGAGAAACGTGCAGCCAGATTTTGGATCTACACCGTCCGTTTACCTGATGCAAAAATATGGCCAAGTCATATTCTGTTGCAGCAGAAATCTACAACCTAAGTCCTGTCTACTTAAGCAAACATTTACCTGGGAAAAAGTGTGTAGAGTAGCATTGGTAAAGACTCACAAGGTTTGCACAAACCTGTAGATGCAATAGCCACACAGTAACCGATAAGTTAGCGCTTTGGACATCTAAACATTTTATTTAAAAAGGCATATTTGGTTAATTATTTAAACTGTTTGCTCTGCCTAGTAAACAGATCTAATAACGAATGAGCCAAATTGTTATCGTTGGTTGTTGTTAAAGCGAATAAAACTTACGACATTCTAGGTGCTGTTTACTTTGGTTTGGATCCAAACGTTGTCAGTGAACGACGGTCTTGTCAGACCTACGGCGTTGGTGTGTTACATAGATTTGATCCACAAATACATCCACAAGAAAAGAAAATACCGAAAGACGGTGTAGACTGGTGCACGGACATATTTGATGCGTTTGTACATGTGAACCAATCCGTTGCCCTCGGGGACAAGATTATTCGACGGTACACGCCGGTACGTAAAAACCAAACCACAACGACCATCCATATTTACAGCACAGAAAAAGATAATGTAATGTTTATATCAGACAATGACGTAACGCGCTGTGGAACGTTAAGCCTATCTTTGGATGAGGCAGAAGAGAGTTACGGGTCGAGGCGGGAAATACGAGCGGAGATGACATTTGGTGACACAGAAATAAAAGTGTGTGCAACAGATGTGACTTCTGGTCTTAGTGTTGAGGCATACATTGATTTCATCAACATATGAAAAATTTTCTTTCAGGTGGCCATAGAATCGCTTGTCCATCATTATTACCAAGAAAAGATTCCATGCCTCACCTCACTGATACATATCAAAGACGAAATATCATTTTCTCGTGTAATACAGCAGTGCAATTGTGTCGGATGTCTACCTGTAAACACACTGTAATTACAGTACTCTTATAATTCCTTCACAAGAGAAAAGACAAACTATTGTTTATTCTTCAAAGACACATGTACCTGTATGGTGGTCGACGAACCTTTGCCCGTATTCCAGTGGTTTTGACCATTTGGTCACACCGGAAATTTGCGATGCATGGTTACATGTTTGTGTAGAGTCTAGTTAAATATTCTTTTAAGTGGGAGCAATGGCAGGTTTGAGCATAATTTCATTGAATCTCTTTCATGAATGTCTTTATCCAATTGTAGACTTCTTATAATTTTTTTAACTGTTTCTGTCATACAACTTATCCCCTTTTAATATTTTAACCACCTTTTAACTGGCAATACTCAGCCATTTGTCAATCACTCTTTGATACGCCATTAAACTCCATTCTTTCATTCGTCAAGTCAGTTATTCATTCAAATTGATATATACGACACTTAAGAAAGCTGCTACTGCCATAATGTCGCAATAAACCATGGCTTGTTAACAAATTAATAAAGATACTGCAAACAGGTCTACGTTTAACTTTTGGCATGCTATACCTGATAGTAGGCTACAGGTCTATATTTGCACTTATCATAGGTCAAGATCAGGCTATACCAGTCGCAGTCCTACAGACAGAAATCAGACTTTATATGTGTACTCGTACTTTTTTCTTCCAAAAGACCTTTTGATCGTCGTTGGCGCTCGACCGCTTTTTCAACAGAATATTATGTGAGCCGTGGCCGCGACTGATTTTTGGTATTTCTTTCTCCGTCATATTCCTTTTTGCCACATTTCCTCCGGAAACAAAAGAATGCAGGCGGCATTCACGTAAAACTAGTAGCTCTGATGATTAGAAAATAATTACAGTGTTTAACAGACTAGTTACGGGAAGGCACGATAGCGTCATTAGGGAATTCTTGTTTGGAACACTGGACAACGACGACACCAGGGCTTTGACAATACCTCCACGGTTTCTTTGAAAACCGCCGAGCTAAAAATGGAGACGGGAGGTCCCCTACCCCCCAATAAAAAATGTCCTATAGCAACTTTCAGAAAGCCAACGACAAACCAGATTAAACCTTTATCAAACCACGACCTTTCACATGAAAGATTTTGGAAACATTGTGGGAATTCAGAAAGGAGAAAATGCTAGTTACCAGCAATTTCTCCTCACCTGATGAATTCCTTTCAGAATCAGGCCCAATCTCTGGAACCACATTTAATTTGTCGTTAACAAATGGTTTGAAATTGGACAAGACTAATATTTTGTCGCTTGGTAAAGAGTTATCTGTTACATTTGAACTACATAAAATTATATGTATTGTGATGTAATCAGACATGTAAATGTAGATCTTCAATGTATACAATAACTTATATTCGAACATGAAAAAATAAAAATCGTAGATCCATCCAGTTATTTTACAAAATATTGACCGTTGGTTTTTGTTGAAAATCCCATTTGTCAGAAAGAAAGAAAGAAAGAGATGGAGTTAAGAAGAAGAAGAAGAGAGAGGTAGAGAGGTATTCGATTACAAGAGACCTACCGTACTTTGATTTAGATTCCCCGCCAACTTTGAACCGGTTTATTCCGCGGGACTCAATGGTTCCTACCCTTTTTTTTTTTAAAAAAAAAAAGAGGAGTCTTGAATTGCGAATCACAGTATGGGAAGTAGTATCCACTATGAAATCTATAAATATTATGTGGTCTGGTCAAGCTTGCAACAAGGAATTGAAGTATACAGTTATGGTAAATGGGTAATGTTTCATCGAAAGGGAACTCTAAATAATCCCGCATAGTTTCCCCCCCCCTCAGCAGATTGAACATGTTCATGTTGGGTACCAAATTCATGCCTGAAAATAATATTCCCGCGATTTACCAAGCACTAGTTGGTCTGTGGATGTTTGCAGCAAGAACGACAGCCAGGGCAAACAAGAAAATGAGTGGACAGATGAAAATATCCGGGTTCTTCACAGTAACTCCCAAGAGAGCTGCAGACGATCAAGTAACATTTAACCATCTTTAATAAATCTTCTTTAGTTCTACGATTCGTCCCCAACGTGCTTCGCACCTTGATATAAACGTTTAAATTTTCATCGATTCTGAAAAAAATCTTACAAATTACATTAATCTTAATCATTGTCATTGTACCTTTGCCTTTGGTCAGAACCAGTTTCAGTGTTATTATGTGATTGTGCCTCCGCTTTTTGTGGCAACCAAATCTAGAAATTTCAAAATCTTTATTGGCAGTGTGTGCTGTGCTTTTTCCTGCTGGAGGTTTTTGCACGTAATGGTAACAGAAGTTGGGGGTACGCAAACAAATATGGGGGTTCAAATCTAAACAACATAATCACTTTAATATCGATGTCAATGACAGCTTGCTGATAGTTGAAATGTTTTCAAACAATATACAGATACAAGTTTACAAAGATAAAAAAAAATTGAGCTTTTAAAAACACTGGGAAAAAAGGAAATTGTGCTTGGAATAAAAATTTTATCCTTTTCTTACAATGCTTGATTCCACAGAAGGTTCGAACCCATGTTTATTTTAAGTTCAAAGACGGCAGATAACAGTTGATCATGCACCGTTACTAAAAATAACACTGGCCATCCGCAACATTTTGGATACTGTGCAATTTCAAGGGAAGTGATTCAGACAAGTTCCTGTCCAACAAACTGGTACCTGTTATATGTCACGTTACCATCGGATAGTTATATAGGATGACGGATAGCAGCCATTCCATTTTTGGATTCAGAAAACCCGTCCAAGAGAAGTTATTGTAAACATATTGCTTCAGGAAATTTCTAAAATTTGACTTTTTAAATTTTCAATTGTGCAAGTTTTTGTACGTTCCAGTACGTAATAGAAGAACTGAATTTGATATTTTTATTTTACATGTGAATCACATAGATTTATACGTGAACGTACACACTGTACTGGTCATCCCTCAGCCACATTTATGTATCTTTACTCTGTTTGTCAGCTATTAAAATGGAATTGGATCAATAGATGAGTGATTTTACTTCACATTGACACCAATTTCAGTACAAGGTTTACATTTATCTTTGTGTATATTACCTTAATTTTGACAAAATAAGGTTAATTTGTTAAGGAACACACATTATAAATTCACTTAAATACACATGCATGTTTAATTTCATTTGAAAATATAGCACCGTATGATTGGCAATTAAAGAGCTAAGTATGAAATGACACCCAGTACATTTTAGTCTCATTTTGCATGCCAAGCTGATAAAGCTGATGAAGTGTGAAATAAAAGAACTTCACAGAACATAAGATGACTTACAGGACACAGGGCTGAAAAATAGTGCTGGTCCGAGGTCCGGGACCACTGAAATGGAGATCGGACCCACGGAAAAAAACAAGGTGAGGGTCTGACGGACCTGCCAAAATGGAGGTCGGACCTGTTCAGTCTTCTAAGTAAAAAGTCTGATGCCCAAAAATAAATTCAGAATGACTTGCATTTAGAATAATTGTTCGAATAATAATTTGGGTCTGCTTGTATAGGACAATCTTCGTGTTAAAGTGAACTACTTAGAAAATTTTCGGTACGCTAAGCCCAAGAACGCTATCACATACACTCATTTAAGTCATCTGTATGTCAACAGTTTTCCCTGGTTCCTGGTTTGGTTACAGTCAATAAATGGGTATGTAATAATTAAAGAACAAGATGCTGGCCATTCATCTATTTTAATCTGCATCAAGTGGATGCTTTTTCGAGTGCTACAAAAATCAATAAGTATGTACTGACAATGACTAATATGAAATGGGCTAAAGTTCTATAATGACGTTACTATCGTCTATATAATATACGACAGGGTACATGTGGTGAAGCCTGTTAAATTTATGAGTGATTCATCGTCTATGCTTTTTCACTAAAAGTTCACGATATAGAGCTTATTCAAATTTGGGTTTTCATCCAATATTAAATGGAAAACGCGGGAAGAATATAAAACAGATCTAGAGCTAAATACAAGAACAAAGAGTGGGATGGGATCTTTAACATTGAAATGAAAGTTGGTTCAGGGTTTCGTTCCATGATGTAACTGTTCAACTGAGTTGCTCCATAAGAAGACTAGCACAATAGAAATATTTCAATATTTCAAATTTCCTATTGGTCTAGATAATAATGCTAATTTTTTAATTGTTTGAACATTTTTCTTCCATTGAAGCTACCAGAGTATAAGCAAATTGAAATGGTATGGTTTGTTTTGGGGTCATATCCTGACATACCATACTACTCTGTACAATGACTGAAAAAAGGTATGGACCTGCCTAAGTGTACTTCGGACCCTCCTGTTATAAGGGCTAAAAGGTCCTGGAACATAGCTACTTTTAACACTATTTTTCAGCCCTGGGACATGTGTAGAAAATTTCAAGTCTAGTTTCAATTTCCTTTATAGTAGGTCTATAGATATTTATATTTTAAAAAAAGGGACTAACAAGAAGGTAACAGTTACATTTTTTAATTATTTTAGTGTTTTTGAAAAGATTAATCATTAGTCTATTGATCTTATTGTTTATGGACAATGAAAAGATCATGACATACAGCCATTCGAAATGATGTTGACAATTTTCAATCCAGAATAGGGATAAGAAAGACTGCTGATAGGACAAGGGGAGACGTAATCATTAAAATAACATGGGAGATAACCTCTGAGTCTGGCATACTCTCATTGCTGCTTTCTAGAACCCTAACCAGTAATCAAGTCAAAGTGCGTGTAGTTCTAGATTGATCCCACTCATCACAGTATTCGAGGCTCGCAACATTAAAAGCCGTCTTTCTTCATGGTCATTAAAACTTGGAATTTAGTGTGGTAAAGGATAAATGAAGTATTATATCATGAGCAATCATTTCATATTCCTCAAATATACAAACTTAGTTTGGTTCTGGCGATCATTTATCTATGTTTTGGCTACAGTGCAACTATTTTGTTGTATGAGCTGACATATAATT
Organism: Hippopus hippopus; assembly: GCA_946811185.2. Lineage (NCBI taxonomy): Eukaryota > Metazoa > Mollusca > Bivalvia > Cardiida > Cardiidae > Hippopus > Hippopus hippopus. The sequence continues at coordinate 25,481,058 of OX328106.1, read as the reverse complement.
TATGGTACTTTCCTTTTGCTTTCTAAAAACCTAAGATATCAAGGATAATCATTTGAAATACATGCATAATGTCAAAACATGGTATGAGCAATGACTTCTGATCTATAGTGTTCCTAACTTGTATGGTTTCATAATTTGCATTACTTCAGAATGCTACCCTTTTAATTTGTGTTAACATTAAAGAGTTTTTTTCCGTAATTAATCATAATTAAAAAAGCTGCACTAAAAGTTTTGTCGCTGGATCTTAGAAAGATGTCTTGGGATCATTCAAAGGAGTTGTAAAGGACTTTGTGACCTTTGAATTACAGTGTGTCCTTTTTACTTAGGAATTATTAACCCTTTACCACACAATCCTGACTTATTACGACCCTGAGGAAGACGGTTTTTGAAAACATTATGGGAAAAGGAGATAATGCTGGTAACCAGGGAATCTCCTATTCCCACAGTGTTTTCCACCCTTACACAGAGTTTTTTTTAAATGTTAGCCACATTTTATTTCTTTCTATTGTTAATTGATCCTAGACATGCGGCAGGTAGAGTTAAATAATTATTTTGAGCAACATAATTTGTAAGAATTTTTATCTCCAAAATTTATAAACTCTAAATACGTTCTAACTTTCCCACTGTGTAGGTAAAGCAGCACCATTGTTCCAACTTTATATGAGGCTAAAATGGACAAAACCCTTTTTTTTCCCAGGAAGGTAGTAATCATGTTAAGAAGATGAAACTCGAGACAAACATACTATCATCGCCAAATAAAGAAAATACAGACCAAAATGTGCAGCAAGTGGACGACATGCTTAACTCAACACCAGAGAAAGAACAAATTACAGACAGTACAACTGATCAACAAGATCCTCCTGTAAAACTGAGTCCTGAACAGAAGATGAAAATAGATGAAAACAGATTAAAAGCTGTTGGTAAACTCTTAGAGAAACAGACTTCTGGATTGTTCAGAGATGTGGGTGTGTCATGGTTGAAAGTATTGGAGCCTGAGTTCAAGAAACCATATTTTCAAAAGGTAGATTTATATACAGAGAGTTGTCCTGTAATGCAATGAGGGCATAACAGTGGCTTTGCCAAACAATGCTGTGTTTAAATGGCCCTAGAAAATGTCTTTTGAAAATGTTGTGGGAAAAGGAGGAAATGGTGGTAAACAGCATTTTCTCTCAGTGTTTTTTTTTTGCTTCAAAGATAGCACCTAGGAAGAGGCCTTTTAACCATTAACCACAGACAGTTCTAAATTGGAAACATTTAACCCTTTACCAAACAATCCCTGGTTTTTACGATCCAGAGGAAGAAGACTTTTGAAAACTTTGTGAGAAAAGGAGAAAATGCTGGTAACCAGCATTTTCTCTTTTTCCCACAATGTTTTCTTTCCTATCAGAGACCTAAAACTAATTTGTGCCAATTCTGAATTTGTCGTCTGCAGATGCTCTCAGTTTGGAATAGTCTAAAATTTTGTCGTTTGGTAAAGAGTTAACCATTAACCACAGTCAGTTCTAAATTGGACACATTTAAAGGAGCTCAATAAACTTTACTCAAAAAGTGAACTTTGTTCTTGGAAAATTAGAGAACATTGTGGATAAGGAAATTGTGGTCACCAGGAAATTGAAAACCCAGGATTGTGTGGTAAAGGGTTAAAAACATTGTCGGTAAAGGAGGAAATGCTGGTATCCAGCATTTTCTCCCTTTTCCCACAATGTTTTCTACCCTTCAAAGACAAATCCCATTATTTCAGCTACATTTGATTTCTTGTCTGCCTATGCTTTAAATTTGGACAAATCCAAATATTGTGGTTTGGTAAAGATTAACCCATGGCTGTTCAAGCTATCCTTTGACCTATGGAAAACAGTTGCAAACTATACAAAAGGCATTTTTTAACTATTTTATCAGTGCTCCAGACAGAGGGAGTGATTCTGATTTTAAATCTGAAAATATTAATTATTCTCCTCTAAACCCTGTGTTGTGGGTACTCAGAATTGTCTCATTAAGAGGATTCTAATGAGTACCGAAAGCATAGGGTTTGGAAGATAAATAATGGACTCAGAATACTATCACTCCCTGTTATCTGGAGCTCAGATTTTATGATAATAGATGAAATCTGCATTGCTATTTTGTGAATGAATTTCTTATCATGATTTCTGCTATACTTATTTTCAGCTTGGACAGTTTGTGGAGATGGAGAGACAGAAGAACAAAGTATTTCCAACTCCAGAAAATGTATTTAGTTGGACCAGAGCATGCACTGTCAAAGATGTAAGATTTAGGATGTATAGCTACAGTAGGAAATTTTACACTTGCTTATCAGGGGTGTGGAAATCTTAGAAATTCCTACTTGTCCATGGACAAGTAAATTAAAGAAATCCAGTTTACTTGTCCAAAACAAAACAGTTTTAAAAGGCATTCAACCACAGGAATCTTTCAACCACGCCTTGTTAAAACCATGCTACCTTTTTGTTTCATATTCCTTGTTGCAGTATGTTTTATATTTACGTTTGGAGCTGCTGGATGCTTTGGAAGTCTCATACTTCTCACGTTCCGTTTGCTTTAATAAGATTTAATGAAAAAAGATTGATTTTCTCTGATTTTATGCATCGATTGATTGCTGTTTGGTTTGAGATGGTTTCCAGCAAAGGAGGTAATTGCTAAACCACAGCCCACTCACATCAAAGGTGTGCCATTAGATTAAAGGCTAAAATATTCACATGTGTGACATTGTTGTAAAAGATCTTTGAATGGGTGCTAAAATGATAATAATAAAAATATTTTAATCCATAATGATGATCTTGAAATTATTCAGACATTTTTTCATAGCAAAAAATATGACTTGCAAAAACAGCCATATATTATATTGACCCTGTTATATGTGGTAAATGCAGAGGTAGACCAAATGTGTATTTTGGGTTTCCAGAAATCAAGGATAAGCTCAGGCATCTGTTTATCATTCGAAATGTCATTTTGTATGAATAGTGACCAATTGTATTACACTGCATAATGTATCAAGAGATCTATGTTTACCCTTATTTTCTACTTGTCTGCAGACAACTAGATTGAAAAAAGTCGCTTGCCCGACATTGAATTTTCCTGAGTCGGACATGAGATTTCCACATCCCTGCTTATACATTACCTGAGGATGAAATACATGTATGTATGCCAGTAAAGTTCACATTTCCAAGAGAATTTTATTGTTTTGCATGCTTATTGAACCCTTTATCTAACAATGTCATGTTTCCATGGCCATAAGGAAGTAGATACCAGAGAAAATTGTGTGAAAAGGAGAAAATGCTGGTAACCAGCATTTTCTTCTCCTTTTACAACAATGTTTTCTACCCGTCCATTGACCATTGCCATTGTTTAAGCCATATTAAATTTCTTATTTGCAAATACTTTCAATTTGGACAAGTTAAAAATTTTGTTTTCTGGTAGAGTTCAGATATTCTTGAGTACTGGAGCAGAGGAATAGGCACCAGAAAAATTTTTTTCATCCAATTTTGTACCAAAAGTAAAAATAGAATTGTCGTTCTCTGTTGTATTTTGATTTATGCTGACTTTGATTGTTGCATAGAGTTTCCAAAATTTTCTCAGTAAGACAGGCTAATCTCATCATTTGTATCACATTTAATTTGTTGTCTGCAGATTCTTTCAGTTTGAAAAAGTCTGGTATTTTGTTGTTTGGTAAAGAGCTTATTAGATAAATATACTATTTTCTTTTTCAGGTTAAAGTTGTTATTCTCGGACAAGACCCTTATCATGGCCCCAATCAGGCACACGGTTAGTAGATCTTTTTCACATGCAAAAGATATTGTGCAACATACATGGTTTGCGCGGGACTTCCTGGAGCGGAGTCATTTGACCTCCTTCAAATGAATAAAAGAAGGCACACAAATAAATTTTGGGGGTCATGTAGAAAGTTTGGGGGTCCAAATTCAAGGAAATGGGGGAGGGGGGAGGTCAAGGAAAACCCTGAACATAGAAAATTTGAAGATCTAGGAAGCAAGGCAGCCTAGTTGGTTGTAAGACAAAATTGATTTTATGGATCCATAATTATGTGAAGCAAGTAGACACATCACAAATGGGGCCCCTAGAGTTTTTATTGGTTATTATTTGAAAATTGATATCTCTGTGTTTAACCTTTTACTACACAAATCTGAGTTTTATTGACTGACAGAAAAGCTTTAATGCCTTTGAAAACATTGTGGGAAAAGGAGAAAATACTGGTAACCAGTATTTTCTCCTTTATACACAATGTTTTTTTACCCTTTCACAGACAAATTCCACCATTTAAGAAACATTTGTCATCTGCATATACTTCCAATTTGGACCAGTCTGAAATTTGGTTCTGTTGTAAAGAGTTAACAACAAAGTAAAGAAGTATACATTGTCAAAGTACAGCCAGATATGAGGTCAAACCTAGACTAGAAATCTTAAAACAACTTTTATGCACCCCACACAACAAAGTTGGGGTAAGGAATAATGCTGGAATCAGGTATTTGCTCTGTCTGTAGATTTAGTTTTGTTCTTCTCCCCTATTGTTTTAAGCCAGATTGGCTCAGATGTTAAGGGAAACCTTCCTACTTTCCTATGGGAAATTTTGCATCTGCAATTTTCATTATGACTGGCTGGCTGTTGAATACTACATATATATGTTTAATTTTAAAACTGAACTGAAAAGCTGTATTGACTAAAATAGTTGGCCTTATAATACTTTTAGATTCACATAATTTGAATTAAGTGTCTTTACCCATTCAATTGGAACCATTACATAAAAGAAAATTGATACACATATTTTCAGGACTAATTAAATCTCAGAGTATCTGAAAACAAATTGTAACACTGAATATGTACTGTAAGTAAAAACTGTACCAGTTGACAAAATTTTAGACTTGTTCAGATTGAAAGCATTTTCAGACATTTTAGATGAGGCTCAGATGACAAGATTTTTGTTTGAAAGGGTTGGAAACATTATGGAAAAGGAGATAATTCTGCTCAACAACATTTTCTTCCTACATATTGTTTCCAAAAGCTTTTTTTATCAGGGTCGTTTGAACTTGGGACTGTGTGGTAAAAGATGAATGCTTAGGGAATTAATATGTTTGAACGGCTGAACATGTTAACTTTTACCTGTTCATTTGTCTTCTTTTCATCTTTCATTTTAAGGTTTGTCATTCAGCGTTTTACCAGGTATTCAAGCACCTCCAAGGTAATATTTTTATTATCATGAACTTTTACTGATACTGTAATTACATTTTTTTCATGGGGGGGGGGGGGGTTACAGCCTGTAGTTGGTCATGTTCTCAACCCAAGCAGGATTTTCTGTATTCACAGCAAAATTTTCAAACTTTCTGATTTTAATTTTCAGTTTTTTTTTTTTTAAAAATATTTACATCTTTATACCAGGCTTTTGAGACTAGCTGTCAGAAAAATATGTAAGAATAATACTCCACTGAATATGAAACAAACAACAGCATCACTAGAGAAAAAAAATTCATTTGATTTTTGCATTTTGCTAGCTGTTGATGTCAATTCCCAGAAAGAATAAAATCAGCCCTAAAATTCCTAATACACCTTTTTGGATTCAGATTTTCACTGAAATAAGTACCCTCAGTCCAGGATTGGCATCTGCACACAGTGCTCTTGTTTAACTCTTTACCAAACGACAAAATTCAACACTTGTCCAAATTGAAAGCATTTGAAGACGACAAAATAAACTGGACTCAAAATTTGAAATTTGTTATGGGAGGGGTAGAAAACATTGTGGGAAAAGGAGAAAATGCTGGATACCAGCGCTTTCTCCTTTTCACACAATGTTTTCCAAAGCTTTCTTTCTCAGGGTCATTAAGAGTCGCGATTGTGTGATAAACGGTTAAGATTGGTATGATTGTAAAAATCTTAATCTGTATTAATTTAGAAATGACTCCTGCTCTGTGAAAAGGAGGGTTAATGCGTCTGCAAAAAGTATCAACCAATGTCAGCCTGTGCAGTCCGCACGGGCTGACATGGGTGGAATGTTTTTGCGATTGGTCGATTTTGTGCATGTGAAAGGATCCAGATCTTCCAGATCCGGTTGGTTGTAAGACAAAATTGATTTTATGGATCCATAATTATGTGACAATTTGCATGGTATATTGCACTGTGGAGATTCATTAAAGCCCCTTTGGCAAGAACATGGCTTAAATTAATACATATGGCCTGCAACACACGGAAAGGGACGTTCGGACATTTGCGTAAAGTGTTGTCTCGGATCAGCCTGCGCAGTCCGCGCAGGCTAATCCGAGACGACACTTTCCATTTTAATGTAATTTTCTGTTTTGCACAAGTCTACTGTAGCACAAAATTTAGTGTAGTCGTAAAGTGTTGTCTCGGATTAGCCTGCGCGGACAGCGCAGGCTGATCCGAGACGACACTTTACGCAAATGTTCGAATGCCCCTTTTCTCGTGTTGCAAGCCATATGACAATAACTGATTTGTTTTCTGGTCTGTTTCAGTCTCCAGAATATGTACAAGGAATTAGAGAAAGATATTGATGGATTTACAATACCCAAACATGGCTATTTACAAGGCTGGGCTAAACAAGGTTATTTTCTGTTACCCTTTAGTCTAGTTTGAAACATTTTTTCATCTGTTGATAGAAGTCAAAAATGCGTTCTGCCTCTATTAGAACCCATATTTCAGCATAGCCAAACATTTTTCTGGGGATCTATGAAGTTGTTTTAAGTAATTATGGGAAGGAGAGTCAGTGGCTTGGAATGTTTTTGAACAGCAGCCAATGGCTTAGAAACACTCTTGTTGTGTGAAATACAGTAAAATCTCGTTAGTTCGTAGCGCAAGGGACCGAAGTTTTTTATTCGAACTAAACGTCGTACGAACCAAAAAATGTGACTGTATTCGGATATTTTCAGTGCCGTTTACAGAAATAGACCATTGGATTTATGTAGCATGTCCTGTAGTACCCTAAACTGGTACCCATTACAATGGTAGCCTTGCAGATCATTGGTTCATGGAGTTATGTTCCGATCAAGAAAAAATGCCAAAATTGTATTAGAGTATCTATAGAATCGATTACAAAATCATTTTTAAATTTCATCATTTAGTTAGCGTCATAAAATAACAGCATTCAATTCCATCCAAACTTTTGAAAGAAAACAGACCTTGAGCTACGTCACTATCCCGTTGCCATTTTAAAAATGAATCATGTGACTTTGCTGGGTTTGTCAACAGTTGGCGCCAATTTGAAGTCACATGGTTTGAAAATATTGCCACATGAGCTAGCAAATGACCTCAATACATCATCTTCAGTTTGTTAGTAACACTGCGTGTTAAAAACGATTCTAGGGGATGGAGTGATTGGTGTAAAGACGGTGCCGATTACATCGTTTTTGCTTCCGGAATATTTCTTTCCATTCAAAACTTGTATTTTGGAGATAAAAGGTGACTTATGAAAGATATCCGAGTCAAGGTATATACAACGACAATTGAGGCCAAACAAGACAGTGCCAATGTTTATCATGACGAAAAAACAATTATCCGTTGTTTCTGCGTTTGTTGAGTTCATTCGGAGTGATTCCCCTTTCGGAGATCAAAGCACTCACAGCACTTCAGACCGTTATCATTATTTATCCCATGTCGGATATTTTAAGGAATTTCGGAGTTGTTAATTGTCGTTTTTATCAATTAATTGAAGTTACAAACCTATTGACGCCTTTAATTACATTCTGGTTCAAAACTGATTTGTACCATCGACATCGTCAATCAACAGGTGTGAAAATTAAGGTTGGTCGCGACTTTTCACACTTTAGTAAGTTTGCAAGCGGATTAATTGACCTACGAAGTAAAGGTATGAATTTGTATTCAAATATCACTTTGGGGGACATGGTATATACTACAAACCACCGACGTTCGAAGAATCCGGAGGAATTTAACAATGATAAAGAAGGATAAATATCGGGACCAAAGATAACATACCAACTAACACATGGCTGCAAACCAGCGACGTGCGGACTAACGAGATTCCACTGTACTGGTAAATGAAATCCAGACAGGCATTGATAGGTGGACTGGCATGTGTGACTGAAATCCGGTTAAACTACCGGTACTATACAGTGGAGGAAGATAAAGATTTGAGCAAATTATGATTTTTCATAAATTATTAATTTTTTTTTTTACTTTCTCAGTGCCAGATATATGAATTCCACCTTCTTCTATGGCTGAAAATACAAATCCTTTGAAACTCAGACTCAGAATTAAGTGCTTTGATAGGGGAAGGGAGTTTAACTCTTTATCAGACAAAAAAACAAAATTCAGACTCATCAGTATTGTAATCATTGGCACACAATGAATTAAAAAGGGGCTCAAATGACAGCTTTTTCTATTATTGCCACAATTATTTACCAAATTGTGTCATAGGACCAATCGGAATCAAAATTTTCCAACTAGTAACTGTATTTATTTTGTCCAGGTGTATTGATGTTGAATGCAGTTCTGACGGTCAGGGCTCATCAAGCAAATTCTCATCGTGACAAGGGTTGGGAAAAATTTACGGATGCTACAGTATCCTATCTCAACAAAAACAGAAGTGGTCTTGTGTTCATCTTGTGGGGTTCATATGCACAGAAAAAAGGGTCACAAATAGATAAGGTAAGGCTGAATCAGTTGCCAGGTAATCTTATCTTTGTATGACCAAAGAAAGCAGGTTTTTAAAAACAATTGATGAAAAGGAGAAAATACACTTTCAAAGACAGATCTCAATATACATGTATGAGCCATGTTGAATTCATGGTCTTTAACTTCCAACTACACGAAAATATTTTAGACTTGTCCAAGTTGAAAGCATTTGCAGAAGATGACTGTGGCTTAAATCATGCAATTTTTCTTTGAAAGTGTACAAAACATAGTTGGAAAAGGAGAAAGTGTTGGTTACCAGGCTTTTCCCACGATGTTTTCAAAAGCCATTTCCATTAGGTTTGTTAAAACTTGGGATTGTTTGTTAAAAGGTTAATGTGGGCAAGTGTAAAATTTTGCTGTGTTATGTTGGTTTAATATTTTCATGATATGAGTTGAGCAATGATGGATTTTTTAAGCTCACCTGAGTAAAACATGCTTAACCCTTTTGTTCTCCGCATTATTTTGCTTCCTCGGCAGAATCATCTCACCCTTCAAGCCATTATTTGCCTTAAAAATTCTCAAAAGATTGATTTTATGTTATAGTTTTGACATGGACACTAACTTCCTGTTACAGGGTATTGCAGTTCAAGTTTTCTCATTAAAATTGTCCCATATGGTAATAGATCTAATGTACGAGGGGTGATCAAAAAGATCGCGGACCACCTCGTTATTTTGAAAACTACTACACGTAGGATTACAAAAATTTGTATAGTTGAGCATTAATTATCTGGTAACTGACTAAAGCTTTCAAATGTCGTCTTATTCAAGTAGGTAAAGTGTGACGTCATTCTCATGACGTCATATACTGCATTAGTGGTCCAAAATGTCGGACGACGTTTTATTTGAGCCGAGAGTATTCATAAAGTTTTACGTCAAACTCGGAAAATATTTATCGGAAATCAAAACCGATTGAGAAACAGTTTAAGGGGACTCTGCACTAAAGAATTCTGATATTCGTACATGGATCGGACCAATTTAGACAAGGGTGCGATACTGTTAAAGATGGCCCTAAATCTGGCTGTCCATCAACATCAATCACAGACAAAATCATAACGTGTGTAGAGTAGCATGCAAAACAAAATCATTGAGATACTGTCAGGAAAATAGCTGACACATACAACATTTCATATAAAAGTGCTCAGAAGATTTTGATTGAGAATCTTGGAATGCCGTGTGTTTGCTTAAGGTGGGTACCTCGGCAACTGACGCCCGAGAAAATGGGGGTTAGGGTCGAAATCTGTTAAGAAATTTCAGAACGCATTAGGATAGAGGGGTCAAACTTTACCCATCGTATTGGAACAAGCGATGAAACATAGGCACACTTTAACGAGACTGAATCTAAACAATAAAGCACTGTATGGAAACATCCAACATCGCCTTCCGCTGGTAAAGCCAACCTCTCTAAGTCACTTGGTAAAGCTATACATCATGTATTTCTGTTCTCCTTTTTTTCCTCTACATCATGTTGTATCTATACATACTGCAGTCAATACTGAGTTTTATGCCAACATTATTCAAATAAATTTCACAAACACCATACGGAAAAAACAGCCTGAAGTCATGCGGGGTGACGTCACTTTACACTAAGATAACGCCCTAGCTCACAAAGCCGCGCTTGGACAAGAAACGTTGCAAAAACTAAACATAGAAACACCAACCAATGTCCCTTAAAATTTAGTCCTGACTCCATGTGACATCTGACTAGTTCCTGTTTTGAAAGATTCTCTATGTGGCACGTACTACAAGAGTAGAGAGGAGCTAACCCTCGCTATGACCGGGTCCTTGAGAGTAATGTCACGTGACGCGCTCGCACACGTGTTTCGCACATGGAAATCAAGAATTAGTAAGTGCATAGAACTCAAAGGAGGTTACTTTCAAAAATAGTAAACACTCCCAAGTTGTTTTTTATAATGATATTCCGATACCGGCACTGGTCCACGTTCTTTCTGATCACCCCACGTATATATAGAACCGCGCTTAAAATTGCGCTTGAAAACGAAAGAGTCAAACTGAGCTACCATAGTCATCTCTTTATCAGTTTTAAGTGATCATCCTTTTTTACTTGATCAAACAGTTCAAATTTAGACTTTTCTATCTTGTTCCGTGCTTATTTTCCTTTTCCAATGATGCGTTAAATCTTAAGCCTTCTTGTGAGGAACATTGGTTTTCTTGTTTGAGATTTGTTTAGAGTCAAATGCTATTTACAACATTATTGCAGTTAAATCATGGCAGCCATAGCATCTACCTATCCATACATTCCTGGAGTTAACTTTACAGGAACAAAATTTTACATTTCAACATTTTCAGCTCAGCTGTTTTCCAAGAAAACATCGAGAAATTGTTGTTGCCCTGTTGTTGTTGTTCTGCAAAAACTTCGACATTTTACAATATTTCTGTTATTACTAAACACGGTTTTCCCTTGGCAACAAAAATATGGGATCATTGTGACCTCCTAGTAAAAAAAAAAAATGGGGGTCATTTTGAAATTATTGGGGGTCGCGACAAAATGTAATTAGCTTAGACACAAGCTTCTATTTGCGAAACTGTGTGTGTGTGTTTTTTTTGCTGGTTTTTATTCACTGTAAATCTTTTTATACCCTATCTATGTATTATCTATGTGATAGATACAGGGTTTTCTATGACTCCCTATTTCTTTGAATTTTGACCCCCAAATTTTCTAAATGACCCCCAAAATTTCAGTGTTTGCCTTCTTTTCTTCATTTGAAGGGGGTCATTTTTGGGTCAAATGACCCCCATATAATAGAATCAAGGGAAAACCCTGAGATACATGATAACACCAGAGATCATATAGAGGGAGCTTACAGTCTAGATGGCACCTTTTTCATAAAAAGAATCTGGATTATGCTTTATTTACACCTGTTTTTAACAAGCAAATATGCTGTAGCTGCAGACAAGTTGTCATATCTCTTAAGTAATTTTAATCTTTCAAGGGTATCATCAGACCGCTAGTGTTTTGATGATGCACAAGGGTTGAATTTCGAGGTTTGTGCAGCCCCTGTCTGTGGATTGGGCAGTCTCTATTGTTTTTCTTGGTAGAGAATATCCATTTTGGCCAAAAATAAACTATTTTCACCAATTAAACGGTTGATTCCTGTGATTCGATACACAGGTCACATTCATGCCGCTGTTTTAAACGAATAATGAAGTGTATCTCTTTAGCTAATTTACAGTAAACCCTCCATACCTTGAAATGTGTTTCTGGGTGCTCTTAGCAGGCCCTTTTATCGTCTGATCTTTGTTTAAGGGCTCTTCTTCCTTGCAGACAGCAAGAATGACGTCAATATTGACAGAGCCATATTGTTTCCATGAAAGATCAACTGGTTTATTTTAGATCCGTTTAAAGACCAACTGTATTCTGGTAAAACCGATACACAGTCCAGTGTTTTGTCCTATTTTCTCTTTGTACTCCAGATTTTTATCTACTGGCAATGTAATAGTGTCAGTAGTATATACGATCGTTAGTAACTCTTATTGTATTTGTGCGTCAACAATGACGCATTGTTGAAAAAATTGCGGGTCATTTTCTTTAAAAATGCGTCATAACACAAAATCGTGTGTCAAGGAAAACCCTGACTAAAGATATTTACTTCAACCTTGGACAAGTTGTTTACTGTTAAAAAGAGAATCCATACAGCAAGGGCAGATAATCATCAAAGCATTTTTATGCCCCCCTTCAACGAAGTGGGGGTATATTGCTTTGCTAATGTCGGTTGGTCCGTCGGTCTGTCCGTCAGTCGGTCCGTCGGTAGACCTTACCTTGTCAGGATGATAACTAGACACAGAATTGACCTAGGTTCGTCAAATTTGGCACAGACATGCGTCTCCGAGTGTAGATGATCCCTATTGATTTTGAGGTCAATCGGTCAAAGGTCAAGGTCACAGTGACCGTCAACATGTTGATATATAGACCAAACCGTGTCCGGATGATAAGTAGACACAGAATTGACCTGGGTTTGTCAAATTTGGCACAGACATTTGTCTCGGACTGTAGATGATCCGTATTGATTTTGAGGTCAATCGGTCAAAGGTCAAGGTCACAGTGACCGTCAACATGTTGATATATAGACCAAACCTTGTCCGGATGATAACTAGACACAGAATTGACCTAGGTTCGTCAAATTTGGCACAGACATGCGTCTTGGAGTGTAGATGATCCCTATCGATTTTGAGGTCAATCGGTCAAAGGTCAAGGTCAGTGACCGTCAACATGTTGATATATAGACCAAACGTTGTCCGGATGATAACTAGACACAGAATTGACTTAGGTTCGTCAAATTTGGCACAGACATTCGTCTTGGAGTGCAGATGATCCCTATCGATTTTGAGATTAATCCATCAAAGGTCAAGGTCACAGTGGCCTTCAACTTAATGATACATAGACCAAACCTTGTCCAGATGATAACTAGACACAGAATTGACCTAGGTTGTTCAAATTCTGTACAGATATTCATCTTGGAGTGTAAATGATCCCTATTGATTTTAAGGTTAATCTGTGAAAGGTCAAGGTCACATTGACCACCAGATGATTCAGGGCCCGCACTGCTGTTCGCCACTTGAGCCATTTGCTCAAAAAAAATTAAAGTGTCTCAAAAATCATCATATGTGGCTCAACTTGTGGCTCCAACATTTTATTCGCGTATTATCGGGGACGTAGTAAGCATCGAAGTCGACTGGGAAAAAGCGGAAGTCGAACGCGTGTGCCGAAAAGAAAATCGATAACCCAGTCTGTATTGGCGACTGTTTACAATCTTGTATGTATACACATGGCGGTGTGTATAATTATGCGAACTGTTGACAGATTATCACGTTTAACAATTGAAGTGGGCTATAAATCAAAAAGATGACATCGATATTTCCCAATCAATTCTTTTGATATCAGTTTATGAACTGTGCCACTTCCTGTATCAATGTGGCAGTAGGAGGGCATGACTGTTTTACAAACAGACATCTTGTTGACACAGTTATGCCCTTTTTTTGACTGAAATTTCACGGAAAATCAAGCAACTGCAGCCGAGCATTGGTACCTGCATGCGGTGCTCTTGTTGTTATACATAGGTCCTTCTTTTCTGAAAGTGCAAATCAAGATTAGGCTGAACACAACATGCATTCTGGTCTAAGATGTCAGCAATTAAAGAGACTCTTAAAAAATCGAACATAAGATTGTAGCACATAATATTCTTGCAATGCTCTGTGAAAAGGGGGTTAATTACATCTGCAAAAAGTATCGATCAGTGTCAGCCTGCTAGAAATTTCTGGCTATTCTTCAAGTTTCTGCATGTCAAAGGACCATTCTACCACATGAAAGTTTTCAAAAGCCCTTTTCCACAGGCATGTTTAAACACAGGATTGATTGCTAAAGGGGTAATAAAGTCATATTTGCCTGATGCAGGTAATCATTGATTTTTGTTTCCAGAAGAAGCACTGTGTTCTGACTGGAGTTCATCCTTCACCTCTCTCTGCCCACAGGGGCTTTTTTGGCTGTAAACATTTCTCCAAATGTAACCAATACCTTCAGAAGTGTGGGAAAACACCAATAGACTGGAATGATCTACCACTACAGTGAATGAAAAGCGGAAAGTGGACAGATCATTGGCATTATTTTCACACAAAGATCACTATTTCCGTGCTGAAACCTTTAGTGTGGGTCCTCACATGGGCTGTCTCCAGGCAGTTTGTACAAATACACTCAACATTGTAATAAGTCTTTGTCACATCCGAAAGGTGTAGATATTTCAATGATTCTATTGTCTTAGCCCTGAGAGAACTATTGGTTCACAAGGCTAGATCAAGGATTGAAGCATGCATGCATGCAAGAAGCTTTGTTTCATCAGGATGGTTCATTGTACGGAATGAGGACTGGTTCTAGTGTTAAAACTGGATTATCAGTATTATGGATTTGCAACTGTTGACATCTGTGTACAAGCAGTAATGGTTATGTTTTGTGTAAAAATGATTTGTTTGGTCACAGTTAAAGATTGTAGACATTTAGATGATTCTAGTATCTTGACCCTGAGAGAACTATTGGTTCCAAAGGCTAGATCAAGGATTGAAGCATGCATGCAAGAAGATGTGTTACATCTGCACCCATATTCACCAACCATTCATAAGAAGATTCTTGGTATGATTCTCCAGAATTTTCTAAATTTGAAAGTATCTCTTCTGATTGGCTAAACCATTTGGGTTAGTCAGTCAGAAGTTGTTTTACTTTCAAATCTGGAAAATCTCGGATAATAAGACAAATAATATTCTTAAGAATGGTTGGTGAATACAGTTGTACAGAGTAAAGACTGGTCCCAGTGCAGAAACTAGAATATCAATATTATTGACATGTAATTGTTGGTTGTTTTGGAAACCAGAGTGTGAACAACAATAATGTTTATATTTTGTTAAAAAAAAAAAAATGATTTTTTTTTTTAATCTTTCTTTTTAAGTAGTTTACTTTTAAATTTGCTTACAGGACTGGACCCAGTTTCACCTAAAAAGTCTCTTAGTTTGCTCAAATCCACAAACAGACTCATTTTTGACTTAAGTTGCGTTTGTTGTTTGAGATGCATTTCACCAATATTAACAGACTTTAGTAAAACTCCCAAATCCTGACCTAAACTAACGTTTCAGACTCAACTCAGCAAAATTATGGACTGAAGTCTGTGAGACGTTTTAAGTCTGTTTATTTTGCTTACTTGAGTTTGAATGAAACATGGTGTCAGCTCACAATTTGAGAATATTACTTATGTCTGTTAATATTAGTGAAATGTTTCAAATAACGAACTCAACTTAAAGATGCCCGTCTACAGCCGGTGAGCAAAAACGCTGTTAAATTTCAAACAATTTAGAATGGTACAGAAATCAGTCCTTTGTGTAAACATGGATAAATTACTGACATATATGGTGTACTTGAAAAAAAGAACACAGAGATATGTATTAGAAACCGAACATTGGTCAGAAGAAAACTGGCTGACGATCAGAGCTGTAAACAATGGCGGTGCGTCACGGAAATTTATCGTTGGTTTCCGCCTAGAGTCGGATACGGTGTAATTTGCATATATAGGCTGCGACCTCCGTCTGAAAATCGAGGCTGCAACAGAGAAGCCTCCATTTTCCTTCGTTTACCTCATTAGACACAGGGCAAAGGTCAAATATAGTCACGTGACAGAATGCATGATCATCATACGAATCTACCCGAGTGTATAACGGACATATCGAAATCTTCGATTCAAAAAATGGAAACGACGAGTCTGTTTACATGGAAGGCCACAACTCAGCGAAATGCATTTTCTATTGACCGTAATCTAAGCAACCTTGCAACCGTGAGGCGCAATATTTGGCATGAAGATATGAGAATGACTATAGTTTGATAAAATAAAGACAAAATGAGTTAAAACTGGCTGAAAATGAGTATCAGGGCCTCTTTAAGTGAGACACGGGGTCCATTAGTGGATTTAAAAAAAAGAAGAGATTCAAGTTTCCTAGTGGAATCGAGCCCTGTTTTTTTTTAATGTGCGTTTTTATTTGTGCTTTTGTCTCTGAAGCATTTCAAGACGGGCTTGCAACATGTGAAAAGGGGCATTTGGACATTTGCGTAAAGTGTCATCTTGGATCAGCCTGTGCAGTCTAATCTCGGATCAGCCTGTGCGGCCTGCATAGGCTGATCCGAGACGACGCTTTACGCAAAATGTCTGAATGCCCCTTTTCACATGTTGCAGGCCATATATGATACAAAATTTTGAATACCTGCACTCACCTCTGGGAGAATAGGACTGTTTGCTTCTTAGATATGGTGCTGTGTACTTAGTAGTATTAGTGTAATATACATTTAACCCTTTACCAAACAATCCTGAGTTTTAAGAACCTTGACCCTTTTCCCAAAATACATGTAGTCACTAGCGCTCTTTTAAGGGCATATTCCATAATTAAATCCGCATTCAATGTATTGTCAGCAAAATGCTTTCGGTACAGACTAGTGTAAAAATTTTGTCATTTCATAAAGGGTTAACTCTTTACCAAGGGACAAAATTTTGGCCCCAACCAAATTGAAAGCATTTGAAGACATACAAATTAAATGTTGCTAAAATGACCACTTCTGTCTGTGATGAGGCAGAAAACATGGGGAAAAAGAGAAAATGCTGGTACCAGCATTTTATCCTTTTCCCACAATGTTTCCAAAAGCCATCTGTTTCAGGGTCGTTCAAAGTCAGGATTATGTGGTAAAGTGTTCAGAGAAAGGGATTGATTGTATTGTTGAAACTAGTTGTTTTGTTAAAATAGATGCTTGAGTTACTATTCAAGCATGAATAGTTTTACTGTCAGAGAGTGACGACAGAATTTACATGTTTGTATATTTAAAAAGATGCTTAATAGTAGATAAACTTACTTTAATTCTTAACCACACAACAAAGTTTTACACATTTTTATTTTGAACGCATTTACAGACAACTAATTTGAATAAAGCTCCAGTGGAGAGATTTTTCTGTGAAGGTAGATAATATCGTGGAAAAAGGTGGATTTCCTGTTTACCAGCATTTTCTCCTTTTCTTACAATGGCTATAAAAGTTTTCTTCCTTGGGTGATAAGAGCCTGATTGTTGGGTAAAGGGTTTCACACATAAAACGAATGAATATGAAATTTTGTCAGTACAACAGGAAGTAACATCAGAGATAATGGCCCTTTGGTCAGTATGTTGACCCTTTCTTCAAAGAAACCCTTGCCTTTTTGACCCAGAGGTTGAAAGCTTTTGAAAGTGATGTAGGTAAAGAAGCTTGCTCAATATTTTTTGCACCATTTCAAGGGCTATTCCTATCATTTTGAGGCATTTTTATCTTCTAATGCTTTTCATAATGGATGGACCTGAAATTTTGTCATCAGGAAAAGAGTTAACCCTTTACCAAACAATCTCAAATTTTATTAAACTTGAGGGAAAAGGCTTTTGAAATCATGGTTGGAAAAGGAGAAAAAGGTGGCAACCAGCATTTTCTCCTTTTTCCCCACAGTGTTTTCTGTCATTTTCAATACATATCTTTTCATTTAAACCACATATAATTTGTTGTCAGAAATACATGTATTCTAATGCAGGAGTCAGTGTAAATCATCTTGTTTTTGGGTGTAATTTTATTTGTTTGTACAGTGTTTTATCTGTCGAGTTGGATGTAATTTTATTTGTTTGTACAGTGTTTTATCTAACAATACAATGGCCTTCTAATTGTTGTGACACAGTGAAGGTTGACAAGAGATAACCGTTGCCCATTCATTACATATGAGCCATTCTCTGGCAAAAGGGGCTTTAATACATCTCGATGACACATTAGACAAAGCAAGTTAACGTATGGTTATGGATCCATAAAATCCATTTTGTCTAACAACCTATTGGGATATGACCTTAGACATATAGAAAATTGTTCAATAGGAAAAAGTTTCGGCTCAGGTCAACCTGTGTGAAATACAAACCGAGATCCTTGAAGGTTTACTGAAAGGCATAGCTATTAGAATCATTCTTCTCTAACCATTAGAGCACTGAATCAATGAAATCATCCTTTCTTAAATTAGAAAAATTAGGTAACATATTGAAATTTCAAGGTTGTTTTGGCTAGAATATGTTACCAAGACACAGCAAGTATAGACCAAAATTCAGACTGCATGTCCTGTGCAGTCTGATATTGATCTGCCGTGTCTGCAAAAGCAACTAAAGCTGGTTCAGAAAGCACAAGGAACAGATACATATAAATGAGTCACACTCTGTGAAAAGGGGGCTTAATGCATCTGCAAAAAGTATCGACCCATGTCAGCCTGCGTAGTCCATGCAGGCTGACATGGGCCGAAACTTACTATCTTTAAATTTTCTGCTTGTCAAAGGACCAGTCCACCTAATGATTCAGTCTGTTGTTAAACAAAATGTATTTTAGGGGGTCCATAATTATGTGATGTCTTGCTTGGTATATTGCACCACAAAGATGCATTAAGCCCCCTTTTGCCAGAGCATGACTCAAATAATTTCACTGGATGCTGTAATACATGTATTGCTGTTTAAAACAGTGTTACACCTGAAACATCAGGTACTTTTCTGTTTGTCAATAAGTTCTATAATAAGTCTTGTACATTCAAACAAAGTGAGCCACACTCTGGCAAAAGGGTGTTTAATGCATGTCAGTGATGCATCATACCAAGCAGGTCATCATATGATAATGAATCCGTAAAATCCATTTTGTCATCATTATATAGAATAGTCCTTGGACATGCAGAAAATTTACTAAAGCTAAGTTTCGACCAAGGCAAGCCTGTGCTGACCGCACAGGCTGACCTGGTTCTGTACTTTGTAGCAGATGCAATAAACCCCCTTTTCACAGAGTATGGCTGAAGTGATTTTTTAATAAAAGTAATTTTTAGCTCATTCAGTTCAATCTTTGTTTTTAGATTCTGCATAGCTCAATAGTGGAGGTGTAGCATAAGTAGCCTGGAGGTTTGATCCCCACTTGACCTCAAAATACTATTAGACTGCTTTTCACCCAAAGAGCAGAAGGAACAACTCCTGTTTCTTTTATAGACAGTTTAGATTAAGATAACACTGGACAGAATATGCTGTCTATCTTGGATCTACTCTTTGAAATGTTTGTTAGGAATATTCTTGCCAAAACGGTCTCGAAACTGCAAGTTTGTGTGTTATTAGTTCAGTAGATCACAAAGTGCTCAAATGTGAATTATCATGATTTGTCTTTGACTGTGGACCATCATCTATCTTGAAACCCTTGTCAAGCTATAAAATGATTTCTACCAATGGGAGACAAAAGGTAGTTATTTTCCCTTCATGGCTCTTCACGACTTCAAAGGTCCTGAATAAGGTATTACTTGGTTTTAATCCTTGAATTCCAATACACTATGTAAGAATGTTCAGGTTTAAATATCTCCTTCAAAATTTATCCAACCACAAAAGTGATCTACTGGTACTTGACACATTTCGATGGTATTAGTATGTGAAATTCAATATGCAAGTATTATAAAGACTTAACATATACATCACAAGTCAATTATAATATTTGCAACATCTCTTAGTAAAACAAGTATAAAAACAAAGGATATCAAATAAAAGGACATAGTAGGAATTTGGTTACCTTTGTTTTTATCGAACAAGGGAAATAAGTTGGATTTCACATCTTTTCTCCTATTCAAGGACAAATCATTTGAAAAATATTTTTTAACTCTTGTTGGGAAATTCCTTCAATATTGACAAGTCTTAAAATTTTACTGTGTGGTAAAAGGTTAAACCCAGGAAAGCGTTTTGATTTTCTTTTTCACTGGAAAGTTTGTTTTATTGCCTTGCCCGAAATTCCCCTCTACTGAGATTGCTACTAGAGCTAAAATTAACCTTTTAACAACAGTGGAAAGATTTCGAAATAACTTTGCATAAAATGTTATTTTGTTACCCTGCACCAAACTTGCTAGACACTTTACCACACCAACCCGATTTTGTTTGTTTTTTTTTTGATAAAAAGTTAAACTTTTAAAGACCCGAAAGAGAACGCTTTTGAAAACATTGTTGGAAAAGGAGAAAATTCTGTTAACCAGCATTTTCTGCTTTTCCCACAATGTTTTCTACCCCATCAAAGACAAAAATTATCACTTTAGCAACATTTCACTTGTCTGCAAATGCTTTGATTTTGGTTTTGTCCAAAATTTTGTCGTTTGGTAAAGAAATAAACAGTTATGCTTGCGCGCCAGATTTGAAACAAGAGGGCCATGATGGCCCTGTATCGCTCCACTGGCTTTTCAACCCTTTACCACGCAAATCGAAGTGTTAATGACCCTGAAAGAGAAGGCTTTCAAAAACATCGTGAGAAAAGGACAACATGTTGTCAGCCAGTATTTTCTCCTTTTCCCACAAGGTTTCCTAACCTATCAAAGACAGAAATAGTCATTTAAGCTACATTCAATTTGTCTTTTTGCAATGGCTTTAAACTTGGTACAGTAAAAAAAATTTGTCATTTCTTAAAGAGTAAAATTAACATATCATGTGCTTAATTGGCATTGACAGAGACATACAGCATAAAAAGTCTGTATGGTAATAAACTTACTTTGAAAGCATAACCTCCACCCCGCCCGCCAAACAAAAACAGTCATATCTTTTTAAATGCAAAGATAATGTCAGTGAATACAAGCAGGTTTATTTATTAGCATGAAAGGTAAAGTTCTGAAAAAATTTGAGTGATAGAAACCTTACTTTAAATTAAACATTCCATTCTTGTGAGCATAACCATTAGCATCAAAATAAATCACTCTCCCTTAAAACAGAACATTTCCTCTCCAAAAACCTTGAATACGAAACTCCAATAATGTATAAGTGCAGTTTGATAATCAAGGGAGGTAAATAGTAACAAACTTTATCTTGTATAATAGGAGTTACTTCCCTTGATTACTATTTTAAATTACAGTCTCTATATAAGCCCATGTTAAACTTGTGATCCCCGGGGCAGAGCCAATTTTGACCCCAGGACTATAATATGAAGAAACTTGAAAGAGGTCCATTAGATAAAGCTACATGCCAAATTTGGTAGCCCTGGGCCTTATGGTTTCAGACAAGAAGATTTTCAAAGATGTTCAGTATTTCTCAGTTTTGTTGCCATGGCAACCAGAGTTTTTGAAGGAATCAAATTCTTTCAAGTAATTCTAAAGAGGAGCATGGCAGGATCATTTCTGTGAAGTTTCATCAAATTTGGATGGGTAGTTTCAGAGAAGAAGAAGTTTGAAAAAAAAAGTTAATGCACGGATGGACGGACTGACGGACGCACGACGGACACCGGGCCATGACATAAGCCCGCTGGCCTTTGGCCAGTGGAGCTAATAAAAAAAACCTGTATAAAACCTCTTCACATAAACTACTGTGAAAATATAACAATTTATTTCACTAGAGTATGTCAAAGAGACCCCGCACCAAAATTGTTCAACCTGAGTGTGCGTAATCACCAACCAAACCTTTCTTAAGAACACTCTTAATCATATTCCTAAGAATTTTCTGATGTTGAAAGTAATACAACTTCTGGCTGGCTATACCAAATGGTTTAGCGAGTCAGAAGTTGTGTTATTTCAAAATCTACAATGAGACCAAAAATAGTCTTTAGACCCTGTTCCCACTCAGCTAAACAAGGTAGCAACAAAGGCTAAAAATAGAAAAAGCTTTACTTTATATAAAATAACAGGAAGAAATATTTATACACTGCAAAAATACATTAAGAAGTGATGTTCTTGTATCATGTACAACCTTTGTTTGAGTATTTGTCAATTTATATCAGTTTCTTGCCAGGTAAATGATCTCTTTTTTACTTTCTTTACTTATGCACCTGATGTCTTAACTCTTTACCAGTTGATCCTGGCTTTTAACAACCCTGGGAAAAAAGGCTATATTGTGGGAAAACGAGAAAATGCTGGTAACCAGCCTTTTCTCCTTTTCCCACATTGTTTTCCGTCCTGTCACAGACAAACCTTACCATATGACCAATATTTAGTTTGTTGACAAATGTTTTAATTTTGGACCAGTCTAACATATTGTTTTTTTGATAAAAAGTTAAACTTTTCAGAACATTCAAGGGAATCAAATCATTGCTCTTAACAACTGCTTGTAAATGATCTGTTTATTAGCTTGGCTGTTTTCAAAGAAAACAACAAGTTAATGTCATAGGCCTGGCATCGCCTGCGTCATGTGAAAAATGTAACATTTTGTAGTATCTCTGGTATTAACTTCAACAGGTTGTTCTCTATCAAAAGGGAAACTGATTCAGTAGTTGCAGGTAACCATCAAATGTTTTTGACTCAGTTATGCCCTTATTTTCACTGAAAATCAAGCACTTGCAGTAGAGTGTTGGCATCCGCATGCGGTGCCCTTGAATTTACACCCATCTGCTCCTTTTTCCAAAAAGAAAAAAAAAGAACACTTTATTTATCTTTCTTTGTATGTATGTTTCTTTTACCAGACAATCGTAAGTTGAAAGAGGAGGCTTTTGAATTTTTAGCTCCACTGGCCGAAGGCCAGCAGGCTAATGTCATGGCCCGGTGTCCTCCGTGCGTCCGTCCGTCCGTGCATGTGTTAACTTTTTTTTCAAACTTCTTCTTCTCTGAAACTACCCATCCAAATTTGATGAAACTTCACAGAAATGATCCTGCCATGCTCCTCTACAATTTCTTGAAAGAATTTGATTCCTTCAAAAACTCTGGTTGCCATGGCAACAAAACTGAGAAATACTGAACATCTTTGAAAATCTTCTTGTCTTAAACCATAAGGCCCAGGGCTACCAAATTTGGCATGTAGCTTTATCTAATGGACCTCTTTCAAGTTTCTTCATATTATAGCCCTGGGGTCAAAATTGGCTCTGCCCTGGGGATCACAAGTTTAACATGGGCTTATATAGAGACTGTAATTTAAAATAGTAATCAAGGGAAGTAACTCCTATTATACAAGATAAAGTTTGTTACTATTTACCTCCCTTGATTATCAAACTGCACTTACACATTATTGGAGTTTCGTATTCAAGTTTTTGGGAGAGGAAATGTTCTGTTTTAAGGGAGAGTGATTTATTTTGATGCTAATAGTTATGCTCACATGAATGGAATGTTTAATTTAAAGTAAGGTTTCTATCACTCAAATTTTTTCAGAACTTTACCTTTCATCTTAATGAATAAACCTGCTTGTATTCACTGACATTATCTCTGCATTTAAAAAGACATGACTCTTTTTGTTTGGCAGGTGGGTTGGAGGTTATGTTTTCAAAGGAAGTTCATTACCATACAGACTTTTTATGCTGTATGTCTCTGTCACTGCCAATTAAGCACATGATACGTTAATTTTAATCTTTACGAAATGTCAATTTTTTTTTTACTTTACCAAGTTTAAAGCCATTGCAAAAAGACATTGAATGTAGCTTAAATGACTATTTCTTTCTTTGATAGGTTAGGAAACCTTGTTGGAAAAGGAGAAAATACTGGCTGACAACATGTTGTCCTTTTCTCACGATGGATTTTGATAGCCTTCGCTTTCAGGGTCATTAACACTTTGATTTGTGTGGTAAAGGGTTAAAAAGCCAGTGGAGCGATACAGGGCCATCATGGCCCTTTTTTTTGGGGGGGGGGGGAATGGATTGAAAGGAGAAAATTGTGCTTATGAGCAGTTTCTTAACTTCCTGCAATGTTTTCTGCCATTCCAAAGAGAAATCTCATGTTTTGAGGTACTTCTGATCTATGGTTTTCGATTGCTGTCAATATGGATGGGTCCAAGACATTGTCATCTTAGAAAGCTGTAGACAATGCATGTAATCTAGGGATAGTTTAACTCTACCACACAACCCCAAGTTTTAGTGACCTTGCTGAGAAAGCCTTTTGAAAACACTGTGGGAAAGGGAGAAAATGCTGGTTACCAGTATTTTCTCCTTTTTCCACAAGATTTTCTCGACTTTCACATACAATTACCATCATTTCAGCTATGTTGGATTTGTTGTCTGCAATTGCTGTCAAACTGGACAAGTCTACATATTTTGCAAACTGGTAAAGGGTTAATTTAATAAATTACAGTTAAACCCTGAGGAAGAAAATTTTGAATTATGAATTAAGGAGAAAATGCTGGTAACCCACAGTGTCTCCTTTTCCTGCAATGTTTTCTGATTTAATTAACCCTTTATCAGACGACAAAAGTGTAGACTTGTTTGAATTGAAAGCATTTGCAGATGACAAACCAAATATAGCTGAAGTGATGGTAATTGTATGTGAGAGTGTAGAAAACCTTGTGGAAAAAGGAGAAAATGCTGGTTACCAGCACTTTCTCCTCTTCATGCAATTTTTCTGGCCTTTCGAAACCAAATCAGATTATTTGAAGCATACCAGCATTTAACTCTTTACCAAATTTTAGGCTAGTTCAAATTGAAAGCATTTGCAGACAACAAAATTAATAAGACTGGAAAATCGAAATTTGTTTTGGGAAGGGTAGAAAACATGGTGGGTAAAGGAGAAAATGCTGGTAACCAGCATTTTCTCCTTTACCTACAATGTTTTAAAAAGCCTTATTTCTCAGGGTCGTTTAAACTCGGGATTGTGTGTTGAACGGTTAATTCGTTGTTTGCAAATGCCTTCAATATGGAGAAATACAAAATTATTATTGTCATCCTGGAGATCAAGATCATAATTCAGTGATGAATGGATTACCTTAACCCTTTATCACACAATCCTGACTTAACGACAGTGACAGAAAGTTTTTGAAAACCTTTTGGGGAAAAGGATAAAATACTGGTTAGCAGAATTTTCTTCTTTTCCCAAAATGTTTTCTTCTCTTCCAAAGATAATTTTGAATGTTTTAGCCATATCCAGTTTGTCGTCTGCAAATACTCTGGATTTTGTAAAGTCCAAAATTTTGTTGTGTAGTAAAGAGTTAAACTTTATACAACAATCTTTCAAGAATCCTGATGAAAAATGCTTTTGAAAACTGGGGGAAAACGAGAAAATTCTAGTACTCAGCATTTTCATCCTTTTCCCATAATGTTTTCTAACCTTTTATAGAAAAAATTTCACCATTTGAGCTACATCTTTCTTATCATCTACAAGTGCTTTTGCCATGGACAAGACTAAAATTTTGTGGTTTAGTGAAGAATTTAGCCTAACAACAATTAGATATTACATATCAGTGACACAATTAAAAGGGAAACATCTAGTCTATCTATATATGGAACATAGAGGAGAAAGAAAGGTTTACCCAAAACTGCACAAAAATGACTTAAAGCCTGTAGTATTCATACACAGCTTTTGGAAAGCAGTGTTTTAGATGGATATGATGCTAATTTTGAGCTCAAAAATTTACATTATCTACATTCTGCTGCATTGGTCAAAGGTCAAGTGGGTACTTGTACTTTATAGATCTGTTTACTCCTTACAGCACAATCTGTAGTTTTAACGACCCTGACTAAAAAAGCCTAAAAAAACATTGACAGAAAAGGAGAAAATGCTGGTTACCAGCATTTTCTGCTTTTCCCACAATGTTTTCAACCCTTTCAATGGAAATTTAATCATTTGAACCATGTCAGAATTGTCATCTGCAAAAGCTTTCAATTTGGACTAGTCTAAAACTTTGATGTGTAGTAAAGGGTTGACTCCTAACCAGATTTAATCTGCTTGAAAGCATTTTCAGACAACTAGTTAAATGTGACTCTAAATAATGGGATTAATCTTTGAAAGGATGGAGATTAATGTGAGAAATTGAGAAATGCTAGTTGACTGCCAGCTTTTCCTTCATTCCCCACAATGTTTTCATAAGTCATCTTCGACAGGGTCTTGAAAAAATAGAATTACAAGTACTTGGTATAGGATGAACTGGTCATAGGCCTTGTCTTCCCCTCATTTCACTTAAAAAACCCTCGATTTACTGAAAATGTGCCATGAATTTCCAGAATATGTGTCGTACAATGAAAAAAAAAAACTAGATCTATATTTACTGTTGAATGTAAGACCTATGGTGTTTTCCATGAAACTTGTAATTAGGTACTACTAGTATTTGGTTATTCGGTGGTATTTCTAAGAGTTAACCCTTTACCAAACAATCCCTGGTTTTTACGACCCTGAGATAGAAGCCTTTGAAAACATCATGGGAAAAGGAGAAAATGCTGGTAACCAGCATTTTCTCCTTTTCCCACAATGTTTTCTGCCCTGCTGGAAACAAATTTCAATTTCTGAGTTACGTTTATTTTGTCGTCTGCAAATGCTTTCAATTTGGACCAGTCTAAAGTTTTGTTGTTTGGTAAAGAGTTAAAATTAATAATCATAGCCTATCCCACACATCTTTACCTCCTGAAAAAAAGGGGATTATAGCAGGAAATTTTGTAAAACACCTTATAAACACTACATCTATATTGATAAACAACATGGCTCACAGCTTTAACAAGAAATATCTTTAAAAAAGATAGATGGCATAAGAGAATACTGGAATGTGAAAATTGAAACTTTTTTGGCCTACTATAAAGTAAAATATTGAAAAGAAACCTAGCAAGCAATTGCCTCGTTTTCCTCAGTGTTTTTCTTTTTTGTTGAAAAGTAATACTGGATTACTAGGTGGCGCTTACGAAAATATCAAATTTCCAATTACAACAAGGAAAGGATCAATACGCATTACACTAATTTGCTATAGTGTGAATCAAGAGGTATTGAGTTGTGGTAGCAGCTTGCATGTAAATCGTGGTTTCATAAATGTGGAAGAAAATATGGCAGTAGGGGCCTTCCGAAAAATTATTTTCACATTTTTTACCAATCACAAACTATCATCTATTCATTCTGTAACAAGAAGTGGGTCAAAAGCCAGTGCAATCAGCTACCCCAAATAAACTCTTTGCTAAATGACAAAAATTTATCTCTCCTTAACTCTTTACCACACGACAAAATTATAGACTGGTCCAAATTGAAAGCATTTGCAAACAACAAAATAAATGTGACTGAACAATTGAAACTTGGTTCGGAAAAGGTAGAAAATATTGTGGTAAAAGGAGAAAGTGCTGGTTACCAGCATTTCCCCCTTTTCCCACAATGTTTTCAAAAGCCTTCTTTCTCAGGGTCGTTAAAATTCGGGATTGTGTGGTAAAGAGTTAACCAAATTCAAAGCATTTTCAGACAATAAAAAATGAGTATTGCTCAAAAGATGATTTCAGTCGTTGAAAGGGTAGAAAACATTGTGGGAAAAGGAGAAAATGCTGGTTGCCAGCATTTTCTCCTTTTCCCACAATGTTTTCAAAAGGCTTCTTTCTCAAGGTCATTAAAACACAGGATTGTTTGTTAAAGCATTAAGCTGCTAAAAAGTGTATTTTAGGTGTTTTTATTTTTTCAAATTCTGTGTTTTAATGACCCTGAAGAAGAAAGCTTTTTAAAACACTCCATTGGAAATTGAGAAAATGAAAAGCAAAAAATGCTGGTAACCAGCATTTTCTTCTCTTCCCATGATGTATGCTAAATTTATGAAGACAAATCTCATTAATTTAAACACATCTAATAATTATGCCATCTACAAATCCTTTGAATTTGTACATGCCTAGAATTTTGTTTTCCTTATTAACACCCTTAAGATTCAAACTCATGACCCCAAGATTACTGGCCCTGTGCATTTCTGACTGAGCTGCAGGGCTAAGTGTTGAAACTTAGAACACCAAATAAATGTAATGGCTTTTTGTTCTAAGCAGATCCAGATGAATATACGAATGTTCAAAACAAAGATGTTTCAAAATGGCAAAGGCTTCTGCAGTCCAATCTTGGCTGACACTACTTGAGCCCAGAGCTTAAGTCTTAACCCCTGAACTGCTAAATAAATGAAATGAAAATTTCCACTCGATGGTAAAAATCAAAATGCGATTTCAAAGTATTTCACCCGAAAAAAATGCAGTATCGGACAATGTAGATCCAAGATTAGACTGCACATTCTGTGCAGTCTGATCATGATCCAGCTGTCCGCAAAAGGTCTTTGGGTTGTGCTTAGTTGCCTGAGGGTTAAAGAGCTGGGATTATCCATTTCATAACTGTCTACCTCTTCTAAACTTTCAACATTTATAATACTAGAGACATAAAATTATGGGGTAAGTCACTTGAAATACTAATGCACACTGAAATAACCAGAGAAAACACTGCAATTGGAGAAATTGCTTTCATTTGCCGAAACATTTACAAGAATCTTCTAATTAGCAAAACAAGATTTTCCCACCTGTGGGTTTTTCTAAAGATTTTCTGATATTTGATCTAGATCTAGGTTTTGTACTCCTACACACTACAATTAAGATTAGTGTTGATAACAGGTTGACATAAAAAATTACTTTCCTTCATAGACCATATACTTTCAAAACATCGTGATAAATGAAGAGTTGTTCCACATTTTGATCTGGTTTGCCAGTTCCATTTAGGTCCGTTTTCACCAACCATTCTTATGAATATTCTTTGTCTTATTTTCCAAGATTTTCAAAATTTAAGTTACACAACTGACGACTGGCTTAACCAAATGGTATAGCCAATCAGCAGTTGTGTTACATTTGCATTTAGAAAGTTGAGAAAAATTTTGTTTACTTAATCCCTCCACCAATTGATCCTATGTTTTTACTCTATCAGCGCCAACTGTGTGAACTTCACCTCTTTTGATATCTCAAAAATCAATCCACTGAAACTTGGACACATTTTTATCTTGGAAGACTTGATTAAACAAGTGGCGGTAGAGATCCCAGATCAGACTGCACCTTCTGTGCCATCCTCAAAAGCACCTGATTTCCCATGTGGAACTGGAAGGGTTAATGACTGGTTGATTGATTGAATAGTGCTTTACATGGCGACAGCTCAAATATTCATGTTTGGGTTTTACCATTACCAATTATGCTATGGCTCTTGAGCTACCTTGTGCCAGGAAACTCCCAGGGCCTGGTGCTTCGAGAGAGGCTCGAGTCTTGGGTCTCCAGATTATGAATCCCACACTGGGCCATTTAGGACCCCAGATAACCCTATACCACACAATCCTGAATTTTAGCAACACTGAGAAATGAGGCTATAGAAAACAATTTGGGGATAGGAGAAAATGCTGGTGATCAAAATGTTTTCTACCTTTTCAGTAACAAATCTCATCTTTTGAACATAATTCAGTTTCTCCTCTTCAAATGCTTTCAGAAAAGATGAGTCAAAAATTTTGTTTTGTGGTAAAGGTTTTATGAAAACATACGGAAAAGGAGAAAATGGTAATTGCCAGCATTTTCTCCTTTTCTCATCTCAACACTTAGGAAGGCAAATCCCATCATTTGAGCCACTTGTCATAAAAATGCTTTCAATTTTGATATGTCTAAAAACTTGTTCGCTTAATACGTTGATTGATTGTATGGTGTTTAACACCGTTTTCAACATTATTTCATTTATAACGCAGTAGCCAGTGCACCTATCCATGCTTACCTGGAATTTCTTTTACCGGTACTCCGCACAATCTTCTTTCCAAACCACTGGCTGCTTTCCCACATAACTATCGTTAAAACAATGGTCAGTGGTGGGAGAGGAATGAATCCTGTTGCAATGACCATCATCAAACCTCGGAAAGAAATGGCCAAGTTGGGGATCGAAACAGCGACCTTCTGTTGGTACACTACCAACTGAGCTACTGGGGCTTGGCTGCTTGATTAAGAGTTAATCAATTTCATCTGACAAAAGAGAAAGTGATTTGCATATTAGTTTATTAACATGTGTTCAGAGAACTCCACCATTTTGCATTTGTGGGGATGGGTAAACTGAAACTGAAAGTAGAATTAGCTATCAAACTTATGAGTTAACAAGCTGCTTAGTAACTGTGTAAAAGTGTGCTTGCTATGATGTTGATTTAATTGTCAAAATAATGTAGGTATCATTTTTATTTTTATTAACGTTTTGCCAAACAATCCTAGGTTTTAACAACATCAAGGGCAGAAGGCTTTTGAAAACATTTTGGGGAAAAGAGAAAATGCTGGTAACCATGCTTTAACCATGATGTTTTCCTCCTCCCTTTCACAGACAAAATTGATCATTCGCGCCACATTGTATTTGTCGTCTGCAAATGTTTTCAATTTTGACCAGTGATTAATTCTGTTGTATGGTAAATTATATCCCAAGAATGTTCATACATAGTTTAAGGTTTTAAAGGTATGTTGTTAAGGACTTGGAGGCCCTGGGGTATGATCATCACATGCAGCACTGTTTTTTGAGACAATTTAGTTCCCAGCCTTGTTGTGGTGATACCCAGGAAACCCATGACTAAGTGACCTGTGCAGTGATAGGGCAAAGATGTTGAAAACCGTGTAAAACATCAATTCATCAATTGGACATAGTTTAGAATTGAATGGAGGAAAACGTAGGGTCAGAATTAGATTGTATATTCTAACCTTGATCTATATTCTAACCTTGATCTAATCTGCTGACCCACTGAAAAGCAAGCTTGGAGGATTGAGTTGAACTCATCACTGAACAACAAAATTTTAGACTTGTCCAAATTGGAAACATTTACAGTTACATACACATTTTTTATGGGAGTTTAAGTTACAGGTAGTGTCTCTTGAGTCTTGTGTCTGCCAGTGGTAGTCAAGTCTGTTTTTAACTCTTTACCCTACGACAAAAATTTAGACTTGTCAAAACTGAAAGCATTTGCAGACAACAATTCAAATGTCATTTAAATGATGGATTTGTATTTGGTGGGGTAGAAAGCATTGTGGGAAAAGGAGAAAATGTTGGTTACCAGCATTTTTTGCTCACCTGACCACAAAGTGCTCAAGGTGAGCTTTTGTGATAGTGCTGTGTCCGTCGTCCGTTGTGCGTCGTCAGCTTTTACCTTGTGTACACTCTAGAGGCCACATTTTCAGTCCAATACTCATGAAACTTTGTCAGGATGTTTGTCTTGATGATATCTCGGATGAGATTAAAAATGGGTCATGTTGGGTCAAAAACTAGGTCACTAGGTCAAATCTTTGAAAAACCTTGGGTACACTCTATAGGCCACATTTTCAGGAAAAAACACTTGAAAAGTGGTCAGAATGTTTCTCTTGATGGTATCTCGGAAGAGTTTGAAAATGGGTCATGTTGGGTAACTAACTAGGTCACTAGGTCAAATCTTTGAAAAACCTTGTGTACGCTCTAGATGCCACATTTTCAGTCCAAAACTCTTGAAAATTGGTCAGAATGTTTGTCTTGATGATATCTCAGACAAGTTCAAAAATGGTCCATGTCGGGTCAAATACTAGGTCACTAGGTCAAATCTTTGAAAAACCTTATGTACGCTCTAGAGGCCACATTTTCAGTCTGATACTCATGAAAATTGGTCAGGATGTTTGTCTTGATGATATCTCAAACAAGTTTGAAAATGGATCATGTCGGGTCAAAAACTAGGTAACTAGGTCATATCTTAGAAAAACCTTGTGTACGCTCTACAGGCCACATTTTCAGTCCAAAATTCTTGAAAGTTGGTCAGAATGTTTTTCTTGATGATATTTCTGCCGAGTTCGAAATAGGTTCATGTCGGGTCAGAAACTAGGTCACAGAGTCAAATCTTTGAAAAACCTTGTGTATGCTCTAGAGGCCACATTTTCAATCCAAAACTCTTGAAAGTTGGTCAGAATGTTTGTCTTGATAATATCTCGGACAAGTTCAAAAATGGGCCATGTTGGGTCAAAAACTAGGTCACTAGGTCAAATCTTAGGAAAACCTTGTGAATGCTCTAGAGGCCATAATTTCAGTTCAATACTCATGAAACTTGGTCAGAATGTGTGTCTTGATGATTTCTTGGATGAGTTTGCAAATAGGTAATGTTGGGTCAAAAACTAGGTCAATTTTCAAATCTTACAAAAACCTTGTGTACCCTCTGGAAGCCTTATTTTCAATCAAATACTCATGAAAGTTGGTAAGAACATTTGTCCTAATGATATCTTGAATGAGTTCGAAAATGGGTCACATCAGGTCAAAAACTAGGTCACCAGGTCAAATCTTTAAAACAGCTTTTGTAGCTCTAGAGTAGTCATTTTCTGTCTAGTACTTATGAAAATTAGTCAGAATGTTTGTCTTGATGATCAATATGATGAAATTGAAAATGGGTCATATTGGGTAAAAAACTAGGTAGCCATGTCATATTTTCGAAAAACCTTGTGTACACTCTAGAGGCCACATTTTCTCTACAGATAAGATTGTGGGGTAAGGATTGGTTGATTTTATGGTGTTAAACACCTTTTTTCGGCATTATTTCTGTTAATTGCAGCAGCCAGTGCAACTATCAAAGCTTCCTGGAGTTTCCTTTCACCCATACTTGGAACAATATTCTTCCAAGCCTCTGGCTACCTTCCTACATAACCATCATTGAAAGAATGACCAGCGGTGACGGAGCAAAGAATCCTGTCACAATGACTAAAGAAATTGGTAGAGCTTGGGTTTCAAACCAGCAATTGCACCACCTTGGCTCAGCTGTAGGAAAAGGAGAAAATGCTGATTACCAGCATTTTCTCCTTTCCCTAACTGGTTTTAAAAGCCTTCCTCTTCAGGACCATCAAAACAGGTCCTTTTTATGCTAGAATGCTAAATCTTGTGGTTTTTAATACCTTATTCAAGACAATTTTAGTCATATCAGAGAAGCCAGTGTAACTATGTAAGTGTTCCAGGATTTTTTTCCAGGAACTTAGCACAACATGTATACTTTCCCAGCCAATCTGCTTTCCAAAATATGGCTTGCAACACGCGAAAAGGGACATTCGGACATTGGCTTAAAGGGTCGTCTCGGATCAACTTGCGCAGTCCGCGCAGGCTAATCCGAGACGGCACTTTACATCAACATTAGATTTTATCCTACATTAGACTTGCGTGAAACAGAAAATTACACACAATCAGAAAACGCCGTCTTGGATCAGACTGCGCGGACTGCATCTAAACACTGGGATGCATTAAACCCCCTTTCACCAGAGCATGGTTCAATTCTTTTTTTTGATGATTTTAGAGACTTGGAAGAGGCTGCCTTACCTGATAACTCCCATCTACCATGGCATCAAATATTGATCAGGACCTGTTTGAAACACAAGAGAGAAATATTCAGTTTTTTCTCGAAGCATTTGAAACCTACATTATCGAATGTCTAAAAGGTGATTGTGTCAAGGTGATTTTGGACTATAAAGAATTCAATCACAGTAAGTGTGGCTAAGTGAACCTTTAAGATCATTATTTTTCAAAGATCTAAATCTATTTAAAACTGTCTTCAGGTGACAATTCTAGTGGGCACTCACAACATTGGTTTTCATAAAGAATTACAGTAATTTTGTCTCCTAAAGTGTCAATAATTCTCACTGATCTGTTCCTATGATGTCAGCATCTCAGAAAATTCAGCTGTCTTTTCCACTGATCAACCTTTACCAAATATTAATGTGTTCTAACACTATGGAAAAAGGGCAAAATGCTGGTTACCTGCACAAACAGATCTGAAATTTGGCATTTCAACTAGATTTAATTCTATTAGGCAAGTCTAGAAAAATTTTTGGCTGGTGGATTGTAGCACTTTTTTCACGAACAAATTCAATAAGGTTTACAGGAGTCAATTAATGTCAGATTTTAAGCTATCACAAATATAGTCTATTATATTCCAAGAATTGTAGATAGTTACATGTGTATCCTAAAACAAAGATCTACATATGTGTATACATGTATGTGTTGAGATCAATTCACTTCCATGCCAGGTGTGTACATCTTGGATGAAAAATAGTTCTAAAGAAGGTAATATAATTAAATGTAATTATTTGTAAGTTAAAGAATAAAACAAGCCTAATAAAATTAAGCTTTATCATGATCATAAATTTGGACAGTTGAATTAGCAAGCACATTTGTGTTAATGTGTTTGAGAAGTAGCAGGAATTAATACAACATGCTTTACAAAATGATGTTACAATTTGCTTCTACTTTTTCACATAATTTCATCTCAAATAAGTTTACTTTTACGTAGAGCCGAGTCCCAGTAGCTCAGTCGGTAGCGCACAGGACTTGAAAACAGGGGGTCGTGAGTTCGATCCCCAGCTCGGCCAATTTCTTTCCGAGGATTGACGATAGTCATTGCGACAGGATTCATTCCTCTCTCACCACTGATCATTGTTTCGACAATGGTTATGTGGGAAAGCAGCCAGTGGCTTGGAAAGAATATTGTGCGGCGTACTGGTAACAGAAACTCCAGGAAAGCATGGATAGGTGCACTGGCCGCCGCGATAACTGAAATAATGTTGAAAACGGCGTTAAACACCATACAACCATACTTTTACGTAGATAAGAAAACTGTAGTGGCTATAATTATTACACTGAAAAGGGAAATTAGGACTAATCTTTGATCAACTTTCAAGTCTCTATAAATGGGTACCCCAAAATAAATCACTTTCTTCTTATTCATTTGTCTCATTCAGATCAAATGAGAAAGTTAATTTCATACGATGAGCATGAATTGCCTGATAAAGTGCTTCTACGATTTTTTGAAGAAATCAGGAGCTTGTCCAACAACAGAAGGAGATACACAGCATTACTGAACGCAGTAAAAGGTAAACTTTATGTAATTATTAATATATATCACTGTTTAGACGAAATTAAGCTGTCGCCTCAGCCAAGATCAGATGCCAATTTTATCCCTGCCTTATGTTATATACCTGTATCTGGTATATTTTCAACCATATAGTACAGATTACTTTTGCTGGTGAAAACTTAAAGTCATGGTTACATGTTCCGAAAAAAAAATCAGTGATATCTTTCACTGAAATTCTTCAGTCGCAGTATAAGTGGTCAAAAAATGGCAAATAAATAGCGTTATGCTGTAACATTTCAAAATGGGATGGTTTTCAATTAGAAATTTCTCTTTTCAGATATGATAAACATAACTCATACTTTGCTAAATGTATGCATGATTTTGTACCTTTTCTTTTGAAGGTTGTTTGAGCAAAATCCATCAACAATGACCCGAGAAATAAATAAAATACTGAAACCACCCAATCGTTATGCGTTTTGTACTTTTTGTGATTTGAAATTTAAAGATACCACCATAAAATTCAGTTTTACATAAATCTTTGTGATTTTTGCAGTTATAAATAGTTGAACACCACTATGAACGAATAAAACCCACCTTGAACCAACTTGCATTTGGAAATTTTCTTGACAGCGATTTTTATATACTGAGAAAAATGTCACACTAAATCTGTCCTGTCCGTAGACCACCCTGTTTTCTAGGATAAATATCTAAAACCAATATAATAATTTTATCCTGAATAGACCTCTGTCTACTGATCAAATCTATGCAAGAGGTTTTGAATTTACAATGCTTTCCAACAATTCACAGCTCAAAAAGTACCAAATGTCTTGTCCGTAGAAAGATGTCTTGTCCGTAGATCTCTAATCTTTGTTATAAATATCAATATTAATTCATAATTTGACATGTTAACATTTATTTCTGACTTGAATTTTAATTGTTACGATGTCAGTATACCATAAAAACTTCATTTAAATTTCATTTTAATGTACAACTTGATTTAAAACGTTTTAACATTGAAAAAAAGAAAAATATTTGAATCATACTTTGGAAATTTTTGATGTATCATATGAAATGGGCACATTCTATATCTTTTTATATTCATTGGGGTTCAGTGAAAAACAAACAAGTAAAGCAGAGTATTTCTTTTGGTTTTGGTTAATGGATTGCATATTTGAATTCTCAAAAGAAATGATCTACGGACAGAACAAACACAAGTATGTGAATGAGTAAGTGAGCTCACTGCGAGTAAAAGTCTATCACGTCCGAAACAGTAATGAGATTCTTCGTACTCTCATCTATATGACCATCTCGTGCTGGATTGGACTGTGGCGACAATTCAAGACATACATGAATACACCATCGGACGTAGCTTCTGCACTTTTGTTTCGACATAAGCCATCCAATGTGTATACTACGCGTTGCAAACTACTCTCTCTATCTCTAATTGTCCACGTCTCTGTCTGTCTGTCTGCCGGTCTGTCTGTCTGTCTGCCCCCCCCCCTCTCTCTAACCCCCTTATTTTTACTATTGCACAATTGTTCTTTTCTACTCTTACACTGTGTTATAACAAAAATATTGTATAACCATTGTATTTTTTTATTATATCTAAAATGTTTGTATATCAGAATTAATCTCTGTAAAGAGGAAATAAAGAGAATAATAATATAATAATAATGCCTTTCAGTTTATTGAACGGTTAAAATGGAAAAGGCATTTCCATACAATAAAATTTAAGAAATGTTTTTGACTGTTAAGATGTCTTGTCTGTAGATGACTTAAATCACAAGTCAGTCAAATGAGATTACAATTAATCATGACTTTAACCCTTTCCTAAACAATGTCTGGTACTGACAACCCTATCAGGGAAAATTTTGGTCAACATTATAGATCTGTTCAATTGGAAAAAGATGGTTAACATCTAATGATGCGATCAACGGAATGCAATGGTGATAGATAGTTGACATTCGGCATAGTCGGTTGATCATCATACGGCAAACGTCGTTTGATCTGGTGATCAAGTTAGATGTACATACGGAATCGGCCGAGTTGTGACGAATGAGATAATTGAGTGTTGTCCATTACCTTTCAACTTTCCAATGAATTTTTCCATCAATCCTTTGAGTAAAAACAATTAATTAAGAACAATGTTCCATGAAAATTATATCTCTTTTTTACCTTTACTGGACTATATCTCGTACATTGTACATGTGCTTGATATTATCGGATAAACAAATTCCAAAATGAAGAAATTTCTGGGGACTGAAAGGAAAGCTCCAGATCAGCCTAGTGATCAGACTTGTGTGAAAGTGGAATTTAAAGTAAAATAAAAAAAAAACTGGAAGAAAAAATAGAGACAAGTGGTTTCAAATTGGGACAAGACTTTTATTGGATTTAGAAATTGGATGCTTATAGCCAAGTGAAAGCTATGTGTACATCTACTGCAGTACATCTACTTGGTGTTTGAATACAAATTTATATTTGTAAATCAAAATTTACAGTTTATAGATGTTTATTACTTGTGTATGAAAATTCATCCTGACTGTATGGAATCCAACTTCTGCAGGCTGGAATCCAACTTTTCAGTTTGGAATCCAATTTTTTCCTGAGTTGGATTCCTGGAATCCAACTTTCAAAATTCTAGTGAGAACACTGGTATAATTTTGTTGTTTGGGAAAGGGTTAATGGACTGAATATACAGGTTGATGGAAATTGCATTGAAATTCATAAGACAAACAATGTTACATGTTTGCAATTGATATTTACTTACACTGGGCTTATTGATTTGATTTCCATTCATATCAACCCTTAAACAGACAACAAAATTTTAGACTGGTCCAATTTGAAAGCCATTGCAGACAACAAAATAAATGTAACTTAAATCAAGGGAAAAGGAGAAAATGCTGGTTAGCAACATTTTCTTCTTTTCCCTCAATGTTTTCAAAAGCTTTCCACCTTAGAGTTATGAAAACCTGTCATTGTTTTGGAAAGGGTTTGACATTTGTTTATCATTGTGACTACTTGTATTGCTCTTACAATGCACGATGAATTATGACTTATTATTACTGAACATGTTTTGTAAGACTGAGAAACTAAATAAGTAGCAAAACTTCGACATTTTCTAAAATTTATTTTTAAAACTAGAAAAATGTCCTGTCTGTAGATTTTGTTAAACTTGATTATTTTACTCCATTAAGGAATAAAAATCTGTGAAATTTTAAGTTTAAATGTATTATTCAGCATAGCAAACATGCACAAATGCATAAAGATTAACAACTAGCACTGTATTTGGTATAATATCTGTTTGCAGTTGCTCTTTGTATATATTCCTGTTACATTTCTTGTTGGAAATTGCATATTCTTTACATTTTTGGAGTGCAAATTATGTTTTCTTGTTCTACATAATCATATCTGTTCCATTTGTTTGTCAAACATGGAAAAACATGGCAAAACAAAGGGCTAAAATGTATTTGATGATGATGATATATACAAAATGTCCTGTCTGTAGAAAATTTGGTTTCGTTTCTATGTGAAATTTTATGAACACATAAGTTCATGAATAATCAGCAATTACTGGAAAACTATATATCATTGGAATCGTATTTTTTTATAGTTTATCATAAGATCTATCATTTTCCACTCGTGTTAACTGTATTTTAGACATTGCAAACAATATGAAGTAAGATAAAAAATATCTCATGAAAAAAGGAATAAAACAGGGCAAAAAAATTTTTTTCAATGATTTTCACAGTTAAATGCTTGTAAATAAGGCAGTTAAATACAAGATCCTTCAATTAAAAGTTTAAAATTTTATGTTTCTGTTAAATAGCATTGAAAATGAAGCTTTAAAAAGCATATGTGTATTTCTTATTTTTACTCCAATTTTGAGAATAATTGTGGAAGCAACTTCTTAGCAAATAAGTTTCTATTTACAAAATATGTAAATTATGAAACCTTGAACCATACTGGAATAGAAAAACACGAAAAACAGTCGAAAAACATACTTTGAAAATTTGAGTAAAATGTTACACAAATTGGCATCTGATCTTGGCTGAGGCGTGTGGAACCCACTTTTGACATTTTAACTCTTTACCAAACAACAAATTTTTGGACTGGACCAAATTCAAAACATCTGCAGACAACAAATTAAATCTTGGTAATATGATGATTTCTGACTTTGATAGGGTAGAAAATATTGTGGGAAAAGGAGAAAATGCTGGTTACCAGCATTTTCTCCTTTTCCCACAATGTTTTCTATAGGCTTCTTTCTCAGGGTCGTTAAAAGTCGGGATTGTGTGGTAAAGAGTTAAGCAAGTGGTGCTATGGGAAAAGCAATGCATCATCTTATTGCATTTTACAAAACAAGCTCTCTTATTGATCCATTTTGACATAAGAACAAACTGAATTGGCAGTATTGTGGAACCCGTTTAACTTGTCAGAAACTTACCTCTGTGACCTTCTTTGGTTTTCTGACTTTTGCCTGTTTCTAAACGGAGTTCAACTGTTTGATACGTTTGCATGGTACACTGATCTTGTCACAGTGTCCATGATATAGAGGTAAAATACCTGGACACACGATCTCATGGTAAATCCTATGGATTTGGAAAGATTGACCATTTAGCATAAGGTAAATTCGGCAAGTTACCCTAAACTTTGCCATTTTTTATTGCGAAGATGATATTTGATTTGGGAAAATTATTTACCCATATGTTTAATTTCAAGAAACAACCATGGACAACTATTTAATCATTGTCGCAAATATTCAAGTCAAGAATTTTAACACATTTTCATCACACACAAACATACCAGAAAGTACATGAAAACAAATACAGTTAAAGCGAAAAAAAATCGTAATTAATGAACTGCAAGCAAAACATGCTTTGGCGTTAGCATGAAATGATGAATGCACAAAAGTCATAATATATAATATTCATAAGTGGGACGTTCAGAATTGTCAAGTACGTAAAACATTCTGCACAGGAAAACATGGACGACTGTCAAAACAAAAGGTCTTGTTGCTATCTCTATAGACTCTGTTTCTATTAAAATACCATCTGCATTTCACAGACTTAGTATTTTTGTTTAGAAAATGATTAATGATAACTGCAGTCAAGAACGTGGAAGTCAGGTACATGTACTGGATTGTGGTTTTTACGGTTTTCTTGACTGAGTTTACAATTTGATGTGGCCATATGAATACGCAAATAGTACTGGTCCCAATACAGGTTCAACGTTAACTGGTACACCTTTCCCCTTTGAGCAGAAACCTCATGAGGAAATGTTATGTCAAGTACATTAACTACATCTTAAAACCAAGGGGGAATAAGTTATATGTGTGTCATAGATGCTTTCTAGCATAAACATACATAGATATTTTTTAGTTTTAGCATTCACATAATTTTTTTCAAGTTCTACATGTTCCAGTTTCTGTCTTCCACGGTCAGGTATGTGAAAAGTGATTATACGATGGTTGTCCCAAAATTCCGTAACAGTTTCAATAGCAAAAGAAAATGAAACGCTACAAATGCAATTTTTCGATATGTTTTCAATATATTATATACCAAACATGTATGTAGAAAATCACACACAAATCTTTACAAATAAGAAAATTATAGCATAAATACCACTACAACTACCAACACTGCGGCGCACGTCAAGCGTTAATTAACAAGGTCGATGTTAAGTTTAAGAGCCTTTGTCAAGGTATTCTCCGTGAAATTCAACGCATTTGCCATGTCATTTAATCCACGGCTGCTCAAAAAATGTCTTAAACCAAATTTCTGTCAGACCTCTGTTAAAAGCAAATATAGCAGACATCAGCTCATTACTGGAATCGAACTTGCGACTTCGTAAATCCTCCTTAAGCTGTGGAAAGCAGGCAAAACTGTTAATCCGAGTAGAAATTTTTGCCTTCTTGGATGGAGGAGTCCAAGGTGTCTTCATATACTGGACTGTCGCTTTCCTCCGGGTTTGAAGTAGCTTAACCACCTCTCATCTGCTATAGAAAGAGGATCCAACAGAGCATTGTCTGCTTCAACTCAAGCAAGAAATTCTAGGGACGAGTGAACCTTCTTCTGTTTGTTATCATCAGATATCAGACGTGGAGCCCTACTCTCGCAGACTTGTGACATATTCAGCATGTCCTTAATTATTCTGTGGAAAGAAGACCTTGAAATGGCAGTTGACGACGGTACCTCTCTGACTGTTAGTTTCCAATTTGCAAAAATGCATCTCTTCACCAAATCACACGACTCTTCATCTAAAGAAATCGGCTCACCATTTCGTGCTTTCTCCTTTTTCTAGCGTTTACCTGCCCTTAAGTCTGTTTTATTGCCATGGCACTTGTAAGCCAGTACATGTATTCGAGTCAAATTTCTTCTATAGTCTAGTCGAGTGTAATTCCAAGATAGGCACAAAATTTTGTAACTGTTTGCTGCGCCGTGCAATCTTCTGACGCTGTCATTTCAAATTTCCTATTTTCTAATGACCTTTTTTGTTTGTTTGTATACAGTCTGTTATTTACTCGATCACATTCAAATTTTCTGTGATGGCATCAAAGTTTCAGAAGAAAACGTCCATGTAATATGAAGCAGAAATGATATCAAATATCGAAAATATTCGTACATGATTGGAGTTCATACAAAAACGTATATGGAGAAAATGGCGTGCGGCAGCAAATGAGACCTCCTTATCAATTTCGTGAATTTTAAGTAAAAATAAAGCTAATATTTCATTGGAGACTTAATATAAAGTGAAATAACATTTTAATGGATGAAATGTGTGAAAATGAATGTCCTGACGCAAAAAATGGCTCGTTTATGAAATTTGTAACAGAGTTTTGGGACAACCCTTGTACTGTTCAAACGACAAGTTGTAAAATGACCCCATTCACATTTTCAAATGGAGTTGAGGTTAGTGAATGATAAAATAAAATTAAAAATTTAGCAATACAACTTTCATTTTCGATCATTTTCTAGCATGAACTTGCTCTTTTAAGTGACTAGCTTTGAATGATGTAATTTTTTGTCTCCCAAGTCTTTCAATTTGGAAGAGTCTACAATTTTGCTGTGTGGTAAAGAGTTAATCCTTTACCATAACCTTTTCCCCTTTTAATGACCCTTGACAGATAAATCAAGGATCCAGCATTTTCTCCTTTTCTCACAATGTTTCTTACTCTTTGAGACAAATCTCATTATTTGATCCACTTTTGATTTATTGTCTGCAAATTTAGACCAACCTAGAATTATGTTGTTTGGTAAAGAGTTAATTATTACATCCGAACATAAAGTTACTGGATAATGGTGCATAGATCATTGGATGAAATTATGTTCACAAGACCGAAAAAGCCATTTACCATAGAAAATGGTCAAAT
This sequence comes from Hippopus hippopus, assembly GCA_946811185.2. Taxonomy (NCBI): domain Eukaryota; kingdom Metazoa; phylum Mollusca; class Bivalvia; order Cardiida; family Cardiidae; genus Hippopus; species Hippopus hippopus. The sequence continues at coordinate 25,438,993 of OX328106.1, read as the reverse complement.
TTCCATAAATTTTCTGTTTAGTGTATCAAAACAAAAAACATGCACTTATCTCCTGTGGGCCGAAAACCAGAGTCTTATTCACCAACCACTCTGAAGATTATTCTTAGTCTTACTCTGGAGAATTTTCTAAATTTGAAATATCACAACTTCTGAATGGCTAAAACAAATGGTTTAGCCAATCAGAAGTTGTGTTACTCTCAAATCTAGAAAGTTCCTGAGAATTAGACAAAGAATATTCTTAAGAATGGTTAGTGAATATGGACCTTGATCTCTAGCATGTAGCGTCTGGTCTGATTGCCCAAGGGAGTGATCATATCTGCTGCTGCTACTTTTTTTGCACAAAACTCATTTAAGTCAGCATAGTAGTCATGGCATGTACATTCACAAGATCACATGACAGGCAATAAAACTGGTTGTCAAAGAATGTCTTAGGAACAAAGCCCGTAACAAAGAAACAAATGAACAAATGCAAGGCAGTACAAACCGCATCTGGCGGGATTCGAACCCACGGCGGACAAGATCCTCGTTTTTCGAGGTTCAAAAGACCAATACCATAACCACTGAGCTAAAGAGATATCTCCCTAACGCAGCTGTCAGGTATTGTATTTAAATCGGGACGAAGCCATGCATGAAGGAGTGGAGTCCCGTAACAAATGACAAAGGTCATGATTGGTTTTCATCCAAATGCAAGGATGCAAGTGAATGATATTTTCTGTGGTACCAATGGAGAGATGAATTAAAAAACAATCATATCATTTTGTATATTTTTAGGTAATACATTGTTCCTTTTCGAAATCAGACTGTAACTACTGCAAAACTACATGTCACCATTACATGCATTTTTTGACACAGTACATTAAAGTCTACAGCCCCTAACTTTCATATTAAAAGAGGGAAGCTGCCATGATTGGCGGAATAGCCTTTACGAAAACGCTGATGTTACACGATATGTACCGATGAGTTAGTGAGTCTACGACCCCTAACTCTCATATTAAAAGATGGAAACTGCCGAGTTTGCCAAATAGCCTTTACGAAAACGTCGATGTTACACAATATTTACAGATGAGTTAGGGGTCGTAATCCTTAATACTGTCCAATATAATGAATCATGATTTCACCTCACTGTGTTTTTCAGGTAACCAGAAGGTTTATTCTATACTAATTGGAAGAGCTATACCTACAGGAGACCTAGGTAGAACTGTTTTATTTAAAACTGCAAATGGATTTTGTGAATCATTAAATGTTGAAGAAGTCCTGCCTAGGCTTCTCGCAAAGGATGTCATAACAGAACGTGACTGCCAGACAATAAGAGCCAAGCATAAAAATGAAGGGAATTGGAAAGCAGCCACCAAACTTCTTGACTGTCTACCAAATAGACATCCATACTGGTTCGAAAAGCTTCTGGAGGCTTTGAAAGAATCAAAGCACAGTCATTCAGTGGAACTGTTGACTTCAAGTGGGTCACATTTTTAGCTCACCCGAGCACAACGTGCTCGCGGGGAACTTTTAGGGGCACACTGTGTCCGTCGTGCGTCGTGTGGCATCCGTCGTCGGTTGTGCGGCGTCAACAATTCTTTAAACATCTTCTCCTCCTAAACCGCTTGGCCGATTTGGACCAAACTTGGCTGGAATGTTCCTTGGGAAGTCCTCTTTAAAAATTGTTCAAAGAATTTGATTTCATCAAAAACTCTGGTTGCCATGGCAACCAAATGGAATTTTCCAAGAAATTCTTTAAAAATCTTCTCCTCTGAAACCGCTGGTCAGATTTTGAAATAATTTCACAGATATGTTCCTTGGGTGACCCTTTTCAAAAATTGTTTGCGAAATTTTGATCTGTCAAAAAACATGGCCATGGTGGAAGGGGGGGGGGGGGGGGGGGGGGGGCGGGGGGCTCTTGGCGTCCATCGGTGTCAACAGTTCTATAAAAATCTTCTCCTCTGAAACTGGTGGTCAGATTTTGAAATAATTTCACAGATATGTTCTTTGGGTGACCCTTTTGAAAACTTGTTCGCGAAATTATGATCCGTTGAAAAACATGGCCGTGGTGGAGGGGGGGGCTCTTGTCGTCCAGCGGTGTCAACAATTCTTTAAACATCTTCTCCTCCTACACCGCTTGGCCGATTTGGACCAAACTTGGCTGGAATGTTCCTTGGGAGGTCCTCTTTAAAAATTGTTCAAAGAATTTGATTTCATCAAAAACTCTGGTTACCATGGCAACCAAATGGAATTTTCCAAGAAATTCTTTAAAAATCTTCTCCTCTGAAACCGCTGGTAAGATTTTGAAATAATTTCACAGATATGTTCCTTGGGTGACCCTTTTCAAAAATTGTTTGCGAAATTTTGATCTGTCGAAAAACATGGGCATGGTGGAAGGGGGGGGGGGGGCTCTTGGCGTCCATCGGTGTCAACAGTTCTATAAAAATCTTCTCCTCTGAAACTGGTGGTCAGATTTTGAAATAATTTCACAGATATGTTCTTTGGGTGACCCTTTTGAAAACTTGTTCGCGAAATTATGATCCGTCGAAAAACATGGCCGTGGTGGAAACGCGTGGGGGGGGGGTGGCTCTTGGCGTCCATCGGTGTCAACAATTCTTTAAACATCTTCTCCTCCTACACCGCTTGGCCGATTTGCACCAAACTTGGCTGGAATGTTCCTTGGGAGGTCCTCTTTAAAAATTGTTCAAAGAATTTGATTTCATCAAAAACTCTGGTTGCCATGGCAACCAAATGGAATTTTCCAAGAAATTCTTTAAAAATCTTCTCCTCTGAAACCGCTGGTCAGATTTTGAAATAATTTCACAGATATGTTCCTTGGGTGACCCTTTTTAAAAATTGTTCGCGAAATTTTGATCCGTCGAAAAACATGGCCATGGTGGAGGGGGGGGGGGGCTCTTGGCGTCCAGCGGTGTCAACAATTCTTTAAACATCTTCTCCTACACCGCTTGGCGGATTTGGCCCAAACTTGGCTGGAATGTTCCTTGGGAGGTCCTCTTTAAAAACTGTTCACAGAATTTCATTTCATCAAAAACTCTGATTGCCATGGCAACCAAATGGAATTTTCCATGAAATTCTTTGAAAATCTTCTCCTCTGAAACCGCTGGTCAGATTTTGAAATAATTTCACAGATATGTTCCTTGGGTGACCCTTTTTAAAAAATGTTCGCAAAATTTTGATCCGTTAAAAAACATGGCCATTGTGGAGGGGGGGGGCTCTTGGCGTCAAGCAGTATCAACAATTCTTTAAACATCTTCTCCTAAACCGCTTGGCTAAACCGCTTGGACCAAACTTGGCTGGAATGTTCCTTGGGACGTCCCCTCTGAAAATGTTCACAGAATTTGATTCATCAAAAACTCTGGTTTCCATGGCAACCAAATGGAATTTTCCAAAATAATCTTCTCCTCTGAAACCACTGGTCTGATTTTGAAATAATTTCACAGATATGTTCCTTGGGTAACCCTTTTTAAAATTTGTTTGTGTAATTTTGATCCGTCGAAAAACATGGCTTGGGTGGGAATGGGCATCTTTGCACTGTATGGACTTAAAGAAATTCTTTGAAATTCTTCTTCTCCTAAACCACTTGTCAGATTTTGAAATAATTTCACAGAAATGTTCCTTAGGTGCCCCTTTTGAAAATTTATTCGCGAAATTTTGATCTGTCAAGAAACATGGCTGTGGTGGGTGGAAGCTATTTGCTCTCTGAGGACATGAAGAAATTCTTAAAAATTTTGTCTTCTCTGAAACCACTATTCAGATTTTGAAGTTATTTCACAGAAATGATCCTTATTTTATACCCCTTATTTAGCTTAGCTGTTTTCAAAGAAAACATCAAGGTATTGACATAGCCCTGTTGGCGTCATCTGCATTGTTGTTGTTGTGCAAAAACTTTGACATTTTGTTATATCTCGGCTTCCACTCAACACGTGTCCTTAAAACTCGGAATAATTGTTCACTAGTAAGAAGCAACCCATACAACAAGAGCAGTTAACTCCAAAATTGTTTTGTCCAAATTATGCTCCTTTTGCGATTTGGAATTTTATTTTACTATCCAGCAAGGTTCCACCAGCCAATTATTGGCACTCTCATGAGGTGCTCTTGTTCAACTTGATATTTTTAGCCACTATCGGGCATGTGCTCTTGTTCAAGATAAGGTCTTTGGGTGACCTATCCTAAAATTTATTTGCAGAATTCTGATTCTTAAAAAACATGGCTGTGGTGATGATTGTAGGGGTGGTGACAGATTTTGAAATGATTTTTACAGGTGACCTTTTTATAATTGCTTGGCAAAATACTGATTTTGTTTCCAAAATTTCAATACTTTAAAAAAAGTTGGTTATGGTCCTCTCAAAAATTCAGGTGAGCGATCCAAGGCCATCTTGGCCCTCTTGTTTATAAGAATTTTTCAGTAGTGATTACATCTTTTATAGTCACACAATTAAAGGCCCAGTAGGGGCCAAAAGTAAACCTTGCAGTGGTTAACATGCATTTAATTTAGATAATACCATTTAAAGGTATAGAAACCATTGTCAAGTTGACAATGTGTTATTGCACAGTTGATTCAATGTTAGTTGCTGGTAGGAAAATAAATTTTAAAACTAGGTGAAAAGTTACCAAGTGGCTCTATCATTTGTATACTTTTTACTTGGTTTTACAATTCATTTTTCTAAATTCTGTGAAGAACAAACAAAAAAAAAAAAGGCTATTCCAGATTGAAAGCTTTGGCACCAAATTAAATGTGGCTTTATTGATAAGATATGTCTTGATAAGGGTAGAAAACATTGTGGAATAAGGATTAAATGTTGGTTACCAGCATTTTCTCCTTTTCCACAATGTTTCAGAAGGCCTTTTACCTAGGGTTATTAAAATTGGATGTCTCAATTTACCGTCTGCCTTTAAATTGTGCTAATGTTAGCCAATATTTTTGTCTTTGACTAGTTGGTTACTTGAACTTAGTAGGTATGTGCATGGCTTGGTGGTGAAGATACAGAATATGCAATCTAGTGGCCCCAGGTTGTATCCTCACTCATTGTGCTTGTTTTTAGCTCCACTGGCCAAAGGCCAGTGGGCTTGTGTCATGGCCCGGTGTCCGTCGTGCGTGCGTGCGTCCGTGCGTGCGTTAACTTTTTTTTCAAACTTCTTCTCTGAAACTACCCATCCAAATTTGATGAAACTTCACAGAAATGATCCTGCCATGGTCCTCTTTAGAATTTCTTGAAAAAATTTGATTCCTTCAAAAACTCTGGTTGCCATGGCAACAAAACTGAAAAATATTGAACATCTTTGAAAATCTTCTTGTCTGAAATCATAAGGCCGAGGGCTACCAAATTTGGCATGTAGCTTTATCTAATGGACCTCTATCAAATTCCTTCATATTATAGCCCTGGGGTCAAAATTGGCCCTGCGCGGAGATCACAAGTTTAACATGGGCTTATATAGTGACTGTAATTTAAAATAGTAATCAAGGGAAATAACTCCTGTTATACAAGATAAAGTTTGTTACTATTTACCTCCCTTGATTATCAAAAATGCACTTATACATTATTGGAGTTTTGTATTCAAGTTTTTTGGAGAGGAAATGTTCTGTTTTAAGGGAGAGTGATTTATTTTGATGCTAATGGTTATGTTCACATGAATGGAATGTTTAATTTAAAGTAAGGTTTCTATCATTTAAATTTTTTCAGAACTTTACCTTTCATCTTAATGAATTGAATACATTGAATGTAGCTTAAATGACTATTTCTTTCTTTGATAGGTTAGGAAACCTTGTTGGAAAAGGAGAAAATACTGGCTGACAACATGTTGTCCTTTTCTCACGATGTTTTTGAAAGCCTTCTCTTTCAGGGTCATTAACACTTCGATTTGTGTGGTAAAGGGTTAAAAAGCCAGTGGAGCGATACAGGGCCATCATGGCCCTCTTGTTTTCTGGGAGTGTCAGTGGTCAAGCCATGATGAAAATTTAGCAATAGCAAAACTTATGAACAAAGGCAAACCTGTACTGACTGTTCAGACTGACCTTGGTTGATACTTTTTGCAGATTCATCAATTTTAACATTAAAGGATGCTTATTAAAGGAATTATATTTTGCATGTAAGTGAGCCATGCTCTGTGAAAAGGGGGCTTAATGCAGGCTGACCTGGACCGAAACTTTTCGCTATTGGTCAATTTTCTATATGCCCAAACACCAGACTACCTCGTGATCAAGTTGGCTGTTAAACAAAGTGGCTACTATGGATCCATAACTATGTGATGGCTTGTTTTATATAATGCATCACGGAGATGCATTAAGCCCCCTTTTCACAGAGCACTGCTCAAATGTAATTTGCAGCTCTTCATTGTTTAGTTTAATAATTGGATATGAAATTTGTATTATGGGCCAATGGTCTTTAATTATTAATAAAAATCTTTGTATTGTATTGTATTGTATTGTATAGTATTAAACCCCCTTTTCACACAGCATGGCTCGTATCATCTGTATTTACAGTGCATGAAGAATTAAAAGGGAGAGACTCACCTTTTGGGGAAGACAAAATGCTTCACTCATTACAAGTAGTACAGTCAGAGACCGCTGATGTAGTTGGTAAGATTTTCATGCATCAATAAACCTGTATCCTGCTAAATAAGTGCAATGAAACTTTCAAGCCAATAGTAAAAGTCCAAATTTTTCTATTTCAAAGGTATTTTTGAGGAAAAGATATCTTGTTGTCAGACAGACTTGATCCAAGATCAGACTGCACATTCTGTCCGGTCTGATCTTGATCTACAGTGTCTGCAAAAGGCGTACCTAGCAGCCTAAGGCTTAGAAGATGTCCAGGATTATTTTGTGCATGAAGTATTGCTGACAGTAGTACAGAGGTAGAGAGTCGAGTGCTCACATCTTTAAGGTTCTAGGTTAAATCCCATGATTAGTGGACTCAACCTTTCAAACCACCCACATCATGCAATGAAAGTTTTTGAAACCATAGTGGGAAAAGGACAAAAATGCCGGTAAACAGCATTGAAATCTCCTTTTCCCATGATGTTTTCTTACCTTTTCAAATATTGCCATTTTAGTCTTATTTATTTTGTTTGCTAATGATTTTGAAAAGGATGAGCCTAAACTGTGGTAGTCCACTCTCTTGTGAAGAGTTCAATACATAACGAATATTGTGTGGTGGTAACTTTCCTGGGGCTTGTATTTGATTCAAGCAGTGTGAGAAAATTTGATATTGCACAAGACTGAGGGTCAAGCAAGATGTCAAAATTTTCTTTCACACAAAAAGCAATTACAAGCACCAGGAAAGTTACTACAACATAATATTCCTTTTATTAAATACCTACAACTTTTAATGACAAACCATTGCAATTATTGACATTTTATTCTAAAACAGGAGACAAAATGAGACAATTAATGGTGTGCAGGGTAGTAACTCAGTTTTTCATGAATGGCGAATGAATATTATAGTGTATCATTTTGACCAATCAAATCGCAAGTCAATGCATTCCTAGTCCATGTGCCAGTTACATCATCACACCATATTTGGAACCATATTTGACAGTGTGTAGATACAGATTTTTTCTCTGTCATGTGTGATATTCTATCTGTGCATGACTTGTATATAACCATATTTGACAGTGTGTAGATACAGATTTTTTTTCTGTCATGTGTGATATTCTAACTGTGCACGACTTATGTATTTGGGTTGGAAACTTTTCAGGTATATAATAAATGCTTGTGTATTTACAGAAAATGAAGAAATTCAAAGGAGAGACAGACCCTTAAGGACTGACAGGGAATACTACTCCCTAGATGCATTGTATTCAAAGTCTAAAAGTGAAGTTGGTAAGATAAATTTTCAGTAAGACTTTTAGAGCACAGAATAAACCCAACACACATGTATTTTTTATCTAGTTTTAAGACCCAAATAATTCCAATGCCATGGTCCCTTAGTTAAGTGGATATTGTAGATCAAAGACTCCTTGTTTTATGCTCTCTGACCTTGATCCATGACTGCTACAAAGGCAACCATGGTTGTGAAAGGGGCCTTACCTCTTTGACAAACAATAAAGTTTCAGCATTGTCCAAGTTGAAAACATTTGCAGACAACAAATTACCGGTAAATGTGGCCGAATTGATGACATCTGTCTTCATAATGGTAGAAAACATTGTGGCAAAGGAGAAAATGCTGGTAACCAGCATTTTTTCCTTTTCCTAAGATGTTTTTAGTATGCTACTTTCTCAGCGTCACTAGGCTTGGATTGGGTTCTGAAAGGTTAATGTTGAACACCTTTTTCACCAGGATTTCAGCCATGTTACTGCAACAAGTTCACCTATTAATGTGTTATTTAAATTTCATCAACAGTACTCTTTCCAAGGCACTGGTTGCTTGCACACATAAACAGTGTTTAGTACTGAGAGAAAAACAGCTGTGTATTAATGAACTTTATCCATTTTTGGAAACATTTTTGCAAAGCCAAATAAGCTTTTAGCAAACAAACACATGTTTAATGCCCTTTTGAAAGACAGCTTTTGAAAACATTGTAGGAAAGGGAGAAAATGCAGAGGCAGGGCTTGACTTCCTAACTCCTTGACAACTAGTTCAGGGCATGTGCCAGTTAGTATCAGGGTCTTTGTAATACATGATATGTACTGCCAGCTTTCAGAGTTTTCGTATATGGATTAACCTCTTACACCATAATCTTAAGTTGTAATTACCCTGAGGAAGAAGGCTTTTCTAAACATCGTTGGAAAAAGAGAAAATGCTGATAACCAGCATTTTCTGCTCTTCCTATAATTTCTTCACAGAAAATTTCCACCATTTGAAACACATTTATATAGTCACCTGCAAATGCATTGGATTTGGGAAAATCTATAATGGTGCGGTTTGGTTAGAAATAGTGATACAGACAATCAAGAAACACTGTGATATACTTTATTTGTACTTTCTCCACTTGTTACATCATTTATCTCTTCCTACTAGCTTATATTTTATCTTATAAATTATGATACTGTTATGTACATGTTTTCTTTGTAAATACTTCTTACATTTGCTTTAGGCCATTACTGTGCAGATAAGACCCTTTCTTTATTATGCGCTAAATGACCTTAGATGTCGATGCGCCATAAAACACCATACATTTCCAATTCTTCTTTACAACTTTTTATCTCCACCAGCTGAAGGCCAGTGAGCTTATGTCATGGCCCGGTATCCATGTGCATCCATGCGTACATCCATGCCTGCCTTCGTTAACTTTTACTTCAAACATCTTCTCTGAAAGTACCCTTCCAATTTTGATGCAATTTCAAAGAAATGATTCTGCAATGGCCTGCTTAAGAATTTCTTCATAGAATTTGATTCTTATAAAACTCTGGTTGCCATGGCAACAAAACTGAAATATACTGAAAATCTTTAAAAGTCTTCTTGTCCGAAACCACAAGGCCTAGGGCTACCAAATTTGATTTATAGCTTCATCTAAAAAACCTCTACCAGAATTTTTAAAATTATTGCTCTTGGATCAAAATTGGCCCTGCCATGAGGATCACAAGTTTTACATGGGCTTATTTTGAAAACTTTTAACAAATCTTCTTCTTTCTAACCATAAAGCATAGAGTTACAAAATTTGGCACGTAGGTTCATCTAGTGGACCCATAGTAATATTATTCAAATTATAGCCCTGGGGTCAAGATTTGCCCCACCCCAGGGATCAAAAATTTTACAAGGGCTTACATGATGAAAACTTTAAAAGTCTTTTTGACCCTAACTGTAAGGCTTAGAACTACCAAATTTAGCATGCCACTTCATCTGGTAGACATCTACCCAGATTGTCCGATTTATAGCCCTTGGGACAAAATTGTCCCCACCCTCGGGGTCACAAGTTTTGCATATAAACTGAAAACTATAAGAATCATCTGGTTCCTAAATTTAGGTTTAGCAAATTTTGCATGTAGCTACATCTAGTGAACCTGTATCAAGATTTTTAAACCTATAGCCATGGGGGTAACACATTTTACAAAGGCTTAAGTGAAACTTTAAAAAGTTTCTTGTAGTGCATGAAGTCAATATGACTTAAGCTTATAAACTGATCAAGGGAAATAACTCCAGTTATGATCGATACATTTAGGTTGTTACCATTAAACCTCCATTGATTTCCAAACTGCTCTATAATATGATTGGTGTTGGGTGTTCATGTTTTTGCAAAAGAAAATGTTCAGTTTACAGTGAGAGAGATTTATTTTGATCTGAATAGTTATGCTTGAATGAGTTGAATATTTGATATAATGTAGGGTTTTTATCATTCAGTTTTTTGTTACAGAACTTTACCATTCATGCCAATGATAAGGGGGTTTTAGGCTTTTTTTTCAATGAAAGTTTATTGCCATACAGACTTCTTATGATTTATGTCTCTCTGAATGCCATTTAAGTGCATGATACATTTATTTAAAACGCAGTGGGGTGATACAGGGCCATCAAAGCCCTATTGATGAAAAGATTTTGAGAACAGAAATGATGGCTGTATCAAGCTATAAATCTATGACATTTGAGAGAATGGAAAAGACATGGTTTGACTTGAATTAAAAAATATCATGGAAAAAGGAAAAATTTCTCATTGCAGTTGTTCTTTTTCTTACAATCTTTTTTTCAAAAGTGTCAACCACAGGGAGCATAAAATTATAATTCAGTGATAATAGGCTGATTGAATTAGTTCACTGAAAATTTCAATGTTCTCCAGCTGTTGTTAGAGGCAGTCGAAGTGAGCGAGCCATGCCTACAGCAAGATTGGAAAAACAGTTAGAAAGAATGCAGATACAAGAAAAGACAGAGACAAGCAAAAGATATAACACTGTAAGAAAAACTACCTTCTTTTTTCTAGCTCAAGGTGAGCATTTGTAATTGACTGTTTCATTGTATCAGGCATCTGGATTTTGTTGTCATTCATGTATTTTTCATGAAGTAATCTCAATTTCTACCTCATGTGTAGTCCTTGAGGCCACCTTTCCTACCCAGTGTTCATAAAATTTCTTGAGACTTTTTACCTTGTCAATACCTTCACATGACATGTATATGAGCCATGCTCTTGTAGATGGGTGTTTAACTCTTTACCAAACGACAAAATTTTCGTCTTGTCCAAATTGAAAGCATTTGCAGACGACAAAATTAATGTGACTCAAAAATTGAAGTTTGTTTTGGGAAGGGTAGAAAACATTGCGGGAAAAGGAGAAAATGCTGGTTACCAGGATTTTCTCCTTTTCCCACAGTGTTTTCAAAAGGCTTCTTCGTCAGGGTCATGAAAAATAGCGATTGTTTGGTAAAGGGTTAATGTATCTCTTGAGATGCATCATACCTAGCAAGTCATCATATGATTATGGATCAATAAAATCCATTTTGTTTAGCATACAGTAAGTATGTGCTATTCATAAATATGTAAGCTACCAGTGTGATATGACTAAAATAATGTTGACAGTGGCATAAAACACCATTCAATCGATCGATTGATTGATCAACTAGCAGTTTGATAGACGGACCCACCGGCTGATCAATCAATCAATATTATTTTACCTTTTTGCAGATTGATGCAATACATATGAAAAACAAACGAATTGAATTTCAGCAGAAAAACAAACACACTGGTTGTGGTGAAAATACAATTAAGTATACCTCTCTACCAGACCGACCTGCAACAGTTATATATGGTAAGTAGTTTTTTTTTTTTTTTTGGGGGGGGGGGCGTTATTAGATTTTTATAAACCCTCCCCCTCAAAAAAAAAAAGTTTTATCACTGAATTTAGATAAGTAATAGCTGATAAACCATCAATGAATAAGAGAAAGAAGCATATGTGCTCTTTTAAATAAGTAGGTCCATTTCATGAAAGTAAATACTGGCACTGAAAAATGAACTTTCTAGCATGGTTAAATCACTTTTGTCAAACAAGTTTCAATTCTCTATGGAATGTTGTCCGAAAATTTTGAATGCCTTGCTTGTCTGGTGTAGGAGATAATGTACATTTAATGGAGACCATGTCTTTTCCTAAATTTCTGTTAAACATAACCTTTGTGACAAATTACTTATGTTTTTAAATCCTGCTTCTGACATCAAATATGTGTAAAACTTAGTTGAAACAAGTTCCATACCACAGAGACACATATTAATTCTGACAAAGGGAAATCAAACATCTCCCTTCTCCGATACAGTTTTGCTATAATCTTTAAAGCAAAGGGTCTCATTTTAAATATAACAATCATTGACTAACTTATATATTTATTTGAGCCATGGTCTGTGAAAAGGGGGCTTAATGCTTCTGCGAAAAGTATCGACCCAGGTCAGCCTGCACAGTCCACGCAAGCTGACCTGGGCCGAAACTTTTCGCTATCAGTCAATTTTCTGTTTGTCAAAGGACCACTCTACCTCATGATTAAGTCGGTTATTTAAAAAAGTGGCTATTATGGATCCATAATTATGTGATGATTGGGCCGGTATCATGTAGCACGGTGATGCATTAAGCCCCCTTTTGCCAGAGCATGGCTCATTTATTTGTTCACAATCCAAAGAACAAAATAATTTAAAACTTAGAAAATTTTAATATTCTTTGCCTTGTAATATCAACTTTAGGTTCATATTATTCCTAAAAAAGTAAATTTGCAGTGCTTAACTATGACACAAAGTATGCAGTGCAGTTAAAGGCTTATCAGACTGAAGTAAAAAGAGTTCAATATGAGTTTGAAAACAACTGTAAATATCTTTTAATGTAAATTAAACGTTTGCCTGTGTCTGGTTCATTGTAGTTCTAGACAGAAAAACATCATTTTAATGTCTTTTATGTCACAGCAGTTTATTTTTTTTATCTGAAACCTTCATTACAATATTGCAAGGCCTTCGTTACTGAAGGAAATGCATACATTTCAGAGGGACTGTGTTTCAGAAGAATCATTGGTCTGCTCTAAACTGTAATCCACATTTCTGAAAATTAAGTAAGATATCAATTAGATGGCAGGATACAAGTTACAAAATATTGCAACAGCAGCCAGACACAAAAATAACCTGTCGTTTCATCATTCCAAGCAATTTTCACTGTACATGATTTGTGTGAATGTATTCATATTTATAATTAAGTTTACATCTATTATGTTCCATAAAAACACAACAGACAAGAGTGCTTCGACCAGATGTGCTTGAAATTCATTGTAAAAGTTTTTAAAACGTTTGTTGCATCACTGTAACGAAGGTTTAAATTTAGTCTAATTGATAGTAAAAGTAAGAAGGCTTAGATGTGGTTTCATATAATCCTGAAATTTGATTTAGTTATGAACACATAAAATAGTTTTTAATGCAAAATATGATTTTCATGGCAAAAAAATAAGCCATGCAAAAGTATACCAGCTCTACTGAATGCCTTTCAGTGAAAATCTCACTCAAATCAGGCCTAAAAATCATGGGTCATTGACGTTTCTTGTCTGATGTATACCACAATGATAATGTAATATTGACGTCATTAAAGTACTGTTTGCCATCGAGAACATGATTTTTTATCAAGTTCCTTTCATAACGAAAGTTTAAGTAACTAAAGGGAAACATTAAATGGGCCTACTTATTGAAAATATTAAATCATAAAAATTGAAATATGTTTTTTAACCTGGTAGGATATTTATAACATCAAAATGTAGATGATGTAGTGACTAGCAAAATATGTAAATACTTTAACACAAATCTCAATGAACCAGTCATGGTTTGTGACAATTATGTTTCTGTCTAAAGAAGAACATCTTTTTTTATCAATCTGTAATATCATGGATAATGTTTAGATATGGTAATAGAAATATTGATAACTATATGGCCTGAAACAAGTAACTATAAAAGTAACATGCTTCATCACCATCCATTTTCATTGCCGTGATGACCCCACAGAAGTTTGGATTATACGTGCCACAAAGATTGACTGATTCTTACAAATTTGCAGAAACAAATCCAGGACAAATAGGTTGACATATTTATGGTAGAGAACTTGTCTCTGATTAAAATTAGAAATATGTTGTACAAAACTTGATACTCTGGATCTTAACCCTATTCCTGCTAAATAACTACAATTAAATTTTCTGTTCGGTAGTAAAAACCCTAATATTGCTTTTTCAAAAATATGTTTTGGGGAACAATATCTCTTCCTCGGACAGTGTAGATCTAAGATCAGACTGCATATTTCTATATAGTCTGATCTTGATCTACACTGTCCGCAAAAGGTCAGTGAGTCGCACTTAACAGCTTAAAGGTTAATGGACCGACCCACATGGTCACTTAAAGTTTACATGAGGTGGCCTTCAAGATAGATTTTATTGCACTTTAATCGTTTACCACACAATCCCAACCTTAAACAACTCTGAGAAAGAAATCTTTTTTATCTTAAACATTGTGGGAAAAGGAGGAAATGCTGGTAAACAGCATTTTCTCCTTTCCCCACAATGTTTTCTACCCTTCCCAAAACAAAGCTCAATTTTTGTGTCACATTTGTTTTGTAGTTTACAAATGCTTTCAATTTGGACTGGTCTAAAAAGTTGCTGGTAAGGAGTTCATTTTATCCCTGCATGTTTGTCTTTGCAGCTAGGAATAATTCATCTTCATCAAAGACCAGAACAGAACAGTCTATTCTGTCATCAAAGACCAAAGAATGGTTGATTCAACAAAATATTGGGGAAAGCTGGTGGCCAATCTTTCGCAGAGAAATTGAGAAACCATATTTTCAAGAGGTATTTCTTACAACCATTAGAACACCTATCACTTATCCAGTTTTTTGCTGACAGTGTAGATGAAGATCAGACTACACAGAACATGCAGTCTGGTCTTGATATCTCCCAGATCTCTAGTCATATATTCTCAGTGGATAAACAGGCTTGAAATTGCAATGAGTGTTATCTTTTGATTGAACAACCTGTTTAGTTGATGATCTAAGGGCTTAATTCTATCTGATGCTTTACTAAATCAGATTTGTGTTTTATAACCTTATAGAAGAAGGTTTTTAACCCTTTACCACACAATGATGAGTTTTAGCGACTCTAAGAAAGAGGTGTTTTGAAAACATTATGGGAAAAGGAGAAAATGCTGGTAACCAGCATTTTCTCCTTTTCCCACATTGTTTTCTACCCTATTATAGACAAATTTTATTTTTTGAGCTACATTTAAATTGTCTTCGGCAATTATTTTCAATTTGGACATATCTATATGAACCACGCTCTGGCAAAAGGGAGCTTAATGCATCTGCGAAAAGTATCGACCCAGGTCAGCCTGTGCAGTCCGCGCAGGCTGACCTGGGCCGAAACTTTTCGCTATTGGTCAAGTTTCTGTATGTCCAAGGACCAGTATACCTCATGATTAAGTCGTTTCTTTTAAAAAAAATGGATATTATGGATCCAATAGTATGTGATGGCTTGCTTTTTACCATGGATCACGGAGATGCATTAAGCCCCCTTTTGCTAGAGCATGACTCATATATATTGCTCGTGTGGTAAAGAGTTAATTGTCATTTGCAAATGCATTGGATTTGGACAAGATATTGTGTCATATGTTAAAGAGTGAAACAGAAATAAATATACCAGTGGACTGTCTAAATAAAAGTAATTTTTTCTGTGTCAGCTTTTGTCTATTTTCGGCTTGGCGTTTTTTGAAGAATATGTTGGGGTGTGTCATTGTCTGCATCATTATTGTCATGTAAAAACTTTGACATTTTATAATGTCTCTGTCGTTGCTGAAGATATTTACTTCAGCCTCAGACTAGTTGTTAACTTTCAAAAGGGGGATCAGTACCAGTACTGCAGGTAACCATCAAAATATCAAAATATTCACAAAGTTATGCCCCTTTTTCAACTTATAATTTTCACTGAAAATCAATCTATATCTTAAATTTCATTGAAAATCAATCTACTGGTATATCTGAAAACAACTGCAGCTGAGTGTTGGCACCCTCATGTAGTACTCTTGTTATGTTTTAATTTCTACCTCTCTTCATCCACTGTTTTTTCCCTTACTCATTTCTTCTTTCTTTTCATCTTAATTTTTAAGCCTTTTTTTTACCCTGAAAAATCAGGTTTTGAATACATTGAAAAAGGAGAAAATGCTGGTAACCAGCTACACTATAAATGACTAATACGATTTTTTACAACATTTAATTTGTCCTCTACAAATGCTCTGAATGTGGACAAGTCTAGAATTTTGTCTTTGGGTGAAGAGTTTGTTATTGCTTGTTCTTTTTGTAATGTATGATAAATATGTAATAATTACGCCCAGATTCAGGTAGAGGCTTGTTATGTCATTTACTTACATCTTTTATTCACAGTTGTGGAAGTTTGTTGAGAAAGATAGACGTCTATATGGACCTGCAGTGTCACCCAGGTCAGAAAAGGTGTTTTGCTGGACAAAATACTGTAGGCTGGACGAGGTTTGAACATCTATTTTCTTAAATCTTTACCAGACTACAAAATTATAGACTTGTTCGTATTGTAACCATTTACAGATGATAAAGTAAGTATTGTTAAAGTGCTGGGATTGGACTTTAAAATGGAGAAAATGCAAACTCTGAGTATTCTGTCCTTTTCCCACAATGTTTTCTCTCAGAGTTATCAAAGTTTTGGGTTGTTTGGTAAAGACTTAACTCTTACCACATAATTGCAACTTTTAACAGCCTTGATAAAGAAACCTTTTGGAAACATTGTGGGAAAAAGAGAAAATGTTAGTAGCCAACATTTTCTGCTGTTCCTATGATGTGTTCTACCCTAAGAGAGACAAAACTTCATGTTTTGAGGTACATTTGTCATCTGCAAATGCTTTCAGTTTGGACTTGTCCTAATTTTGTCATTTTGTAAAGGGGAAAGAAAATATTCATAGCAATTAAGGTCTCTAAGCCAGTATGACACAGGTAGATTTCAATGTTCCAAAAATCTTGTAGAAGTTCACAAAGAGAAAAATTTGAAGGAAAAGAAAAACTCTTTTTTGAATGACTTAAATGCTTTGAACGCAAGACAAAAGTTGATGGATATAGACCAAAACTAAGCGGAAAAATGAAGGATGGTCTCTCTATTTTTGTGGCATTTGTCGAAGACAATGCCACTATGAGATCAATAATAAATGTTCAATATTGAATTTTGAAGACCATGTATGGTATTTTGTCCAAAACCGAAGGAAGTAAACCCAATTAAACTCAATTTTTCAAGACAAATGAGTTTTTCAATAGCACTCAGATATATTTTAATTAATTGAATTTGAGAACTAGAGAATATTGTTTTAACCCTTTACCACACAATCCCGAATTTTAATAATCCTGAGAAGTAGGCCTTTTGAAAACGTTGTGGGAAAGGGAGAAAATGCTGGTAACCAGCATTTTCTCCTTTTCCCACAATGTTTTCTAGACTACCTGATTCAAATCCAATCATTTGTGCCATACAAATTTTGTCGTCTGCAAGTGCTTTCAAATTGGACCCGTCTAAAATATTCTCGTTTGGGAAAGAGTTAAGATTTTTTTTTTTTTTTCTCCAAGTCATTAAAATATGAGTTGTTTGGTGAAAACAAAATTTTTAATATTAGCCAAACATCTTGAAGTCATTATTACTGCTAATCAAATTTGCAGCAGACAACTTTAAATCTTTACCACACAATGACGCCTTTTAACGCCCCTGAAGAAGAGGCCTTTTGAAAACATTGTGGGAAAAGGAGAAAATGTTGGTAACCAGCATTTTCTCCTTTTCCCACAAAGTTTCTACCCTAACAAAGAAAAGTTGCGTCATTTGAGCCACTATGAAATTGTCGTCTGCAAATGCTTTTAATTTGGATAGGTCTTAAATTTTGCCGTGAGGTAAAGGGTTAAGTCTTTACCGGACAACAAATTATAGACGAGTCCAAATTGAAAGCATTTGCAGACGACAATATAAATATGACTGAAAAATTAAAATTTGTTTTGGGAAGGGTAGAAACCATTGTGGTAAAAGCGGAAAATGCTGGTTACCAGCATTTTCTCCTTTTCCCACAATACTTTCATACGGTTTCTTTTCAGGGGTTGTTAAAATTTGGCATTGTATGGTAGAGGGTTAACTCAGAGAAAAAGTTATAGACTAATCCAAATTGAAAGCATCTGCATTCTAAACTGAGCCCAATTGATGGAATTTGTATCAGAAAGTTTGAAATCAATGTAGGAAAGGGAGGATGTGCTAGTTACTGGTGACATAATAAATGCTGCTCAAAGGATGATGATGTTTTTAAGGAGGTAAAAAACATTTTGGGAAAGGGAGAAAATGCTGGTTATCAGCATTTTCTCCTGTTCCCAATATGTTTTCAAAAGCCAAACAGTCATTGAAACACATGATTGTTTGGCACAGAGTGAAGCACATCTTACAGTCCCTTTGGTCTTTGTTAAATACAAGGTGTACTGTAAGTACAAACTGCCTATATGACCAACCCAATATATACTGGGTGTTTTTTTTTATTTTTGGGGGAGAAGAAATTTGTTATTTTAGAATTAAACATTTTAGATTTTTTTTTCTGTAAGTAAGACTAAATACTCACACAGATTTTTTTTTTATTTAAGGTAAAAGTTGTTATTTTAGCAGAAAACCCTACAAGT
The DNA here is from genome assembly GCA_946811185.2 of Hippopus hippopus. Taxonomy (NCBI): domain Eukaryota; kingdom Metazoa; phylum Mollusca; class Bivalvia; order Cardiida; family Cardiidae; genus Hippopus; species Hippopus hippopus. Next base: position 25,420,425 of record OX328106.1, on the reverse strand, counting down.
GGACATGATGGTGCTAATGGTAAGTCCCTTACAGCCTATAGACAGCCTATAGACACAATTGACCTTTCTGTAAACGCGAGTTTGGCATGCCCACCTTAGTAACGTGGTATTTCGGTTGTTAAGCCTGACAAACAAACCAAAAAATAGCGTCGAATACAAAGAGAAAGAACGTTTATTTCAGTTTTATTCTAGCTGGTATTTCGCTCTTGGTTAATTACCCCAACTTTTTCCCCAAACTTTCTTATCAATTCGAATTATATCTCCAACATAACCAGAAAAAATACTGAAAATAATGTCATATTTATGATATTTTGAGAAGTAAAAATGATGCAAATATGTTCGTAAATCCATGTTCGGTCACAGTATTTGAAATAAAAATACACTGTGAGTAACTTACTGTCGGCAACATATATAATTACTAAAAGGGACATAAGTTTTTAAGACATTTCGTCAGTATTTAACATAATTTGACTGTAAACAATATAGGAAAAGGATTTACAATTGAACCCTTTACCACCAAGTCCCGTCCTTCATCGACCTTGAAGAAGGAGACTTTTGAAAGATTTCTCTCTTTTCTTGGCTGTTTTCTACCCTTTCAAAGACAAATCTCATCACTTGAGCAACATCTACTTTGTCAACAGCAAACATTTTCAAAATACATGTACGCAAATCCAATGTTTTGTTGTCTGGTTAAGAGTTAATTAACACCTCGAATACCTGTTTGAGTCTGAAAGGTGCAATAGTATTTATTTATTATGTTTAAAATGCTTGAATTTCACAGACTTTTTATTGATAGATAACACAATTGCTGTTTTGATAATTAAATAGATACGATCAAATTAGCTCATGTTTATAACAAATTGTGTCTAACCTTTTTGTTTACATGACGTTCAATGCTTCGTTTTGATTGGCCGAAAAGACCTGCGAAGACCTGTCAATCAAAATTGGCAGAAAGGTCAATTTCATCCTTTACCAGACCACATGTTGGATATGTCCAAATTAGAAGCATAATTATGCACTTGACAAAAAAAATGTGGATCAAATAACTGGGGTTGCATTTTTAACTCTTTACCACACGACAAAATTTTAGATTTATCCGAGCGGAAGAAATTTACAGACTAAAATTTACATTTTTTTCAAATAATAGCATTTTGACCTTGAAAAGGTAGAAACCATTGTGGGAAAAGGAGAAAATGCTGGTTATCGGCATTTTCTCCTTTTCCCACAATGGTTTCAAAAGCATTCTTTCTCAGTGGGGTTAAAACTCAGGGTTGTGTGGTAAAGGGTTAAAGAACAGAAAAAATGGTTGAAGAAGGAGAAAATACTAGTTATCAGCATTTCTTTCTTTTCCCACAATGTTTGCAAAAGTCATTTTGCCCCCAAGGTCATTTAAACTTTGGATCATATTGTAATGGGTTAAGCTGTTCAACAAATAATCCCTTGTAAAATGATAAAAAAAAAAGGAGGCTCATAACATCATGAAAAAAGAAGAAAATGCCAATAAATGATAAAAGCCAAACCTTCTGCACTTAAATTTGAAAACATTCTGAGAAATTTAAAAAAAGAAAGTTCATCAGAAGCACCTCTTTCCTTAGAAGTATGAGTTTTCTTTTCCATCAGAATTCAAGTAACATTTGACTGGTTTTGTATGTGTGTGGAATGAACACATTCGAAATGCCCATGTTCTATCATAGATAATTCTTAAATTAACACCAAAATTTAAAACTTTTCTGAGTGAAAGTATTTGCAGATGACAAAATAAACGTGACTCCTTTCTTCCCACCATCATTTGTACCCTATCAAAGACAAAAATCATCATTTGGGCTGTTTCAGCATACCTCCAATGTACTGATTCCATGTAGTCATTGCATTAACTCTTACCACACAATCCTGAGTTTAAACAAACCTAAGACTGCTTCTGAAAACATTGTTGGAAAAGGAGAAAATGCTGATAACCAGTGTTTTCTCCTTTTTCCAAAATGTTTTCTACCCTATTAAAAAGAATTTCCATCATTTGAGTCACATCTAAATTGTGGTCTACAAATGCTTTCAATTTGGATAAATTTACATTTCTGTCATTTGGTAAAGAGTTAAGGCTTTTTTGATATCCCTTTTTTGTATTATTTTTTCGAATACTGTTTTTGTTCTTTTTTTACAGGATTAGCATTTGGTGTGAAGCGAGGACACCCAATACCAAGATAGTTGGTGTTTTTTTTTTTCCTTCATATATCTGCAACTTATAACCTGTTTACTTTTTACCAGACAAGAAAATTTGAAACTGGTCCAAATTGAAAGCATCTGCAGAGGACAAATTAAATGGGCACAAATGGTGGGATTTGTTTCAAAAAGAGTGAAAAAAATATAGGAAAAGGAAGATTTGTTGGTTTTCAACATTTTCTCCTTTACTCACAATGTTTTCAAATCTTTCAAATCTTTCTTCCTCTGGGTTGTTTAAATTTGGAATGGTTTGGTAAAGGTTTTTTAATTGATTAATTATGTTGCTGTTTTCAACATTATTTTAAAACCTATTAGTTAAGCCAAATTTTATCTGTTATCTGCAGATTCTTTCAATTTGGTTGAGTCGAAAAGTTTGTTGTGTGGTAAAACCAAGCCTTAGAGCGCTACATTATCATGTAGGAAAAACAGCCAAAGTGTTGATTTTTCATGGTTGTTTTTATCAGATTCTGATATAAGGTAGCAGATATTTTAGATCTAAGATCAGACTGCACACTCTACGATAAGATAATACATTTCCAAAAATTACATGATTCTCCATTTTACAGTTTTTTGAAAACATTGTGAAGAAGGAGCTATTGCTTGCTGCAAGCCTTGCTCTTTTCCTGACTGTATTTTTTGTTATACATGTATAAACCCCCATAACATTGTGGAAAATGAGCGTTTGCTTGTCACAGGCAGTTACTCCACTTCTGACTATATTTTTCATAATAGAGCCCTGCGGTGCTGAACCTAGATTTAATTGCTTGTGCGAACAGTGTATATCCACGATGATGCAGCACAGAATTTGCAGACGTTCCCACAAAACAAAGTGTAGTATTTCATCTTTAGTTGTGTCTGAGAATGTCCACTTTGTTTACATATGAGACATGCTCTGGCAAAAGGGGGCTAACTGCATCACCAGGATGCATTATACCAAGCAAGTTATCACATGATAATGTCTATTAACCTATCCTGACATAGACTGCTCCTTTGACTTGCAGAAAATTGTCCAGTAGCAAAAAATTTTGGCCCAGGTCAGCCTGCGTAGACTACGCAGGCTGACCTGGGTCGATACTTTTTGTAGATGCATTAATCCCCCTTTTTACAGAGCATGGCTCATGATTATATTTAGCATTATAAAGGTTGAAAATAAATGCTTTAAATGAAGAATTCCTCCATTCATCATAAATATTCCTTGATTGTTTGCATATCCAAAGCTATGATCTGCTCCTCTTCTCTGAAATAAATTCTGCTGAAAAATAATCTATAAGGCATATCAAGTGACAGATTTTTTTTTAAATTTTCAGTTTAAACAACATATATCAGGAATTGCAACATGACATTCAAGGCTTTGTCCCACCAAAACATGGCAATTTGAAAGGCTGGGCCCACCAAGGTACATGTATATTTTGTCAAGATTTGTTTGAAAGGCCACCCTTTGAAAAGGCCACCTGTACTTAACACTTTTTTGCCGGTATAGGCCAAGTTCCTGATCCATTGTACTGATTGAACTTAGAATAGGAACAATATACATTCTAATGCAAAAAAAATAAATTGAGCCATGCTCTGGCAGAAGGGGGCTTAATGCTCCATGATAAATGATACCAAGCAAGTCATCACATGATTATCGATCCATAAAATCAATTTAGTCAAACAACTGACTGAATTATGAGGTACACTGGTCCTTGGACATGCAGAAAATTGACTAATAGTGATAAGTTTTGGTCCAGGTCAGCCTGTGCAGAATGTGCAGGCTGACCTGGGTCGATACTTTTTGCAAATGCATTAAACCCCTTTTTCACAGAGCATGGCTCCAATGTATTTGAAGATATTTCTGGAGCCAAATCTTAAATTTCTTTTTCTTGCATTTCTCTTCCCATTTATTGGTAGTTTGTAAATTATTTGCACACTCTATTCCGTGATAAGACAAACTTGGTAGGATTATAAAAAACCTGAATAACCCACTCTAAGCATGAAAGTATTATCTTACCCTGAATTTAACTCTTTGCCAATCAACAAATTTTAGACTCTTCCAAGTTCAAAGCATTCTACAGACGACAAATCTGACAGTGGTACAAATGAATTGAAGTTCTTTGTCAAGGTAAAAGACATTGTGGGTAATGTAGAAAATGCTAGTTAGCAGTATTTTCTACTTTTTCTACAATTTTTCCAAAGAGCCTCTACCTCAGGGTCGTTAAAACAGCAGATTGTGTGGTAAAAGTTAATTGATTTAGTGCAATATGCATACCAGTTTTTGACATCACTTTTCTCTTTCAAATTGATTATCTAGTTAACCCTTTACCACACGGTAAAATTTTAGACCTATCCTAATTGAAAGCATTTGCAGACGACAATTTCATAGTAGCTAAAATGACACAATCTTTCTTTGATAGGGTAGAAAACTTTGTGAGAAAAGGAGAAAATGCTGGTTACCAGCATTATCTCCTTTTCCCACAATGTTTTCAAAAGGCTTTTTCCTCAGGGTCGTTAAATGTCCTCATTGTGTGGTAAAGGGTTAAGAATTAAGAAAGTCTATTTCATAAATTTAGTACTTTAAGGTTAACCCTTTACCACACAGGGCCAAGTTTCAACACCTGGCCAGGTACCTCTGTGGTTAGCATATCTGACTCATGACCAGGTAGTTGTGGGTTTGATACCTGGATGAGGCAAACTTACTTTCTGGCAATTTTACACCTCTCACCTTATGCACATGAGAAAAGTAGTTAGTGGCTTGGAAATGAACTCATGTCAGTACTGGTGTGAGAAAGCCAGGAAACACATATGTAGGTGCACTGACGACCATGATATGACCTAAGCTGCTGACAGTGTTAAACCTCAATACAGATCAAATCAAACAAAGTTTCTACAACCCATAGAATTAAGGTTTTCGAAAACATTATTGGAAAAAGAGAATATTCTGATAACTACAATATTTTCCACCTTTGCATAGAAAAATCCTATTACATGTATAAGCAACATTTCATTTGACATCTGCAAATGCCTTCAGTTTGGACAGGTCTAAAATTTTGTCACCTGGTACAGGATAATGGTACTTGGATGTACTGTTTGTCAATACAGGTGTCTTGCTGCTGAATTCTGTTTTAACATGGCGAGTGGAAGATCTGGGTCGTAGCCAAATAAGGAATCTACATCAAGGTCATGGCTGGGAAGTGTTTACAGATGAAGTATTATCCTACCTCAATCTCCATACCAAACATCCACTGGTGTTTATGCTCTGGGGTAAAAAAGTGCAACAAAAAGGATCTTTGATCAATGGGGTATGGTGGTGTAGTTCAGTTCTACTTTAACCATTAGGCTGCTATGCACAACTCAATGGCCTTTTGCATACAGTGTAGATCAAGATCAGACTGCACAAAATGTGCAGTCTGATCCTGGATCTACACTGTCTGATGAGGAGATATTGGTACCCAAAAATTGATATTGAAATAACCATATTCAGGTTTTTCCAATTGACTTGAAAGTTTAAGTCAAGCTATGAAACCATTACCACACAACAGAAGCTTAAGCTCATTCATATTGAAAGCAATTTTAGAGGAGAAACTAAACATGACTCATTTGGTGACATTTCTTTTTGTAACAGTAGAAAACATTGTGGGAAACACAATGTTTTTATAAGGTTTTTTTCTTAAGGCTCTCTAAAACTCAGGATTGTTTGATAGAGAGTTTACCTCTGGCTAGGTAGAACACAGGATTGATATGTTAAATTGTTAAACCAACATCAGAACACAAATGTTGCTGGATTATTTTTGTGCATTTGCCCTATGTTGATGTAGATCAAGATTAGACTGTACATAATGTTTCATACCTTTTTGAGATAACAGGGCATTTCATACCCAGGTCATTTTGTACTTAGGTCACTTTATACAGTTTTTGTTTGGTAAGTACATTCCTAATGCCCCCTTTTTTTCTGCACTTTAGCATTTATTCTTTTTCCCAAACAACAAAAGTTAGACTCTTCCAAATTCAAAGTAAATGTATTCTACAAGTTTGAAATAGATACAAATGAACCAGAGTCCTCAGATATGGTAAACATTGTGGATAAAGGAGAAAATGCTTGTTACCAGCATTTTCACCATTATCCACTATGTTTTCAAAAGCCATCTTTCACAAGGTTGTTAGATCTAAATGTTCGAATTGTTTGGAAAAGGTTTAAAAAAGGATTAAACCTTTACTACATGACAAAAGTTTAGACTCGTCTAATTTGGAGTTTAGTTGATGACAAATAAAAGGTGGCTAAAATATTGGAACTTGTCTATGAAAGGCTAGAGAACATTGTGAGAAGAGGAGAAAATACTGCTTTCCACAATGTTTTCAAAAGCTTCCTTTGACAGAGTTGTTGTCTACAAATGCTTTCAATTTGGACTGGTATAAAATTTTATTTTGAGGTAAAGGGTTTAACTCTTTACCAAACAACAAAATTTTAGACTGGTCCAAATTGAAAGGAGTTGCAGATGTCAAAATAAATCTGACTGTAAAATTGAAACTTGTTTTTGAAAGGAAAGAAAACGTTGTGGGAAAAAAAGAAAATGCTGGTTACCAGCATTTTCTCCTTTTTCTACAATGTTTTCACAAGGCTTCTTTCTTAGGGTCGTTAAAAGTCGGGATTGTGTGGTAAAGGGTTTAATCAGGGAATTTGTGGTATAGAGTTCAAACACCATTCTAACATGATCTGCTTCTTGTTTCAGAAAATCCACTGGGTTTTGGAGGCTCCCCATCCATCCCCAATGTCCGCATGGAAAGGATTTTCTGGATGCAAACATTTTTCAAAATGTAATGACATTCTAGTGAAACAAGGAAAGAAACCAGTTGACTGGAGCTTTCTGCCAGAAAGCTTGACAGCCAGCCGATGAACACATTTAGACTGATGACTTCACAAGCTTCAAGAATGAAAAAATTAACCCTAAGGCTGCTAAGTGTGAATCAAGGACCTTTTGCAGACAGTGTAGTTCAAGATCAGACTGCACAGAATGTGCAGTCTGATCTTGATCTAGACTGTCCGACAAGGAGATACTTTTCCCCAAAAAACTACCTTTAAAAAAAAAATCAAAATTTGGGTTTTCATTATCAGCTTGAAAGTTCCATTTTACTTATTTAGCAGCTTAGGTGTTAAAAGGGCAATGAACAAGATTTTGTTTCACACATTTTGTTTAAGGAAGTCTTAACAAACAGTGCTTATTTTCATTGGCATGCAAAACTTTCTTTATATTTAACATGTAAATGGAAAAACTTGAAGAATACTCAAGGAATTACAGAGTTTATTTTGGTATTTTTACAGTAAAATTTCCTATTCCATTAGTTGATGATACAGCCACATCTGACTGATAAGGAATATATACATTTTTAATACGAAGAAATATTGGTTGACCCCTTTTTATCACATAACTCCGCTTGTTTTCAATGTAATACAGCCATTACGAATTTTCTTATCTCACACACGTATGAGATAAGAAAATAGTGCTGTACTTGGTCAACACTCTGTAATTATACGCTTCTTTTCTAAAACATTGCTGACGTAGGCTCCTGAAGGAAATTAATGGTCAAAATTCCTAATCATGATAAAGTTGTTAATTTAATCACTTTAAGATTCAAAACAAAATCAATATATGCAAGTTTCTTTGAAACTATTTTTCATTCATAATGTACCTGTCAAAGAAGTGCATAGGCTTCATGTAAATTTCACTACACATTATACATGTATGCCTCTGTTTTAATACATTATGGAAAATAATTTCTTTTATACAGATATGTGATAAAAAGAATCTGACACTTGTCGGCTTTTGAGGTAAAAATTTATTAAACTTGTCCACAAAAAAATTTTATTAAGCTTGCCAAAGGCTCGTTTAATAACATTTTTGTAGACTCGTTTAATAAAATTTCATCTCAAAAACCAACTCATGTCAGATCCTATATATCTCAGTAACCCCGACTATAGTTTTGAAGGTTTGGGATTAAGTCTCACTCATGGCAATTTTTTTTTGTGCTTTATTTTCCCAGCAAAGGGGGTAAACAGTCATAACCTTATAATTTTTTTTTCCTTACAAAATATCAACTTTCTATCACCCCCTGTTGGGGGGGGGGGGGGGGGGGGGGGCAGGGCAGAAGGGGTGGTGGTCAAACTTATGATTGATTTTCATTTAAACCCTCATACAGATAATAAAATTTTAAACTCATCCAAAATCAAAACATTGTAAAACATCAAATTAAATGTGGATCAAATGAGAATATCACTTTGAAAGGGTAGCCAAAACTGTGGTAAATGGGAGACATTCTGGTTACCAGCATTTCCTTCTTTTAACCATGATGCTCCCAAAGGCTTTTTCAGAACTGCAAAAAAATGGAATCATGTAGTAAAGAGTTAACTCTTTACCAGACCTCAAATTTAACCCAAATAACAAATTTAGATTCTTCCAAACAGAAACCTGCTGCAGACAACAAATTTGAAAATTAGTGTAAACATACTAAAAATCTCTGATATGCAGGAAAACATCGTAGGAACAGGAGAAAGTGCAGATAACCAGTATTTTCTCCTTTTCTGACAATGTTTCCAAAGGCCATCTTCCCCCCAGGTTGTTTAAATGATAAAAGTAATTGCAAATGAGAAATAAGATTTGACCCTTGTAGCCGTGAAGCTTGATTTAATTGAGTATGTGGACAGTATAGATGAAGATCAGACTGCACAGAATGTACATCCTGATATGGGATCTGCACTGTTTGCTTGTATGCCGTATGTCCTGTCAAAAAAGAAAAAAAAGCCTAAAAATTACAATATATGCATCTTTTGTACCAATTTAGAATCTCTATTTCATTTAGCACTACAAGCCTTAACCCTTTACCGTTCAATGCCGACTTATAACAACCCTGGATAAGAAGCCTTTTAAAAACATTGTGGGAAAAGGAGAAAATGCTGGTAACCAGCATTTCCTCCTTTTGCCACAATGTTTTCTACCCTATCATAGGAAGATTGCACCATTTGAGCCACATTAAAATTGTCATCTGCAAATGCTTTCAATTTTGACAAGGCTAAAGTTTTGTCATCTGGTAAAGGCTTAATGCAACAGACAATTTTTTCCATCTTACAGTGACATCACTTTTGAAAAACTGTTGCAAGCAGTTTCTTCTTTTATTACTTTGTTTTTTATTTACATCTAGGCATTAAACTTAAAATTTTTGTTATTCCTCTTACTTTGTTGTATTTGCTTTCTGACCAAAATGGTTTTTTAAAAGGCTGTTCCCTTGATACTTATTTCAGGAAGAAATGATTTAAAATTACAGTGCATTTTAGCTCCTTGCCCCTATATTTTCTTGAATCAGTATAGATCAAGATTACACTGCACGAAATATGCACTTTGATCTTTTATCTGCACTAGGCATTGCTGAAACACTATCTATAGACATGAGCACTTGACCAAAATAAAAGTATTTAAAGGGGACAAATTAAATGTGGTTCAAATGATAGGATTTTGATTTTAATAAGGATCAAACATTTTGGAAAAGGAGAAAATACTGGTAACCATCATTTTCTCATTTTCCCACAATGTTTTCTAAAGCCTCCTTCTCTAGGGTTGATAAAACATAGGATTTTTTTGGGGGGAGGGCCGGGGGGAGGGTTAACCCTTTACCAAACAATCCCTGGTTTTTACGACCCAGAGGCAGAAGCCTTCTGAAAACATTGCAGGAAAAGGAGAAAATGCTGGTAACCAGCATTTTCTCCTTTTCCTACAATGTTTTCTACTCTTCGAAAGTCAAGTTTCAATTTTATAGTCACATTTGTTTTGTCGTCTGCAAATGCTTTCAATTTGGACTAGTCCAAAATTTTGTCGTTTGGTAAAGAGTGAAAGTACATGTCTACATTAAGTGAGCCAGTAAAGGAAGACTCAAATGCTGCAAGTTTACAGCCTGTTTTGGGCATGTAGAACTCACAAAGTGCTGATATCTAAGATCAAACATCTCTGCAATCTGGCCAAAACCTAAACTGTCTGCAGAAACTTTTTTGTAACTCTTTCCTTAGCCTGGGTCCACGTGGTAATAATTTTAATTATTCCGTATCATGCTTTCCTAGGAGTCTGCTACTGATCTTTGGCAACTATCTGTTTATCACTTTTTGACAAAGTAACGTCTGAATAATAGAAAAGGAAAAAATGAATGGACTGGAACCCAGGCTACTCTTTACTAGACAACAAAATTTCAGGCAAGTTAAAGTTAAAAGCATTTGCAGACAACAAATCAAATGTGCCTCAAACAATGGGAACTGTCTTTGAGAGGGTAGAATACAATGTGAAGAATAGGAGAAAATGCTGGTTAATATGGTTTCTAAAGCCTTCTTGTTAGGGTCATTTAACCCTTTACCACACGATGCCGACTTTTGACGCTCCTGGAAAAGAAGCCTTTTGAAAACATTGTGGGAAAAGAAGAAAATGCTGGTAACCAGCATTTTCTCCTTTTCCCACAATGTTTTCTACTCTATCAAAGAAAAATTACACCATTTGAGCCACACTGAAATTGTCTGCAAGTGCTTTCAATTTGAACAAGGCTAAAATTTTGTTGTCTGGTAAAGGGTTAAACATGCAATTTTTCTGTAAAGGTTTAACCCTTTATCACATAATCCCGAGTTTTAATGACCCCAAGGAAGAAGACCTTTTGGAAACACTGTGAGAAAAGGAGAAAATGCTGATGACCAGCATTTTCTCCCTTTTTCCACATTGTTTTCAACCCTATTAAAGACAAAGTCAATCATTTAAGTCACATCTGAATTGTTGTCTGCGAATGCTTTAAAGTCTACGTTTTTGTCGTGTTGTAAAGATCAATATTAAGTTGTACATAATGTACATTGTATGTTGAGACTTTTTAATTTTGTAGCTAGAAAGAATGGAAATTTGAATAAACAATAAAAACGGAGGAATGTTTACCATAAAATTTTAGCCATACTTCTATTCTGGCTGAAATATTTTGGTGCTTCCTTTTCTTCTTTTTATCATCTTGTTCCCAAAGACTTCCACATTTGTACCCTTGAAAAGCCAGCCAAGCTTGTATGATCATCCTACTGCAACTTAGAGAAGGAATCTTTACCAGAGTACTAAAATTTAGACTTGTCAAAACTGTAAGCATTTGTAAGAGACAAATACATGTGAACCATTCTCTATGAAAAGGCGGTAGATGCATCTGCAAAAAGTGTCAACCTCGGTCAGACTGTATGCTCTGCTTAACCCTTTACTACACAATCCCGAGTTTTAACAACCCTGAGAAAGAGAGCTTTTGAAAACATTGTGGGAAAAGGAGAAAATGCTGGTAACCAGCATTTTCTCCTTTTCCCACAATGTTTTCTACCCTTCCCAAAACAAATTTCAATTTTTCAGTCACTTTTATTTTGTCGTCTGCTAATGCTTTTAATTTCTACTAGTCTAAAATTTTGTCGTTTGGTAAAGAGTTAAATCTTTAAGACATTAGACTTGTCCAAACTGAAAGCATTTGCAAAAGACAAGATGTAGCTCAGATGAAGTGATTTGTTTTAGAAAGGGTCAAAAACATGGTGAGGAAAGGAGAAAACATGGGTTCTTTTACTCTTCTAGTCTGAATTTTGCAGCTGATTTCTTCAATACATACACTGGTTATTTTTAACATCAAAGAGGTCAAGCTTTGATGAAAAAATAAAGTATAAGGTTAGAAAAAAGAGAAAGATAAAATCATAAAATATTTTACTTACAAAATTATAAAGACTTGAAGCCTTCTAAAATGAAGAAATTCTAACCCAATATTTCAAGCTATAGACACACCCCAAGCTTTCAAGCTATAAATATACCCACAGGTTTCATACCCCCAGGTGTCAAACAAAAGACATTTATAAGCCCAGGTTTCAAGTAATATAGAAAAAATCCAGGTTTCAAATATAAACACCCAGTAAGTTTCAAGCGATCGACACACCCCCAGGTTTCAAGGAATAGATGCACCCCCAGGTTTCAAGCTACAATCATACCCCCAAGTTTTAAATCTTTACCAAACAGCAAAATCTTAGACTAAGCCAAATTGAAATCATTTGCAGATGAGAATTTGAATTTAGCTCAAATGATGGAATTTGTCTTTGACAGGGTAGAAAACATTGTGGATAAAGGAGAAAATGCTGGTGTCCAGCATCTTCTCCTTTTCCCACAATGTTTACAAAAGGCTTCTTTCTCAGGGTTGTTAAAGCTCGGGATTGTGTGGTAAAGAGTTATAAGCAATAGCCATACTTCTGAAAGATTTCAAGCAATTCTGGAACTCCGTCAATTTTTATGAGATCTAATATGTTAGACATCATGCTTACTTGAACATGATTGACACATGTTACCAATAATGTGACATTCCCACAAACCTTTGCTGAATTCTAAATCTAGAAATACATTAGGAGGCAAAATAGCCTTTTCAGGAAATACCACTGAAAATTATTTTTATATTACATTTGCCTTTCTTCTTTCCTGATGGTTTGCTAGTTATCATCTTTCCTAATTCGGTGATAAATCTTTGTTTAGTTTTAGCACTATGATAAAAATCTGAAGGTTGAATCCATGAATTTGTGCGTGGAAAACATTTTAAAGTGTACCTTCTGTGCGCAGTGATTTGGATCTTTTAAATATACATCTTCACTCGTTTTCATCCACTTTTTAACCATTTTTTTCTTTATTTTATGAAACTATAATCACTCTTGTATCTTCATGCCAAATATTTCCCCTGATGGTTGCAAGGTTGCACAGATTACGGCAGATAGAAAATGCATTTTATTCTATTGCGGCTAGCCATAGACATTACAACCACAGTTTCCTGTTTAAATTGAAGACAAATTCCTAAAGTTTCCTAACCCCATACACGTTATATTCATTTTTATCAACGTTTACACAGCTGACTAGATTATAACACCGTCAAGTTTTAACAGCGTTTGTTTACTCTGGCTGTAAAGATGCCTCTTTAAGTCAAAAAAATATCCTTAAATGCAAATTTTAGTGACTGAGTTACAGGTCAATAAAACTGTTGGTTCTGTTATTGTTTATTGTATTGTGAAATTCTGTTTGATTTTTTCTACCAAAGTGAGTTCCAGAAGCTAGATAGAAGACATAGATCTACCTTTTTTTTTTCAGTATTTCTTATCAGCAACTAAAGGTTTTCCAGAAAAATGACGAGAAAAACAATCAACTTCTTTTTGGGAAATAACTCATTTTAATTATATATTCATTTACTAACTAGTTCGTTCTTTTTTCTTCTCTTTTTTCTTCTGTCGCCCGAACATTTATGTTCACTCTGATTCTAGTTTCGTGAAACGTGAAAAATTAATGGTCTAAGGGAGAAAACTCGTACATACTTCATTCGTTACTGTAAACCAGAGTCGCGTCCCTTATGCTTGTGGACAGCATAAAACCAAAGACGAACGAAATTCTGTCTCGCATTAATGTCGATACAGACGATCGGCATCAAACGATTTTATTTTTCTCCGTGGTGCCCTTATTACATCTGATGTACTTTTACGATAGAATCATGCATGTTTCAATTTCTGAAAATGTCATTACAAAAGACAGAATACATTACATTACAATCAAACACAAAACAAAACGAAACTTTTTATAACCAGCCGGTAGTCTCCCTTGTGTTTCATCACATTATTTGTAAACACAATGTTCAACCGCCAAAATTCAAAGTGTGGAATAACGATTTGTCTATCAAGGTAAGATTTTACCCAGAAATTCATTTTCGTTAAATATAGTAAGCTAGACATTCCATCAATAGATATAAATAAATCTGACCATTTATTTCAGTATCACTAGGCATATCTTTTAATGTCGCGTACAACTTTTTTTCTCCATAAAAAGGCGTTTATCATATTCATCAAATGTAGGTTGAAGTTGTCGTCTCGGTAAATTCAGTTGGAAACTTTTGAATGCGAGAAACACGTGAACGAAAAAAAAAAAGACCCATGTAATGAAATATTTGGACTTTTATCAAAGCTTTCTCTGCGACTGAACATCCGACATTGATCGTTTGAGAGTAGGATTCATTACGTGACCCAAATGGAGGCGATGTTCATTGTACACCTCAAGTCGGAATACTTGCGAAAGTCTTGTCAAAATTTACTAGAATCTTCGTTACATTTAGAAGTACATAATTATTATACTCGTAATTTTACAAAGTCTTAATTTGATTTGTCTTGTACGGTTCTTCTCTTAATGGTAAATTGGCAGAAATAAGGTAGGCTACTCTATATAATTTTGAATTAGGGCTGTACGAGTTTTCTCCCTTAGACCATAAAATAACTCGCATGTCCTTTCACAACCAGTTCGCAATATGGGCATTACATATCACTCTTCACTACACAAGTAGAAAATTAGATTTGTCCAGATTGAAAGTATTTGCAGACAACCATTATTTTAATTGGTTCAAATGGTGATATTGTTCTTTGATAGAGTAGAAAACAGTGGAGAAAAAGAAAATGCTGGTGACCAACTAACACCTGGTATCCCATAATTTGCCATTTCAATCATGAAATTATGGGGACTTATTATGAAGTTATCTATAGATCTGCAGCTGAAGGGAATGCTCAGTCACTTAAAAATGTCTTTGTTTGCATTGATCAGGATTATATATAATTAATTCGCTTTTTCAAGTAACCCTCTTTCACTTCTACCAATTTATCCTTTGTGTGTATGACTAACTCTCTTTGGCTCAAACAAAGTCCCTATCTTTATTAAAACATCCTCTAATGTGGCAAAACATATTGTTTACTCTGATAATGATATTATTTGCTTAATGAAAGTATGCTGCAATGTAAATGGAAATCTTGGGTGCTGGCTGTGCTAAAATCATGGAAACTTTTGAAAGAATTTAATTGCCGCACCTATAAGCAGAGTTTCATTTGATGCACATTCTCTGCACAAAGATAAAGTAGCAGGACCCCTCTTACATTTCTTGTCTGTGTTCAATGGGACAACATCTAAATTAAGTAAGATATGCTCTGTGAAAAGGAGGTTTGATGCATCTGCAAAAAGTATTGACCCATGTCTGCTTGGTTAGCAGCATTTTCTCCATAAGATTTCTACAGTGTTGTCAAAGGTCGTCTTCCCCAAGGTCATTAAGAAAATGAGATAGTTTGGTAAAGAATTATCAATGTAAGTGACATTTTTCTCTGAAGAGACAAAAAGCCACATGTTCCCCTTTTTACAACATGCACTTGCCTATTGTGTTTTATTAGTACTAAATTCTTGTAATTATAGGCATGAATTTCCAACTATTATTTTTTTTCCTGGCCAATGAAACTCCAGGTTTCAGAATATAAGCACCCTTAACTCTTTACCAAATGACAAAATTCTGCCCAAATTGAAAGCTTTTGCAGATGACAAACTAAATATTGCACAATTTTGAATTTTTTTTAAAGGGTAGAAAACATTGTGGGAAAAGGAGAAAATGCTGGTTACCAGCATTTTCTCCTTTTCCCACAATGTTTTCAAAGGCTTCCCTTCTTAGGGTCGTTGACTGTTGGGATTGTGTGGTAAAGGGTTAAATTTCAAGCAGTAGACACACCCCCAGGTTTCAAGCTACAATCATACCCCCAGGTTTTAAGCAATAGCCATACTTCTGAAAGATTTCAAGCAATTCTGGAACTCCTGTCAATTTTTATGAGATCTAATATGTTGGACATCATGCTTACTTGAACATGATCGACACATGTTATCAATAATGTGACATTCCTACAAACCTTTGCTCAATTCTAAATAAAAAAAAAATACACTAGGAGGCAACATAGCCCTTTCAGGAAATACCACTGAAAATTATTTTTATATTACATTTGCCTTTCTTCTTTCCTGATGGTTTGCCAGCTATCATCTTACTTAATACTGTGATAAATCTTTTGTTTAATTTTAGTGCTATGATAAAAATTTGAACTGTCCCCATTAAGGTTTAATCAATGAATTTGTGTGTGGAAAACATTTTAAAGTGTACCTTCTGTATGCAGTGATTTGGATCTTTTAAGTCCAAAAAATATCCTTAAATGCAAATTTTAGTAACTGAGTTACAGGAGTTACAGGTTAATAAAACTGTTGGTTCTGTTATTGTTTATTGTGTTGATAGAATTTTGTATTTTTTTTTTTTATACTAAAGTGTGTTCCAGAAGCTATATCTTTGACATAGATCTTCCTTTTTTCAGTATTTCTTATCAGCAACTACAGGATCTCCGGAAAAGTGTAAGGAGAAAAACAATCAACTTCTTCGAGTACTATAACTCGTTTTTATTTATATATTCATTTACAGACTAGTTCGTTCTTTTTTCTTCTCTTTTGTCATCTGTCGCTTTAACATTTCTGTTCACTCTAAATCTAGTTTCGTGAAACGTGAAAAATTAATGGTCTAAGGGAGAAAACTCGTACATACATTATTCGTTAGTTAAACCAGAGTTGCATCCCTTATAATTGTGGACAGAATAAAACCAGATACGAACAAAATTGTGTCTCACGTTAATGTCGGTACAGACGATCGGCAAATCAAAAGATTTCATTTTTCTTTGTGGTGCCTTTACTACATCTGATGTACTTTTACGATAGAATCATACATGTTTCAATTTCTGAAAATATCATGACAAAAGACAAAAAACATTACATTACAATAAACACAAAACAAAACGATACTTTTTATTACCAGTCGGTAGTCTCCCTTGCATTTCATCACATTAGTTGTAAACACAATGTTCAACCGCCAAAATTCAAAGTGGGGAATAACGATTTGTCTATCAAGGTAAGATTTTACCCAGAAATTCAATTTCGTTAGATATAGTAAACTAAACATTCCATCAATAGATATAAATAAATGCGACCAAATATTTCAGTATCACTATTCAAATCTCCGAATGTCATGTAACTTTCTTATGCCATAAAAAGGCGATTATGATATTCGTCAAATGTTGGTAGAAGTTCTCGTCTCAGTAAATTCAGTAGGAAACTTTTGAATGCGAGATACACGTGAACGAAAATAAACAAAGACCCATGTAATGAAATAGTTGGACATTTATTAAAGCTTTCTCTGCGACTGAACATCCGACATTGATCGTCTGAGAGTAGGGTTCATTTCGTGACCCAAATGGAGGCAATGTTCATTGTACGCTTCAAGTCGGAATCTTTGTAAAATTCTTGTCAAAATTTGCTATAATCTTCATTACAGTTAGAAATACATAATTGTAATACATGTAATTTTACAAAGTCTCATTTTGATTTGTCTTGTACGGCAACCTTCTCTTGGCAGAAATAAGGTAGGTCACTCTTTTATGATTTTGAATTAGGGCTGTACGAGTTTTCTCCCTTAGACCATAAAATAATGTACCGGTCCTATCGCAACACGTCTGCAATATGGGCTTCACATTTAACTCTTCACTACACAAGAAAAAATTAGATTTGTCCAAATTGAAAGTATTTGCAGACAACGGCTATGTTAATTTGTTCAAATTGTGATATTGTTCTATGATAGGGTAGAAAACATTGTGGAAAAAAGAAAATGCTGGCAACCAACTCACAGAGTATCCCATAATTTGCCATTTCAATAAATTATGGGGACTTAGTATGAAGTTACTTATAGATCTACAGCTGAAGGGAATGCTCAGTCACTTAACAATGTCCTTTTTTGCATTGATCAGGATTATAGATAATTAATTCTCTTTTTCAAGTAACTGTCTTTCACTTCTATCAATTTATCCTTTGTCTGTGTGACTAACTCTCTTTGGCTCAAACAAAGTTCTGTATCTTAAAACATCCACTTATGGGGCAAAAGATATTGTTTAATCTGATAAGGATATGATTTTTTTAAGTGAAAGTTTACTGCAACGTTTAGAAACCTTGAATGCCTGCTGTGCTAAAATCATGCTGGAAACTTTTGAAAAAATTTAATTGCCACACCTATAAGCAGTGTTTCATTTGATGCACATTCTCTGCACAAAAATAAGGTAGCAGGACCCCTTTACATTTCTTGTCTGTGTTTAATGGGACATCTAAATTAACCCTTTACCACACGGCAAAATTTAATACCTATCCAAATTGAAAGCATTTGCAGACGACAATTTCATAGTGGCTCAAATGACGCAACTTTTCTTTGATAGGGTAGAAAACTTTGTGGGAAAAGGAGAAAATGCTGGTTACCAGCATTTTCTCCTTTTCCCACAATGTTTTCAAAAGGCTCTTCTGCAGGGTCGTTAAAAGGCGTCATTGTGTGGTAAAGGGTTAAGTAAGATATGCTCTGTGAAAAGGAGGTTTGATGCATCTGCAAAAAGTATCAATCCCTGTCTGCCTGGTTAAAAGCATTTTCTCCATAAGATTTCTACAGTGTTGTCAAAGGTCGTCTTCCCCAAGGTCATTAAGAAAATGAGATAGTTTGGTAAAGAATTATCAATGTAAGTGACATTTTTCTCTGAAGAGATAAAAAGCTACATGTTCCCCTTTTTACAACATGCACTTGCCTATTGCGTTTTATCTGCACCACACTCTTGCAATTATAGACATGAATTTCCAACTATTGTTGTTTTTCCTGGCTAGTGTAGTTGTTTGCTCCTGTTTCACTTCCTAAACTCCCTGTGTTTGCAAGTCCATTGTATCCTTATCTATAATATGATTGTAGCTGGCTGTTAAAAGATAGCAATAGACCCTTGACATCAATATCCATAACTACCCTTAACTCTTTACCACACAATCCCGACTTTTAACGACCCTGAAAAAGAAGCCTTTTGAAAACATTGTGCGAAAAGGAGAAAATGCTAGTAACCAGCATTTTCTCCTTTTACCACAATGTTTTTTACCCTTCCTAAACCGTATTTCAATTTTTCAGCCACAATTATTTTGTTGTCTGCAAATGTTTTCATTTTGGACCAGTCTGTAATTTTGTTGTTAGGCAAAGAGATCAATTTATGCCCCTTGAGTCCCTGGGATCTTAAACAGTAACTGAGAATACCAAATAGTTTGAGAATAACCTTTGAAATTATGCTAAGAGTAATTGTCTGTCAATACAGAGCACAGATTGAGTTAATTCTTTTCCTACACAATCCCCTTTATTAACCCTTATCCTGGTAAATAAATGAAATAAAATGTCCAAGCCAATTGTAAAAACCCAAAAAAGCTTAAATTTTTTTATGCAAAAATCCTGTTGGACAGTGTGGATCCAAGATCAGACTGCATGTTCTGTGCAGTCTGATCTTGATCAACACTGTCCGCAAAAGGTCAGTGAGTGGCGCTTAGCAGCCTAAGGGTTAATAACCCTGAGGATGAAGGCTGTTGAAAACATTGTGGTAAAAGGAGAAAATGCTAGTAACCAATTCTAGATGCTGGTAAACTATTTCAAAAACAAATCTCAACATTTCAGCTGAATAACTTTGCAACTGTCATCTGCAGACACCTTTTAAACTGTTGCCTGGTTAAAAGTTGATTCATTTGCACCACTTTCAGATTTGTAGGCTGAAGATGTTTTCAATTTGGAAGAGTCTAAAATTTGTTTTTTGGCAAAGAGTTAACCCCTAAAATTGCAGCAGACTTCTCGGAATGTCTTTGTGAAATAATAGCCGATCAGCATGACATATGCTTCAAATAACCAATGACTATGTGTGTAAAATATTTGTTTTGTGCATACTAATCCAGATCTTTAAAAGTAGATCTACCCAGGGTTTTCCCTCGGCCACAAAAATAGGGGGTCATTGTGACCCCCTAGTCAAAAGTA
The DNA here is from genome assembly GCA_946811185.2 of Hippopus hippopus. Lineage (NCBI taxonomy): Eukaryota > Metazoa > Mollusca > Bivalvia > Cardiida > Cardiidae > Hippopus > Hippopus hippopus. The sequence continues at coordinate 25,400,487 of OX328106.1, read as the reverse complement.
ATGGGGGTCATCAGAGATCGTATATACATGTGTAAAAACGTATATACGATCCCTGGGGTCATTTTGGAATTTGTGGGGGTCACAACAAAATGTACTTCGCTTAAACAAAAGCTACTATTTGTGAAAGTATGTGTTTTTTTCGTGTTTTCTATTCACTGTAAATCTTCGTTTACCCTATATATGAATTATTTCATGGTGATAGATACATAATAACACCAGAGATTCTCCATATAGAGGGAGCTTACAGCCTAGGTGGCACCTTTTTCATAAAGACTATCTGGAGTATGCTTTATTAAGCCTGTTCTTAACGAGCAAATATGCTCTAGCTGCAGACAAGCTGTCATATCTCTGAGTAATTTTAATGTTTCAAGGGTATCGTCATGACCGCTAGTGTTTTGATGATGCACAAGGGTTGATTTCGAAGTATGTGTAGCCTCTCTCTATGGTTAAGGGTTATTTTGTTTTTATTACAGGAATCGACCGTTTAGTTGGCGAAGAAAGCTTGTTGTCGGCCGGATGGGGTAGTCTCTGTTATTTTTCTTGATAGAGATTATCCATTTCGGCCGAAAATAAACTATTTTCACCAATTAAATGGCAGATTCCTGTTTCGGCACGCGGATCGCGTTCATGCCGCTGTTTTCAACTAATAACAAAGTGTATCTCTTTAGCTAATTTACAGTAAACCCTCGAGACCTTGAAATGTGATTCTGGGTGCTCTGACCAGGCGTTGTATCGTCTGATCTTTGTTTAAGGGCTCTTCTTCCTTGCAGACAGCAAGAATGACGTCGATTTTGACAGAGCCATACTGTTTTCATTAGAGATCGACTGGTTTAGTTTAGACCCGGTATTTTAGTAAAATCGATACACAGTCCAGTGTTTCGTCCCATTTTCTCTTCATACTCCAGATTCTTCATCTACTCGCGATGTAACAGTGTCGGAAGTATATACGATCGTTATTACCTCTTATCGTATTTGTGCGTCAACCATGACGCATTACTGAAAAAATTGCGGGTCATTTTCCTTAAAAATGCGTCAAAACGCACAAAATCGTGCGTCAAGGAAAACCCTGTCTACAAAAAAAAATCACATTTTTTATGCCAATTTTAGTGATTGAGCTACAGATGAGTAAGATTGACGGTTGTATCATTTTATTGATGTTCAATTAGTTAATTAATTAATTTAATTAACTCTTCCCTTACTGTAGATGACACAGGATCCTTGTGTGGACAGTGTAGATAAGGATCAGACTGCACAGAATGTGCAGTCTGATCTCTAATCGACACTATCCATTTTTCTATTCTGGATTATGACCAAACTGTCTCTCCATCTTGCTTTGGAACTCTACTTTACTGCCATTGAAAACGTGTAGTTTATTTATTCGGTAGTGAAGAGTTGAAGACCATACAGAATTCTGTATGATTTACAGGTGAGTTCCAGATGGATTGATACATAGATCTGTATTTTAGAGAAAACTGTATATACAAGGGGTCAACCATTTACGGTAGGGGGAAAAAAATCATTTATGATATATTTATTTATGAAATTGTTCTCTTTTTCCTTCTTCCATAAATACTTTCTGTTCGTTTTGAACCAGTTTTGTGAGACGTGAACAATTAATGGTCTAAGGGAAGAAACTCGCACAAGTAATGTGTTTTCTTTAAACAGAGTTACCTCCCATATCACTGAGGACATTATAAAACCAAAGACGAATTCACACGTTTCAAGTTTGTAACGTCTACTGGCATCAAAGCAATTTTATTTCTCCATCGAGCTTATATAAAATCTGTTGTGCTTTTATGATAGGACCATTTGTGTTCACAATTCAAAAAATACTATAAGATTTATACCTAGAAGATATTACGGTTAAAGACGTTAAAAAAAACAAACAAACCCAAGACCATTTTCTAACCAATGGGTGGTCTCCCTTGTGTTTCAACTTCATTAATTGTAAACACAACAACCGCCAAAATTCAAACTTAAGGAATAAATTAAAGGACTGATTGTCAAGGTAATATTTCATCTAGAACATCAGTTTAGGTGATAGAATTCAATCGGTAGATAAATCACGGCGAATACTCATACTATAGGAATAGATCTAAACATCTTCTACATTTCTGTTTACGGCGTTATGCCTTACTTTCTTTCGCTTTTAAAAACACGTTTACAATGTATTGTTATCATCATAATGATAATAGCATCTCGTTAGATTTAGTAGGAAACTTTGACTTCTGGAAATACAAGAACAACTAGAGCTTCACTGAAAATGTTCTCTCGCACCGCCTATTCGGCCGGGATTTTGTATCAAAATGGTGGCCCGATGTTTATTATTTTGATCGAAACATCAAAGTGGAATTTCTGCAGAATTCTTATTAACGTAAGTTAGAATATCCTTAAAACTGAAACATATACATAACTATGGTGCAACTTTTTTTTCCTGAATGTCTATTTTGATTAGTCTAGCTCGGTAAACAGATTTGAAAGGGGGGAATAAAAATTAGAATAAGGGAGGTCACTCTTTATTAATCTGAGAGTGCGACTGTACGAGTTTTCTCCCATAGACCATATAAATCATAACCTAATCACATGTGCGTCATAACCAGTTTCAGATACGGGATTCACCTAATCAAATTATTTTGTTAGATGAAATCAAAGTTGAATATAGTTCAATATATCATTAATTTAAGAACTGTACGGTGGATCAACCGATTATTCTAACACCAGATTTGTGTCTTTTTTCTGCATGTAAGTATCCAGTTACTCTACAACTGCAGGGAAACATACGGTTTGTAGTATTTTATACTGTTACACACAAAAATATAAATAGCAGCATAAAAATCTTAGAAGGCCCCTCTAAAGCAGTGGGTTGGTTGACTCTTTCCAAAATGTAGGAGAAAATGCCAGCATTTTCTTTTTTAAAAGATGTTTTTAAAGGGGCCTAGATCTATTTAATCTTTATGATGTAAGTAGAAGTTTCTAGTAAAACACAGATAAATACAACTATATTTATTTTTTTGGCAGTCCTATAAACTCTACAGTTGAATTAAGTAAAGGATGCAAATTTTGGCATTTAACCCTTTACCACACAATCCGGGCTTTTAAAAACACTGAGAAAGAAGCCTTTTGAAACTATTGTGGGAACAGGAGAAAATGCTGTTAAGCAGCATTTTCTTCTTTTCCCACAATGTTTTCTACCCTTCCAAAAACAAACTTCAAGTTTTCAGTCACTTTTATTTTGTCAAATGCTAATGCTTTCAATTTCTACTTGTCTAAAAGTTGTCCTTTGGTAAAGAGTTAAATAATGGGATGATCTTACAGAAATGGGTTACTTGCTCTATCTTTATTACATCATATATGACATCATCATACTGATTGAATACAAATCCTTACCACTGGCACATGGGTTTGATCATGGGACAGATTCACAAGTCTTTGGGAAACACTGGCACAAAATTAAAAAAAAAATACCTTAAGTCAGTACATGGCCCATTAACGAAATACCATTCAAAAACATTTTTGTCTTACGTTTGTCTTTCTTCTGATTTTTGATGAATTGAAATTGCCAGCTTTCGCCTTTCTTAATTCAGTGATAAATCATTTTTTAGGTTTGGTGAAATTATGAAAATCTGAATTGCTCCCTTTAAAAGCTTCTTTTCTTTTGGTTATTAAAACACGGGATTATTTATGAAAGCCTGATAATTATAGGTGGTTTCCAAGACAGACTGGACTATGACAAGAATTTGACACATTTGATGTGAAGAAATGGTGCATATAAGTATTTATATCCACCCCTTTATAGAGTATGGCCTATGGCTACCTTTCTGTATATAATTAGTTACTAATACAAATTGTAACACCAATTGTACTTTGGACAAACCTATATCAGATCTATGTCAGGTCAAAAAATCAAAAGTCGTGGTTTTTGTTCTGATACAATACATGTACATATACTTGAAAGAATTATGGAATTTTGACATAATGCATTAATGTTAACTCTTTACCAAACAATACTGAGTTTTAACAACCCAGACAGAGAAGACTTTTGAACACATTGTTTGTGAAAGGAGAAAATGCTGGTGACCAGCATTTTCTCCTTTTCCTACAATGTTTTCCATCCTATCAAAGGCAGAAATCATTATTTGAGCTACCTTTATTTTGATGTCTGCAAAATGATTTCAATTTGGTCTAGTCTAAAATTTTGTCGTTTGATAAAGAAGTGATGTGAATGGTTTTTTCTATAGCTATTGCTCAAATACAATGGATTGAGCTTTGCACCACAGAACTTATATCAGGATTTAATGATATTATCATGATGTCAAAATTCACAATCATTGCAAATATCATGTCATGAAATTTAAAGTTTCAATACTCAGTGCTTAAAATTTCACAATAAGCTGTTTGCAAACAGGGATTTAGCTAGCCCAAAATAAAATATGCAAAAAAATATACAGAAGTATTGTTGAAGGTGCATAGCTAGCCCAAAATAAAATATGCAAAAAAATATACAGAAGTATTGTTGAAGGTGCATAGCTAGCCCAAAATAAGATATGCAAAAAAAATATACAGAAGTATTGTTGAAGGTGCAAAGCTAGCCTAAAATAAAGCATGCCAAAAAGTAATACAGAAGTATTGTTGGAGGTGTAAAGTGCCAAGAGAGATGGTGGGAAGGTTTCCAAGGAGGGTCTGGAGGGCCCAGTTCCCCTACAAAACTTTTGGATTGTAAAGCTATTAGGTGGCCTCTGTTGATTTTTTTTGGCAAAATTGGCTTTCTTTCTTTCTTTTTTTTTTTTTTTTTTTCTTTCTTTCTTTCTTTTCAAAATGTATGCAACTGTGTTTTTGCATACAGGCAGAGCTTCATTTCCCTGGCAAAGATATATACATATACATGTATATTGTAAATTATATTTTTTCTCGTGTAACAATTGATGTAATTGGCTGCTTATCCCCATTATGATATAAACAGACCTAAGTTGTATCCAGTATTCTTGTGCTTTAGAGTAAGACATATTGCTGCATGAAAAAACATCTTGAACTACCGTATGTAGTTCAACCTTATATCACTTTGTTTGCCTGTAATTTGGGACATACGATGCCAAGTTAAAGGTTGTTTATGTAATCATTAAGGGTGTTTTTCTCTTCTCTAATTTGACCCTTTACCACACAATCCTGAGTTTTATCCATCCCAATTTGAAGGCTTATAAAGACATTGTGGGAAAAAGAGAAAATGCTGGCAACCAGCATTTCTTCATTTTCCCACAACGTTTTCACCATTAAAAATATCACATATTTGAATTACATTTAAGTTGTTGTCTGCAAATGCTTTGAATATGGACCTATCTCAAATTTTGTCATTTGGTAAAGGGTTAACTAAAATGTATGAATCCAATGCTGCTGCTGGTAAACTAGTACTGAACTGGGCAATACAGTGATAAGTTGTTTATGTAAAGGATTTTGTAATGATTGGAGTATATAGGAGAAAGTATCTTAAATAGTTATAAATAATATATATGAGCATATTTTACACCTTTTTACAGAAAATTCATATCAAGTTTTGGTGTAACTGGGGTGTCTTTGTAAGTCCTGGGGTGGCTTGACTGCCTTGGGGTGTTTTTGGGTTAATAAACATTGTCCAACCGGAACTACTATTAGCTACATTTCCCGCCAAAATGCCGAGCGTGGAGGACTGGCTAAATAATCCACTAGGAACGATACAAACCATCTTTGGTAAGGTTTTATTGAATGGTCTTGTTCTCTGGAGCGTCTTGAAACAAAAACCTTCACACAATAATGCAGTAAAATCTTGTTAATTTAATCAGAAACGTAGAAACCAGAAGCATCACTGTCTTATGGTACGATCAAAGTGTGTAGAGTATCATGGATAGCCGTAATAATATGTTTTACGGAAATAATAGTAGTCTTCCCCATGAACTGAAGACATAGACTAAATACTTAGATTCTTTAAAAACTATGACAACTTTTGAGGTCAGTGTAGATCAAGATTAGACTGCATAAAACATGCAGTCTGATCTGTGATTTACCTACCTTCAGTCTGAAAGTTTGCTCTGATGCTATTTTTGTTATTTTTGTCTGCAAACCTTCACCGCAGCCCTCCTTAAACACATCTGGATTAATACGATTTTACCAGCATCTTTTAAAACGGCTCTATGCGACAAAATTTCCAATGACAGTTAATAAAGTGGGCATGGATCGTTAGATAAATGATTAATCTTTAACATCACACAAACTGTGCTGCAAAATACCAATTAAAGCAATGGAAATTTACCTTTTTTCCCAACGTAAATAAATCCAGTGTAATTTGTAAACATCTTACATGGTGACTTCCGTTAAACAGTCATGCGCACTCAGCGGAATTTGAATTTTGTACAGTCTGGTTCTCTAACCCCAACGACCATTTTCGTACAAGGTGCCTTTGTCAACAGTGGAATTCCCAAATGAACCATCCTGTAGCGTGTCAGAGATACTGCGATTTCTGCCAAGACATGCGCATTGATGAAATCACCATGTTTTGATTTCTGGTGAAGTAGGTCAACTGTTATTTACGTTGAAAAGTACAGATTTGCAGGGGTAAAAGTTTTCCGTATTGTGACGGAATTCCATATTTTCAGGGACCAACCAGGTCATTTTTCCAAATCGTTTAAATCTGAGGAGAATTTTTTTTTTTTTTTTTTTTTTTTGAGGGGGGGGTACCCCTTTATCTCGTATCTATTGCAAGTCAATAGATTTCCAGATGCCGTATCAATAAATTTATTGCCCCATGCATTTCCTTTGTCCGGGGCTGATCTCGGTCATTAATGTCTCCCGTCAAACGCACTAAAAACAATGAAATTCAAAGAATTTTGTAATTTCGGGGATAATTTGCACCGAAATGTTTACAGTCACTCACTCTTGCTTAGGGTTTCCCGATTCTAAACATAGATGCTGAACCGGAACGTTCTAAGGTTATCGTATGATGTTATATTGTTCGTGTCCAAAATGTTGCGGCTGTGTTTTGATCGGTTTGCCGACTTTAACACTTTTGCCGCTAGGATTGTAAAACAATAAAGCATTAACAAAGCCCTTCGTTTTAGGGGACAAATATTGGCTGCAATTTGATTATTTGCTAGCGAAAGATGGCTCAGTTTAAATTATCTTTGTTCTTTTCAATAACAAATGGATATCAGAGCTGGGGATCGGCAACTATCTTCCGAAGTTGACGGTACGTGCTACTCAAATGCCGAAGCGACCGAAAAAGGGGGAAAAGTTTCATTCATACACTGTAGTCCGATTTGTAGTGGTGGGCCAATGATTGACTATAGTCGAAAGTCAGTTGGTTTTGGCTTCCGATTGCGATTAGCTCTTGAGAAATCCCGGAATCGATTGCAGTCGGTACCGAAGCTCGCTCGGTCGTGAAACATGAATACTGGTTTGTAGCGCTTGGTTTTGTGACTGATATTAATCACACTCTAGGATTCAATATAGTGATAACAAACACGAAAATTGGATGGAAAAATGAGAAAGAAGTTTTTGTCCATGGATGTCTTGTCAAAACTCGACAACTCGGCAAGTTTCTTATTTGATCCCTGAGACCGGGTTTTGACGCTTGGAAATTTGAAATGACATGTCTTTGACGCTGAAAAATATTTGCTTAATTGTCAATCTGTCGCATGAAATTATCGTCAAGAGCTTCAAATAACCTAGCTTATGCGCATCCGGCAGAAATATGGGCTAAACACGATCATTATAAAATGTGAAGGACACGCGCGTGATCTGATGAAGCTGGCGAGTCATTTATGAGAACGTAATAACGGTGTTAATCCTCTGATCTAGTGTAAAGTGACAGAATTTAAAGTTACCTGCAATTTAAAATGACAAACTGATGTCAAATCATGTGGTAATACTTGTCCAGAAATTAATTGACACGAAAAATTGATCACCAAAATAAACGTGAAAACCCATGACACTACCATGATCAGCATGGCATTGTCCGATCAGAGGGACTTCAGACTATCTTCTCATCTTTAATAATGAATTTAAACAGTGAATTTACACAAATCTCTGAATAAAACAATAAGTGGAATCTAAAATTCTGTCATGAGTGAAAAAATTGTTGTTTTATGAAATGAAAATATAGATCTAAAGGGTGGGGGGGGGGGGTCCGTCTGCAAATGCTTGAAATATGTCTGAATTTTTTTTAACTGGTTTGGAAATTAAAATTTAAAGATCAAAATAAATGATATTAAATAAAGTAAAAAAAAAATTAAAGTACAAAACACCACAACTTTATAAACTTAATATCATGTAGACAAATTGTCAAAGTATTTAAAGCAAAAAGGCATTCTCAGTTCAATGGAGAAACCGATTGTACAACCAATAGCTAGTTGGTTTGCTCTTCCGGTTACAAAGTGATAATCATTTTTGCATTTAAACTGATTGCCCCACACTGCCGATTTGATAGATTCTTTACAGGAATTGGACCAGTTACATGGTATATCACTTACCTGCTTGTTTTAGCAAACATTAGAATTGATTTTGCTGAAAATGTTTGCACATTTTAGGAAAGGTTCTTAAAGTGTTTGAAGAGCTTTTAACAGTGAACATGTAGATCTATCTATAAAATCTTGTTTGTGCATGTCACATGGAAACAGTCTATCTTTTGATAGGCTGTCATTAAAACTTGATATTTTAATGAAATTAATATGTAGTTTAGATCTGAACCCCCATCCTTGTTTGTGTACCCCAAACTCCAGTTACCAAAGGGTACAAAAACCTCAAGCTAGAAAATGCACAGCACACTCTGTCACATTCTCCCTGATAAATTAGCCATTCTTAAAGAGAGTGTTGTTTTCCTATTTGACAGATTTGATTTTATTCTTTTGACAGAAATTTAGCACCTGTGATTGCATTTTAATGAATCAAATATTAAATACTAGATATGTCCTTTTCTCATACTTGTTGTACTTTCAAATACAAAACTGATATAGGGCTAATCTGATTAGGTCCTGTGTACAAAATGGAAATAAAAGAGGACAAAAATAACATGGGTGCTAAAAACTTTGAGATTTTCTTAGGTTTTAGCATATCATATCTTTCATTCGTTTCAAGATTTTTTCAACTTTAAAATACTAAAACTGGATCTCATTAGAGGAATTTGATGCTTATAAAATAGCTAGATCTCAGGAGCCTGGCCAGGGCGTTGCCCTGGACCCACCGGGGGCCCTAGCGGCCCCCAGGCCCCCAGCTCAATTTTCAGTATTTTCAGATTTTTTAACTTTTACCCCTGGATTTGCACGAAGGTAAGATTTAGATATTAATTGACATCAGTTTTTTTGTAAAGATTAATCATTTATCTAATGATCGATGCCCATTTTATCAGCTGTAATTGGAAATTTTGTCTCATAGAGCCATTTGAAAAGATGCCGGTAAAATCGTATTAAGTCCAGATGTGTTTAAAGAGGGCTGCTGTGAAGGTTTGCGGAGACAAATAACAAAAATAGCATCGGAGCAAACTTTCAGACTGAAGGTATGATCTACCTTGCTTTGGTAGCCCTGATATTGTATGGCGAATGTAAGGGTTTTTCAATCCCTAAATGAAAATGTCCCTATAGTTCATTTGGCTCTTTGAGAGATATTTAACCCCTTAGAAATCAATTACAAGTTTTAACGAAGAATGCATCTGGATACTCACATGCAAGATCTAGTAGTCTTAATTGTGAAACGTTTACGGTGCTTCATTTCATATTTGGACCTTACCTGTGCACAGCTCCATCACAAATTTTCCAGTAGCTAAGATAGAGCACAGTACTGACTTGCTGTTTTGTCAGTTGAATTTCTATTGCAGGGAAATTTATGCAATTAAATTTTATTGGCAAACATGACAAAAGCCATATCATTAAACCTTTCATTACCTAAAGGTCATGTAAAAGGCGTTTATAATATGTAAATCCCCCCCCCCCCCAAGTCACCGTGTGTGGCGGTCATTTTGTGTCTGTTTTCCTGAATGTACAAACCTCTAGTAACATATGAAATAAACTATTTTTCTTACATTTAGCATTTAAATTGAAAATATTTGTATGTTAAAGAAAGGATTAATGAATAAGCAAGCAACAGGTATGTTCAAATCCTAGTTTAGTGCTTATTTGTTAAATTATGAGAGTTGAAACATGCGCACACAATCTGTGTGGAGATTTCAACTATTTTTTTCACAATCATCTCTGTACCCAGAGGTGACCAGTCAAAAATTAAAATCACCTATTGGTACAGTTATCTGTACTACAAGATCTAGTAACTTATTGTTTCAGCTTTAATAGTTGTCTGCAATTACTTTCAATTCACACAAGTCTAAAATGTATTCGTCTGAAAAGGGGTTAAATAAGGTGGATAATTTCTTGTGTGTGCAGCAGTCTACTTGTGAAAACACTGCAGATGACACAGAAACTTGTTTTGTCAAGTTCCCATGTATATAAGGACCTTAACTCTACCAAACGACAAAATTATACAGGTCAAAGTTCAGAGCATTTGCAGACGACACAGTGACTGAGGCACAAGTAATGGAATTTAGTAATGGAATTTAGCAGTGAAGGGTAGAAAACATTCTGGGAAAATGAGAAAATGCAGTATACCAGGATTTTCTCATTTTCCTGTGTTTTCAAAAGCCTTCAATGTCAAGGTTGTAGGACTTGTATGGTAATGGGTTTATTGCCTTTTGAATTATAGACAATATGTTTGGAAAGGAGGAAATGCTCGTTACCAGCATTTTATCTTTTTCCCACATTTGCAAAAGCCTTGTTTCTAAAAGTCAGTAAATCTTTGGATTGTATGGTAAAGGGTTAATTCTCATGTTGTTTGGTAAGGTCTAGATAGATCTATTGCAGATGTGTTTCAGGGCATTACTAGTATTATAGCACTGCTCACTTGTATATTTTAGACAAGGCAAAAGACCACGACAGTACAAAGGTAAAAACATGCTTCCAAGAGAAATTGTCGACAGAACAAGCCTTATCATGGGTATGGTTTTTTCCTTGTTTTTAGCTCCACTGGCCAAAGGCCAGCCGGCTTATGTCATAGCCCAGTGTCCTCCGTGCGTACGTCCGTCCATGCGTTAACTTTTTTTTTCAAACTTCTTCTCTGAAACTACTAATCCAAATTTGATGAAACTTCATAGAAATGATCCTGCCATGGTCCTCTTTAGAATTTCTTGAAAGAATTTGATTCCTTCAAAAACTCTGAATGCCATGGCAACAAAACTAAAAAATATTTAACATCTTTGAAAATCTTCTTGTTTGAAACCATAAGGCCCAGGGCTACCAAATTTGGCATGTAGCTTTATCTAATGGACCTCTATCAAATTCCTTCATATTATAGCCCTGGGGTCAAAATTGGCTCTACCCCGGAGATCACAAGTTTAGCATGGGCTTATATAGTGACTGTAATTTGAAATAGTAGTCAAGGGAAATAACTCCTGTTATACAAGATAAAGTTTGTTACTATTTACCTCCCTTGATTATCAAACTGCACTTATACATTATTGGAGTTTGGTATTCAAGTTTTTGGAGAGGAAATGTTCTGTTTTAAGGGAAAGTGATTTATTTTGATGCTAATTGTTATGCTCACATGAATGGAATGTTTAATTTAAAGTAAGGTTTCTATCACTCAAATTTTTTCAGAACTTTACCTTTCATGCTAATGAATAAACCTTCTTGTATTCACTGACATTATCTTTGCATTTAAAAAGATGTGACTGTTTTTGTTTGGTGGGCGGGGTGGAGGTTATGTTTTCAAAGTAAGTTTATTACCATACAGACTTTTTATGCTGTATGTCTCTGTCAATGCCAATTAAGCGCATGATATGTTAATTTTACTCTTTAAGAAATGACAACTTTTTTTTACTGTACCAAGTTTAAAGCCATTGCAAAAAGACAAATTGAATGTAGCTTAAATGACTGTTTCTGGCTTTGATAGGTTAGGAAACGTTGTGGGAAAAGGAGAAAATACTGGCTGACAACATGTTGTCCTTTTCTCACGATGTTTTTGAAAGCCTTCTCTTTCAGGGTCATTAACACTTCGATTTGTGTGGTAAAGGGTTAAAAAGCCAGTGGAGCGATACAGGGCCATCATGGCCCTCTTGTTTAATAGATAGAAACAGTATTAGCTCTTCACCACGTGACAAAATTTCACAATAGTCCAAACTGAAAGGATTTGCAAAAGACAAATTTAATATAGCTCAAATTTTGTAAGTTGTCTGAAAGGGTAGAAAACATTGTGGGAAATGGAGAAATTCCTGGTTATCAGCATTTTCTCCTTTTCCCTCAATGTTTTCATATTCCCTCTTTTTCGGGGTGGTTAAAACTTGTGATTATGTGATTGAGGGTTAAATTACATTTAATTAGATTCTGTAACTTTCTGGTTTTGATCCCTTGGGTTTTCAATTTGAATAAAAATGATGTAGGCATGTTTACTTGTCTCTGTCTCTTTGTACATCATATTTATTTTTCACCAGTTTTGCCTAAGAACAAGCATTTTTTTTTTCCAAAACATGGGGGAAAACAAGACATTTCTGTTTAACTCTTTACCAAATGACAAAATTTACACTTGTCCAAATTGAAGCAGTGGCAGATGACAACATAAATGTGATTCAAAAATTGAAATTTGTTTTCAGAAAGGTAAAAATGTTGAAGGAAAAGGATAAAATGCTGCATACCAGTATTTTCTCCTTTTCACACACTGTTTTCTACAGCCTTTCTCCCCAGGGTTGTTAAAAGTTGGGATTGTTAAACCCTTTACCACACAATCCCAAGTTTCCACGCTCCTAAGATAGAAGGCTTTTGAAAACATGGTAACAAGCATTTTCTCCTTTTCCCACAATGTTTTCTACCCTATCAAAGACAAAAATTGTCGTATGAACTGGATTTAATTTTTGGTCTGCAAAATGCAAATCGAATTTAGTTCAGTCCAAAATTTTGTTGTTTGGTAAAGAGTTAATAATAACTTCTTCATTGACACAGTTTCTTTACTTTATGGGAGTACCTAACTTTTTACCACACAAATCTGTGTTTTGATGTTCTCAAGAAAGATGGCTTTTGAAAATATTGTGGACAAAGTGAAAAAAAAGTGCTGGTAACTCTGTTTTTTATCTTACTCTTTCGGAGGTAAATTCCATCATTTGAACCATATTTAATTTGTGGCCTGTAAATACTTTTGATTTGGACAGGTCTAAGATGTTTTACATAATCAGATAAAGAGTGGATCCATGTTCACCGATAGTTTAAAATAAAGTTTTTTTTTTTTCTTTCCTGCTTGTTTCAGGAGTGCATGAGTTAACCCTGAACAAGAAGGCTTATCAGACCATTTTTACCCTTAACCACACAATGCCAAGTTTCAATGACTCTGAAGAGGAAGGCTTTTGAAAATATTGTGGGAAAAGGAGAAAATGCAGGTTAATACTAGAATATTCTCCTTTTCCCACAGTATTTTTTACCCTATCAAAGACAGAAATCATCATTTGAGCTATACTTAATATGTTGTCTGCAAATGCTTTCAGTTTGGTCAAGTCCAAAACTTTGTCATCTGGTAAAGATTTATCTTAGCAAAGGACAAAATTTTAGACTGGTCAAAGTTCAAAGTATCTGCAGAGAACAAATAGCAGGCATTTCATGTAATTGAAGGAGAAAATGTTGCTTAGCAGTATAAGCCCTCCTGCATAGGATGGTTAGAACACAAGAATGTTTAATAAAGGCTTAATTTCCTGTTTACATATTTTGCTATGTCTTCTATTGTTATCAAAGTGGTCTGCTGCAAGACAAACAAGTTTTCTGCAGATGGCATTTAGTTTAATCAGAAAAAGTTGCTTAATAATGGCATCCTTTATTTGACCCTTTTTTTTTTTTCTTTTAAAGCTGTATTTAAGTTTAAATCTTTACCACACAATCCCAAGTTTTAACGACCCTGAGGGAGAAAGCTTTTGAAAACATTGTGGGAAAAGGAGAAAATGCTGGTAACCAGCATTTTCTCCTTTTCGCACAATGTTTTCTACACTTCCAAATAGATATTTTAGTTTTTAAGTCACAATTATTTTGTCGTCTGCAAATGCTTTCAATTTGGACAGGTCTAAAATTTTGTCGTTTGGTAAAGAGTTAAAGAATACATTCCCTAATGCAAAAGAAACATAGATCATGACACGGAGGTTCATGTATATCTTCTAAAGAACTGCAATGACTTATTTTGGAGCTACTAAACACCAAAGGAGCTATCAGTCCAAAGCTGCAGATTTTTGACATTTACTGATCCTTGAATGTGTCTCTCTTTGTTCACAGGTGCCAAGCCTGAACGACACTCCCCTCCATCTGTTGAAAGCAAATTCCTTGGTAAGATTCCGATGCATGATACAGGATATGTATGATCCCGAGTTCTACCTTGGAAGTTATATTGTCAGAGATAAAACCAGTGGTGAAACCTGGATGAGGTCTGGAAAGTACAAGGATGTGGCTGAATGCGGAGTAAACTGATTACTTTCATTATTCATGTAGTAAAGCGCAGTAGGTAGGGTGCAACACATGAGACCAGGAAGTCCCAGATTTGAATCTCTGGCTCGGCCACTTTCTTTCTAGAGATTGCTGAGAGTCCTTGTGACAGGATTAATTCCTCTCGCACTGCTGATCATTGTTTCAATGATGGTTGTGTGGGAAAACAGCCAGTGGCTTGGGAAGAATATTGTGTGAGGTACTGATTAAAGAAACTCACAAGAAAGCATGGATAGGTGCACTGCTGCAATATAACTAAAATATTGTTGAAAATAATGTTAAACATCAAACAATCAAAAAAACAAACAACTTCTTTTAAACTTTATCTTCTAACTAGAAGATTTATTATATTATTATGTCATTGATTTATGCTGGGGTGTTGGATATTAATACAGGCATTGTATAATATCATGACCAAAATGATTTTAAAAGCTGTGTGAAACACTATTCAAAGATCAAACCAAATCTTTTTACATCAATTAGATTATTTTTTTCATCCTAAAGGGTCCTTGGGCAGGACATTGCAGAGCCCAAGTCTAGTACATGTACTACTTAAACCCAGGACACTATGAGAAAGTTAGTTGTTACCATAATAGGACTTTTAAAAGAGGTGTAAAACACCATACAGTTAAATGATTATCCTAAAGGCAGGGTTTTCCTTGACGCACGATTTTGTGCGTTTTGACGCACTTTTCAGGAAAATGACCCGCAATTTTTTCAGTAATGCATCACGGTGGACGCACTAATACGATAAGAGGTAATAATGATCGGATATACTTCCGACACTGTTACATCGCGAGTAGATGAAAAATCTGGAGTACGAAGGGAAAATGGGACGAAACAGTGGACTGTGTATCGATTTTACTAAAATACCGTCGGTCTTTAAACGGGTTCAAACTAAACCAGTCGATCTCTAATGAAAACAATATGGCTCTGTCAAAAATCGACGTCATTCTTGCTGTCTGCAAGGAAGAAGAGCCCTTAAAGATCAGACGATAAAACGCCTGGTAAGAGCACCCAGAATCTCATTTCAAGGTCTTGAGGGTTTACTGTAAATTAGCTAAAGAGATACACTTTGTTATTCGTTGAAAACAGCGGCATGAAGGCGACCCGCGTGTTGTAACACAAGAATCGGTCATTTAATTGGTGAAAATAGTTTATTTTCGGCCGAAATGGATAATCTTTATCAAGAAAAATAACAGACTTCCCACTCCGGCCGACAACAAGCTCTCTTCGCCAACGAAACGGTCGATAATTAAAACAAAATAACCCTTAACCATAGAGAAAGGCTACACATACTTGGAAAATCAATCCTTGTGCATCATCAAAACACTAGCGGTCATGACGATACCCTTGAAACATTAAAATTACTTAGAGATATGACAGCTTGTCTGAAGCTAGAGCATATTTGCTCGTTAAGAACAGGCTTAATAAAGCAAGCTCCAGATAGTCTTTATGAAAAAGGTGCCACCTAGGCTGTAACCTCCCTCTATATAGAGAATCTCTGGTGTTATTATGTATCTATAACCATGAAACAATTCATATATAGGGTAAACAAAGATTTACAGTTAATAGAAAACACGAAAAATACACATACTTTCACAAATAGTAGCTTTTGTTTAAGCGAATTACATTTTGTTGTGACCCCCACAAATTCCAAAATGACCCCCATTATTTTTGACTAGGGGGTCACAATGACCCCCTATTTTTGTGGCCGAGGGAAAACCCTGTGAAGGTATTTGAACATTCTGATTTCTCTTGTTCCCAAAGTATTATTTGATAACCTCTGTACCAAACGATAAAATTATCGACTTGCCTGAGTTGAAAGCATTTGCAGACAACAAATTAGATGTTACTAAAATAATGATTTTTGTCTTTTGGTCAGGATGTAGACATTTTGGGAAAAAGAGAAAATTTTGGTTAGCAACATTTTCTCCTTTTCCCAAAATGTTTTCAGAGGCCTTTCTTTGTTAGGCTTGTTAAAGGTTTGTGTGGTAGAGGGTTTAAGGTGGGCAAGTTGTTAGCCATTGATTTAATTTCTAGCATTTGTACTGTTTGTGCTTCATGTAATTTAAATATGTAGAATGATCGATAAAACATGCATGCTTTATTACATGATGGAAGCTTTTGTTCACTGAACTCTTTGACAAACAGCTGGTGCGTATTGAAAGCATTTGAAGAAGACAAAACAGTTATGGAAAAAATGGTAAGAATTCTCTGTGGAACAGAGAAAACATTACAAGAAAAGGAGAAAATGCTGGTTACCAGCATTTTCTCCTTTTCTCATAATGTTTTCCACCTTCCTGGGGGTTGGGTAAAGGGTGGGTCTGACTGTAGTAATGTGGTAATGAAATTATTTCTATACTGTGTTTCAGGTGAATCAAGTTATAGATGTTGACTCTGACCAAAACATCAACATGGACAGAATGACATTGTACTGTATCCCTGTACCGGGAGAGACAGCTTGGGCGAAGAAAATATCCTTCAAACTCTAGAATTTCATTTAATTTTTATTGTACATGTGAAATAATTTCTAATTTTGTCTCTTTGTATAAACTGGATTTTTAAAGTTTTTGTCACTTGTGTGCTTAACAAAATAGCTTTACTTTTTGCCTCACAACAAAAGTTTAAGACTGATCCAAATTTAAAACAGTCGCAGACGACAAATTAATATGACTGAAATGATTGGACTCTTGGAAATGGGGGAAATGTGGGAAAATGAGAAAATGCTGGTAAAAAGAATGGACTTACTTAACCCTTTACCACATGGCAAAATTTTAGACCTATCCAAATTGAAAGCATTTGCAGACGACAATTTCATAGTGGCTCAAATGACGCAACTTTTCTTTGATAGGGTAGAAAACTTTGTGGGAAAAGGAGAAAATGCTGGTTACCAGCATTTTCTCCTTTTCCCACAAAGTTTTCAAAAGGCCTCTTCTTCAGGGGCGTTGAAAGGCGTCATTGTGTGGTAAAGGGTTAAGCATGAAAACAGACCAGAACATTGCAATTTCAGGGATGATTTCTTTTATTTACATTGTCCACAGAAGGCTGATTGAGCTTGATCTGCTGCTACTTTGTGTGCAAAAAGCAACAGAAGTTGTGCTTATTGCACCAGGTGAAACATTCTAAGAATTTTTGTTTCTTCGTGCTGTCTCAAAGGTTTCTTTTTTAATGAGGTCATAGAAATACGTGTAAACCACCACTGACCGTTCCCTGAGGTATAATTAAACTTAGGTTGTCCAGTGCCCTTAACACATACATACAGACATTTTGATCTTAGCAACACAAAAACCACATCCACTCCGTCATCGTCTAAAGTACCACCAAGAAATAAACGAGGGCGTGATGATGATAGTACCGACAGTGATGTTAATGATACAAACAGTATGGAAGCTGAAGATGTAGCATCTGGGAGGATTGGTGCAGTGCTTGCTGGTTCAGATAGAGAACCCAAAGTGCAACAGTTACAGAGAAACATACAAACACCTGGTATGAGCAAAATCTATGTGTATGGTTCTTTTTATCGATAGAGAAATTGTTGAATGTGTCTTGCAATGTATGGCAGATAAATTACCCCTTTTTTTTTGGGGGGGGGGGGGGGGGGAGTTAAGTACATGTATAACCTTTTACCAGGCAAAGTAAATGATCTGTTCTCTGGAGAAAGGGAGTTTAATACATTTCTGTGATGCAGGTTCTCACTAGCAAGGGTGCACTGGCTGAAAATCTTTGGGATAAGATTTCATATTAGAACGTATGACAAAAACGACTCGAAACTAGTGGTAAAGTGATCCATATTGATGATTTGCAGCATTAAAAAATGTTTTATTCAGATCTTTGTGTAAACTTACTGCTTATAGACATTAAAAAAGCTGAAAAGCCAGTCTGGAGTTATTCTGATCGGGCAATGTCAAAGTCACACTTTGTTGTGTCATGGGTTTTCGCATTGTTTGCAGCGATCTATCTTTTATGTCAGTTAATTTTCATGTAGGTTTTTCTGCATGATTTGACAAAAATTTGTTAATAAGGTAATAAGTAACTTCAATACCTGTCATTTCATACTAGATAAGCGTAGATTGCAAAACGTTGATTGCTCTCCTAATAGACAAAAACATGTGTCATTGCTAGATGCCCAGATGTAAAATAGCATGGTTCAAGTTCCTTTTTTGCATCAATTTAACATGTAGGCCTAATTGTCGCTGTTGCGAATGTTTATATGGCAATATTGTGTGTACAATAGACAATATATAGGTAAAGGCCTGAATAGTTTAAAAAGATGAACAAAGGGAATTCAGAATTATGAAAGTAGTCCGACAGTCAGTGAGGAAAATCTCAAAATGGTCTTTTTTGTCCATGTTTTTTCTTAGGTGAGGTCTCCCTTGTAACCAATAGTTACTAGTGATTATTCTAGACGAGGCAAAAGGGCAGGGAGGCATGAAAAAGGGGCAGAGAGGAACAATGCCTCATTGAATGACTACTACTTTCAGACAAAGACAAAAAAGTGTCCTTAACTCTTTTCAAAATAAGTTTTAACTATAACTTAGGATATGAATTGCATATTAAAGAAAAGAACAAGAAAGGATTCTTATCAACTCATTGACTCAAAGGAACATTATCTGACCATATGGGTTTTGATTGCTTTGTAATTTATGACCCCATGATGCCCAGTCACACTTAACTTTATACCCTGGCATTTCTCATCAGATAACAAAAAAATGTGGAAGAGTAATGAAAAAAAAAGAAAGCTTCTTCCCAGCCGTAATGAGGACCACCAACAATTTTGAATCAAAAACATAAATAGGACTTGGCATAAATTTAAAGAATTAAAAAGATTCAGATAACAATATTCACAGAGTCATAATCAATTGAAAATTTATGTTAAATGTACACATCGGTGAACTAACTGATGGAGTAGTGTATTACTGCTTAACCATTCTAAAAATAGACTGCTAAAAATAGAACACTGAATGCAGATTTTGCTTTCAAGAGGTGCCGATGCTAGGAAAGCAAACATGGATTATTTTTGGGATTGTTTGCTCCTTTGGTTTACCATCTATAATTGTAATTTATGCAAAAAATATATGTAATGATAATCCTAAGCTGCAAGAAGAGTTAATTCTGCTTTGTTTTACAACTATTTGTGTATTGAGAATTATTATTGATAGTGTGACGTCATTTAAGCAAATTAGCTGATGCTTTACCCGTGGAAAAAAAAGACAGGATTTCAAGGGATGAAGGGGTGGATTTAGCGAGTTAATGACAGATAAGGATCATAAAACTCTGATGTATTGTCTAATTGACTAAATTAATAATGGATAAGTGGTATCACCCTTGGTTTAGATTGCGGGGCATTTCATGAATATAGTCTGGTTAGAAGAAATTTAAGGCGAACTTTTTTCACTGTGCAAACTTGACGAGGCAAAGTCGAGACACTGAATGCGAGTTTTTCGCCCACATAGCCCAGTTGCTGATTCCCCGAAACCACAACAACAGGTAGCCAAGTTTTTGTATGTATATATGATAAGGGCAGCAGGGTGGGTGTTTACAGATTCAAAGGGCATGAGGGAGGGGTGAAAAAGGGGCAGGGCGGCCCGCCCTGCTATTCCGCTCTAGAATAAACACTAGTTACATAAATTTTTAACTTCTTAAAGGTTGCGCAAATGGGAACACTGGTGATGAATTATATCAAGCAAGTCATCCTATTATTATGGATCCATAAGATCCATTTGGTCTAGCAATTGAATGGGTGGCTTAAGGACAGAGCCAGAGCTACATAGCTTCCCTTTGCCTGTCATAACTTGCTAGACTGTAGTGAGGAGGAGCAGAATGTTAAACAGCATCTTCTCTTATTTTGATTATGTTTTTAAAAGCTTTCGTCTTTGGGGTCATTAAAACATATGATTGTGTGTTAACGGATTAACCCTTTACCACACGGCAAAATTTAAGACCTATCCAAATTGAAAGCATTTGCAGAGGACAATTTCATAGTGGCTCAAATGACGCAACTTTTCTTTGATAGGGTAGAAAACTTTGTGGGAAAAGGAGAAAATGCTGGTTACCAGCATTTTCTCCTTTTCCCACAATGTTTTCAAAAGGCCTCTTCTTCAGAGGCGTTAAAAGGCGTCATTGTGTGGTAAAGGGTTAAATCAGTGAAAGACATCTAAGTGCATGTAGTAAAAAAAAAAAGTAAAAAAGAAATAGCTGTGCTATGGCAGAAGAATCATTGGAAAGGCTGCAACATATCAGTTGAGCCATGCTGTGTGAAAAGGAGGCTTAATGCATCTGTAAAAAGAATTGACCCATGTTAGGCCTTTCAAAAAATATCTGTGTTTAGGGTTTCCAGACCCTACATAGAAAATGTTGCCGACCCTGAACTTTGTATGCTAAAGGCTGAAAAAAAAAAAAAACTGTCGGGTGTAATTTCGGTACGTGGTCCATGTAAAAAGTTTTCTGGGAAAAAAAATCCCTACCTACAGCATCTCGGACTGAAACCCTAAACACAGATAATTTTTTGTTAGGCCTTAGCCTGCACAGTCTGCAAAATGACATGGGTCAATACTTCCTGCTTTTTTGTAAATTGTTCTGCATGTCTAAGGACCATATTACCACATTATTCAGTCAGTTGTTAAACAAAATGGTTTTTAGGGATCCATAATTATGTGGTAACTCCTTGGTATAATGACATCATGGAGATGCAGTAATTCCTTCCCTTTTGCCAGAGCATGGCTTACATTCAAATGAAGCAACATAATTTTCTGTCATTTGCAGGCACATCATCCCAAGTACCTGACATGAATTTTCCCTTACCCAATGAAGCAGGACCAGCATGCATAGTCAAGGTAACTAGTTAACTCTTTACCAGACCACAAAATTTCAAACTGTCCCTTACTGAAAGTAATTTGCAGACAACAATTCCATTGTAGCACAAATGATAGAACTTGTATTGGAGGATTTAAAATGTTGTTGGAAAAAGACAAAATGCTAGTAATCGGTATTTTCCTCTTTTTCCACAACTCCTTTACCAAACAATCCCTGGTTTTTACGACCCTGAGATAGAAGCCTTTTGAAAACATTGTGGGAAAAGGAGAAAATGCTGGTAACCAGCATTTTCTCCTTTTCCCACAATGTTTTCTACCCTGCTGGAAACAAATTCAATTTTTTAATTACGTTTATTTTGTCGTCTGCAAGTGCTTTCAACTCGGACCAGTCTAAAATTTTGTCGTTTGGTAAAGAGTTAGCAGTCTTTTTCCTTTTGGTTCTAGGGTAAAAAGGAATCATTTTGACCATTTAACTTTCTAATTCTGTACAGATCTACAAAATTTTAGACTTGCCCATATTGAAAGCATGTGCATAAGTCAGATAGAAAGTGGTTAAATTGAGAAAATTTATTAAGATAATGTTAGAAAACATTGTGGGAAAAAGGAGAAAATACTGTTTGCCAGCATTTTCTTCCATTTCCCGAAATGTTTCAAAAGCTGGTTTTGAAAGGTTTTTCTAAACACATGATTGTTGGGTAAAGAGTTAAGTGTTTAGATCATTGAAGTACCTAATGGAGATGACCGCATACCAGACCGCAGATCTGTATTTGAAATGGTACAAGCATTTTGCCTAATTTGCCCACAAATTTTTGACATTTTCTACAGGGTTGTAAAAACTCTTGAATGTTTTCCACCTGTCTTTAAGATAGTACATGTATTTGGACAGAAAAAGTGAAATTTTCCCAAATTGAAAGCAACAAATTATACATGGCTCAAATCATGGGAATAGTCTGTAAAAGCACAGGGGACAATCATATGTTTTTTGTTTCGTTACATTGCTCAGAGAAGCGATGGAATTTTGACGAAATGAGAAAGTAAATGGCTTTTACTCCCTTCTGTGCTTGATTTTATCAATTGATCTTCGCATAATATTTCAGTGAACTCGTTTTCGGATTTAATGATACCGTGATTATGTCATAAAAATTTAAACTTTTTGCAATAAAATTTAAGCGATTAGCCTTAAAATGTTTACTTTACCAAACAAAAGGTAAATAAAGGTGGTCTTTCGTGCAGGGTTGACTTTATCACATTTCTTAGTTATCAGTAGGTGTATTTTCATGTTTTATATTAGGTGTATGAAGATACAGATTCCTTCAAAGTGAATGATGTTGTAGAGTTTATTGGAGTCTTGTCTGTTGACCCATCATTAGCTCAGTTCACCTCAAGCAGGTAAATCAATTGAATTATTATTTTGTAAACCGATGCTGTTAAACTCAACATAGTAGCTCAATCTGTCATATACAGGACTTGAAGTCTAGGGTTTTCCGATTCATTTTTCAGCAAAATCAAATTCACGGAAACGCATTGATAGGTGAACTTGCCAAATTGATAATTATGATATAACCCTTTACTAAATGACGAAAAATGTAGACCTGTCCAAAATGAAAGCATTTGCAGATGACAATTTGAATATTGCTCAAATGATGAAATTTGTCTTTTGAGGGTAGAAAACATTGGGGATCCTTTTCCTACAATATTTTCAAAAGGCATCTTTCTCAGGGTAGAAAAAAAACTTAGGATTGTGAGGTAAAGGATTAAAAATAGTGCTGAAAGGCAATAAATGATAAGCAAACCAGTAAAAACAACCTCAGGTTTTAAATATTCAGTTATATCTATCTTTTCTGTACTAGCGTTTAAATTTACATTTGTTTCTCTCTTTTTTCTGTACTAGACAGGATAATGTAGATGGGGATGAAGATGCTATGGATACCCTGATGGAAGAGAACATAGCTCACAGTCCTCCCCCATCCCTAGTGCCTCGTCTACATGCTGTGTTGTGCAATAAACTGGTACATGTAAACCCACTAATACCACAGCCTGCAACAGACAGATTTAATGAAGGTGAAAGAATATACTTTGCTTGCTGTTTTTCCAGTTTTGTTGTGCCTTGTCTACAAGCCATGTTATACAATAGACTGGTACATGTGAACCATCTTTTACCAAAGCCTGCTAGACAGATATAATACTTTGACTAAACAAAATTTTTTGGAAAAAGGAGAAAGTGTTGGTTACCAGCATTTGACTCATTTCCCACAATGTTTTCTATCTTTTCAGAGACAAATCCTATCATTTGTGCTACATTTAAGTTTTGCGTGCAAATACTTTTCAAACGGACGACTTAAATATTTTGTTTGCTCACTCTCCTCCAATATGCCTCTTGTCTCACTGTGTTCCCCGTCTTCACTGCTGGTCTTCACACTGTATTATGCAAGAACCTTGCACAGGGGAACCTTCATGCTACCACAGCCTGTCACTGACAGATTTCTTTGTAAGTTTTAACCCTGCCTGATAATGCATATTACACATAAAGCTTTATTAATGTTCACATCATGTTTGAGGGTTTAGATAAATATAAAAAATAAATAATATTTTGGGTAAAGTTTTGCAAAATATTTGGGCAGTGTAGATTCAAGGTCAGAGTACAGCTTCTGTGATGCCTGCTCTTGAAAACACTTGAACATAAGTTTTCCTCAAGATTGTTTTGGTAACTTTTTTCAGCCCCAATTACATGGCTTGCAACATTCGAAAAGGGCCATTCGGACATTTGCGTAAAGTGTTGTCACGGATCAGCCTGCGCAGTCCGTGCAGGCTAATCAGAGACGGCAATTCATAACTACATTAGATTTTGTGCTACAGTACACTTGCGCAAAACAGAAAATTACATAAAATCAGAAAGTGTCGTTTCGGATTAGCCAGCGTGGACTGTGCAGGCTGATCTGAGATGACACTTTACACAAATATCCGAATGCCTCTTTTCACGTGTTGCAGGCCATATGAAATCGACCTCTGTAAAGGCTGAAAATACAGTCCACTTAGACTCGGAAGATTTCTTTAGGCTTGAAGAATCATGTGGACAGTATAGATCCAAGATCAGACTGCACATGTTGGCACAAGCCCTGTTGCCTATCACCGTTGGTGCTCAAGGGTTAAATACTTCGACTATTTTGTGGTTTTAACCCTCATCAAGCAATTCTGTGTGTTTGCAGACCTGAGGTAGATGGTTTTTGAAAACAGTGTATTCTGTGTTGATTGGTAAAGAATTAGGTGGGAAAGCAATGGGTATCTCTGCCACAGGGGTGTAAAACTTAATTGTCCTTGTTGTCCTAGAGCAACTATAGACTTGGAAATTTTTTAAAAAATCTGCTCTGTCATTTGTTCATGAGTTGCCAATTTTTATCATACACTGATGAAATTCAATCAACCCACCTCTGTGTAAGAGCTTTATGTTATATTGTTACCAGTACATAAATATGAGAAGTACTGTGGAAAAATGGGGTTTAATGCATCTCCATGATCCATTGTACTAAGCAAGTAATCACATAGTTACGGATCCATAAAATTCCTTTTGTCTTAATACCAACTGAATCATGAGGTAGACTAGTCCTTTGACATGCAGAGAATTGATCAACTGCAAAAAGTTTTGACCTAGGTCAGGCTGACTTACGTAGATACTTTTTGCGCATGCATCAAACCCCCTTTCCACAGATCATGGCTCAATTATCAATTTCAGCTCTGCAAACCCTCCTGTCGGAGAAGAGTGATATACACAGAAGCATACTGTCCACCCTACAACATGTTGTGTTTGGGGATACTGTTGCAGCACAGTATCTTTTCTGTCATATTGTTTCTTCAGTGTAAGTGGTTTTTGTCTCTACCTCCCAATCTGGACATGCTTGGAAACACAGATGTAAAAACGTTGCATTATTACTTTATTCAGATTTCGAAATTTTAGGCTTTCTTATTTTGAAAGTATTTGCAAATGAAAAATGGCTCAAACCATGGAATATTAGTTAAAACAGGTAAACAATCATTGTAAGAAAGGCCAAAATGATGGTTGCAAGTATTTTCTGCCCTTTCTTCAGGGCCATAGAAACCAGTTTTTGTGCAGCGCCATACCTTATTAAATTTGATACTAGGTTTGGTTGGCATCAGGACCGAAAAGAAATAAAAGATAAAACACTTAAACACAAGTTTATTTGTATTATCAAAGATAGGTCAAAATTTTATACCTTGCTGTTGGAAGTTTTAGTTGATAATGAAATTTCATACATGATAATTATGTTCAAACTAAGTTCATTTGAATTGAACTTGAGTTCACAATTTGTTAGGACTAACTCTAATTTAAGTTTCATTGAAGCTTCAAATAGGAAGAAAAGTCTGAATGAAGACAAGTGTGTGAAAAAGAATGATTGTGGAACTCTATAAGTGAAAAAGTTACGCTATTTGGGTATTGAATTACACTCATATTGCTGAAATCTCATGCACAGTGGAGTTGAGCGGGTGAAGAGTTTTAAAGTACGGGTGTCCGGAAAGTAACGTAACACCTTTGTTTATTTAAAATATGGCTTTTAATTTCAAATAAATAGATAAAAATCTCTCTCTATATATGTGTGTATATAAAAATATGTAATTTTTTGTGTGATAATTTCATTTAATTTTCATAACATTTAGCACTTTTACACAGATTTCAGACCAGAAGTACCCTTTTGTTTCTGGCGTCATTTAAGTGACAGCCTTTCTTTGATATTTCCATTCTTAACACGCACGATCAAATTGTCAATCACTCTACCACACATTCCAATATCAGTCTTCTTGATTTCATGCTTAATGTCCTTTAACAACTTGTATGAGCTCTCTGGCATGGGACTGTAGACCTTTGACTTCTACTAACCCAAAGAAAGAAGTCACACAGGTTGAGGTCAAGACTGCGCAGGTCAAGATATGTCACAATATTTTTACCTCTGGATATCTGCTATACTACCATCCTGCATAAACCATGCGTCTTTCAATATAGAAGGCTTCTTTCCAAGCATAGGAATGATTTTTTTCGAAAGCGATAGGTAGCACTTGGAATTAATTGTGTCCTTAAGAACATATAGCCCAATAACACAGTGACATGACAATGCACACCATACAGTTTGTTTTTCACTGTACAGTGGTCTCTCTGTCAAACAGTGTGGATATCAATTTCCCTGAAACTACATATCTTTCACAAATATGAAACAGACAACTGTAAGTGAGAAAACATCATTATTAGTAAAATGACGCCAATGACAGAATTGTACTTGTGATTTGAAATCTGTGTAAAAGTTGGTAATGTAATGAAAATGTCATGAAATTACCACACAAAAACTTATATATTTTATATACACATATATAAATTTTTTATTTCTTCATCTAAAATTCAAAGCCATATTATAAATGTACAAAAGTGTTACCGTTATTTCAGGAAACCCTGTACTTATCCTGATCTTGATCTGTCCTGGCCATACAAGATCACACAGCAAAGTCCTTCACCACACAGTTTGAGCCTGGGCAAGAAGACTTTTGAAAACATTGTGAAAAAGGAGGAAATGCTGGGAACCAGCATTTTCTTCTTTTTCCATCATATTTGGTACCCATTCAAAGACAAACAAGTGAAACAACATTTCACTTACTTGTCTTTGAAAGGGTACCAAATATGATGGTTTAATTTGTTGTCTGCAAACGTTTTCAATATCAGCGAGTCTAGAATTTTGCTAAGATTTAAAGACCAATTCAATTCTGTAGCAGATTACAAATTTTTAGACTTGCAAACATTGAATTTTGCACACTGGCCCCAAATGATGCGCTTTGTCTCTTAAAGGGTAGACATCATTGTGGGAAACAAGAAAGTAGTATTTACTGGCAATTTTCCTTTTTTCCACAAAGTTTTCAATTGCTGTAATAAATAATTATGTGAACTGATTCTGGCAGTATTGGATTCTACTTTGAGTTATGTTTTATTTGATATTGCAGATATGCAAGAGCTGATGTTTTGCCAATTGGAAAGTTCTCCCTCAATTTGAGTAACTGTCCAAAGTCCCCATATGGGTCCCTTCTTCATCATCTGTTATCTAACATTGTCACACAGGTAAATGGGCACTCCATCTGGTCATCTGATCACACATAACTCCCTTCTTCATCATCTGTTATCTAACATTATCACACATGTAAGTGGCCACTTGATTTGGTCATCTGTTCTTACATAACTCTTTATCTGATGACAACATTTTAGACTTTCCCACAATGAAAGTACTTGTATTTGCAGACAACAAAATTATTGTGTCTCAGATGATGGTGTTTGTGGTTGGAAGAATGGAAATCATTACGGAAAAGGAGAAAATACTGGTTACTAGCCTTTTTCTAACAATGTTCGGCCAAATCTTCTTTCTTGGTCATAAAAACAGGATTGTTTGTGGAAAGGTTAACACAGAGAATTAGTTATACCCCCGCAAAATGAATGTTTTCGAGGGTATACTGGAATCAGCCTGTCTGTCCATGTGTCCATCTGTGTACAAAATACTAGTAATTTTGTGTCGCAAACTCCTCCTACAGTTTGTATTGAAACTTTGCACATATATTGATCATATATTGAAGATTTGCAAGATGCAATTTTCAAGTGTCAACTCCTCCTGGTTGAGGAATTATCTCCCCTTGAACTTTACACTTTTTTTTCTGTCAAAGCGCTGGCGGGGGTGTTAAGTCACATTCAGTGACAGCTCTAGTTTTTTCTAGCAGGGAACAAAATTAAAAGATACAATGATTAACCCTCAGGCTGCTAAGGGTGACTCACTGACCTGGTGAGGACAGTGTTGATCAAGATCAGATCAGACTGCAATCTGATCTTTAATCTACTCTGTCCGATAAGGAAATATTTTCTCCAAAACATAAGTTTCAAATAACACTTCTGGTTTTTACCATCAGCTTGAAAGTTTGTTTTTTTTTATTTATTTAGCAGGATAAGGGTTAAAAGCAAGTTGCCACAGCATTGTCTTATTTATTCTTGTTGGAAACCTATGGTCATGTTGATTATCTATATTTTTCTAACTTGTTTGCCACAAATTACATGAGGGTGTAAAGACTTATGCCATCCATTCAATCTGTTCAGGTGAATATTGCCTTGCCCATTTTTGCTGGGTCTAAATTCCAAATGTTGTTTGGACAATAAGAATACATTAGTTTGACCCAAGTTCTTCGAAATTTGTTCAGATATTCACCATGAAATGTAGACATTGCCTTTTTTATTTTGAGGTCAAAGGTCAAGGTCACAATGAACCTTAACTCTTCACCAAACGACAAAATTATAGACTGGTTCAAATTGAAAGCATTTGCAGACGACAAAATAAATGTGACTGAAAAATTGAAATTTGGTTTGGGAAGGGTAGAAAACATTGTAGTAAAAGGAGAAAATGCTGGTTACCAGCATTTTCTCCTTTTTCCCACAGTGTTTTCAAAAGGCTTCTTTCTCAGGGTCATTAAATGTCGGGATTGTGTGGTAAACAGTTAACATACTAAACCCCTTTTCTGGTAACTAAGTAGACTTGTTTGATCTAGGTTCTGTTAACTTGATATGAATTATCATTAAGAAATTTAGATGATTTATATGATTCTAGGTCAATAGATTGAAGATCTAGGGCACAGAAAGGTTATAGATCAATGTTATTTAAGTCGAAGTTTCCACTGACAAAACACTGAATCGATTTAATTCTTTAATTGACAAAAAAGTAACATGCAAACGGCAAACAGATTATGAATCAAATGATGAGACTTATTTTTAACTCTTTACCAAACGACATAATTTCAGACTAGTCCAAATTGGAAGCATTTGCAGACGACAAAATTAATGTGATTCAAAAATTGAAATTTTTTTTTTTAAGGGAAGAAAACATTTTGGGAAAAGGAGAAAATGCTGGTTACCGGCATTTTCTCCTTTTCCCACAATGTTTTCAGAAGGCTTCTTTCTCAGGGTCGTAAAAACCAGGGATTGTTTGGTAAAGGGTTAAAATGGTTGAAAACCTTGTAAGAAAATGCTGGTTACAGCATTTTCTTCTTTTTGCACAATGTTTTCAAAAGCATTCTTCCTCAGGTTGTTAAAACAAGGGATTGTGAAGAAAAGGGGTATTAGAAATGACCTTACCTTTAACCCTTTACCACACAATGACGACTTTTGACACCCCTGATAGAGAAGGCTTTTGAAAACATTGTGGGAAAAGGAGAAAACGCTGGTAACCAGCATTTTCTCCTTTTCCCACAATGTTTTCTACCCTATCAAAGAAAAATCATTTCATAAGATCCACATTGAAACTGTTCTCTGCAAATGCTTTCAATTCGGACCAGTCTAAAATTGGTCGTGCGGTAAAGGGTTAAGTGTACCTGGTAGATATTGAAAGTACTACAAGAAATTATTTAAAAATATCTTTTCCAGTCTCATCTCTTTGAGATGTCCATTGAATCCTTAAATGGCCAGAATTTTTCTCCATGTAAAGACTATACAGCAAACCGACTGCGCACAGGTGTATTGCAGCTTGCATCATGTACAAATTTAGTGGTGGATGAAACAACATTGAACCCCGGGCAACTTGATACAAATGGTAAAGTTTATTTGTTTATTGTGTACCTTGTTAACCCTTTACAAAACAACCCAGACTTTAGATTTTCATTGGTGGTACCCAGAATTTTCTCCTTTTCCCACAATGTTTTCTACTCTGTCACGAACGAATTCATCATTTGGATCACCTTTAATTTGTCTTCTGCAAATCCTTTCAACTTGGACCAGTTTAAGATTTTGTCATTTGGTAAAAACCCATTTAAATTCAAAGCTATTGCAGATGAGGAATTTAATGTGGCTCAGGTAATGAATTTAGTCTCTGAAAGGGTAGAAAACATTGTCGGAAAGGGAGAAATTGCTGGTTACCAGCATTTTCTCCTTTTCCTGCAATATTACCATAGCCTTCTCTCTCAGGGTTGTTAAGACTGGGGTTTGTGTTGAAAGGGTTAATTATTATAACTTTTTTTGCAGATGTTCAGTTATCCATTGATCAAGCATTCTTAAATTTTTATTATCCTTGGGGAAGCATGTGAAAAGGAGGTGTCGTAACTCTATACAAACAGTGTCATGTTGGTGACAGGCATTTTCATTTTTTCTACCCTTTAAAGGACAAATTCCATTATTTGAACCACATGTGTCATCTGCAAATACTTTCAGTTCAAACATGTCTGAGATTGCACTGTTTGATGTAGAATAAAAAAATTCTGGCAGAACCATCTTTGTAAGCCAACTGAATACTTACCAACATAAAGGAATTAGTCTTTGGCGCAGTCCATGAAAAAAAGTTTTGGTAGAGTTAAACTTGTACTTCCAACCTCATGGTTACTAGACGTTTATCATATGGACTGAACTCTGGAAGCTTTTAATCTGTACATTACTTATAACTGAATCTTGATTTAATTGCTTATGCAGTATAGATCAAGATCAGACCCCACAGAACACAGTTTGATCTTGAATCTGCTTTGTCCCCCACTTAACCAGATATTCTGATGACAAATGGCTTTGAACTTGTGATTTCTTTGTTGTCGAGGTGGTGAATCTTGAGGTAGTAAAAGACAATGCTGAAAAGGCCTATCTAGCTCAGTTAGCTTTCAATGTAGAATTTATCATCAAATACATTGTCAGAGTAGGACACCATGCAGAAATAACCCTTTTTCGACTATTTTCATTGAGCCAGTAGTCAGGCAGTAGCATACAGGACGTGAAAACGGGTTGCTGGTTTGACTCCCGGATTGGCCAATTTCTTTCCAAGGATTAATAATAGTCATTGCAATAGTATTCATTCCTCTTTCACCGCTGACCACTGTTTCCACATAATCATGTGGGAAAGCAGCCAGTGGCTTGAAAAGAATATTGTGCGGAGTACTGGTAAAAGAAACTCAGGAAAGCATGGATAGTTGCTCTGACTGCCGCGATATAACTGAAATAATGTTGAAAATAGCGTTAAACACCACACATTCAATCAACCGACTGTTTTCAAACAATCCAAACACTCCTCAAAATCCCTTGTGCCATGAAGGCCGCAAAGGTTAAACTGCTTTCGAGAGTAGCTGGTTAATTGTCGTGCAAATTAAAATGCATGAAACAAATAGCTCTACATCTTGGAAATATAGTACATTTTATGTGCACTGTAATGCAAAATTATGTATAATTATGTATATATAACTCTGTAAAGAATACATGTGTTTTAGTAAAAGCATTCCGTACTAATGATAGTATCGTAATGCATTGTAATATTAGACCCTCTATAGTAATGATATTGTGATAGCGGTTGCCCTGATTGTAATAATGTAGGAGTGGTCATTTTTTGGGTCATGTCATTCATGACTAAAAAGGTTTTAGTAGTCTCCTTAGTGTCTTTTCTATTCCATTTATATTTCAGGTGTAAAAAATGTAACAGCGCTTGGCAATCTTATAAGATGGCAGAAAGTGGAGTATGACTTCAACTTTCACAAGCAAGATTTTCAGTGTAATGTTCCTGCTTTGATATTGTCTGAAGGAAAGTCTATGTTACCAGTAAGTATTAAAACAGTTTACCTCTTCTAATTAAACTTGTTTGCGGTGTGATTATCTTATCCATCTTTGCATGATAAACAGCATGTAACGTGTTTTACACTACAACCAGGGAAGAGAATTGGGTCTCAGTCATGGAAATCCTCAAGTGTGTATGGATATTTTTGCATATTCTGAACTATAAGTTGTGAGATATGAGTTAAGATGTTGTACAATAAATACAAAATAAGAAATTACTTGTTTTGAGCAATACCCTTCTAGTCACAATGTTTTGTAGAATGGTTTGGAGCAAGGTACCATCAGTTCTCTGCGAGAGGTAATGCAGTTAAAGTTAATGATGTTACGGAAATCAATTGTATACAAAGTAGGTAAAACTAGCATAGCTGATGCTCTAGCTTTTACATTTATGACTAGGTTTTTTTCATGGGAGTGTCCTTGGGCAAGGCATTTCAGAGCCCTTGCTTAGTACTTGTGAAACCCAGGACATACATGAATATGTGAACTGCTGCCATGATAGGACAAAAGAAATATTGAAAACGGGGTAGAACACCTTTCAATCAATAGATTTACATTATGAAATATGCTACATGACTTTTCTTTAAAGTGCAGCATTTTGTTAGAGTTTATATGGGTGACCATATTTGATGTATATCACAATATATTTGCAGAGTGACTGTCTGGTGCAATTAAAGACCACTACCCAGGGGGAAAATTTAAGACAGTATTTCACCAAGCTGGACCCAGTGTTAACGGAAGACTGTCTTACAAAAATGCGGGTGTTTATTGGTCTGGCTCGTCACATGGAATACACAGTGTCTCCTGATTTACAGAAGGTAAATAATTTTAACCAGTCACCTCATACCACACATTCCAAAGGTTTGACGACCTTGAAGAGGAAGGCTTTTGAAATTATTGTAAGAAAAGAAGATAATGCTGGTAACCAGCTTTTTATCCTTTTCCCCCAATATTTTATACCCTATCAAACACACAAATCCACATTTGAAATACGTATAATTTGTCATCTGTAAATGCTTTCAATTTGACTGAGGCCAAAATTTTGTTGCTCAGTAAGGAGTTTTAAAGCAAATTGACAGAGAGAGATTCAATGTTTTCTACTATTCCCATGTTTTCAGATAGCCTTTACCTTGGGGTTATTAAAACTTGGCTTTTTGTGGAAAAGGGTTAAGGAACAGGGCTGTTTTAATAGTCAAATCCATGGGGCCAGCTGGAAAATTAGGGGCTGTCTCCAATCTCGTCATCCTTATAACCCAGAGTATAGATTTCTTCCATTGCTCCCCTATTATCTTTACTTCACATTCAGTAGAAATATTTGTTGCTTGTACTAACAGCACAAATTACCGTGTATATTGTTACTAGAACAGTCATACGACAGCAATGAAATAGACGTGTTCTCAAGCCTTATAGTACTGGCTGAAATACATGGATTTCTTTCTGTCAATTTTGCTCCCAGCAATGTCCTGTTCAGCACTTAAAATGAGGAAATTGGGTTGACAGTCTTAATATGACATTATTTCTCAAGTTATCATGACCCAAAACTTCAAAGACCGCCTTAGACGTCTGCTGTAAGATGTTGCATTGCCTTCTTTCCAAATTGGATGATATGGGTGACACACCTACAGAATTAACCAATGAGAGCCTCCATAACAATTCAGTGGTCACATACTGGCTGCATTTGATTCTTCAGTAGTAGGAAATCGAAGTACATATTCTAAAAATCAAATAATTCCTTGTGAAAAACGTGTGCAGTTTTGGCTCTGAGATGAGATTTCTTATGTGCCAAAGCTGAAAAATACGCTTTGATGGTGCGATTGCAACCTTTACAAAGAACCATAAAGAAAATGTTTATGTGCAAGTCACTTTTTTGGATGTTTTTTAAGAAGTTTTGACAAACTGGATCTGTCTCCATTGTAACCCTTCACCTTACAGTCCAAGAGTTTAATGACCCTGAGGAAGATGGCTCTTGAAAACATAGTGAGAAAAAGAGAAAATGTTGGTAGCCAACATTTTCTCCTTCTCTTACAATGCTTTCCAACCTTTCAGAGACAACTGTCATCATTTAAACAATATTGTGCCAAGTTCCGTATTTTCATGTATAATGCATATCTTTTTTCTCTATCAAAGCACTTGGTAGGGCTATCAAGTCACCCTTTGTAACAGTTTTTCATTTTATTTTTCAGATTATGCAAGAAGATTTTGTGGAAATGCGAAAGCAAGATCCAAACTCAATGACAATTGACGACTTTCATTCATTACTGTCACTGACAAGGTTTGTGTTTTAGGATTTTTTAAGTTGATCCCTTGGCACGAAAGATGTTTTAAGTAATTATAGTAAACCATAGACCCAAGATTAGACTGCACAGAATGGGCATTCGGACTGTGGGGGTTTACTGAAATATTTAGTGTCTTCAAAAGCAACAGAAAGTTTTAAGGATATTCTTTGTTTGTGTTTTATGTCATTTTAAACTCCATTATAAGCCCAACCCTCCAATACACACACACACTCACGCTCAAAGAAAGAGATATTGGAATCGGGTTGTCTATCCACCTACTTCTCTTCAGAAGCATTCTAAATTCAAATTAGCCATCTGATCTCGCCCTAGCAGATTCTTAGGTTTTGATGTATAAATTGCAACAGTATTGAGAACCAGTGATGAACATCACCTCTGTATTACTTTACCTACCACAGGTTGCTATCTCTGACGAGACTGGAATCAGAACCGACTGTCGAGACCTGGAAATCGGCCAAGAAGTTGGAGAAAGAGAGGAAGTCTAGACTGTCACAGAAATAGGAAGAATAAACTATATGAGCTCATAACCAAAATGACAAAATTTTACACTCATTCATGTTGAGAGCTTTTTGCAGATGATTTTTTTTTTTGAAGCTCATATGGTAGAATCTATCTTTAACCCATTACCAAACAATCTCTGGTTTTTACGACCCTGAGATAGAAGCCTTTTGAAAACATTGTGGGAAAAGGAGAAAATGCTGGTTACCAGCATTTTCTCCTTTTCCCACAATGTTTTCTACCCTGCTGGAAACAAATTTCAATTTTTGAGTTACGTTTATTTTGTTGTCTGCAAGTGCTTTCAATTTGGACCGGTCTAAAATTTTGTCGTTTGGTAGAGAGTTAACAGGGTTTAAAAAAAATTGTAATTACACATGAGTCTCCTGAATCTGTATTCACCAACCATTCTTAACTCATTCACTACTGAATGAATAAGTTGAATTTTTTCAAAGGCTACAAATAGAGTTCGGCTACAAGATCAATAGGCGCTTCGTTCATAAACTAGAATAAAACAGTGGACATTGGAGATCAGACTGCACATTCTTGATCTACACTGTCCGCAAAAGCTTCTATTGCCGTTAATGGTGTTGAAAGAGTTAAAAACATTCTTGGCCTTATTCTCAAGAATTTTCTAGATTTATAAAGTAACAAAAATTCTGGTTTAGCCAATCAGAAGTTGTATTACTTTCTAAATCTTGAGTTAGACTAAGAATGTTCTTAAGAATGGTTGTTCAATACACACTCTAGTTACAAGCTTTTTCTTAGCTTCCCAAAGACTGTAGCTGTCTTTCTGGGGTCGTAGAACTAAGGGCTTTTTTTGGTAACTTTAAGTGAAATGAGCAGAAAAACCAAACTTTGTAACAGTATGTAAGGCGTTGTGGGAAAACGAGGAATTGCTTCTTTAACTCTTTACCAAACAATAAAAGGTTGGACTTGTCTGAATTCAAAGCATTTGCAGACACTGAATTCAGTGTGGCTCATATGATGGGATTTGTCTTTGAAAGGGTAAAAAACAATAAGGGAAAAGAAGAAAATGCTGGTTACCAGCATTTTCTCCTTTTCCCTCATTGTTTTCAAAGCCTTCCTTTTCAGAGTCATTTAAACTGTGGATTGTGTTGTTAAGGGTTAATTTTAAATGGGTGATTCAATAAAGTAAAAATTCTGTTGTGAGAGTTACATTTTCGGAAAAAATAAGTATGTGAACTGGTGTTATTTAGAAACTTGTGTGTATTTTTCCTTATTTGGATAGATTTTTAATGTGATGCTTTGGCTTATAAGCCAAGTTGATTAATAAACTACATGTATGTGATCCATGCATTTGTTAAAGCAGACTTAATGCATCTCCGCAATGCATGATACCAAGCAAGTCATCTCAGTATTATACATCCCTTAAATCTGTTTTGTATAACAACCTACTGAGTCATGAGATACACCGGTCCTTTGACATGCAGAAAATTGACCAAAAGCAAAAAGTTTCGGCCAAGGTCAGCCTGAGTGTACTGTGTAGGTTAACCTAGGTCAATATTTATTGCAAATGCATTAGTCCCCCTTTCAAGGAGCTTGGCACATATATAAAATAATTTGAAACACTCTTGCAGACGGCATTGATCAAGATTAGACTGCACAGAACATGCAGTCTAATATTAGACTTGCACCGTCTATTACCTAATGCAAAACTCTATCTACAATTGTCTTAAATGGAATCTACTTGCAAAACTTTAAAAAAGAATCAAATTCAATATAGTCAGTGGAAGAGTTGAAAAGATTTGCAGCAGATGATTTTGACACATTAATCCATCTTAACTCTTTACAAAGCCACAAAATTTTAGACTTGTCCAAAATGAAAATATTTGCAGATGACAAATTAAATTTAGCTCAGATTATGATTTCTTTCTTTTGATAAGTTAGAAAACATT
This sequence comes from Hippopus hippopus, assembly GCA_946811185.2. Taxonomy (NCBI): domain Eukaryota; kingdom Metazoa; phylum Mollusca; class Bivalvia; order Cardiida; family Cardiidae; genus Hippopus; species Hippopus hippopus. The sequence continues at coordinate 25,363,854 of OX328106.1, read as the reverse complement.
GTGGAAAAAGAAAATGATGGTTTCCAGCATTTTCTCCTCCCACAATGTTTTCAAAGGCCTTCCTTTTCAGGGTCAGTAAAAGTTAAGTAAAAGGTTAACTCAAAATGCCTGTTTTAAGAAATAAAATGCTGTAGTGACAGTTATAGTTTTGAATAAATACTTATATGAACCAATGTTATTCAGATACTCTTGTTTTTTTGTTCACTTGGATAGATTTTTAATGTGATGTTTCGGCTTAAAAGCCAGGTTGATAATATATAAACTACATAATTATAAAATAACTTGGAAAAACTCCTGCAGACAGCATTGATCAAGATCAGACTACACAGAACATGCACTTTGATAATATAAGATCAACACCATTTGTTACCTGATGGAAAACTTTAACCACAATGGTCTTGAATAGAAATCTTCTTGCAGACCTTGAAAAATTAATCAAGTTAATTGTCGTCAGTGTTAAACTGATTCGCAGCAGGTGATACGACATGACATGTACATATGTCATGCTCTGTGAAAAGGGGGCTTAATGCATCTGCAAAAAATATCAACCCAGTTCAGCCTGCGCAGTCCATGCAGGCTGACCCGAGCCAAAACTTTCTGCTATGGGTCAATTTTGTGCATGTCCAAGAAACAGTTTACCTCATGATTCAGTCGGTTGTAACAAAAACGGGCTTTATGGATCCACGATCATATGATAACTTGCTTGATACCATGCATCAAGGAGATGCATTAAGCCCCCTTTTTGCCAGAGCATGGCTCAATTATGCTTGTTAATTATGGTAAGCCAACGTGAATGGAGATGAAATGCAGGGAAATATTACTGAATAAAAAGATTTTGGCGAAGGAGATACTACCCTGCACTAGCAAATTTTCCTTGTCAAGGTGTTGGGTTCATATGTTTAAACAGGATATAATCCAGAACTTGGTTTTCCACCCCCTGATTGTTTGTCCCTTTTGAAGAGATATTTTTATTAACCCTTTACCACACAATGCTGACTTTCAACGACCCTGACAAAGAAACCTTTTGAAGACACGGTGAGAAAAGGAGAAAATGCTGGTAACCAGCATTTTCTCCTTTTCCAACAATGTTTTCTACCCTATCAAAGAAAAATTTCACCATTTGAGCCACATTGAAATTATCGTCTGCAAATGCTTTCAATTTGGACAAGGCTGAAATTTTGTCGGCTGGTAAAGGGTTAAATTATTAAGAAAATGAAGATCACATGAAGAATGTGAAAAGGTGCTTTATCTATCTTAACATTTTAGAATTATTTCTATGTCTAAATTACATGATTAGCCATCGCATAGATCGAGATTTTCTGTCCCATCCAATTAGATAGCTCATCTTGAAATTTAGAATTAGGAAGCTGTGGTTAAAGAAGAATGGTTAAATAATATGGCAAATAGTTGAGGTTATTCAGAAAACAGTCCTGAAGGTGACAGATGCAAATTGGGCAATAATTCAATGTTTTGGAATCGAAATCTCTGGCTAAAAGAACTCGAACATTGTCCACGGGTGTGGAAACAATACTTGTCTGTAATTTGCTGTTGGAAACTTTAATCATTGGAGCAATTTTTCACCTCTCATTCTATATAGCGATCCAAAACTGATTATCATAAATTTTTTCTAAATTCAAAACAACGTAACTTCTGATTGGCTAAATTGTTCAGCCAATTAGAAATTGTGTTACTTTCTAACTTTAGAACTAGTCCAAGAATGCAATTTAGAATGGTTGTTGAATACAGCCTGAGGACTACTAATGTCAATTCTTCGCAGAATGGGGTCCTGTGAGGCTTAGTGGTTCTTAAGAGTGCTGCATTGGTATTCAAGAGGTCCTGGATTCGATCATCACTTGAAACACTGGATATTTAATGAGTGTCCTTGGGCAATGTATATCAAAGCCCTGGCTTAGTACTATTTTAACCAAGAAAAAAGTTAAAATATGAGCTGTCTCCATTGTATGGCTGATGTATTGTTGAAAACGGCTTGAAAAACCATTACTGATATGTCAATCAACCTTCCTTATTACTCCAAAGAGAACAAAAATAAGAGATTTTCACATATCAATAACATTTAATAGAAATAAAGAAAAACATGAATAGAGATGCATGTTAATCAGTAAAAAACATTCCGAAATTCCGACATCCCATTCATGACCTGCATGTAGATGCCCTCCACAGCTCCTCTAGAATGAACCAATCAGATTTCAAATACCCGCCTGCGGTCCAATCGTCACCTACACGCCCATTAACCTATCACGATTTCCGTTACTTTTACAAACTTGTAAAATTATCCAATCAGGATATGAACGCTCCAAAGGCACCATCACGAAGTCTTCTTGTCACAATATACGTCGAATTTGCTGGATGTACAGCTATTTTTACGCCCTCATATGGGAAATCAGCAGCCATAGTTCTCAAAAATATTAATACTGTGGAAACTTTTCCAATACTTTATCAGTCAAAGTATCATAACCACGCCCTTTAAGCGTATAGAGTTCATAAACTGGCAATGTTGAATATACAGAAATTTTCCATAATATACACATACGTTACTCACAAACTGCGCATTTGTACAGCTTTGTAGCAATATTCTCAGTTAAAATGCCTTGCTAGGCTTGCCCGGAGACCTTTAGTTCACGGACTAAGAACACACCAATACTTAAGCAATAGCATACAATTAAAGTTAAGCTGAATTAAAGCTAGCTCTCTGTACACGGCTTCACAGAAATATAAAGCAGGTTTCTCATGTTGACACGAGTCTGTATATTTTTCTACAAAAAGTCAAAATGTAAATGTTATCAGAGATATTGGATCCTTTCTTGCAGTTCTTTCCGCTCCTTTCGCCCTCCTGACGTCCGTGCAAACTCGGTACTGACAAATCACCTGTGACTATACAGTTCTCCTGTGAAGGTCGAATGTGACGTGGCATCACAAATGTCGAACCATTTATCGTACCATTTTCCCATATATTTTACACTATTTTTGGTGGTCTTCTGTCTCGGGTGGAATAAAGTATTCTGCCAGACGTCTTCGTTCTTTATGAAGTACATAGCTCGATCTTTGTACGAGTAGTAAACAGCGTCTAGGTTGCTAGGTAACGGATGAGTTACGTCCTCTGCCGGAAATTCTTCTTGCAGCTTTACTTTACGTAGGCAACAACCCTGATTTTCCTCGGGAACTTTCGGGTCGTATACGTATACCTAGAGAAATATGTATATAATTTCAATCCTTTAACTGCTCATGAAATTAATTGCTTACCCCAAATAGCTAAAATCCAAATATTGCTATTTCTAACATTTGTATTCACTCGAAAAATTGACCATGTCGGAAATAAGGTGGTTCCCCTTGTACACACAGACATATAATAATTGGTCTGCAACACGCGAAAAGGGCCTTTCGGACGTCTGCGTAAAGTGTCGTCTCGGAGTCCGCGCAGGCTAATCCGAAACGTCACTTTACTTGAACATTAGATTTTGTCCTACAGCAGACTTGCGTGAAACAGAAAATTGTACATGATCGGAAAGTGTCGTCTCGGATCAGCCTGCGTGGATTGCGCAGGCTGATCCGAGACGACACTTTACGCAAATGTCTGAATGCTCCTTTTGGCGTGATGCAGGCCATATTATTATACCTATACGCTTTTGCTGTATCAAGGAAGTAACCAATCTATGTTCTGTTTCCGACAGATCAACGAAAAGACTCGATTTTTTTTTTTATAATTGAGACATTTAGTTCCAAAAGCGATGTGATTGTCTTAAGTCACTCCAAATATTATTTTCAGTCCTATTCTAGATTAACAAAGTAATGCGATTTTTGATTGGCCTTATCAAATGACTTAGCCAATCAGAAATAGCGTTACTGTCAAATTTAGAAAATTCTTCTTCATAAGACTAACGATATTCTTAGGAGTGGTTGATGAATACGGACCATAGACTTTACCATCAGGTCTTGCTCTTATAGAAACGAGGTAGTGTTGGCTTTTCAACCTCGAGGTCTCGAGCGAAGACATGCTAATAAACCGGGGTTACTTATCAGCACGAAACAGTATTTTCTACGGACCGGGTTTCATTTTTGTCAAAGAAACTAAAAAGCAAATCGTCTGACTTGTCTTAAGAGATTTGAACCACATTTATTACGGTTTACCGTGGAAAAGATCGATTTCAATGTAATTATTAACAAAAATATGGGATTCCCACTTGTATTTTGCCCTCTTCCTGAAATGAAGCCACTTTGTGATTCAAGGTTTAAATAATTGTAATTAGGCAATCCTGTTTTGATCCTCATCGACAGTAGCCATGTGGGAATGGCCTAACACAAGGTACTGCAGGGTTCAAGCTCAGCACTGGTGAATCTTAGAGAAGACGAAAGCCGCTACCATTCTAGCATACAAAATCTTCCAACAAAAGCTGACTGGAAAAATCTTGCAATATAAGGCTTGCTTACTGTTTTTTTTTTTAACAACCGCAGCCAAATGAATATGTGCCATGTTCTGTGGAAAGTTGATTTAATGCAATTGCAAAAAGTATCGAACCAGGTCAGCTTGCACAGTCCGCCCAGGCTGACCTGAGTCAAAATTTATTTTGCTAATGTCAAAGGACTAACTATGTCTGCTGGTTGTTAGAGAAAACGGAGTTTACGGATCCATTATTTTGTGAAGACTTGCTTGGTTTCTGGCTCATATAGTTGTTCACTATTTAACAGAGTCCATTATGATATGGCTTGCAACACGCGAAAAGGGGTATTCGGACATTTGCGTAAAGTGTCTCGGATCAGCCTGCGCAGTCCGCGCAGGCTAATCCGAGACGGTACTTTACGACTACAATAGATTTTGTGCTACAGTAGACTTGTGCAAAACAGAAAATTACATAAAAACGGAAAGTGTTGTTTCGGATTAGCCTGCGCGGACTGCGCAGGCTGATCCGAGACGACACTTTACGCAAATATCCGAATGCCCCTTCTCGCGTGATGCAGGCCATATGTTTACCATATCATCCTTGAAGAAGTAGATGTTTTTGTCTCGCATGTCAAAGAAGATAGTATCCAAATTTTTGGGCACGTGATCACTGTGGCCGTCTTTTATTGGTTTATACACTTCCTCGATCTTTTTTGGCCAACCTTCGTACAGTTCGTCTTTCTCATTGTTGTATTTATAGATGAACTCTCCTGAAAATATTGGGTCGAGGAAATTTTATCTTACTAGTTACTCTATTTTGGAAGTATCAGTTCCTCAAAGTTAAAGCGTTAGTTGCAGATTCCTTTCTTTAGAGTTAGTATTGACAGAAACAAACGTGTCTAGTGAACCTCTGTCAATTATATCAATCGGAACTGGAAGGCGTAGGTTTTCAACAGTATGATGGCTGATGTACCAAGGTAGCCTATATATTCACCAACCCCCCTTAAATTCATTCTCAGCCTTATTCTAGATTTAGAAAGTAACACAACTTCTGATTGGCTAAACCATTTGGTTTAGCCAATCAGAAGTTGTGTTACTTTCAAATTTAGAAAGTCTTGGAGAAAAAGACTAAGAATGTTCTTGAGAATGGTTGGTGAATACGGACCCATTGTTCATGCTTTACAGGAGTTTCTAGATCTACCTAAAATTTACTGGCTTCAAAGTTTGTCAACATTTCACACAACACTGTTTTATGAAATCTGATGCAGGGCTTTGTCTAGGACGCTGGACTTAAATTTTGTAGTTTGATAAAAAGTATAAAGAATTTGTTTAAGAAATGTTTCAAAATTTACATTTCGCTCTAACCTTTATAGAAATAAGCGTCATTGACAACCGTGTTGCCAAGAGAAAACCAGACATGCGCATAACCGTCTGGTTCATTTGGAACGCCTCCCCACTCTCTGGCAATATATAGAGGGTCTCCATAGCGAGTCCTGTTGGCATGGTTTTCGTACATCCAATAATGATTACCACGGAAAAAGTAGGTGTTGTAGATAAACTGGCCATTGTCCGTCTGTCTGACCCAGTCGAACACTGTGTTGAATCGACCTTTACATACCCCTGAAAAACAGTAGACCAAATCCTTTCAAGAGTGCTAAATAAATGAAAGTAATTAAAAAAAAATAACTTAAAAATTGTGGCTGCTGTATTGTGTAAAATTGGACCCACTTGACCGAGATTTACAAGGCCACGTTTTGTAACAGCTGTGTGGGAGTAAAGGGAAACACTTCAAATTAACCATTAGGCTGGTAAGTGCGACTTACTGACCTTTTGCGGACAGTGTATATTAAGATCAGACTGCACAGAACGTGCAGTCTGATCTGGGATCCACGCTGTCTGATATAGAGATTCTACCCTTCCAAATATACCTTTGAAAGAGCAAAATTTGGGTTTTTACTATTGGCTTGAAAAATTCATTTCACTTATTTAGGTTAAAACCGTAAGGTTTTTTTTTTATATGAATACTGTACAAAACGACAAAATTTTAGATTGGTCCAAATTAAAAGCATTTGCACACGACAAACTAAATGTGACTGAAATTGAAATCTGTTTTGGGAAGGGTAGAAAACATTGTGGGAAATGGAGAAAACGCTGCTTACCAGCATTTTCTTCTTTTCCCACAATGTTTTCAAAAGGCTTGTTCCTTAGGGCCGTTAAAAGTAGGGCTTGTGTTGTAAAGGGTTTTAATACACGTGGTGCCAGCCATTACCAAGCGTGTGTTGCAGCCATTTATTTCCGAAACTGTTAGAATTTAAGTCAACAAAAAGAAGGAAAAAAACTTTCACTTCAAATTTTATACAAGAGAATGTTTCAGGACCAGAGTTACCTAAAAGTCAACGGACTTTATACCATGTACATTAACTTCAGACTGCTTGTTTTGCTAGTAACAGATCAGAATGCTCGTGTTGTGCTGTCTGATATTTAGGCTACTTTGCTGTCCCCAAACGCTAGGAAGTACAAAGAAGCCTACGGAGTATATATGACAGCATACGTTTTATTTTTTAGGCGTCGCTGGACGCGCTGGCTTTTGACCTGCGTCTTGTAGAATGAATAAACAGTGTTTTGTGATTGGTCAAAAATATGGATATGTCTATTCTCCGGAACCCTGCAGACCTACAAGCGTTGCTATGGCTAATCAATACTCCGGGGTATGGAATAACAAATAAATATGATAGGAGATAATATTTTTTCTTATACGAACTGGTAGTCTGATACTTTTAATCGTTACCACATAATCTATTACTGTATGTGTACATGTTTTTTTTTTCCTTACACATAAACCCTGGCAGCAACTGCTCCTTTTCTAACAGTGATTTGGATTAAAATCTGAACACAGTCCGAGTCTGTTCAGGTAGACCTGGGTCGATTCTTTCCTCTTTCCCCTTTTTTTCTATTGGACACCTTTCTGCTGCTCGAAGGACCAGCTTACCTATGATTCAGTTGTTTTGTTAGACAAAGTGGATTTTCTGGATCAATAATAATGTAATGGCTTGCTCAGTACAGTGCATCATTGTGATGCATTAAACCCCGCTTTTCCAGAGCATGGTTCATTTTCTTTGTCATCTGTAAATGTTTTCACTTTGAACAAGTCTGAAATTTCATCATCTGGTATAGATTTGACTGTTATTAGAAAGGGATAGTTTTAGATGTTTGGAGCGTGAAACTTTGAAAATAAATAAATAAAAACCCTTAACACTGAAATATACAAGCATGGGTGTCGGAGCACAGGAAAAATTGTTACCATATTAAACGCAAGAAAACTCTAGCTGTACAACGGGACTCACGAAAACTAAATTCTGATCGCCAGCGGGAAAAAAAGGTGGAATGGAGAATTTGCAGGAAAGGCACACATGAATGACAGAATGGACCCCAGGTAACAGGTAAGCGGACCCGTTTCAAGGAAGAGATCACTTTTGGCTTTCAAGTCTCGCCAAAAGTTATATCATTTTAAAGAATTTTTCATTATGTCTAATCCATATTGCAGCTGACGTCTGCAAATGCTTTGAATTTGGGCTTGTCCAATATTTTGTCATTTTGTTGAGAATTAACCTCGTTTCCGTGACTTCAGTTAAGTCACAACGGACAGTGCACCTTTAGCAGAAGTTCCTACCGTTCATTCCAAGCCAAAGGCCGAATTTCGACAAACAAAATCGACGCAAAAGTCAGCAATGAGAGACGAATGAATCATGTCGCACTGAATTTCATTAACGATATCAATGAATTTTGCCAGGAATCCGTGGATAGGTGCTCTGGCCAACGCAAAATATCTGAAGCACAAATATAAACCGCCTGCCTCTTCAAATGTTTTGTTGCAATTTTTCACTGAACCTTTTACCAAACAATTCCGAGTTTTAACGACCCTACAGAACAAGGCCTTATTTAGAAAGCATTGTGGGGAAAATGAGAAAATCTCTTTCCATGTTTTTATTTTTCTACTCTGTCACAAAAATGTATTGATAATTGTTTACTTCATTCTTCAATGGAATGCGTAGCTTAGTGGTAGAGCAGTCGCCCTCCATTAGCAAAAGGTCTTGAGATCGAATCCTGTACGAATCGCAATTTTTTCCACCTTGCTTGTGACATTTTTTAAAACCATATATTATTTTATTTTCTCTACGTGCTTTCAATTTGGACAGTCTGAATTTTTTGTCGACTGGTAAACAATCTAGTACTCTAAACCCCCCGTTAGCTTGTCACAAACACAACAATAGAACTTCTACATCGAGGGGATACAAATCGGTGAAAAAAAGGAAACACGTGAAGAGGTGAATTGTCACGATTTTTTTGATAACTGAAATACTGCTTCGAAACGGCGAGAAAGAAATAAGCATACAAACACATTCAATAGTTTGAGTTTTGCAAAAAATTTAGCAGCGCCGTGGAAGGAGATGAGCCTAATCATTGATTGCAACAGGCTGTGAACTCAAGAGTTGCAAGTCCAAATCGTTGTTCGGTAAATAATAGATCGGAAATCCATTTTGATCACTTCATGCATCTCCAACTCTCAAACATTGTGTTATCTTTGTATACCCTTTCCTAACAATCTTGCGTTATAACCACCGCGAGAAAGAATATATATATAAACAACCATTGTTAGAAAAGGACAAAATGCTGATTACCAGCATTTTCTCCTTTTCCAAAACGTTTTCTACCCTTTGAAAGATAAATCTAATATGTGCCATCTGGTTTTTCGTGTGCTAATGGACATGTTTAAAAAGAAATTTGTCGTCTGGAAAAAAGGCCAGCCTGTAAATGAAATGACATGCGTTGTGATTGGTAAAGCAGCACCAAAAACATTTGCAAAGGTGCACTGTTTGTACTGATATATATGACTTAAATTATATTTAAATAAAGCCACACACCGCACAATCCATACCAAAAACAAAAATCATTAAAAGGACCACTTGTCAGACAGAAGCTCATTTATTTTACTTAGGGTACGATTAGTCAGGGGCCGAACAGCTTTCGCGAAAAATTTTCTTGATTTCGACCACAAAAAAACGCGCCACGAGAAAAGGGGATCGAAAGTTTGACTTAATTTTTCGACTACTTCATATCATTTTCTAAGCATCAAAAACTTGCTATGTAATCCAGAGCAGTTCCAATTAACTGTTGGCAGCATGAAAATACAAGAATTGCATCTCGTGTGCTTGCAAATTGAGATTTTTCTACATGGTCCCTGTTCTCGTGCTGCGAAAGTTTTTCATCAAAATGGCCGGATGTCGGCTAAAACTTTCGCAGCATCGTAAAAGGGGTATTCTCCTTGTAACGCATCTGTGTAACTTTTTGTCGGGTACCTGTTGTTATGCCGCAATTAGATTTGCACGAGCTACACGGGCGCTTTTGGGCAAATTTATCGCATCACCACAAAGGGGGGCTCTAAATTGAACTGCTTATTTGTACTATTTAGACCCTTTCTTAGAACTTCAAAAGCTTGCCAATATACCTAGAATGATTCTCCGCAACTCCTAGCAACATTATACATGTATATGCTGAAATTGTACGTTTTTTCTGCATGAAAAAATCTAATTTTCCTCTCGTTATATACCCGTCTCCGGTGCTTTCTGCACTCCACCAAACTTACAACAGTCGATGCATCAGAAAAAAGAAGCGGCGTATAGTTAGCCCATAATAAAGTATACGCAAAAATGATACCACGGTATTATCCGAGGTGCGAAATGCAGACATTGGGGCGGGTGGCTTTCCCAGGAGGGTCTGGAGGGCCTCCCACAAAAAATAAATGATTAAAGAAGCCATTTGGTGCCCTCTGGTGACGTCTTTTTTTTCGGTGTAGCTGAATGCGGTGGCTTTTGACCTACGTCTTGGTACTGATATAGAATGAATAAACAGTGTTTTGTGATTGGTCAAAAATATGGATATGTCTATTCTCCGGGCCCCTGTTGACCTACAAGAGTTGCTCTCGCTAATCGATACTCCGGGTATGGAATAGCAAATGAATGTGATAGGAGATAATCTTTTTCTCATAGAAACTGGTAATCTAGTATCTTTAAGCGTTACCACATAAGCCATTACTGTATGTGTACATGTTTTTTGTTTACGGCACACAAATCTTAGCAGCAACTGCTCCTTTTCTAACAATGATTTGGATTCAGATCTGATCTTGAAAAATATATCTAACCGAAAGTTTAATTTCAACTTTAAGCAAAACAATGAGGAAAGAGAAGTAGTTGCTGGCGAGGTTACTTTTCATTTATTTTTCTTCGTAACTGAACCATAAGAGATTTTCAATATTCACATTAAAGGTCTACGACCCCAAAAGGAAAACAGCTATTTCCACTATAATATTATCCTACAAAAATTGCTATGATTAAAAATGAGTATTATTGTACTACTTTAACCGAGCCACTTTTTCCGTTTTTTTCTTCTTAGGATTATCATTTATAAATCTAAAACCACTATATTCTCATTACGAAGGGAGATAATAATTACCTCCCTTTTCAGGAAACTAACAAAAGTATCAACGAATAATTTCAAGACAGACTTCAAAGGAATTTCTGGTCGATTAAAAATGTGCAAAAGTAATACATCAGTATAATTCCTTATTTATCATCTAACAAGAAATTTTATTCCATGTTGCACTAGAAGCGTTAGGGGTCGTAGACCTTAAGTACCTCTTACGCCGTCTGTCTGTTTTTAAAGACATTTCTTATTCAGTTTGATGTCGTTTTTCAAGGGACCAGTTGACCAGCCTTCATAGCTCAGTTGGTAGAGCGTAAGACTCATAACCATGAGGGTGTTGGTTCGATTCCCACGGCTGGCCATCTAAAATTACTAATAGTCTTTCGGATGAGACAGTAAACCGAGGTCCCGTGTGACGGTGCTATACACCGAGCACGTTAAAGAACCAGGCGTAACTTAGGATGGGTTTCGTCCTGTATCTGCACTATCCCCCGTAACAATACTAACAGCCTTCAGGGGGCGTCGCCCATATGGGAAACCGGTGGCGACAATAAATAAACGCAAAATCAATCAAGGGACCAGTGCACCTCTCTGTAGTCCCCGAAATTTCTTTGATCAACACTACACACAACACACTTTCCAAGCAAGCCATTTGCTGCTTTTCCACACAAACGAATTTGGAACAAGTTTCTGATGGATTTGATAAACCCTTTACCTCACGGTACAGATGACAATTCCAGTGCTTTTCAAATGATATTTGTCCTTGAATAGGTAGAAAACATTATGGGAAAAGGAGAAAATGCTGGTTACCAGCATTTTCTCCTTTTCCACAATGTTTTCAAAATGGTTCTTCCTAATGTTCGTTAAAAATCGGGACTGTTTGGTACATGGTTAAACGGACATTTGCATACACAAGTAAAATACCAAACATCGTGATTTCAACGTTTTGTCTTCACCGGAAAAATCTCATTGTATCGGATTGTGTAGATCACTGTATGCGCAGTCTGATTTTGATCTACACTGGACTGCGCTTAGCAGCCAAAGGGTTAAACCGTTTCACAGGAAATCTAAATCTATGAATGAAGCCAAAGCAAATTTGCTCAGATAAATTTTATAGGGGCCATAAATACCATTGGATTGGTATCTGCTTAACTCTTTCGGCGCCATTGGTGAAAACAGTAGCTTTTGCGGACGGCACAGATCAAGATCAGACTGCACAGAACGTGCAGTCTGATCTTTGATCTATACTGTCCGCTTATATGGTCAAGCCTATACAATCAAAATCTTTGTGAGTTTCAATGGATTGTATTTAGAGCCGTAGAAAGAGATCGACTTTATTTATTTGGCACTGAAAGAGTTAACTAGATGTCATTTTTTTTTTGACTGGTCTCTACTGAAAGCGTGTGCAGACGACCAATGAGATAATGCTAAAACGATGGGATTTCATCTATGAAAAGGTGAGAAACATTGCTGAAAAAAAGGGAAAATGAAGGTTTACCGGAATTTTCCCCTTTTCACAGACTCTTTTCGAACAGTATTGCATAATGGTCGTTAAAACGCGGGGTCGTTTGATACAGGACTAATCAACAAAGTGTTTGAATCTTTCTCCGCTGTGGTCGAAAAAGAATTTTGTGTCGATCAAGATCAGACTGCACCGAATATGATACTACACCATCCTTTCAGGTGTTCGATCCTCATCTGGAGCACTGGGTTATTCGAAGAAGTGTCCTTGGGGAAAGTTGTTAAGAGCCCAGCCTTATACGGGTGAATCACCGCAAGCACAAATAAGCCGTGCTCAGTGGAAAGGGGGCTTAATGTATCTGCAAAAAGTATCGACCAAGTCAGCCTGCACAGTTCACATAAGCTGACCTGGGTCGAATTTGTTTGCCTTTGGTAAATTTTCTGCTTGTCCAAGAACCATTCTCTTTCAGGATTCAGTCAGTTGTTAAACAACGTGGATTTCATGGAGCCATAAATATGTGATGACATGCTTGGTACCATAATTGGCCTGCAACAGGCGAAAAGGGGCATTCGTACATTTGCGTAAAGTGTCGTCTCGGATCAGCCTGCGCAGTCCGCGCAGGCTAATCCGAGACGGCACTTTACGACTACATTAGATTTTGTCCCACAGTAGACTTGCGCAAAACAGAACATTACGTAAAAACGGAAGGTGTCGTTTCGGATTAGCCTGCGCGGAGTGCGCAGGCTGATCCGACACAACACTTTACGCAAATGTCCGAATGCCTCTTATCGCGTGTTGCAGGCCATATATCACGAAGATGAATTAAACTCCCCTTTCTCCAGAGCTTGGATCATATGTAATTAAGTAAGTGGTCGACGTGATACGACTGAAATAATGTTGAAAGCTACATAAAATACCATTCTATGAGGGCTATTCCTGTAAATTAAATTGTCTCCCTTGCCAGATAAAGACTAGGGGTAACCGAATAACAGACTGGTCCTTTCACCTGTATTCCTTTGTTTTTATCCTTTGTTCCCTTGGGGATGCTGCGATAAATATGATAATGATTTATGATATATGTGTAAGGTCCACGTATAATTCAAATCGAATTCTGTTCTTAATTATCAGGAACTACGTATATATCGATTTGTAAAACAATCTAAGTAGATTTACTTGAAATATTATCTCAAGAACATAGCTGTTCGGTACAAGAAAATCAAGGATAAAAACCAAGTAATCCCCCTATCAGAAAGTAATCCCCTCATCAGGACCAAAGTAGAAGTGGGGAGGAATCAAGGGAAATAACTGAAGAATGGCCTTAATTAAGTCCATAGCGTTATCTTACCATAAACTCGCTGAACGGCTTTACGGTCCTCCCATCCAAGCTCAAAGTCCGGGTTAGAATTCTCTTTCTCGTAGATGGCATACATGATCGAATATTTCTTATCGGTGTGCATTAAACCGAGCACGTGACCTATCTCGTGTACGGCGACCCTTAACAAGTAGATCCCGTCAACTGTGTCAGGAAAGGAGCGGCTCGATTTGAAAAATTCATCGTCGTCAAAATGCATGTTGCCGGTGGAGAAAGAATGGGCTATCTCTCCGCCGTGGCCGTCAAAATCCCGCTTACAGTTTTGATGAGCCCCTGAAATGTATAGAACAATACAGACCTGACCTTTCTCAACACAATCCCGAGTTTCAACGACCCTGAGGATTAAGGCATTTGAAAACATTGTGGGGAAAGGAGAAAACGCTGATAATCAGCATCTTTTACAAAATAATTCCATCATTTTTGCCACTTTTTAATTGTCATCTGCAAATGCTGTCAATATGGAGCAGACTAAAAATTTCGTCGTCTAATAAAGAGTTGCTTTTCTTACCCGAAAGTAAATTATGACAATAGAACACTTATTTCTGCATGAAGTTGATTTCTGCCATGCTAGGCTGGAACTCTTCATCGTCTTGTTCAAGGATACACATACACAAAAAGACAGACAGAGCTTTACGAATGTCAGTAGTACTTTGAAGTATTAAGGATAGGGCACCCTGATGGGATTCACGTAACATCGCCTTTCATCGCCGAAAAAACGTACGGATTCGGCTAAGACTCGGGTAATTCGTAATCGATCGGCCTATAGACGGTGGTTCCTCGCATCGATTACGGATTGCCCGAGTCTTAACCAAATCCGTACGATTTTCGCGATGAAAAGCGATGTTACACGAATCCAATTAGAGTGCCCTATCCTTATTTAACAAATAGTGTTATTGCATTCACAATGTACTAGTTAGAAAACAGTCCGTTCAATAACAAATGACAAACTCGGCCAATACCAGCAAAAAAAAAAAACTTGACCTACAGGAGAAAAATTGGGCCAATATGACTCGGCGAATATCGAATCTAAACATGACGACAAATGCCGGCCGTTAATCAATAAAATTGCTACAAGTCATGTAATTTTGTATTGTCCGAGTTACGGGTCCTTGGTCTCGGGCTAATTTCCGCAGTCCTCCGGTTCCTGTAAGTTGGTAAATACTGAATTACTTGATTGGTAACATTATAACATTGATGAAAAAATTGTAAAGAACTAACAAATTTCATATGTATATGATTCATGCTCTGTGAAAAGGAGGCTTAATGCATCAGCAAAAAGTATCGACCCATGTCAGCCTGCGCAGTCCGCGCAGGCTGAGATGGGTCGAAAAATTTTGCTTTTGATAAAATTTTTTCATGTCAAAAGACTATTCTACCCCATGATTAAGTCAGTTGTTTGACAAAATGATGGCTTTTAAGAAATGGGGATCAATATTGAAGACCTGATTGGTATAATGCATCATGGAAATGCATCAAGCCCCTTTTTCCCAGAGCATGGCTCATATGTCATTTGTATCCAATGCAAAGTGTTTAACAACACTAAAGTATTAAAAAAAAAACAGGAAGCCTTAAACGATATAATGTGTGAAATGGGCGTAATTAAAACAAGAATTAACCCTTATCCTATCGAATAAATGTTGCTTATCATAACAAAAACA
This sequence comes from Hippopus hippopus, assembly GCA_946811185.2. Taxonomy (NCBI): domain Eukaryota; kingdom Metazoa; phylum Mollusca; class Bivalvia; order Cardiida; family Cardiidae; genus Hippopus; species Hippopus hippopus. The sequence goes on along the minus strand of OX328106.1, from coordinate 25,348,486 downwards.
GATTTCGGTAAGTTCATTGGTAATAAATACAACCAAACATACGTAGGTCTACGTGAAAAGCTTCCAATAAAGAAGGAAGCGGAATTTTCAGACCAAGATCAGACTGCATGTAGCCCCGGGCTGAGTTTGGTGTACTATCTCCGCATATTAAATAATGCTTGCCCAAGGGATGAATAAATTGAATAAGCTATTAGCTGACGATGGAAGGGTATCTCTATTCTTAACACTTAGGCTGCTAAGCGCAACTCACTGACCTTTAGTGGACAGTGTAGATCAAGATCAGACTGCACAGAACGTGCAGTCTGATCTTGGATCTACACTGTCCAATAAGGTGATATTTCTCTCTAAAGAATGAATTTGAAATAGCATAAGTCGGGTTTCTACTAACGGCTAGATAACTTCATTTAACTTATTTAGCAGGATAAGGGTTAAACTGAATTATAAAAAAAAAACGATAGTTCAGTACAAGGTCACATTTACACAGTTTTATCTGGTGGTTTTCGAGAAATAGGATCCTGTTACCACCCACGGGGAATATTTGAAAGATCTAAGCGTAAGCATATTTCTGAATTTTATTTTCATAACAAAATAATGATTATCTATTTTCAAATAATTCAAAAGAACATATGACACAGTAAAAGAGAGTTCAGCACGGCTAAAGCGTTGCGGTTCACGATTACATCCTTAACTACTTGACCCTGCCGTGCCATTCTTTATCGAACGCTTCATTAGAAACTAGAGATGTTACGAATTTCGACATAAATGATTGAGTCACGTTACAACACTTATCATTTAGCTACAACAAAGTCCAGTCAACCATTAATTTTTCACCGGCAAAGAAAATTTTAGTGCTGTCCATGTATGTTAAAAGTACTGGAAGGCAAAAAATGTGGCTCAAATCACTGGATTTGGCGTTGAAAGAGAAACAGTTTTGGAAAAGCAGCGAAAGGAAGCTTTTAGATTCCGCGTTTATCTTGGCCGTCAAAAATATGGGATCTATTGGTAAAAAGTTTAATCTTCAAATTAATCATTCAATCTGGGAACGTATTCAACAACCATCCTAAAATGCACTGTTTTTCTTATTCTATTGAGTTTTCTAAATTTCAAAGTAACACAATGCCTGATTGGCTTAACCAAATCAGACATTGTTTTACTTTCAAATTTTAGAATTAGTCTAAGAATGAATGAATTTATATTGGTCTGTGAATACAGGCCCGTTGCATTTCGGTCAGGAAAAGAAAAAGACCAAAATAGTGCATTTTAAAGACTATTGAAAGACTTTCTTGGCCAGACATCGTGAAAAACCATCGAGCTTACACCGAAGACCAGAATCCACTTTACTCATTCAACATCTACACACTCCAAAAAGCGAAGGACGTTAAATGTACGAGTTACCCATTTACCAAGGGCAGGTGCCGTTTGAAAGTTAAATCTACTGGAGGTTTGAAAAATATAATGCTTGTAAACATGTTGTTAGGTGGACAAAATACATTTCTCTGTAAATTATAACCTTTTGAATTATCATTGTACACGTGACTGCCCGTGCTCTTTTGTGTCTGTCTTTCAAAAGTGTATTTTGGCATTTTAACTCTTTTAACTCCTAAATAATAATGATGTTACAGTATCTATAGATGTGACGTCATGGAGATGCCAGAATAACCATGACTACTGACATGTTCAGCCGTTGTCTGCGTATGTCGTATTCTTCGAAAATTCGACCTGTCTGCTATGACGCATCACTCATCCCATATACAGGGGGAAAGTAGGGCTTATACCGAAGTTATTACCCAAACCTGTTGGGGCTGTTTAAATAAATGGCCATTGCATAGTTCTCGTGAATTGGTTAGAAAGTGTGGCCTGCAGAGCGCACACAAGCGTTTTCTAAATTTTGACCTAGAGATCAAAATCTGTGTGGAGTTGACCCATTTTTAACATCACTTGAATTATTAACAAAACAATGTTTTGATCGCGTATTATGAAAATTGGACAGAAAATGTGTTCTCTTGATAGCACACAATATTTTTTCTAAAATATGTCTTTATGCTCCCCTTTACGCACAGACTGACATGAATTGATACTTTTTGCAGATGCATTAAACCGCCTTTCACAGAGCATAGCTCATTTACTTTTTACTTGAGGCAATGTGCATGTATGCTTGAATTTGTTCGATTTATTATTAAAAAAAAAAACCACTTCGATGAAGTTTTGTGAATATTCAGCAAACTATGTGACATCTAGAGTGTGCAAAAGGTTTCTTTCTGCGATTTAACTCAGTGACCTACTTTTTTACATGAGAGGATAAATATTCACAGTTGGAAGAATTATTATTATGGAAAAGTCCACATAATTTTCTTGAAGATTAGAAATTATATGCAGTCTCCAGAGTGCAATTGAAGTTGTGATTCAACTTGACCCAGTAACCTACATCCTGACTCGAGTGAACTTGTATTCGACGTTTGACATGTCATCAAAACAAACGTTCTGATAACATTTATGAAGGTTAGATCTGTGCCCTCAACAGTTTAAACGTGCAAAATTTGACAGGCAGACGGACTGACGAACGGACAGATGGACAGTCATTAAGGTACTACATAAACGTAAAAACGTAAGTCTTCGTGCTCAGGTGAGCCAGAAAGTCAGTCGGACAATCCTATATCTAAGTTCTATTAATGCATCTAAAACAGTTATAATAACGCTGAAACTCTCGACACTAAATTCGTGAGTGTAGAACAAGATCAGACTGCACACTCCGAAGGTGCAGTATGATCCTATTGTACTCTCTTCGCAAAGGACAAAAGTAGGGGCGTAGCTAGCCCTCTATCAATTTGGATTTATAGTCGTGCTAGAGGGGCACAGAGACATCCTTTGGGAAACTGTGAAAAGAGTTGTGCAATCTGGTGCATTTAGGGCATTCTGATGTACTTTACTAATTTTCCAATTTCGATTTCTGGGATTTTTATTGCAGGGGAAACGGGTGGGGTGAGGGGTATTCATGGGCTATTATCTTTGACATTAATTTTTCTGAAATAATATTCATGTTGATTCAGCTGCGTACATATGTACAGACAACTGCCTGCATGACAAGACTTTCACAAGACATGGGTTAACCCTTATCCTGCTAAATAAGTGAACTGAAACTCAAAATCCGATATTAAATACCCAATTTTTGTAACTGGCAAAGGTATTTTTTGGGGGAAAATATGTCCTTATCGGACAGTGTAGATCAAAGATCAGACTACATGTTCTGTGCAGTCTGGTCTTGATCTACACTGCCCGCTAAAGGTCAGTGAATCGCGCTTAGCAGCCAAAGGGTTAAAAAATCTGCTGGAGTCTGACCTCATCGCTTGTGCAATATGATCGCGATGAAATATTCATAAGAAGGCTATAACTCTCCATAATTCCATTATCAGGCATAATATAATCAGTCTTTCGCGATCAAATTTATTGTTTTATGGCCGTCTCACGTCGCAGAACGCGTTCTCCCTTCTCTGATACCTATAAATGGAATGGTTATGGAAATATGGCCGTTTCGCATTTCCGGTTAATTTTGACCTACTTTTTCAGGTCGAATGGTCATAAAAGTCGGTCATAGACGTGTACTTGTAGCATGTTTGATGGTTGTTCTTTTGCTCTTTGACTAAAAGGTTGGCGCTCGAATATTTAGCCTGAAGGTCGTTTTTCATGTCGAACTTAAAGAGAAAATATGTTAATGCAGTACGTGCCATTAGCTTATCTACGAAGACATACACGTGTCAAAATGAAGTTTATTTTCAAAAAAACACGTAATAACCTGAATTTAAAACACGCAATAACGCGAAAAAAAGTCGCACTAACGCAAAATATCTCGTAATAAAGTGTTTTAAAACGCATAATAACTTGTTTTAAAGTCGTAGTAACACGTTATTTCGAGATTCTTCACGTTACTGCGACTTTTTTTCGCGTTATTACGTGTTTTAAATTCACGCTTAAATAACGAGAATTCTCGCGTTAACTGCGACTTTTTAAACGCGTTATCACGTGTTTCAAAACACGTTATTACGAGATTTTTTACGTTAGTTCTCTTTATTACGTGTTTTAAATTTTACGTTATAACGAGATTTTTCGCGTTACTACGACTTTTAAACGCGTTATTACGTGTTTTAAAACACGTTATTACGAGATTTTTTGCGTTAGTGCGACTTTCTTCACGTTATTACGTGTTTTGAATTCACGTTATTAAGTGTTTTTGAAAAAAAAGAAAAAAAAAAACTTCATCTTGACCCTTGTAGGTTTTCGTACTTATCAGTCTTCCTTAATGATTGATAACAGTGACACTACACCTATTCATGTGTCTGTACATATAAACTGCCCCGCACCAGGACAGTATTTAAAAAGACTCTGTATCAGGCAAAATGTGCACGAACATTATTAACCTCGGAAGGAAGTTCTTGATGCATCGAGGCATATGATCTCGCGAATTTCAAAAGTACAATTATGGAATCCAATTTCTAGGTACTTCCAGTCTGAACAAAAGTAGAACAAATATTCTAAAGATATCCCAATAAAAGAGAATTTAAACTAGAAACTATTGCTATTTATTTCGAAAATAGATTTTCGTCATAATTTTCTTAATTGTCGTCTATTTTTACCCAGGACATTCATTTTCACCTGGGTCATAAAAAGTAGTTCATATTGATCAGAACTTTTATCATCAAAGTACTTTCATAGGTTTTATGGGTACAAACCTTTTGAAAAGGAATATCCATTTCGACGAAACGTTGTAATTTTATTTATTTTAAATTCAACCATTGAAGTTTTTTTGTTACATTTTCATGGAACACTTCAAGCTTAAATGGCTTCTCTTTGGTAGCGTAGAAGGCCAGAAATTCCAAATCCCCGACGCGAGAGGTTTTATTCAAGTCGTTAGGAGAAGAAATATTTTGATCCTCCACCGAGCGCTGTCTGCATGAACAGAAGGGAACACCTTCATACAAATACAGAAATTGTTCAGCATGACATATTTCTCTTTTTGTCAGTCTGTTTTCAAGAACCGATGGCCTTGGGTGAGCCAAAACACGCGTAGAGATATGACGGAACAAGTTTAATTCTTTATATGATAACAAACTTTCAAACGGTGTTTATATGAAACGTGGTTGGCAAAGACAAATGAAATGTGGTAGAAAACAATACGAGACAAAGAGAAAATGCTGGCTTCCAGCATTTTCTTCGCTTCCCAGTATGTTTTCAAAAGTCTTTTGTCTCAGGTTTGTTAAAACTCGGGATTGTTTCGTAACAAAATAAAAAAGAAGCGCAAGATGAAAGACTTAAGACTGACCACCTACGCTTATTGGTTTTTTACGGGGTAACATAAAGCCATAAATAAATGAGTGGCGCTCTAGACAAAGGGGGGTTTATGCATCTCCGTGATGCATTATACCGATCAAGTCATCATATTATAATTATGGATCCATAAAATCCATTTTCGTTAACAGCCGACTGCATAATGAGGTAGTATGGCCCATGGATATGAAGAAAATTTGCAAAAAGCAAAAAGTATCGACACATGTCAGCCTGCGAGTACTGCGCAGGCTGACATGTGTCGATACTTTTTTGCAAATGCATTAAACCCCACTTTCAGAGAGCATGGCCCAAATGCATTTGTAAAGACAGCAAAATTTTATGATCACCGTATATAGTACTTCATAAAGGACGGTTTTATGCCCTGTGTCAATTTATATAACGGCTCGCTGAGTAATAATTTCTCAGAAAAAAGAGTGGATTGTATTCGGTTTTCTGAGATCAGAGAGTAGGGTTGCCTGATTCAGAATTTCTAGAAGTTGGCATTGAACTCATTATTCCTTGTGTAAGACGACCGGACCTACGGAGCCTAATTCAACCATACATGGTTCGTAACCTAAAGGTTATAAGTTCGAATCAATTGCACTAATCTTAACAGTATATCGTTATGTTAGAGTTTATTGTTTACCGGGTATTTAGCTTATTTATATTTTATATTTCTAATGTTTTTGTCTAAATTGTCATAATCTGCTAAAAATACAATAGTTGTTGCTAACGTTAATCACGGATACAAGTTTTTTATAAACCCAAGCCTCAGAAGAATGATATTGTTTGAAGTTACATAAACTGGGCCGATGGCCTACACTATATGTTACGCTATGTCAGCCATTTCTCGGAAAATATCAATATTTTTTTGTTTCCCCCGACGTATTCAGTATTGTACCAATTACACCAACCATGCCAGTGTTTTTACTTAAGCAACTTATTGAGCAGAATCTGAGAAGTTCTGACTTAAAGGCTCATTTGCGGCCAAAAGTAAACAATGCGGGTGTTAAAATGCATCTAAATTTAAACAATACCCTTTAAAACTAAAGTATTGTAACGATCTGTTTTTGTACAGTCGGTGCAAGATTTAGTCCCTGGCAGGAAAATGAACCTTTAAAACCAGGTAAAAGCTAAACGAAAGACAGAGTGACTTGGCAACTTTTGACCAAGTTTGAAAGTTCATTTATATGCCTGCGACTAACACTTGGACCGACTGTCCAAGTTTTCCTACTTGTCAAAAACAAATACAATCGTTAAGTTTGATCACAGGCCTTTGAAGCTCTATTGGTCTATCACGGAACATTAAAATTTTCCTTGGTCGATCATCAAACACTTATTGCACATTGGTGCATCGCCTGTATATCATGGAATATACTCAAATTTTCATTAACACCGTTTCTATAAATAGCACAATGGCGACTCCCTCTATACGGCTTATAGTCTTACTATATACGATAAGAAGGGAATCGCCAATGTGCTATTTATAGTAACGGTGTCCAATAATGAAAATTTCGTTACCCCTTCATAGACCAATGGAGTTTCAGAGGCCTATGGTTTGATCCACATGTAATTTGTCGTCTGAAAATGCTTCATTCAATTTCGACGGCTCTAAAGTTTTGCCGTGTGGTAAAGGGTTAACAAAGTTTTATTGAGGAAATCACAAGGACGGCACATGACGTCACATGTACTCACCTTTACCGAATGCTACTTCAATGTCGACCTTTAAGATATCTCCATCCGGTACCTCGACAAATTTCAACGGTATCACTTCACTCCACATTCTGAAGGCGAGATCGATGGTGGCCCGTTGATCTTCCACAGGAATTCGTGTACTATAGCCTGTTTCTAATAACCTCCAAGTAATTGTCTGTTTTTCAAACTTTTGGAGATTATCTCTCGGTCTAGACGACTCCGCCGTCGAATTGTCAATATGTTCAGTAACGGCGACCGACCGTCGCATCCTTTTACTTCTAGACAATACTTTAATGACGTCATCTGTGTTGCGATCCTGTTTCAACAAATACGGATCGTCCGTTTTAAGTTTATCTATATATTCATGTAAATATTGTCTACGTCTTTCACTACTGGATATTCGATCCTTTCCCGCAATGATGTTTAACAAATTTGTATTCGACACTGATCGTTTCCGCTTCCAAGGTCGAGATTTGAACTGACTACTCCAGGAATCATGGCTATAAAGTTCTGGCGTTTTTTTAGAAATGGGTTCTTTTAAACGTTCACTTGTTTTATGATTCTGCTGTTTATTTTCAATCACTTCTGCTATTTCATCTTTATCCGCGTTCCCACACCTCGAGGCACTCATTAATCTTTTGGTCTCTTTGTCTAAAATTCCAGTTTCTGGCAGTTTATAAGTTTTTTGATATTGTTTTATAGCCCGTCGTACCTCACGCTTGTTACATAATGGTATATTACCTTCTATCAGCTGACTGTCAAATTCGTCAAATTTAACATCGTGGAAAATGGATCGTTTATGTCTGAATGGTATTCGACAGTTTAAATAACCATATTTTTCTAATTGTTCCTGAAATGTAAAACAAATGAGAAATGTTAGGGGTTTTTAATTGTTTCAATTTTCACATAGTACAAAAATTACATCGTTTGTTTGGGCTGTTGCTTTCATGACCCAAGATGCTCCGTACCTGCGATCCAATTTTAGACTTGTCCATAATGAAAGCATTGGGAGACGATGAATTAACTACTTACGAAACGACAAAATGATAGAATGGTCCAAACTGAAAGCATTTGCAGACAACAATGAGCCTCAAAAAACATGAAAGTTGCGTCTGGAAGGGAATAGGAAACATTGTGGTATAGGAGTAAAATATCTGTTACCAGCATTTTCACCTTTTCACACAAGGTTTTCAAGACCCCTTTTCTAAAGATCGCCATATTTCTGGTCTGTGTGACAAAGGGTTAAATGTGGCTCAAGTTAAGAAATTTGACTTAGATAAACGTGCATTTTCTTCTTATAAATCAGAAAAAGGAGACAATGCTGGTTGCATTTTTTAAAGCCATCTATTCTTTAAGGTTAAGTTTCTCTTCTTAAGGCAGCCAGCGGCTTCGACAGAAAGTTGTACAAAGTTCCAGGAACTTTGTATGAATGTGGCTAACTATGAAATCTAACTGAAAATGGCAGTATTCAGCGAAGAAAGGACAATACAAACCCACGATTTAATCAGCTTGTTAAAGACTCCTGAAAACGTACCTTTTTTTGAAAAAGAGAAAATGCCGGTAATAGGCGAATTCACTTCTTCTCACCATGTTTTCTACCCTTGAATGAACTGTATCATTTGGCTTGCAACACGCGAAAAGGGGCATTCGGACATTTGCGTAAAGTGTCGTCTCGGATCAGCCTGCGCAGTCCGCGCAAGCTAATCCGAGACGGCACTTTACGACTACATTAGATTTTGTGCTACAGTAGACTTGCGCAAAACAGAAAATTACATAAAAACGGAATATGCCGTCTCGGATTAGCCTGCGCGGACTGCGCAGGCTGATCCGAGACGACACTTTACGCAAATGTCCGAATGCCCCTTTTCGCGTGTTGCAGGCCATTTAACACCTTACCAAACAATCCCACTATATCAACGACACTAGGGAAAATGGATTTTAAGAATATGGTGGGAAAAGAAGAAAATGTTGGTAACCAGCATTTCCCCATTTTCAAGATTTCTTTCTATACTTTTAATATACTAGTAAAATTTTGTACCTTAAACCATGTGGAATTTGTCGTCTGCAAAAGCCTTCAATTTTGATGCAAAACTGTGATTTTGTTACTTTAGCTAAATTTAGTTTGTCGTCTGCAAACGACTTTAATATGGACGAGTCTATAATTCATCTTGTCTAGGAAAGACACAAGCATCAAACTGAGCAAGAGAGTTTTGGAAGAGATAGTTCCTCAATTCAATCGATGTTTCCAAATAATTTCTCCATTTCTAATCGCAATTTTCTCATTGCCCTCTCCGCCACATTCCTCAAGCTTGGTGCTATAAATCTATTACTGAAGTGCATCTTTCCAACCACAGACGTAATAAAGTAATTATAGCGAAGAATTTACCGAGAGCAAATACTGCAGATCGCAAATATTAATGAACCATGCTCCGGCAAAAAGCGGTTTAAATGCAGCTCCGTGATGCATTATACCAGGCAAGACATCACATCATTATTGGCCCATAAAATAAACCAAATCTAACAATCAACTGGATCTAAAGGTAAAACGGTCCTTGGACATGCAGAAAAATTTACAAAATAGCAAAACGTATCGATTCATGTCAGCCTGCGCGAACTGCGCAGGCTGACATGAATCGATACTTTTTGCAGATGCATTAAGCCCCCTTTTTACGGCGCATGGCTCATTTCGCAGTAATGGCAATCTATCACAAAAATATGACACATCCGTTTGATTTTTCTACGAGGGTGTTTTTGTCATCCCCACTCTCAACGAGTGCTTTTATAATTACGAGGAATTTCGGAAATGCGAGAGATGCTCTACCTTGCGGTTATGTGCACTTGGGGTGGAAAATAACTGCCTGTTGTAGTTTTGATTGTGTTGTGCTTACGAAATTACTGATGATACTTCAGCCATACTCTGTGAACGTGGGGGGGGGGGGGGGAAGCTTAATGCATCTGCAAAAAGTATCCAACGATGCCCCTGCGCAGTTCGCGCAGGCTAATATGGGCCGATTCTTTTTGCTATCTTTAAATTTTCTGGGTGTTAAAGGACCATTCTACCACGTGATTCAGTCGGTTGTGAATTAAAATGGATTTTAAGGATCCCTATATTATGTGATGAGTTTTTGGGTATGATACATCACGGATATGCATTAAGCCCTCTTTTGCCAGAGCATTTATTTTTGTGGCGGAAAATCAGAAAAGCTACATACCGTAACTTAGTGTTTATCAAGCGACAAAACTGGACTTGTCCAAATCAAAGCATTTGCAGACGACAAAATCAGATAAAGTATGGCTTTTTTGGAGGGTAGAAAGAGAAAATGCTGGTTTCCAACATTTTTCTCTATTATCACATTTTTTTTTCAAAACCTTTCTCTCCCAAGGTTATGGCATCATTTGGTGTCACTCTCTCTAATCCTCTCTATTTAATTACTCCTTTACCACATAATCCCGAGTTTTAACGACTCCAAGGAAAAGAACTTTTGAAAACCAGCATTTTCTCCTTTGCCTACAAAGTTTTCTATCCTCTCATAGGAAAATGTCCTTTGTACAAATGAAACTTGTACATTTTTCTTTCTGTGAACGCCTTCAGTTTTCACCAGTCTAAAATTTTGCCGTTTGGTAAAGAGTTAAATCATTCTCTTGGGATCAATTTTGCCTGTTTTAAGGTCTACGGCCCCCTAACTCATCGATAAACATCGGCGTTTTCGTAAAGGCTATTCGGCCAATCTCGGCAACTTCTGTCTTTCTATATGAGATTTAGGGGGGCCGTAGACTCACAAACTCATCGGTAAATATCGTGTAACATAGACGTTTTCGTAAAGGCTTTTCGGCCAATCTCGACAGCTTCCGTCTTTTAATATGGGAGTTAGGCGCCATAGACCTTAAGTTGAACACAGCCAGGCAAGGAACACAGGAACAGCCAATAGCCAGGTGCACTTTTCGACGTGACAAAACTGAAATACTACGAAAAGCCGCACTGAATACCAAACTAACAAACATATGAGCTATGCTTTGTGAAAAGGGGGCTTAATGCATTTGCAAATAAGTGTCGACTCAGGTCAGCCTGTGCAGTTCGCGCAGGCTGACCCGGGTCGAAACTTTTTGCTTTTGGTAAATTTTATGCATGTCAAAGGACCAGTCTACCTCATGATTTAGTCGGTTGTTGTACAAAAAGGGTATTATGGATCGTATAATTATGTATCGACTTGTTTTGGTATCATGTATCACGGAGAAAAACCCGTTTTGGCTACAACCCGACTTAAATTTTTGTTAGTAAAAAAAAACATCGTTAGGAGCAATTTCTCCATTTGTCCCAATATTCTTTTGTATAAGAGTGGTCTGTTGCAAGAGGCAAACAGTCGTCTGGGGGAGAAGGTGGCTGTGCTAATACTGAACTCTTGAACGACAATTTTTTAGGTTTGTTCCAACATGAAAGCAATTGCACATTACAAACTAAATGTGACCCAATGATTGAAATATATTCTTGTAAGGTTAGAAAACATCGTGGGAAAAGGAGAAAATGCTGGTTACCAGCATTTTCTCCTTTTCGCACAATGTTTTCAGTGGCACTATTCATCCGGGTCGTCAAAAGTCTGGATTGTGTGGTAGAGACTTAATACAACAAGTATGATTACGAATCGCTGACCGGCCACATCCACTTGCATAATCTACTAAAAATACAATAGTTGTTGCTAACGTTAATCACGTTTATTTTCTATAATTAAATACACGTGGTCGTCATGGCAATGGGAAACAAGCACCGGAAAATTCGGGTGACGTGTACATCTTATTTATTGTACCGTTTCTCGCGTTTCACGACTTCCAATATCTTTTTTTACGAAGAGTGTATATTCAGATCAACCTGCACATCAGAGCAGCTGCTCTGACTTAAGTCTGGACTTTACGGTACCTGATGGACTCTGCATCAAATAATAACGTGTTTTAACGACCATGAGGTAGAAGCCTGTTGAAAACAAAGTGGGGTAAGGAGTAAATGCTGGTTACCAGCATTTTCTCCTTTCCAGCATAGTTTCCTACCCTTACAATGACAAATCCCTACGAACTAAACTTTGGACGGTTTTAACGCCGTTTCAACATTATTTCAGTTAAGTAGCGGCGGTAGGTTCACCTATCCATTCATTTCTTGAGTTTTCTTTTACCAGCACTACGCACAATGTTCTCCCAAAGCAAATAGCTGCTTTCCCACATAACCATCGTCGTAACAGTGCTCAGCAGAGATTCAGAGAGAAGAATGAATCCTGTCGCAATGAATGTTAGAACTCATTGTACACAATTTGTCGTCTGCAAATGCTTTTGACATGGGCGATTCTTAACCTTTAGGCTGCTAAGCGCGACTCACTGACCTTTTGCGGACAGTGTAGATCAAGATCAGACTGCACAGAACGTGCAGTCAGATCTTTGATCTACACTGTCCGCAAAAGGACATATTGTCCCCTAAAAATACCTTTTGAAATTTCAAAATTTGGGATTATACTATCGGCTCAAAAATTTCATTTCACTTATTTAGCAGGATAAGGTGTAAAATTCCGTCGTGTGGTAAAGAGCTGAGGGTAAAAGATTTACAATTATCCACTGATGATCAATAAGGTTAGTCTAGACAATGGTTGATTTTGTTGATCGATTGAGTTCAATGGGACGAGGGTTTAAAAACTCTTTTCCACTAAATCCCGAATTTTAAGGAGGCTGGGAAAGAGACCTTTTGAAAAGATTGTGTGAGGAAAAAATGCTGGTAATCAGCATTTTCTCATTTTCCCACAATGCTTTCTACCCTTCCTAAGATGAATTTCTATTCTTGATTCACATTTTTTTCTTGTCGTCTGCAAAACCTTTCAATTGTGGCAAGTCTATAATTTCACGGTCGTTTGGTTAAAGATTAAAACAAAAAAAAAAAACCAAATGACACAAGGTCCAACCTTTGTATTTATACTTTTTCTCGACCAATGAAATTCCTTCAACTTTTACAATTGTAAGTTTTCAATGAACATGCTCTGCTGAGGTCTATTTATAGCTAAGAATATGAAGCTTGACGAAATATATATAAAGCAGTAACTTTATTTGATATTGGCTAATTATAGACTTCGAAAGCTCTTAACTAGACAGATGAGTTCAAGACTGGTCCAAATTCAAAGCATTTGCAGCCAAGAAATTGACTATGTCTCAAATGATAGGTTTTTGCCTTCGAATAGGTTGAAAACATTGTCGGAAAAGGAGAAAACGCTGGTACTCACGTGTACAGAATCTAGAATTTTGAAAAGAATGTGAGGAAGGCTACCTTTTTACTCAAAATTTCAGTACCAGAGAAACTGTCCTAATGGAAATCAAGTTTATCAAATCTTTGAAACTGTTTTTGTCTTTTCCAGGCCTTAAAATTTACACACAGCACATGCATATAGTCATGCATATGACATACATGTAGAAAAGGTAAGTTCTAGACTACCTGTAAATTACAGTGACACATTGTGCTCAGCTATATCGCCTTATAGAGACCGCGGAAATGGCTCTGACGAAAGCCAAAACTCTCTCTTGTAACAGGTTACTATTTATAAACTTTTTGTTTTTTTGTTGATACATTTTTTCCGGCACCACTGGGATGTCAAACCGCAAATGTAAACAACAAATTTGTCATCAATGAAAAACTCGGCGATAAAACATATTTCCTGTCGTATGGGACCTCCGAGAGCATGACACCCTCGCCTCGGCCATATTAGAGGCGCCTCATTTGGATAGTTCCGGTTCCGCTTTACGAGGGAGCGTAACGTTTGAAAATTTAGAAATGTCATTTCCTACATGGTACCATCCCAATCAGCCCCGATTTGACCGTTAATTCGGTTTTCCACTTCCGCAAGCTGAACTGCAGGCGGAAAAAAAAAGAATGAACATTCCGATCCATGTCCAATTTTTGGTCCTTTATGAAATAACATAAAACAATCTCTGTAACAGCCTTTTACTAATTTCTTTAAAATATTTTTGACATTTCAATTTCAATTTAGAAGCACGCAAAACCATCACGTGCTACATAGGCGTGTCCCTTTCACTGAAGGGCTTGTATTTCCCTAGTCAATGAAATACCAAAAACAAGCGGCCATTTCCTGTTTATGTACTCAAGTTTTCTTTAATTGGCATATTGTAGTAGAAATAGTTGACCTTGTACATTCCCAGATCCTTGAGTATTCTCCCATAAATTAGTCATGCTCTGTAACAAGGGGGTTTAATGTATCTACGCAGCAAGTCATCAAATGATTATGCATCCAAAAAATCCTTTTTGTCTGACAAGCGACTGAATCATCAGATAGAACGGATCTTTGACTTGCATAAAATTTATAAATAACAAAAAGTATCGACTCATGTCAGCCTGCGCAGACTGCGCAGGCTGACATGGGGGTGATACTTTTTGCGAATGCAATACACCCCCTTTTCACAGAGCATGACTCAAGTAAAATACGACCACTACTCTATTTTTGCTCAATGGGATTTACTGTCAAGTACCGTAGTTTATGAATGAAGTTGAACTTTTTCGCTTCCAACGAAAGGAAGTAGACTATTTTTCAAGATCTGAAAATACAGTTTCTTTGACAATTTCGAATCGAATTTAATATCAAGTAGCGGACTGTGTAGGTCGAAGATCAAACATCACATTCTGTGCAGTCTGATCTTGATCGACGTCGTCCACAAGTTATTTGAGTGGGCATTCGCAGTGAAAGAGATATCCACATATTCATATTACCAAAATGTGACAGATTTGAAAAGTAACTAAGAGGTTCTTTTTCATTCGTCAATATCAACGGAACTGCTACCCTTCTCGGTATGAGAGGAAAAAGCAGAGAGAGAGAGAGAGAGAGAGAGAGAGAGAGAGAGACAGACAGACAGACAGACAGACAGACAGACAGACAGAGACAGAGAGGGCGAGAGAGACAGAGACAGAGACAAACAGATAGAGACAGAAAGACATACAGACACAGAGAAACACGTAGATAGATAGATAGATAGATAGATAGATAGATAGATAGAGAGACAGATAGACAGACAGACAGACAGACAGACAGATGGAATGTGAGAGAGATGGAGGATGAGAGTGTTACAGACAGACACAGACGGAGAGGGAGAGAGAGCAAGATACATGTACAGACAAACGGACGTACGTTCAGACAGGTAGACAGAGGGATAGAAAGCCCGAAATGAAGACGTACTTAAGCTATTTCTGCCGTACAAAACGGAAAGTACAGTTAATCAAACGGACGGAGTATTGGAAAAGAAGAAGATATGGTAAAAGCGAACAGGAACAATAGACAAGCACATGGACAGACGCACTAACACAAAGTTACTGAGGTTCGCCCTACGCTGGTGTACAACGAGCTTTGCGGTAGAAGTACTTCGCCAGTCTTTTGGAAATAAAATAAAGATATAAATGGAATCTGTCGAGTTCGAAAAACATTTAACCCATCCAACAAGTGGTTTTCAAAACAGTCTGGAGTGTTACTTAGTAATGAATGAATGTGAAAGTCTATTTTAACTTTGAGCCTCTTAAGAATTCGTACCAACCCTTTCATTGCTACGTAAACTCTTTATTACACAACAGAATCTTAGAATTTCTCCCAAATTGAGGGCGTTTGCAGATGACAGATCGAATGCGGCTCAACTGCTTGGATTTGTCTTTAAAAGGTAGAAAACATTGTGGGGAAATGAAAAAAATGCTGGTTACCTGTATTTTCTCCTCTTCAAAGGCCTATTTTAAGGCCCCTTAACTCTCTACCATAGGATAAAATTCTAGACAAATCCAAACTAAAAGCATTTGCACACGACAAATGAACGATGGCTCAAATGACAAAATTTTTCCTTGATAGGATAGAAAACATTGTGGGAAAAGGAGAAAATGCTGGTTAGCAGAATTTTCTTCTTTTCCCATAATGTTTTCAAAAGCCTTCCACCTCAGGGTCGTTAAAAGTCGGAATTTCGCGGTAAAGTACGAGAATCTTTTGATAAAAGGTTAAGCAGTACTGTCAATGGCGCAGATGAAGATCAGATTGTACAGAGCGTGAAGTCTAATCCTGGATCTAGATGGATCTACATCATCCGGCACTTCATATTATCACACCGCCAAGGGAAAAAAAGTAAGGGTTTTCAGACGGCATAGAACGTACAGCCTCCGCCCATGTTCACTAACAGTACTTAATATCGTTTACGTTTAATTGTCAAGAATTTTCTAAATTTTAAATGACGCTATTTCTGATACTTCAAGTTCTAATAACTGTGAAGACGAAAGCCAGTATGTTACTGCATGTTGTCTTCCCATGAAAATGTTTCACTGAATCAGATTGAAATCATCCAAAAATATTAGGGGAAAAAGAACAAAATTAATGCGTGCTACAAGTAATTGCTACATTTTTTTTTTTAAACATAATTGTTCATATTTTCCACTGTTTCCAAATACTTCCTTCAGCAATTCAGCAATTTTCTTAGCAACTTGTTTCAAAGAGCTATACTTCTATAGGACTGGGTTAAAACACTTCAAACCTCTTTTGAAATTCGTCTGTAAATCCCGTAAATCATAAGTCTGAAATTCAAAATATCTGCAAAGCTCGAAATATAAATCAAAACATTAGCAGTTAATAAGATAACGTTTTCGAGAAAAAAAAAACTGCCCGCCACCATGCGAAAGAATACAACGTAAGTTTTGGGAAAGCTGACAACTAACCACCCATCGTGCACTACTTTTTTTTTTTTAACAGAATAAAATCAATTATCGAACTCATTAGTTAGAAAACATTATCCTCAAAGCGTTCTTGGATTTTTTTTGAAAACAATTTTACCTATACGAACCCTCTCATTTTTCCGCCGTGGAAGTTTTCTTCCGTCGAAGTACAGACGGAAATTCACTGGCACATGTAGACGACTTGACATGTTTGTCGTATGCTTCCAAAATTGTATTTTCTTGGACAAAGAAGATAGTAATAAGGCAAACGGGTCAGTGGAAATTGCATGTTCTCTGTCTGTGTGTCTGTGTGTCCGTCCGTCCGTCCGTCCGTCCGTCCGTCCGTCTGTCTCCCTCTGTCTCTCATATTAATTCAAGTATTAAGTATTAGGAACTAAGTATTACGATGATGTATAGGCCTCCTTTTCCAAAAGCGCAACTCAAATTTATATGAGCCATGCTGTGGCAAAAGGGGGCTTAATGCATCTCCGTGATCCATGGTACCAAGCAAGCCGTCACATACTCCTGGATCTAAAAGATCCACTTTTTTTAACAACCAAGTTAATCATGAGATAGACTAGTCCTTGCACATACAGAAAATTGACCAATAGCGAAAAGTTTCGGCCCAGGTCAGCCTGCGCAGATTGCGCAGGCTGACCTGGGTCGATACTTTTCGCAGATGCATTAAGCCCCCTTTTCACAGAGCACGGCTCATATAATTGTTGGCAGTGGTAAAGGTTGGGTGATGATGATGATGATGATGATCATGATGATGAATAAACATAGTATTACATACAAATAATATTGCAAAGTTTCATTAACGGGGTGCACTCAATCGAGGCTGTAGAAATTGAGACATACCTTCCAGTCTACACTGACGTCTGGAAACCTCATCATGGGCGATTAATTTTCACTCGAAGTGCAAAACGTACGTTTTGACTGCAGTACGGTAAAAAAAATCTCCGACGTAGAAAAAAAGAAAACATAGACACACGCATCGGGTGGAATCGGAGAAGCTTGATAAAAACCAGGTGGAGAGGGAAAAACAACCAACTGTTCATGTCGCGACTCTTTTGCCAGACGACAAAATTTCAGACTGATCCAAATTCAAAGTATTTGCAAAATATACCGTGAATGAGGCTCAAGTAGTGGAATTCTTCTTTTAAAGGGAAGAAAACGTTGTGGGAAACGGAGAATATGCTGGTACCAAGCTATTTTCCTTTTCTCACGACGTTTTAATTATTTTCTTTACTTGGAGATGTGAAGATACCTAATCATTGAGTAAAGGATTAAGCGATCTAACACAATTTACGATGCTTCCACCCTTCACCTGGTAAATAAGCGCAATGAAACTTTGAAGATGATCTTTAAAACCCAAATTTTGTTATTTCAAAGGTAAACTTAGCGGGTAAAATATCTCCTTATCGGACAGTGTAGATCCAAGATCAGACTGCACGTTCTGTGCAGTCTGATCTTGATCTACGCTGTCCGCATGAGGTCCTTGAGTCGCGCTTAGCAGCCTTCGTTTTAACACTTCCCATGGTTCGAATTCGGTATACTAAAATCAGAGTTACATGCTTTCACGCTTTAGATCAAAATTAGAATGGACAAAACCTGCAGTCTGATCTTTGATCTACATTATGGAATATTTTGAAAGATACTCTGACCAAAATGGGCTCATAATATCAATTGGGCTCTTTTTTTTCTATCTTAACTCTTTACCAGACGACAAATTTTAGACTGTTCGAAATTGAAAGCATTTGCAGACGACAAATTAAATGTGGTATCCATTATTTTCTCCTTTTCCTTTTCCCAAAATATTTTCAAAATTTCAAAATTCTAATTTCCCAGGGTTGTTAAAACTCGGGATTATGTCGTAAAGGCTTAAACGATTACTATTTCACTGACCAACCGTTCGGCTGCTAAGCTCAACTCAAAGCACTTTTTCGGACTGTGCAGATCAAAATCAGACAGACTTAAAGTCTCATTTCAGTTTTTGTCGTCTGCAAATACTTCCAAAATTGTAGAGTCTTAACTTTTGATGAAGAGATAACTGTTCACCACACAATCCTGAGGTTTTAACGACCAAGATGAAATGGCCTACAGAAAACCTTGTGGGAAAAGGAGAAAATGCTGGTAACCAGCATTTTCTCCTTTTCCAACAAGGTTTTTTACACTTTCACAGAAAATTGCAATCATTTTATCTACATTCAATTTGTCGTCTGCAAATGCTTTCAATTTTGACAAGCCTTTAAATTTTACCTTCTGGTAAAGATTTAACGCTTTACCAAACAAGCCCGTCTTTTAACGACCCTGAGGAAGAAGCCTTTTTGAAAACATTGTGGGGAAAGGAGAAAATGCTGATAAGCAGAATTTTTTCCTTTTCCGAAAATGTTTTCTACCCTTCCCAAAATGAATTTTAACTTTTGAGTCACATTTATTTTGTCGTCTGCAAATGCTTTGAATCTGGACTAAAATTTTGACGTTTGGTAAAGATTTAAGGGTTAACTCTTTTACCGCGAAATAAACCAGTTGGTCGAGTTCTAAAATATATTCCCTGTATATACGAAGAAGCGATTTGTTTATAGTTTGCTGTAACCGGCAATAAAGTAGGGTATTAGATCAGAATGCAACTTCTGTGCAGTATGATCTTGATCCACAACCTGCAAGAACGATTCTGTTTTCGCCCAGAACGGTTAACCAATTACCAGACGACAACTTGCCAGCCTATAGTCAATATTGCAAGCGTTTGCAGATGACAAACTAAATGTGGCTCTAGTAGTGGCAAAATTTGCTTTTTGAAAAGGTAGAAAACATTGTGGGAAAAGGAGAACATGCTGGATACGTATTGACCAACCATTGTTAAGAACATTCTTAGTCTAATTATAGATTTAGAAACAATCTGGTTTAGCCAATCAGAAGTTGTGTTACTTCCACTTTTTGAAAATTCTTTAGAATAAGACTTGAATGTTCTAAAGAATGACTAGTAAATACGGACCCTGGTTGCCAGCTTTTTCTCATTTTTCCACAATGTTCTCAAAAGCCTTTTACGTTAGGGTCGTTTAACTCGGATTAATTTTGTTTGGTAAAGTGTTAAATGTAAAACCAGTGTATAGAATGTGGTAGGTTTACCATGTAAAATGTAACCGCAACAATAGTTAGATCTTTTTTGCACCTTGAAACGTAACCGCCTGTAAACGACTTCTTATTCTGTCTTACAGAAGAATACTTTTTAAAACGTTGCGATGAAGGAAAAAATACTTTTTTCCGACGAGTACCTCCTTTTGCCAGATTGGTTAGCGTGTTTTCACGTATTCAACCCCACTTCTTCTTGCTAACCGATACCTTACAAGAATATTTTCAAAACCTTCTGATAAAGATGGTGATGTGATATGAAT
Source organism: Hippopus hippopus (assembly GCA_946811185.2). Taxonomy (NCBI): domain Eukaryota; kingdom Metazoa; phylum Mollusca; class Bivalvia; order Cardiida; family Cardiidae; genus Hippopus; species Hippopus hippopus. The sequence goes on along the minus strand of OX328106.1, from coordinate 25,328,362 downwards.
TGTTTTCTTTTTAAATAAGTTTTTTTTTTGTTCGATTGTTAGTTTCTTGTATTGTTTGCATGGTGTTTTACCCCGCTTTCAATAATATCTGAGGGAAGTCAACCAGACAGCTGATTCAGTCATGTCATTCCTGGGTTTAAGTATCCTGTCCCTATACTGTGCCCTGTCCTACTCCCGTGTGACGATCTTCACCAGCAAGGATCGAACTATGATTTACTGATCTAGACTATTTCAGTCTCACAACATAGCACCTTTGCAAACATTGTAAGGAAATCGGGGAGGCATTGGTTTTCTTGTCACTATATTTTCGTGTAATCATATACTAAACCTTCACTCAGGTTTAATAGCTTTTATTTCATGCTTTCCGGTAGGTTATCGAGAAATATCAGTGAATTTTTTTTTCGATATTTCATGGTTACGACCAGTGAAAAATACCGATTTTTACATTCTAACTCTTCAATTGAAGGCGGAAACAGTTGTTCCCGCGCACTAGTTACCTAGGTAAAATGCCACTCGTCACAACTTGGCCGATTCCGTACCTACATCTAACCTCGTCTGTATAACGGCCATTTCCATTTGAACTGCAAATCACGTGATATGGCGGCGACACTGTCCGTCGTTCAGCAACGACTTGAACAACCTCGATGAAGTTATTTAAATCTATGTATCTGTCGGTGAAAACTTCAACTGCACAACTGATAAACCACGTTAAAAAATGAATTTACGAACTGTTTGTCAACTGAAATATAGACTAGTTAGAAAGATTTCGATAGAAAATTGAGACTCAAGTTTTCTTTTTTTACGAGAGGCCTTAGAATTTTCAGAACAGTAAACTGGCGTATTTCTGGCGATGAAATGTACCGTGTAGATGCATATCAAGCTACCAGATACAGCCGAGGGATTTGATGGCTCCCATCACCCGAGGTATATCGAATGGATATAAAATGCGCGTGCCTCTCAACCAGATGGAAATATGACGTATTTAAACTTCATTTCTCGCGCTTGACGTAATATTGTAATGCGTTGCTATGCAGAGGGGGTACGTCACGAGAAATAACTGAAAAGAACCGTACTGGATTTTGATGTAAGTTCCTCCCAAAAAGGGTTAAAAGCATGAAATAATTAGAATATTTGTTCTTTTTTTTTCGGTGAAAGATCGAAATTTATTTCATGTCGTGAACTTCATCGGTAATATTTTCACTCGTGGCTGCGCCACTCGTGAAAAATATTACCGATGGTGTTCACTCGATGAAATAAATTTCGATCTTTCACCGAAAAAAACAAATATCCTCAATATATTTTAAAAGGACGTTTTCGAATTTGTCTGATGCACAGATGTTTCGGGAGATAATTGAATTAAGTTTGAATTTTATCTCTTATGTGTTTAAAAGCAGTCCATTAATACCGGGCTCAAAAAACGATATGAGCCAAGCTCCGTGGAAAGGTGGTTAAAAGCATAAATTTGCAAAAAAATATCGACCCATGTCAGCCTGCGCAGTCCGCGCCGGCTGACATAGGTCAAAACTTTTTGCTATTTGGTTTTTTTTTTTTTCATATCTAAGGACCGTTCTACTTCATGATTCATCCGTTTTTAGGCAAAATGAATCGATATTATGCAACGGCTTGCTAGGTATATTGCACTATGAAGATACATTAAGCCCCTTTTTCAAAGAGCGACTCTCATATACAATGACAACTCAACAGTAGCAGAAATCAATCCAATCATTTTCTTTTCTCAAGAAAGTTCGTAAAAACCGTCGTTTTTTATATATATATATATAAAAAGATATAGATAATTCTGCGACTTCATTTCAGCAGACTGATTCACGTTTACGTAATAATTTTACCCTATTTCTATATATATAAAAATTGTGAAAAAAAAGCGGTGGTTTGATATGAGATATCGTGTATCAGTCTATCAGTGTCTGCCTCGATATCAGTCTACCGATCAGTTCGGCTGAAAGCTAACTGTCAATTTTCCCTAGCTATCGATAAATTCGGTCTACTAAATATATAGTTGTTTATTTGTTTGTCTGTTTCATGTCTGGAAGCTGAGCAATCCTGCAGCAACCCTTTACCACACTATCCTGTGTTAAATCCTTTATCACACAATCCGGAGTTTTAACGACCCCAAGGAAGAGGCCTTTTGAAAACATTGTTGTAAAAGGAGAAAATGCTGGTAATCAGCATTTTCTCCTTTTCCAACAGTGTTTTCTTCTTTTTCAAAGACAACTTTCATCATTTAATTAAAATTTTTAATTACAAACTGTCGTCTGCACATGCATGTTTTCAAAATGGAAGAGTAAGACTTTTGCAGTTTGTTAAAGAGTTAATCAAAAACATCGGTTCATATTCATATTTCCTGGATTAGAGTATTAGAGTTTACAACTTTCGCCTTTTTGTACCAAACTATTCCGTAAATCATGACCAAAAGGAAAAAAGGTATTTTTGAAAATAATTTATGAAAACAAGCAAATGCCGATAAACCTCCCCAACAGGCCCTTGTAGCTTCACAGGTCTATTAAGAAACATCGACGTTTCCACTGGTCGATCATCGAACACTGTTACTAGAAATAGCACATTGGCGCATCGCCTCTATATCGTATATGCAGCTTCGGTGGCCAACAACATTTCCCCCCTTTTCCAACAATGTTTAGTGTGTTTCTTCACTTTCAAAGAATATATAGATCCTTTTAGCCACAATTACCCAGTTGTCTACCAATGTTTTAGATAAGACCAGTCTTCAATTTTGTCGTCGGGTAAAGGGTTTATGAGTCATTTTTCCAGACAGAATTTGACGAAAGCCCAATGTCCCACATGCCCGAAACGGAAATTTCTTATCAGATCGTTTTTACTGTTTAATAACGTTGATAACGTTGGCGCACGACTTTGTCTATGGAAGGTTGAAAACATTTCGGGAAGAGTAGAAAATCCTGGTTACCAGCATTTTCACCTCTTTCCAAACTGTTTTCCAAACGAGTCTTCCTTAGAGTCGTCAAACTGAAGTCCCTAGTAATGTTTAACAACGAGTTAAAGTGGCATACAAGTTAGATTTCGTTTTTTGCAAAAATCACGACAAAAACTGATCATTTATATTAGCCAGTGAAGATGGTTTGATATAAACATGATATAAACGGAAACACATACAGGAATAATGAGGACTACACCCCTTTTTTAAAGAAATATATTTTCTGTCAAATTTCTCATCCAGTTTGTCACGGTAGTTCCTTTATTGAGTAACAAGGGCTAAAGACATGTATATGCAAATACAATTCCACTGCATAAAAAGAGACTCTTTGGTATTTTTCAATCAATAAGTAGACTATTTCAATCTAAGATTATACTGTTTTTTTTTTCTGACCAGTTTGATCTAAACCTATGCGCTTTGAGAAAGCTGTTTTTGTCACTCATACTTTGAAATAAACGACAAAATAATGAACATTTTGAATATCCCCTTGCAAAAAAACTCTGGGACAATAAAACTTGTTTGTACGATTTATTTTCTATCGTCATAATTGACTATATTTAGAAAAGCCCCCGTGTGAGGAAGGATTAAATATATGAATGAACTCCGTATACAAATAACAGTTCGTATTTGAATGGAAGATTTGTAATAAAGATACGATGAAATTTATCACTTCTTTTCTACCCTTTCCGCTCTGAGCGCGACAAAATATGCCATTTTGGACGGTACAGAAAGTGTGCAGTCATTGAAAGCATGGTGGACGACGATTAAGTGTGGTTTAAATGACAGGATTTCGTGGGATTTGTCTTCGGAAGGCTAGAAAACGTTGTGGAAAAAGAAGAAAGTGTTTGTTATCAGACTCCCGTCGTTTCACAGAAGAATTTTGCAGGCTTTCTTCCGCAAGGATAAAACAGTTCCCTTATTAATCTCTTGGTATGGTAACAAAAGTTTAGACACGTCCACATTGAAAGCATTTGCACACGGCAAATTAAATGTAGTTCAAATGATTTTGTCCGTCTTTGAAATGATTTGAATCATCACAGAAAAAGAGTGAAATGCTGGTTACTAGCATTAGCATTTTCTTCTTTTTTACCCTTTACCAAACGATAAAATTTTAGACTTGTCAAAGTTGACAGCATTTGCAGACGAAAAATTAAATGTAGTTGAAATGATTGTAATCGTCTTTGAAATTGTAGAAAACCTTGTTGGAAAAGGAGTAAATACTGGTAATCAGCATTTTCTCCTTTTCACACAAAGTTTTTAAAAGGCTATTTCCGCTAGATCGTTAAAACTCGAAATTGTGTGTTAAAGAGTCAAGGATTTCAAAGCTTCTTTCCTATAGGTCGTAAAAGAAGATAACCGACCGAGCATTACATTCATGCATACATTTGACCTTCAGTATGCTGTAGGTTGCCTTGAAAACTTTGACAAACAATTTACACCCAGAGGAGACACAGGGGAACCTGCCGAGTCTAGTCTTGATCAACACATTTAGCCAGCTTTATTCACATTAACTGAGAAGTATTTTATCTTTTCAATACTGTCAGCACTTTGATCTGTTTACAATATATGATTAACTTATGTATCATGCAAGTTCATAAAAGTATGGACAAATTGAGTAAATATCTATCTATCTATATTATATCTGCTTTGGTTTGTACGGTAAGGGGTTAGGTTTGCTCACAGAATAAAAAAAAACTATTGGATTTGATGAATGGTACGTGTAGATTAATGTCATTCTTGTGACATAATGTAAATAATCACACGGTGAGTGTCTCTTTCAATTTTTTACCAAACGATAGAACGTGGACTTGTCTATGTTGAAAAAGAAATTGCAGACGTCAAATTAAGTATGACTCAAAAAATGGAACTTTTATTTGAAAGGATAGAAAACATGATGAGAAAAGGAGAAAATGCTGGTTAACAGCATTTTCTTCTTTTCCCACAATGGTTTCAAACTCCTTATTCCCAGAATTGTTAAAACTCCAGACTATTAGTTTAAGGATGAATTAAATGTCCTTTACTTTTTGGCTGCCAATGAAGTAAATTCGATTTCATTCATGGTCTTTCAGGAGATTTCCACTGCTACTGAAGATCACTTTTGGCCAAAGTACAGCATCAGACAGAGGACGGTGTAGATCCAAGGTCAGACTGCATGTTCTCTGTAGTCTGATTTTGATCTACGACGTCCAAAAAAGGTCATTGAAGCTGCCGTTGGTAGAGATAGAGTTAATAGAAAAAGTCCAAAAACATTGTCTATTTAAATGATTTTTTCCGTGCTTTCCATTTACCTTTTGAAACTGATTAGGAGCTGAATACTTTTGAGCATCTTTGTTAAATATCGATATTAAGCAAAAAAAAATAATATTAATCAAAAAATTAAAATTGAAGTAAGCAATGAGTACAAGTAAAAATATCGTGGCAAAGGGAGAAATGTTGCATCGAGAAGGGTTAAGGATATGTTCATTTAAGTTGCGCAATTCAACAAATGTCATGACGATTTAGTGCTTACTAATGGTATCTTGTAATATATTACCAAAGGGACATCATTTAAATGCTACGACCAATTTCTGTCTGGTAGTTTGAACTTTTACAATTGCTTTATTAAATTTATGCGTAAAAAGTGTCAAACAATTTCTCTAAAGCGCATTTCACAACTAGAGTAGCCTTTGCGGCCAGTGAAGATCAAAATCAAGCTACATGAAACGTACAGTCTGTTCTATGCTGTCAGCTTTGTGAAAATAAAAATCAGCCTTGAAATTGCGCTTAATGGTATTTTTTCCAAAGTTTAAGCTTTAAGCTCTTTTCTATGCTACATATAATTTTAGACTCATCCAGATTAAAGCATTTGTAGATGATATGATTTTATGACTCATAATTACAATAGGATTTGTCTTTAAAACGATGATAAGCAGTTTGGGGAAAAGAGGAAATGCTGGTTACTAACTAAGCATTTTCTCCTCCCCCCAAAATGTTTTCATAAAGCCTTTTTCTTTAAGGACGTAAAAACTCTGGATTGTATAAAGTATAGTATAAAGTTGGTTCCCGTCACAAACAGGCCTATCTCTTACGCAATGATGTGGACTACCAAAGCCCTTTTATTCTGAGCTACTTTTCGACAGTTTTCGGCGTAGCTAATTACGCCAGCTTTTGACCTTCTTCTTGGTATTATACTCGAATGAATAAAAAGTAATTTGCAATTGGTAGAAACTCTGGACATTTCCACTCTGCCGGCCCCTGCAGGCCTATCTGCGGGCATACTCCTTACGAAAATATAAATCGCAATTTAACATTTCTTTTCGCGTTACCCTATATGCCATTACTGTTTGTCTACGTGTTTTTTCAGACACATCATTTTTACCAGCAGCAAGTCCTTTTTGCAACAATGATTTGGATTAACATTTAATACTGAAATATATATTTCATCAAACATTTCACTTTTCAGTAGTATGCAAAACAAAGAAGAAAACAGGCAATTGCTGGTGACGTTACTTTTCATTATTTCTCTTTATATTGAACTACAAAGGGGTTTCAATATTTTTATTCAGTACCTCTTTACGCCGTCTAAGTTTAAAAAAAAAGCGTTTCTAATTTTCAGTTGTCCAATTTTCTAGTAAAAAAGCGTTTTCATTTAAACGGTAATAAAACAGTTAAAAAAAAAAACTAAATTCGACTTTAGTTTATGGAAAGTAGGCCATATACACATGAACACTACGCCTCACACGTACTCACATGCATACGAGTACAATAAGTACATGGGATCCTGCGTGGCTTAGAGGCTAAGTTGTTGGGTTGTTAAAGGGTCCTTGATTGGAATCTAATCAGCGGCATCTTGTATCAGAGGTCCAGATAAGGAGGGGGGGGGGAGTGATGGTATTCTAAATCCATTATTTCTCGTTCAAACCCTATGTTGTGGGTACTCATTAGAATCGTCTCGTAGAGACGATTCTAATGAGTATCCATAACATAGGGTTTAGTGGAGAATAATTAATATTTTTAATTTTAAAATCAAAATCACTCCCTTTATCTGGAGCTCTGCTGTATATTATCTTGGTTATGTCTTTGCGCAAGACACCTCAGAGTACAAGCCAAAAACTGGTGAAACCTGTAAAAAGTCTTTACAAATTGAGAAGTTGCCATGATATCAGTAATAGGAGAGCTCTTAGAGGCGTAAAAGTCCCATCAATCCAATAAAAATTTACACGTTTACATGATACAGCTGAAAAAAAAAATCGTTACAGATAATTTAGTTCGTGGGATGGCAGCCAAAAAATGATCATGCACAATTACAATTCGTACTCATTTACATTCGTACATCGTAACAAGTTAAGTCATAACAACCGTCTACTGGCCTAGTTCACACACAATAGAGAAAAAATATATCATTGCAGGCCTAATTAATTTTGTTCCTGATCTTTCGATTGATCTTGTTGTAGGCGTGCCCATTTCCACCCTTTACGATTATGCCTCGATTATAGACTTGTCTACATTCAAAGAAATTGTATACGACAGATCAAAAGTGGCTCAAATTGTTGGATTGGTCTTGGAAAGGGTTGTAAATATTGTTGGAAACGGAGAAAATGATGGTTACCAGCATTTTCTACTTTTCAATGGCATTCTTCATTCGCGCCGTTAAAACATGGAACGCATGTTAACCCTTATCTTACTGAATAAGTTAAATGAAACTTTCAAACCGATAGTAAAAACCCAAATATTGTTTTTCAGAGTTGTATTTTTGGGGAAAAATATCTCCTTATTGGACAGTATAGATCTAAGATCAGACTGCACATTCTGTGTAGTCTGATCTTAATCTACATTGTCCGCAAAAGGTCACTGAGTCGCGCTTAGCAGCCAAAGGGTTAAAGGGATAACTTATTAAAGGCAAATGCGTTTTTAAGCTTAACACAGCACAGTCTTACTTTCATGGTACAAAGCAACCCAGTCGGTTTCGAAAAACTTCTGCCTACAGCCATGTCAAGTCAAGAAAAGTAAAATCTTTGAATTGTCAATGTATATGAAATACTTCATTGCATTTTCAAGCTCAGAACATGACTGCAAATGGGAATTAGTAAAAAGAAAAGAAGAGAAAAAAAGAAAGCCACATATCCATGGATGGGTCTACGGGTGGGTCTCTTAATCATGAAATGCCGTTGGAACAAAAATGTAATGTGAGATAATTTGACAAATAGAGATAAGAATGATTATAAGTTTATGGTTATAAGTTCATTGTATATTTTTGACACAGTAAGAAAGGTTATCATTAAATGTGTTATAATACAGTCGTAAATCATATCATGATAGTAGATCAGAAGATAGTCGAAATAGCCTGCAACATGCGAAAAGGGGCATTCGCAGTCCGCGCAGGCTGATCCGAGACGACACTTTCCGTTCTTGTGTTATTTTCTGTTTTGCGCTAGTCTACAGTAGGACAAAATCGAATGTAGTTGTAAAGTGCCGTCTCGGATTAGCCTGCGCGGACTGCGCAGGCTGATCCGAGACAACATTTTACGCAAATGTCCGAATGTCCCTTTTCGCGTGTTGAAGGCCAAATGTGCTTGCCTCCAATTACACAAATTCGAAGATTTGACGATGTTTTTGTTAGAAAGAAGCAAGTGGTTTGAAAAAAAAAAGTGTTGTATGAAGCTCAAGGAACGCGTGGAAAGGTGCACTGATCGCCTTGATATGACTGAAATAATTCTAAAAACGGCATTAAATACCTACCAAAGGAAATGATGAGTTTTTTCCGGTGTTTTTATGGGAGAGATCGAGATTTTCGGAAGTCCACGTGACAAAAATATCATATGCTATTTCTCTCTTAGTGCGGTTTGTGAAGACCTTGGTTAACTTTTAGAAAATATCAAAAGACTATTATATTTAAAGCACTGCATTCCTGTAAAGTTCCTTAAACAACCAATACAACCCCGAAACTATACAACTACTTCAAGAGCAGACAGCGAGTAATACTTTTTTTGTAATATGCACTAATGCATGAAAAAAAGAGGAAACAAATCCGTTACTAGTATTTCAATTTAAACAACAGCACCGCATGCGGGTGCCAACGCTCGGCTGCAAGTGCTTGATTTGCAGTGAAATTCTCAGTCAAAGAAGGGCCATAACTGTGTCAAAATATTTTGATGGTTACCTGCCCTATTGTATGAATTCCCCTTTTGATAGCTGACAACTTGTCCAAGTTTGAAGTGAATATCTTCATTAATAAAAGAGATTTACAAAATGTCAAAGTTTTTGTTAAAACTGTAAGGCAAAAAAGGGACATAACTGTGTCAAAAATATTTTGATGGTTACCTGCACCTATTGTATGAGTTTTCATTTTGATAGTTAACAACTTGTCCAAGTTTGAAGTAAATATCTTCCCTAAGAACAGAGATAATACAAAATGTCGAAGTTATTGCACGACGACGCAGACGACGACGTAAGCAACGACGAAGTCAGAGCTATGACAGAAACTCGTTGTTTTCTTCGAAAACAGCCAAGCTCAAAAATGGGCAAAGTATAAAATATCCCTGTGTTATTCCTAGTATACTTAAGAATTACTTCAAGATAAATCGCAATTTATGAAAACCAAATTAGATACAACAATTGTTCCCTAAACCCAGGCACTTAAAGTGTCTGATATTGATCATTTCTCACGCCGTGTGTTTCTTATTTAGCACCGCTGTAAGTCGGTCAGGTCCAATTAGACATCTTCTGGAGACATACGAGTCCTCAAAATCACTGTGGCAAGAAATCACTGTGGCAAATAAAGAAATTGTTCAATTTGAGTACTTTCTGCATCTGTCACAAAGATTTCTTGCTTGCTCGAGGAGCATAGTCTTATTTCAAAAGAGAGTGTATCGCGGGCCTGTGTATTCAGAATAATGGAGTGTTTTGGCCTCAATTTTGCGGGCTCTGTTATACCAATGTGCTTGGTATATTGGACCATTGATGTATGCTAAGCTATGATAGCTCAGTGGTAAACCAAACGGGCTTGTTAATCAGTGGTTGCATGTTCGACTTCTGACCTGGCCCAGCTGCTTTCCGAACTTAAAGAACGGTATCTGTTGCGACAGGGGTTATTCCTATCTCACAACTCTAAAGTCTTAAATGACATGAGCATTGTGGTAAGTGTATAGTAATCCTTGCAACGCCAAAATATGAGCAACGCTCTAAGAAACGGAAGTTTAATGCACTCCGTGATGTCATTATACCCAGTAAGTCATCACATAGTTATGGATCCATAGAATACATTTTATCTGACAAAATTTTAATTACTGAATCATGAGGTAGAATGGTCCATGGACATGCCGTAAATTTTAAAATAGAAAAACATTTTGACTCATGCCGGCCTGCTTGGACTGCGCAGGCTCTCTTGGGATAATAATACTCTTTTTTTTTTTTTAAGATGCATTAAATCCCGTTTTCATAGAGCATGTCTCATTTATAAATCGACCTCGTTCGACAGTTAAAAATACAACCAACTGAAACTTGGAAAACTGTTGTTTTTTTTGACAGGCTTAACAAAACGAGCAGACAATATTCGAGATGAAGACTTCACATTCTGTGCAGTCTGATACAGTCTGTGTTGTATGCAGAAGCACGTGTTTTCGCCCATAGCACTGGGAGGTTTAACACCTTTCAGAACTAACGTGACAGGTGATCTTGCTGCTTTGAAATATTAGAATTCTCTTGAAAACAGCCTTAACTCTTTACCAAACGACAAAATTTTAGATTAGTCCAAATTCAAAGCATTTGCAGACGACTACAGAGATGTGACTCAAAAGTTAAAATTTGTTTAGGGAAGAGTAGAAAACATTGTGGGAAAAGGAGGAAATGCTGGTTACAAGGATTTTCTCTTTTTACCACAATGTTATCAGGTTTGTCAAAAGTCGACATTGTGTGGTAACGTTAATTGGTAAAAGTGGGATTATAAGATATTTATCAAAACTGTGCAGCGTATTATTTTAATTGTTTCAACTCTTTTTATGGTCTTCAGCATTTTCCCTGTTTCCCCACAATCGTCTCTATCTTTCCGAAGACAAATTCTATCATTTAAGCTAAAGTTTCATTGTCGTCTGCAACCGATTTCAATTTGAAGGCGTCTAAAATTGTGTCGGCTTGTACCGAGTGAAGGGTGTAAATGCACCCATTTTTGGCCTTTTAAATCTACCGTCAAATTTGCTAACAGAACACGATCCCTTTGAACTGCAGTCTGAGAAAATCGTTTTATGTACAAGCTGACATACAGAGGGGGGCGTTTTTATTGCAACATAACCTAATTCTCAACCGTCTCATATATCCCTACCAACACTTGCAGGTCGACATGCGGATAAGGGGGACCATTTTGGGGGTTAACCCTTTACCAAAGAATCACGTGATGAGCCTGATACAAACCTGATGAGGACACGGCTTTTGAAAACATTGTGGGAAAAAGGAGAAAATGTTGGCTACAAGCATTTTCTCCTTTTTTCTACAAATTCTTTCCACTGTTTCAAATACGAATATCACTACCGTTGAATCTAATTTACTTTGGTCGCTTTCAATATTTTGTAGTTTCTTAAAGAATAACTAATGTTTCTTTTTCTCCTCAATTAAACCTATGTTGTGAGTATGTCTTGAGTAGGCAATTTCAAAAGTACCCACTGAGTCATGCTCTGTGATTAGTGGGTTTAATGCATCTGCAAAAAGTATAGACCCATGTCAGCCTGCGCAGTTCGATCAGGCTGACATGAATCGATTCTTTTTGCTAATGGTCAATGTTCTGCATGTCAAAGGACCAGCCTACGTCATTATTTAGTCGTGTGTTAAATAAAATGGATCTTATGGATCCATAATTATGTGATGACTTGCTTGTTATCATGCATCATGGAGATGCATTAAGCCCCCTTTGTCCAGAGCGCCACTCATATGTTTTAGTGTAGCAATAATGATTTGGCCTGCAACACGCGAAAAGGGGCATTCGGACACTTGCGTAAAGTGTCGTCTCGGATCAGCCTGCGCAGTCCGCGCAGGCTAATCCGAAACGACACTTTCCGTTTTTATGTAATTTTCTGTTTTGCCCAAGTCTACTGTAGCACAAAATTTAATGTAGTCGTACAGTGCCGTCTTAGATTAGCCTGTGCGGACTGCGCAGGCTGATCCGAGACGACTCTTTACGCAAATGTCTGAATGCCCCTTTTCGCGTGATGCAAGCCATTTAAGGGTACGTTTGCCTACCGCTTACTTTCACCATGCACAGATGCCCTTCAAGGACTTTGCAGTAGAAAACTTTTTAAAACTTTACGACAAAAAATTGATAAAAAAAAAAAGCTCAAAATGGTAAAAGTGTCCGTTTGCCATGATACCATTTTAAAAGGCTTCTGATATGGCTGGGGTTCATATTTAGGAGGTTTTTTGGAAGTAGAAAGCTCTAAAATCTGAACATGGAATACTGGGCAAACTAGTTCTAGAAAATGAGGCAGTGCAGGAATTGTAAAGGCCCCGTGCTATTCATTATACATGAGTCGTACAATCGCAAAAAGTTTCGACTTATGTCAGGCTGACATTGGTCGAAACTTTTTGCTATTGGTAAATTTTCTGCACGTCAAAGGACCATTTTACTCATTATTCAGCTGGTTTTGGACAAAACAGATCCATACTAGGCGACGAATTATTCTATAAAATGCACTTTCGTTCAATGAATCAACGAATCAATCAGTCGGCCGGTCGGTCGGTCGTTCAATCAATCAATCAATCAATCAATCAATCAATCAAATATTGTGACAAATGGAGAAATTGCTTAATATGCAGATCAATTCTTTTACTTCCCCCAGCATTGTCCTAGTTATTTATCATAAATATATTTTTTATCAATCTTATGATATTTTCTTTTTAGATCTTTTTTTACTTTACACGGACGGTTGTAGAAACAATGTTATGATGTTATTTATTATCGTTTTAAAGTACCCCAAGACAAAATTTCGTCCAGTTTCAAAACAGTAACAGACAGCAATTTCAGTGTGGTTCAAATAATGGGATTTGATTTTAGAAGGTCCTCAGAAATTATGGCGGTAAGGTTACCGCCTTATTCTTCTTTTTCCCACACTGTTTTCAGAAGTCTTCTTCCTCAGTTACGTTAAAACACAGGACTGTTTCATTAACCTATTACAAGACGACAAAATTGTACACTCGTCCAATTTGAAAGCATTCTCTGAACAGACGACAAATTTTTAAATTTGGCTCAGATGATGGAGTTTGTCCTATGAAAGGTAGAAAACATTGTTGGAAAAGGAGAAAATGCTGGTTACTAGCATTTCCGCCTTTTCTAACAATGTTTTCGAAAGCGTTTCATCAGGGTCTTTGAAACACAGATATAGGAGTGTGTCCTATAAAAGGTAGAAAACGTTGTAGAAAATGGAGAAAAATGCTGGTTACTTGTATTTTTTCCTTTTCCAACAATGTTTTCAAAGGCCGTTCCATCAGGATCCTAAAAATACGGGATTGTTTGGTAAAAAAAAACTAAGGGTATTAACAAAACCGTTACATTTTGAAGTTTACCTCGTCCCACTAATGGCTAACATAATCACTATATTAGCACACTCCCCCTCTGTTCAAGGTAGCTGTTTTTGCAAATTTATCGTTTAAGAAATGGTGAGAAAATGTAATGTCAAAATTTGTTTCAAGGAAAATAAAACTTCAGAGGAGGAGAGAGGACAAAAAGTGCACATGTCACAACGGGCGAATGTTTTGTTTTTGAATTTGAGAAATGGCTTGCTCTTTATAATATTTCATTTACTCTTTACTGTAGGACAAAACCTTAGACTTGTCCAAACTGGAAGTATTTATAGACGACAGAGCAAAAGTAACGAAAAAAATGTGTCTTTTGGGGAGAAGTAAAACATTGTGGGAAAAGGAGAAAATGCTGGTTACCAGCATTCTCTCCTTTTTCCACAATGTTTTCTGACGCCATATTCTTCTCCAGGGTTGTTGTTAAAACTTGGGATTGTTTTGTAAAGATTTAAAGATAAAGGTTTTGACTTGACAGCGCTGTCAGCACGTTTAGAAATGTCGAATTGCTATGGAACACCAATGGCGTATGCCACGTGTCGAGTGGCAAATCGGGGATAGAGCATTTTGCTTATTTGTATGGTGTTTAACGCTGTTTTCAACATCATTTCAGTTATATCGCGATGGCCAGTGCATATATCCATGCTTTCCTGGAACTTCTTCTACAAGTACTTTGCACAATATTCTTCCAAAGCCACTAGGTGCTTCCTTCCGTAACCGTCGTCGACACAATGATCAGCAAGACGGAGAGAGAGAGCGCATTTTGTTTGTTTGTAAGTGTTTAATATCGTTTTCAACATCGTTTCAGTTATATCCCTCGGCTGTATCTGATGGATTGATATGCACCAGATCGGTACATACCCGGAAATACGCCGGTCTACCGTTCTGAAAATTGTAAGGCTCCTCTTAAAAAAGAAAACTTGAGTTTCAATTTTCTATTAAAAATCTTTCTAACTATATTTCAGCTGAGTTGGCAAACAGTTCGTACATTCATTATTTATCAATTCCGATTGAAGTTTTCACCGACAGATATACAGACGTGAATAACTTCATCGAGGTTGTTTATGTCGTTGCTAAACGACTGACAGTGGTGCGCCATGTATAAGATCACGTGATTCGCAGTTCAAATGGAAACGACCGTTATACGTACGAGGTTACATGTAGGTACGGAATCGGCCGAGTTGTGACGAGTGATATAACCATTGTCGAATCAATTATCAGCAGCGAGAGAGGAATGAATATGTCGCAATGACCACCATCATTCCTTGGAAAGAAATTGGCCGAGCTGGGGATTCAAACCAGCGACCCTTAGGGACTTTTCTGGGAATCTACCCCAATTCACTTGTTGAAATGATTATGGTCTGGTTATGAATCTACGTTGTTGTTTCCTGAACAACCCTGGCACTGAAGTTATCATCCTATAACTGTAAACCTCTATATATGTAGTTTGGGTCCTTATACTGCTACGTATAAGCCTATAAAAATATTTCGCGGAAAATGTTTACCAGGATTAGAATGCAAGTATGTGCAGCTTAACCTTGACCGAGACGCATTGTATGATTGGCTACAGTCATATGATCCCCTACATAAAATGATCGACAAGAGGGCCATGATGGCCCTGTATCGCTCCACTGGCTTTTTAACCCTTTACCACGTAAATCGAAGGGTTAATGACCCTGAAAGAGAAGGCTTTCAAAAACATCGTGAGAAAAGGACAACATGTTGTCAGCCAGTATTTTCTTCTTTTCCCACAACGTTTCCTAACCTATCAAAGACAGAAATAGTCATTTAAGCTACATTCAATTTGTCTTTTTGCAATGGCTTTAAACTTGGTACAGTAAAAAAATTTGTCATTTCTTAAAGAGTAAAATTAACGTATCATGCGCTTAATAGGCATTGACAGAGACATACCGCATAAAAAGTCTTATGTTAATAAACTTACTTTGTAAACATAACCTCCACCCCGCCCGACAAACAAAAACAGTCATATCTTTTTAAATGCAAAGATAATGTCAGTGAATACAAGCAGGTTTATTCATTAGCTTGAAAGGTAAAGTTCTGAAAAAATTTGAGTGATAGAAACCTTACTTTAAATTAAACATTCCATTCATGTCAGCATAACCATTAGCATCAAAATAAATCACTCTCCCTTAAAACAGAACATTTCCTCTCCAAAAAACTTGAATACCAAACTCCAATAATGTATAAGTGCAGTTTGATAATCAAGGGAGGTAAATAGTAACAAACTTTATCTTATATAACAGGAGTTATTTCCCTTGATTACTATTTTAAATTTCAGTCACTATATAAGCCCATGTTTAACTTGTGATCTCCGGGGCAGAGTCAATTTTGTCCCCAGGGCTATAATATGAAGGAATTTGATAGAGGTCCATTAGATAAAGCTACATGCCAAATTTGGTAGCCCTGGGCCTTATGGTTTCAGACAAGAAGATTTTCAAAGATGTTCAGTATTTTTCAGTTTTGTTGCCATGGCAACCAGAGTTTTTGAAGGAATCAAATTCTTTCAAGAAATTCTAAAGAGGACCATGGCAGGATCATTTCTGTGAAGTTTCATCAAATTTGGGTGGGTAGTTTCACGCACGGACGCACGGACGGACGGACGGACCGACGCACGACGGACACCGGGCCATGACATAAGCCCGCTGGCCTTCGGCCAGTGGAGCTAAAAATTGTAAATACTGCATCAGGGCCCGTAATCACGAACCATTCTTCAGAACATTCTTAGTTTGATTACAGATTTTGAAAGTAACACAAATTCTGATTGGCTTCACCAAATGGTTAAGCCAATCAGACGCTGTGTTACTTTAAAATTTAGAAACCTCCTGAGAATAAGATTATATGACTGTTCTTAAGAATGATCGCCGAATACGGGTCCTGAGGTCCTGTACACCAATCTGATCTTGATCTACACTCTTGGATTCCATTTCAAAAGTTTAAGCTTAACTCTTTCCAAACAGATTCAAGGGACCAGTGGTTGGTTCTATCACAGGCCTTTGAAACTCCATTGGTTTATTTAGGAACACTTAAATTTTCCTTGGTCGATCATCGAACACTTATATCATATTGAGGCATCGCCTGTATATCACGGAATACTAAAATTTTCATTAACACCGTTACTATAAATAGCACATTGGCGACTGCCTCTATGTTGTATATAATAAGACTTACTATATATACGATAAAGAAGCAGTCGCCAATGTGCTATTTATAGGAACGGTGTCCGCTAATGAAAATTTTGTTATTCCGTGATAGACCAATGAAGTTTCAGTGGTCTATGGTTCTATCGACTTCATTAAATAGTTCAGATTCCTTGCGATCCTAAAGAAGAGAACTTTCGAAAACATTTTGTTGAAATAAAGAAATAGGCCTACTGTTAATTCTTTACCAAACGATAAAATTTCAACCTTGTTCAAACTGAAAGCGATTGCGAACGACAAATTAAATGTAACTCAAACCATGTATTTTGCCTTTCACAGGGTACAAAACATGGTGGGAAAAGGAGAAAATGCTGGTTACCAGCATTTTCTCCTTTTCCCACAATGTTTTGAAAAGCCTTCTTCCTCAGGTTCGTAAAAGGTCGGGATTGTGAGGTCAAGGGTTAAACAGCATTTCTTGCTTTTCCCACAACTTTTTCTACCATTTCAAAGATAGGTCCTATTATTTGACTGTCGTCCTGAAATGCTTTTTACATGGATAAGTCTAAAATTTTGTCACCAAGTAATATGATGCTTCAGGAAGAGAAATAGTTATCCTTAAACTGGTAGACAAAATGAACAGAAGTTTCCAAACAATGGTAAAAAAGCCAAAATATGGTGAGTTATAACTTTTTTCAACCAGAAAGATATCACTTCATCAGACAGTGTATATAGATCAGACTGCACGTTCTGTTCAGTCTGATCTTGGCCTACACTGACTGCAAAGGCACACTGAGTCTCTCAAAAACACCTTAACCCTTGGGTGCCTTTCACAACTATAGTTGTTTTTGTGGCTAGTGTTGATTAAGATCAGACTGCACGTCTGATCTTTGCTCTACACTGTTCGCTTTGGTGAGACATTCTGGACTATAGCAACCACGAAACTGCATCTATTTAGGTCTTATTTCTAGGCTGTAAGTGCCCAATAGGTTTACACGAAGTTCTAAGGGTGACCAATAAAACGGTTAGTTAGTAACAGAACGTGTCTGGCATGCCCCCAGCCGGAAAATTGATCTAAGTTTTTACCTATCTTTTTGTTCCATCATGATAAAATATCGATACGTCGTGATAGGATATGAAATTTAAAACCTGTTCACCTGCCACAATCTTCAACAAGTTTTGATTATCTGCGATAAAAGCAGGAAGCGTTTCTTTAAACGTACTATTTTAAAACATTTTAAAATAAAGAGATTCTTTAAAAACGCATTTTTCTGACAAAAATAGCCACTCTGCTTGTGATGGATTCGGTGGTCTTCGTTCGTCGCCCAGTCGGTGTGTCCGTCCAGTTAGTCGATTCGATGATTGATCGATTGGTTGGTTGGTAGGTCGACGGATGGTTGGTCGACAGATGGATCGATGGAATGGTCGGTAAATCGGAGAGTGGGTCGGCCACTGCTTTAGTCATTTGGTAGGTCGGTCGATAGGCTGTTCCTGAAGTGGATCGGTGGTAGGTGTTTGGATCGGTCAAGAAGTCTGTCTGTAATTCGGTTTATCGGTCAACTGGTAGGTCGATGGGTCGGTCAGGTTTTGGGTCGTCCGGACAGATGGTCGTTTCGCCAGTCGTTCTGTCGATAGGTCGGTCAGGTAGTGGATCGGTCATTTAGTGGGTTTGTCGGTTGGTCGTTTGGTCAGTAATTGGGTCTGCCAACCAGTTAGCTAGCTAGGCAAGCAGCAAGTCAGCTAGGCAGTAGTGTAGGTCGACGGATTAGTGTCTTATCAAACATAACAGATGTTAAAGAAGATAATATAAAAAATATATGAAATTAAATAGATAAACAAACATCTATTCGTTTCGAATACTGTAAGCAAATTAATAAACTAGCTGTCACTCTGGTGAATATTGTACCTAAATGATAACCGTTATCGTTCTTAAAACATTGCGAAATTAAAAAGTTTGCTCATTTCGAAAGATTCTTCACTTCACAATTCTTTCAGTTCTGCAGTCAAATATCGCTATGACTAATATAAACACTGTTGACCATCAATCTGCTTAAATAAATTGACGGAACATTTCCAGCTAATCGAAAAACCTTGGTGCTGTATTTTCAATCCTGTTCAAACTTATTTTCGCTGAAATACATTCACCGTGTCAGACAGTGTAGATTCAAGATCAGACTGCTCGTTCTTTGCAGTCTGATCAGAAACTACACCGTTCGCAAAAGTGCTATGAGCGGCACTATCGATTACTGTGAAAGGAAAGATCTGCAAAAGTGCGTTGAGTCGCGCTTAGCAGTTCTAAGGGTTAGGCAGCTTTAGGATTCTACTGTCTAAACAGTTTTAGGAAAAAAAAATTAATGGCTTGGAATAAGCAATCGTTCCTTTTCCCACGATATCTCCCCAAGCTATTAACTGCATGGTTGTTAATACACAATATCAGAGTAGTAATAGATTTAATTCAACAAGTCTCACATAGCGTAATTACTTCTGCAGAATCCGGAAATGAAACCCAGAGAAATGACCCAGTTTTGAAAGAATCACGTGTTCGAGTTGGGTTGTGGGCGTGAAATTTGTGCTTATCTATCGCTTTATTCTACTGATAAGCCTTTCTGGCTTTTCAGAAATAGAATTCGGTTGAAGTGAAAATAAATCACTTATCTCTATTCTGACCATTGTTTTACAAGATACGTAATCACTGTAAACCGCAACATAATTTATTTATTAACTACCACCTAAATTAATTTTGACACAAATTTTTATGACTTTATCCGAGGTATCTTTAGGAAACAGTGTGGAGAATGGAGGAATTACAATTTATTTTCTTGTTTCTATCTATATCAAGATCGTAATAATCAAAATATGTGTTCATCTTTTTTGTTATTCCTAAAGTGGAATGCACAAAGTTTATGAAAGAAAATATTTAAATAAATGTATTAAGACAAAAATGGCAGAAGGGATTCACTTAAACTCTAAGCCTGCTAAGCAAGGCTAGACACGCGTTTGCCGACATTGTAAATAATGGTCAGATTGCAATGAACGTGCAGTCTGATCTTGGATCTACACGGTCCGCTTGTTTAGTCAACAAAAAATTCTTTCTGTCTGATTTTAAACCGATGTTGCACAATACATGCGTATGTTTGTACAATGTCAAAAATGCAGTAGTCAGCTTGCTCTATGACTTTTTTTTTAAAATAAAATATAGATATTCATTCATAATTTATAAATCTATAACGCATGCCGTCACATTTTCTTTGGTGAAAGGAACACTTATCTAACTACATGTATACGAAAAAATAGATACAGTATGCCGAAAAATGGACAAAGGTTGACTTGCACAAACGTGCAGCCTAATCTTAGTCTACACCACCAGCTTCTCTATTGGTGATTTTACGCATAACCATAATACCTAATAAAATCTGTCATTACATCAAATGAGCCATTCCTGTGAAAAGGAGGTTCAGTGCACCTGCAAAACGTATCGTTTCATGTCAGCCTGGGCAGTCCTTGCAGGCTGAAATGAGTCAATGCATTTTGCTATCGGTCAATTACTGTATGCCTAAGGATCAGTCTACTTCATGATTCGGTGGGTTGTTTGACAAAATGTATTTTATGGATCCACAATTATGTGATGAAGTGCTTGGTAGAATGTACCACGGAGAAGTATTAAATCCCATTTTGCCAGAGCATGGCTCAAATAAATTTGTGCCATGCTCTGGCTAAAGGGGCTTAATGCATCCCCGTGATCCATGGTACCAAGCAAGCCATCACAAAATTATGGATCCATTATATCCATTATCTTCAACAACCAACTTTATCATGAGATAGACTGGTCCTTGGACGTACAGAAAATTGACCACTAGCGAAAAGTTTCGGCCCAGGTCAGCCTGCGCAGACTGCGCAGGCTGACCTGGGTCGATACTTTTCGCAGATGCATTAAGCCCCCTTTTCACAGACCATGGCTCATTGGGTTAAAAACCTGTCTTTTGTATCCTGTTCCATTCTGTTTGAATTAGTGTTGCGTGTTTAATGTTACTAGCAATTTCCTGCAGCGCTGTTACTGAATCATCCTTGATAATGTTAGACATCAGTTTATCAAGTGACTAATGGCTTATCAGTTCTTATTCCGGGGTTCCATTTAAAACACAACTTCGTGATAGACATAGACAAACTTTGGTCTAACAGAGCACTGGAGGTCGGAATGAAGGCGCGGAAGAGCATTACAGTTTATCGCGGTGAGAATTGAATCAATGTGTTTTTTGCGAATCTTGTTGAAAGACAATCGAAAATATGCCTTCCTCCTTATTTCAGTCTGGTAGTTTCGTCGGTACATGTACGTACAGGGCTTAACTTTTTACGACACAATTCCGAGTTTTAACGACCTTGAAAGAGAGGGCTTTTGAAAACATCGTGGGAAAAGGAGAAAATGCTGATGAACCAGCATTTTCTCCTTTTTCCACTCTGTTTTCTACCCTTCCCCAAATAATTTTAATTTTTACGTCACATCTTTTTTGTCGACTGCAAATGTTTTCGATTTGGACTAGTCTAAAATTGTGTAAATTGGTACAGAGTTAATCCATGGGTCGCTGGTTCAGTTTCCAGCGGGGTCACTTTCTTTCCTAGGACTAGTGATGGTTATTATGACAGGATCTACCTCGTCCCTGATCAATTTTTCGACAATGTTTATATGGAAAAGTAGCAATTGGCTTGAGAAGAATACAACAACAACAACAACAATAATCATCATCATCCAGAGAAGCATGAATAGGAGCATGGCCGTCGTGATATAATTTGAATAATGTTGAGCACGGGTTTAAATACCATGCAAACAAAACAAATTTCATTTTAAGATGACAAATACATGCACAGTCTTACCGACGACTGCAATTCTAGTGTTCTAGTAAATCCTAGACTTTCCGGTATTTCTAATTATAGCTAGGTCAAATCAAAAGTCGTTTGATTCAGCATTCAATATAATAAGTTGACTTAAATAAAGCGAACACTCAGAATTTTCCGTATGTCTACTTTCGCTTTCAGAAGGGCGAAAGCAGAATTTTGATTGAAAGGTCAAAGGAAGGTGACCTTTGTGATCGATCTCAGATCCAAGAAGGTACTCCTTGAGGTCTCTATAGGGTACGTCTTTTTCCGCGAAATCATGTAGCGTACGCTTTTTTTTTTCGCGAAATCATGTTATCAAGTACAACTGGAGCGAAAAAATTCACGAGTTTTCTGAAGGTCTAGTTTCGTTTTCAAAATGGCGAAAGCAGGATTTTGATTGGTTGATAGAAAGGTTAGCCGCAGATGACCTTCTATAGAGTGATTCAGATCCTAGAAGTTCTTCGTCGAAGTCTTAACCCTATACCATACAATCAGAACTTTTAACGACCCTGAGAGAGACAGCTTTTGAAAACATTGTGAGAAAAGGAGAAAATGCTGGAAACCAGCATTATCTCCTTTTCCCACAATGTTTTTCTACCCTTCAAAAAAATCAATTTTTTGAATCACATTTAAGTTTTCATCTTTAAATGCTTACAATTTGGACTAGTCTAAAATTTTGTCATTTGGTAAAGAGTTCAGGGTGTGCTTTTTCGTCTTCGAGGTCTGAAAGGGATGTTTTTTTCGCGCATCATGCGGATGGCTGTTTACGTTATCAACTTAGTGTCATCTTTCATTTGTACGGTGCTTTACTATACATAATGAATAGCTCATTATACAATGGAAATACAATGATTGTGGTTTTGAGCGGGGTTTTTGAGGTTACATTAAATCACCCCTTTCATCACCACGTGCGACATTAATTTATGTGCCTTCTGCGGACGGTGTATATCAAAATCGGACTGCACGTTCTGTGCGTTCTGATCTTGGTTCCTAATCGTCTGCTTTTGATTAAAAGCTTTGATGAAACCATTTGCATTTATAATGAAATTGTGTGTCTAAATCTCGAAAAATAATCCAACTGATTAAAATGTTATTTTGTGCGGAATGAGCGTGTTTACTCATCACCTGTTTTACGAGGGTTGTTCGATATGTAATGTGTATTGTACGATATCTCAAAAGCATTCGACTCAAATAGTGAGATGAACATTACATCCCTTCAAAATATTCTCCGCGGTTTGAAATACATAATTTCAATCTCTGAATCCATTTCTGAAATGCGTGACGGTACGCTGATTTAGGTAGACCTTTGAGGCACTGACTGATGGCTGAGCCAAGGGCTTGTCGGGACTTGTAACGACGACCAGATAAGAACTTTTTAAGTTTTGGAAAAAGGAAAAAGTCGCATGGGGCTAGATCTGGAGAGTATGGTGGGTGTGGCAAGACAGTAACCTTCTCCGACTTCAAAAATTGCTTCACAAGCTCAGATGTATGTGATGGAGCATTAACATTAAGTAGACGAACATGCCTAAATCCTGACACAGGGCATCGTTTAAGATAATATTTCTTGACCTTTTTTAGTATAACATCTCGGTAATACCGACCTGTAACAATTTTGCCCTTCGGCACCGGAATTTGTACAACTATACTATCACATGAGAAGAATATGCAATAAAGAACCTTCTTTGTGCTTATGCTTCTTTTGGCAAATACAGGCCTTCTACCGTGTTTAGTTAGCCATATTTTGTTTCCAATTTTTCTTACTGGTTCGAAATAGTGAACCCATGTTTCGTCACCAGTAACAATGTTTGCAAATTGTCTTTGATTGAATTTGGGAAACATTTTGAGCAATTGCTTAGCGGTTTGTACTCGTACCCGTTTTTGGTCATCTGTCAATATATGCGGTATCCATCTGGCAGAAATCTTTCGTACTTTCAAAATACTCTTCAAAATGAAATGCACCCGCGATAGCGATATGCCAACAGCGTTGGCAATATCACGAATCGTGTATCTGCCATCACTTTCAATTATTTCCCTGACTTTTGAGACATTTGCCTTGCTTGTTACAGTCACAGGTCGGCCAGATTTTGCTGCATCTTTGACGGACTCTGTGCCAGTCAGAAATTTCTTTCTCCACCTACGAGCTGTCTCATAAAATACCTTATCAGACCCATAAACTTCCCCCAATTCAGTAAAAATCTGCATTACCGAATGACCGAGTTTTGTGCGAACTTTTATATAAGCTCTAATTTCTTCAATATTCTTAATCCGTTTCCCAACCATTTTTACAACAGTGGTCAACGACTTGCTCTAATGAAATGACTATAAGTTTAAAACTATGTGGAGCTAAAGGCTCGTGTTTATACCGTTGGAAAGGTATTGAATAGAGCTATTCAAGCGTATCATCATCCACGAAATCGTTGAAAGCGTTATCGCGCTGTGGTACAATACACATTACATATCGAACAGCCCTCGTAAATAGCATTCTAGGACCAATTCTGAAAAAAAAAAAGAAGAAATTGTTTCAATTTCAAAGTAACACAAATTCTGATTGGCTAAACCAACTTGTTTAACAAATCAGAAATTGCGTTACTTTCTAAGAATGGTGCGTGAATACCTGTGCTGTTGGAACAAGTTTTCGGAAGAAGACTTTGAAATTACCCATAAATAAGATATACTAGCATCATGAATACAAATGTTCGATATTATTTACACGTGAAAAACTGAGGCAAAATGATAAATTATTGTCAGGCACAAGTTGTCCTTTTGTCAGGTTGCTTTCAAAAGTGGTCCGCTGCAAGATGAAATTAATTGTCTGCAGGTGGTTATTTGTTACATACTCGCACCAAACAATTTGAGCCATGCTCTCTGAAAAGGAGGCTTAATGCATGGAAACATATCGATCCAGTCTTTGCAGGTAGACCTAGGTCGAAACTTTTTGCTATTAGTCAATTTTCTGCAGATCAAAGGACGAGTTTACGTCATGGCTGTTAGACAACATGGATTTTATATGATGACTTGCATGGTATAAAGCATCAACCCTTTGGCCAGAGCACTGCTCTTTTTTTTTTGCTAATTTTCTTAAAAGCCGTTTTCAACATTTTTCTTTTTTTTTCAGTTATAACGCGGCTGCCAGTGCACCAATCCATACTCCCCTGGAGTTTCTTTTACTAGTACCTCGCACAGTAATCTTCTCAAACCACTGCCGGCTTTCCTACATATACATTGCCGAAACAATGATCAGTGGTGGGAGAGGAATGAATCCTGTTGCAATGACTATCTTCAACCATCAGAAACTAATTGGTCGAGCTGGGGTTTCGAACCAGCGATCCCGCGGTTTCAAGCCCTGTACGTTATCGGCTGAATAACCGGGCTCAGCACATAGAAAAAATAAATGACTTCGTATGTTACAGGGTTAGGGTTTCTGTAAATCAAGATAATTTTGTGGTATATTAAAAGAAGGGAGTGTCTAGTTTGGCTCTCGACCTGAATCTGGAAGAATCTGGAACAAGAACACCGCATGCGGATGCCAAAGCTGCGGTTGCTTGTTTTTCAATAAAAATTTTAAGTCGGAAAAAAAAAAGGCATAACTGTATCAAAACTTTGATGGTTACCTGCTCTTGTTGCATGGGTATCCCTTTTGATAGTTTACAACTTGTCCAAGTTTAAAGTTAATATCTTCGGTTATAATAGATATACTATAAAATGTCAAAGTTTTTGCATGACGACGACGCAGAAGACGACGACGATGTAAACGACGACGACTCCAGGGCTTTAACAATACATCGACGTTTACTCCGAAACCAGCCGACCTAAAAATGAAGAACTTGTTCTAATTTTGTCCGTTCCTTGTTTAAAAACATCACAGATAATCTTAAGTTTGTAAATAAAGATAACCAAATAGTATACCATAAAATGTGTGTTTTGTCCTGTACAATAAGCACTGAGATTTTTTTCTTCTTGTTAACCATGAATCAAGATAATCTTAACTTTATAAATCAAGATAACCCTACAGTACTTATTACAAGGTGTGTGTCTGTCCTGAGCATTACAGCGGTGACTAAGTATGTTCTTTTTTTTTGCTTTGTCTGTATAATTATAAACGCAAATTAGATGAGACAAGACGCTCTCTGCGCCATGAGAACGTTATCTATGTAACTGTTCTTTATCCTGCACACTCTGTCACCACATTACAAGCAACGATTCTCTTACCAAACAACGAAAATTTTGACTATTCCAACTTGAAAGTATTTGCAAAAGACAAAAAAAGTGTATCTGAAATTTGTTTTCGGAAGGGTAAAAAAACATTGTGGAAAAAGGAGAAAATGCTGGTTACCTGTTTTCAAAGGCTTTCTTTCTCAAGGTAGTTAAAAGCAGTGATTGTGTGATAAGGGTTAATCTCTTCTTCGTTGAAGAAGGATTGTAGTAACCCTTTGCCACACAATCCCCAGTTTTAACGACCCTAGGGAAAAAGTCTTTTAAAAAAAATTGTGGGACAAGGAGAAAATGCTAGTAACCAGCTATTTGATTGACTGAGAGTTCCATAGAAAATTGTATGATAATGGTTCTTTTTTAATAAGAAGATGATAAAGTGTTCAGTTTTCAGTTTAAGTAACTATGACCATTTATTTTAGAAATTTATTTCACACAGAAATCTTGGTCAGCAATGTTTTAAAAATGAGGCGCATGATCACAGAGCTTTACCATATACAGCACTTTTTACTTTTCTGCAACGTGTGTAAGATAAGAAAATTAGTAATGGCTGTACTACACTGAAAATAACAGCAGTTACTATGTAATGGTATGTGATACAAGAAATATCTTTGAAACAAAAAAAGATGCACGGCGTAAATTTGCCAGCAAATAAGAATGGACCAATAGAATAAACGTGTGCATTTTTGACCAATCACAAATTTCTATTTATTCATTTGTTATCAATATCAGAAAGTAGGTCAAAAGCCAGCACATTCAGCTGCGCCGAAAAAGGAACGCACCAGAGAAAGTAAACGTTTTACATTCACAATCCAGTCACAGCAAGGTTGTGATGTTTTCATACAGGTGCTTTCTTCACAAGTCCAAGGTCCATACTCATCCACCAATTTTAACAACATTCTTAGTCTAATTCTCAAAAATTCTATTAATTTCAAAGGAACAAAATTTCTGATTGACTGAATGGTTAAGCCAATCAGAAATCGAGACAAAGAATGCAATTTAGATTCATTCTGAGTAAGTCTAGAAGTTGTTGGTGAACAATCAAGACTCTTCAATATTCAAGCAATTTAAGTCTACAAATTTGAATTTATATACAGTATTTTGGGCTTACCTTTCAAATGGTAGAAAACATTGAGGGAAAACGAAAAAAATGCGGGTATACCAACATTTTCTTCTATCCCCACGATGTTTTCAAAGGCCTTCATTTTTCATGGACGGAAAAGGCACACTTTCGTTAGGTACAGGGTTAAATCAAACCAAATGTTGGTAAAAACATTGCTAACACTGACAGATACACCATGTTTTACCCCCCGCTATTTCCGCTACTTCCTCACATCAGCATGTCAGGACGTTATGATATTTTTTGTAGACATTAGAATAGGTACATGTGGGATTTTGTTTGTTTGTTTATTTGTTTGTATGTATGTCTGTCTGTCTGTTTGTTTGAACGGTATTTACCTACGTTTTCAAAAGTTGTTTCTAAAATGTCACGTCGACCACTCATTTATCAATTTGTCACCTGGGTCCGTTTTTTAGAATGTTTTTAGTCTTGTCCTCAAGAACGTTCTCGGGAAAGCCTTTACTTGAGAAAATTCTTATTCCTAGTCTAGAATTTAGAAAAGTTTGGTGAATACTTATGAGCACTGGTTTTCTCATTCCAATGCCAACAGCCAGTGAGAGATTTTCCTTTCATTTCCTTTCTTAGCCTGTGCTGTAGGTATGCATTACAATTGTCGCCGTGAGATAGTTTTAAACAGTAACCACAGTACGGGTTTTAGTGAAGAAACAATGTGTTCAGAGTTAACCCTTAATCTACCAAATAAGTAAAATCAGAGATCGTATATAGATATATGTATATATACGATCCCTGGTAAAGTGAAACTTTCAAGCGGAAAGTAAAACCCCAAATTTTGCTAACAGTATTTTTCAAGTGTAAAATATCCCCTTATCGGACAGTGTTGATCCAAGATCAGACTGCACGTTCTGTGCCGTCTGATTTTAATCCACACTGTCCGCAAAAGGTCCTTAAGTCGCGCTTAGCAGCCTGAGAAGGGTTAAATAACCCCTGGCTTGTTTGCACCCTCACAGAGGGTAAACTGTTTGGGAGGACATTTTGATTGTCGGTGATAAAATTTAAAAGTTTACGCCATATGTGTCATTGTCAGGGAAAGCAGTGACTCAACATTAACACAAGATGCAGAGAGGAAGAAGTACACAAGTATATCTGCTAACAAAACATCTACTGAATGAAAATAGAGATTCTATTGTAAGTCCCCATGCATCTGTGGACCAGCCAACCAGTAAAAAAATCATCTATCCATCCATCCATCCATTCATTTATCCATCCATTTTCATTCAACCAACCAGACCAACCTATAGCTCCTGCTATCTTATAGTATCTATCCAGCTATGACACTATTACAACAGTACGCAGTAATACATCGTGTAATAAGTGTCTCATGCAGATCTACTGATGCATATTTCTTTCCAAATAAATGTTCGTCTCTCCAAGTACAACGTCTTTCGAATAACCATAAAGATTCGAAAAATTGCCTGTTCGCGTAATCGATAATTTTCACTAAATCTTTTTAATGTTAAAGTCTGATTTTACTACATACTCAATATTCGTACGACTTCGTTGTTGCACCAAACAATCGATTAAATGAATTCCTTCTTTCCCCCGTTCAACATTAAAACCAATGTGCACCTGAGCTGAAGAGTGATTTTGAAAACAGCATTTTCTCCTTTTCCCACGATATTTTCAATACACCCGTATAGTATAAAATCCCAACATTTATTTTGTGGTCTACAAATGCTTTTCAACAAGATTGTCTTAAATTTTTGTCGTCTTGTGAAGGGTAAACATATACCGCCATGGTACAAAAAAAACGACAGCCCGCTATCAATCTATGTGAATGAAAAAGCCCTGGATTTTAAAATTAGTCATCCTTAGGTTAACGTGGGAATTACCGTCTAAACTTAACCCTTTCTTTCCATGTTTAATATCTAACGTCCATTTCAACATTATTTTAATTACACTGCGGCGGCCAGTTCACGTATACGTGGGATCATGAAGTTTCTTTTATACCATTACCTAAAGCACAGTAGTCCACTTGAGCCACTGGCTGTTTTCCAACATAATCATCGTCGAAACAGTGAACAAGGTGAGAGAGGAATGAATCCTGTAGAAATGGATATTATCAAGCCTCGTTAAGGAAGTAGCCGTCCACTCTTAGCACGTTTTGTGCACTCTGATCTTTATCCATTCACTGATTCTATATCTACTTTGGTGTCCATTATCACAATTTTACACTTTTAAACGGATGTTCTTAGTCTTTTGATAGCAAGTGTAAACGTGTATCTTCCGAATTTTTGCTGTATATATTGCATGCGATAGTATTTTGTCTCAGCCATATTTTGCTAAGTTTGTAAATGGGTAAAAACATTGTATGTTGAACGTTGCCAATAAAATGATTGATTGATTGACTGATTGATCCATACTGTCCGAAAAAGCGTATTGAGTCCAGCTTAGCAGTCTATGGATTAAAAATGCATCCCGACTAGATTCCTTCTGCGTTCACCAGTGAACTTGAAAGCAGCTCTCTGCCACCTAATGAGGTTTGTATTGACTTGCCGAAGACATCTTTTCAAAACAGTGTGGCAAATAGAAAATTCGGTCATAATTTGCACTAGATGCACTTTCCTCTTTTGGCATCTCGATCTATCAATTTGCTGAATTCTTTATCACACAATCCCGAGTTTTAACGACCCTGATGAAGATTAGATCTTCTTTGAAAACGTTGTGAAAACGTTGTGGGAAAAGAGCATTATCTCCTTTTCCTACAATGTTTACTATCAATTTAAAGACAAATCCCATCGTTTAAGACAAATTTAATTCTTGGTCTTCAAATACTTTTAAGTTAAACAAATCATTTTTTTTTTTTGTTTGGTAAAGAGTTAAGATATTAACCACAGGGCTGCTAAGCGCGACTCACTGACCTTTGCGGACGATGTAGATCAAAGATCAGACTGCACAAAACGTGCAGTCTGATCTTTGATCTACACCGTCCGATAAAGATTTATCCCCCCCCAACAAAAATCTTTTTTTTTGAAATAGCAAAATTTTGGGTTTTACTGTCGGCTTTAAAGTTTCATTTCACTTAGCTGGATAAGGTTTATATTGTAACTTGCATGCTTGTAGCACACAAGAAGAAATCGTAATAAAGGAATGAATAAACAGCTAACTTTGAATGACGTTTCCATAAAAGGAAACAAACGTCTCTCCTTAATCTCTCCCCCTTTGTTTTCATTTCTTTTTTAGAAAACGTGGACCTATCCTGAAAAAGAATTTATCTATGGTCTTTGTAATAAACATTGGAATACTTTTTTAAGCTTTGTTTGGTTCTTTTGTCAACGAGATTATTTGGAAAAGGGGAAAAATTTAGTTGGTTTCAATGACGCTAAATTTTATACTTCGACTATAAAGGTATTTTGTGGTGTTTGGACAAAGCACGATCGGCTTGTTGGTACTTACGGTTCGATCTGGGGCTACACTGTGTTTTGACTTTAAGCTGCTAAATAATTACATAGAAATTTCCAGTCAGTCGCAAAAACCAAAATATTGCAATTTCTATAAATAGCTTTTAAGATTTTTACAATCTTACCAAACTCCAGAAACTATTCACCAATGGTAAATGTATGGCGATAGCTCACAAACCGTCAATACAGCAGAAATTCAAAATTTTATGCAAGAAAGGAATATTTACAGTGATATATCCTTACCGGGCTACGTATCTGGTTCAAATGATGGCACTGGTCTTCAAAAGAGTAGAAAACAGTGTGGGAAAAGAGAAATTGCTGGTTACCGGCATTTTCTCCTTTAACCAGAGTGTCTTCTATAGGCCTCTTCTTCAGGGTCGTTAAACTACGAAACTGTTTGGTAAAGGGTTCGAAAAACTAATACAATTTCAACCATAGTCAATCGACCTCGCAAGTCCTGTGTTATCATCCTAATTTGCGTAACTTGCTGTGCCTCCGCGGCTAGACAGGTGTTTACCTCATTTTTAACGAAAGAAAAAGTAGCTCTCGTCTTGTCAGGTGTTTTTAAAAAGATATCATTTTGAAAAAACAGGAAGCACAGAGAGAGAGAGAGTGAGACAGACAGACAGACAGAGGGAATGACGGACGGACGGACAGAGAGAGTTTGTTTAGTGCTCAACAAGGGAGAGATTGCGGGCAAATCAATCTGCGTTAATTGTAATGGTAACATCAGAAATTTACAACAAAACATCAATTTAAATTTCAACATCTACAAAAAAAACTGTGTGTGACTCACGTTCCCATTCATTTTTTTGCGTGTGTTCTCGTCTTTTTTTATATAAAAGGGGGAAAAAGTGTATAGAGTTTAAAACTATTTGATATAGAAGTATTAAAACGTTTTAAATGACAAGCTTTAATACAGTGCATCTATGTAAACTTTAGGACAACCTGTTTAAATTGTAATTTGTTCTAGTTTTTTGCATTCAGCTGGATTGAAGTTGTTAAATTAATTGAACATGTCGTATTTGGTATAAAAAGAGAGATCCTATATCCAAATGTAATATATTTCGAAATGCGCGTGAGAAAGGTCTGTTTATTACAGAGGGCTATTGTGCGTTATCTTTTAAAACCCTTCTTGCGTTGTTTTTTTCTTTAATTTCCAAAAGAGAGAAAAAAAAGAAGATAATACGTTCAGGTGAAGAACGACATATGAGCTTTTGTTTTTTCGGTGTTTAGTGATTTACTAAAGGATATTATGTTAGACTTGTCTCGACTCAAAGTTTTTGCGGACGACAAATGTAACTGTGGCTCAAATAATGAGATTTTTTAAAAAGTAGAAAACGGTGTCATAAGACACTGTGGGAAAAGGAGAAAATGCTGTTTTTTTTTTCCTTTTCTCGCAATGCTTCAAGAATTCTTCTTCGTCTGGGTCGTGACAATACGCTGGGATCATTTCGGTAAAGGGTTTACTCCATTTCCACCGGCAGTTCAGACATGCCAAGATGACCATTGCACCTGTTCATTAATTCCCCGTGAATCTGCGAGAAATTCCAACCATGTTTGCATTTTTAATTAAGCAGGGCCATAACAAATTTAGCAGTTGAGAAAATAAGAAACTTAATCCATCCTAGGACAGAATACAAGCCGATAAAAGATTCGGACCCGCTATCTACATGCCACAGACCTACCCCGAGCTTGACTGGCGATTTGCTGTTACACGACTGGTTTGTTGCTGCATTGAAAATAGAGTGGAAATCACCATCCTAGACCCTTTGCTGTACTTTTATTGTCAAACCCACAACTTTGCTTGTTGTTTCTGTCAGATATATGTCCAGTGGCCTACAAAGAGCCTTAAAAATGGCACCCAACCTATTGTGTTTTTTCATTATTATATTACACCTAGAACACAAGTACCCTTGAAAAATCATGGTAAAAAAGGCCCTTCCGGAAGGTAGAACAAGTTGTTTTATGTGGTCACAGACACAAAAAAGTTTCACAAGAAATAAAATTTGCACGCAGTTCCCATTTACAAATCATCATATCAACATCTGGAAACACATTTTAGATCTGTCCTTCGAATTTCTCTGATAAAACAGTGCAAGAGAAGGGCTTGCTGTCAAATTTTTAAACGGGACTACTTTTGATACTACAACACGGAAGCAGTTCGCGGTGATGTGAAACCTTATGAAGTTCCCTGTATAAGATGTTTTCGATTTGTTTAGAACGTTTTGAAAGTTAAAATTCTTAAAAGAAACGTCTATATTCAACTGGTAAAAAGTCCTTTTCAACATGCTTTCTAATTATTGTTCGAATTCTTAATTCCGAGGCGATTCATGTAATTGGATAAGGGATTCTGTCTCAACCAATAAGATTTTTTGTCTTTGAATCTAGAATTAAAAATGATTTTAAAATGCTTGGCCAATTATGGCCTGTAGATATTCACCTCAAATAAAAATAAGATAATGTAGATACAAAATTAGACTGCACCTTTTAACAATCTGATCCTGATCTTCACTGTCCCTAAAAGCTACTATTAAACTCGTTCTTGGTGCAGTCAGATTGATTGATTGATTGATTGATTGTATGGTGTTTAAAGCCGTTTTCAACATTATTTCAGTTATATCGCGGCGGCCAGTGCACATATTCCTGCGTTCCTGGAGTATCTTTTACCAATACTTCGCACAATTTTCTTTCCAAGCCACTGGCTGCTTTCCCACATAATCATCGTCGAAACAATGGTCAGCGGTGGGAGAGGAATGAATCCTGTCGCAGTGACTATCATCAATCCTCGGAAAGAAACTGGCCGAGCCAGGGGTCGTAGCCAGGGATCGAACCCTGGACCCCGTGTTCTCAAGTCCTGCACGCTACCGACTGAGCTACCGGGGCTCGGCTCTTGGTGCAGTCAGGGTTAACGATGTATTGCACCGTGAATATATGAGCAATGCCCTTGCAAAAGGCAGCTTAATCCATCTCCGTAATGCATTATACCAAGCAAGACTCCACCTAATTATAGATCCATAAAATCCAGTTTGTCAAACAACCGACTAGGTCATGAGGTAGAACTATCCTTTAAAGATAGCGAAAAGTTTCGGCTCACATCAGCCTGCGCGGACTGCGCAGGCTGACGTGGTTCGATACTTTACTCAAATGCATTAAGCCCCTTTTTTACAAAGCATGGCTAAATTATAATAGAGCGATGCTCTGGAGGAAAAGGGTGGGGGGGGGGGGGCTTAACGCATCTTCGTTACGAATTAATCCAAGCAAGTCTTCACATTATATGGATCCCTAAAAACCACCGGAACCACCGGAACATGAGGTAGAACGGTCCTCTGAAATGCATCTCAACAGTACCAAAAAGTTTAGACTCCATTCAGCCCGCGCAGACTCCACAAGCTGACACAAGTTGATATTTTTTTCCAGATGCGTCAAACCCCATCTTCACAAAGTATGACTCAATCGTAAAAACAGTGCTCTATATGAATGGAATGCTTGGATGAACCAACAGCTGGTTCATTCAGAAAACTAATTGCGGTTTTAGCTCATTTAGGATTTTTCAAATAATATATATTAGATGAATATGAAGTCAAATTCGACGAAAAAGGCAATAGGGATCAAGATCAGACTGTACATTTTGCAATCTGAACTTCGACGCACCCATTATTTCGAACTTCATGATTAATATACTGTATTTATTGTATACTAAACACACTCTTGATATTGACTCGTTCTCTTCATTGTAACTCTTTCAATGCCAGCTAAACGTCCCCAACTTTTTTCAAGGACTATAAGTACAGTTTCGCATCTGACTTTTTTTGGTCATGAATTTGCATCAAGATGCCAAATGTTGTAGATTCAAGATCAGGCTACACGTTCATTCAGCCACCTTAAATTTGTTTGTAATGGCTTTTAAAAAGGACGAGCCTGAAATTTTGTAGTCTGGTAGACAGTGAATTTTGCATTTTGCAATTTTTAATCTAACGCAACAAGGTTTTTAAAAGACGAAGTATAAAAGTATGGTACAAGTGCGTGTATTCACCAACCATTCTCTACTGCATTCGAAGTCTTAGTCTAGGTATAGAAAGTAACACAATTTCTGATTGACTTAACCATTTGGTCATCTTATAGGGGTCAACTTTGCTTCTAACTCTTTACCTAATGACAAAAATTTAGACTTGTTAAAAGTGAAAGCATTCGCAGACGAAAAGTTAATTGTGTCTGAGGAATAATGGAATGCTGGTTACAGGCATTTTCTCCTTCATCCACAATGTTTTCAAAAGCCACCTTTGTCACGCTCGTTAAAACTCGGGATTGTTTGGTAGCGGATTAACCCTTGACCAAACAATCACGTGTTTTAAAGACCCCAGGGAATCAGGCTTTGGAAAACAATAAAAGAAAAGTAACATATGCTGGTCACCAGCATTTTTTGCCTTATTCCCGCGATGTTTTCTACCACTTTAAAGACGAATGCCATCATTTCAGCAACATGCAACTTCTCGTCTGCAAATGATTTCAATATGAACAAGTCTAATATATGTTGGTTGGAAAGATGTAAATCTAAGTGATCGAGTGTCTCTTTATGGCGGCGCATCGACAGCTCGGGTCATTTAGCGGGCATGACATGTAATGTGTTTGTAAAAAGGTCACATAATGTGAAATATTGTCATAGAGGAAATGTCCAGGCTTGACAAAGATGCAGTTACTCCAACGCAATGAGAGTTATATAATTTACGAGAAACAAACAACTCTTTATCAGAAGACAAAGTTCTAGAAACATCTAAATTAAAGGCAAATGTAGACGACGCGTTAGGCAGGGTTTTGGCTGGACATTTTGGTGTTAGGGTCCTTCAAATGAATATAAGAAAACCCATAAATTTTGGGGGTCATTTTGAAAATTTGGGGGGTCCAAGTTCAAAAAGAACTGAGGACACATGGGAAGCAAGAAAACCCTGTCAGATGTGGCTCATACGAGGTAGGTAGGATTTGTCTTTGATGGGGTAGAAAACATTGTGGGAAAAGGACAAATTGCTGGTTCCCAGCATTTTCTCCTTTTCCCATAATGTTTTCCATAGGTTTATACTTCAAGGTCGTTTTTAAAAACTCGAGATCGTTTGGTAAAGAGTTAATTGAGATCCCGTACATCAATGTTAACATCATGGCGTGGGCGCCAACCACAAGATGTGAAAATTATTCACCTCTCCTAAAAACAGAAGAGCAAAAACACATCATGGAAAAGCTTTTTATATGTGAAGTTTTGTCACAAAAAAGACAGATCGAGGAGGCGGTAACATTTCCGATCTGAAGATAGATAAGACAAAAAAAGGAGACAGGACTGGCTCATCCCTAAATATATTACTAGAATCTCATCCTTTCAGGGCCATTGATGAATGGAGCGATTTTTGCGGACGGTAAAAATCAAGATCAGACCGCAAAAAACGAGCAGTCTGATCTTTTATCTATACTGTCCGTTTGTTTGTCAAGCCTATAAGATAAGAATATATCTCTGGACTTTAGTTTTTTTTTGTTTCTGACGCCAAAAGAGGTATACTTTATATATTTTGGGCTGAAAGTCTTGAACAACCGTCAATCAAGTTTCGGGTGACTCATTGCTTGCATAAGGCTATTTATCCATGTTGTCGTAAACTCGAACCCAAGCTTGGCTTAGATTCTCTAACTAAACCCCGAGAAAAACCCTCAAAAATGTTGTGTCCTCTTCTCCAACAGACTTAATGCAAACGTCTGTCTGTCTGTCTGTCTGTCTGTCTGTCTGTCTGTCTGTCTCTCTCTCTCTCTCTCTCTGTCTGTCTGTCTGTCTCTCTCTCTCTCTCTCTCTCTCTCTCTCTCTCTCTCTCTTAATGCAAACGTCTGTCTGTCTGTCTGTCTGTCTCTGTCTCTGTCTCTCTCTGTCTCTGTCTCTGTCTCTCTCTCTCTCTCTGTATATCTGTCTGTCTTTTTCCCTCTCGAAATACTAGATATATACCAGACATCACACTCCATTCAAACAACTGACCTACATGTAGATCTACTGGAAGGGAAAGCTCTCTCCTCTCCATTCGTCTCGTCTCCTCTTTTCTCCTCTCCTCTCGCCTCGTCTCGTCTCGTCTCCTCTCCTCTCCTCTCTCTCTCTTTCTCTCTCCCTGACCTTATTGTAAATCTACGAGAAAGGAAAGCTGTAAAGGAAAGCTGATACCTCCATAACGGTTAATTAAGCCAAATGATTTCAACCCAGATTTTATCTTTCATCTTTTAAATGCCTTATTTTGCTCTTCCTTATACAATGAGGGATTTCTTTTCTATGGATAATGTTTAAAATTAATCGTTTGCTTTAATGATGTTTCGCACAGCTTTCAATACTATTTCAGATTTAGGCGACAGCTCACCTATTGATGCATTTCCTGGGTTTCATAAGTTCTTCGCAAAGGACCAATCTCTGGCAAATCCAAATCTGCAGATTACAAATCATCCAACGCTCACGATGAATCATGTAGGACCCCGTTTTTCTGAATGAAAGGCAGATTAACATTTATCACACGATCCCAAGTTTCAACCACCCTAAAGAACAATGCCTTTGAAAACATCGAGGGAAAAGGAGAAAATGCTGGTAACCAGCATTTTCTCCTTTTCCCACAATGTTTTCTATCCTTTCCAAAACACATTTTAATTTTTGAGTCATATTTATTTTGTCGTCTGCAAATGCTTTCAATTTGGACTGGTCTAAAATTTTGTCGTCTGATAAAGAGTTAAGAGTGCAAGGCCACAGATATAGACATATAAATGAGCAGACGGTGTGAACACTATAAGATATTATGAATACATCAGCGATAAATCACGTTCAATCCTTCCGATAACAAAGTGCAACAAAAAATAGTCCCTCTTTCATCTTTTCGTTCCCCTTTTTTCTTCGTCTGCGACAGAAATCTGTAAGATTGGTTTAATTTTAGATAAAAATTCCTGCTCCAAACCATGTAGTTTAGAAGCAGTTCCTCTAAGTCACGGGTCTGTGACTATTTCACTAACAGACAAATAAATGGAGCTTTTTTTTAATGGCCGCAAAAATAGTTTCGCTGCAGGATAGCGAAACAGTTGGGTAATTGTCTAGAATGAAGTAGTAGATAGTGTAGATCAGAGATCAGACTGCATGTTCTGTGCAGTCTGATCTTGATCTACACTTTCCACAAAAGCTTCTTGTGTCATCAGTGGTCATGACAGAGTTAACTCTCAACTAGATAACAAAATTCTAGTATTGTCCAAATTGAGAGAATTTGCAGACGACAAATAAATTGTTGCCAAAAACATGAAATATATCCCCCAAGGGAAACGTTAGAAAACATTGTGGAAAGGGGATACCAACATTTTCTCGTTTTCCCGCATTTTTTTCAAACGCCATCTTCCTCAGGGTCGTTTAAAGTCGGGATCGTTCGGTAAAGGGTTGACCCTTTATACTTTATCCTCTTCCCGCAACCTGTTCAAGGACAACTGCTATAATTTAAAAAAACAAATCATTTGAATATAAGAAATACGAATTCCTTCCATATGGACAAGACTTAGTCCAAAATTTTGTTGTACTTGAAAGGAAAAGATGCTACGCCGTTTGCTCCAATCCCAGAATCCGCCATAATACTTCTCATCGTATTGGGTTTTTTTTGAAATTTTCAAATACGAAACGAATTTCAAATGAACAGTGTTCTCTTATCTTCATTCATGGCAAGGACACTGTATTACTCATTCACAAAATGAACAAATAATACGATTTAGTGGATCACTCCAAATCCAAATCTCGTATGTAAAATAAGCCAATAAAAAGACATTTTATACTTTCTGATTGAATGATTTTATACGAGGCTTGCGAAAACGAAGTTGTAAACTGCGGTTTACATTATGAATTGATGCGTTTTTTTTTTCTTTCGCTGCGGTGTTATCTTAACTCGTTACCGAACGAACTTTTCTTTTAACCCTTTGGCTGCTAAGCGCGATTCATTTACCTTTTGCGGACAGCATAGATCAAGATCAGACTGCACAAAATGTGCAGTCTGATCTTTGATCTATACTGTCCCTTAAGCAGATATTTTTCCTCATAATATACCTTCGACATAAAAAAAAACCGGGTTTTCATTATCGGCTTAAAAGTTTCATATCACATTTACAGCAGGATAAGGGTTAACTCTTAACTATGTAATCCCGAGTTTTAACGATCCTGAAAGAGATTGACTTTTGTAAACATACTGGGCAAAGGAGAAAATGCTGGTAACCAGCATTTTCTCTTTTTCCCAACAATGTTTTCTGTACAATCAAAGACCAATCTCATTATATAAGCAATATTTAATTAATTTTGTTGTCTGCAAAAAGCTCTTGGTTCGGCCCAATCTAAAATCTTGTCGTTTGGTAAAGAGTTAAAGACTCCATAGAAGATAGTCTTTGAGGACATTGTTGGAAAAGGAGAACATTTGTAGTAACCATTTCCTCCTTTTCCCACAATGTTTTTCTACTCTTTCAAATATATATCCGTTGTTTTAATTGTCGTCTGCAAATGCTCTAGATATGGGCAAGTCTAGAGATCGGTTCCTATGATATAGAGTTAATCCTTAAGGTGCTAAATCAAACTATAGATTTTCAACAAATATTGAAAAAATATAGTTTACGATGTAAAATTTTTGTTGTTCGAAGATATCTCACCGTATCGGACAGTGTAGATCAAAGATCAGATTGCACGTTCTGTGCAGTCTGATCTTGATCTACACTGTCCGCAAAAGCCCACACAGTTGATCTTAGCAGCTGAGCGAAGTTGAGCTTGGCAGCCGAAGAGTTAATGTCAATACGTTTATTTGTTCATTCTCGTCGCTTGACGGTAGAAAGATTTCATTGAGAAAACGAATTAAGTCTGTCGTTGACATACACCTTTTTATCTTCTATAACTCTTTCCCTCTTGAAATAAATTCATACGCGCCCTCATCCTTGTATGGTGTTTAACACCGTTTTCAATATTATTTCAGTTATATCGCGGCGGCCAGTGCACCTATCCATGCTTTCCTATATGGAGTTTCTTATACCAGTACTCCGCACAATATTCTTTCCAAGACACTGGCTGCTTTCGCAAAGCTGCTTTCCCAACCATCATCGAAACAATGGTTAGCGGTGAGAGAAATGAATCCTGTTGCAATGACTATTATAAATCCTCAAAAAGAAATTGGCCGAGCCGGAGATCGAACCAGCGACCCCCTGTTCTCAAGTCCCATGCGCTACCGACTGAGCTACCGGGGCTTGGCAAGCACCCTCATGGACTGTAAATACCGTCCAATCTGTATTTAGCGAGCATCTAAGGGACACTCAAAATGTGCTTGCTCAAGACAGGTATATCCTTAATACAGGTATCTTGTCTTCTTTGGGAATGCAAAATCGGCTTGCTTAATACAGATTGTCTGCTTAACTGAGTTGCCACTACGACAGGTTATACTTTGAATTTTACATGTACTCAAAATGCCTCTGTCTGTCCGTCCGTCTGTCTGTCTGTCTGATGCCTGCCTGCCTGCCTGCCTGCCTGCCTGCCTCTCTCTCTCTCTCTCTCTCTCTCTCTCTCTCTCTCTCTCTCTCTCTCTCTCTCTCTGCCCCTAGCTTACATACAGTTAAACGCTATCTCTTTAGGTATTTCTTTTTCAACTCTTCACGAATAAGACATCATTTAAATTTTAAGTTTCTGGCATGCCGTGGCCGTGAATCGAATCAACTCCTCACGATCACAGAGACAACATCCGACCTTATAGCCAAACGAGGCGAAGCAAAGGCTGCTTTAAAGATGTAAAAATATTTCTGGGCCATGCTCTCGCAAAAGATCGTTTAATGTATCTCCGTGATGCAGGATACTAAACAAGCCATCACAGTATTATAGATCCATAAAATTGATTTTGTGTAACAACTAACTGAATCTTGAGGTACACAATTCTTTTGACATGCACAAAATTTAACAGAAGCAAAAAGTTTCGATCCAGTTCAGCCTGCGCGGACTGCTCAGGCTGAACTGGGTCGATAATTTTTGCAGATGCATTAAGCCCCCTTTTTACAGGGCATGAATTATATTTATTAGTCAGCTAAATTTAGTAGATGTTACAACAGTTAAGTTGATTCATTATCTTACATAAGATCGATCGCGATTACTTCGGTACAAAACGATCACAAAAAATGCATTCGAATCTCAAAACTTCATTAATTAAACGTAAGCTGCTAAGCGTGAGCTAGTGCGGTTTTGCAGACAATATATATCTCAGATCACACTGCGCAGAACGCACAGTCTGATCTTGGAACTATACTGTTCTATACGTTAAGATTTTTTGAGCGTAAAGAATTTCGAAATTGCAAAATTTTGGAATTTGCAATTAGCTGGAAATTTCCATTTTATTACACTTGCGGTTTAACTCTTTACCACATGACAAAAATTCAGACCTATCAAAATTGAAAGTATTCACAGACAACAATTGGTCTATATTAGTATAGAAACTATGTGGGAAGAGGAGAAAATGCTGGTTACCAACAATTTCTCCTTTTTTCCACAGCATTTTAAAAAGGTTTCCTTTTTTCTTCAGTATTGTTAAACTTCGAGATTGTGTGATAACAGCTGAAATGTAAATTAACAATTTTTCTCAAATCTGATGTTTATCTTTAGTGCGCTAATTTCCTTTTTGCGCACAATGTAGATGAAGATTAGACTGCTTACAGCGCACTGTATTAAACTATTATTTGAGATGTTGTTACCAAGGCAATATCGCATACATAAAAAAATACTTTTAATTAAAGTAAAAGGTTCTATATCTCTTTACCACATAACAAAATCACAGTCTTGTTCAAATTAAAAGCCTTTGCAGGCGCCAATTTAAACGTAGCTCAAATGATGGGATTTGTCTATGATAGAGTAGAAAACAATGTGGGAAAAGGAGAAAATGCTGGTTACCAGCATTTTCTCCTTTTCCCACAATGTTTTCAGAAGGTTTCTTCCTCAGGGTCGTTAAAACGGCACTGCGTGGTAAAAGGATAACTGGTTACCAAACGGCTAATTTTGCACACTTCTTTTTTCAAAGTATTTGCAGACGAGAAATTCAATGTACCTAAAATGATAGGATTTATTTTTCAAAAGCTAGAAAACATTTTGGAA
Organism: Hippopus hippopus; assembly: GCA_946811185.2. NCBI lineage: Eukaryota > Metazoa > Mollusca > Bivalvia > Cardiida > Cardiidae > Hippopus > Hippopus hippopus. The sequence goes on along the minus strand of OX328106.1, from coordinate 25,286,946 downwards.
AAAGCTGAAAATCATGGATACCGACATTTCTTATGTGTTTCCCGCAATGCTTTAAATGGTCCTTTCTCATGGGAATGGGGATTTCACTTAATCAAAGTCAAAGCCCATTTTTTGTGGTATGCTTTCAATATAGACAAGTCTTAAATCATGTCGTCTGTTACCTCTTTACAAAACGACAAATTTTAGACTTGTGCAAATATTTGCAGACAAAAAATTAAAGATACATTAAAAATTTTATACTCGTTTTCAGCCAGGTTTAACCCATTTCATCTTTGTTCTATGAATTTTTATGATTCTTGTATCTTCATGCCAAATGTTGCTCCTGACAGTAGCAAGGTTGTACAGATTATGGCAGATTGAAAATGCATTTTATTTTCTGAAGGACATCAAAGAAATCATTGTTGATGTTTCCAGTTTTAAGTTTCTTTATTACTTTCACCCACGTCAGCCTGCGTAGGCAGCGAAGGCTGACATGAATCGATACTTTTTGCAGATGCACTAAGCCTCTTTTCAGAGAGCACTGCTCAATTGAATTGTTACGCTAACGGAAAAAAAGACCCCAAATAATAGTAACACTGTTATGGTCAGACCATGACAGTTTCTAGAAGACTCAAGCTCTCTGCAGTCTATCAGAGCAAAACTGCATGTAAAGGAAAAAAGCAATAAAATTTGCACCCAGAAGTCTAAAGCTCATACACACCCACACCCACACATATCAGGCTCGATCATCCCACAATGCACTGGGTTTTTCGGTTTTTTAGGTCCTTGGGCAAGCGACTTCAGAGCCTTGACTTAGTACTGGTGAAACCCAGGGTGACATGAATATGTGAGCTGACGCAGTGCTATGACTGAAATGATATTGAAAACGGGGTAAAACATCAATCAATCAATCAGTCAGTCAGTCAGTCAGTCAGTCAATCTGTCAGTCAGTCAGTCAGTCAATCTGTCAGTCAGTCAGTCAGTCAGTCAGTCAGTCAATCAATCAATCAATCAACCAATCAATCAATTAATCAATCAATCAACCAACCAACCAACCAACCAACTAATCAATCAATCAACACACAACCACACACAATCATCGTTCCTGGAGGGAGCATCTGGTGTACTCAATATGACCTAGTTATCGGTATCGAAATGGGACGGAACAGGAAAAAAACAACTAGACTTGATTTATTGCAGCTATGTTCCCTTCGTCCTGAGTAAATAAATCATTTCCTAACAGCCAGTGATCTACTCTAAGGTAAAATATACTTTACAAGAAGTATGCAATATTGAGTATCATCAGTGAGCGAGCCTGTATCCGATAATGCAAAAAAAAACACCAAAAGGAACTTTGATTTAAAAAATAAAAGCATATGTCAACGAAAAAAACTTGGTTATAGTCCACACTTTTACAGTCTGTACTGGTTTCCAGATAAAGGAAAAGACTGTTTATCAATATTGGTAATATTGGTGGAGTACATTTTTTCTCATTTGTATATTGGCCTCTAACTTCAGTGTATGAGAGATTCACGTACGTGAAGGAAGTAAAAGGCGTCGAAAGAGAGAGAGAGACAGACAGACAGACAGACAGATAGAGAGATAAATAGACGGACAGAAGGATGGACAGAAGAACGGACAGAAGGACGGACAGACAGACAGACAAACAAACAAATAAGAAACAGTTAAATAGTTGGATTGACTATAAGATCGGAAACGATCTTCTACATGTATTATCAATTTGCATGTGGCTTCAAAATTAGTGTTTTTTATTTTCAGTTTTCCCACAGTAAAATATCCCATCTTTCGGTTTTGCAGCAGTCTATAAGAGCAAAATAAGCAATAAAAATAAGGTCAGCAGAACTCGACCTAAATCATCTAACGACTTCGGGTAATCAACTTGAAATACGGTTAACTTAATTACGATTGTGCGCAAAATGTTTCCAAATATGGAACACTGTAAGACGAAGAAAAATCAGTTAAACCATGCTCTGTGAAAAGGGGGTATAATGCATCTGCAAACAGTATCGACCCAACTCATCCTGCGCATTCTGCACAGGCTGACCAGGGTCGAAACCTTTTGCTTTTGGTAAATTTTCTGCATGTCCAAGGACTATCACGGTACCTCAGGAGTCAGCCGGCTGTCGGACAAAATGAAATGAGCCGTGCTCTGTGAAAAGGGAGCTTAATGAATCTGCGAAAAGTATCGACCCAGGTCAGCCTGCGCAGTCCGCGCAGGCTGACCTAGGTCGAAACTTTTAGCTATTGATCAATCTTCTGTATATCAAAGGACCACTCTACCTCATGATTCAGTCGGTTGATAGACAAAATTGATTTTAATGGATCCATAATTATGTGATGTCTTGCTTGGTATGATGCATCACGGAGATGCATAAAGCCCACATTTTCCAGAGCATGGCTCAAACTTATGGATTTACAATCATGTGGTGACTTGTTTGCTATAATGGATCAAAGAGATTTATTATGTCCCCTTTTCACAGAGCATGGCTAAGTTGCAAGTGTTATGACTGCATTCAGTCAACGCAGAGTTCAGGGGAAAAAAATAAGGTACTGTTGCGGGTACTGATGTAGAATAAGATGAGACTTCAAAGAATATGTACTCTTATCTTGGATTTACAATGTCTGAATAGCTGTATTAGGGTCTTAACCCTTTGGCTGCTAAGCCCGACTCGCTGACCCTTTGCGGACAGTGTAGATCAAGATCAGACTGCACAGAACGTGCAGTCTGATCTTGGACCTACACTGTCCGATTAGAAGATATTATCCACCAAAAATAACTTTGAAATATTAATATTTGGGATTTTACAATCGAACGGAAAAAGATCATTTTAGTTATCTAACAGGAAAATGGTTAAACAATTCTCAAGTTGCAAAATTGTCCTTTTCTTTGTGTGTATCTGGAGGGGGTGGGGGAAGAAAGATTTATTTACTAACCAATGGAGCTTTACGCACAAATTCAGAGAATGTACCTCAAATCGAGACTGCACAGGACGTGCAGTGTGATTCCAGATCTACACTGTCATTATTTAACATTCTGGCAAATTACACTTTGAATTACAATGTTGAGTTCTTCTTTATCTATGTAATAGCCCATATGGTATGAGCGTACTCTGTGAAAACGGCGCTTAATGCATCTGCGAAAAAGTTTCGACCCTGGTCAGCCTGCGCAGTCCGCGCAGGCTGACCCGGACCGAAACTTTTCGCTATTGGCCAATTTTTTGTACATCCAAGGACCAGTTTACCTCATGATCCAGTCGGTTGTTACACAAAATGGACCTTATGGATCCAGGACCATGTGATGACTTGCTTGGTATCATACATTACGGAGATGCATTAAGCTTCTTTTTGCCAGAGCACGGCTCATATATTTAGCCGAAAGGATTAACCATCATCCTGCTAAATAACTAACATGAAACTCTCAAGTCGATCGTAAAAACCAAAATGTTGTTATATCGAAGTTACTTTTGGGAAAAAATATCTCCGTATCGGACAGTGTAGATCCAACATCAGACTGCACGTTCTGTGCAGTCTGATCTTGATCTACACTGTCCGCAGAAAGGTCAATGAGTCGCACTTAGCAGCGTAAGGTTTAAGCCAGAATAAAAGATCCAGCCCTGTCGTATTGCTAATCCCACTACTCTATATGCTTGGATAGCAAACTATCTTCGAAACGGCTCAAAGTCGGGGAAAGTTATGGATATGAAAAAATGTGAGTAGTGAACCGGAAGAAGTGGATTTCATGTATCTGCAAAAAGTATCGACCCATGTCAGCCTGCGTAGTCCGCGCAGGCTGACCTTGGTCGAAAATTTTTGCCATTGGTCAATTTCCTGCGTGTTAAAGGATCATTCTACCTCATAATTATGTCGAGTCAATATGGATCTATATATATCATACAACGACTTGCTTATTATGATGATTTACAATAATGCATTAAACCCCCTTTTCTCGGAGCGCCACTCATATTTATCATTCATTCCTCTTCGAATGCTGATCATTGCATCGACAATAATTTTCTGGAAAAGCAGCTAGTGGCTTAGGAATAATATTGTGCGAAGTATTTGTATAAAAAATAAAACTTCAGGAAAGCTTGAGTAGGTGCACTGGCCGCCGCAATATAGCTGAAACAATGTTGAATACGACGTTAAACATCGGACAAACAAACAAACAAATCATATCCATAATGTAAGAATAGCAAGATAGTAAATAATAATTTGGCCTGCAACATGCGATAATAGGTATTCGGACAATTGCGTAAAGTGTAGTCTCGGATTAGCCTGCGCAGTCCGCGCTAGCTAATCCGGGACAACACTTTCCGTTCTTATATAATTTTCTGTTTCGCGCAAGTCTACAGTAGGACGGACAAAATCGAATGGAGTCGGAAAGTGTTGTCTCAGATCAGCCTGCGCGGACTGGGCAGGCTGATCCGACAACACACTTTACGCACATGTCCGAATGCCCCTTTTCGCGTGTTGCAGGCCAATATTTAACGAGACAGTGTAACTAAGAGTGTACATAATGTAAGCACTTACCTCTGCCTCTCTCTTATTATGGACGGATAAGGCTCCCATATGTTCGAATCTCCTTTGGTCCCTATGGTCCCTATACTGAAAAAACCTTTCTGACCCCGTCGGTCGCACCATCAAACTCACAAAACAAACGGCTGTTATAGAATAACACCATACATAGGCCATAGTCCTATAAATTCCACCGTCCATAGTTTGCCATAGTCTTAAAGATTCAACCATGGAATTACCATAGTCTTAAAGAGTGCCGCACCATGGACATTCCATTATCATGAAAGCGAATCGCTACCATAACTTTTTCATCGTCGTTTCTATTATTTTCTTTGAAAACAGTTTGAAACAATTTGAAAATCAAGATTATTCGACGCTTTAATAATTTAAGTCGATGTACAACATAACTCGACAAGATTCCGTGAAATCGTGTTTGAATTTTAACACTTTTTGTTGTTTGATATTTTACAAGATTTTCATTGTCGTATATGCACCGTCTCACCTTTTTCGTCTATTTATCTTATTAAAAGATCTGACAAAACATATATATACATATGTATAAAAAAACACTACGTCGACATTTTGTTTCTAATCAAAACAACCATCTACACACACTTATTGTCGTTCTGTCACATTGTCTACATATAAAGCTATCTTTTCTGTCCAATTTTAGCTGTCAACAATATTAAGTATGACCCCGCCTAAAAGTTAATTTACTTACTTACTTAAATATGATATATTATCTTAAACCAAACGTTCATAACACGATTGACAATATTAAATAAATCCCGCATAAAAAGGCTCACATATTCAGTAATGCATTATTTGCAAAAAACTATTTTCTCACGTAAGGATACGCTTATCTGAGCGTTCATTCAAGAAAGTAGAATAAAAGTAGTCGTGTAATTTCGCTGATATCCCATTCACAAATGGAGAGGGACAGAAATTAATCACGACGGATTTTGAAGTAAATCTTGCAGTGTTTGCACTCCGCTTTCTGCCGTAAATCCGTGACCCTTTGACGAGTTGTCTACCTCTCATCTAGGCTCAAACTTTAATCTCTGCGGTACAAGGCCCCATTTTATCTGAAAGTTTAACAAAAAAAGATGCATTGGAGGGTAACTACAAAATTGTATCAGTCAGCAGTTTTAAGACTTAACCACACAATTCCGAGTTTTAATAACCCTGAAAAAGAAACATTTTGAAAACGTTGTGAGAAAAAGGAGAAAATGCTGGTGACTATTATTATCTCCTTTCCCCACGACGTTTTCTAACCTTTCATAGAAAAAGTCATTTGATTTATCCGCATTAAACTTGTCTGTATTTTCAGTTTAACCCTTATCCTGCTAAAGAAATGAAATGAAACTTTCAAGCCGATAGTAAAACCCCAAATAATGTTAGTTAAATTTATTTTTAATGGGAGAGGAGGAATCTCCTTATCGGACAGTGTTGATCCAAGATCAGACTGCACGTTCTGTGCAGTCTGATCTTGATCTACACTGTCCGCAAAAGGTCAGTGAGTCGTGGGTTAAACAAGACTAGAATTTCGTCGCCTGGAAAAAAGTTAATTCAGAAGACGGAAAAAAAAAACAATCATGTAAATGCTACCAAATGTATACAGCGCGGAATGAAACGAAAAAGAACACCCTGAATCTAAAATAACATATCAAATATCAAAATCTGAATACTCAGTCTCAAGGCAGAAATGTATTGATTTAACGGACTGCGTAGATCAAGATCAGACTGCACGTTGTGGAGGTAGACCTATCTGGCAAAAAATTGAATTAAAGACCATCCTGTGTACCCATGAGCCATTGACGGCTTTTTATAAGACCTAAATAACGTTGAGACATAAGTTTCAATTAAACATGATAAAGATTATATAATGTTACTAAATAATGTTACAAGGACCCTTCTGGCATGCTGTGACTGAAAAGGTGATTTAAAAGGGAAAAAAAAAAGTAATAATTTTACATTAAATCCTTTACCGAACATCTCCGACTCTAAGGAAAATGGCTTTTGAAAGCATTGTAGGAAAAGGAGAACATGCTAGTAACCACAATGTTTTCTACCCTTTCAAAAAAAAATACAATCGTTTGAACCGCTTTTAATTAGACCTCTGCAAATGCTTTTGATTTGGACGAGTCCACAATTTTGTCATTTGGTAAAGGGTTAACCCTTTACCTCGCAATTCCGAGTTTTAACGTCCCTGAAGCAAGAAGCTTTTGAAAACATTGTGGGAAAAGGAGAAAATGCTGGTAACCAGCATTTTCTCCTTTTCCCACAATGTTTTTTTTTTACCTCTTTAAAGACAGAAATTATCGTTTCAGCTACTTTTATTTTGTCGTCTGCAAATGCTTTTAATTTAGTCTATTCAGAAGATTTGTCGTTTGGTGAAAAGTTCAGGCAAAATTATCTTAACCCTTAGCCTGCTAAATAACTGAAATGATACTTTCAAACCGAATATAAGAACCCAAATTTTGCTATTCTATAGGTACTTTTTTTTTGGGGGGGGGGGGGGTATCTTCTTATCGGATAGTGTAGATCTAAGATCAGACTGCACGTCCTGTGCAGTCTGATCTTGATCTACGCTGTCCGCCAAAGGTTTTCGGAGTCGCGCTAAGCAGCCTTAATGTTAATTGAGTCACTGTCCCTTTTTGCCTCCAAGTTAAACTGCTGGGCCAAGTAAACTTTACTGGGCGGTTTTGTTCTGTATCAAAGACTGCGATTTTGAAATTTCAAAGTTTATTTTACCAAACGTTACTAAACATCTGACAGTGTAGATCCAAGATCAGACTGCACGTTTTGTGCAGTCCGATCTTGATCTGCATTTTCCATAAAAGCATTCAGATTGATCTATTGCAACCTAGAGCTTTAGGGGTTTATTTGATGAGGGGGCGGGGATGTGTAAAAACATTGTGAGTAAAGGGTCCGCTCCTGTCGACACACCCACTTTAAATATATTCAAACATTCGTTCTTTTGGTAAATCTCTCTTTTAAACCCTGTACCATACAATCCCTAGTTTTAAAGACAATGAAAAAGAAGCCTTTTGAAAACATTGTGGGAAAAGGGGAAAATGCTGGTAACCAGCATTTTCTCCTTTTCCCACAAAGTTTTCTAAATTATCCGATTCAAATCCCATCATTTGTGCCGTATAAATTTTTCTTCTGCAAGTACTTTTCAATTTGGACATATCTAAAATACTTTCGTTTGGGAAAGAGTTAAACGCTTTACCTGAGTGAAACTAAAATGGAGCAGTCCAAAGTCAAACCTACTCAGAGCAAATTGTATCATATTTAAACTTTCGCTCGTTGTGTTTGAAAATATGACAGAAAATAGTCATGGAGAAATTATGAAATAATGTCAGACATTATCTAGAGGTTTCTATTTCTGCCATGGTATTTTCGCTCTGTCACTCTCACAGAAGAAAACAAAAAGTTAAAAAGGGCAATGATAAACCTCTTCTTCGAGTCAGCGCATTTCCATTGACTAAATGATCAGTAAACTGCAAAAACTTCGTAGCAAATGGGCAAATTACACATAATCAGCAATTTGTCCTTTTGCTACGATGTTTGCCAGCGCCTTTCTGCATCACTTTTCAATCAGCCAATATTTTCTCTGTTCTTTCTCCCTGAAAGAAGTTAATTCAATCGTGAGGCACTGAACACGGGCCATGAAGTAAAAGGCTACAAGTATGTACTTTATGAGTCCTTCTACTTTTCAATGACCAAATGTAGAGAGCAAACTGGAGTGATAAGAAACTGCTCAACAAGCTAGTCACCCTTTCAACGATGAGAAGGTTTCAATTTGCTTTGGCGTACAGTGTAGATCCAAGATCAGACTGCACAGAACGTGCAGTCTGATCTTGGGTCTGTACTGCCCGTTTATTTTGAGGTACGGGTACTTTTGTAGAAAGCAGCATTAATGCTGCGATGTATAGAAGCTGTAAGGGAAAAAGCTCAGTTTCATTCATGTTCATTCAGCGATCTAACCGGTTTTTTTTAAACAGACCCGTATAACATAAATTTGCGGGCGACGTATGTCAAGATCAGACGGCATAGACAGCGCAGACTGATCATAAACGTATATTGATCTGATCTAGGACCAGTGGGTCTACACAATAAAACTGTATTTCATGCTATCAAAAAGACGAATTAATTTATTTGATGATGACAGGCTTAAGTGTTAGTATCACTGTTAAGAACTTCACAGCAACCTAAGAGCAAATCTAGTAAACTCGTACCCTTTACCTTTAAAGACACACTATCTGCAAAATGGAAACAATTCAGGGGTCAAATTGCAGACAAATTTAATTCATACCATTGAAAAGTATAGATACAATGTACTATATTATGGGTCTGATAATGTGTTACACTGGAATCTGTCAAAGTTCCACTTGCTGGTAGAAAAGTGTATCGTAAACCTAGAACAAAAGTTGCTAACTTTAAGTCTTTTTTTTTTACAATACATTTTTCTGCCAGCGGCTGGGACCTTGATCAGACTCAAAATAATAGTCATACCTTTAAATGATATGAAATATCGTTTATTGTAACCAAATGATTGTAAATCCATGTTCATTAAGTTATCATCTACTTCATGCAATTTGACTTGAAGTGCACGCCCGTTTAAGATACTGTTGCAATAGAAGAAATTGCTCGTGACGAGCAAGTTCTTCTTATAAAACAATAGTCCCCTTTTTAGTCATGTCTTAAACCAGAACTCCTAATGGTTGTCGTTTTTTTTTTTAATTTCATCTCACTTATTTCAGGAGTATCGTGTTAAAACGGTAGGGCGATATTGGGAATCGTTCACCAGGGTTCTAAAACTAACTTCCTTACCACAAATTATAATAAGTTTCCTTTAGGAGGTTTTCAAAAAAAAAAATGCTTATTCTTTCAGTTCAATCAACAATGTGCTAAGTGACCATCTGATCGACCAAGGAAAAAAAGGGGTCCCTTTAACACAATGGGATGTTTACCACGAGTCTATTACATCGAAATATAATGTTTGGAACAAAAATGTTGTAAGTGGTTGCCTTATACAGGTTGGTTGTAACATAAAACTGGCTGCAAGCACTTGAGCCATGCCCTTACAAAAAGGGGCTTAATGCATCTCCGTGAGGCATGAAACCAAGCAATTCATCACATGATTATGGATCCACAAAATCAATTTTGTTTAACACCGACTGAATCATGAAGTAGACTGGTCCGGACATGCATAAAACTGACCAATAGTAGAAAGTTTCAACTTAGGTCAGCCTGCGCGGACTGACCTGAATTGATACTCTTTGCAGATGCATTAAGCCCCCTTTTCATACAGCATGATTCACTTGTATTTAACACTTTGAGTTAAGCCTGGCTTTTTTTTAAAGGTGACCAAATCAAGAACCGAACACGCAACTAAGCACGGCTGATTAATGCGCCCAACTTACGACGCAACATAGGCTGTAAATATTGTCAAAAACATAAACAATGTTTATGAGGGGAATAAAAAGTCGGAAGAAAAAAAATAATGTCAAAATAATTAACATTTAGACAGATATACCGAAATGTGTGACTCAACCACAGCACTGATAATAAATCGGTGAATCCTTAACTCAGACAACAAAAGTTTGGATTTGTCATATCTAAAAAATAATTGCATACGACAAATACAATGTATCTCAAATGATGAGACTAGTTTCTGAAACGAGAGAAAACATTGTGGAAAAAGGAGAAAATGCTGGTTACCAGCATTTTCTCCTTTTCCTACAATGTTTTCAAAAAACCTTTAACTTTAGGGTCCTTATAACAAGGGATTGTGAAGTAAAGGGTTAACTCTTTACCAGACGAGGAAAATTTAGAATACTCTAAACTGAACGACTATGCAGACGACGTATCAAACGTGGCCCTAAAGATAGGGTATGTCTTGGAAGAGGTAGAAGATTTTGCAGGAAAAGAAAGCATCGTGGGTAAAGAAGAAAATGCTGGTAAGAAGCATTTTCTCCATTTCCCACAATGTTTTCAAAAGCCTTTAACTTTAGGGTCGTTAAAACACGAAATAGTTCAGTATACAGTTAACACATTACAGCGAAAGCCCTTCTTCCCTAACAAGCCTATATTTTTACGACCCTTAGGGAAAATGCTTTTGAAACCACTGTGGAACCAGGAGAAAATGTTGATAGCAAGCATCTTCTCTTGATGTCACAATACTTTCAGCTATTTCGAATCTAAATCCCATCATTTTGGCCGCATCAGATTTATCGGCTAAGAATGCTTTTAAAATGGACAAATCTTTCAGTTTGGTCAAGAAGAAACCAAATCCATAAAAATAAAATGATGAGAAAAATAGAGAGAAAAAATATAACATTTTAATGAGTTTGTAAACCTTGTGCCAAAAGGAGCAATTGTATCTAAGAGAATATTTCTCCTTTTTGCACAATGTTTTCGAAAATTCTCTATATCGTCTGGATGTAAAAACTCGTATACGTAACAGTTACATGGTAACTCTTATTAGGTAAAATGAATGAAAAGGAATTTTCAGTCTGTAATACATTTTTGAATGGGATGTTTCGGTAAACAACGGACAGCGTAGATCCAAGACCAGACTGCACGTTCTGTGCAGTCAGATCTTGGATCTACATTGTCTGCACAGGCATACGAAGCGTAAAGGTTGTTACTGTGTTTGAAATACAGAGTGCATTGTTTATGTTTATAGTATTTATCTGTTAGATTGTGTCGTATTATTCTGTTACGTGTCATGCTATTTATTTTGTGTTTTATTGTTGTTTATCTGATTAAAAATGTCCCTTAATATGTTGAAATACCGTAACCCCTTCATCGAGGTCTGAGTTTCAAAAGTTAACAAGACTTCATCATGCAAGAACACGTAAGTAGTGTAAAAAAAGTGCAATATCAGTGAATAATTGGAGAAATGTAAGAAACAAGGAAAAAACATAAAATAATGCAAAGAAAACATTGAAATTTCTACTTAACTACTAACAATGATAAAATTTTCCATTTATCGCAACAATCTTACTTTAAAATGCCAGTAAATTCAAGAAATCGTTTATAAAAATCACGTGGTTTTGATTAGATGAAAGCGAAAGAAACCAATAGAAGACTTAAAATATTGAATGAAATACATTGTGACAAATGGATATGAGCACATTTTCGTCGTAGCTGACTACGCTGGCGACTGGCCTATATTTAGGTATAGATAAACTCGAATGAATAAGTAGAAACTTGCGATTAGTCAAAGTGTGGAGACTATAACTATTCTGCGGATCCCTGGAAGCCTACTTGCGGGCACATTTATGACACCACTAAATGATAGCCCGGGGCGTTTATTTAACCACAGCAAAGGCATATGATACGGGTTATGACTTGGATTTACATCTGATCTTGAAAAGTGTTTCAAATTGAAAATTTCACCTCTCATCAATATGCAAAACAAGTAAGAAAGAGAAACAATTGCTGGCGAGGTTACTTTCCATTTTTTCTCTTATATTGAACCACAGAAGAGTTTCAATATTCCTATGCCACTACCTCCAAAGCAGTCTATCATTTTTGAAAGATAATTTTTGTTTCATTTTTCATATTTTTTTTCAGCTATCCTAAAAGGTTAACCGCTGTGAAAGAGCGGTTGTGTCGGGGCAAGGGTTGTATTACAACACTGGTCTGACAGCTCACAAGTCACACGTGTTAAAACAAAAAGATTACCATCTACAGTTGTACAACCTTCAGTACAAACCTACATGTACGCCAATGACAAATACTATCGCGTTATGGTTATTTTTAACATTTTACTCGTATGTTTTGGTTTGTCATGGGTTTTACGTCGCATCAATTGAGTTCAGAAATATCCTGCCAATGGGCCTTTTATTCACACCATAATGCCTCGTTGATCCATTGGAAGATCGTAGTTTAGGCCGAGTGAGAAACAAAATGATAGTAATGTTTTCTCGTCAATCAAGGTATATTTCTATACCAAGGCAGTCATACAATGGACAGTTAAGTAATGCCAATCGTGGTTTTGATATTTATTAGTCATGATTTATTTGAGATCCATACGTGTCATGCAATAAACTTTCGAGCAAGTAAGCTACCCCTCTTTGCGCTCAAAGTGCACGGCGTGGGCGAGAAAAGTCGTATTTGTAATGGATTAAATAGCAAAGACATCGATGATACGCTTTAATCATCAAACAATTAAACAACCATTTATGTCACCAATTGCAATGTCATCCCAAATCTCTGGATGTCATGAGGGTAGTTACCTTATGCATTGCTTTTCAAATTTTGTTTGGTCCGGGAATGGATCTTATCAATCTTAGATATCGCTAGCAACGTTTCAAAGACTAAGTTATTGCATGCGATTGAGGTATAACAAAAGTCGAATCCCAGAAGGGTCACAATGTAGACAATGATGATAGCGCAATGCTTCTGAAAAACAGACATGTGACCCATGGACATCAAAAGGTTAGAAATGGATGTTTCTATTTACGAAAATTTGGACATACCAGAAAGACTGGAAAGTTCTAGCCAATAGAGCTTTGGAATTTCAATATCTGGAAGTCTGACATTTCATACTGTTCGTTATTTTCATGAATTTTTATTTCGTCTTGCTACAAAACATGTCAAAACCGTATGCACTTAACGATGTAAATCCGCATGGAACTGGAACAACAACAAAAAAATATTATTACAGCCTTTTGACGTCTTGCATCATAACAATTTTTACCCACAGCATGACAAAGGGAGGAACTTGTTTTATATGAGCGATTTTGCATTACTTTAGGCACAGTTGATATGCCGTACCCAAAAGCCATAAAGTTAGACAAGTCTAAGATTTTTTCGTGTGAAAAAGAGTTAAAAAGGTGCTTTCAAAGTCATCTCTCAAGACTAGAATGGTGTTTCAACAGTCACCTGTCAAGAATTAAAAGGTGTTTTCAAAGTCATATGTCAAGAGTTAAACAAGTTATCCTCAAAGTCATCTCTATAAAGAGTTATCCCTTAGGCTGCCAAGCGTGACTCACTGACCTTTTGCAGACAGTGCAGATCAAGATCAGACTGCACAGAACGTGCAGTCTGATCTTGGATCTTCTCTGTCTGACGAGAAGATATTTTTCTCAAAAGATAAGTTTGAAGTAGTATTATTCGGGTTTTTACTATCGGCTTGAATGTTTGAACTAAGTGATTTAGCAGGATAAGCGTTAAAAATGTGCTTTCGTAGTCATCTTCAGCAATTATACTTCATCTTTCGGTAACCAACAAATATCTTACGAAATAAATAACATTTCAAAACTTGCAGGAATAAACATTAGTAATGTGTATGTGGTTTAATTAACCCTTTACCAAACAATCCTGTATTTTAACGAACACGATAAAGAAGAACTGTCAAAACATTGTGGGAAAAGGAGAAAATGCTGGTAACCAGCATTTTCTCCTTTTTTCCCACAATGTTCTTTATCCTTTCAAAGATAGTTTCCATATTCAAGCCACGTTCGATTTGTCCGTCTACAAAAGCTTTTCAATATAGACTGAATCTATCTTAAATTTTGTCGTCTGCTGAAAAGTTAATTAAAACGCACAGACACAAATAAGCAATTTATCACTGCGACCTGTAATTAAGTTTACCTCTTTACCACCAAACGACAAAATTTTAGATTCACCCATATTGAAAGCACTTGCAGACGACAAAGTCGACGCGGCTCAAACGGTTGGATCTGTCTTGTTGATACTAGAAAACTTCGTCGAAAAAACAGGAAATGCTTTTATCTTCTTTTATTACAATGTTTTCAAAAATATTTCTCATTAGTTTCATAAGAAAAGGACATAGGTTGTTTGGTTAAAGGTAAACTTCATTTTTTGTGGACAGGTGTGCCAGTGTTTTTTTTTTCTTAACTCTTTACCAAACAACAAATTTCTAGGCTTGTCCAATTTGAAAGCATGTGTAGACTATAAAAGAATTCGTCTTTGAAAGGCTAGAAAACACTGTGGAAAAAGAAGAAAATGCTGGTTACCAGCATTTTCTTCTTTTTCCACAGTGTTTTCAGAAATCTTCTTCATACAAGTCGTTAAAACATGGGACTGTTTAGTAAAGAATTAATCTCTTTTTTTCATTCGTAATCCTACATCGACATAATACATTACAGCAAGCAGACAATTTTTTGTTTGCCTTTAGTTGCTGACCGTTTTAAGATTATTGTGGCAAGGGGAGAAATACAACGCAACGAACGATCTCTCCCTGTGTCACGGTGTTTTCACATGTACTCACGTATCAAACCATACTTCTTCTTTTCTGACTATCAATATTTGCAAGGATTTTTTCGAAATCGCCTGCTTCTCCCTTTTACCAAATGATCCCTCTTTTTACGACTTTATACGACTCCAGAGACAGACACACACACACACAGAGAGAGAGAGAGAGAGAGAGAGAGAGAGAGAGAGAGAGAGAGAGAGAGAGAGAGAGAGAGCCTTGAAATGGTAGTCAACTGATACAACAAAGACAAACTCATTATTTGAATCATATTTGATCTATCTTCTGCAATCTTTTTCAATATGTGCCAGTCTAAAATTGTAGAACCAAGATCATTCTAGAAAGTTTATGCAGACTGATCTAATCTAAAATACCCGTAGAAGGACCTTTCGTCGACCAATAAAGAAAAAGATAGATAAAGAAAGTTCCCCAACACTTTTTTTTTGTTTCGAGTATAAAATTATTCTTAACAACACATTATTCATCACGGCGACCTGCGCACCTATCAATACATTCTTTGAGTTTCTTTTACTAGTAAATTGCACAAGACTCTTTTCAGACTACTGGCTGCTTTCCAACATAAAAATGGTCAGAATCTTGTTCAGCGAGGAAAAAAAAGGAAACAAATTTAGTTGCAATTACTACTACCAGTGAATTTTCGAAAAGATTTTAACCGCCCTGGGATTCGAACTAACGAGTTCTATTTCACCAGCTCAGTGCCTTACCGATAAAGCTACCCAATTCAGCATAAGAGATTTTTTTTAAATAAAATGCATATTGCATCCTTTGACCTGTACTATAGTTATGCACATACTGAGAACCATTGATTTAATGGCTTTATCAGCGACTATAACAATGCTGAAAAAAGTGGAAATCCATAGAAGGACCCATGCTATCTACTTATATAGGGGCCATGCTCTGTGAAAAGGGGGCTCAATGCATCTACAAAAAAAGTATCGACTCAGGTCAGCAGGCCGACCTGGGCCAAAACTTTTTGCTATTGATCAATTTTCTGCTTGTCCAAGGACCAGTTTACCTTATGATTCAATCGCTTGATAGAAAAAATGGATTTGTGGATCCGTGATCATGTGATGACTTGCTTGGTATAATGGATCACGGAGATCTAATAAGCCCTCTTTTGCTAGAGTATGGCTCAACAACTCATTTAAGCGCCAAATATGTCAATCCGACCACTTCATCACTGAAAATACAATCAACTGACTCATAATTTTTTTTTTTAATCTTATAAATCTAACTGAACAAGTGGACGGTATAGATCAAAGATCAGACTGCACGTTCTGTGCAGTCTGATCTTGATCTATGCCGTCCACTAAAGCCCCCATGTTTTCTCTCATGGCACTGAACAAGTAAAAGTATTAGAACTAAACGTTCTGTGCAGTCTGATCTTGATCTATGCCGTCCGCAAAAGCCCCATGTTTTCTCTCGTGGCACTGAAAAAGTTAAAGTATTAGATCTAAACACAACTTAATTTTAACCCCTGTCTTATAAAAGACACCTAAATAACAATTATCATAATAGTAATGATGATAATAAAAATAAAGTCTATCGAACATTCACGAATTTTTATAAATTTGTATCATGAAACTAAATACTGAAGCTCAAACTTAGCTATAACCAACACCTGTTTAAATCAAATTCCATGTGGTATCGACTACCATAGTTAGAGGTAATTGATTATCGAATTACCCAAAATACAAAGTAAGTCTGTCACATAACCTCTGAAGAATAAATTGAATGCAGACAGTTTGAAAACATCATTGTAAAATGTGGTTAATGAGCATTACTTTAAGTAAAGCGCATGACCCATGATTGTGAAAACATTATGTCAAAAGGAGAAAATACTCGTTGTGGGCAAATTTTATGGCAAAAGTAGAAGTTGCTCATAATGGACAGATGTTCCTTCAACCACAGTGTTTCTTAATGTAGAACGCCACATGACAAAAAAGTCGACTGCAGGTAGTGATATCTTTAAATAATCTGTAACAGGGTTTTTATAACACAAGGGTTAAAATAGCTAAACAATTAGAAAAATTACCTATTTCAAATTTAAACCATTGTTTTCTGTTTTTGAATTTAATCTGTAACAATATAACTTTATCCAGTGAAAAGTTTTAAAAAAAAACACGCGACTAAGTTCGTTTCAAATTTCCCCCAAAGAAATACAACTGGTCGGATTCGTTTTATATTTATAACTGCACCACAGAATTACTAGAACGTCTATCGCACGAGTACTCCCGACACTGCCTTATTGCGCGTAGTAATACAACTGAAAAATATCTACGAGCCAGACACAATAGCTTTTTATTATCTTCGATAAACTCCGTAGACCACAAAACATCTACCAAATTACACTACTCATCAAACAAGTGCGCATGCGTGAACGGAATGCCAAATAACCCATCTAACTGAGAGCAAGGCTAGCAGACGCAAGACGATATCCCGTGGTGGCTATGAGAAAATTATTTCATTGACTTTCAGAAACTGATTTTACCCGCGTTTTTTTGTTAAGCTTTGATGATCCAAATTACACAAAAGAAAAACACTACCAAAAAAAAAAAACCCCTAGCTAAAACCAGACAAACGAAACCCGATATTTTTCCAGCAATGTTTCTAAAAACCATCTCAAGAAAAATGTTGCAAATCATAGAAGACAGGGGTAAAGTATTTCATCATTATTATTGTAACAGGGTTTGCAAACAGGTTGTTGTTTCTTGTCTGCGAATTTTACATGAAATTATTTCCTACGCTTCTTCCAGGAAGGAGACTCTTCTCATCTCTAATATTTTTACCCTTTGCCACACACATCCGTATTTTAACGACCCTGAGAAAGAAAGCTTTTGAAAACATTGTGGAAAAAGGAGAAAATGCTGATTACCAGAATTTTCTCCTTTTCCCACAATGTATTCTACCCTTTCACAGGCAAATCCTAGAATTTGAGCCAAAATGTATTCATCACCTGCGCGTGCTTTTAAACTTGACGTGTCTACAGTGTTGTTGTCTGGCAAAGAATTCACTGCTTTGATCATGAGGCTTTTGAAAACATTGTGGGAAAAGTGTCAAATACTGGTGACCCGCAAACGTTTTCTACCTCATATGTTTTTGAACAGAAGTATCGTCATTTATAGACGAGTCTAAAGTTTTGTTATAAAGCGTTCATTCCACAAAAACTTAATGAAATTGTACTTTTGCAATATATAACCTGTAGTCAAAAAATGTAATCTTACCTAGATTCTGCAATTTTACGATTGCTTTTGTCAGAATTACAATAAAGCTGACATCGTAGATCAAGATCAGATCGCACCTTCTATCCAGATGCAGTCTGATCTTGATCTACACTGTCTGATAAGTAACTTCAGTTCACACTCCCCAATCACGTATTTTAAAGACACTAGGGAAAAAACTTTGCAGACTTTGTGCGGAAAGGTAAACTGGATACCGGCGATGTATCCTGTTCCCAAGACTTCTTTTTTTATCCTTTCAAAGGCAAATCCTATCATAATAGCAACATTTCGTATGTCGTCTGCAAGCGATTTAAATTTGAAAAAGTCTAAAATTTTGTCGTCTGTTAAGGTTTTTAAGGGACACTGTATAACCTTTGGGGCACTTCTTTAGATATTACATCATCGAGATGACTGTTTCGAGTACTTACCAAAAAGTACATTTAACTCTTTACCAAACAACAAATATTTTGTTCTTGTCAAAATTCAAAGCATTTGCAGACAACCAATCAAATGTGTCTAAAATTGTTAGATTTCCCTTTCAAAGGGTAGAAAAGGTTGTGGAAAAAGGAGAAAATGTTGATTACCAGCATTTTCTCCTTTTCCCACAACGTTTTCAAAAGCCTCTTCGCTCATGGTCGTTAAACACGGCATAAAG
Source organism: Hippopus hippopus (assembly GCA_946811185.2). Classification (NCBI taxonomy): domain Eukaryota; kingdom Metazoa; phylum Mollusca; class Bivalvia; order Cardiida; family Cardiidae; genus Hippopus; species Hippopus hippopus. The sequence continues at coordinate 25,268,297 of OX328106.1, read as the reverse complement.
GAATAATGATAATGATTTTAGTTTAACTCTTTACCACACAACAAAATTTTTGACTCTTTAATACTGAGAGACATTTTTACAACTACTGTGGGAAAAGGAGAAAATGTTCGTAACCAGTATTTTCCCCTTTTTCCGCCCACAATGTTTTCTATGCTTTCAGGTATCACTGATATCTCTCTCTCTCTCTCTCTCTCTCTCTCTCTCTCTCAAAACGATTTTAATATGAACGAGGCTAAATATCTGTCGTCTCGACCAGTTTTATAGAACCGACCTGAAGGCGGGGGTCCTGTGTGGCTGAGTGGTTAAAGCGTAAGACTGGAAATCTGGAGATTCTGGGTTCGATCCTCGCTTGCAGAGCTACCTTTCCCCTTTTCTGTCTTTCGTAATGCGTCCTTTGACAAAAAACTTAAGAGTCATAGCCTAGTACTAGTGAATAATTAAGTTGCCGCTGTGATATGAATAAATGATGTTGAAAGCAGCGTAAAACACCATACAATTAATTAATCTTGAAGACAATTTTGTTTTCGTCTAGAATCAGATCACATTTTCCAAAAATAGTGAGTCAAAAGGAAATTTTGATCTTTACAAGCAATTTCTCCTGTATCCCGAATCTTTTTAAAATCTGTTTGAGCTATAAACCTGAACGCATGCTGCTACACGATAAATGCGCCAAAATGCGTCTGCACATTTTAATCCCTTATCAGACATCAATATTTTCAATTCGTCGATATTCAAACGACTTGCAGAAAACGGATTAATTTGGAAAAAGGATAGATTTGTATTTGTGAGGATAGAAAAGCTTGTGGGAAAAGGAGAAAATGCTGATTTCCAGCATTTTCTCCTTTTCCCACAATGTTTTCCAAAGACTAGTTCCTCAGTGTCGTTAAAATATGATAATTAATGTGTATGATAAAATATTTCAAACTTGCCCACATTCAAAACCCTTGCAAAAAGCGAATTGATATGGAATAATTAATGTGGATCAGATAGTGGAATTTGTCTTTTTGAGGATAGAAAACCTTGTGGGAAAAGGAATAAATGCTGGTTACTAGCGTCTTTTCCTCTTCCTCTTCCCACAATATTTTCCGAAGACCTGTTTTTCAGGGTCGTTAGAAAATGAGAATCTTTGGTAATGGGTTAAAGACATCAACTTCTGCAGACAACTCTGCGTCTTGCTGCAGACCACTTTTGGAAACATTTCGACAAACGCAGAAATTGTTGAGTCACGTTTATTTTGTGATCTGCACAAACTTTCACTATTGACAACTCGTAAATTTTGTTGTTTGGTACAGACTTAAGAAACCGGGTGAAGTGTTGTGAAAACTGCGGAAACTAATGATTAAAAAAAAATGTACCATTATCTCATAACATGCTTGCATCTTTGATTTCGTAAAGAAACAAATCACCGATTTCAAATTCTTGACTGCTTCTTTTCGGTTCGTCCTTGCATAGTCACGTGCTGGAATGACGAGAAAAGGCAAGACTTTTCGATAGGGTAAAGCGCCTGGCGCTTAGAGTTATTGCCACTTCAAATATAAGACATATACCTTTTTTTTCTTAACCAACAAAATGCATGTTCAGTGCAACTTGGGACGCTTAACTGATACTGTAAATCAAGATCAGGTTGCAGAGGGCATGTGCAGTCTGATCTTTGATTTAATATTTTGAGATTCTGTGAGATGATTCTGGAGACAACAGTTGTGAATTTACCAAAAAACTAAGAAAGATTTTGGTCTGTCGTCTGTAAAATGGCAATATCTTTTTAATTCATATCCTTTTAATTCTAAAGCTGCTGATTGCGACTCACTGACCTTTGGCGGACAGTGTAGATCAAGGATCAGACTGCACAGAACGTGCAGTCTGATTCTTGATCTACACTGTCCGAGAAGGAGATATTTTTCCCCAAAAATTAACTTTACTATACACTTGAAGGTATCATTTAACTTACACAGCAGGATAAGGGTTAATTCTTTAGCACAAGACAAAATGTGAAGACTTGTCAAGTTGAAAGTACATGCAAACGACTAATAAAGTTCCTCTCAAATGATGGAATTTGTCTATGAAAGGATAGAAAACGTTGTTGGAAAAGGTGAAAATGTTGGTTACCAGCATTTTCTGTCTTGCCCAAAATGTTTTCTTTCCAAAATGTTTTCAAAAGTCTTCTCCCTTAGGGTCCTTATAACTTGGGACTATGTGGTTCAGGGTTAATTCATCCAGCTATATTCAACCTGATTACCGTCTTAAATAAATTTGCAGCATATGACTTAGAAAACTTCCTCGTAAATCTGAAAAAAGGTATATGAAAACATTGTGGCAAAAAGGAGAAATTGCTCGTTACGAGCAATTTCTCCTTTTTACCACAATGTTTTCAACAGCTGTATGCTGCACGGTGCAAATAGTCTCCGGGTGGTAGTTTAGAAGAGATTATACTTAAGAGTTTATTCAAAGTGCATGCAATGACAATGCAGTATAAAAGAGCCATGCGCTGGCAAAAGGGGATTTACTGTATCTCTGTTGTGCGATAGACCAAACATGTCAACATATGATTATGAATCCATAAAACCCACTTTGTCTTACAATGGACTGGATTTGGAGGTAGAATGGTCCTTTCACATGCAGAAAATTTACAAATAGCAAAAATTGTCCATCCATGTCAGCCTGCGCGGACTGTGCAGGCAGACATGAATCGAGACTTTTTTCCGCAGATGCATTAAGCTCCCTTTTCACATAGCATTGCTCAAATAAAAAGCCGCATGTTTGACCTTGAGCCAGATGTCGTGTCGTTTACGAGCAAATTCTTCCTTTTGCAACAATGTTCTCAACAGATCGGCTGCAAGAAGTACAAAAAAAGTCTGTTTGGTGAAAAGTGTAAAGGGGTTATATCCAAAGAGTTTATTCAAAATAAGGACAATGCAATGTAAATACAACGCTGCATGTATGTCCTTGAACCAAATATTGAATGACTCAGAAGATTTTTGTGTTTGTATGTTGAACTACTTACAATTTCGGAGTGAGGAACAGAGACAGAAAACATTGTGATGAAAGGACGAATGACTTTTTTCTTCTCTTTCAGTGCCAAATATAAATTCTCGGCCTCTTTCGACGGCTAAAAATACAATCCAGTGAAACTTAAGAAATATTTGTTTTATCCTAGGGGCTTAACTAAACAAGCGGACGGTATAGATCCAAGATCAGACTGCACATGTTGTGTAGTCTGAACTTGATCTTTATCGTCTGTAAAAGCCTATATTTTCACCAAGGATTAAAAATCGTAGTATATAAATTTTTTCAGGGTATCACTAAAATTCGACTGCTCTCCCGGTTTGTCAAACTTTATCTTTCTGGCGCAATATTCATCAGTCATATTGAATCTTGTACTGGTGTAATACTAGTACTTAATTACAAGAATCGCCATCCGATAGGCTGAGACATTCTGCCAATCAATTTTGGAATTTGGAATCAGAATATGTTTGCTTGATAAGTGTTTAACGCCGTTTGCAACACTATTTTAGTCATAACGCAGCGGCCCGTGCACCTACCAAGGCTTTCATGAAGTTTCTTTTAGCAGGGCTTCCAAAAACATTTTTCCAAAGCAATGTCTCCCATAAAAAACATCGTTGAAACAATGTTCAGCGTTGAGTGAGGAATGAATCTTGTCGCTATGACTATCACCAATCCTTGGAAATAATTTGGCCGAACTAGGGATCGAACCCTGGCCCATCAGTTGTGCACTTTTATTAAGATAGAATACTTAGAGCTTGCTTCGAAGACCATGAATTACAAGCGCCATGCATTAGATATTTGAACCTAGAACCAGGGAAAAAAAAGTCACACCCTAGAAGCTTAGCCTAATGTCCCAGAGGGTCGTAAAAAAGGAATTGCTTTACTGTAATTAGATGCAGACGGTATAAACCTAGAACAGACTACTACAACAGCTAAAACAGTGAATATAACGAATTAACGATCAGAGTGAATGTGTACACTGCACATTCTGTGTGTTCCAATCCTGATCTACTATGTCAAGAAAACAACCTAAGTTTCGCTTAACGCACCAAGTGTTACAACAGAAATAGATTAGTTTTCCCCAGCTGGGTTTATCGATAAAGCAAAGTTCATTAGAATTTTAATTTACGTTGATAAGATAGCACGTTTTCAAACAGCAACAGCTAATGACAAATTGCTTGCAACGCCTTTGATCTTTTTTTATGCAGGGTCGAATAGGTTAACTTATGACAAGAACGCCTAGATAAGTGCATTCATTCACCTTATCTTCTACCTTACGTCGCTCCCCCACCCACCTACCCAAGAGCCCAGTAGCTGCAGGCTGTAACGCACAGAGCATTATAACCCAGGGTCCGTATTCTTAAACCATTCTTAAGAATATTCTTAGTTTTATGCTGAAGAATTTTCTAAATTCAAAAGTAACACAAATTCTGATTGGCTAAACCATTTGGTTTAGCCAATCAGTAAATGTGTTACTTTCAAATCTAGAAAACTCTTCAGAATTAGACAAAGAATATTCTTAAGAATGGTTGGTGAATATGTACCCAGGAGTTATGAGTTCTAATCCGACCATGACCACAGTCATTTCGAAGATTGGATACATTCACTGCGAAAGGATTACTTCTATTCTCACGGGCGAATATTGTACACGTCGGTGCTCCCACTCGCCCAGCCTTATGCTATCGACACCCAAGTAGGGTAATTTAGAGCTACGTAAATGGCCGATGATCATGGAGTCGTGAGTTTGAAATCTGGCTAAGCCAAACTGTTTTTGACGACTGCTGATAGACTCAGCATAAGGATTTATTCCTCTTTAAACACCAACCACAGCTTTGACCATTTTGTGTGTGCGTGAGAGAGAAAGTAGCCACAGGCTTGGAAAGTGTGTTGTGGAAACGTGATAGAACACAAAGCTTGCCTCTGTATTGACTGAGATCTTCTATATCGCCAGTCAGATTGGTTATCTTTGAGCTTATATTCACGACTGGGTTTAAAATATTTTGTTTAATACGGCCCCAGAGCGTAGGATACTAGTTTTTGAGCGTGCATTTTCTCGACGTGTAACACGAACAACATTATTCAGTAGCCTAAAGCCTTCTTGGATGCCCATAGTATTTTGAGACACATTCTTCCGATGTGCTGAAACAACAAAACATTACAAGAGCTGAAATACGTTCCGTGTGCTGGCCATGTTTCCGTGACCTTGCCATGTTTCCGTGACCTTTGTCAACAAAACTATACTACAGTCGAACTTGTATTAAGTAAGCATCTGGGGGACACCGTGCTAAAGACATGTGCTTGTTTAGTATAAAGGTACATTTCAACGTTTACGTATTCTTGATTGCAATATACGCTTGGTAATACAGGTTACTTGCTTAATAGAGGCAGCCAGTTAGTCAGGTTTTAATTTATTTGCAAAAGAAAATGGTATTAGGTAAGATTTTTTTTTTTTTAAATTAACATTTCCACGACTCGATACTCAAGTAAAACTGTACATGTAGAGGCGGAAGTTAAAAATACGTGCCAAGTATTTTTAGTTCACATTTTCTCGACGTGAAACACAAACCAAATTTTTACAAAGGATTGGACACCAACTGGTTTTTTGGTTCACATTTTCTCAATGCGCAACATATGCTCGACTGAAACTTAAATTGGAGAGAATTTCTCATTAGCTGCCAAATAATTCCCGATTTACATTTCTCAGTGCGCATATTGAATAAAATTTTACGTGGACGGAGACCCGGTATTGGATATTAATTCTTACTTGATTTACTTGATCTAAATGCGCAACTTGATAATTATTTTAATGGGCCTGACATTGTCGTTAGATGCAAACTAAATCCTCTCTATGATTTTCTCGATGCGCCAACGGAATTTTAAGATGATCAAAACCGGAGACGGAAAATAATTCTTTGAATTCTTTTTTTATGACGCTCTAAGCAAAAAAATATTGTCTATGAAAGCAATAAACATGTGGCCCACTGCGCAAACATGCCTTTCCCATGACGACAACTCTATTATCTTACGGGCTACTAAACCCAACCTTGACCATGACGGCGAGAAGCATAAACCTCCTTTTCGTACGGCGCGGTGTCCAAGGCTGCAACAAGCACGAAATCTAGACTACTCCAAGCCACACTCTGAAAAAACTACCATGATGGCAAGAAATATGAAATCACACAACGTTATATCACGCTTTATGAAAACAACCTTTAGCATAACGGTAAGAAACACGTGATAGCACACCAAATTTAATTTTACCCATGATGGGAAAAAAACATAAATTCGCTTTACTTTAAGACAAGCTACGCAAACAAAGCTTGACCATGTCTTAAAATTTCCTTCTACGTTATGAGGCCCTATGCAAACATACCTTTTCCATGGCTGTAAAAAAAAATCATGAAATCCAAACTATCCAAGAGGCGCCTTGAGACAGACCTTTGAGCATGACGGCAACTCACTCGAAATCCCCACTGAATTACTACGCGCTGCGGAAACATTATTGACCATGACGTTAACAAGCAGGAAACCTTTCTACGTTATGATGTGTCAGGAGAGCAAACCTTGTCTATGACAGCTACAAAACTGAAACCCCGATGACACTTTGACCCTCCACGCAAGCATATGACACCTTGATCATGCCCGCAACCATTATGAAAGCAAACTACATGTACTTTAGGATGCGCTAAGCCAGCAATCGTTGACCACGACGACAACAAACATGAAGTCCAGCTACTTCATGTCACAGTACGCCAACAAACCTTGACCATGACGGTAACAAACGTGAAATCCAGCTACTTCATGTCACGCCAACACACCTTGACCATGACTTCTGTAAACATCAAATCCAGCTACTTCATGTCACGCTATGCAAACACACCTTGACCATGACTGCAATAAACGTGAAATTCTTACTTTTTATGAAACAGACGTTTTGATTGCTATGTCACGCTACTAATATACCAATGGCTACAAACAAAGACCCTACTACTTCATGGCTAGCTCAGCAAATACATTTTTATAATGGTTGCATCAAATTATAAAACCACAATTACTCCATGACGCTCCCTGTCTTAAAAAAAAAATGCCATACATGCAACAAATATGAAATCACATTATTTTATCACGCCCCACGCCAACAAACCTTGACCATGATGGCAGCAAACATGAAATCTCACTACTTCATGACGCGCCACGCAAAAATAAATAAAGGCAGCTAACTGCCAAAGAACTGCCTATAGAGACTCAATATTTCAAAGCTACAGTATGAGTCACCGTCTCCGAGGCCAATCGACTATACAAAACTCGTTCAGACGTCGTCCCGAGATTGAAATGATACCGGGAATTTCTTGGAGTTGTAAAGTTGTACTATTATAGCTGATGGTTGTAAATTTCGGGCTATGATCTGTACAAATTCCTTTTTATCCATATTTATTGGTGGATCCTCGCTGTCAGGAGACGCCACAAATTTTTTACTGACTTCCTTCCGCTACCGTATTCCCCGGTCATTCCGAAACGAGTTTTTATATATATATATATATTTGTAGTTATTTGTCCTTACCAGAAATGACTTTTAAAAAAAAATCAAATACTCCGTTTAAGGAGACATTTAGTCTCTTTTGTGAAAAGAGTATACCAAGATTTGTATGCGTTTCTGTCCTTCGATTCCAAATCAGTAATTTAGACTTTACAATAAACATTTTCAAACCATGAGGTGACCCTAAATGACTTTTGTTCCAAAGACAACTTGTCTTTTTTACAACAGGGTGAAATTTAATTGATAAGTTTTAACGGTCAATGCGGTCAGCACAACTTTCGTTGCCCTTTCTGAACACCCTATGTAATAAGTTCAGTGCAAAGAACTTGTAGTCTAGTCTTGGGGAAAAAAAGCATTCTCTCCTTTTAAAGACTTTCTACAAAGCCATCAGGGTCTCTGTGAAGAGTGGACTTGCGTTAGATTCTGTCATCTCAAATCTAAATGATGTTTGTTCGGATAGAGCATCTAAATCGGACCATAGAGAACAGCAATATAACAAATGAATAGATTGCCCATTACAAGCATTCTCGCAATTCGTCACAACGCTCTTTCATTGAAATTAACAATTTCATAACCATCTACACAAGAGGATAAAACGTTTTACAATGATGTTTATGGATCTATGGATTCGTGCTTTCAGTTTGAGTAAACGCGTATTCTCGAACGACCAAACAAAACCGCGGGCACATGTCAACCTTTATGATACAAAACATCATTCATCAGAGAGTTTAAAATTTGTTACGTGTGTTCCAACAAATGATCTATTAGTTCATTATTACCTGGCTCTGGGGTCTGTTCTAAAAGTAGAACGACTTGGAAATACAACAGGTAGATAACTGGTGCTATGATACTTTGTTTGTTTTATAGATGTTTTACGCCACTTTCAAAAGCACTTCAGTCATTATAACAGCGACAAAATACTCACTCATGCCTTGTCTTTGTTGCTTGGTTGCGAAGAACGAGTCCGTTTTGATGCTTAACAAAAAACATGTAAAGAAGCATGAAACAGAAAGAAAGACACTAACCTAGAAATTTAACTAGGTATAGATGGGATAGTATTTAATACTATTGTGGCACATTGACTAATTTCTTATCAAAGGCTTCTGAATTTACGACAAAATTTTGTCCTGCGATGGTTCACAGACTCTTAGTATATGCACTTTAAAAGAGAAAAGGGAAAAATAAGGTCTGTGTTAGTAGTATTTTAAAACCCTTAGGTTGCTAGGCGTGACACAGTGCGCTTGAGCGGGCATCGTAGATCAAGATTAAGTGTGCATAGACTTTGTTTTTTGGAACGGTAAAAACGCAAAATCTGTGTCTTTACGATTTGCTAAAAAGGTTCCATTTGACTTATCTAACAGTGTATAAGTTGAAAAACCCCTCTCAGTACATGCGCATATGAAGGATCTAGAAGAACTCGGTCTGTAATAATCTAGTAAACCAGGCGACCTGACTTAGAGAATATCAAATTTATCCATTGCGTAAGCTTTTAAAGGCAAAACATACTAAATAGTCAATTTGGGAAATATAGGAAATAGGTCATAAGAGAGTTGTACATGACAGATTTGGCCACGAGTATCCCCTTTTTTTTCCAACAATCCAGAGTTTTAATTACCCTGAGGTAAATGCTTTTAAAAACATTGTGGGAAAAGGAGAAAATGCTGGCAAGCAGCATTTTCTCCATTTCCCAGTTTCCCATTATGTTTCCAATCCTTTATGGACAACTTAGATTAGTTGAGCTATGTTTAATTGGTCGTCTGCAAATGCATTGAATTAAGACATGTCTAACGTTTTGTAGTTTGAAAAAGAGTTGAATAAGGCCCAGGTTTTAATGTTCGACCACCAAAAACCCAAGTTAAAGGCTTGAAAACATCGCCAGCGTGGTTGATCTGCTCCGAACCGTAGAGTTAAAACTGAATCGTTCTAAGAACAAGAGTCATTTTAAGGTGGTATGCAGTAAGATTTCGTTTCGACAAGTTGTTTGAGAAAGATCTCAACAAAAATTGATAGTTCATATTTGCCTGCGAAGATGGCCTATGAATTAAGATATTTACTTAAAATACACTATGGACAAGCTAGAAATACCCCATTTTTCGAATTTTTTTCAGTAAAATCATTATGCCGTTTGTCACGGGGCAGTCGGTATCGCGTAACAAGGTATAAATACATCTTTTACCACACCCCAAAAGTAGGTCCATGGACAGCTCGGCCTGTCATGTAGATAGTAACGTACAGCGCCCTTCTTTCTGTGTTTTCGTAACATTTCAATTCCAAGGACGTAAATAAATAGTTATTCATAAGTTATTATTTTTTTTGTTAAACTTTATTAGCCACGTATATTGGATAGGGGAGGTCGTGGCCATCCTCCCTCTATCCTTACAATAATCGTTATTTTCATCTAATAACATTTGTGACTTTTGCGAACAGTGCAGACCAAGATTCGAGTGTAGATTGATTTTGGAATTCACTGCTCACAAAGGTGACAAGTTGCAGGATAAGAGTTAAAAAAATACATGTACTATATGTAACATAAGTTAAATGTCAATCGTTAGCCACCCTTCTGTAGGCTCATGATCTTTTTACTCCTTTTCGATTTTACAGGATCAAGATTTTTCCCCTTAATGTTCACATGCGAAGGTTTGTTACGCTTCCCTGTGTGTTTAGGGGATCAGTGGCTTGGTAATAATATTGAAATCCATAAAACAGATGTGAGACGTTGGAGTGCAGTGACTAAAATAGTGCTGAAAGCGGTGAAAAACACCATCCAAACATATAAACAAACAAACCATTTAAGCTATCTTAAAACTAGGTCACCCGCTACGCAAGCTGTACCGGTCGCAAAGGCAAAAGAACAGCCCTTTTTTGTGTCGTAAGTTAAAGCTTTGATAGGATCGAAAGCAAAACTGTTTGCTCCACAGGCATAAATCAAAACCACTGCGCATCGCGGAAGTTAAAAAAAATCTTTAAATGATAGACGAAAATATACATCCACTAACATCACAGGAATACATTTGAATTTAAAAAAAAAAGAAAAATTTCTAAGGATCATTATTGAAGGTGAACGCACTTTGATCAAACATTTTTCGACTGATGTTCCCGCCAGGAACTTGTCAAAATTGTTCTACATGGCTTCAATTATCAAGCCGTCATATTACCCGATATGCTCTGTGGTAATGTAATAAACGAGTGCATTCAACTCTAAGGTATTCCTCCCTCTCCCCTAGCACCGAAAGCGGACCGAACGCGTTGATTGTTAGCAATATGGCAGTAGGACAACAGCTTTTCCCAGTCAACATTTGTTTCAAGTTCAAGTCCTATCTACGGGCATCAACGTTTGGAGGAAGCTTATTCGTGTTGGTACTGATCAGCTCCCAATTACGCGATGATTCAGATATGGCTTGCAACACGCGAAAAGGGGCATTCGAACATTTGCGTAAAGTGTCGTCTCCGATCAGCCTGCGCAGTCCACGCAGGCTAATCCGAGACGGCACTTTACGTCTACATTAGACTTTATTCTTCGGTAGACTTGCGCAAAACAGAAAATTAGATAAAAACGGAAAGTGTCGTTTCGGATTAGCCTGCGCGGACTGCGCAGGCTGATCCGAGACGACACTTTACGCAAATGTCCGAATGCCCCTTTTCGCGTGTTGCGTGCCATATGTAAAACAAATAAATACAAATGGACGTAAGGACAGGGTACTAGCAGGGGCCAGGCCCTCCAATTTTGTGGATGGGGATTTAAAGTTTATTTTGATACCTATTTTATGAAGTTTTTTTTTGCAGTAGAATTGTAAAGAATTAAACGCATGAATATGTCGTCTATTCTTGAGTCTTGTTGCAGACAAAAATAAATAGGCTCGTCTATATTGACAGCATTTGCAGACGACTAATTAAATTTGTTTGTTTTGGAATTTAACGCCGTTTTAGCAGCTAAGTTCATATATCACGGCGGCCAGTGCACCTACGCATGTGTTTCCTGACTTTCTCACACCAAGCCACTGACTACTTTCTCACATACAACAGTGCGACAAATTAAAAGCAGCTCGTATGATGGTACTCTTACATGCAAGAGTTGAAAGCATTATGGTGAAAACAAAAATGATGGTTTCCTTGACGTTATTAAAAAAAATTCAGTTTGAAAGTCGTAATTTGAAAGATTGTAAACCATTTGTTTGCTTACTCTGACGTTCTTCAAGTGAAAATCTGCTTGGTTCGACGGCATTATTTTCATCCAATAAAAAGCTCATGCCTCAAAGAGACGTAATAAGTCTATTGCAGTACATGTTAGCTGATTGAAACGATTGAAGTCTTTGATGGATAGCTCTTCGTCACATGTCAGGTGAAAACATTGTGACTTAGGCAGACAAATGTTTATTAAAGCCAATTCTTGAACAAACGAGAACTTTCTTCGTGATATCGCTGTCCAAACGTTATTTGAAAGAGAGGAATGTATGTCTGTTTCCTTTGAGCGCCATAGGCGAAAACGGATACCTAGGCGGACGGCATAAATCAAGATCACAAAACGTGCGGTCTGATCTTGGATCTATACCGCCAAATTGTTTAGTTAAGCCGATAAGATAACAAAAAAAATCTTTCGTTGTTTCAGTGGATTGTATTTTCAGCTGTCGAAAGCGATCCAGCTTTTATATTCGGCGCTGAAAGAGTCAGTATTTTTTCTCTTTTTCCTTACTTAAAGCTTCTTTTTATTTGTAAGGTCAAAATAGCTTGTGTGATTCCCTAGAAAGGGAAAGAAGTAATATACAATCACATTTGTATGAGTACCAACAATGAAAGTATGGTGAAGAAGTAATGATGAGTTTTTATATTTTCTGATACTTTGTCGGCACCCCTCATGCAACTTGGGATAATACAGATCCTAAGTCAGTCATATCTTGAATCTACACTGTGCGTAAAAGGTCATTAAGTGGTCCGTAATATTTTTCTGAATAGCATAAAGAAATCTGTGTGAAAAGAAAAACTGTAATTACAGTAGACTGCATTGAACAACTAACTCATCACCGCAAGAATTTTTTTGATCGTTTACAATAATAGCATTTGCAGATAACAAATTATATGTAACTTGAATGATCGAATAGGAAACAATGTTGGAAAAGGAGAAAATGCTGGTTACCAGCATTTTCCCCTTTTCCCACGTTGTTTTCGAACGCCTCCCTTTTCAAGGTCGATGATAAAACGGTGTCTCTGAATGAAAGAGTTAAATGGCTAATTTCTGATGGCGCGACGGTTTTTGGCTGGAAATTTAACAAACAATAGTGCAACCTGCCTCAAAGAACAACACGAGCGAGACAGACGAGAAGCTATTTGACCTATTTTTACGGTGGAAATTAATTAATGATTTTGTAATATATTTCTTTGATGTTCGCCAAACTGCCGACCGCGTTTTATAATTGTTCGATTAACAAGTTTTAAAATCTGAAAGGCTTCCCCACCCACTTCGGTATCTGTTTTAAGTTAAAAACATCTTTTTTTTATTAAACTCCCCCGGGTTTTTACGATCCTATGGAAGAAGGCATTCTAAACCTTTGGCGGGAAAAGTAGAAATGCTATTTGTCATAAGTATCTCCTTTTCTTAGATTGTTATACACCCACTGACAATCAGGTCCTATGATCTGAGCCACACTTAATTTGTCATTTGTACAATTTCAAAAAAACTTTGTCGTTAGGTTGATCCTCGACCACCCGACAAAATTTAAACTTGTATGATAATGAAAATATTCGTAGACAATAAGTCAAATGTGGGTCAAATGGTGGGTTGTTATTTGAATATTTCGAAAACATCGTGGGAAAAGGAAAAAATGCTGGTTACCAGCATGTTCTCCGTTTCTCACGGTGTTTCTTACCTTCTCACTCTTCATCGGGGTCGGAAAAGCATGAGATTATTTTTAAAAGGTAAACCCTAATGGTTTTTTAAACACAGACAAACTCCGACGACAAAACAGTCAGACGGCTTCTCCAAATTTTCTTTAGCGAGACAGTTTCTAAAAATCTACAATACCTGTATTTTTGACGATTTTTACTGCAACAATCTGCGAAGTTCTTGGTTCGTATTCACCAACCATTCTTAAGAATTTTCTCAGTCTTTATACCTGAAATTTTCTAAATTTGAAAATAATACAGCTTTTGATTGGCTAAACCAATGCTCTGTAAAAAGGGGGCTTAACGCATCTCCGTTATACACGATACTACCCCAAGTTATCACATAATTATGGATCCATAGGAGCCAATTGTTTTCAATGACCGACTTAATCATGAGGTAGATTGGTCCTTTGACAAACAGAAAATTGACCAATAGCGAAAAGTCTCGGCCCAGGTCAGCCTGCGCGGACTGCACAGGCTGACCTGGTCGATACTTTTCGCAGATGCATCAAGCCCCCTTTTTACAGAGCATGGCTCAAATGGTTTAGCCAATCACAAGTTGTGTTACTTTCAAAATTAGAAAACTCTGGAGAATAAGACCAAGTATGTTCTTACGAATAAAGAAATAACTCGCAAAGCTAGTATTCCACCGAGGAAGATGCGAGTTCGAGTTAATGCTCGTCCTAAATCGTAAACATTGCGACTGAATTTGTTCCTATCTAAGCGTTTAACATTGTTCCGACTTTGTTACCAAAGGCATAGAATGAGAATTGGGCGTAATAGTTGTATACTCTAGGAATGCATGGATAGGTAAACTAGCCACCGTTTTTGTTATTTTCGGAACGATTTTCTGTGACCTTAGTCAAAGTGTCTTATTTGCATTCCAATTATGTTTACGCGCAGAGGCTTGAAAACTTTCTTGTCATTGATGAATTAATTGACTTGCACTTACAACCAACGCAGTGCAAAAAGCACAAGCAAGTTTTTAATTTGGTGTTTTCGTGGCAGTCTTTATTGGTTATTGATAGCCATTTTTACCCGCCCTGCACTCATGGAACTTTTTGAAAATGCAACACGCGAAAAGGGGCATTCAGACATTTGCGTAAAGTGCCGTCTCGGATCAGCCTGCGCAGTCCGCGCAGGCTAATCCGAAACGACACTTTCCGTTTTTATGTAATTTTCTGTTTTGCACAAGTCTACTGAAGAACAAAATCTAATGTAGTCATAAAGTGCCGTCTCGGATCAGCCTGCGCGGACTGCGCAGGCTGATCCGAAACGACACTTTACGCAAATGTCCGAATGCCCCTTTTCGCGTGTTACAAGCCAATTAAATAAAAAAAAAATGCACACAGACATGAGACAATGCATAGAACAGCACTATATCGCATACCTGTGTATTTAAAACACTTTTTGCAAATTATACGAGCCATGTTCTGGCAAAAGGAGGTTTAATGCATTTCCGCGATGCATAATATACAAAGTAAGTCAACTCAGCTATGGATCCACAAAACCCATTTTGTATAACAACGGACTGAACCATGAGGTAGATTTGTCCTTCGACATGTAGAAAATTGACTAATAGCAAAAAGTTTCGACCCAGGTCAGCCTGCGCTGACTGCACAGGTTGACATTTTTCGATAATACGTATTTGCAGATGCATTAACCCCCCCCCCTTTTTTTTTTTGCAGAGAAAGACTCATATGTATTGCTAAAATTGACATATACAGTAAGGCATCAACATCTTTGTCAAAGGATAAGTAACAAATGCGGTATTTTACAGAGGCCGGAATAATTACGCAATATTGCACAAAAGAATACCAAAGAAATAACAAAATCAACAACAAGAGGGGAAAAACTTCATGCAAAAATTCATTGGCTTCGTTAGTTGCGTGAACATGATGTCTGGGTAGGGACGTTACAAGGGGATGTACTATTTACTTGTAGTTGAGTTACATTGGTTAATTGCTCACACACGTCATCACTGATCAATTTGATTGGACTTTTTATTCTTTTTATAAAAATAAATGAGCCATGCTTTGACAAAAGAGGGCTTAATGCATCTCCGTGATCCATGGTACCGAGCAAGCCATCACATATTTATTGGTCCATAACATCCACTTTTTTAACAACCAACTTAATCATGAGGTAGACTGGTCCTTGGGCATACAGAAAATTGACCAATAGCGAAAAGTGTCGGCCCAGGTCAGCCTGCGCGGACTGCGCAGGCTGACCTGGATCGATACTTTTCGCAGATGCATTTAGCCCCCTTTTCACAGAGCATGACTCAAATATTTTAAACAATCATAGCAGCCAGTGTTTATTCTTCTGATAGATGTTGATATTTCGCTAGTCTCTGTACGGACAGTAAAGAACTGACAGTTGTAACGGCATAAAGATTGTCAAAGCTCCAGGCCGTGGCTTTTCAATTAGGAAGATCTTCGGCCCGTATCATTAATCGTTGTATATTGAGTTCCTAGTCTTATTCTAGATTTGGAAAGTAACACAATCTCAGATTGGCTGAACCTTTTGGTTTTGCCAATCAGAAATTGCGTTAGTTTCAAATTTAGAAAGATGTTATGATTTATTCTAGGGCTGTTTTTAATAATGGTTGATGAATACGGGTTGCTGTTAGTTTTCTTTATGAAATTCTTTCAAAAAGGAAGAATGTGGTTTGCTAAACTGTCTTGTCGGGGTCACATCTGACTGTGCACACAATTAAAAAAAATAGTTAGGTGACGCTACTAAAAAAATATCAAATCGGTAGGTCGCGTGTTCTCTTTTTTTTTTTTCCTCAAAGACATACGAATAGCATAGCACGTGTCTATTTCCGAGTAATTGCATGTGCGAAAGCTCGAGGTTTCACTGGACCGTTATCTTTACATGCAACAAAGATCGAATTTACAACATTCAGTCACACACATATGTAGTCGGCGCTAATCCAAAAGGAGAGCACTGGGGCAAGACACTACAAGGGTAGGCCTATTACTGCTGAAACTCAGGAAAGGCACAAATAAGTGAACTATTATCGTAATGTAACATAAATATCGTTGAAAAAATCGTAGCATCTCCATCCTAATAAACAAATTTATCAAAACATATCGCAGTCAGGTCCTTGATTTTATTGACGTACAAGAGAATGCAATTTATATAATAGGAGAACAAAGTGGACGAGAAATTAAATTGCAGAAGCACAAATCGGTGTCCATATTGAACTCAGTGCCTTTACGAAATCAAAAATGCAATCAGACAATCCGAGACAAGGTAATCGAATTAGACCATGCAGCTACTGACCTACATATTCATGAGTGTAGACCGAATTCCTAATATGAACTTTTGTTACATAATACCTAGCAAACTGTAATTTTTAATACTTGCCTATAATTTCATGAGTCAGTAGCAACACAATACTACATGTATATTATACTATATAAGATACAAAGGTCCTAATGTTTTCTCAGTGTTGTCTGTTCGGCAAAAAATTAGGTGTTACACACACATGGTTGTGATACAGAAATGTATATCAATCAAACTTTGCTAAACACAAAGAAAATTTCGATATGTAAATTATAATGTTATACGAGTAATTAGAGCGACATATATGTTATAGTTGCAATATTGTTACAACTCTTTTCCCATACATTTCAAATCGTGATTCTTTTAAGCCTTTGTTTTATATGATATTTAGAATTTTGGTAGAATAATTATCCAAACCAGAGTTCTTCCTACGCAACTTTACCTGCGTACCCGGCATTTATATATTGCCAATACAAGCTGCCTGTACGCAAAAACGCAGTTGCGTACACTTTGAAAAAAAAAAGGGAAAAAGAAAGACGACTTTGCCAAAAATAGACATCTCCAGACGCCACCAAATAGCTTCTTCAATTCAAAAATTTTCTGAGGGAGGTCCTCCAGACCCTCCTTGAAAATACCCCTCACCCTTCTCGGCACTTCGCGGATAGTACCTTCAGTATTACTTTTGCGTATACAAGTACTTTATATTGGCCTAGCTACGCCCTTGCAATATTCAATGGAAACTGGCGTTATAACAATTTTTTTTATCCATGATAAACGTCGTAAAAATAACTGACCAATAAGATTACAAGATCCCCATTACGAGGGACAAACCAAGAAAAAGATAAGTGCCTTTTCAGAATGTTAAGACATCTCCATATAATTTTCAACATAGTCCCTCTCACACCCATCCACAAACAGAGACAAGAAAGGGGAGTAAGAGCAAATTAAAAAAAATACAGAAATAATTTTGTCAAACTCTCCCGCTAAAAAGTAGCTAGCATAAAATGGCTATTATATCTATGGAAAAATCAAGTTTTGTTTTTCGCTCCAAATTTCTCTAAAATATGATAACTTCAAACGGGAGAAATACTTTCTAAAAAGTACCATTGTCTAATGCAAATCTTTGTATACAGTGTCTAAATATAGATTAAGTGAAAACCGGGACTTGTGCAGGCGTTTTGCAAACTAAAACAACAAAAATGCCCCCGGCTTCCTGGGCTTATACCGGGGATTTTCCCAGGCCTATACGGGCTGTGTTCAAAAATGACATCCCAGCATCGATTGCCATCTTGAAAAGTAGCCCGGTTCTGCATTATCTCCCGCTAGATGGCATTCTACAAATACACATCTAATATGGGCATTCTGGGTACAGAACCGGACTACATTTTAAAACAACAACCGTTACTTTGAATTTCAAACTGAAATAAACGTTTACTCAATAAAACGCTGCCTGGTGCGATTCACTCAGCTATGATCGGCTAGCATGTAACCTATGCATCGGCCATTTATTAAAACAGCCCCTACATGCTTGGATAATAGGCCAACAGCTTCGGTATAAGCCCTACTTTTCCCAAGTATTCGGGGATGGGTGATGCGTCATAGCAGACAGGTCGAATCTTCGAAGAATATGACATGCGCAGACAACGCCCGGTTCTGTACTCAGAATGCTAATTTCAGATATGTATGCATTGAAAAATTCCACATAGAGAGAGATAATGGATGATGTTTAGCTTTTGGCAGCACATACATGTACTACTAGCCTAGGCCTATAATAGCGAAACTTTGCACGGGGTGTAATGTTCATAATAAGCTGTAAGGAAAGGAATACAATGGATCAACTTATTTTACATACCTTTGTCGATGCCAATTTCCATATCACGGTATTTCTAACATGCAACACTAAGAGTCTGTATAAGACATGAATTTCTGTCCAAAATTTCGCCATTTTAATAGCTCTAATAAAGATATACATTTTCTCTTCAATAAACGCGACTCAATTTCGACCGACTTTGAAATTTTATAGACAAAATTTCAACTTCTAATATACAAATTTTATCAAACAGCTATTTGAAGTCATACATATATTTCCGTTCGATACTTGCTTGTTCATTTCAAGGTTGACGACGTCATTTATGACGAATTAACTGCAGGCGCAGCGTCCTTGACCTTACACAGGTGTGCATATTTTTGTCGGATATTGAGAACCCAACAGATGCGCTTTAAAACGATTCTTAAGGTGGCATATTTCTGCCACGAGATACGAAAAAACTATCATGATAATTTCAGAAAACTATCACGATTGACCAAAGTTTCCTGGAAATTTTTTATTTAGATAGTTTGGTGGAATATTTCTGCCACGAGATACGAGATAACTATCCTGATAATTTTAGAAAACTATCGCGATAAATCAAAATTTCCTGGAAATTTTATCCAGGTAGTAAAAGCTTTCCTGAAAAAAAATATCACGATAAACGTTGTTATCTAAAAAACTCTATACTGATCGGTAAATATTTTAACGCAAAATTTCTCATTCGTGCATGAAGCTAACATTGGAGATAAAATTATCGTGATAGTTCTACCTGTTTCTCGGTATCTATAAAAAGAAGATTCATCATTTGGATGGATTCTGTGGTTTTTGACTTTGCAAGATGGCGGTAAATTAAAATTCGAATTTTTTTACAATTGTCGCTTAATTGGTAAATTTTGACCACACATGAAATGAACAGAAGTGCGTTAAACACAAAGATGACTCGAAATGCCTCTTACAAACAACTTTAAAACCATTCAGGCAAAAGGAGAATTCATTGGGTTTCAGACGAAGATGTTCCGAAACTGTATCTAATTAAAGATACCGTGAGTGTCAGTTGTGGACAAGAACATAAAAAAATCGTGACAATAGTGAGAATTACCGCGATATTTTATCGTGAAACTTTTTATCGTTTATAATATTTCCAGGAAAGTTTGTTTTATCGCGATAGTCCTCTTAGTTATCTTAAACTATCGCAATAGTTATCTCGTATCTTGTGACAGAAATATGCCACCATAAGATAGTGAAAAGTTTTCTAAAAAACAAATATCACCATATAATTTTGTTATCTAGAAAATTTTATGTTGATCAGTAAATATTTCAACGCAAAATATTCTAAATTCGTATACGAAGCTGACATTCAAGATAAAAGTTTTTGCGCTAGATGTACCCGTTTCTCGATACCCATAAATTGAAAATTTACCATTTAGATGAAATCTGTAGTTTTCGGCTTTACAAGATGGCGGTAAGTTTAATTCAAATTATTTACAATTGTAGCTTAATTTGTAAATTTTGGCTACACATGAAATGAACTGAAGCCTGTTAAATGCAAAGACGAGTCAAAATGCCTCTTACGAACGATTTTAAAATTATTAAGGGATAAGGAGAATTCGTAAGGTTGGACACGAAGATGTTTCAAAACCGTATCTAATTATGAAGATCGTGAATGTCAGTCGTGGGCACGAACGTAAAAAAAAATCGTGATGAAAGTGAAAATTATCTCGGTATCTTTTTCGTGAAACTTACTTTTTATTATCTAGACAAAACTTCAAGGAAAGTTTATTTTATCGCAATAGTACTAGATAATACTTCCAGGAAAGTTTTTTTTTTTTTAATCGCTATAGTTTCCTTAAATTATCAAAAAAGTTATCTCGTATCTCATGACAGTAATATGCCACCATAGATATTAACCCTTAAAGTACCTTTTACTACTATAGTTGCTTTTGCACTGTTCGGAAAAGGTCACTGGGTCGCGCTTTGCAGCCTAAGGGAGAATTCTTGCCTTTGCTACACGATTTTCTTGTACAAAATTTTGGGTCGACCAGGGGCCCTAAAAAGTCCAAAAACAGACTAGGGCTAAACTTCGTTTTCAAATTTTATTGGGCAAAGTCACGACAATAGTAAATCACACTTACTCCGATTTATTATGCTTACACTTGGTTTATACTTTGGTTTCTATCTTAGACCTGTGTCTATATTACTAAGGACTGCTTCATTGCGTTTAATTGTAATAAAGAAGCATCTTGGGGCAGACATTTCTGTTTTATTTTGGAATTATCAGTTGTGGATGTTATAGAAATTTCTGATATTTTTAGAATATTTCTCACTTGGGAAAAATTCAGTCTGCATGCAGATCAACCCCCCCCTCACCTTTTCCCCCCATACCCCCCCACCCCCACACACACACACATCACCACCACCACCATCCGAGGTAGGCTATTTTTGGTCTACTTTTGAAAATGACGTCTCAAAAAAAGAAAAAGTATTTTCTGACAAGATGAAAAGACTTAAATTTTGTAATACCACGGGATGTTCAGGCTTAATTATTGTAGATCTACTGAAAAAAGGGTAAAACAGATCCGAGATCAGACAGCACTATCTGTGCAGTGTGATCTTCTGCCTATACTTTAAACAGCAGACATAATATTGCCCGTGTCCTGGACAACTGCTTTGCACAATCCAAATTTAGTAAACTCGTTACGCGACTTTTTGCGTCTTGCAGCAAATTAAAACATTTTGGGAAAAAAAGAGATATTATTTGTTATGATCATTATCTACATTACTACTATAATAATGGTCTGCAACATGCGAAAAGGGGCTTTCGGACATTTGCGTAAAGTGTCGTCTTGGATCAGTCTGCGCAGTCGGCGCAGGCTTATCCGAGACGGCGGTTTACGTCAGCATTAGATTTTGTCTTACAGTAGACTTGCGTGAAACAGAAAATCACACACGATCGGAAAGTGTCGTCTCGGATCAGCCTGCGCGGACTGCGCAGACTGATCCAAGACGACACTTTACACAAATGTCCGAATATCCCTTTTCGCGTGTTGCAGGCCATATACTTGAGTCATACTCTGTGAAAAGGGCGTTTAATGCATCTGCAAAAAGTATCGATTTATGTCAGCTGTCAGTTCGCGCGGGCTGACATTGGTCGAAACGTTTTACCAGTTGTAAATATTTTGCGTTTCCAAGGATCATTTTACCACGTGATTCAATCGGTTGTGAGACAAAATGGATTTTATCCTGTTACATGGTGAAATATCGGCCGTCAAAAGGGGTGCCGCGAAAACTGTGTTTCACGGTCACCTGCTTTGTGACCTTGGATCCATAGTTATGTGATGACGTGCTTGGTATAATCACGGAGATACATTAAACCCCATTTTACTAGAATATGGCTCAATTATTTATGTAAACAATCATCTGTCATGCTGATTTTCCATATTTTATTTAGGATGAAACCAAATTTGTCTGGATTTAATTTTTTTACACAAGGTAGTAAGTTTTTTTTAAAAGTGCTTTTGAAACGAATGAACCTGCCAGAGCGCATCTAAGACAGTTGACAGCATGTAAAAGATGACTTTTGCTCTATGTCTTGAATTGTTAGAAATCTAAAAAATATGTATCTCGTTTTTCTGGCGCCATTTCATTCCTTGCTTTTAAAATGTCCATTGTCTTTGTATGTTACTATTAGTTAAAATTCTGTATCGAGAATTTTATGCTAATGTTGGTCTCGAACTTTAACTACGTCTATATATTAGTCCCAAAACGTGCCCGTAAGCAGACAAATGAATTGGGAAATGCGCAAAAGAACCAGCAAATGCGCGTTCGAAAAGTTGCAGAAATTGTGCACGTGACTTATTATGCACATCCAGGGCATAATACGCAGATCCAAAACTTTTGCATATTTTGTCTGCATATCAAACATGACTCATGTTGCATTTCCAAGAACCTCCCTCGAAATAAACTGCAGAATTTCTTCTCCATAAAGTTTTAAAGATTTTTTTTTCAAAATGTAGCAAGATAGGAGCAATAGACTGGTAACAAGCATGCTCAGCATCTACATGCGAAATTATTCTAAGTTGTGTAGCATGCAAAAATGCTTTTTTTTTAAAATAATTCCCAGTTTCGGAAATTCCAATCCATTTCGAATATCGAGACATTAGGTAATGCTATTTTCCAATTCCCCCGGATTATTTGTCTTGTTGGTCGTTTCATGCCAGAAAAGTTTAAATTTCCCATCAAATTTCAAGACGTATGATTTATCAATAAATAGGTTTCGGTTACGAAATGGAATCTTATCGGAAAACGCTTGCTCCAAAGAAATTTTGCTCTTGGTAATCGAGTTGACGATGATTCTGGGAAACGTTACTCTTACCTTTTACCCTAAGGCTGCTAACCGAGACTCAATCACCTTTTGTAGGCATTGTAGATCAAAATCAGACTGCAAAGAAGGCGCGGTCTGATACTGGATCTACACTGTCCGATAAGGAGATATTTTTTCACCAAAAAATGAATAACTTTGAAATATATCTAGGTTTTTACTGTCGGCTTCAAACTTTCATTCAACTTAATTAGCAAGTTAAGGGTTAAAATGTATTTAAATGGAGTCTGCAACAATTCGTGTTTTGTAACCATTGTGAAACAGGATAACAAAAGAATTTCGTAATTTGTTGCAATGTTTCATTGACCTTTTCGTCTAATGAATTTGTTATTTATTTAGTTATTTGATTTCTGCTCACAGAATGTTATTGCGAGTGAAATCTGCAATGTTTGTTGGAATGCGAAGGTTACCTTTTGCTTTCATCTAGGTACTTATCCTACAGTTATCAATTATTCATTAAATATCGTCACCGCTAATTAGTTTCGTCGCAGAAAATGACATAGACAAATTTTATATTTCATGTAAGCTTGAACAGTATATACAAAATAATAATTACAATACATATATTAAAAAAAAACATGAAGTAATTTACAGCTGAATTCGTATTAATATTGTGTTACTGCTTGTATGTTAACATTTGGGAAGAGAGTTAGATAAATGACACTGTTGAAAAAGTAATCATCACTAGTATAAAAATATATTGTTACTTATTTGACGATAACAAAATCTGATGATAAAGATAATACTTATCATGAGTCTGCAACATTTCATTTGGAACACCAAGAAAGCTTTGCCATCGCAATGGTTTAGTATCAACTTCTCTGTAACTAACCAATCTTAGTATTATCTGCTTCTGGGTTCCATGCTTACATGGGTCGACACTTTTTGCCATAGGTCAATTTTCTGCATGTCAAAGGATCAGTGTACGTCAAGATTCAATCGGTCCTTGTACAAAATACAGTTTATGGATCTATAATTATGTGATAACTTGCTCAGTATCATGCATCTCGGAGGTGCATAAAACCTCTTTTTGACAGAACATGGATCCATTATTTTTCATGTCAACATCGCCATTTATGGCAGTGTTTAATTCTGTCTAGATCGAGTAAGCATCATAGATATGAGCCATACTCTGTGAAAAGGGGCTTAATGCATCTGCGAAAAGAATCGACCCAGGTTAGCCTGCGCAGTCCGCGCAGGCTAACCTGGGCCGAAACTTTTTGCTATTGGTCGATTTTCTGTACGTCCAAGGACCACTCTTCCTCCAGACTCAGTCATTCATTAGACCAAGTGGATTTTATGGATCCCTAATTATGTGATGACTTCCTTGGTATGATGCATCATGGAGAAGCTTTAAGCCCCCTGTTGTCAGAGCATGACTCATATATAAACACCATATCGTTTAAAAATATGAATTCTCATCAAAACTAGGCCTTGAGCAGATTACAAGTTTCAAAAATAACTAACGTTTTTTCCTTTTTAAACCTTTCGGAAGGTTTCCATCTTTTCTTGAGGAGGAAAGACAAAATATTTTAATTAAACTACCTTAACCTAAACTTTCCGCTTTTGCCAACTCCTCGTCTTTTATCGCCGGTTTTTTAACCCTAAACTGCTAAATAAATTGGTTTAAAATTCTAAGCTAAAAATTAAACTCTAATTGTTGCGATTTAAAAGGTCCTTTCGAGGGAAGGCAATAAAAGTTCTAAATGGGACAGTGTAGAATTAAGATCAAACTGCACGTTCTGTGCAGTCTGATCTTGATCTACACTGTCTGCGAATTCGCTCTAAGTCGCGCTTAGCAGCCTGTCCAAAAAGACGAATTCTGCCAAATTAAAAGCATCTGCAGATGTCAAAGCTGAATTTGGTACAAGTGAAGTGGATGACTCTGATAGGGTAGATGGCATTGTGTGGAAATAAGAAAATGTTTTTTAAAAGCAATTTCTCCTTTTCACACATTTTTTTTCAAATGCTTTCTTCCTCAGGGTCGTTCAAACAAGGGATTGTTTGGTAAAAGGTTAAACTTGTCATAGCTTTCAGTTTTCCCGTAGAAATACCCCCCCCCTTTTTTTTTAAAGTTCTTTTTTGTATATTTGTTTGCATTACTAGTATTTTTTTTTTTAAACTCTTGATCCCTTTAGTTGATATTTGTTATTTATTATTTTAATTAACACTGTCATACTTTGGTTACATTGTTTGCTCTTTTCTGCTGGCAAGAGATGGGGGTTTTCCTTTTGATGATTTTCTTTATACAGTGCTGTCTATTTATATATATACGCTACATGTCTGATAGTTACATTTCCTTCTTTGGACTCTTTCTCTTTCTCTTTTTTTGGCTGAGGACAGAGTGTTGTGCATAGAAGAGATAATGAATGAATGAATGAATGAATAAATGAATGAATGAATGAATGAATGAATGAATGAATGAATAGCGTTTTATGCCGGATAATTAAGCCCGCAAATTAAAAAGAAAAGTTATGAAAGTAAAAGAGTAGCTTAAGAGAATGTGAGTAATGAGTATATAATGAAAGAAATATGATGAAATGACTTTGTAATGGACATGAAATGAAATAGATATTCAGTGATAAGAATGAAAAAGTCTGAATAGGAAGAAAAAGTTTTAAAACTCTGTAACAGTTTTATGTATAAAGTCCAATCTCCTTGAGGATTGTAATGTCCCAGATTAGACCGACAACCTTTCTGTCATTGGCAACTGTTTTGGTGGAACTTATTCTAATTCTATACAACTGATCAACTAGAATGTTTGATTAATAATTACTGTATACGATACCTAGATGAAATTTCAAACAGACGGATCGTATATTCACAAATATCAGCACCTAAACTAAAGAAGAGAAGAAGAAATGCCAAGAATACATAGTTATATGCAATGTCTGCAGTACCATAACTGAGATGCTGCCTAAAATGGTGCTGAACATTAAATGATTGAAGTAGTACGGATTCATATTCTATCTGCAATGCAGACATAGGACAAATAGAAGTGGTTTTCGGCAACTTTTGTTCTTCTAAACAGGAATTTGATATTTAAAACGTATAATCTTCGCTCTGATATTTCGCGAAATAATTTAATGAAATGTCACAGTTTTTTTTTTAAATGTATATACTTTACATAACTTCTTTGTGGTATTTAAAGATAAAATTACTGCCCCATGTGATAGCACCAACTTATCTAAAAGGACAATGATGATTTATGGCACATGGAAAACAATTGAATAAAGCTCGTTCTACGAAACATTTTGATTAAGGTAGTAGACCCCCTAACGCTCCTAGTGCAACATGGAATAAAATTTCTTGTTAGTTGATAAATAAGGATTTATACTGATATAATACTTTTGCACATTTTTAACCGACCAGACATTCTTTTGATGTCTATCTTGAAATCATTTGTCGATACTTTTCTTAGTTTCCTGAAAAGGGAGGTAATTATTATCTCCCTTTGTAATGAGAATATACTGGTTTTAGATTTATAAATGATAATTCTAAGAAGGAAAAAAAGGAAAAA
Source organism: Hippopus hippopus (assembly GCA_946811185.2). NCBI lineage: Eukaryota > Metazoa > Mollusca > Bivalvia > Cardiida > Cardiidae > Hippopus > Hippopus hippopus. The sequence goes on along the minus strand of OX328106.1, from coordinate 25,241,878 downwards.
GTGGCTCGGTTAAAGTAGTACAACAATACTCATTTTTAATAATAGCAAATTTTGTAGGATGATATTATAGTGGAAATAGCTGTTTTCCATTAGGGGTTTACTACCTTAACTTAAGAAGGACATTTACAGATTATTTACTGCAATTTCATCAACATGTATTTGTTTAGTTTCCTTTCTATTATTTGGCTTGCAGTACGCGAAAAGGGGCATTCGGACATTTGCGTAACGTGTCGTCTTGGATCAGCCTGCGCAGTCCGCGCAGGCTGATCCGAGAGGACACTTTCCGATCGTGTGTGATTTTCTGTTTCACGCAAGTCTACTGTAGGACAAAATCGAATGTAGACGTATAGTGCCGTCTCGGATTAGCCTGCGCGGACTGCGCAGGCTGATCCGAGACGACACTTTACGCAAATGTCCGAATGCCCCTTTTCGCGTGTTGCAGACCATTTATGAGTTGATTATCTATGAACCATACTGTGGCCAAGAGGGTTTGTTGCATCTCCTTGATACATTATAACAAGTGAGTGATCACATAGTTATGGATCCATAATGTCCATTTTGTCTAACAACAGACTGAATCATGAGATAGAATAGTCCTTCGACGCTCGGAAAATTTACGAAAAGCAAAAAAATTCGACCCAAGTCAGTCTGCGCGGACTGTGGAGGCTGACATGAGTCGATACTCTTTGCAAAGTAAGTATTAAGCCCCTTTTACACAGAGCATAGCTGATACGTATCTTTTGTTTCTAAAGGATTTTTTTTTTTTCACTTTTTATATTAGCATCGGATGCATAAACTTTTCTATCGCTCTTAGAATTCAAGTTTCGAAACAACATGTAATTAAATTTCATGTAATATTGTCCTGTTTCTTGAATTGTTTTATTATAGTACATGTACTTGTGTACCACGGTGATTTTTGATAACTGATTTAGTTTGTGTTGTCGATTGAAAAAATATATTTTAAACCCATAACACAAACTAACTCAGTTTCAAAAATCACCGTGGTACACAAGTACATGTTCTATGATAACACAAATCAAGAAACAGGACAATATTATATATATATGTGTGTGACGTGTTCACTCTACAACAAATAAAAGCTAGAATATTAAATTTTGTTCATTTTTTGTACAATTATTCATTTCTTGTACATTGACTTCGTTTATTTTCTTTTTATGTGTTGATACATTTCCCAATGAAACATATCTACAGATTACTTCGAAGATATTCTTAATGAAATGCCTGAAACCCAAACTTCTCATTGGTTGAAAGGACATGTATTAACCAATGAAAAAGCGCTTCCAGTAGATCGAGTATTAGACTGGAAGTCTGGATATTCGTTGAATGGATAGAGATTTTTCAGAATAACGTGCTAGTCATATCTACGAACTTTTCTCTCCAAGTCTTCTCTCTCTTTTAATTCCTCCTTTACAACTATTCGCGCTATCTTGATTTTGAATTCCTGTTACTTGTTTTGTTCTGTTAACTAGTTAATTGCTAATAAGTTGCATACAAGAGCACAAACGGAAAAAAATGCTCTTTATGAGCAAGTGCTCGACTTTTTACGATATTTCGATAATGTTGACTTATTATAGATGCGTCAGATGGAATCCGTATTCGGAGAAGAGTCAAAGTTGACTAATCGTCTTCGGCAGACATATAGCATGTACTTATAAATATTGACTGGTACAGTTTATTTCACTCTTACTGCTTAACTAACGAGATGGACATACGCTGTCCTCAAGGAAACGCCCATTTATATTAAAATTGGAGCTGTTTTTGTAAAACCATTTAACAGTACGGTCAGTACGGATCCAACATCAAACTGCAAGGTTTATGCAATCAATTCGAAATCTTCGCTATCCTCAAAGAAGTTTTTAAGTTGGCCATGCATATAAAGAGTTAGCTATTTACTCCATAAATCAGAATCAATTTATTTTTAACTGTACAAGTATCAAATTCCATATTCAGAAAAGTTTCAGTTTTTTATGTGAACAGTCTTAGCCGCCTGCAAGGTCAAAGGAAACATTGGAAATTAAAACGATACAAATGTCTAGACATGTGTGGACCATGATTTTACACCGTTTCTAAATCAGCTACAATAAAAAAGTATGGAAAAAAGTAGGTATCTATTCAGAAGGAAAGGGGTTTATTTAGTCATTTTATGGCCTTTTCTCTTATGATATTACCCAAATTGCCCTCTGGAGATTTAAAAAAACAATAGCAGGTCAATTTAAACCATTCTTACTCATTGTCTCTTTAAACCCTTTACCACACAACCCCGAGATTTAACTTGGGAATGAGGCAATTGAAAACATTGTGGGAAAAGGAGAAAATGCTGGTAACCAGCATTTTCTCCTTTTCCTACAATGTTTTCTCCTCTTTCAGACTCATATTTCAACCATTTTAGCCAACTTTGATCTGTTGTCTGCAAAATTTTAATGCTTTCAATCGGCATCAATCTGAAATTTTGTCGATTAGTAAAGAGTTAAGTAAATTTGCAGCAGAGGCATTTGAAAACAAGCTTCAAAGAGATGGAAAATCATATAATTTGGACAAACTGAAACTTGAATTTGTTTGTTACGAGCACTTTCTCATTTTGCTACATTGTTTTCAAAGGCGTTCATCTTCTAGACCAAGAATGTCGTCTGATATGGGTAATTAGCTGAAAAAACTCATAACAGAAAAAAAAATATTGTTGTATATCACGTGATTGCACCATATAAGCATTCTTGCCATTTCTTTCCCAAAGGAAATGATCCTTAGAGCAGTGATTACATGAAATGATCCTCTTCAATTAGGGGGGAAAAGTAGCCAAAATATTACAATTTCGAGGTAGTTTTGGCTAATGTTTATTTCATAGATACGGTCAGTGTAGGATCAGCCTCAGCATGCTCTTTGCAATCTGATCTTTCATCTTTAATGTCCACAAAAGCAATTCATACTGTGTTCAACGCTTACCACACAATCCCGGATCTTGACATCCCTAAGAAAAAGGCCTTTTTTGAAAAAAAAAATGTGGGAAAAGGAGAAAATGCTGGTAACCAGCATTTATTCCTTTTCCCACAATCTTTTCTAGTCTTTCTGATACAAATCCCATCATTTGTGCTATGTCTACTTTGTCGTTTACAAGTGCTTTTAAATTGAACCAGTCTACTATATATGTTTGTTGTTTGGTAAAGAGTTTAGGATAAAAAATACGGGGAAAGATTGTATAAATATGGGCCGGGTCATTTTTTGGTAACATAGAATTGATTGAATATTATCTATAATGTTTTCTGTGGACTGTTAGACATAGCGTTGAATGTACTTTTCTCTTCCAAGTTGATATGACCAAGAAGGGGAACATGAAATTACAAATATTTATTAAAGTAATAATACGCTGTTGCGTTCACTTTGCCGAGCGTCCATAGCAGGAATTAGCTGCTTTTCCAGTACACTTTCAAATGACATATTATTACATGATATTATACAACCGGGCAAAGATCCAAACCGGGGATAAACAGTTAATCATCAATATTTACTGACAAATAACGGAAGAAATTTCGGGAATACGGTCAATTCGCTAGACTGTAAACTCGTAAACAAATGTTTCCTTCTGACTTCGGCTGGCAGGAGGCGCCTTGTTTATTCCAGATTATGAAGTCCGTCTGCGTTGCGAACTGTCATGGGTTTGATCCATAGCCGTGTCATATCAAATCCAGGGGCTGTATACACCATCCACTCAAAATTTCACTCCTGGTCTTATTCTAGATTTAGAAATTAACGCAGTTTGTGACTGGCCAAACCATCTGGTTTAAACAATTAGAAATTTTGTTATTTTCAAGTTTACAAAATTCTTGAGAATTTCGCCAATGTTATCAAGAATGGTTGGTAAATACGGACCCAGGACACTATGCATGACTCTATGGATCGACGTCAAAATTATGTTGATTTTGCATAAATCTCCCAACGAATATAAAAAAAAAATCAGATTTAGACTTTCACTGGATACAGTATTATTGTCTTGTATATCATACATCAATTCCGTCCAGACTGTACGCAAACATTTGTCAAATGAGTCACTCCTGGACAAAACAAAATAACACTGCCAGAAGCTTTATTTCTTGGGCTTTATTTCTCCTTCGCCCCATTGTCCGAATTTCGCCATTTTTTTCAACACATACGAAATGCTTTCTGCAATAAAATTATCCAGCAAATAATTTTAAAAACATTGCTCAAACTAGAGAAATAATGACAAAAAACCAACAGTCTTTCTGTCAAAATATTTTTTACAACATAATTCATTTCTTAGAGCAAACATCCTGGATTTTATCTTAAGAAATAATTATTATTTCTAGGGAAACACTTTCCAGCTCTACAAGTCTCGGTAAAATTGATCTATGAAATCATGGCGTTTCTTTTTGTAGGCCTTTTGACATAAATGATTGCAATGGTGTTCGCATTTTCTCTAATGCAGAAGTTTACATGTACATGTACAAGTACTTATGTAAATTAGGCACAACGTTGTAAAGTTTTCAAATATTTTGACACAGTTTTGAAGATGAAATTGTCGCATTTACTCTCAAATGTCATTAATCACTCATAGATCTGATTGGGCTCTTTGGTCGTATTGAGCAGAGAAGCAATGTATTTGTTTAATTTTGGCGATAGATGGGGGCTTCTACAGGACAGACTTTCTAAACGACTAGAAGCTGTTTTTGACCCTTTATCAAACGTTCCCGAGAATTAACGATCTAGAATTTGGAGAATTTTAAAAGGAGAAAACGCTGGCAGCCACAATGTTTTAACTCCATTTGTGATACATTTTTCATTATTTGAACCACAATCATTTTGTCGTCAGCAAATGCTTTCAACATAGACAGGTCTCAAATGCTGTCTGCTGGTTAAGTGTTAAATACAAAAACAAATAAATCATCTAAGTATTGAAGCGACGACCGATCATAGAATTTGTGCTCGTAAAACTCTGCATCTTTCACAGTAAAAATTGACATTTATGATTATAATCAAATAAATCTAATTGAAATAAAACGTGCGTGCGTGTCTTTATTTTTCTGTATCTTTTAATGACTCTTTTCCCAAACGATCCTGTGTTAAAACAATGCATAGGAAGAAGGTTTATATAACTGAATGGGAAAAGGAGAAAACATGGTGACTTTATTTTTTTTCTTTTCTCGGGATGTATTCTACCCTTTCAGGGACTGATCCTAACATTTGAGCCGCATATACTTTATTGTCTGCAAATGCTTTCTATGTAGAGAAGCCTAAAAGCTTGTTGTCTGGTAGAAAATTAACCAATCTATCAATTTATAAATAATATAATTATGAAAGTAATGACAGCTATAACAGGAAATAATATAATGATGATAATAATACTGACAACAACAACAACAATAACAACAGTAAATAATAACGATAATAGTATAATAATAATAATAATAACGAAAAATTGTGGGAACTCACATATTTATCCTATTCACCAATCCAGTAAGACAATAACTGCTAGTACCAGACTTGACAATATTTCAGACTCAAGGAAGTAGCGAGGTTTTATATATAAAATATGACATGTATTATAAATGGATAAAGTTGAATTCAATCACTCAACGTCCTCCTACAAGATTTTGTCTACCGATTTTCCCGTCCTTTATGTACTATTATAAATTTTATAACTCGAACTTTTTCCCGCGTTAACCTTTTTATAGCCTTGACTGTTCCCGCCATTACCTGATAAATGTTTGTCTTTACGATTATCTCAATCCCTTTTCATGCAATCCCTAGTTTTGATGACCTTGAGAAAATAAGCTTTTGAAAAAAGTTGTGGAAAAAAAAGAAAACACTGGTAACAAGATTTTCCCTTTTCCCACAATGCTTTCTAACCATAAGACGACAACCCCAATAATTTGTCGTCTGTAAATGGTTTCAGTTTGGGCAGGTACATGTGTATAAAAGTTCGTCATCTGGTAGAGTTAACAAATGTCTGTAAGCTAATGAACTTTTGCAGACGACCTTTCATTATTCTTGCTGAGGACCACTTTTGAAAAGATTGTTACTCATGGCAAGTAATTTCCACTTTTGCCACAGTATTTTCTCTTGTATCCTTAGAATTAATGATTGATTCATATTAGCTGTACCTATTGCACTAACATGTTTTCTAGGTCTTCTCTGCAAATTTGCTTAAAGAGGCCATGTATTAATGGGGGCAAATCAGACTTTTTCGTATCAAGCCAAACTTTGAATGAAATAAGCAATAAAAGCAATGAATACGAGAGAGATGTGTAAGAGAACGACATTTTGTAATGCTCTTTTCCTTGGTGGGATAGATATATTTAGACTTCGCGTTAGAATTTCGCAAAGAACAATGGGCATGTCAAATGATCAATAACACGCGTCAAAAAAGGTTCTATGACGTCACATCTGGTCGTATAAAAGTAGAGGGAGCTTTCATGATTGCAAAACTATCATCATGTTATTTAAATACTAAGTCTACTCCTCTTGTTAATTGAAAATAACCTTTCAGTTTCTTAACGCTTGCAATGAAAAAATACGAGTCGTTCTCTGTGAAAAGGGGGTTAAATGCATCCACAAAAAGTATCGACCCATGTCAGCCTGAGCAGTCCGCGCAGGCTGACCTTGGTCGAAACTTTTTGCTGGTGATAAATTAATTGGACGTCAGATGACCATTCTCTCTCACTATTCAGCCGGCAGTAGAGAAATTGGATCCATATTTTATGACCACTTTGTTGGTATAATGCATTACGAAGATGCATTCGACGCCCTTTTTTACAGAGCACGGCTCATAAACATGTAGTAGAATCCATCAATGTTTCATACGGAACTTTTATTTACAGTAACACATATGAATATGCCTTAACTCATAGAACTTTTCAGGACAGTATTCATTTTATTCAGCATCGATTCATGCCGATTATTTAAAGTTTTCTCGAATGTTTTTCAGTTGTCAACAACAATTTTGTTTTAAAAAAAAATAATGACACGGTTAGTTTGAGGCATGTGCGAAAAAAAAGCTCTTCAAATACAATGACAAGTGATACCTGACAAATTCCATAAGTGGTCATTTCATTTTCTTGGACATTATGTCTTATGCATTCTGTATGCTTGATGCGTTGGTATTTGGCATCTAACCATTTGCAATAGACCATTCTGAGCTTTTACGACCCTAAGGCAAACTGCCTTTAGAAATATGGGAAAAGAAGAGAATGCCTTCACCCTTTCTTAGACAAGTTACAAATCATCTTATAATGCTGTAGGAGGTTGGGTTGGAAAACGAGAAAAAGTGGGCAAACCAGTATTTTCTCCCTATCCCACAAAGTTTTCCACCCTTTCAAAGTCAAATTAAATAACTCGTGCCACATCCATTTTGTCGCCTGCAGATTTTTACGAATATGGACAAATCTAAAGTACTATCGCCCCGGTATAAATTAAAGAACATTCCCGGAGACTATTTATACGTGGGTACTTCAACAAGTTCTTGGCCTCATACGGCCTTCAACACGTGAAAAGGGGCATTCGGACATTTGTGTAAAGTGTCGTTTCGGATCAGCCTGCGCAGTCCGCGCAGGCTAATCCGAAACGACACTTTCCGTTTTTATGTAATTTTCTGTTTTGCGCAAGTCTACTGTAGCACAAAATCTAATGTAGTCGTAAAGTGCCGTCTCGGATTAGCCTGCGCGGACTGCGCAGGCTGATCCGAGACGACACTTTACGCATATGTCCGAATGCCCCTTTTCTCGTGTTGCACGCCATATAGAAACAACAGAATTGCTATTTTTGAGATCAGTTGTATTAAAAGGTCTAATAACTTTCAATAAATTCTGATGTATCTGCATAGTCATGTGATATAAGCGTAATGCGAATACGACAGCGATTTCGATCTGGTATTCTGTTGCTGCAGGACAACACTGAAGTCCACACAGCACAAGTGGTGGTAGCTGCCGTTGAAAGATGTAGCTTCGAACTGTTGCTCTATGCGCCTTTCGCCACGGATCCTGGACCCTTTGACTTCTGCCTTTACCACAAACTGAAATTCAACCTTTCTGTTCGCCACTTTCAAAGTGGCATTAACGTCACCAGTGCTGTCTTAGAGTATCCCGAAGTACAATATCACCCTGGAGAGACCTTACGTTCCACATTCGCTAGCCAAGGTGACGATCACTACATGGATCTCCACGTAGTGATCGTCACCTTGGCTAGTGAATATGCTTACGTTCTTGCTCCAGATCAACGTCCTGTCAATTGAACGTACCCGCTCAAGGTAAAAACATGGCCGCGCCCTAGAATTTTGCTAGGTAAGCACCAAAACGTGCTTCTTTGACAGTCAGATGAATAGATATGCAGTGGACGGTTGTCGCACGGAACATCTGGAATGTCAGTGCATATTTCTGTGTTGTTCGTTTGGTGGTTGGTAGTTTGTTGAAGACGTTTAATCCGACAAACTTCGGTCAGCGACTATGATTTCTGGAAAATCAACACGCGGAAGTCAGCAAAAAGCTTTGTTAAACATACAAACCCGATATTCTGAAGTTTGTGCTCTGCCAAGTGATTTTTATATGCTTTATTCGCCACAGTTCTAAACAAAAAATATACGATGTTCATTATCGAGCAACTTTCTGTCATTTTTTATAGGCAACGCTCCACGCTCTAAAACTCAATAAAACGATCCAGCTCCTGAGTTGAAACAGAGTACGATATTACTCGTATAAGCGATTGTCTACGAGTTTAATCAAACAATTTGTCTTTTTTGATCAATATGTATAACTGTCTGTCTGTCCGTCTTTCGGTCTTTCTGTCAGTCAGGTTTCTTGTTCTGATTTTTGATGCTTTTGAAATGAAATGTCATTATATACATGAAGAGCTTGATGACAGACAGTATCATGCAAAAGATCCATAACTATCATAACTATCATGAACAAGATCCATAACTACATGTACATGTACATGTATTATAACTATCATCTTCGATATCGTCATCACAAGACTCCTCTTCGTTAATGTAAATTAATAATAATGATCATCAACGAACAACCAACCATATGCCTTGTCAGCTGCACACCAAAAAGCATCTAGTTATATCTAATTCTATGAATTATTAAATATGTATAGATCTTTTTACACCTTTGCAAAACAGTAGACCCTAATTAGACCTTAAAGTAGCTTACGAATGTCGAATGACGAATTTGTTTCAAATTAACAAGCCGTTTTTTTGTGAAATACACTATATAGATGCATAGTTTGTGATTTTTTGCATGAAAACAGACCCGGTAAATTTTTATATCTTTTAGCACCAGAAAACGACATAGGCAAATAATGCAGTTCCAGATCAGCCGCTATCGAAGCTGGCGGTGCCTAGCTAGCTGATCATGAGATTTCACTATTTGCGTGTAGTGTTACTATAGATAAGGGGTAAAAAAAAAAAACGAACTCATGTGATTATTTACGGCAGGTTTTTTAAAAGTATTTTCATATTTTCATACTGAAAGAAATCATGTTGCAGACGACTTTTTTTTTTATTTAACACCCAAAGGATTACTACTTCGTACATTTAAAACGCTCATTTACAAATCATGTATGTTTTGTTTTCAGGTAAAATGTGAAAACGATGGGGAAAAGGATGGAGACAAATCTTTGGCTTAATAAGCCAAAAAGGCGACCAAATATGCCCAATGTTCTGCGTAGTATTCTACATCAGTTTATTTAAATTAGATAATATTTGGTAAAGGGTTAAAACATACAGGTTTTACAGTAGGCTGTGTAAAATACGTTCACTAACCACAACACCAAATAAAGATAAAAATGTAACCTTGGAGATGTGGCTAGGCCACAGTGTTGAACACTGCACTTGTTCTTTTGGGCTGTATTATATTCCTCTAGAATTTACTACTTAGCCTCAAACTAATACATAAACCGATGTCTATAGATGTTCAGCTGATTTGGAATATATAGTTGGTCGTTCATAATGATAATTATTGCTATTATCAACGATGACAAACCTATGGATGTGACCACGATAATTAATATAGAATTTTGACCAAATTGACAAAATTGTTTACTGTAACAGGAAGACACGCTTACCGTGTATCAGCTCAGGAGCTGGATCGTCGTATTGAATTTAGGAGCATGTTACGTTGTAATGCAAAAATGGTGAAATATCGCTTTATAATAGCAATGTATTTTTTTTTTTTTTTTTGTTTAAAGTTGTGTGGAATAATCATTATATAGGTCATTTGACACGGTACACACTTCAGAATATCGAGTGTATATGTTTTATAGAGGTTTTTGGAGACTCCAAGTGTTGATTTTCCAGAAATCGTAGTCGCCGATGGAAGTTTGTCGGATTAAACGTCTTCAACAAACGATTAACCACCAAAAGAACTACAGACTAAAGTGCACTGACATCCCAGACATTCCGTGCGACAACCTTTAACAGCATATCTATTCATTAACATGTCAAAAAAACTATGTTTTTGTGCTTACCTTGCAAAATCTTATGGGCGCGGCCATGTTTTTACCTTGAGCGGGTACGTTCCACTGACAGGAGCAGTAACGTTGATCTGGAGCAAGAATGTAAGGTCTCTCCAGGGTGAATATTAGTTGTACGGTCAGGTGGCAGGGGACTTGGAAACTTGTTCACAGCTGTGGTGAATCATGCCACCTGACCGTACAAGGAATTTATTATACTGCAAAGTTTTACCATTCCAACGTGTGTTAAGCGAATTTTACTTGTTTTTTGGTTTCAAAAATTGAGTACGCTGACGAAGTAGAATTTCCCTTCTGAGTGCACCAATTCAATGAAAACTGACGTCACTGGGAACTGACGTCACTGAAACCTTGGTAAAACGTGCAGTTTGGTGCATAATCTTGATGTTAATCTTGATCGACGCCGCCATTTTGGATGTTGTGTTGAAAGTGTAGTCATGTATACAAGGCTCCCGAAAGGGAAACTGCTTTTACGTTGGTTTTGACAGTGTACATGATATATATGTTCGGGCATATCATTCAATCAGATCACGAGAAATTTCTTTGCTGTATAATAATATGTAACTTTCCTCTTGAAGCACAATATGTAACTTCTTCTTGAAGCACAATACGTAACCCTCTTCCAGGAAGGGATTGCAAACATCGAAGTGTATTAAAGTTCGAGGAGACTATGTTGAAAAATAATGCATAATGACCTACACTGGCGTATTCCTAGAGAGGACGAGAACTTTTTGGAGTGCCTCATACCTCATTTGCTTTCCACGAACTGGAGAGGATTGTCAACACCTATTGCATCCATAACCATTTACTGCACGGGTTATATTTAACCCTACAAAATTGTCACAAAGAATATAAGGGACAAACATTTCAAGGACAGGAAAACATTGTTTGAAATTTGGAAAACTTTATAGGAAAAAAGGGGGGAAATGTTACAGGCAATTGGTCCTTTTCCCACAATGTTTTATCAAAACTTTTAACTTAAGGGTCGCAGTTAAAAAGGTGAGTTTTCTGCAAAGTAATAGCTAAACCACAGAAATCTCGTGGTCGACAAAAAAAAAAATAATAATTTGAAAAACACCTTTTTTGTTGCTGTTGTTTTTCTTTAATTTTCCATAAATAACTAAACAAATTATGTAAATAGAAAGACAGCAATCTTAGATTGTTCAGCCAGAACATGATTATACATTGACCGATACGTGAGCAAAACGTCTAAAATTGTAATATACAGAACAGTTTTGAGTTTATTTGAATCATCATTTTAGCAGTTTCGTAGATTATTCGTTTTGTAAATCATTATGGTACTCTTATAACTGAGAGAACAATATTAGAATATTGCAGAAACATTTACTTTTCACTGAAATGTCTGTTTTATTAGGGTAAGCTAAAACAGTTTAAACCATGATATCACGGGAAATATCGTGCGATTCTGTAGAGTTTGATCTTAATACAAACTCACCAAAATGTTGCTACAACTCTTTTCCAAACGACAAAATGTTAGACTTGTCCATCCGAACTGAACGCCTGTACAGATAACAAATTGGAGATGGCTCAAACAATGGGTTTTGTCTTTGAAAGGATAGGAAACATTGTGGGAAAAAGAGAAAATGCTGGTTACAAGCAGCTTCTCTCTTTACAACAATGTTTTCCACAGACTTCTTCCACAATGTCGTTAAACCCCCGGATTTATTGATAAAAGATTAATCAAAGTACGAGATGAATTGTTCATACTTTTATCAAAAGTGACTCACGGTCTATCCTTTCAAGCCGTAATTGCGGATTTAGCCCTCACGACGTCCGGATGTACACCGTGTGAAACGGTATATTGTCCTGTTGAACTTAAATTGGGCTCAGTCTGAAATACTACGGACAATAAGTAAATCAATTATAACGAGGTGTAGCTCTTTACCAAACACCACAGTATTGTAGCGATCCTGAGATTTTAGCATTTAAGACTTTTGCTGAAGAAGGAGAAAACGTTGGTAAACATTATTTTCTCCTTTTCCGACAGCGTTCTTCTACTCTTTGAATGTTAAAATTCGTGTTATTGAGTAACATTTAATTTGTCGTCTGCAAATGCTTTGAATTTGGACAAGCCTAAAACTTTGTCGTCTGGTAAAGAGTTAGTACTCGGGTTTCCAGCTGTGTGTTGTACACAAGGCTCATACAAAGGTTTCTCATTCTGTTACTAACTATTGTCCAATACAAACCTGCTGCGCTAAAACTGCCTCAAACAGAGCACAACAAAACTTTCGGCTCCTTTTGATTCATTCAGAGCAAATCTCCGGACGCCTGATCATCAAAGAGAAGCATAGAGGACAGCCTTTCTTTACATCTATTAGTACATTTGTAGAGGTACGTCCTGGTACTGTTGGGGTGACTTAACTCTTAAGCTTTTACCAAACGACAGAATTTTAGACTTGCCCAAATTGAAAGCCTTTGCAGACGACAAAATGAGTGTGACTCAAAAATGGAAATTCACCTTTAGAGGGTAGAAAACATTGTGGGAAAAGGTTACCATTGTGGGAAAAGGTTGCTGGTTACCAGCATTTTCTCCTTTTCCCACAATCTTTTCAAGAGCCCTCTTGGTTAGGGTCGTTAGAACTCGGGACTGTGTTGTAAAGAATTAATCAGGCGAAAAAAAGATTTACACTCTTTGCAAAGAGGAGTAAATGTATTCGACGTGTCTTTGAAAGGGCAGAAAATATTGCTGGAAAAGGAGCTTTTTCCCACAATGTCCTCAAAGGCTTTCGACATTTTCGTTCAACTCAAGGCCGCGTGGCAAAGAGGTGAAAACTATAGGTTCGGGTGGCCCCCACAAGACAGCCTAATCTACCATGAACAGAGGTTTAATAAAGGCTTAAATCTCGTAATGACTAATTCTCAGTATTCGTATAAAAATGGTCGAAAAGAGCTAAGTTCAACTATCAAGATTTTGAAAAATGCGTCGAGAGTTTGATTTTTATGCTAGATCACCACTTCAAATTTTAATTACGATCTTCGCAACACAAGATAATAACTGTGTCCTCGCTAGCGCTAGCATAGTAATAAGGGAAATACTTGCAGCAGCTGAAGATGGTCGGCTGTAGCCCCAGGGTCATTGTAAGGGGTATTGCTTTATTTTACAAGCTTTTAATAAAATACTGTGCAGACCTTTTAGGCTTTTGCTTTTCAATTTCACAGAAAACGTGAAACTAGGCACAACGTAACAATGCTGTAGAGCGGTACAACGGCATAAGCACGTCGACTGAATGACGGTCTTGTGTTTGGTGCACGTCGCAACAGGTATCAGTGCGCAAAGTTGAGAGCTCTATTTCATCACATTAATCTTCATTCAAAGCTTTCGAGACAGTTCTTTATCTACCTAGCCCTACAACGACAGCGTGTGAAAGTGTAGTGAAGCCATAGTATATTAAATCACGCGTGTAATATACGAGCTGCTATTGTGGCGGTGGGGGTGGAACATTAACATATAATTTACGAGGTCCTGGAACACAACGATGGTTTGTTTGCGTTGGTGGTCAGTCAGATGTACTTGTGACACGACCACAACTATTAACCCTTTGAGCACCATGAAAACATAACATACATTTTCAGTCTCAAGACACGTCTCAAATAATTACAAAACCAAGGTTGCTTTTGCCTAGCCTGAATGTCTCAGCAAAGCGGACAGTGTATATTATAGATTAGCCTTCAAATCTTCTGTAGTCTAATCTCAATCGTAACTGACCGCAAAAGTAACAAAATTTGTGAAGGGCGCTTTAAGGGTTAACTCTTTACCAGACGACAAAACAAAGGACTGCTCCATATTTAAAGTATATGCGGACCACACTAACAGAATGGATCAAATGACAGGATTTTTTTTTTCTTTGAAATGATACACATTCTTGGAAAAATGGAGACTATGCTGTTTATCAGCATTTTCCTTCTAAAAGAATTTAACAATATTTTCTAAGAGGTTTCCTCAGTAGAGTCGCAGAAACACGGGACCATTTGGCGAAGAAGTTTGAATTTTTTTTTTATGGCGAAAGACCCCAGTTGTCCGTAATGGTCGGTAGGTGGAGGGTCTATGTCCACGAGATCAACTTTTTGTCAATTGTTCGTGAACTTTTCACGGCTTACGGTCCCTTTGATCTGGGACCGTACTCACCAACCATTCTCACAAATGAACATTCTTATTCTTTAAATATGAGATTTTCTAAATTCAAAAGTAACACAACTTCTGTGTTAACCAAATGGTTTAGCCAATCAGAAGTTGGGTTACTTTCCAATTTACAAAATTCTGGAGAATAAGACTAAGAATGTTCTGAAGATGGTGAAGAGGGTCACGGACCTTTCTCGGTACATACAAAGAGTCGAGCCTGGTAGCCCAGTAGTAACGTTCACAACTTGAAACCAGGAGGTCGCTGGCTTGAATCCAAGGCTTAGCCAAATTCTTTCCGAGTATTGATGATTGTTATTTTAACACGATTCATTTCTCTATTGCCGCCGATAATTTCATCGACGATGGTTATGAGGTAAAAGAGTTGGTGGCCCAGAAGAATACTGTGCGTAGAACTGGCAAAAAGTTACTCCAGAAAACTATGGATAGTTGGACTGTCCGCCGCGATATAATTGGTTTAATGTAAATGATGTTGAAAACGGCGTTAAACACCATAAAAAGGAACAAGCAAACAAACAACAGCCAAATAAACAAACCAAGTAAAGAAGTCGTCATGCACAGTGAAAGTAAATGCACATTCCTGATTGAGTCATACCATAGTATCTTGCAAGGAAGGGGTTGAAAAAACATTAATTTGAACGCGAATCTTCTAATATCTTAGATAGGTCTTCCCTAAAAAATGCAAATATTGGTCTGTTCTAATCGGAAAAGATAAGAATTTTGCGCAGTAAACCCTAAATACAATCAGATATTCAAGATACATCTATGCTCGTTTTCAGCCAGTTTTTAACCCATTTCATCTTTATTTTATCAAGCTATAATTTAATCATTCTTGTATCTTCATGACAAATGTTGCCCCTGACTGTTGCAGGGTTGCATAGATTATAACCGATAGAAAATGCATTTCATTATCGTGAAGCCATCAATGAAATCACTGTTGTGATGTATCCAGTTTAAATAAGATTTCCGATATATGCATTTATCCCTTACACAATACATATTGATAATTTATCTATGTTTACATAGCTGATTAAATTTTGAACCATTCTACAGTATATAAAATTGTTTACATCGTTTTTTCTCTCTGGCTGTTAGGGTGTTTCTTTAACGTTTGACCAAAGCAAACAATTTTACACATATCCATGCTGATAGAATTTACAGACGACAAAAATGTAACTAATTTGATGGAAATTATCTTAAAAAAGGGTAAAAAATATGGTGAAAAAAGAGGAGAAATGCTTGTAACAAACATCTACCCTTTTCCCACTATGTTTTTCTACCCTACCAAAAGCAAGTCAATTCAGTTGGATTAAAATGAATTTGTTATCTGCAAATGCTTTCAAGTAGAACAAGTCCAAGATTCTGTAGTTTGCTAAAGAGTTTAATCATAATTCTTGTTGATTACCTACGGTATATTTTCAGATAAAATTTGCAAAGCTGTATGCTGAGAAATTTATGTCGATAAAGTCAAGTCTAGCTTGTGTTAAGCAAGCGCCTAAGCGATACTCAAAAAGTGCTTCCTTTAAGGCTTGGTCAGACCGGCTAACGGATATGTAACGGGGGGGTAAACGGACAAAAACATGCAGAATTTGGTTATCCGGTGACAAAATTCATCTCCTCTGCCGCTCGAGGCTCACGCGATCGGTGTGTGGAGCGAGGAAGCCACACAATGACCGCACGAGTACCGCACATGTAACGGAAAAGAACGCACGTTTAATGGATATGTACAGGATAATAAACGGTCTATTAACGGATATCACCGTACGAATAAGGGACTTGTACCGGATAAAACGGAAGTGCAACGCATGAGAACCGGACAAAACGTTCTTCCAACTTACGATGAACGGAAATGTACCGAACACCAACGTACGAGGAACGTAACGGTCACGTGACATGCCGAGGGTATAAATTGTCAGATGCATCCAAAGTTTAAGCCTTGGTCACACCGAGCTAACGGACGAGTAACGGATAAAAAATCATTTCATCCGTTCGTGTCCGTTCGTATCCGTTTTATGTCCGTTTCTTATCCGGTGAATCCGCTACTTGTCCGGCGATGTCCGTTCCGTCCGGTGGGAAGTTTTGAACATGCTCAAAACTTCCCACCGGACGGAACGGACATCGGCGGACATCGCCGGACAAGTAGCGGATTCACCGGATAAGAAACGGACATAAAACGGATACGAACGGACACTAACGGATGAAATGATTTTTTATCCGTTACTCGTCCGTTAGCTCGGTGTGACCAAGGCTTAAGACAGGTACATGCTAGTACAGGTACATCTCAACGTATTCGCTCTTTCTGGGAATTCGTTTTATGCTTGCTTAATACAAGGTACTGGCTTGATGGAGATGACCATTAGGACAGGTTTTACTGTATTTAGTTGATCCACGTATCGGATTTATATCAAGCTAGTGCTAGAAATAAGTGTTGTTTTTTTTTACCTATCTAAAATAATTCATTCTTAAGGAAAAAAACATTCTGCCATTGAAAAGTGGGTCCAAACGATAAAAAAAGGTTATTGATAGAAGAATTAAACCTGTCGTAAAACCAAAATGTAAAGTTCTATGCTTTTCATAATAGAATAATAAAACACTCATTCTCAAATTCATTGCTTGCAACATTTTCAAATCAGCACCATTCGCCTTTATCTTTCCAGAAAGAACACGTAACCAGAAATGACGTTTGTAACGTTTGCTGCAATTGTTTGTCGTTTGCGGTTTCCCGCATCGATAATTTGAGATCAAACTTATGTAAATGAGTTCGTTTTTTTTTACGCTGTTACACGCTAAATTTGACGTTTTACCAAATTCTTAATACACTTATGAGAAAATATACTTCTTATTATAAGCAGACATTCTTATTATAAGAGAGAAATATTTGTTGTTTCCAATGCTTCAAATAACATGTAAAGGTTTTTCATATCATACCGGGTGTGTATGTGTTACACAATTATTAGGTTGCCCATTAAATTTTGTTCAAAATGTATCACTAGCTGACGTTACGTCAGTACTATCTTGCGAAGATTCTAGAGATAACAAATGACTGTCAATGATAACATGGGGCTATACGTATGTTTTTTAACCCGGCAGTGCTATTTAACATAGCATGCTAGCTCACAAAATAATACCTATGAATTAGTTGTCAACGAGATCGTTCCAAATAAGTTTTACTGGTAAGACAATGCATAGAAATACGGGTATAGGTATCCAGATGACATTCTGAACACATTTATATTGATATAAACAAGACAAATGGTTTTGAAATTAACATGAACTGATATTGCTGTTTAAACTATTGTTTTATACCAAGTTAGTGATGCACCGTCACTCTAATTTAGTTTAAAACAAAATATCATTTCATATTAACTTCAAAACAATTGTTTTGTTTCCATCGATTTGTAAACAGAATACCATCAGGTTGTTGTATATCAAAAGATGCATATTATATACGACCCATGCTCTGGCAAAAGGAAATTTAATGCTTCTCCATGATGCTTTATACCAAGCAAGTCATAACAAAAATTAAAGATAGCAAAAAGTTTCAGTCAATGTCAGTCTTCGTAGACTTCGTAGGCTGAAAAGGGTCGATACTTTTTTCCAGGTGCATTTTACCCCCATTAACAGATAATGGCCCATGAATATAACAAGAATACAAGGACTGACAACAAAAAGCGGATTTGTTTTATTTCTTATATTTGGAATCTTGAGTGATGTGTCACCGTCTATAAACAGATTCGATGGTAGAAAATGCCGATCAGCAAAAACTACAAACAATGACAGCTATAACTATACTTCTATGCATACACATGGAGTTCCGATAAAAAACCGCATGGTCCTGCCATGATGGATAGAACAACAAAATGTCGGTGTAAGTCCATAGATTAACTCGGCCCCATGACGCGGACTGACCAGAATGTGGTCGATTTATTTCATTGGCCACCACAAATATGGTCCTAGTGCAAACCCATTACTCATCCTGTCAGAAACAGACAGTTTACACTTTTCATCATATTCAAGCCAGGAGACTGCTCGGCAGACGCTTATACCTTTTACATGCAATTACTTTGTCGGACGAAATTACTGGCTGTTTCAATGCTTTATCCTCTTCTTCGAAAATCTAAATGTTTATTCTTCCGTGCATGATTGGTCATATGATATTCTTAAATAGCATTTTAACATACAAAAGTCTTTCTCCAAAAATCAGTCCACGGTTTATCAAACGTAAACAGAAATTTTGAGGGTAGTTTGGTTTAAGAGAAGTTTTATTCTATCAGAAGTTATTGCTCGTGTCTTGAACAGTTGTACTCTACAAACTCCGATATTGAATTATTACTGCATAACACAGAGAAGGATATGCGCCATCTCGACCATCAGACGCCAAGAATTTCCATGAGTCTGGTTGCTTTTACTGAAGAATGCACAGAGCATAAAGTCTCATCGAAGATCCACGTTGTAACATAGTTTGTGTGACATTTTAACCCTTATCCTCCAAAAAAAGTGAATGAAACTTTCAAGCCGATAGTAAAACACCAAATTTTGATATTTCAAAAGTATTTTTTGGGGAAAAATATGTCATTTTCGGACAGTGTATATAAAAGATCAGACTGCACGTTCTGTGCAGTCTTAACTTGATCTACATGGTCAACTAAATGTCAGTGAGTCGTCCTTAGCAGCCGAGGGGTTATTCAAAACTGGCTTTCGAATTTCAATGGTGGTGTTACACTGAGTAAATATGTAGCTTTCATTAGTTAATGGCTAGAATGGACTTTTTTAATGTAGTTTTCAGTAATCAATTATTTTCTTTAAACCTCAAAACATCTATCGTGTGCAAGGCTGAATTCTAAACCATCATCCTAAGCATCTTCAAAGCGCTTATAGCGTAAAGTCTCAAGGCGCTCACTAAGATGCACAGCATTACAATCTGACAGTATTACAATCTAAGTTCGATGTTATTGATAGAAGGGCCTCAGAGCATATACCAAATTGTATTATGTACAGAAACTTTTGCCTCAATGTGCTTGCCAAGTTATTAATTAAAAGATTAACTCGAATACCCTCACCGATATAATATATCCATTTCCTTATATAAGTGCCGCAGTTCGCCTTCTAAAGAACTTGTATAGGTATCAGCCACAGGCGTTTGTTTTATGACGAACCTTGCCATCTATATAATGTTATAATAATTTTTAATCGTATGTCTTGGTGTCAAACATGTTACATAATCACATACGAGTATAGTGGTGTGAGTCATGTTATATAGTCACATAGCTTGGTGTCAAACATGTTATATAATCACATATCTTGGTGTCAAACATATTATTTAATTACATAACTCGGTGTCAATCATGTTATATAATCACATCTTTTAGTACCGATTATATTATATATTCAGATATTATGGTCAAGAAACATGTAGTATAGTCACATGTCTTTGGTGTCAAAGTAAAGTCATTCAGTAAGTGGGATTGGTATCTTGTACATCAAACAATTTCCCTATCTTAATGATTTCAATGTCTAAAGAAGAATATTAAAATGCAAAATGGGGATCTTACATGTAAACTATAAATTATAACAAACACAAACAGGATGTTTGAAGTAGATCTACTGAAAAAAAGTTATTCTTAAAACCTATTTGCCGATGTGTACAACATTCGGCCAATCCACAAATAATACATGATGTCTTCCGAGATATCACTGACTGATACAAGAAGTCAAATAAAAAAAACAAATCATATCAAAAGAATATAAAAAAATAATTTTTTCGAGACAATGTGTAAAAGAGATGAAGAGTTTGTATCAAGCAATTGCTCCACTCAACAAAACAAAGAATACTGTCTGTTTAAACGGCGGAAAACTGGGTTTTGTGGTGGTGATGTTAGAAATAATACATATGAGCTATGCTCTGTGGAAAGTTTGAAAAGGGGGCTTAATGCATCTGCAAAAAGTATCGTCCATGTCAGCCTGCGCAGTCCGCGTAAGCTGACATAGGTCGACACTTTTTGCTCTTTGTAAATTTTCTGCATGTCAAAGGACCATTTAACTTTCTGATCCTGCCTATCGTTAGACTTAATGGATTTTGTTTTTCCATGATTATGTGACGACTTGAATGGTATAATGCAAAATGGAGTTGCATTTAACCCCCTTTTGTCAGAAAATGACTCACATGTAAGTTAAATTAATGCGAGCAGGGCAGAAAATAATAAGCATTGTCGTATCTTGATGGTATAGCAAAAATCTACTTTTTGCTTTTGCTCATTAAAAAACCTTAACGTCATATTACAAGTTCATAACATCATAAATTGATAATATTCGTTGGAATTAGAGTGTTTCTACACAGTTCTCAACAATATTATAAGTGATGTTTACAAGTGTACATCGGTACATTATTCATTGCACCTTTCCATATTGTCAAATCGTACTTTGCAATAGCTATTATATAGGCATAAAGCCTTTCCTGCGGCGACTAGTAAGTCAGTGGTCATGTCACAACATGCGGCATTCATTCAATCTTACAAAAATATTAGACAAACTCTAGGCACATTTAATGTACCCGCAACGTATTGATTAAAATTCATAGTTAATACAAGCTTCGTATGCGGCGCGGCCCAACAGTAGGAGCTCAAATATTGCGTAATAGTAGAATGGGTAATAAATCTATAGTTTATGGGAAAATGGGCGTACCTACATCAATTGTATCTGTCTAGCGATATACGACCGACATTTTCCTAGGTGAAAAAAAAAAATTATAGAAAACTCGCTAGTTCTCCTTGTGACTGCTACAGTCCCTGAACTTCAGGTATATCAAAATTAGGTCAATTTCGTGGCGGGAAAGTGACTGAGTACAGCTGTTAAAAGCCATCGAAGAAGAAAGCATCGACGGAGAGGTACTTAAGCTTTACATACATTTTTCGTGTCAAAATTTGTTTAAAATGACATTAAGTACCACTCGATCCCATTATCAGCAATCGAGACGAGACCATTTTCTATCGTCTTATGTTTAACTGGTACTATCGAACCACTTCCCTCTTACGAAGTTATGACCTTACGTCTGCTGACAATACCTTAGGTGGCTTTTGCTGACAGCATGTCGGGCTTCGTTACCATTTCTATGTGACAGATCTCTATACTATTTCTGTGGGACATACTTGTTTTTTTTTATTATTTGACAGACTTTTCAACAACTTCTGTGCGAAAGACTTCTTAAACATCTTTGTTTGGCCGATTCTTAATCTTTTCTATGTCACAGACAAGTTAACTATTTCTGTGTGAAGGAACTCTGACCACGCTTGTGGCAAGTCAATAGCAATCACTGTGTGACAATTCATTAACGATTTCCGTGTGTGGATTTATTAACCATTTCTGTATTAGGACTTACTTACCTGTGCGACGATTTATTTACCATTTCTGTGTGACGATTGATCGACTATTTCTACGTGACGATATATCAACTTTTTTGTGCGACGATTAATTAACTATTTCAGTGTGACGATTTATGAACCATTTATTTGGTGATTTATTATCCATTTATGAATCATTTCTGTGTGACGATTTATTGACCATATTTGCATGGCAATAAATTAATTACTTCTACGTGACTATATATCAACCATTTTTGTGCGTCGATTTATCAACCATTTCTGTGCGACGATTTATTAACCATTTCTTAGATGATATATCAACAATTTTCGTGTGACGATTGACTAACCATTTCTGCGACGATCTATTAACATTTTTGTGCAACGATTAAATATTCGTTTCCTAGTGCCGATAAGTTACCATTACTGTATGACGATAATGTTAACAGTTTCTGTGTGACGTATAATAATACATTTCTGTGGGAAGATTTATCAATCATTTCTGCGTAACGATAAATTAACTATTTTTGTGTGATGATAAACTAATCCCTTCTTCGTGACAATTTCTGTGTGACGATTTAATAACCATTTCCATGCGACGATTTATCATTCATTTTTTTTTTGCGTGACCACTAATTAACTATTTCTGTGTGACGATAAACTAATCACTTCTGCGTGACATTTCTGTGTAGCGATTTAATAACCATTGCTGTAAAACCGTTTTTTTTAACAATTTCTGTGTGACGATTTAATTACCATTGCTTTGTAACGGTTTATTAACCATTTCTGTGTGACGATTTAAAAACCATTGCTGTGTAACGGTTTTTTTACAATTTCCGTGTGACGATTTAATAACCATTGCTGTGTAACGGTTTTTTTTAAAATTTCTGTGTGACGATTTAATAACCATTGCTGTGTAACGGTTTTTTCTACAATTCCTGTGTGACGATTTAAAAATGATTGCTGTTTAACTGTTTGTTTACCATTTCCGTGTGACGATTTAATAACCATTGCTGTGTAACGGTTTTTTTACCATTTCCGTGTGACGATTTAATAACAATTGCTGTGTAACGGTTTTTTACCATTTCCGTGTGATGCTTTAATAACGGTTGCTGTGTAACAGTTTATTAACCATTTCCGTGTGACGCCTTAATAAACATTGCTGTGTAACGGTTTATTTACCATTTCCGTGTGACGTTTTAATAACCATTGCTGTTAAACGGTTATTTTTAACCATTTCCACATGACGCTTCAATAACCAATGCTGTGTAACGGTTTATTTACCATTTCCGTGTGACGATTTAATAACCTTTGCTCTGTAACGGTTTTTTTACCATTTCAGTGTGACGATTTTATAACTATTCCTGTGTAACGGTTTATTTACCATTTCCGTGTGACGATTTGATAAGGATTGCTGTGTAACGGTTTATTTACCATTTCTGTGTGACGATCTAATAACGATTTCTGTGTAACGGTTTATTTACCATTTCCGTGTGACGATTTAATTAGGATTGCTGTGTAACGGTTTATTTACCTTTTCTCTGTGACGATTTAATAGCCATTGCTGTGTAACAGTTTACTTTCCATTTCTGTGTTACAACATGTTAACCATTTCTGTGTGACGATTTAATAACATTGCTATGTAACGGTTTATTTACCATTTTTGTGTGACGATTTAATAACCATTGCTGTGTAATGGTTTATTTCTCATTCTATGTGACGATTAATCAGTCGTTTCTTTCAACGAGTTTTAGAAATTTCTTTGTGACGATTAATTATTCATTTGTATCTTTGTGACAAATCTATTCTTTACCATTCCTTTGTGAGGGCCTCTCTACTTTTTCACAGTTTAAGTTTTGTTAAGCATTTTGATGCGAGTAACTCGGTGACTATCATAGTGTAAGTGACTTTCTAACCATTCCTGTCTCATAGATTTATTAATCATTTCTGCAGGACAGAAGATCAACCATTTCTGTGTAACGGGCTTTGTACCTTTTTCAGTTAACTGACCAATAAATTATTTCTGTGTGGCTAACATATGAACCATTTCTGTGTTGTAGATATTTTAATCATTTCTGTATGGCAGACCTTTCTTGCTCCAAAAAGTTTGTTTACGTTTAGAGACATTGTTCTTCACTCTTAGCATAAAAAAGAATAACCATTACGACCACATTTTGATTATTAGTATTTTCAAATAGAATACAAACAGTTAACTCTTTACCAAAAGGCAAAATTTTGGACTCAACCAGATTGAAAACATTTGCAGACAACAAATTAAAATGTTACAAAAATGTTTGGATTGTCTTCTGGGTAGAA
The DNA here is from genome assembly GCA_946811185.2 of Hippopus hippopus. Taxonomy (NCBI): domain Eukaryota; kingdom Metazoa; phylum Mollusca; class Bivalvia; order Cardiida; family Cardiidae; genus Hippopus; species Hippopus hippopus. The sequence continues at coordinate 25,217,551 of OX328106.1, read as the reverse complement.
AACATTGTAGAAAAAGGAGAAAATGCTGGTTACCAGCATTTTCTTCTTTTCCCATAATTTTTTCAAAAAGCTTCTTCTTCAGGGTCGTTAAAACACGGGATTGTTTGTTAAAAGGTTAAACAAGCACACTAGGGACATTCGAAATGTGCTTGCATCAAACAGGTGCTTGCTTCGTACATTTCAAGACATTTGCCTCTCCTTAGTACATGCTGCTTGCTTAAGACAGCTGGACACAAACACGTGTTTCAGCTGTATGATTGAATTTAGAATCGTTAAAATCATGTTAGAAAGCGCAAATTTCCAAAATGATGCATGCTAACTTCTATCGGGGAATGTGCTAATTATTGGACCACCAATGAATTGTAAACGTTTTAGTGAAATACGGCTCAAGGGTCCGTATTCACCAACCGTTCTTAAGAGCATTCTTAGTCTGATTCTAGATTTAGAAAGTAAAAGATCATCTGATTGGCTAAACCACTTGGTTTAGCCAATCAGAAGTTGTGTTACTTTAAATTAAGAAAATTATTGAGAATAAGAATAAGAATAAAAACTTTCTTAAGAATTATTGGTTAATGTGGACCCTGGCTTTGTTTAGCATTTATAAAGTTATATTCAGTATGATCAGTACGATACTGCATGCGAAGGGCTAAATGAGTCCATAACATGTTTACACCATACCACCTGCAGACGACCTTTTTCGTCTTGTAGCAATTCTCTTTTGAAAACAATTTGGTGAAACAATAAATTGATCATTATGAAAAAAAAAAACGTTATCTTTAGGCTCAGTAGTTAAAATTGCATTCATGTATACATTTAGTTTCGATCGAAGTTTATTTTGATGATCAAAATTTAAATGTCATGTGCTGCAAATTTGTTTCAGTGTAGACTATTTAACTCTTTACCAGACGGCAAAAATTCAATGTAGAATCGTCCATTCCCAAAGCATTTGCAGACGACTTCTAGAAATGGCTCAGTTGATGAGATATACCTTCAAAAGGTTTGTAAACATTGTTGGAAAATGAAAAAATATTGGTTACAAGTCGACAAAGTTATAGACTTTTCAAAACTGAAAGCATTTGCAGACGACATACTACATGTAGTACATGTAGTTGCTTACATAATGGAATTTTTGAAAATAAAGAAAACATTGTGAGAAAGTAGAAATTGTCGGTGACAAGCAATTTTTCCTTTTCCTCAAAAGGTCTCAGAAATTGTTTGGTACGGCGTTGAGACCAAGATCAGTCGTTACGAGTCGTGGCATCTGATTCACAACGATACAGTTAACCTTTCGAATTAAAGAAGGATAAACTAAATGCACTGGCAATAAGGTGGAAGTCGCTTCTCCTGTTATGGGCCTAGAGATTTAACAGATTCTGCCTAGAAAACGTTTTTCGGACATCATGGAATAAGGGTTCAGCATAAATTTCCTTCAAATCTGACGATTCGTGCAGCATACATGAGTTTGGGAAAGTCTAATAATACTAATCAAAGCATAGAATGAATAGTTCTTCTGCAGTATAATTGATATAAAATAGCTGGCGTAAACGATATAAGGTTCCATATTATGTTAAACAACAATCACCCGTAAATCTGGTAATTGATCGCCAACAGTCATGAAGAACGCTTGTTACTTGGCACTAACTACAAGAAACAACAGACAGGGGAATTGCTAGACAAACTACGGTGTACCATAAGGACTTTCTCTTGATAGGTATAAAATGGATTTCACGATAAAATGAACGCTGTAGTCGGTTTTTATTTTTCGATGTAGCGAAATTCCCTGGCTTTTGACCTACTTTTGGGTACTGATAACGAATGAATACATAGAAATTTGTGATTGGTCAAAAATGTAGGCATGTTTATTCCAAGGGCCCCTGCCTATTTTTTTGTATCATTTCTTTTACTTTTGATGTATGAGAAGTTAGTAGTATGAAATATCTTATCCCTTAACCTTCTAAATAGCTTAAAGGAAATTTTAAAGCCGATCTCAAAATCCTGAATTTGGCTATTTCAAGGTTATCTTTGGAGGAAAAAACATTTCTTTATCGGATAGTGTAGATCTAAGATCAGACTGCACGTTCCGTGCAGTCTGATCTTGATCTACACTCTTCGCAAAATTGAGTCGCGCTTAGCAGCCTTAGGGTTAAAAAGGAATTCTGTCTGTTGATAGACATCTCTTCCACTGCTTTACCTGAATGGAACTGGAATAGAACAGTCCGACTTACAAGGAGTAGATCGGTTATATAATGATAGTGTAGTACATTCTCTATTAGTTACTTCACATGTTATTAAGGATAGGGTACCCTATCGATGCGGGAAAGCAGCGCCTATCGGCCGATCGATTACGGATTACCCGAGTCTCAGCCGAATCCGTACGTTTTTTCGGCGATGAAAGGCGATGTTACACGAATCCCATTAGGGTGCCCTATCCTTAAATAAAAGAAAAAAAAATGATTATTATGGTTCTTTGGTGTGGATAGTGAAAACATTGTAGGGAAAAAAGCGAAAATGCTGCTTACCAGAATCGAAAGTAAATTCCTTTATTCATCCCATATATAATTTTCGCTTGCAAATGATTCCGTTTTCGTCGGTCTAAAATTTTGTCATGTGGCAAAGAGTTAACCCTGTACCACACAATCCAGAGTTTTAGCGACCCCCGAGGAAGAAAGTTTTATGAAAAAGTTGTGGAAAAAGAGGAAAATGTTGGTAACCAGCATTTTCTTCCTTTACCACAAAGATTTTTCCAAGCTTCCAAAAACAAATTTATTTCAGTTTTGAGTCACACCCATTTTGTCGTCTTCAAAATGTTTTCAGTTCTAAAATTTCGATTGGCAAATAGTTAAAAAAGGAGAAATACATTGAAAGTATGTGGTTAGATGGACTGACAGACAAACAGACAGAGGAGCAGGGAACATGTAGAGAGACAGAGAGAGAGAGACACACACACACACACATAGAGAGAGAGAGAGAGGTTCCTGTCAAGGCATTAAATGTTGTCTATAATAGTGGATAAAAAGCAGTTTCTCTACCAGATTCCTAAAAAGTACAGTATTTACTCTACGAATAGACATATCGGCAGGACAGAAAAGATAAAATCGCACCCAATGATAACTTTTCAACAAACAAACAAAAATCTGAAATTATCAAGGGAACCATCCGACATTTTGAACCTACTAAATGAATTTTATTGGATTGGTGAAACCTGTGCAATCAATCGAGAATCAAATAGTGCAGATCAAGATCAGACTGCACTGGCGTGCAGTGTGAGCTTCTTCTACACTATTCGCAAAGAAAAAAAGAGGATGCAATCAGCAGGATTTAGGCTTAGATTCGAAACAACCACGATAAGAACTCAGGTTTTAAAGAGGCTGTCACGCTCGTTAGACTTCTATACTTCTATAGCCTTTAGCGCTTCCGTAGAAATCCGTCTGGATGCGAAAACACAATATATTGAAAACTTAGACACTAGTATGTGATAAGCAGAAAGCAGGCGGACTCCAAACTCTTTGATCTTTCTCGGCATTTTACCTACCAAGCAGACAGGCTGACAATGCATGATTAGAGTAGGGAAAATGTAGAAACCATTTGTACCTAAATCTCACAGGTGGCGCTCGAATGTATTCCTACGCGTCAAGATGTATCCTTCCTCTCGTGGTTGTTTTCACTCAAAACAAAACATTAGGATTCGATATTTTGTTAGGAGAAACTTTTGGCTGCATCTGTGTATTTTGACTTCATACGTGAAAATAAATCATTATTGTTTTCCTAACTGTTAAAATCTGTAAATGTTGCAACGAAAGTTCTAATTGAAAACTAACAGGTTAAAAGAAGTTCCGACCTTATCACAATCTGAAGTTTTCAAATAAATGTATCTTATCAGATTTTCTTAATTAAAGATGCAATAAATATGTACGTGTTATTCTTTTTACCGAGTAGAAGAATTATGACGAAAATTAATCCATTTCTTGGCCTCTGGGTGTATGTGTAAGTCGTAAACTTAAAATACAAAATAATCATTTCTTCGTAGGAGAACTTTTCAGAGTGAAACTGTTCCGTATTTCTTGAATTTATTTCTATAACAAATTCAAGCTTTGCATGATCCCTGTCATTGACCAATATCTAAACTTCTAAATTTGACTAATGAAAATTTCCCTCATAAGTTTACTTTCTATTCTATGACTATGTCTACATAAAAGGGGCATTTTTTTATGTCTAATCTTGACAAGGAGTTGTGTCCCCGAGCGAACTAGTTCCACTACTCAATGTGGCAGTAGGTGATTTGTTCGTTTGTATTGGAGTTAAATGCCGTTTTAATAGCTAAGGTCATATCATGGCGACCAGAGCACCTATGCATGTGTTTCTTGGCTTTCTCACACCAGTACTAACACAGCTTTCTTTCCAGGCTACTTTCTAACATGCATCAGAGGTGAGAGGCACAAAATCGCCGGAAAGAATGATTGCCGCAACCGGGTATCGAACCCGCAACAAGAGGCAATAGGTAAAAACCATCAACAAGAAAAGAAACTTTCGTAGAAGTGGAAGGGAAAATGTATTCACTTCATAGGATACGTTGCCTATAAAAGTAGTCCTAGATTTCTGAAAGTAACGTTCTGCGACTAACTCGGTGACTATCACATTGTAAGTGACTTTGTAACCAATTCTGGCTCATAGATTTATTAATCATTTCTGCGGGACAGAACATCAACCATTTCTGTGCAACGGGCTTTTCTTTTAGTTTAAGTAACCAATAAATCATTTCCGTGTGAATAACAAGGAAGGTCTGAAGAAAAGAAACGAACGAACGAAGATGATGATGATGATGATGATTATGATCTGGTATTAATGAAAAGCAATGATGATAACGACGAAGATTCAATATCACACAACTCTTGGATGTGTTGGTTTTTTTTTTTCCCTTTTATATATATGTGTGTGGGTTGGTGGCCTTTATGTACAAAATAATTTGAACTTGAACTTTAAATCTTACTCTTTTTTTTTTCTCTCTCTCAATTTCCAAGTCATGCAACTGTCAAGCAATCAAATGGTTAGGCCTTTCGCTCTTTTCTGAATCAAAAATAAGACCAGAATTCAGTTTATAAATGGTCGGTGAATACAGGCACTGGTCTGATTTTAAAAAAAAGACGGAGTGACCAATTTCATCTTGATCTAAATCAATTAAAATATCTTCAGTGGTTTTAGATTTTTACCAAACGACAAAAGCTGTAGACTGGCCCAAGTTGAAAGCATTTGCAGACGACAAATTAAATTAGGCACAGAGGATGGGACAGCAGTAAGAGAATAAAACATTGTGGGAAAAAGGATTAAATGCTTGTAACCAGCATTTAATCCTTTTTCCACAATGTTTTCAAAAACTGTCTTGCTCAACGTCTCTAAAACTCGACACTTTGTAATAAGGGCTTAAACGCTCAAAAGGATAAAAGTATTAAAAAAAACACGCACACACGCTCGAAAAAAATGGCCCCGAGATACTGCGATTTCATAAAGAAAAAGATTTTTTGAGTAACGAATTGAGATTGTAGAGGCAGCATGGTCTGGCAAGGTGACGAAACGTTTGATGGACTTTAACAGGGATTTTTTCTCTGTTGTTCGCGTACTCATTGTGCGTGATTTATGCGTATTTACAAATGGTAGAGAGAGAGAATAGACCCCCACCCTATCTCACATTTGTTTCACTTGTGTCTTCTTGCCAAACTGTGAGTTTTATCTTAACCCTTGACCCTTTCACTGCTGAAGACGCTTTCAACGGCTTTGCAAACGGCATAGGTCAAGATCAGACTGCACAGAACTTGCAGTTCGCTACCTGATGCTGAAGCTTGACTAAATACATATTCAAATGCAGTAGAAATTCAGTTTCAGACCTCTAAAACAAGATCGAATTTTTATTAAGCGGACAGAGAAAGATCTTAAACTCTTTACCAAGCGACAAAATTTTAGACTTGTCCAAATTCAAAGCATTTGCAGACGACAAGTTAATTCTGGCTCACATTATGGAATTTCGCCTTGATAGGATAAAAAACTTTGTGGGAAAAGTACCAAATGCTGACTGCCAGCATTTTCTTCTTTTTACGAAATGTTTTCAAAGGCCTTCCTTTCTCCAGTCTTGTTAAAACTCGGGATTGTGTGGCAAAGGTTAACCTCCAAGAAATTTTAAATAACGCTACTAATCCAGTGGCCTAGCCCCGGTAGCGCAGTCGGTAGCGTACAGGACTTGAGAACGGGTGATCGCTGGATCGAATCCCCAGCTTTGCAAATTTCTTTCCGAGGATTGATGATAGTGATTGCGACAAGACTCAGTCATCTCTTACCGCTGATCATTGTTTCGACGATGGCTAATGCAGCCAGTGGCTTAGGAAGAATGTTGTGTAAAGTACTGGTAAAAGAAATTCCAGGCAAGGAGCACTGGCCGCTGCGATATAACTGGAATAATGTTGAAAATGGCGTTAAACACCATACAATCAGTCTTTGTAATCAAGCAATTTTGTATTGACCGAATTACAGGACTGAGGTATACAGTACACGTCCGAGAGCGAGGGCCTTACTTATACTGTGATAAAATAGTTTTAGACTTTGGTACGATTATAGAAATATAACGTCATCTTTAACACTTAAATAACCTACAATCTCGAGTTTTAAGGACCCCTTAGAAGAAGCCTTTTGAAAACATTGTGGGAAAAGGAGAAAATGCTGGTAACCAGCAGTTACCAGCATTTTCTCCTATTCCCACAATGTTTTCTACCACCTCAAAGACAGGAATCATTCTTTGTGCTATATTTTTTGTCATCTGCAAATGCTTTCAATTTGGCTTAGTCCGAAATTTTGTCGTTTGGTAAAAAGTTCATTATTTCAGCGCCAAATACATTAGCACGACCCCTTTTCTTGGCTGCAAACCCAATCAATTTACACAAAAAAGGGTTGAGTTCGATACCCGGTTGAGGCAAACTTTCTTTCCGACGATAATTCGCCTTTCACTTCTGATTCATGTGAGAAAGTAGTGTCAGTGACTTGGAAAGAAAGTTGTGTCAGTACTAGTATGAGAAAGCCAGGAAACACATGCCTAGGTGCACTGACCACCGTGATATGACCTAAGCTGTTAAAACGGCGTTAAACTCCAATTCAATCAATCAATCAATACAAGTATACTTGACTACACAAGCAGACGGTAAAATTCCAGGATTGGATTGCACGTTGCACTTTCTGTGCATTTTGATCTTGATCTATGCCGTCCGCATAAAACCCCGTTTTCGCTTATGAGAGAGATATACTAGTATGTAGAAAAATTTTAACTCAGTTTTAGTTTATTCAGCGTAAAATTACAAAAACTTTTAAAATATGTAAACACAAACAACATTTGCACATGCATAGAAAAAAAAAACACCTATGAAGAGAAAAAAAGTATAAAAAATTGCAAACTGTATGATTGACATTTATATACGGTCACACAATATTTGAGTCATGCTCTGTGAAAAGCGGGCTTACTGCATCTGCGAAAAGTTTCGACCCAGGTCAGCCTGCGCGGACTGCGCAGGCTGACCTGGGTCGAAACTTTTTCGCTATTGGTCAATTTTCTCTTTGTCTGAGTCTACATAATGATTAAGTCCGTTGTTAAAAAAAAAGTGGCTATTATGGATCAAAATTATCTGATGGCATGACTGGTATAATGCATCACGGAGATACATTAAGCCCCCTTTTGCCAAAGCAATGCTCATATATTTATAGTTGATGAAATTAAGTAACTTGAAATATTCGTTTCTGTGGCTTTGTCTGAGAAGTTATAAGAAAAAAAAACAATAATATCTAGTATTAACTGATTATTAATAACTTGACCTCATCAATTACATAAAACAACATAATTATCACGCGTTTCTAATTTCTATACGGTAGATACTCGTTCTAGAGAAAAACGCTTCGAACCATCGATAACCGAATTATCACATGTTTGATATCGGGAAGATTTTTTCTCTGTACTTTCAGCTAAGAGCCATTAACGTAACTTTAGAATACTTACCTAATTAACCCATAATTTATGGCGTTTTAATAGACACAGTATACGTACACCTGACCCAGTAACTCTCTGCCAGACGGCAGAAAAATATTAGACTTTTCGAATTTGAAAGCAGTCGCAGATGTCAAATTAATTATGGTCCAAATGATTGGATGTGTTCTAAAAAGGATAAAAAACATTATGGGAAAAGGAGTAAATGCTGGTTACCAGCATTTTCTCCTTTTCTCACAATGTTTTCGAAATCCTTCTTTTTTCAGGGTTATTAAAAGACTGGACTGTTTGGTTAAGGATTAAATTACCTTTCTAGACCTCGGAGCAGAACTATTAGCCTGTAATTATATTCATAGTTCATATAGGTAAATCCGATTGCTTTTGTAAAATACATTAGATCTAGATCACGCTGCGCAGACTGGCGGTCTGATCTTGATCTTCTCTCGTTATATCAGTTTTGAGTCAAGGAAAATGCTAGTAACCAGTAGTTTTTTTCCTTTTCCCTTGATAATTTTAAAAGCCCTAATATCTTCAGGGCCTTTGAAGCTACAAACTGACACTAAATTTTGACAAATAGATGATGCCTTATAAAAAGGGGGATTAATGCGTCTGCAAAAAGTCTCCACTCATGTCAGCCTGGGCAGTCCGCGCAGACTTACATGAGTCGAAACTTGTTGCTTTTTGATCGATTTTTCTGCATGTCAAAGGATCAGTGCACGAAATGACTGAGTTGGTTATTAGATAATATGTAAATTATGGATCCATAATTATGTAATGACTTGCATGGTATCGTGGAGATGCATTAAACCCCCTCTTGGCAGAGCATAGCTCAGATCTATACCGTCCGCTTGTTTAGCCAAGCCAGTGAGATATAAAACCGTTCTAAATTGAATTGATTGTATTGTGAGCAGTTGAAATGCATTCAATTGATTGTATTGTGTGCAGTTGAAAGACATTCAATTGATTGTATTGTTAGCAGTTGAAAGACATTCAATTGATCGTATTGTGAGCAGTAGAAAAAGATTCAATTGATTGATTTGTGAGCAGACATTCAATTAATTGTATTTTGAGCAGTTCAAAGACATTCAATTGGTTGTATTGTGAGCGGTAGAAAGAGATTCAATAGATTGCATCGTGAGCAGTTGAAAGACATTCAATTGATTGTATTGTGAGCAGTAAAAAGAGATTCCATTGATTGAATTGTGAGCAGACATTCAGTTGAATGTATTGTAAGCAGTCGAAAGACATTCAACTCATCGTTTTTTTTTAGATGTTTAAAGACATTCAATTGTTTGTATTGTGAGCAGTTGAAAGACATTCAATTGAGTGTATTGTGAGCAGTAAAAAGAGATTCAACAGAATGCATTGTGAGCAGTTGAAAGACATTCAATCGACTGTATTGTGAGCAGTAGAAAGAGATTCCATTAATTGAATTGTGAGCAGACATTCAACTGATTATATTGTGAGCATGTGAAAGACATTCAGTTGATTGTTTTGTGAGTAGTCGAAAGAGATAGGTACATTTATGCGCTAAGATGGGCTCCATCATAAATCACATTCATATTTTCATCAATATATAGAACCTAGAAATAGCATTTTTTTTAACCAGGAAAAATTCTCACAAATTCGGACAGAGTGGATCAAAGATCAGACTTTACGTTATGTGCAGTCTGATCTTTGATCTACTCTTTTCACAAATGCGCACTGAGTCGCCATTATAAGCCTAAGATTAACCCTTATCCTGCTAAATAAGTGAAATGAAACTTTCAAGGCGGTAGCAAAAACCCAAATTTTGCTATTTAAATGGTATTTTCTTGGGAAAGATATCTCCTTATCGGACAGTGTAGATCCAAGATCAGACTGCACGTTCTGTGCAGTCTGATCTTGATCTACACTGTCCGCAAAAAGTCCTTGAGTCGCGCTTAGCAGCCTAAGGATTAAAAAACGCATATCATTTAGTAAAGGAATAACATTATTATGATACAAGATTCTTCTTACTCCACTTCAGTCGAGATATCGGGGTTTTATTACAATAACATTATTGCTGTGCATTCTTCCACAAAAGCTTGTAGCTCGATCCATCAAAGGATAATTCGTTTGTTTTGATATAATGTCGAGGCATCATTTCACTATATGAACCACAAGCGAAAATTGCATTTTGGTGATCACCAATGAAATTCATCCATCTTTAAATTGCACATTACATCTCCAGCGCTATTGGCGAAAACAGGGTCTTTTTTCAGATGGCAGAAATCGAAATTACACTACACAAAACGTGCAGTCTGATCTTAGATCTATACCGTTCGCTTGTTTAGCCAAGCCAATAAGTCATCAAAGTTCTGAAAGTACTGACAGACTAGCACATGTGGAATAAGTCGTCTTGGTAAAGATAAAACTTGGCTGGTCCATACAAGATTAAAGAAAAATGGTTGAATTTGATAGTTAGATCTGTTCCGGTTAGAACCATTCCAATCCGCATATAAAGTCTGATCCGGTTTGGCCCGATCAAATCCGGTTATTAAGTCCAATCTGTTTCGATCGGTGACTTTACTCACCTCTCATAGCCATCAATTTTACTTGTCAAAATAGGAAATACCATGAAAAAAGTCTATTTTGTTGATCTTAAATTCAAAAAAGACAAATAAAGAACATACCATTTAGGTGTTTTAAAGTTTGAATACTTTCTAGAGTTCACATTTAGATGAACTTTCCATGATTTTCACTTTCTTATAGGTTAGACGGACTCGCAGCTAGACAACACCTACGAAAAACAAGAGGATGAAAAAGATTGTGTCAGGAAAAGTGGAGAAGAGCCTGAGTAGTATAGGTCACTGAGCTGGAAGTAATTTACATAATGCAAACATCTTGTTATCAATGACATCTGGTAAAGTCTATGACTTTGTAAGTAGACATCTTTCAAGTTGGAATGGTAGAGATATTGAAGTTCATGTCAACACTGTCCTATTTAACAAAATCACGATTTCTAACAAAAAGGATTATTTTCTGTGGGTGAAGTATATGTTGACTGTGGGGTCTTTTGTTTACATTTGAATCTGGGTAACTGGATCACTCTCGATGGCAATAGACTAGCGATCTCATGATCGCTAATCTATAAATCTTGCCGTGTTTCATTGGATTGAATTTTCAGACGTCGAAAGAGGTCGAGTTTACATATTTTGTGCTGAAAGAATTAAACTTTTTTTTTTGCAAAATATGTCCTAAAGATAAAGCCATTTTTACGGCCTTACTGTAGACAATATCTAGAAAAATGTTACTGAACACAAGCATTGCAATTGTTGCGTCTTAGTTCACAGTGTTTTCTACGCTGTTATAAAACGCAAAACAACAGTCACGTATACTTTATTAGTTGTACGGTCAGGTGACAGGGGACTTGGAAACTTGTTTACGGCTGTGGTGAATCATGCCACCTGACCGTACAAGGAATTTATTATACTGCAAAGTTTTACCATTCCAACGTGTGTTAAGCGAATTTTACTTGTTTTTTGGTTTCAAAAATTGAGTACGCTGACGAAGTAGAATTTCCCTTCTGAGTGCCCCAATTCAATGAAAACTGACGTCACTGGGAACTGACGTCACTGAAACCTTGGTAAAACGTGCAGTTTGGTGCATAATCTTGATGTTAATCTTGATCGACGACGCCATTTTGGATATTGTGTTGAAAGTGTAGTCATGTATACGGGGCTTCCGAAAGGGAAACTGCTTTTACGTTGGTTTTGCCAGTGTACATGAAATATATGTTCGGGGCATATTATCCAATCAGATGACGAGAAATTTCTTTGCAGTATAATAATATTAGTTGTACGGTCAGGTGGCAGGGGACTTGGAAACTTGTTCACGGCTGTGGCGAATCATGTCGCCCCGAGCCGAAGGCGTCCGCTACTGCTGAACTCAAAGATGTTTTTTGTTCACTAAGACTGATATTGTATTTTCAAACATTGGGGAATGCTCGGTGTTGCATTTATTTGGCAGTGAAAGTGCTCACTCTCTACCAAATAATTCCGATTTTTTACTACCACGAGTAAAAAAAAACATTGTGGGAAAATTCGTCGTCTGCAAGCGCTTTCAGTTTGGACAAGTAAAAAAAAAACATTGTGGGAAAAGTCGTCGTCTGCAAACGCTTTCAGTTTGGACAAGTCTAACATTTTGTCGTCTGGTAAAGTGTAAACCCTAAGGATGCGCGACATACTGAGCTACTGCGGACAGTGCAGATCAATATCAGACTGCACAAAACGTGCAGTCTGATCTTTGACCTTCACTGTCCGATAAGGGCATATTTTCCCCTAAAAATACCTTTATAATAGCAACAGTTGGAATTTTACTGTCGGCTTCATAGTTTCATTTCATTTATCTAGCAAGACAAGGGATAAACGACTCGACTATAAAGATGAGCGCTATCAGAAATGATTTGGTGACGCGTCTCATTTATCTCGAACAGCGAGACTTCTGTTAACGAGGTGTCGAGATAAACAGTATCGGGTTATCGCGAGGTTTTCTAAGCCGTTCAGATTACAACGCTGACTCCAAAAAAAAAAATAACGCTTGAGATCCTTCACGGTGGTGCATTATGTGAAGACTCTTTTTGATATCTTCATCGCTGTTATCATTCTGTCTTGGGGGTCCTGCGTGGCTCAGTGGTAAAGTGGGAACCGTGACCTGGAGGCCCCGGGTTCGAGCCCCACTGGATCCACTAGGCTTTATGTGGGAATGTCCTTTGAGCAAGACACTTAAGAGCCCAAGCCTAGAACTGGTGAACCCAGAGGCGACCAGTCAAAAAGTAACATTGCCTTTAGGGACAGCTATCTGTACTGCGGTGAAACCCAGGAAATACATGAATATGTGAGCTGTCGCCATGATATGACTGAAATAATTTTGAAAGCGACGTAAAACACTATGCAATTAATCAATCAATCGATCAATCAATCAATCAATCAATTGATCAATGTCATCTGTTTTACAAAAGCCTCTGGCTTTGGAAGTTGTCTAACTCTGCCAGACGACAAAATTTTAGACTTGTCCAAACTTAAGGCATTTGCAGACTACAAGTTAGATGTTGCTCAAATGTTGAGTTTTGCCTTAAAATGTGTAAAACATTGCGGGAAAAGGAGTAAATGCTGGTATCCAACATTTCTCCTTTTCTCATAATTAGTTTTAGAAGTCTTCTACCTTAGGGTCATTCAAATATGGGATCGTGTGTTTCAACCCTTTACTAGACGACAAAAGTTTTCAGACATGTCCATATTCAAAGCATTAGCATACGACAACTTAAAATGTTACTCAAATGTTGAGTTGTTCTAAAATGGGTAGAAAACATTGCGGGAAAAAGGAGAATATGCTGGTATCCAGCATTTTCTCCGTTTCCCACAATGTTTTCAAGAGCCTTTAACCTTAGGGTAGTTAAAACACAGGATTGTGTAATTAAGGTATAACCAGTAGTAAATGACGGGACATCTTTAGAGATGATAGGATCCAAAACATCGGATCAGTATGCAATTTCTGCATGAGATTTTCGCACATTCCACAACACCAACGACTTACACAAGTTGATCAAAATCAGAGTGAAGAGAATTTTACGAAAATGAAATTCCAACACGTATCTCATTATTCTCGTGTATCACACTTTGCCAAAATTTGAGGAAACAAAGACACGCAGATGTGAAAAGTAATATCTCGTCAACAAAACCACATAAGGGACATACTTGCACATTTGGTTTTCAGTTACATTACATTATATCTAAGAGGTCCATTTCATGATACGTTTTACCTTTTCTGGTGTCAAAAACTCGTTCAGTTTCAAAATGCTTAGCACAACTTCAAACACTTATAAAGGTGGCAGAAATCAGGTTCCGTAATTGCCAGCCATTCTTCAGAATATTTTTAATCTTCTTCTTAGTCATATGCTTAAGAATTTTTCTAAATTTGAAAGTAACACAGCTTCTGATTGGCTAAACCATTCGGTTTAGGCAATCAGAATTCGTGTTACTTTCAATTCTAGAGAATTTTCGAGAATTAGACAAAGAATATTCTTAAGAATAGTTGGTGAATACGAACCAAGGATCCTGCAGCATTATCCCGCTTCCTTGGTATGACAGTATTCTCTTGGAGTCTTGGTCAAGCAAAATTGTCAAAAACACTATCTTGTATCCAGCTTGATCAAACATCATTGCCCCGACCATACTTCAAACGACATCGTCTACGACTCTTTGTCAAACAATATCATCCTCGAATCTACTTCTCTATACTCTAGAAAATATGTAACCCTTATCCTGCTAAATAACTAAAATGAAATTTTCAATTCGATAGTAAAAACCCTATTATTGCTATTTCAAAGTTATGTTTTGGGGAATAATATATCCTTATCGGACACTGTAGATCCAAGATCAGACTGCACGTTCTGTGCAGTCTGATCTTGATCTACACTGTACGCAAAAGGTCAGTGAGTCGCGATTAGCAGCCTAAAAGTTAAAGAAGAAGTATCCTAGACCCTCAGTCAAACAACCTTATTTTATACTCCGTCACACAACATTATCCCATACCCATGGGTGAAGCGGTGGCGCAGTGGTAAAACGCTGGACTATCAATCCTGAGGTCCGAGGTTCGATACCCGGCCTGGCCAGAACCTTTCTGAGAGACCCCATGTTCCCCACCCAACTAGAGGAGAACTGGTTAGAAACGTGAGGTAGCCTCGAGTGTATCGGTGCTATAACCCGGGAACGTTAAAGAACCAAGAAGGTCTATTCGAAGAAGAGCTAGGGGCTTGTACCCGATCTCCTTGTATCCGATTCTTTCTCTCTAATGGTCCATACAATATATACCTAGAGCACGGAGGGACCTTAATCCTACAAAATCATTACCATCGTTATCCAATACCTTTTGGTGAAGACCTCGGGTCATGCAATATCCTCGACCTTTGGTTAACCAACATTATCCCAGATCGCTAAGTCTTGGTCAAAATATTCTCGCCCCCTCCCCTTTTTCGAGCATCCTTATCCGACACCCTCGATCATAATTATATCGTTATCCCTGATCCTCTATATCATTCTTGATCCCGTGTTCAAACAACATTTTCAGGACCTTTGCGACAGACCCTGTGTCAAACAAGTTTCCACGGCCCTCGGTCAAGCAACACTATCCATGGCCACTTTGTTAAATAGCATTACCCAAGACTATCGACCGAACATCATTATCCTGAACCCTCAAAACTTACATCGACCATGATGTGTAACACAGTTATCCTGAAACCATGGTCAAACAACATTATTTACCGCCCTTTTGTCAAACATCAGTACCCTAGAAACTTGGTAAAAAATTTAGACCATAGGTTAAAACATCACCCGACCCTTGGTCAATCTATCCATAGGCCTCTGAAACTCCATTGGTCTATCAAGGGATAACGAAATTTTCATTATCGGACACTGTTACTATAAATAGCACATTGGGGATTCCCTCTGTATCCTATATAGTAAGTCTTACTATATACGATATAGAGGGAGTCGCCAATGTGCTATTTATAGAAACAGTGTTAATGAAAATTTGAATATATATTCCAAGATATACAGGCGATGCACCAATGTGCTACAAGTGTTCGATGATCGACCAAGGACAATTTTAGTGTTCCGTGATAGACCAATAGAGCTTCAAAGGCCTGTGATCTATCAGTACCCTTTTAGTCAATCAATATGATCCTGGACCACTTGGTCATCGAAAATATACACTAGGTCAGTCAAAGTTATCACAGACCACATGGTCATCCAACATTATTATAACCGCTTTGTCCCATAATTATACTGGACTTTGGCAAAATAATATTCTCCTTGGACACACAAGATAATCTTGGAACCATTTCTCAGTCATCAATATCCTAGATAACCCTTGGCCAAGTAAAACTATCTTGGGTTTCTTGATCAAACAAAATTACCCTTGACATATTTGGCACCCAATGTTATCAGCAATACCTTGATCACACATAACCCGTCTACAAATAACATTATGTCAGGCCCCTCTGTCAAAATACAATTTCTTGACCTTTCGTGAGAAGTCAGTGTCCTGGGGCCGCATTCAAAATTGTGCTCTAGTTCTTGATTTAGTAAGCAAAGTTATTTCTGATTGGCTAAATCATTTTGTTAAAACTAGCTCAAACGTTGCCAAGTCGCCCTATCATTTGTTTACATTTGAACTAATTTTAAAATTCATTTTTTCTGCCAGCAACTAACACTTGGACCGACTGCACAATAACATATTGTCATCTTCACAATAACTTCCGTACTTTTTTGATGGTATGATTTCAATCTATACGCATTTTAAGACCTTTATTGTTTACTTTTGGCCGCCACTGACCTTTTAAAGGACATTCGTGCTACAGTATTTTTGGTATTTCCATATACTGGAATCATGAAATGATTCCAACAATAATTAAATTGCAAGTCAAATAAAAAGTCAAGCACTCATCTCACAAAACATGTTCATTTGTCTGTTAAGCGATAAGAATGTTTGCAGATTATCTATCGAAGTTAACCTTTTTTTCATTCAACTCTATCGATGGATGCAATTTCTAGATAAATACAATTTGACAGAGCCCATAGAGTGAAGATTGCAGACGAGTTCTTGAAATTCGTAATTTTATACGCATGCGCTTGCTTTTTATGATCATTTCTGTTAAGAAACAAAAAGCAACAGGTGAGATTACGATGTTTTACCGTTAGCGCAAAGATAAATAGAGAGGGTCTCTCAAATCTAAATATTTTGACAACATTCTGACGCAATTTAGTACCGAGTAGCATAGAGTACAAACAACCTTGACCTCGTGCGAATTGCTTGACGGTTCATGACGTCTGTATCTACTGGTACCATTACCATGATTTATTTGATTGTAATGGAAACTACGTTGGAGGTCAGATAGCTGGTTACCGCATCTATACTCACTACCTCCCATAGAGACTTTCTAATCGTTCATGATTAATATGATTTCTTGTCTGACCTGAAAGGTTACTTTTTAGCGGACAATTGTGTATTCAAATGAGAGTCCCAGTTTCAGGAAAAACTTGTTTATTGGTTCAGAAGTTTCGTCTAACTCTAGCAAAGTAAACAAAAAATCAGACTCGACCGAATAGAAAGCATTTTCACACGGCAAATTAAATGTAGCTAAAATGTAGCTCTAAAGATGGTTTCTGTCTTTGAAATGGTAGAAAACTTTGAGGGAAAAGGAGAAAATGTTGCTTTCCACAATGTTTTCAAAAGGCTTCTCTAAAGATCGTTAAAACACATGGTTTGGTAAAGGGTGAAGATACCTTGCATGTGAAGCAATGCCATTGCGATATTCTAAGCGGGTATTTAACTTTTGCACTGCACATCTAGAATATGCTAACAGGTATCAGAATACATGCACCGTATGTTTTCATCGAACGAAATGTATATTATTTGCGGTAAATCAAGCCATATACTAATGAAAACTGTCGCATAGGCACCAGTATTTTCTCGTCGTCAACAAAACCTAAGGGGCTTCGTTTGTCTTGCGTATGAAGGTATAGAAAAATAGTTATCATTACGAAAGACAGTTAATCTGCATACAAAGTGAAACAGACTACTTCTCGTGAGAAACTTACGATAATTTCTATCTTTGCCAAATAATGCAGCTTCACAAACCCTTCCATTGATTAAATAAAAGTTATTTGATGAAGGAATTACTATGATATATCACATATAAAAAAGGTGTACATGGCTGCATAGGGGACACAGAAAAATTTGCTTGTGACCATACATGGCGAGGTTGTGCATAAGTTTCCTCATTTGCAAATCTAGTTGCTGCTTCTGTATTCGAGTGAAGGTTTACGAGCGAATTATTTATTAATGTCGTCTAGGGTTTTCTCGTAGCCAGTTTTATGACAGTAATTTAGATAACAATGTTATATTTCACAATCCAGAACAAAAACTATACGACTGGATTGCATAAAACGATGTTACAGAAAGTAAGTTCTCTGTCTTCACTTCTCGGTTAACCCCTAGCCAGCTAAATAACTAAAATAAACTTTCAAAGCGATAGTAAAAACCTAAATATTGCTATTTCAAAGTTATTTTGCGGGAAAAAATATCTCCTTATCGAGCAGTGTAGATCTAAGATCAGACTGCACGTTCTCTGCAGTCTGATCTCGATCTACGCTGTCCGCTAAAGGTCCTTGTGTTGCGCTTAGCGGCATAAGAGGTAAGTTTCCTGGGAAAACATTCCGGATTCTGTAACACGAGACGAACGAGCAACGTGGGACAAACGTCGGCCCTCAAACATGTACCCCATTCATTTTATAATAATTGTAAAATATTGACATCGGTTTCCTAGTTGTCTCTGAAAACATAGCGTACAACTAGCATCAAATTTAAAATGTTCCGCGTATCTACCCATATGTAGACGCGTTACCCCTTTTCAGGGTGACAAATTTTAAGCCTCTTCTATTCTGAGGACAACAAATTCGAAATTTGTACAAATGAACTTTAGTTCTTTGATAGTGTAGAAGAAAATTGTGGAGAAAAGGAGAAAATGCTCGTTACCAACATTTTCTCATTTTCCCACAATGTTTCAGAACCTTTTACCCTTTAGGTCCTCAAATTTCGGGGGGGGGGGGGGTTGTAATTTAGGTGTATACCAAGGCTTTGCCTCAGACGATCTGTGGTAACTTAATGAGAATTAGAAACGACTGCTAAAAATGGGATTATTTCAAACGATTTCGACTAGCTCTCCTTGCACCAAAATTATTGTCCCTGTCACTAAATGCCAACGTTCTTCATTTACGCCAAAACATGGAAGTTCTTTTTTAAAAAACGATACATGACGTCGGAGATATTGCATTATGAAGATTGAAACTCTGTCGTGTGTCATATATTGTTTAGACGATAGTAACATCATTATAGAACTTTAGCCCATTTCATTTTAGTCATTGTCAGTACATGCTTATTGATTTTTGTAACACTCGAAAAGCATCCACTTGATGCAGATTAAAATACATGAATGGCCAGCATCTTGTTCTGAAATGCTACATGGTGTCAGAATCTGAAGAATCCAAGGCCCGACATGGACGGATTGAGTTGCTCTGCCCCATGTATGAACTGGGATGCGCCAGACCTTGAATCCGCATGGAAAAGGTTCGTTACCCATGCCAATTTCGTCTTCAATGGACCTCTTAAAGAAAAGGGGAAGAAAAAAAATGCGCCTATTTGATGATCTGGGTAGGCGACAAAGGCAGAACAATCTACGAAAATTGGACCCTGACAGCTGATGAAAGAAAGAGGTTGAAGACCTACTTAGATAAATTTGAGGCCCATGTAAAGCCAAAAACAAATATTGTATACAATCGATACAAATTTCAAAGCAGAGTCCAAAACGAGGAACCATTTGACCAGTTTGTTACTGACCTGCAAACCCTGGTCCGAGACTGCGCATACGACAACCAGGAAGAAATGGTTAGAGATCGCATAGTTTTCGGTATCAAAAGCCAAAATGCCAGAGAAAAACTAATTTGTGAAGTGTCTGACCTAACACTGAATAAAACGCTTGACCTTGTCAGATCCCATGAGATAGCAAAAGTTCAGTCACAAAAAATGCAAGGTGGCAGTACTGTAAATAGTATTACAGAAAACAAAGGTGCTAGGCCCAAATCAAGATGCAAACCAGAGAAAGACTGCTCTAGATGTGGAAAGCAGCATGCAAACAATGAAAAATGTCCAGCAATGGGACTAAATTGCAAGAAATGTGAGAAGCCAAACCACTTTGCTAAAAAATGTAGAAGTCAGCAAGCAAAACAGTACAAAAAGAAAAAAATTTCAAAGAAAGTGAATCAATTAGAATGCCATACAGATGACTCTGATTCATCCGATACATTTTATGTTGGGATGGTCATTGAACTTAGTGGTGAGACCTACAATGTGAACTCTTTAACAAATGAATGGCTTCTTGATGCTGAAATCTATAATAAGACTGTTAAACTACAGTTAGACACAGGGGCAAAGTGTAACGTTATGTCTGAGAAAACGTTGAAATTGATAGATGCTCATAACAAACTGAGACAATCCAATTCCATTTTAAGATCATATAGTGGTCACAATTTAGAAACTGTAGGACATGCTATGTTACCAGTAAAAGTAAAGGATCAGACTTACACTGTGACATTCCAGATAGTCAAAATGGAACAAGCCGAAACCATATTGGGAGCAGAAAACTGTACTGAAATGAATTTAATTAAGAGAATTAACTCTCTTAATAAACAGAGCCATGTACCACAAGACATTCAGGAAACTTTCCCACATGTGTTTCAAGGTCTAGGATGTCTACCAGAGAAACATCATATCACAGTTGATGAAAATATACAGCCCAAAATTCATGCTCCGAGGAAAATACCACTAGCTATTAAGAGTAAAGTAAAGAAAGAGCTGGAGTACATGGAAAAACAAGATGTAATTGTCAAGCAAAGAGAGCCAATAGATTGGGTTAACTCCATGGTCACTGTAATCAAACTCAACGGAAAGCTAAGAATATGCATGGACCCTAAAGACTTGAATAAGGCTATAAAAAGGGAACATCACCAATTAAAAACCATAGAGGAAATTTTGCCACAAATATCAAATGCAAAAGTATTTTCTAAGCTTGATGCAACTTCCGGATTTTGGCAATGCGCTCTTGACTCTGAAAGCCAAAAGCTATGCACATTTAACACACCATACGGGAGGTATAGTTTCAAAAGGCTGCCATACGGGATCAAGTCTGCACCTGAAATCTATCAGAGGCTTAATTCTGAAATGATACAGGATATAGATGGTGCCGAAGCAGCTGTTGATGACATTTTGATATGGGGAAGTGACATGAAAGAACAGAAGGCTAAATCAAGTATTACAACGGGTATGTGATTACAATTTGAAATTAAAAACAGACAAATGCCTTTTTAGACAAAATTCAGTTAGCTATGTGGGTCACATTCTGTCATCGGATGGTCATAAACCAGACCCAGAAAAGGTGAGAGCAATCAAAGAGATGCAAAAACCAGAAAATAAGAAAGAACTCATGACTTTCCAAGGATTCATTAAATATTTGGGTAAATTTATTCCCAATTTGTCACAAAAAAGTGCACCATTGAGAGTATTGTTAGAAAAAGACATTGAATGGTTTTGGGAAAAAGAGCAAGAAGACTCATTCCAAGCCTTGAAAGATGCTGTAAGTTCTACACCAGTACTTAGGTACTTTGATCCAACAAAAACACTGACTTTATCTGTAGATGTTTCTTCTAAAGGTATTGGCGCAGTGTTACTACAAGAAAATCAACCAATCGCATATGGTTCGAGAGCACTGACAGCACCTCAGCAGAACTATGCTCAAATTGAAAAGGAAGCACTGGCAATATCCTATGGGTGTAAAAAATTTCATCAGTACGTATTTGGTAGGTTAGTTGAAGTGGAAACTGACCACAAGCCTCTACAGGCTATATTAAATAAACCGTTACTACAGGCTCCACTGCGTTTGCAGCGCATTTTGCTTGCGTTACAAAGATATGATATTAAGGCTGTTTACAAACCGGGAAACACAAATGTACGAGGGTTGTTCGATATGTAATGTGTATTGTACGATATCTCAAAAGCATTTGACTCAAATAGTGAAATGAACATCACATCCCTTCAAAATATTCTCCGCGGTTTGAAATACATAATTTCAATCTCTGAATCCATTTCTGAAATGCGTCACGGTACGCTGATTTAGGTAGACCTCTGAGGCACTGACTGATGGCTGAGCCAAGGGCTTGTCGGGACTTGTAACGACGACCAGATAAGAACTTTTTAAGTTTTGGAAAAAGGAAAAAGTCGCATGGGGCTAGATCTGGAGAGTATGGTGGGTGTGGCAAGACAGTAACCTTCTCCGACTTCAAAAATTGCTTCACAAGCTCAGATGTATGTGATGGAGCATTAACATGAAGTAGACGAACATGCCTAAATCCTAACACAGGGCATCGTTTAAGATAATATTTCTTGAGCTTTTTTAGTATAACATCTCGGTAATACCGACCTGTAACAATTTTGCCCTTCGGCACCGGAATTTGTACAACTATACTATCACATGAGAAGAATATGCAATAAAGAACCTTCTTTGTGCTTATGCTTCTTTTGGTAAATACAGGCCTTCTACCGTATTTAGTTAGCCATATTTTGTTTCCAATTTTTCTTACTGGTTCGAAATAGTGAACCCATGTTTCGTCACCAGTAACAATATTTGCAAATTGTCTTTGATTGAATTTGGGAAACATTTTGAGCAATTGCTTAGCGGTTTGTACTTGTACCCGTTTTTGGTCATCTGTCAATATATGCGGTATCCATCTGGCAGAAATCTTTCGTACTTTCAAAATACTCTTCAAAATGAAATGCACCCGCGATAGCGATATGCCAACAGCGTTGGCAATATCACGAATCGTGTATCTGCCATCACTTTCAATTATTTCCCTGACTTTTGAGACATTTGCCTTGCTTGTTACAGTCACAGGTCGGCCAGATTTTGCTGCATCTTTGACGGACTCTGTGCCAGTCAGAAATTTCTTTCTCCACCTACGAACTGTCTCATAAGATACCTTATCAGATCCATAAACTTCCCCCAATTCAGTAAATATCTGCATTACCGAATGACCGAGTTTTGTGCGAACTTTTATATAAGCTCTAATTTCTTCAATATTCTTAATCCGTTTCCCAACCATTTTTACAACAGTGGTCAACGACTTGCTCTAATGAAATGACTATAAGTTTAAAACTATGTGGAGCTAAAGGCTGGTGTTTATACCTTTGGAAAGGTATTGAATAGAGCTATTCAAGCGTATCATCATCCACGAAATCGTTGAAAGCGTTATCGCGCTGTGGTACAATACACATTACATATCGAACAACCCTCGTATATTTCAGACTGTTTAAGCAGAGCAGTCTTGAACGAAACGATTGAGGCCTTAAACAGTGAAGAGTTAAGTATCAACATATTGAGATATCTGCCAGTTTCTGAAGAAAACATAAGGAGATTTCAAACTGAAACTGAAACTGACTCCATTTTGACAAAGTTGAAAGAAATAATACTCAACGGTTGGCCTAATAGTAAGAAACAGGTTGGTAAGGAGCTACAGCCCTACTGGAACTTCAGAGATGAATTATCTGTAGTTGACCGTATGATATTCAAAGCACACAAACTTGTAGTACCAAAATCACTGCAGACAGAAATGTTAGAAAAGATTCACGAAGCTCATCTTGGAGTAAACAAGTGCAAGAGCAGAGCAAGAGATACATTATTTTGGCCGGGCATGTCTGCAGATATTGAAGTGAAAGTAGCATCATGTGAGAAATGTGCAGAAAACTTCAACAGAAATCCAAAGGAGCCATTGATAAAAACAGAAATAGCAGACAGACCATGGTCAAAAATAAGTGTAGATTTGTTCCATTTCAGAGGCAAAAACTTTCTGTTGTCTGTCGATCGCTTTAGTTCATGGCCAGAAATAGTTAAGCTAGATGACCTGTCTAGTGAGAATGTAATAATGTATATGAAAAGCCAGTTTTCGAGATACGGAATTCCGGACGAAGTTTATTCGGACAATGGACCACAGTTCTCCAGTTCATACTTTTCAGCATTCGCCAAAAACTATGGTTTTGTACACACTACAAGTTCACCAATATACCCCCAGTCTAATGGTCGTGCTGAGAGGGGTGTCCAGACTATCAAAAACCTGCTGAAAAAAGCAAGTGACCCATACTTCTCAGTAATGATCTACAGAGACTCCATAATAGAAGGTATTGGTAAATCCCCTGCACAGCTTTTTCTTGGTAGGAGATTGAAAACAACATTGCCGACTACAACGACGCTTCTCAAAAACAAATCAGCTAAAAAAGTAGTTGAGAAACGACGTAAACTACAAAGTAGAAACAAATTCTATTTTGACAAACATTCTTCTACAGAACAAAGTTAAAAGTAGGTGAATCCATAACTATGAAAAGACATGATTCATCAAAATGGGAACCAGCTACAGTTGTTAAAAAACATGAATCACCAAGATCCTACATTGTAAGTAACAACAACACGGGTGAATTATATCGTCGAAACCGTACACATCTTAAACCCACACAAGCGAAATTCACACCAACTTCAGAGCCAGATGATTTTGGATACACTTCAACCACGACACAGAATCTGACTCATCAAGATCCGTACCTGGAACCGAAAGAAACCACTAAAACCACACGTTCAGGACGCCAGGTCAAACTACCATCAAAGTTTGAAGATTTTGTGATTTCAAAATAAATGTAAACTGCAGTGTTAAGGGCATAATAATCCCAGGCAGTCACATAGTAGTGTTAAAATCAAACAGTGAATTCTTAATAAAGGTTTCAACAGAAATTTTAGTAATAGCCACAGTATCTCAAAATAGTTAAAAAATATTTGGGAACATTTCAAGATCAGATTTCAGTTATTAATTGGTTAAACAGTAGGTATTGCTGACTGTCAGATAACTATCAGCAGTCCATACTGATTTCTTTGATTTTTCTCCTCTAGTCATAGTTCTCTAGTCCTTAGTCTGAATTATAGTTTAGTTAGTTTCAATAATAATAGAATAGGCTATTCTTGATATTGTGTAAATGGGTAACTTTTAACAATCATGTGTGACTTAATAGTGCGTATTACTAGTAGTTATCTGGAACTGAACTTTGATGACTTGATCTTGAGAAGGGAGATGTCGTATATTGTATAGACGATAGTAACATCATTATAGAACTTTAGCCCATTTCATTTTAGTCATTGTCGGTACATGCTTATTGATTTTTGTAACACTCGAAAAGCATCCACTTGATACAGATTAAAATACATGAATGGCCAGCATCTTGTTCTGAAATGCTACATCGTGGTTCACATGAAGAGAAATAATGCAAAGTAACCACGTCAGCAATTGCCCCTCTTTCATCATTATTTTGCTCACTGTTCCAACTTAAAATTTTCAGTAAGATAATTATATTTTTCAAATTTAGATTTTGGTATAACTTATCGTTTGAAAAAGGAGCGGTTGCTGCTAAACTAGTGTGTCAGAAAGTACATGTAGTGCTTTACTGTATTGTGTTTTAGGGTACACATTAACAATATTATTTTTCCAACAAGTTCAAGGTTTTTGCTCCCATCATAATTATTTGCTAAGGTGTGAATATGCGGGACAGCGATGAATTGTATACTGGTGTCATAAATGGGCCAGCAAATAAGCCGGAAGATGCCCGCAGAATAAATATGTCCTCCTTTTTTTACCAATCGCAAATAACTACTTATGCATTCGAGTCTAGCTGATCATTTTTTGCCATTTATACATTCGGATTTTAATTTGTCAAAAAATGACCGATCCAGGCTAATTCGAGACCAGTACCAGCTAGTATGTAAAAGCCAGCTTAAACAGCTACGCCTAAATAGTAAAAGTTTCTAGGAATTAATACAACGCCAGGTCTAAATCGTAAAGCTTGCGTCGTACTTCAACATTCTGCATCTTGAAGCTTGAAGCAGAAAAAAAAAGTTAAATAATATGGCAAAAGCATAATTGCCCATAACGAATAGTTTTCCCTGTTGCCTTTATGTCTTCACGTGTGTTCGAGGAATTAATTATAATTCATGACAATCATTCTTTTTTTAACAGATTTTCTTTAAAAGTCGCCTTCCTGCTGAATTGTTTTGAAGAGAGTGCGTTATCACACAGTATTCTGCAGACACTTCATTTTATCTTACCGCGGACCTCTTCTTAAAAGCTTCGTTGTTTAAAATCATCACTGGTGACACGTAATGGATCCGTGTGCCACAATAATCGCACGCCCTACCGGACGTACCTTGTTATGCCTCTGGTCTTCTGTCCGTCCGTCAGCAGTTTCGTTAAAGCTCTAGTTATCTTGAACCCCTTGTCTGAATTTGAAATTATCTAAAAAGTATGTGCATCTTGATGAGACAACGTACAGAGCAGAGGTTCAAACATTGGGGTCGTATTCACCAACCATTCTTCAGAACGTTCTTAGTCTTATCTATCATAATTTTCTAAATGTGAAAGTAAAACAACTTCTGATTGGCTAAACCATTTGGTTTAGCCAATCCGAAGTTGTGTTACCCTCGCATTTAGAAAATCTTAGAAAATAAGACAAAGAAGGTTCTTAAGAATGATTGGTGAATACGGACCCTGGTCCACATGTAAAGGTCATAGCAGCGGATCAAAGTTCACATGCTCTTATTTCGTGTCCGCTACACACCTCTTGAACGCCGGGTCTGATTTTGAAAATATTCCACACCTGTGTGCACCTTTATGAGACGACGGGCAGAGCAGAGGTTTTATGCACCATGCACAAAGGTGAGGGAAACAGCACCTCTTTATGGCTTCCTTCTAGCGTACATGCCTACTGTCCCGGGGAGGTCTTGTATTCATACGTATTCGTATGTTTTATCTTACTGCATGTGGATTGTTCATATTTTACACAGATGTTTTCAAAATCGTCTGATGCAAATATAATACAAATGGAAACATTTTAAATTTTCAGGTACGTTGAACTCTTTCAAAGCTAATGGCGACTTAAACGACTTTTGCTGACGGCGTAGGTCAAGACCATAGTGCAGAGAACGTGCAGTCTGATCTTGGATATTCGCTGTCCGCTGACTGATGCTATTTTTTTGAAATAGAACCAAAATCGTACGCGAGCCATGTTCTGCGAGAAGGGGGCTTAATGCATCTGCAAAAAGTATAGACCCAGGTCAGCCTTCTCTGTCCGCGCAGGCTGACCTGGGCCGAAACTTTTTGCTATCGGTCAATTTTCTGCAAGTCTAAGGACCAGTTCACCTTATGATTCAGTCGATTGTTAGACAAAAAGGTCTATATAGATCCATGATTATGTGATGTCTTGCTTGGTAGCATGCATAACAGAGAGGCATTAAGCCCCCTTTTGCCAGAGCATGGCTCATATTCAATTTCAGAGGAAGATCTACTTTAAATTCTTGAAAAAGTTGAATATTCTTTACCGTTTAGCAGACAACATAATTTTAAATAAGTTAGACCAAAAAATTGCTATTTCAAGGGTATTTTTTTTTGGGGGGGGGGGGGGGGAGAGAATATCTCCTTAACGGAAAGTGTAGATCCAAGATTAGACTGCAGCTTATTTGCAGTCTGATCTTGATCTTCACTGTCGGTTAAAGGTCCTGGAGTCGCGCTCTGAAGCCTAATAGTTAAATCTTTCGGACTTGAGAGTTTTTGATCAAATAAACTGAGATCAAATTATGAAATGTTCAGCAAAGAGTTGAATGCAAAAGTCAACAGCCCCTCTGCTTTTAAACGTCGAGATCTTATTAAAACTTTAAGCTTAATTCATTTAGCATGGCAAGTTATTTTCAAGTTATTACTGTATTTAAATCAGGTAAAACAAAGTTCTAAATCTTAAGATGTAACTCTTATTCGAACTAGGTGAACGTAAGGAATTACGCTTAATGTAAAATTTGAAATTTTATGCTCCCAAAATAGCTTTTTTTACCCTCTACCAAACAATCCGAGTATTAACGACCCTGAGAAGTAGGTCTTTTGAAAACATTTTTTGGAAAAGGAGAAAATGCTGGCAACCATCATTTTCTCATTTTTCGGCAAAGTTGTTTACACTTTCAAAAACAAATTCTACCATTTGAGACACACTTAGTATGTCTTCCACAAATGGTCTCCAATTGAACAAGTGTAAAATTTTGTCGAACGCTGAATAGTTAACTCTTTACCGGACGACAAAATTTTAGACTTGTCTATCCTGAAAGTTTAGAAAACATCATGACAGAAGGATAAAATGCTGGTTTCCAGCATTTTCTCTTTTCCCAGTTTTTTTTTTTTTTTTTTTCAAAAAACCTTTAATTGTCAGGGTCGTTAAAACACGGGATTATATGATACAGGGTTAAACACTTTCCTGCGCTAACAGTACTTTTAGGACTTTGATCTAGTACTGCGTCGAAGAATGTAGAAAAGCTCGAAGGTTTCTCCGTCCAAACCTATTTCAAACAGACTCTTCATCAAACACTGTCTGCGCTATTACAAAACTTCTCTCCGTTAATTTGCTTGAATGTTGTGAAAAATGCTCGTTTCGTTTTGGCAAGGTTTTCCCTCCAAGAGCCCAGTAAATCTGTCTTGTGGGATTTTTCTCGTGGCTGGAACTTTTCCACAGACTTTACTATAGTGTAATTAGAGAAGGAGAAAGTCGGAGAGAAAAACATCACGTGCAATGATCATTCAATCTTTGTCCAAGTCCCTTCTAAACCCTAGACCCTTATCCACACAATCAGCGACCCTGACAGAAAAAAAAAAATGAAAACATTGTGAGAAAAGGAGAAAATGCTGGTTACTTCAACTTCATTAGTCTTTTTAAACAGAATGTTTTACAAAATAGCAGACAGTGTAGCCCCAGGACAAGACTGCCTTAGTCAGATTGTGACCTACGCTGCTTGTAAAGGTCTGTCAGATCTGGATTTTCAGAAACAACTTAACTTATGCTCAGCTCTCTAAGACTTAAAGGGTAACTTCAGTGCAAAAGCTTTTTTTTTCAAAATCGGATAAAACCATGCTAGAGAATGTTAACAAACAAAATCTTAGAGCTCTGTGATGCGTATATCGCGAGAAATAGAGGTCTAGATTTAAAATGTTCACCTGTCTGAAAGTCGATAATCGAAAAAATCGTGACATCCGGTAAAACTACTTTGTCTGCCGTGACGTCACAACTATGAGAAGATATGGTCGCCATAATTGGCTTGCAACACGCGAAAAGGGGCATTCGGACATTTGCGTAAAGTGTCGTTCCGGATCAGCCTGCGCAGTCCGCGCAGGCTAATCCGGAACGACACTTTCCGTTTTTATGTAATTTTCTGTTTTGCGCAAGTCTAATGTAGGACAAAATCTAGTGTAGTCGTAAAGTGCCGTCTCGGATTAGCCTGCGCGGATTGCGCAGGCTGATCCGAGACGACACTTTACAAAGATGTTCGAATGCCCCTTTTCGCGTGTTGCAGGCCATATATGAATAATCTTAAACAAGCTCAGTGGTATACTGCAAGGATTACAAACCAATCAGGAATTCAAATCCAGCGACTGTTCTCACCAGTCAGTCTACACTGAATTCTTATAATTGTTCTACTTTTTTAAATGTCAAAGCAACGCAACATCTGATTAGCTAAACTAAATGAGACATGCTCTGTAAAAAGGGGGCTTAATGCACCTGCAGAAAGTATCGACCCGGGTTAGCTTGCGCAATCCGCGCAGGCTGACCTGGGTCGATATTGATTCCGTCGGTTGTTATACTAATTGGGTTGCATGAATCCTTAATTATGTGACAACGTGCTTGGTATCAGGCGTCACGGAGACATATATATATAAACCTCCTATTTTGCCAGAACATGGCTCAAATGGTGTAGTGAATCAGAAATTTTGTGACTTGAAGATTTAGAATAAGATCAATAATGCAATTTACACGGTTAGGAAACTTCATATTCAGAGCCAATGGCTGTTACGAGAAAATGTTGTGTTGGCCTTCCGGTTCCGAATGTATCGGCTCAAAACCACCAGAAAAAACAGCTAAGCTTGTCATTCTTTGCACTAATGTGTTCTTATGTCTTTGAATTTCGAAAAAAGGCGAATGACATTCAATGCTCTGGTCTTTCAACGTGTTTTCTACACGTTTGATTAGCCGAAAGTTGTAGAATGTGTACAGTGTTGTCTGAATCATTTGTGCCGTGAGTTGACCGTAGCCGAAATAATACGTCAAGGACCTAATTTCAGACTGATATTGTCATTAAATTAGCTAAATTAGCAAGTAAGGGAGAACTTTACTTTCCTAAAACTGTGAATCATTGTCTTGAATTATTCTTTTCTTTTCTGACAAAGATTTGATAAGAGTTAACACAAAATAGACATAAAAAAACAAAGGCTCCGATTATGTAGACCGGCTCTGAAATGTGGACTGGCTCTGAATATGTTGCTCGGCATGGATTAGGGCTTCCTTCGAAAAAAGTAGTTGTCGGTTACTTATTCAAGACAAACGCACTGTATTCCCGTTAATACCATTCACTCCAAAAATTTAAGTATATATTTGTTATATGAAACGTGATCGAGTTTCTGAAAATACAAAGGACTGATATTAACACTAGTGAAAATGCTGTCTAAAGTTAGTCTATCAAAATTTGAAAATATTGTTGGGTAGCTTCTGATTAGACGAATGGTCTATATGTTACACTTGTAATGCTTACGTCGTAAGTGCAGTCCACACATAAGCACACATAATGAAAAAGGGTGGCATCTTCAGAACGCTATTTGGACTTCAAATAATCATTCACGATGAATGGCAAATGTACCGATCGTTGCAGAGATTTAAGTAAAAAATGGAGTTGTCATGGAAAATTTTACTTTTTGCAAGACAAAATTTTACCCAACTACACATGCATGTTACGGACGCCTAATTACCGTGGAATGAATACCGTTCTTTGACAAGTAAGAGAAGAAAAGAAAATGAAACACACTACGCATGTTTGAGTGGTCTATATACAAGAGCATATGCGTTATGCAGTTTATTATGTATTCATCATCATACTTGTTTAGACTTGAAAATATGAATGAATGAATGAATGAATGAATGAATGAATGGCGTTAATTTAAGTTTGAAACGTATTGTTATACATACTCTCCTTTCATGTTATATTATCTAGTCTGAACAATTATGTTGATGAATACATAATAAATTGCATATTGCATATGCTTCTATATGTAGACCATTCAGACATCCTTTTATGTTGTATTATCTAGGCAAAATCCCTTGTTTTCATCTATAGCTCAGAAAGGGTTGTACTTATAAGCAACTCCTGCAGGAACTCTCGCTGGCTCACTTCAGGGAGCTGTTTGTTCTATGTGGTTCTGTATAGAACAGAAGCCCAGATCTTGGAGGGATTTCCGCGTATACCATTGAACATTAGAACCTGATATATGAGTGCACCAGCCTTCTCTGTACACGCTGGAGTACAGCTGAAAATGGCAATGGACACCAAACCAAAACAGATAGAATTGCTATGCGTGCATTATTTTCTAAACGGTGCCTAGATGACTGAGCCGCGCTCTGGCAAAAGGTGGCTTAATGCATCTCCGTAATGCATTATACCAAGCAGGGTTACCATACAATTATGGATCCATAAAATTCATTTTGTCTAACAACCGCCTAAATCATGAGGTAGACTAGTCCACTGTTATGCAGAAAATTGATCAATAGCAAAATATTTCGGCGAAGGTCAGTCTGTGCAGACTGCACAGGCTGACCTGGGTCAATACTTTTTGCAGATGCATTAAGCTTCCTTTTCACAGAGCATAGCTCATATTCTTGTTAGAGCAGAATTTACAAAGCATTTGGAATTCTTAAGTCTTAATTTGATAATTGGAACATACGTCAAAGCCAATTAATGTTGAAGCATACGTCATAGGAAATTAAAATATAATTCAATTCCGAAACCCATCCAACGGAAATTATGTTCGTATATCTAAAATTCATCCTATCGAAATACTGATTCTGAACGGTTAAACAAATTTTACTACTTATTTCTTTGGTTTATTCTGAAGACCGTAAACCCGTCACGCAGCGCTATTTTATTCGGAGAAATTCGGTTCTCTCTTGGCGGGCTAATATATTATCGTTAACAAAAACTCCGCATTATGATGTCATGCCAAACATATCTCTGCCAAAAGATTTTTTCCTCTCTCTTTCTCTCCCCCTCCTGTTGGTTTTTTATTGTCGACTTGACTCTCTGTTTGTGTCGAGTTTTTTTCTGTAAACAGTTTCTTAGACTGATGACGTCATGTCTGTCTGTTGGCCTTTAGACTTGGGTGTAAATTCGTACTTCATAATGAGCGCAAGTCTTTAACCCAATGTCGTACAAACAAGTCTTTTTAAGCTTCTGCTGTAGGTAACTTTTACAAAAATAAAAGCAATTGCTTGCGTTTTCTGCTCCTTCAAGTACCAACCCAATCATCAGAGCAGTATTTAATCTGTCGTCTGCAACTACTTTCAACTCCTATTTCACGAATCCTGATTTTTGTCGTCTTGTAAAGACTTAAGGACACATTCACGGGCAAAGTAACCTGTCACCAAACAATCTCGAGCTTTAACGACCCTGATAAAAAAGGCTTTTGAAAACATTGTGGGAAAAGGAGTACTTTCTCCCTTTTCAACAATGTTTTCTACCTATTCAAGGACAAATACTACATTGTTTGAAAAAACATTTGAATCTGTTAATTCATTCAATATGGAAGGGTCTGAAATTTTGCCTTATGGTAAAGGGTGAAGAACATTTTAGTATAGAAGAAAATGAAATGTAATTCAAACACTGTGGGAGTATGTCTGCTGCCCTTTGTTCTTGCACCTGTTGGTTGGTTGTATTGGTTGTATTGGGGTTTAACGCCACTTTAACAGCTAAGGTCATATCATGGCGGTCGGTGACGCATATGTGTTTCCTGGCTTTCTCACACCAGTACTAACACAACTTTCTTTCCAAAGCCACCGACTACTTTTCTCACATGCTTCAGCAGAGGTGAGAGGCGAAAATACGCCGGAAAGAAAGTTCGCCTCAACCGGGTATCGAACTCACAACCACCAGGTCATGAGTCCGACACGCTCACCACTGAGCCACCCGGGCGGGGGTCTTGCACCTGTTATAATGTATAAATGGGTTGAATGTTAAGCTGGTGGCAAAATTGATGAAGATGTACGGATATTTACAATATGGAAAAATGTTTAAATCAATGTTTAAATCAAGATTTACACCTTTGAATTACAAAGGGAAATTCCACTTTCGATTTAGAGCTTGGACAGGTTTCGTTAAAAAAAAAAAAGCAGCCTGAATGACAGCTATCTTCCCCGCCGCAGAATCACAGTCAGAGTGGTACGACCTTTGGCTGTAGAAGCTATCAGGTGGCCAAACGATTAGATCTCCAAGCGTTGGATCATAGAGTCCCGGGTTTGACTCCAGCTGGACCTAAATGGCACTTCATTGCACTGACCCTTTCATAATCGCCCTTCCATCGTTGTATCATGACTGAAATACCTGAAATACTGTTGAAGGACATAAAACACCAAGCTATCCATCCATCCAATTATCATTGGTTGTTGAGAGGAAGAGTAAGTTTAACCCTATCCCAGTAACTGACATTTCATGTTTTGCTGCAGACAAATTTAAGTAAATGAAGGGAACAATATATAATATTTTCAAAAAAGAAAGTATCATGTGAAAGGTCACGGATGTGTGTTCTGCACATTTTCCTTTATGGTCTATGAGGCCTCAAACTGTGACCTTGAACTTGAGTCTGCATGGATGAATTATGGGTCCTGCATACCGGCGTACTGAGGTGAACATTTTATCAAAGTTTATTGAAAATCCTTCCATGTGTAAAGGAGATATGAAGCATATACGAAATTTAAGGCTCAAACTCGTGAACTTCAATTGTGACCTTGACCTTGAGTGAGCATGATTGAATTATGGGTCTTGCACTGAGCTAAATATTGACCAAAGTTTAATGAAAATCCTTCCAGAGGTAAAAGAGATACGGAGCGGACACAAAATTCAAGGCTCAATCCCATGACCTTCAACTGTGACTTTGACCTTAAATCTGCATGGTTGAGTAAGTGGTTCTGCACACTATCTTACTGAGGTGAACATCTTATCAAAATTTAATAAAAAATCCTTCCGGGAGATATGAAGCGGACACGAAATTAAAGATTCAAACTTGTCTTCTTCAAATTTGACCTTGGCCTTGAGTGGGCATGGTTGAATTATTGGTTCAACACAGTATCTCACTCTCATTCTTACCAAAGTTAAATGAAAATCCTTTGAAAGGTAAAGGACATTCGGCAAACCTCGGGCGATCTGGTGATCAAATCTTAGGCTGGATCACGTAGCTTGATATGCACCTACACGGTACATTTCTTCGTCGGAAGTAAACTGCTTCGCCGTTCTTAAAATCGTTACTCTCCTATTAGAAAGCAAACACTTGTCACAATTTACCGTTGGGGTCTTTCAGAATACATTTCCAATAACAAACAGTTTGTACATTTATTTTCTAACTCGGTCTATCAATTACGTTGGCGATAGGTTGAGGGTTCAGGAGATATGGAACGGACAGGAAAGTGTTACGGACGGACAGATGGGCGGGCAGACAGACGGCCATTTCTATTATCTCCTCTCCGATCAATCAATCAGTCAAGATATTAAACTAATTCTAGATAATCATAAGCTTCCATGATCTGCCTAGGCGTATTTCCACTAGTATACCGAGGCAAAAGTTTTCTCCTGCAGGCAGTTCATATATATTTTCGTTTTATAACTAATTCGATTTCAGTTTTGCCAGGGTCCGTACTCACCAACCTTTCTTAGACCATTCTCAGTCTTATTCTCAGAGATTTCTAAATTTGATAGTAGTACAACTTCTAATTGGCTAAACCAAATGGTTTAACCACTCAGAAGTTGTGTTACTTTCTAAGTCCAGATTTGGACGAAATGGTTCAGCCAGTCAGAAGTTGTGTTACTTTCCACGTCCAGATTTAGACGAAGAATGTTCCTTGGAATGGTTGATGCCCAGATTACAAAATTTTAAAATTACTTTTAATTATTTTCAGACAACAAATACAATGCAGTCAGAATAATTAGATTTTTCTTTGAAAAGGTAGAAAACATCGTGGGAAAACGATTATTGCTCCCTTCCCCACATTCATGAGCAATACACTAAAATTGTCTTTTATCACGCGTGAATATATCTTAAACTCTGTACAAGAAGAAGAAATTTTAGACTCGTATATACATATATTAAAAGCACATGCAAGACAACGTATAAAGTGTTGCTTGTGTTGATAGCTGTCTTTAAAAGAGAAGGAAACATGGGAAATGGTGAAAATAAACAATGTTTCCAAATTCTGTCTGCTCAGCGTCTTAAATCACCTTTATTCAGTTTTTTTTTTAAGCATCTTTTTCAGTTTTGCAAATCTTGCCTCCCCTCTCGATAACGATATTATCGAATAGATACAAAAGCATGAAATTACATTTTATACTCGTACATGCTGGTTAACAGGTTCCGCAGTATTTCTTCATGTATTTTTTATGAAAGCTGGACCAACAGAAACACCTTTTCAAGATAAGAGACATATGAGCCATGCTTTGGCAAAAGGGGGCTTAATGTATCTCCGTGATCCATGATACCAAGCAAGTCATCACATAATTATGGGTTCATAAAATCCATTTTGTCTAACAACTGACTGAATCATGAGGTAAACTGGTCCTTGAAAATGCAGAAAATTGACCAATAGCGAAAAGTTTCGGCCCTGTCATCCCGCGCAGACTGCGCAGGCTTGCCTGGGTCGATACTTTTCTTAGATGCAGTAAGTCCGCAAAAGGTCAGTGAGTCGCGCCTAGCAGCTTGGGGGTTGAGATGTTTCCTTATAGCTGCAGTAGCTGAAAATGTCAAACAACAATCATTTGTCACATTGTTTTGAATTATTGATCACCTGGTTCCGCATGCAAAACAAGGACTTAAATTAGTAATTCTATGAGTGTATGGGAAATAACGGAATTCAAAATGGCTTATGCTACGAGACTGTAGTTGCAAAAGGCTTGAAATCTATGGGAGACAACTCTAGTTGCTATTACACTAATTAATACTGGTGAGAGTTGCAGTTCTTACCGAGTTGTTCAGTAAAGCCTACCAGATAAAAATCTTTCTGAGTGTCATTGTTTTCAGTCGTCGAAATAGATCATGTTCAAAATATTTGGCGCTGAAAATCTGTACATTATGACTCATAGCCTTTTCCCCTCCCCTCTACCTCGGAAAAATACCACGAAGTAGTAAAACGAGTGAGCTACCATTGTGATAAACCTTAAATATTGTTGGAGTGGCGCAGTAAACCTATTTAAACAAAACGATTAGAATATAATAACAGTGACTAATTAAGGCATATGGCATCTTAATGTCTACGGGCCCTAACTGTCATATTAAAAGACGGAAGCTGCCGAGCTGGGCCGAAAAGCCTTTACGAAAACGTCGATGTTACACGATATTTACGATGAGTTTGCGAGTCTACGGCCCCAAACTCTCATATTAAAAGACGGAAGCTGCCGAGATTGGCCGAATAGCCTTTACGAAAACGTCGATGTTACACGACATTTACCGATGAGTTAGGGGTCGTAATCCTTAAGAGGAAAAAAGAGCCATGCTCTGGCAAAAGGGGGGCTAAATGCATCTCCGTAGTGCATTATAACAAGCAAGCCATCACATAATTATCGATCCCTAACACCCATGTTGTCTAACGACCGGCTGAATCCTGAGGTAGTATTGTCCTTGCATATGCAGAAAATTGACCAAAAGCAAAAGTTTCGGCCAAGGTCAGCCTGCTAGGACTGCACAAGCTAAACCGAATCGATACTTTTATCAAATGCATTAAAACTCCTTGTCACAAAGCATGGCACAAATGCTTCAGCTTTAGCTGCCACATTTACACAAGCACCCCAACACTTTGCCTAGCTTATCTCATTTGCATTCATTAAAGAGAAATAATAATGCGAGCCCTAACACTAGGCCTCTTTGCAGAGGTCACCATTTGTTAACGTAAAGTCTTTTCAAGCATTATGCATGTATTACCTCTTTACCAAACGACCAAAATTTAGACCGGTCCAAACTTAAAGCATTTGCAGACGACAAACTAAATGTTATACAACTAAGGATTTTTTTTCCAAGAGCATGAAACATTGCGGGAAAAGGAGAAAATGCTGGTTACCAGCATTTTCTCCTTTTCTAACGATGTTTTCAAGAGCCCTTTACCTTAAGGTAGTTAAAACTCAGGATTGTATGGGAAAGGGTTAAAGAGTCTTTCTTGAAAAAGATATAATTATGCTAACCGTTTCAAAAATCCACCGAAACTCGGGAAAAAAAAATTATATATATCTGTGATCTATCTGGATATGAAGTTTGAAGTCAATAGCATCTATACTCTGAAAGTTATGCCCCGGACAAAATCCTATTTGAAAATAACAAAGGGCAGTTTTTCCAACAATAATGAGGACAAAGTTATGGATCTTAAGCATTGTTTTTATACTCAACATGATCTATTTGTATATGAAGTTTGAAGCCTATTTAGCTTTTATACTTTGGAAGTTATGCTCTGGACAAAAGTCCACTTTTCAAAATAACTAAGGTCAATAACCCCAAAAATAATAATGACAGAGTTATGGATCATGGGCACTGCACTTGTCCTCAATGTGATCTATCTGCATATGAAGTTGAAGTCAATAGCTTTTATATTCTGGAAGTTATGCTCTGAACAAAAATCTAATTTGTAAAATAACAACGGGCAATAACTCCAAGAAATAATGAATTCATAACCTATCCCTGTGATAGGACTGAACTAATGTTGAGAGCAGCATAAAACACCATTCAATCAATCCACCAGCGTCCTTAAATCATACGAGCGACACTCTGGCTGAAAGGGGGAGGGGTGTTTCGTGCATTTCCTTGATTCGTTATACCAAGCAAGTCATCATATAATTATGGATGAATAGAATCCATTTTATCTAACAACTGACTGAATCATGAGGTAGAATGGTCCTTTGACATGCAGAAAATCGACCATCAACAAAACATTTCTACATAGGTAAGGATGTCCGGCTTGCGCAGGCTGACCTCGGTGGATAGTTTTTGCAATGCATAAAAACCCCTGTTTTGAAAGTGTATGGCTCAGATGATTGTTTGGTAAAGGGTTAAATACGGATTTAGTGAAGCATCAACACTAAATGTGCATTTCTATTACAGTATTAATAGATAATATAGTTTTATAATATGGCTTGCAACACGCGAAAAGGGACATTCGGACATTTGCGTAAAGTGTCGTCTCGGATCAGCCTGCGCAGTCCGCGCAGGCTAATCCGAGACGGCACTTTACGACTACATTAGATTTTTTCCTACAGTAGACCTGCGTGAAACAGAAAATTACAGAAAAACGGAAAGTGCCGTCTCGGATTAGCCTGCGCGGACTGCGCAGGCTGATCCGAAACGACACTTTACTCAAATGTCCGAATGCCTCTTTTCACCTGTTGCAGGCCAATATTATGTCATTTTAAAGCTGTAAAGGTTTTACGTATCGTGGTATCTCATTTATTCATCACTGTTTTGAAGCACTCCGATCTATCAAGTTCAGCTCACCTCCGTAACGGACGTGTAATGAATTGTTATACCAAGGGGGAACTAAAAGATAATTAATTCTAAATACGAATTTCTTCTAGGGTTCAAAGTATGGGCAAAGTCAATTAAGCATGGCTTCTCTTGGTTTTTAGAACATACAAACAAGTATGAATTTATGAACAAAAAGGTCCCATTCATTCTATTGTGTTCTCCTAAGTTCATTTTTAATACTGATAGAAATACTTTTTTTTGTATTTGCTGTTGGTGTTTTATTGTTAATAATGTGTTTTTGGAAGTTACCCAGTAATTGAAAATGTAAAGGAACATTTTCTGGACAAGTTTGGGGTTAAGTGTTTTTGTATAATATTCAGCGTAATGGAAGCATATCATTTATAATTCATGATCACGAAAACTGCAATGGCTAATTTACAAATAATGAATTTGCTTTGAAATGTTACATATTCAAACTTGACACAGGAAAGTCTCGGCTTCTAATCTGAAGATATTGTAAGCATTGAGAATAAACCAAATGCTTTAGTATGAATTAATATTTTGATATTTTTCCATTCTAAAATGCAATCAGTATTAAAAACTCCTTTCCGTAACGGACCTAAACAACTATTTTTTTTTACTGTTGATATGTTGTGGTAGCAATTTTATTCTGACACTAAGAAAATTCTGAACATTGAAATTCACCTAGTGAAAAAATGTTTGCTTGAGATGACTTATGTAACATTTTCTCACTCAATATTTGGATTTGACTGATCAACGTATCCGCAAAAATCTGATCTCCAAGAAAATTTATACCAAAATGTCAGTACAGAATTATGAACTGTATTAGTGCCTGCGTCCAAAGATTTTCTGATGGTCATATTTCTGTCATTACAAACAACATCTATTTTAGATTAAAAACCGTAGAATTCATTTATAAATGATTTCACGGACCATATGCGAGTAACACGTAGGTCACGCTCTAGAATAGCTGCAATGTAATAGATAAAGGTAAGAGTTCTCAGACAAGCGCTGTTTATAAATGCAATGTACATGTGCATGTCGTTTTCCCTCCGGTTTTTTTTTATGATGATCATGCTGTTCATTATGATGATGATTATTATTGTCATTATTATTATTATTTTTATTATTTAACATACAACATCATTCAAACAGTATTTCAATTCCTATATAGTACTCGGGCTAGATGGTAAGTGTAAGTAACTGTTTACTTTACTTCTTCAGAACAAACAGACTAACTCATCTAATGTACATTACGTTCAGATTGTCGCTTGAAATAGAAGAATAACTTGTGTCCATTACTTAAATCTGTACCCGACAAGAATTTAGACCCGAACACATTGCAATCGACGAATCAAATTATTGGGGTTGAAAGGAAAAAAACATGTGATAAAAAAGGAGAAAATGCCTGTTACCAACATTCCCCCTTTTCCCCCCGCGATGTTTCAAAAAATTTCTGCCTCATTGTCTTAAAATAATATGATCGTTTGATACCGACATAAAATAAACAGATGTAAGATTGTAATATTTCCTTGATACCGGTTTCTGATTTTTTCATGAGAAAAATAGCATTTATTATATTCTTATCAGTGAATTACTGGGATTTCACAGTAAATAACACCACTAGTGATGATAAATATGGTATCATCGCTAGTGACGATACATTTATTATATTCTTATCAGTGAATTACTGGGATTTCACCGTGAATAACACCACTAGTGATGATAAATATGGTATCATCGCTAGTGACGATATAGTTTTAAAACGTTTGC
Source organism: Hippopus hippopus (assembly GCA_946811185.2). Taxonomy (NCBI): domain Eukaryota; kingdom Metazoa; phylum Mollusca; class Bivalvia; order Cardiida; family Cardiidae; genus Hippopus; species Hippopus hippopus. Next base: position 25,177,519 of record OX328106.1, on the reverse strand, counting down.
CGGAACTACTTTTTTTCCTATATTGCGTATATTGTACCATTCTTGATAATTATTATCATTTAAAAAAAGGGTGAATTGGTAATATAATATATAGAATAATCAGGTGGTTGTGAGTGATATTAAAAATCTGTCACTCGAATGGGGTTTGATGCGGTTAAAAAAAAATCGTGCTTCGGACTCATTTTTTTTTTCAACCGTATCACACCCCATTCTTGTGACAGATTTTTAATATCACACACAACCTGTTGATTATCCTCTATATGGTGTGCAACATGGGAAAAGGGGCTTTCGGACATTTGCGTAAAGTGTCGTCTCGGATCAGCCTGCGCAGTCGGCGCAGGCTAATCCGAGACGGCACTTTACGTCAACATTTGATTTTGTCCTACAGTAGACTTGCGTGGAACAGAAAATCACACAAGATCGGAAAGTGTAGTCTTGGATTAGTCTGCGCGGACTGCGTTGCTATTGCTATTGTTGCTATTTCAAAGGAATTTCTTGGGAGAAAATATCTCGTTATCGGACAGTGTAGATCCAAGATCAGACTGCACATTCCGTGATCTTGATCTACACTGTCCGCAAAAGGTCCTTGAGTCGCGCTTAGCAGCTTAACGGTTAAATGCCTACCCATATTAGTCCTATATATCTAAGTGACCGGGCCGAGCCCCGGTAGGTAAGTCGGTAGAGTACAGGACTTGAGAACAGGAGGTCGCTGGTTCGAATCCCGGCTCGGTTAATTACTTTCCCAGGATTGATGATAGTCATTGCAACAGGATTCATTCCTCTCCCACCGCTGACCATTGTTTCGACGATAGTTATTAGGGAAAGCAGCCAGTGGCTTGGAAGGAATATTGTGCTGAGTACTTGTAATAGAAACTTCAGGAAAGCATGGATAGGTGCACTGGCCGCCGCGACACAACTGAAATAATGTTGAAAACGGCGTTTAACACCACGTATTCAATCAATCAATCTCAATGACCGGACATAGGCGGAGGATGTGAACGTCCGGTTTGGACGTTAGATAGTAGTTCTAACAGATACTTCCTTATAGATATCGAAGACAATTCTGTAAAAGATGTTAGGATTAGAGGGAATAAAAAATACAGATGTCCAGATTACAGAGAATAAAAGTTATGAAATCATTTTAATCTAACGACGCAGTAATAGGAACCTTTTTCTTCTTATACCTTAAACTCGAATATTGGACTTTTTTCACTGCGACAAATTCAACATGGTCAACATGCTGGGATCTGTACATAAGTGGAAAGATTGTAGGAAAATGAAAAACTGCTGAATACATTGATTTTCTCCTTATCCCACAATTTTTTTAAAAGAGTTTTTTTCCCAAGGTGCGTTAAAACATGGGATTGCTGGGTAAAGGTTCAAACCCCTTTTCTGTAATTCTACTGTTTTTGTAAGCTTGCTTTTTAAGTACTTTGGGTACTTTGATCCAACGGTTTACTCCGAACATGAATTACGCGGTTACTTTTCGTCACTTGAAAATCAAGACATTTCTTTTCCAATCAAATTACGCCCTTTACCGAACGATTCCGTCTTTTAACGACCTTGAGGAAAAGGCATTTTGGAAGCTTGTAGAAAAAAGGAGAAAGGGTAACCAGCATTTTCTCCACTGCCCACAATCTTTTATCATCCTTCCAAAGACCCTCAGCACCATTTTCGAATTTGTCGTCTGCAGATGCTTTTAATCAGTTACCCATATTTTGTCCCTATCCCAGAATCTTTTCATCATCATCATCAAGTTTTTTAGTGCCTGAACTACATTGTCTACTATGTCCTTTAATGAGCTCCCAGACACTTGGACGGGTGTGGGGACCTCATTTAACTCATTAACAGAAAACTAAATTTTAGACTCGTCCAAATCAAGAGCATTTACAGACGACAAATTTAGTGGGGCTAAAATACTGTGATTTGTCTCTGTAAGAGGAGAAAACTTGGTGGTAAGAGGAGAAAATGCTGGTTACCAGCAGTTTCTCCTTTTCCCATAATATTTTTAACAGCTTCTTATGCAGGGTCGTTAAAACTCTGGATTCTGCGGTAAAGGGTTATAGAGTCAACTTGTAACGGTAGAGTAATGAGAGGCGTTCATCGAAAAATGCGGACAATCAATGAGAATGTTGGCTCAAAAACATGTGAAAACACCGTGGAAAAAGGATAACTTGCACGGCTAGAGCAACTCTTTCTTTCTTGGACAATAGTTTTCCTCCTTAACCCTTTACCACACAATCCCGAGGTTTAACGCTCCAGAGGAAGAAGCCCTTTGAAAACATTGTTGGAAAAGGAGAAAATGCTGGTAATCAGCATTTTCTCCTTTTTCCACAATGTTTTTTAGAATATCTGATTCAAATCCGATCATTTATGCCATATAAATTTTGTTGTCTGCAAGTGCTTTTAAATTGGACCCGTCTAAAATATTGTAGTTTGGGAAAGAGTTAAGTCGTCTGCTGCGATACCACGAAAAAATAATAACACGGAAAAGCCAGTTACCGAGAGATCCCTGTACCAAAAACCCGTCATATTACGAGCCTAGAATGCGAGGTCTTTAAAAACATTAGTGGAAAAGGAGAAAATAAGGAAAAAATGCTACTAATCAGCATTTTTCCCCTTTTCCTGACAATTTTTTCTTTCTTTTATTTCACTCTTAAAAACCAAAGGCCACCATTTGAGTCACATTTAACTTAAGCCTTACCCAGGCAAAAGGGAAATGAATACATCTCTGTAATCCATTATACCAAGCAAGTCTTCATATAATTATGGATCTATAAAATCCATTTCGTCTTAAAACCGGCTTAATCCTAAGGTAGTATGGTTCTTAGACATACAGGAAAGTCACCAAAAGCAAACAGTTTCGACCCAGGTCAGCCTGCGCGGACTGCGCAGGCTGACCTGGGTCGATACTTTTTGCAGATGCATTAAGTCCCCTTTTCAAGCAGTGTGGTTTGTAGTTTGCACATGTTTTCTAATATGGATACGCCGGATATTTTGTCATTTGGCGCAGAGAGTAAGTGATAGATAGCACGATCGCAATCATCAATTTAATTCCTCCAACCACAAGCTTCCAGGCAAACCTTAACTAAACATGAAGGGAAACATTTTGGTTTTGGTCATGATGGCCGCTTTAGGTGAGTACTTTAGCCTTGATATCTTTTTCCTTTTTGTTCTGTTTTGTTCTTATAATATTACCATATCAAAAAATATAAATAGACTAGTGCAGATGATGATAATGATGATGATTATTATTATTATTATAGAAATATTATAATATGAAATAAATAATTGTTTATTTTCATACAATTAGTTAATTTATATTATATAGTAATGATTCTATACTTATTTAATAATCAATAAGTAAATAAAGAAGTTAAGGCTTTTGGATTCTAAAACACATTTGCAGCAGACTACTTTGAAAACATCCTTGTAAACATTTTTTTCCAGACGACAGTTTTAGAACTGTCCAAATTGAAAGCATTTGCAGACTACAAACTAAATGCTCTAGACGTGATGAAATCTGCTTATAACATTGGAGAAACCATTGTGGGAAAAGGAGAAAATGCTTGTCGATGTGATATAACTGAAAACACTCGAGACTGTTGGAGACGAATGTCACAGTTTCAAAAAGCCTCTTCATAGGGTCGTTTGAACTCGGGATTGTGTGGCAAAGGGTTTATACATAAGAAAAAATTGTGTCAATAGGAGAAAATGCTCGCTACGAGTTTTTTTTTTTTTTTGTTGCTGTTGTTGTTGTTTTCATAAGTAGAGAGTTACCTGACGCAAAAAATTATGACAGATTTTCAGTCTCATATGAGTCGATAAAAAGCTGTCAATCTACTCCACAGCTGTAGTGCAGGCGGGAGATGACGAGAATCGCGTGAAACGATCGGATAGTAAGGGTAACGGTACAGCGGTCGCGGGTGAGTAAAAAAAGTACCGTACGAGTTTGATCCAGAGTTAGACATAGCTCCCTATTCATCGACCATTCTTAAGAATATTTTTGTCTAATTCTCAAGAATTTTCTACATTTGAAAGTAGCACAACTACTGAATGGCTACACAAAATAGTTTAGCCAACCAGGAAAGGTGTTACTTTCAAATTTAGAAAAGCATGAGACTAAGAATTTTTTCTAAAGCGTAGGCTGCTATGCGCGACTCACTGACCTTTGGTGGACAGTGTAGATCAAGATCAGACTGCACATAAAGTGCAGTCTGATCTTGATCTACACTGTCCGATTAAAAATGAAGTTTTAAGTAGGCTTGAAAGTTTCATTCAACGTATTTAGCAGGACAATGGTTAAGACTTGCTGGTGAATACGGTCCTTGGTTTCTTTGTTAGAATGGTTTTGTGCCGCTTTGTACATCTTTCTTTTAATCCTTGTTTATATCACCACGATAGATCACTTATTGATGTTTCGCCAGCCCGGCCGGGTAGGTCAGTGGTTAGCGTATCTGCCCCGTGATGTGGTGGTTGCAGGTTCGATACCCGGTTGCGGCAAACTTACGTTACGGAGATTTTCACCTCTCACCTCTGAGCATGTGAGAAAAGTGGTCAGTGATTTGCAAAGACGGTATTGTTGTGAGAAAGCCAGGGAACGCAATCGTAGGTGCACTGACCGCTGTAATATAACCTAAGCTGTTAAATCGGCGTTAAACTCCGATACAAACAAACAAAATGAGTCTATCAGTACTCACTGCTACAAATTTGCAAGAGCAAGCTTTGAAATAATCCTTGTAAACGAGAGATGATCAGCATGAATAACGGATAGAAACGCATTGTTAAAAGTAACATCATAGTGTTGAAAGTAGAAATTGGTCCCTAACCGCAATCTCTCATTTTGTCGCAATGTTTTCAAGGGCTGTGTATGCGCTGAAATATTGAACAAAAGAACTTAAACTGTTAAATAAATTTAATAAAGATTTCCAACCAATAGTATAAACCAAAACTTGCGATTACAAACTGCTTGTTGTTGGCAAAAACAGACCGTTTCGGTCTGTGTAGATCCAAGATCAGACTGTGGTTTTTGTGCACAAATATTAAAATCTGTCACTAGAATGGAGTGTGATGCGGTTGAAAAGAGGAGTCTGAAGGACGAGTTTTTTAAACCGCATCAAACCCCATTCGAGTGACAGATTTTTAATATCACACAATCAGTTGATTATCCTAGTGATTATCCTATTGATTATAGTTATCAAGAATGGTACAATATAAGCAATATAGGAAAAGTAGTGCTGGCAAACATTCCAACATTTTATCGTCACTAGCTGACGATATCATATTTATCATCAGTAGTCGTGTTATTCACTGAGAAATCCCAGTAATTCACTGATAGGAATATAATAAGATGCAATTCACAGTTTCCAGGCGAAAGCGGAGCTTTAAGAGTTTTAAGTGAGTGGACTGCAGTTAGAACTGAAGTAAAAGGGTGCATAAATATTTAGAAAATCTTTTATGTCATGTTTCATCTCATTATTTGTTTTACAGGTAGTACCAATACAACAACAAAAACATCCACCGCCGCCCCGAAGGAAAAAGGAGGTAAGTTATTAATATGTATGCCATGCTCGGGCTCCATGGTGCAAGTATACCAAGCAAATCATCACATAGTAATGGATCTATAAAACCTAATTTGTCTGACAAAAAGCTGAACCCCGATGTAGAATGGTCCTTTGACATGCAGAAAATTGACAAATAGCAAAAAGTTTTGACCCATGTGAGCCTGCGTGAGCTGCACAGGTAACATGGATCGATATTTTTTGCAGATGCATTAAACCCCCTTTTCACAGAGCATGACTCATTTTTCATTCGTCATAATACATGTACATGTATATTGAAACCCTATGAAGTTGGAACACGTTAGATGCTTAGGACAAGCTCACCTGATTTTATCGACTGATTGAAATGCTTGTTTTTTTGTATTTTCAAGCAGAAGTGCAAACATTCTTTTTTCATGTAAGATAAATGTTCGTGTACGTCTTAAAGAGACATAACCAGTGATTGGGAAAGAATTATTTTCAATGGGACAATGTCCTTTCCTCCAGGAAAATTAATGTGACATTTTGAAAACCAATGTGACAATTTAAGGAAAAAACACAAAATCTTTTAATTGCTTTCATTTATTTTTTTAAAATAGTACCATCCCAATGCAAGTTATGCTGGTTCTATATTTAATGCTTGGAATCAAACATAGTCATCTGGGTTCTTATTAGGTCCTGAATCCCAAGAGACATTGAATCTTGGGCTGAAATTTTCAAGAGTCAAAATGAAATTTCCAAGCGTCAAAGAGAAATGATCAAGGGTCAAAATTACTTGGTTATTATGGAAATATAAGGATGACACAAAAAGACAAAGGCCTAACCTTCACCTCCCTTTCATTGTTGCATAAGACGAAGGTCTGACCTTCACCCCCTTTCATTGTTATTTTCATTTCATTAAAGAAAAAAAAAAACAAGAAGTTTTTTTCTCATTATCATTCTTTACATATAATTATGTAAATTCACTGTTCAAATTCATTATAAATGATGAAGAAACAATTTGAGACAACTCTGATCAGACGGTGTCAAATTGACCGTTGTTGTGTCATGGGTTTTCGCGTTTGTTTTTTTTTTCATCGATCTACTTTCATATCTTTTTATTTCTTTTAGCAGTATTATAGCATGATGATTAAAATGAACTTTCAATTGGGGTAGCAAGGAACATAAATACTATTAGACCATAAGCTGATTGAGAATGTTACCTATCTAATTCATGATGAAAAAAAAGTGGCCTTCTCAATCAGCATGATATACACTGATAAACGTTTACTGCATGTCCATGGATATGCTTGGGATAGGCTCGGAGAGAGATGTGATCTGAGAGTTGCTCTGATTCTCGCTAGGATCGTCTGTATGAGTCTGTTAATAAACGATCATTGTGGGAAAGAAATTATTGATGGAGCCCTAACCTTCATGCAATTTTAAATTTTCGGTGGTATATTCTAATGCTTAGGTAGTTGTTGAATTTGAATTTTACGGCAAAATCAGGGCAGTTTCATCAAGACGACAAAATAGGTTCAATATTCAATAAGCGTTTTATGATTGAAAACATGACGTCACACGCACATAGCTACTCATTTTATAGAGCGTCTAATCGACGCCGATCAAAGGAGATTCGTCTGACTAAATTTCGTACTTTTACGACGTCGAAAATTGAATGGGACAAGGGCGCACTCACTGGCAAAAACGATGTGACATTTTGGATTTTAATGGCGCAAGCCTTTCCCAGTCACTGCATAACTGTGTTTCAGCTAATAGCAATAAAACATGTGAAATCGTTGTGGCAAAGGATCCAATCACATGTATGGAGCGGTTGGATTTACCCCCACTCCCATTCATAACATTTCTATGAGTATAGACATGGCCCGATTGTGATTTCAGGCCGTGCTCGACCATGGCCATGTAGCTAAATGGCTGTAAGGCTAAGGCCTGGTAGCTAAATTGATGTAAGTTTCAAGCGGGGGTTGGTAGCTAACTGGCTGTGAGTTCAAAGCCGGGCTCGGCTAAGGCTCGATAGCTAAATTGTTATGTGTTTGAAGCCGGGCTAGAATAAGACCCGGTAGCTAGATTGTTGTGAGTTCCAAGCCGGACTTTTCTTACGCTCGGAAGCTAGATGACTATGAGTTTCAAGCTTGGCACCACTAAGGCCATGTAGCTCAATGGTTGTGAGTTTTAAGCCAGGCTTGGCTTAGGCTCGATAGCTAAATGTTTGTGAGCTCCCAGCCGGGCTAGACTAAGGCTAAGCAGATAGATTGTTGTGAGTTCCGAGCCAGGTCCGATAGCTATGTGGCTGCGAGTTCCAAGCCTGGCTCGGATTAGGTTTGATAGCTAAATGGTTTTGAGCTCTAGCCGGGCTAGGCTGAGGCTTGATAGCTAGATGATGGGGAGTTCCGAACCAGGCTCGGTTGCTTAATTACTTTGATTTCCAAGCCGGAACCGTCTAAGGCTCGGTAGCTAGATGAATATGAGTTTCAAGCCTGTCTTAGCTGAGGCTCGATAGCTCAAAAGCAATGAGTTTTAAGCCGAGCTTTGCTAAAGCACTGTAGCTCAATGGTTGTGAGTTCCAAGCCAGAGTCGGCCTAGATACTTTTTACAAATATTTCTGAAAGTCATTGTGACAGAATGAGTTCGCCTTCTTTAAGTAGAACAAGTTTTCTTATTGGACTTTATGGGAAAACAGCCAGTTGCTTAGATTGTGTGTATGCATTGTTACGTGAAGGAACTCCAGGAACGCATATATAGGTCCTTCAGCTGCAGCATTACAATTGAAATAGTCATAATTTGAAAGTTAAAATCATTCAGTTTTCCAATATATTGATTATGGCATGAAAAACGTGATAGGGCAATATTTCTTGTGGTTTGAAGACTTTTATTCTTCTTTTTTTAGGGAGTGGGGCAGTGCAAAATGTGCAGACGTGGTCGTTCGTGATCCTAATGTCCCAACTGATGTTCTATCTAACAAATACCTTATACATGTAACTACATAGAAGAGATCACACATCTACAGACAGAGTTGATAATGAACATTGCTGTACAAGCTTTAATTATGAAATTTTACTTTACTATTGAGAGGGCCACACCTCATTAACTATTTACCAAACGATAAAATTTTATACTTGTCCAATTTGAAAGCATTTGAAGACGACGAATCAAATGTAGCTGAAATGATTCTTAATGTTTGTGAAAGTGCAGAAAACCTTATGGGAAAAGGAGAAAATGCTGGTTATCAGCATTTTCTCCTTTTCCCACAAGGTTTTCAAAAAAGTATTATTCTTCGGGGTCGTTAAAACGCGGCATTTTGTGGTAAAGGGTTAACTCTTTGTATGCCTAGTCGGTACAATGCTTGAAAGAAAATAAAGTAGCAAGAAAACTGTCGAAATAATCTTTCATGTTGTTAAATAGTCAATATGTCTGTTCCAAACTGTTCCGGTCTGACAAGGCAAACTGGAACGATACTTATTAGTTTCCGACTGATTTCTGTTGTGCCACAGTAACAAGAAATTCTTGAAAAATTGTGTTCTGCAGTACTTTTGTGAAACATTTTTCAACTATCCCAATTTTTTCCTTGGATCATAATTACAAAATAAAAACGATACATGTAAATAACTTCTTGTACATGGCCAGGTGGCTGTCAAAACACTTTTCCTAAAGAATTATTATTCTAATATTTGATAGTGTAAAAGGGTAAAATTACCTGACAAGCATTATAAATTTGGGCCCAGCCGACTAATTCTTGACATGGAATGGTCCTAAGACATGCAGAACATATGCACTAGCAAAAAGTTTCGACCTATGCCATTCTGGCGGACTGCACAGGCTGACTTGGGTGGATACTTTTGGCATATGCATGAAAAGTATTCGAAATTTCAAAACCAGTAAGCATTGACCAAATAATCTAGAAAATGGCGCACAGATATCCCGAAATAGACCAAAACGCACCGGAATTGCTGGATCGAAAGAGAGGATCAAAATGCACCTGGACGCATGGGAATCGACCAAATGAGGTATTTTTTCAAGACAATGAAAAACTTAGAAGTTTTTCGAAAACATAGTAGAAAAAAGTAGGATCCGGTGTTAGCCAGAATTTCACCCTTTTTCCTCAAAGTCCAAATAGCTGCCTAGATGAAATAAAGCGGGAGCTGAAATGTATTTAGATTTAAATAATACCATCTAAAAGTATGGATTTATTGTGAAGATGACAATCTGTTATTGTACGCTCGATTCAAGTAACTCTCGAACTGGCAGAAAATTGAATTAAGTAGGTCAAAAATTACTAAACCAGTCTATCTTTTGTTTAGTTTTTACCTGATTTTAAAATACATTTTTCTGCCATACAGAACCATAGCCTAGTACTGGTGAAATTCGGTACAAATATAAATGAGTCTTGTTCCGTGAAAAGGGGCCTTAATGCATTTTCGAAAAGTATCGACCTATGTCAGCCTGCGCAGTCCGCTTAGACTGACATGGGTCCAAACTTTTCGCTATCTTTAAATTTTCTGCATGTCAAAGAACTAGTCTACCTCATAATTCTGTGGGTTTTTGGACAAAAGAAGGATTTTATGGATCCATAATTTAAGATGTCTTGCTTGGAATAATGTATCACGGAGATCCATTTAGCTCAATTTTGCCAGTGTGCGGCTTGTTTTGCGTTATATGACTAAAATAATGTAGAAACGGCGTAAAATAACAATTAATCCTGCAGGATAGATAAATAAGTTAGACGAATTGAGAGACTTTAAAACCTTTCAAACAATGTCGACAGTATTAGTTGTACAGTCAGGTGGCAGGGGACCCCGAGCCGAAGGCGAGGTGGCGACATGATTTGCCACAGCCGTGAACAAGTTCCAAAGTCCTCTGCCACCTGACTGTACAACGAATTTATTATACTGCAAAGTTTTGCCATTCCAATGTGAATTCAGCGAAATTTCCCCGTTTATGTACTCACGAATAGAGTACGCTAACGACATAGAATGTCCCTTCTGAGTGCCCCAATTCAATGAAAACTGACGTCACCGAGAACTGACGTCACTGAAACCTTGGTAAAACGTGCAGTTTGGTTGATGAACTTGATGATGTCACTGCGATTGACATTCGTCATATTTTTTTTTATTTAAATATGGATTTAAACAACTTTAAGGTAAGTAACTGTGCATTTTAATGATTTGTTGTCAAAAAGTGAAAGACCATTAGTTACCACAAACGACAATTTGGTTATCCTTTTAATGTTACGTGGGGTGATCAGAAAGAACGCGGACCACCCGATTATTTCAAAAACTACTTTACTTAAGATAACAAAAATTTGCACAGATGAACATTAATTACCTGGTTACTTACTCAAGCGTTTAAATGACGTCATAGGTAAATAAGAAAAGAGTGACGTCATTTCAATGACATCACATACTGCGTTAGCGGTTCACAATGTCGGATGACGTTTTATTTGAGCAGAGAGTAATTATAAAGTTTTACGTTAAACTCGGAAAGTCTTCATCGGAAATTAAGGCCGATTTAGATAAAGTTTATGGGGACTCAGCACTTAAGAAAACCAGTATTTGTAAATGGATTGGACGATTTAGAGAAGGACGCGAAACCGTTGAAAATGACCCTAAATCTGGCCGTCCATCAACATCAGTAACGGACAAAACTATCGCGGATGTGCAGCAGCATGTAAAGCAAGATCGTCGAGTTACTGTCAGGGAAATAGCTGACACATTTAGCATTTCCTATGGAAGTGCACAGGAGATTTTAACTGACAAACTTGGAATGTCGCGTGTTTGTGCAAGGTGGGTGCCTCGGCCACTGACGCCCGAGCAAATGGGGGTTAGGGTCGAAATTTGTTCTGAAATTTTAGAACGCATTAGGAAAGAAGGATCAAACTTTACTGATCGTATTGTGACATGCGATGAAACATGGGTACACTTTTACGAGCCCGAATCTAAACAACAAAGCAGTGTATGGAAACATCCAACATCGCCGTCCCCTGTTAAAGCCAAACTTTCTAAGTCTGTTGGTAAAGTTATGTGCATCATGTTTTTCTCTTCTCAACGTTTTCTTCTAAATCATGTTGTACCTATACATACTACAGTCAATGCTGAGTATTATGCCAGCATTATTCGAATGAATTTAATACAGGCCATCCGAAAAAAACAGCCGGAACTTCTATGGAGAGGCGTCATTTTACATCAAGATAATGCTCCCGCTCACAAAGCCAAACTTGTACAGGAAGTTTTGAAAAAACTAAACATAGAAACATTAGACCATCCTGCCTATAGTCCAGACCTGGCCCCATGTGACTTTTGGCTATTTCCTGTTTTGAAAGATTCTCTACGTGGCACGCGCTACGAGAGCAGAGAGGAGCTAACCCATGCCATGACCGGGTCGTTGAGAGTGATGTCACGTGACGGGCTCGCGCACGTGTTTCGCGCATGGGAATCAAGAATGAATAAGTGCATAGAACACAAAGGAGGTTACTTTGAAAAACAGTAAACATTCCAAGTTGATTTTTATAACAATATTCCGATAAAGGCACTGGTCCGCGTTCTTTCTGATCACCCCTCGTACAATGAATGAGTTTCGACACTTCTCAATTTGCTTACCTGACGAAGGGATGGCTCGTTTTAACCCCGTGTGTTTGTTGTAGAATGACAAAAACGATAATATATGTAACTATATTCATTCATTTTCAATAATAATCTATTCTTTCCGCTTTAATGACAACCATCAAGGAAACTAGAAAAATATGGTGCAGTCTACTCAGTATGTTTGTCTTGTGGGCGGCTCGTATCGGTCGACGCCACCATTTTGGATGTTGTGTTGAAAGTATAGTCATGTAAACGGGGCTCCCAAAAGGAAAACTGCTTTTACTTCTTTTAGGTGTCTTTGCCAGTGTACATGACTTGTATGTACTCAGATCGCGAGAAATTTCTTTGCAGTATAATAATAAGTTTCTTTAATGATAATTTTTGTTGTCATATCAAATGTCAAAGTGAAAAAAATAGCTGCTGCCGTAAAAAACGGTACATAGAAATTGCCGACGAAAGCCTTTGGTTACCTGATATTATACTTCTAAATATGGTACAGGATTTCAGTTGTCTTTGTCATAAGTGTAGATCAAGATCACGCTGCACACAACATGCGGTCTGAACATGGATCTACACTCTCAGCTATGGTTAGATATTCGGGTCAAAAATAGTATAGAATTTAAAACAATTGATCCTTTTCCTCACTTAATATATATAGGCGACCCTTTTGGATAAGGAGGTTTCTTGCATATTCGTAATGCGTTATACCAAGCTAGCTGTCGTATAAAATAAATATGGATCTCTTTTCTTCAAAAAACCGACTGAATCATGAGGATGAATGAACCTTTGACATGCAGAAAAATCATCTATGTAGCAAAAGTTTTCGATCCAAGTCAGCCTGCGTGGACTGCACACAATTTCTCAGAAATCAAAACTCACATATTTTGTTTATTTGGCGCTGGAAGGGTTCCAATATGGACATGTAACAATGAGGGGTGTTTAACACATATCCAGAAAAGCCTCCTGACATTTTTTTAAAGAACGAATTTTCCTATAAACTTGCCAAAAGATATCTTTGACATGTTTCTTAACCTTTCGGCTGCTAAGCGCGACTCACTGACTTTTTCCGGACATTGGAGATCAAGATCAGACTGCACAGAATGTGCAGTCTAATCTTGAATCTACACTGTCCGAAAAAGAGATATCTTTCCCAAAAAATACCTTTGAAGTGACAAAGTCTGGGGTTTTTCTTTCGGCTTAAAAGTTTCGTTTCGCTTATTTAGCAGGATATGGGTTAAATAATACAATAGCCCAAGTTAGCCTTGGTAAAACCGTTGCGAGTTTCCTAGTCACTATAGCAGCCTCAGCTGGCGTTCAGCGGGACAAACAGTCTCAAAGAAGAAATGTGGTGTCTGCGAAATCTTTTCTTACAGCTAAATGTTCTATTTTTCGGTGTAGCTGAATGCGCTGGCTTTTGACCTACTTTTTGGTACTGATTAAGTATGAATAGATGGTAATTTGCGATTGGTCAAAAATGTTCATACATTTATTGGGCGGGCCACTGCTGGGCATATTTGCTCGGACATAATTTATGAAACTACAATTAACTGGCGTTGCTACCGCTACTAAGTCGATACCCCGGGGCCTTGATTCATACCATAGCAAACTGATGTAGTAAAATGGGTTCCTTTTGTGTGTGTGTGTGTGTGTGTGTTATTTGGAAATATGATACTTTCACAAGTGTTAATTAGTAAGCCAATACTACTTTTCAACAAAACGAAAACAGTGAGGAAAAAGAGGCAATAGCTCGTTAGATTACTTTTCATTATTTTACTTCATATTGAACCACAAAAGAATATCATTATTCATATTCCTGTATCTCTTACACCGTCCATTTTTTTAAAGTAACAATAAAGGCCAAGGTAAACAAAGCTGGAGTTAAAATGCATTTAAACTTATATCATACCATTCAAAAGTATGGAAATTATTGTGAAGATGACAATCTGTCATTGTACAGTCGGTCCAAGTGTTAGTCGCTGACAGAGAAATTAATTTCAAAACTAGGTTACAATCTGCCAGGTAGCTGTGCCTTTTTTTATTTCTTGCCTGATTGTAAAATTCTTTTTTCTGCCAGCGACTAACACATGGCCTGACCACGCAATAACAGACTGTCATCTTCACAGTATTTTCCATACTTTTTAATGGTATGATTTAAATTTAAATGTATTATGACACCTGCTTTGATATTTTGGCCTTTACTGGGCCTTTAAAGATATTTCTTGTTCTAAATTATTCTCCTTTTTGCTATAAGTATATTAACCCACGAGTCTATGGAACCACCCGTCGAAGAAGAATGCTTGAATTTTTGGAAATGTAAATTTCACGCTTTACCAGAAGGGGAAAAATATACTTGTGTATAATGAAAGCATTTACAGACAAAATAAGTGTGCGTCAAATAATGTTTGTTTATATGTGTAAAAGAAGAAGTATATCGGAACAAGAAAACATAAAATAAAAGAGAATATATAATACCATGGAAAACATGGTGGGAAAAGGAGAAAGTGCTGGTTACCAGCATTTTCTGCTTTCCCCACCATGTTGTCAAAAGTCTTTTAATGGTGGGTAGCCGAGCCTCGGTAGCTCAGTCGGTAGCGTGCAGGACTTGAGAACACGGGGTCCAGGGTTCGATCCCTGGCTATGACCCCTGGCTCGGCCAATTTCTTTTCGAGGATTGATGATAGTCACTGCAACAGGATTCATTCCTCTCCCACCGCTAACCATTGTTTCGACGATGATTATGTGGGAAAGCAGCCAGTGGCTTGGAAAGAAAATTGTGCGGAGTACTGGTAAAAGAGACTCCAGGAACGCATGGATAGGTGCACTGGCCGCCGCCGCGATATAACTGAAATAATGTTGAAAACGGCGGTAAACACCATACAATCAACCATTAATGGTGGGTAAAACATGGGATTGTGTGGTAAGGGGTTAAATTTAAGTTATCAGGAATGATCAGGGAGGAGCAGTAAATAATGAACGATACAACCTCTAAAAGAAAATCTTAATTTGTAGCGGAACGGATTCTATATTCTCCTTGACATGACACTGATAGAGGGTGTGAACATTATATTTGGACTGTAGATAGTAGATTTTACCGACACTTCCTTGTATATATTGAAAACCATTCTCTAGAAATGTTTGATTATACAGGATAAGAAGAAGAGATGTCCAGATTACAGAGAACGAAAGTTATGAAATCGTTTTAATCAAACGACGCAGTAAAGGGAACCCTTTTCTTCTTAAGATTGGTGTCAAAATCATGGTACCTGTTTTTGAAAGCGGAGAAGAAGAGAATTGGGAAAGTGGGAATTTAATACTTACCAGGAGTTCATCCTTTTCCCACAATGTTTCCAAAAGCTTTTTTCCTAGGGTCGCAAAAAACACAGAATTGTTTGGTAAAGGCTTAAATCTTCTTTCTTCTATCCCACCGTATTTGTAAGTTTCATTGTACACTGTGAAAGCTTGCCCTACAAGATAGCAATTTCATCGTACTTTTACTAGTTTATACTACTCAAAGTTTGCTCAGCACCAACAGTTCCTAGCACCATAGCAGAAACCACATTCTATATTTTTGTGATGTTAATATTGGAAATCATTTAGTGGTGTATCGAGAAGGTCTCCAGTATACACTTTGCCTTGTATGATAGGCAAATTCCTCGTGCAAGTCTTGCAAATGCAGATACCCTCAATTTTCAGTGTTTTGAGATACTACATACATGTACCAAACTTGTGTACACTCTTTGTTCTTCACTTTCTTTTGAAAGCCTGAACGTTTTTGATGTTAATATGGCAAATGCGAATGTCGGGAAGCATTTATCAGATGTAGACAGGTGGTGGGCAGTTAAGATGTTGGAACAAGGGGCTCTTCATCGTTAGGTTGGTGAGGCACTTGGTGTGCACCACACTGTTATCACCGGAGCCTGGGCGAAGCACCAGCAGTATGGTACACCTATCAGGCGACATGGTGGTGGCAGGAGAAGGGCTATATCTGCAGCTGATGATCGATATTTTGTCATCCAGGCTGGGAGAAACCGCTTTGCGACTGCAACTCAACTGCGTTCTGACCTTCAAAATGCTTCTGGGTCAGAGTTTCGACTTAAACCATACGCACACGGTTGCACGAAAGTGGTCTCCGATCGAAAAGACCATGTATTCGTAACACACCCCCCCCCCCCCATCTCCATACCACTGTCAACATCGGTTTGCTTGGGCGATGGACCATGTTGGTTGGAGGAGAATGGAATGGCGACCTGTCCTCTTTACAGATGAGTCCCGATACTGCTTGTACTACACGGATATACGTGCTCGAGTGTCGAGAAGGCCAAGGGAGAGGTTTTATGCAGCAAACATTGCTGAGCATAATCGGTATGGGGCGTGGATGGACGAATTGACCTGGTTGTGCTCTTCATCGTTGGGTTGGTGAGGCACTTGGTGTGAACCGCACTGTGATGGAGGCACGTTGACTGCCCAGCGGTATCGAGATGAAATTCTCGACACACATGTAAGGTTATAATTATGCCGGTGCTGTTGACGATGGGTTCATTTTAATGGCACGATAATACCCGTCCTCACACGGCTCATATTGTCCAAGAGTACTTACAGATGGAGGGTACCCAGCGTATGGATCGACCATCCCGTTGCTCACACTTAAATTCAATTGATCAGATGTGGAACGAGTTACAGATCCGCATTTCAGCCCGTCAGGTCCAGCCACAAAGCATTCAGCAACTTATTGCATTCCTTGTTGAGGAATGAAATTCCATTCCATAAATGGTAATCCAAAACCTTATTGGGGGCATGCCTTCTCATTTTCCACGATTTCTTCAAAAGCCTTCTCACAAACCGTTTCATGATTTGTTAACTTTTACAGTGCCAGTGAATAGTGAAAACACAAAAATTGCGACTTTATAATTCGATTCGCAAAAAAAAAAAGCCGTGACGGACAGTATGGATTCCAGAAAATCAAAGTGCACCTTCTGTGTAGTCTGATCTTGATCTACACTCTCCTCATAAATACTTCGAAACAGACTTAACAGCCTAAGGGTTAAAATCTAGCCCAAGAAAATAACTGATTGGTTGATTTTCCGTTTATTTATCGTCGCCACCGGTTGCCCATATAGGGGGCAACGACGCCCCCTGAAGGCTGTTAGTTTTGTTACAGGGGATAGTGCAAAATACAAGACGAAACCGGAAATGGGGCTTTAATGCATCTCCGTGATGCTCTTTACCAAGCAAGTCGTCACATGAGATAGATCAACGAAAATCATTTTGTCTAACAACCGACTGGGTCATGAGGCCTTGGACATGCAGAAAATTTACAAATAACAAAAGGTTTCGCCCCTTTCGTCGATTTTTGTACATGCATTGAAGGCCCAGTGGCTGCCAAAAGTAAACAATGTGGGTGTTCAAATGCATTTAGATTTAAATCATACCATTTTGCAGTATAAAATTATTGTGAAAATGGCAAAATGATATTGTACGGTCGGTTGTTAAATGCATTTTAACACGAGCATACTTTTTTTTTGTCGGCAGTTTGGCCATTAATCCCCTTTTCGTAGAGCACTACTCAATTTGTTTCTGCTGAGCGTTTTTGTCAAAATCGATCAGCTGTAAGACGTAAAGTGTTATCTGTACAGAAACTGTCAGAGTTAATCCATCACCAATAAATGCCTTCTTTTTACGACCCTGAGAATAATTGATTAATTAATTGAATCGTGTTTACGCTGATTTAAACATTATTTCAATCAAATCACGGCGACAGCTCACATATCTATGAATGTCCTAGGTTTCACTAGTACTAGGCTAGGACTCTAAAGTGTCTTGCCCAAGGATCTGACCCTGAGGAATAAGGGCTTTTAAAGACATGGTGGGAAAAGGAAGGAGCAAATGCTGGTAACCAACATTTACTCCGTTTCCAGCATTTTTTTTTTTTACATTTAAGGAATGAAGAGAATTCATGGAGGTATGAAAAAAAAAACCTAATCACACTTTTGTGATTAGGTTTTTGCGAATCTTCATTCCTTATAATTTAATATTACTAACAACATACACCGACGGAAATAATTCAAACTGCATTCATTTTCTTTATTTTTAAATCTAACGTTGGAGTTTCTAAAGCCCATTCCACACATATTTGTATGGCACAAGAATACGATAGGGAAGCAGTTTTCAGATCCCCAATACTGAAAATTAACCAATAGAACGAAAGTAAATGTACACAGCAGTGTGTAGGACCCGCAAAAGTAACCTTCAGCGAAAGTAGTTCCGGCATAACGTGATTTTTTTTTTTCATGGAGCTATGAAAAAATATTTTCAGCCAATCAGAACTCGCCAATGTTCATGAAAACAACTGATATTAAATTATTCCAAGATAAATCCGGTCATTTGAGTCAAATTTAATTTTTTGTCTGTAAAATTTGGCTGCAGCCTGGTAAAGAGTCAAGTGTTATCACAGTTACGATCATTAATTTAAGTTCCTTGAGCAGAATAATTCTAGGCAAAGCTCACTGAAACATGGAGAGATACGTTTTGATTTTGGTCTTCATTGCGACGTCTGGTTAGTAATTTTGTTTTGGGATTGTTTATTATTATAATTATTTTAATTATTATTATTATTAAGTAGAAGAAAAATATGTGCATGTATTAATATATTATTATTATTATTATTATTATTATTATTATTATCATCATCATCATAATTTCTTTTATATCTTGTATCATTATTATTCTTATTATCATTCTCAGTTTTATTTATTTACTTATTCATTTATCTGTTTTATTTATTCGTCATTCACAAGGCAAAAGAACATTTCCTTTGCATAATCCCATTACTTGATATGTTTTTGTCTCTACTTTAGGCGTGTAACGCCATTTTCAACAGTCTCGTATATTACCAGTAATATCACGGCGACCAGTGCAACTATTTATGATTCTGGAGTTTCTTTTCCAGCATTACGCACAAGAAAGGTTAAAAGTTGTCGACTGCTTTCTCACATAGAGAAAATAAAATAAATAAAGTTATCTTGCGGGAGAGGAATACCTCCAGTGGTAAGGATTCTCATTAACTTTTGGGAATTCCCTCCACCGGGTCGGGAATTCGAACCCGCAACTTTGACTTTTTTGAAAATCCTATGCGGAGACTGCTTTGAAAAAGAAAATACAGTGTGACATGAGGAGAAGGAATCTCCCTCTCTCATCTCTCTCTCTCTCTCTCAAATTTGGACCTTACCCGGTTGCGACCAACAGAAGACGCGTTTCATTTTCTTCATCCCACCAAAGAAGTCACGTTTCCTGTTTTAAATCGAAGATTTTCCACATATGTATTTATCCCTGACAATATATATCGGTAATTTATCTGTTTACACCGCTGACTGAAGTTTGAACCATTCTACAGTCTAACAAATTTTTACGTCGTTTTTTCTCTGGCTGTAAGTGTGTATCTTCAATACATGAAAAAAAAAATTCTCAAGAAGAGAAAATGCTAGCTAGGAGCATATTGTTTAAGTTTGCTGGTTTCAAAAGAGGAGTGCTACTTGACGAAAAAAATGTGATAGATTTTCAGTCTCATGAATTAATAAAAAGCTGTCAATCTTCTACACAGCTTTGGTGCAGGCAGAATATGACAAGGACCGTGCCAAACGAGCGGATGATAATGGTGGACAGCTCAAGGGTGAGTAAAAAAAGAACTGAAGGTCTTTGATACAGAATAAGATTTGGTTTCTTTGTGTAAATGGTTTTGTGTATCTTTTTATGGTATTTTTGTGATATCACAGCTACAGTTTACACTTTGATGTCATTCCTGGGTTTCACCTGTACTACTAGTAACTTAGGGTTTTGCAGTGTCATGCCAAAGGACACTTTCACATGACCAATGTAAACAGCCGGGATATCGAACTATTAACGAAAATAACTGAAAAAATGGAAATAATTCAGCCTATCACTTTTTTCAGTGAACTAAAAGCCAGTTGCCATCAAGTACTAGTACTCAACATATGAATGAACAAGTGGGCTTCTTTACAAAAGAGGCCAGGAGAGGTCAGCATCAATGTTTTCAAATAGTTTATTGGCTTTTAATTTCAATATATTTGGTACATGTAAACAAACAAGTAAAAAAGCCGCCGCGTAGAAACCTCAAATGCTTTACATGACGGTCATTTGACCTTCTTGCCGCCTTTTCAAGTCGCATGATCTCTCTTTTTAACGAAATTCTTCTCATTTTTTCTTCTGCTTAGATTTATTTGCTTAATGAAAAATTACAATTATTAGAAAGGTCATTTGCAGCCATGGCAAATTAATATAACAAATCTTTTCTGAAAGTCGTCATATAAAAATAAACCACGTCTATTTCCTGTTTCGGTTTTTTGATTTCGCTTTTTTTACAAAACCATGACGAAACAGACTGTGTATCAGAACAATTTCGCAAGAAAAATGCATTTAGACAGCAAATTCTGTGGCAGTCTGCCTTTTAAACTCACCACTGTTGGAGAGGTCTGATGACCTCTCCAATAAGTATTCAGTAGGCTACAAAAGGAGATTTTCCGAATGGAAAAATGGTTCCATAAAGTTCTCTCTCACTAGAATTGCGCTACACTTGTGTAAGGTTAGGGTATGCTTTTTACACATTTACATATTTTACGACTCGTATTGAAGTATAGTCCATGACGCCTAACACGATAGATCTTCATTGATTTTGTACCAAACGATTAAATTTTGGACTTGTTTAAACCCAAATGTTTGCAGACGACAAACCAAATTTGTCGCAATTTGTAGAGGTTGTCCTTCAAAGGGTAAAATTCATTCCTGGTTACCAGTATTTTTTTGCTTTTTCCATAACGTTTTCAAAAGCTGTATGCTAAAGACTTGAATACTATCTACGGCAAATGTCTTTACAAAATCATGAAAGAGGGAAAGACAGATGACGGTTAATCCTGCTAAATAACTAAAATGAAATTTTCAAATCGAAAGTAAAAACCCAAATATTGCTATTTCAAAGTTATTTTTGGGGGAATGATACCTCCTTATTAGACAGTGTTGATCCAAGATCAGACTGCATGTTCTGTGCAGTCTGATCTTGATCTACATTGTCCGCAAAAGGTCAGTGAGTCGCGCTCCGCAGCCTAAGGGTTTATGAGCACTTTGGACCAGGATCCATTTAAAATAAAAAAAATAAGAATATTCTCGACGTAAATGGAGTCGAAACATTCAATCTGGGCAAGTTATATCAAATTAATACAGCGCTGAAACTTTCCCGCAAAGTCGAGCAGAAAAAACCTTGCATTGACCGGGTTGGAAAAGAGGATGGAGAAGAAGCAGAAGAAGAAGAAGAACGAAACTGGACAAAAAAAGGATTTTACTTTAGAATATCAGAATAAAGTTCATCTGATTCAAAATTCATTTCAAAATGACTCTGATAAATAAAAGATGCAAAAGATGCAAAACACCGTTTCCAAAGGTAAATAAAGTTTAATGAGTTTCTAGTAAAGGAGATACAGCTAGAATTACCGTAAATGGTTTGGTATATATCTACATCATTGTTTATTTCATGCATAACTTTGTAATTGGTTTGACAGGTTATGTCGATGATATGACAAAAAAGGATCTCGACGGTCTTGAGGCCAGAGTGAAGAGAGGTTAGTTCTCCATGTGTTCCTTTCTGGTTTTTCACCCATCATAATTGGCCTGCAACATACGAAAAGGGGCATTCGAACATTTGCGTAAAGTGTCGTCTCGGATCAGCCTGCACAGTCCGCGTAGGCTAATCCGAGATGGCACTTTACGACTACATTAGATTTTGTTCTTCAGTAGACTTGCGCAAAACAGGAAATTACAGTAAAAACGGAAAGTGTAGTTTCGGATTAGTCTGCGCGGACGACACTTTACGCAAATGTCCGAATGCCCCTTTTCGCGTGTTGCAGGCCAATATGATAAAACATATGCGCCATACTCTGTGAAAAGGGGACTTAATGCAACTGAAAAAGTATCGACTAATGTCAGCCTGCGCAGTCCGTGCAGGCTGACATGGGTCGAAACTTTTTGCCATTTGTAAATTTTTTACATGTCAAAGCACCGTTTTATGTCAAGATCGAGTCGATTATTATACTAAATGGATTCTATGGATCCATAGTTCTGTGATGACTGGCTCGGTATAATGAATCACAAAGATAATTTATACACCCTTTTGCCAGAGCATGGTTCATATTTATTGAACTCATAAAAGGCTGCTTTTTTTTTTCGAAAGGAAGATAGATCTATAAAAAGAGGCAAGCGGCCAATGTAATGCAAGAACGAAAACAGGTTAAAAAAAAGTATTGTAAATAGTTACTTTTATTTCAATCTGATTTTATACATGTACATGTAATCATTTATAAGTGAATTTATACAAAAGATGCAATACACAGTTTTCAGAGACTGATGGAGTTTAATGAGCTGCTAGAGAAAAAAATGCAGCTGAAATTGCCATTAATGGATTGACATATCTCTTAATGATTGCTATTTTCTGCTAAATGTTTTCTATTGGTTTTACAGATTACATGGATCAGGTCAAGCAAGCAGCTGCCTCTGCTGAGGCTCTACTGAATAAGGGTAAGTATTCCATGTTTGTTTTTCATTGTTGTTGTTATTTTTTGTTCGTCATATATATCGTGAGACAAGGTTGGACGTGTCCTCTGTGCATATTCGGTTATCTCCGTACGTTATTATTATTGTAGCCGATAACCGTTACGAAAGTAAATATAAAGGGCAAGTTGAATTTTTTTACTAATAATATATTTATTGAACACATAAAAGGCTCTTTTTCTTTTTTTGTGGAAAGTAGATATAAAGAGAGGCAAGCGGTCTCTGGTAGCAAAGTCCTGCAAGAACATACAAAACATATGCGCCGTATTCTGTGAAAAGGGAACTTAATGCAACTTAAAAAGTATCGACTAATGTCAGCTTGCGCAGTCCGTGCAGGCTGACATGGGTCGAAACTTTTTGCCATTTGTAAATTTTTTACATGTCAAAGCACCGTTTTATGTCAAGATCGAGTCGATTATTATACTAAATGGATTCTATGGATCCATAGTTCTGTGATGACTGGCTCGGTATAATGAATCACAAAGATAATTTATACACCCTTTTGCCAGAGCATGGTTCATATTTATAGAACTCATAAAGGGCTGCTTTTTTTTTTCGAAAGGAAGATAGATCTATAAAGAAAGTAAATACGTTACGAAAGTAAATATAATAAAGGGCAAGTTGAATTTTTTTTTACTAATAACATATGAGCCATGCTCTGGCAAAAGGGGGCTTAATGCACATGCAAAAAAGTATCGACCCAGGTCAGCCTGCACAGGCTGACTTGGGCAGAAACTCTTTAACATTTGTTAATTTCCTCTATGTCCAAGGGCCAGTCTATCTCATGAATAAGTTGGTTGTTAAAAAAAGTGGCTATTATGGATCCATTATTATGTGATGGCTTGGTATCATGTTTCTTGGAGATGTGTTAAGCCCCCTTTTGCCAGAGCATGGCTTATATTTATTGAACATATAAAGGCTCTTTTCCTTTTTTTTTTTAGGAAAGTAGATATAAAAAAAAAAAGGCAAGCGGTCTCTGGTACCAAAGTCTTGCAAGAACAAAAATAAGTAGAAACTGAAGTAATTTTTAATAACCGTTATTTCAATTTTCATCCGATTCATTGGAGAGGTCATCAGACCTCTCCACAGTGGTGAGTTTAAAAGGCAGACTGCCACAGAATTTGCTGTTTAAATGCATTTTTCTTGCGAAATTGTTCTGATACACAGTCTGTTTCGTCATGGTTTTGTAAACAAAGCGAAATCAAAAAACTGAAACAGGAAATAGGCATGGTTTATTTTTATATGACGAATTTCAGAAAAGATTTGTGATATTAATTTGCCGTGGCTGCAAATGACCTCTGAAATAATTGTAATAGATCAATTTCATTAAGCAAATAAATCTAAGCAGAAGAAAATATAAGAAGAATTTCGTTGAAAAAGAGAAAGAAGACTGCTGGTCAAGATCATGCGTCTTGAAAACGCGGAAAGAAGGTCAAATGACCGTCATGTAAAGCATAAGAGGTTTCTACGCGGCGGCTTTTTTTACTTGTTTGTTTACATGTACAAAATATATTGAAATTAAAAGCTAATAAACTATTTGAAAACATTGATGCTGACCTCTCCTGGCTTCTTTTGTAAAGAAACCAACTTGTTTTGAATGCTTTCGATATAAAAGATGCAGTACACATGTTCCAGAAGCAAAATTATTAATTAATTAATTAATTAATTGATTAATGTGCATAGTAATTGATACTTCTTCTACATAGTCAGTTGGGGATGCCTCGGCTATACTGAAGGGGAAAGGGGGGAGGGGGTTTATCAAAGACCCACCATTATAGCGGGCAGTGTAGATCTAAGATCAGACTGTGCAGTCTAATTTTGATCTACATTGTCCGTCAAAGCGAATCTAGTCTGTTTCAGCGCCTTAACGCTTTAAAACCAAACAATCCCGAAATTTATCGACCCCAAAGAAGAGGATTTTTGAAAACATTGTAGAAAAAAAGAAGAAAATGTTGGTAACCAGTATTTTCTCGTTTCCCGCAATGTTTTCTACCCTTCACATAAAACAAGTCTCAATTTTTTCCCGTCTACAAATGGTTTCGATTTGGACAAGCCTTACATTAATGATTTTGTCGCATGTTTGGCAAAAAGTTAAGGGTTAACTATTTCTTTGTAAAATACAGATATTCAACATATTTCAAGCATGTCAAAACTTTGTGGCAAATAGTGCAGCTACATTTACGAGCTTTTTTTTCTGTTTATACGAGGCTGATAAATGATAGAGTAATATGCCTTCGGCAGGTGGTAGAGCGTTAACAATGAATGCTACCTAAGACATTTCATGTGCCAAAGCCGACCTATATAATAAGGGAAAATTTTCATTCTTGCCTTCAGATTAAAACCACCACATATCAAATCATATCAAATTTGACTGAAGAACACGATCGTCAACTGGGTCCGCTTTTTACCTCTCATGCCTAAGAACATTGTTGATCTAATTATGGATTTTGAAAGTAACACAATTTCTGATTGGTTTAGCCAATCATTAGGTGTGTTACTTTCAAATTTTGAAAATCCTTGAGAATGCGATCAAGAATGTTCTTAGGAATAGTTGGTTAATACGGACCCCGGTTGTTTGGATCATCTATTCGGATGTTGGATAAATCTGGGCCCTTTTTCACTAACAATTCTTTATAGGATTCTTAGGATGCAAAGACACGCCATTTCTGATTGGCTGCACTAAATAGTTAAACGATTTAACCAATCAGAAATGCTGTTACTTTCTAAATCTGGAATAAAACTTTGACTGCTATCATTTAGGTCTATCCTCAGATATACACCAATCGTTATGTAAACTTTTATAATCTTGCACTCTAATGGTCTATGCAGCAGTCTGTGGAAAAATATGTGTTTCAACTAATGGTTATTGAAAAAAAAATCAGTGCCTGGAAATGTACCAACCTTCCATGATAACTGCTCTAAATCAAAAATCCAAAACTTCCGGTCTGGTTCTCTGGACTGGACTTAAGATTTAGAATGGCTTTTTATTTGGACTTTACTAAGAGGACATGGCGTAATTACATTTGCATTCAATAGTTTTCTTCAATGAAATATAACACCTTTTGTCATTTGTGTGGGTGTGTGTGTGTGTGTGTGTATGTTTCGAATGTCTCCAAACATATCTCTATCAATACCTGATTCACCGTTCGATTTCACGGCCAAAATATTTCGAACGGGTTGACATGTGAACTGTTGGTCTTCGATGATTGATTATATGGTGGTTAACGCCGTTTTCGGCATAATTCAGTTATATCGCGGCGGCCATTGCACCTTACCATGCTTACCTGGAGTTTCTTTTACCACTACTCCGCACAATTTTCTTTCCAAGCCATTTGCTGCTTTCCCACATAACCATCATCGAAACAATGCTCAGCGGCGAGAGAGGAATAAATCCTTTCGGAATGACTATCATCAATCCTCGGAAAAAAATTGGCCAAGCCGGGGATCGACCCACTGATCCCCTCTGTGGTCTCGAGTGCTGTGCGACTAGACGACCGGAATTGGTCTTCATTTATACTGCATAAATTACGTGTACCTGTTAACCCACCCATAACATTTCTATACGATAAGACTATGCCCAATTGTGAGTTCACATCCGGACTCGGCTGAGGCCCGGAAGCTACATGTAAATGGCATTGAATTCCAATCCGAACTCGGCCGAGGCCCGATGGCTAAATGATTGTGAGTTCCAGGTCGGATTTGGCCAAGACCCGTGAGCTAAATGGCTGCGAGTTCCAATATTGGCTAGGCCCTGTCCCGGTAGCTAAATGGTCGGGACATCCAAGCGGGGCTCGGCCAAGACCCGTTAGCTAAATGGCTGGGAGTTTCAATCTTGGCTCGACCGAGGCCCTGTGCAAAATGGTTCTGAGACCAAAGCTTGGCTCGGCCGAGGCCCGGTAGCTAAATGACTGTGAGTTCCAAGCAGGGCTCGGTCAAGGCCCGGTGGCTGAATGGCCGTGAGTTCCAAGCTGGGCTCGGCCGAGGCCCGGTGGCTAAATAGTTGGGAGATCCAAGCTGGGCTCGGCAAAGCCTGTTAGATAAATAGTAGTGAGTTCCAAGCTGGGCTCGGCTGTGGCACGGTGCCTAAATGGTTGTGGCTTTACAATTTTGCGCGGACGAGGCCCGCTAGCTATATAGTTGAGAATTCCAAGCTGGGCTCGGCCGAGGTCCGGTAGCTATATGGTTGTGAGTTCCAAGCCCGGCTCGGCCGAGGCCCGGTAACTAAATGGTTTTTAGTTCCAAGTCGGGCCCGGTCGAGGCCCGGTAGCTAAATGGCTGTGAGTTCCAAGTCGGACTCTAGCGCTTAAGAAAGTGTTGTAATTGGATGAGATCCTCTTATTTAGCTTCAACAAAGTTTCTTGTTCGTTTATTTGGGAAGCAGCCAGTTTAGAGTGTTTATATGAACGCCAGTTTCGCCATTGTACAATGAAATACTGATTAAAATGGCGACGAAAGTCACGATATACATTTCTACAATATAAACGGGACGTTTTTTTTTTTTTCGTATAGTTCAAAGATTTGTATTTCTTTTTTCAGCAGCTGGGCAGAATGTCCAGTCGTGGTCGGTCATGATCCTGGTGGCCCTATTGGTGGTATACTTAGCAAATACCGTATACATGTAACCACAAAGTAGAGCTTACACGTATACCAACAGAGAAGACGATGAACATTGATTTACTTGCTTTAATTTACGAGACTTTACCATACAAAAAAATTGACTGCTTGAGGGACGCACATCATTAACTCATTTCATGCTAACCAAATTGAAATACACTCCTCAAAAATATTAAAGGGGCAAAAACATGCCGAAATACTCTTTCATGTCTCTGAATTTTCTTCTGTACATTCAAGAATTCGGCTGTTTCCAGCTCTACTAGCTTGATTTCAAATCCGGATAAGCCGTAGTATCAAGAAAAGGGTACATGTAAATATTAAAACCTCCAGTTCTTGTACATGGCCTGGTGGCATGTCAAAATACTTTAGTTAAAAAATATTGCTCTGATGTCTGATAGTATGGATATATAATTAACGGACAAGCAAAGGATTTTCGGACTTGTGTTAAATCTCAACCTGCTAAATAAGTGAAATGAAACTTTCAAGACGATTTTAAGAAGCAAAATTTTGCTATTTCAAACGACTATAATTAGCAGAAAAAAATCTCCTTATCGGATAGTGTATATCTACGATCAGACTGCACCTTCTAAGCAAAAAGTCTTTAAAAACTTTACCACACAATCCCGACTTTTAACGACCCCGAGAAAGAAACCTTTTGAAAACATAGTGGGAAAAGAAGAAAATGCTGGTAACCAGCATTTTCTCCTTTTCCCACAATGTTTTCTACTCTTTCCAAAACAAATTTAAATTTTTCAGTCACATTTATTTTGTCGTCTGCAAATGCTTTCAATTTGGACAGGTCTAAGATTTTGTTGTGTAGTAAAGAGTTAAGTCACGGTTAGCAGCCTGTGGGTTAACATTACAAATCTGCTTAGAAGTGATCAGAGTTTAGAACAGATGCTCCTTTAAATACTTTGAGCAGTGTAAAATGGACTGTTTGCTGTCAACAATGGAGGCACATATCGTTATTTAAACGGGTTTTCTTGACTAGAAAATGTCTTCGAAAATTAATCGGACGGTGTGGACCAAGATGTAGATGCGCTTTCTGCGCAATTTGATCTTCATCTACGCAGCTTGTAAAGAATTCAAAAACAGTTTCTCCTTTCCTTGTTATGTTTTCTTCAGGATTGCACTTCATTTGTTCATGTTTGATTTCGTCAGTTTTTAAAAGGGCCTATTCAACTTTTCTTTTTTTTTCTTTTCGTGAATCACGGATAAATATAACCAGATAATAAGAGCCTGTCTCTGGCAAAAGGAGGCTTAATGCATCTCCACGATGCACGATACCAAGCAAGTCATCGCAGTGTTATGGATCCATAAAATCATCTATGTACAAAAACAGACTGAATTATAAAGCACACTGGTCCTTTGACTTGCAGAAAATTGTCCTATAGCAAAAAGTCTCGGCCCAGGTCAGCCTGCGCAGACTGACCTTCATCGATACTTTTTCAGATGCATTTAGCACCCTTTTTCACAGAAGATGGCACATACATTTTTCCTTGCTATTCGGTAAAAACTGTTTTAGTTACATATAGTAAAACGGTACAATTTTGGGCGTTTAAATAAAAGAATCGTGGTTTTGCAATCTTTAACTCCGTCTCCTTTTTTAACATCAGAGAAGAAGTTATCACAGTAATTTGTATACGAATCCTCGTAAACAATGCAAAAATACCTTGTTATTGAACATGATGATATACCCACAAATCTTTACAAAACTCTGGCGCTAAAGCCAAAAGCACCTTACATGGTTACTTAGCCCATTAAGGGAAATCACTGCAAAATTACTTTTTTTTGACTTTCTTCTTTACTTGTGATTTGCCAGCATCATCTTACTAAATTCAGTGATAAATCTGGTTTTTTTTTTCTAAGTTTTGGTGAGGATATAACAACCTGAATAGCTTCCTTAAACTCTAACATCCCTCTCTGTAAAACAAATTGCCATTTCAAACCAATAAAAAAAGACTTTTTTTAAAGTTAAAAAAAATTGTTTGTTTTCTTTCATCAGTGTCATGCCAAACAATCCAAGTCACTGGCTGCTTTTCCCTGTAAAGTTGATACAACTAATATTCAATGGTGATAGGGAAATGAATCCTGTCAAAATGTCTTAACCCCCTATCAAACTATCCCGAGTTTTAGCAAGAAGATGGCTTTTGAAAACCTTGTGAGAAAAGGAGGAAATGCTGATAACCAGTATTTATCTTTTTCCCGCAATGCTTTCTACCCTTTAAGAAACAAATACCATCATATTAGGGACATGTAATTAGTCGTCAACAATTCTTTCCATTTAGACAAGTCTTTCATTTTGTCGTAATAGAAAGAGATAAGCCTTGGCAAGACCTCTGCCAAAAATCTTGGTTCATATTCACAACTCTTTGATTGTTAAGCCTACACTGTACCACTGACCAAATGGGGCAAGGATCACTTGACTTATTTGTCTCGCCAGGCTAGGTCTCACTGATGCTAGGCTGCTGGGACTGTGTAAAAAGCCCAAGGTCACTCCCACATGACCAGCCCTGCCAGTAGAGTTCAGACCGGGATCCTGATCACAACTCAACTAGCCTAGGAAAACCCCGTATTTCAACTTTCATACCAAAAATGAGTTATGCTCTGTGAAAATGGGGCTTAGTGCATCTGCGAAAAGTATCGGCACAGATCAGCCTGCGCAATCTGCGCAGGCTGACCTGTGCCGAAACTTTTCGCTATTGGTTAATTTTCTGTTTGTCCAAGGACTAGTCTACCTCATGATAAAATCGGTTGTTAAAATATTGTGGATATTATGGATCCAAAATTAGGTGATGGCTTGCTTAGTACCATGCATCACTGAGATGCATTAAGCTCCCTTTTACCAGAGCATGGCTTGTCCAAACTAACAGCATTACCAGAAGACACTGTAAACTTGGTTCCAATGATGGAATTTCATTATTTGTATTTTAAACGATAGGAAAAAGGATAAAAGACTGGTTACAAGATTTAAAACGGTCTGAAAAACAACAGTAGATCATTATTTCTTCACATGAAGTTTATGCCCTAAGGGCTCAAAAACATTTTATGTGAAGTGGATATTCATTACATTTCCAATCAAATGTGCCGAGCCTCGGTAGCTCGGTCGGTAGTATACAGGACATATCAGTCATATCACGGCAGGCAGTGCACCTACGCATGTGTTTCATGGCTTTCTCACACCAGTACTGACACAACTTTCTTCCCAAGCAAATGACTACTTTCTCACATGAATCAGTGTGAGAGGCGGAAAAATGGCTGTTAAAAAAGCAGCAACCAGGTATAAAACCCCGCAACCGGGGAGCGAGTCAGATATGCTAACCACTTAGCTACTCAGCTGGGCTCCTATAGGCCAAATTTTGATTTTGAAATTTAATTCAATGATTGCTTCGGCTATTGTTTACTGTTGACTGGAATCCTTTTGGTCTACTATTGATCTGGCGCTTTTGGCCTACCACTGTTTGGGAATTTTTGGCCTAATATTTATTTGGACTTTTTTATACACTAATTTCAACCACTGCCCTGTTGTTGATTCGGACCTTATCGTATTTTTTTTTTAATTTGGATCATTTAGTCAACCTCTGACTGAAACCTTCGGTTCTTCCACGTTGACCCTTTACCACACAATGAAGACTTTTAACGACCCTGAGGAAGAAGCCTTGTGAAAACATTGTGGGAAAAGGAGAAAATGCTGGTAACCAGCATTTTCTCCTTTTCCCACAAAATTTTCTACCCTATCAAAGGAAAATTGCGTCATTTGAGCTACTATGAAATGTCGACGGTCTGCAAATGCTTTCAATTTGGATAGTCTAAAATTTTGCCGCATGGTAAAGGGTTAATGGACCTTACGGCCAACTTTTAGTTGACCAAAAGGTCAAAATGTAAGAAAATACTAAAAGTTTCAGAACAATGGTTGACTTAGAGGATCATTTTAAAGGGAGGCCAATATGGCCAATGGTCCAAATCAAAAGAAGGCAACCAAAGTCTAAATCACTGAAGGGCCAACAGGTCCAATTTTATGATTTAAACTGTTCAGCAAACAAACGATTTGGAAGCAAACATATATGAATCAGTCTTTCTGAAAATTGTCAAGAAAACAGCAGAACAAAACAGGTTATCAATGAAAGACAAAAAGAGACATTGACAGTCTCATCTCTTTCAGATCTTCTTTCAAATAACAAATTATCAGTTAAAAAACTGTAGTCAAAGGCAATATGCAAGTCACTTGATAACACCACCTTAACCCTATCCCAAATAATTTGTTGTTAATCTTTACTACCTGAA
This sequence comes from Hippopus hippopus, assembly GCA_946811185.2. Lineage (NCBI taxonomy): Eukaryota > Metazoa > Mollusca > Bivalvia > Cardiida > Cardiidae > Hippopus > Hippopus hippopus. Next base: position 25,145,892 of record OX328106.1, on the reverse strand, counting down.
AATAACTTCAGACAGAAAATTTGAAAATAGTACAAGTGAGCAGCAGTTTCTGCTAGGGTAGACAACACTGTTGAAAAAGGAGAAAATACCTGGGATCTGCAACTTTAACCCTTGCAGGGCTCAGCACAATTTCAGGTTTTTTTTTTCCCAGACAGTCTATTTCAAGATCAGATCACAAGGCAGTATGTTGTAGGTTGTAAACTGTCTACTAATTGTAAGACATTCCATGAAAAAAACAAACAGTTGTAAAGTTACAAATATCCTTATTTTCATTAGGAACAGAAAATATCTAAACACATATTATTCAGTGCTCATAAGCATAACTCTTAAAGTGCCTGAGCTTGATATGCTGTGTAACCAGCATTTTCTCCTTTTCCCACAATGCTTTCAAAAGCCCTTTTTCTCAGGGTCGTAGAAACGCGGGATTGTTTGCCAAATGGTTAAGTAAAAGTGTATCTTTCATTAATTGCATGATAAAACACACTTAACCCTTTACAACAATATTCCCAGTTTGAACAACCTTTTTGCAAACATTGTGGGAAAAGGAGAAAATGCTGGTAACCAGCATTTTCCCCTTTTTACATTATGTTTTCTACCCTATTGGAGAACTTAAGCTCATTTGCATTAAATCTGAATCTGTCGTCTGCATGTTAAGGTGCATTTAAATTTGAATCATACCAATTTAAAAGTGTGAAAGTTGTTGGGAAGTAACTGTATGGTCAGTCCAAGTGTTAGTCCCTGGCAGAAAATATAATTTTAAAGCTGCATTTTCTCCTTTTCCGACACTATTTTCTACTCTTTCAAAGACAAATCCAACCCAACTAATCATATTTTTCTAGTCCAAATCTATGCTGTTTGATAAAGAGTTAATTATTCATCAAAAAGGGATTTTGTTGGCCAGATGTCCAACATCTTAGAATCAAAACTTAGGGAACCCTTGTATTTCATCTTGAGATAATTCTTTATTTTACTTAAAACATAACAGATATGGAACCCAAGTCAATATCAGGAGTGACCACCATGTGCAGGCATACTGGAGATGATACAGCGTATCGTTGCTCTGCTGAAATACTGAGAGGTAAAGTCACCCTGTCATAATTATCATATCAGAAGAAACAAGTAACGAGGTTGCCTTATTTTTGAGGCTAAGTATATAAACGAAATGGATTAAATCAACTCATACCAGAATGACAAATTTTTAGACTGGACTGTATTGAAAGGACTTGCACATGAACTTATAGTGGCTAAAATGATGGGATTTTGCTGACAGGGTAGAAAACATTGTATGAGAAAGAGAAAATGCTGGTTAACAGCTTTTCTTCTTTTCCCACAATGTTTTCAAAAGCTCTCGTATTCAGGCCTGTTGATACACAGGAATTTGTGGTAAAGAGTTAATAAATTATGGGCCCCAGTTTATGGTAGAAAAACCAATTAATTCTTGACCAGACAACAAAGTTTCAGACAGGTTCAAACTGAAAACATCTGCAGACAACAAAATAAAAGTGACTTCATGATTTGCCAGCCATTTTGTGAAAAAGAGCACATGCTTACAAAAACTGATACATGTAGTTTTGTTCCTTTTCCCATAAAATTTTCCAAGGTCTTCATCTGCAAGGGTCCAAAATGTCAAAAAATTTATCACTTCATCCATGATAAAAGAATTATAACACTTCATTCTGTTACTAAACAAGGTATTCATCAATCTTGGTTTTCTTTACTGTTGATGTAGGCTTGCACAGATCTCCATAACGCAGTGATGTTGCCTGACCCAAACCCTCGGGCTCCAACACGCTGTATGATCTCCAAAAAAAAGGTGTTCTTATCAAAGAGTGGCTTTGTGAATTTCTGCATTAAATATCTGCAATATAGATAGTAATGTCATATAGGGTTAGTTATGAAATGAGCCAAGATCTGTGAAAAGGTGTTTTAATGCAAAAATTACCAACCAAAGTCAGCCTTTGCAGTCCAGAAGAGTTGACCTGGGTCAAAATCTTTTTGCTTTTAGTCAATTTTCTACATGTCAAATGACCAGTCTACCTCATAATTCATTTGGTTTTTAAACAAAATGGATTTTATGAATCAATAATCATGTGATGACTTGCTTGGTATAATGTATCAAGTAAATGCATTAAACCCCTTTTGCCAGAGCCCCACTAAAATATTTTTTCATGAATCTGTAATGAACAAATAATTGAAGTAAAAAAGAAAATATAGTTTAAGCTCTAGCAATCCAAAGTTCTTATGACTCTGAGAAAGAATGCATATGAAAAAACACTTTTCTTTCTCTTATAGACCAATCTCAATACTCGAGCCACATCTAATTTGCCAAAGAACAGAGACAAGTCTAAAACTTAGCTAGTAAAGATTTGTGATTTTTTGTGAACGAGCTATAAAAACATATCTGTGTAGTAATCAGATACATAAACAAACACAAAAATCGCCAGGAAACAAGACAATTAAACATTCCCCCACCTTGCGCCTGTAATATGTTCCTCTCCATTCACCATGTCCCCAGGGTCAGCCTCTGCATCCACCAATACACCATGTTCCCGTAAGATGTCAATATTCTCCCCCACATCGCAAATCTCTTCTAGTTTACCCACCTATTGGTACATATATATGATATCAACCATATACAAAAAGCTTTCATGGCTGACCTATTTAACTCTTATCCTTATGGAAAACTTTTAGACTCGCCCATACTGAAAGAATTTACAGACAACAGTTCAAAAGTTTTTCAAATGATAGTATCTGTCCTTGGAAAGGTAGACAAGATTGTGAAAAAAGGAGAAAATACTGGTTACATGCATACTCTCCTTCAAACATAATGCTTGCAAAAGCTTTCTTTCTCAGGGTTATTACAACTTGGGATTGTGTGGTAGAAGGTTAAGTGACTATCTATAACTCAAAGTATCAGACTTGTCTTTACTGACAGTTTTGAAAAAAAAAATTAAGAGGTGCAAATGATAGAATTTGTCTTTGAAAGGAGAAAACCCTGGATATCTGTAGTAACTTCTTTTCCCACATTGTTTTCAAAGGCAGTCTTGGCTCTGTGTCATAAAAATACAGAGTCATACTTATTATTGAAGAATTAAAACTTTCTATTAGGTCCTTAGTTTCCACATTAGTTTTGCTGCAAGTAGTACAGTTTTGTCCCTGAAAAACACATGTACAAAATTTGTGTCTCAAAGCCATTTGTATTCAAAACCCAATCATCCCTCACACAATCCTAAGGAGTCATGATCTTTAGTCTCAAATTTAAGAATTATGATAAGTAAACAATTTTGGGGATGGTGCATAACAAATATCAGATTGCACAGAATGTAATAGCTCCTACAGCTCCTTGGCCATTTGTAGCAATGCTATAGACATCCATCAACTATCATACCACACAATCTGGAGTTTTAACAACCCTGAAGGAAAAGCCTTTTGAAAACATTGTTGGAAAAGGAGAAAATGCTGGTATAACCAGCATTTTCTCCTTTTTCAACATGTTTTTTACCCTTTCTAAAACAAATTTCAATTTTTTGAGTCACATTTACTGTGTCATCTGCATTTACATTTAATTTGGACTAATCTAGTTTTTTTTTGTTTGAGAAAGAGTCAACTCTTACCTCTGTGTAGTATGTGTATGGGGGTTCAGCAAACTCTACTCCATTATCCTTCAAGTTACTCACAGTGTGTATTATGTCTGTAGTGTGTAGACCTATATGTTGTATGCCAGGACCTTTGTGATCATGTAGAAAGGTGTCAACTTGATTAGGACCTGTGTGTATATGATAAAGCATTGTTCAGGGGCACACATGTGGAAAACTGTATTTGAGGTTCAAAAACTAATATCACTTCTGTTCTTCATTTAAACCTTTGTTGTGGGCACTCATTAGAAACATGTCATCAAGCCAAATCTAATGCGTGCCCGCAATAGAGGTTAAAGTGAATTCTAACACGACATGTGAATTTAGCTTTATAAACACAACGCAACAGAAGCCTGTAAAATCGATGTCATTCTATAAATTATCATGTAGGTCGTATGACTATGACCCTCATGGTTTATTTATTGTGCTTTATAACTCATAGCCATAGTTTATTGAAGGACAAACCATGATAGAAAGATTATTTCTTAAATAGAAAGCAATGAGTCTAGGACTCAAAACTCGACACTTATCTGGACCCCGTGAGTTTTATATTTTTCATTACAAATGTTTCATGATATAGCCTTTAGAGCGCCCCATAAATATGAATACTTTCAGTCAGGAAAAGTAAGAACCAAGGCTAAATACTGCTGTCTTGAGACTTTATGCCAGAATATTTTGCAATATATTGGACAGCATAGATCCAAGATGAGATCAGACTTCATGTATGCTAATCTCACTCTACATTGTCCATAAGGCGACTTCAGGACAGCTAAACCATTAACCCTTTACCACATGACAAAATTTTTAAACTTTTCTAAACCAGAAGCATATGCAGATGACAAATATAATGTTACTCAAAATAACATGAAATATGTCTTGCAATGGACAGAAAACATTGTTGAAAAGGAGAAAATACTGATTACCAGTATCTTCTCCTTTTCCCACAAAGTTTTCAAAAGCCCTTTTCATCTGGATTGTTTATAAACTTAAGACTGAGTAGTGAAGACTTAATAGGTTAAAGAACTACTTTTGAGACTTATAACCATTATATCATAGATTCAAGTTTGTTTCGCTTAACCCTTTACCACACAATCCCAAGTCTTAAGAAGCTTGAGAAAGGATGTTTTTGAAACATTGCCGGAAAAGGAGAAAATGCATGCAGCATCATCCGGCACTTTTGCCTTTTTTAAATATTTTCTGCTTTTTCAGAGACAATTTCCACCATTTCAGCAACATTTGTTGCCTGCAAATCATTAATGCTTCGGACAAATCCAAAATTTTGGTAATGTGGTACGAAGTAAAAACATGTAATAACCTGTTAAACAGTAAAAGTTGAAGATGAGATCTCATATTCTTTGTAGACTTTACTCTTCCCTGTTTGCAAAAGAACTGCTGCCCTTAGCATGTCATGAATCAATACCATATCTATGATGAATTTTGAAAATATCTATTGCTCTGATTAAAAGGTGCTGACATAAGAAACTGTCCATTTCTATTACCTTGTTCTGGTAAAGCCTCTGCAATCACAAATTTTATACTATCTGGATGGTGACTGTATGTCAGACCCGTCTCAGCACATTTCCAGTACTCAAAGGCCTTTAGTCTCAATCCAATGTCCTCTGTGTCAATAACAAAACCACTCTGTTCATCTTCTTCTCTGAAAGTATATAGAGTATAGTAAATCAAACTGACTCTTGCAAATCTGAGAAAATCGACTATTCTGTTCAAATATATGGAAATGAATATTAACTACTAAAACAAAACTTGACATTGATCCATGTATTCATAAACACATGTGTACAATATGTCAATATGTTATGTTAAAAAAAAAATATATATATATCAGTCTGTTTTTGGATGTTTGGAAATGGTAAGGGGGGGGGGGGGGGGGGGGTGTTACCCTTGGGAAAACAGACCTGATCAGTTTCCAATACCTTGGATGAGTAATCATATACCCTGCTACAGTTATTCAAAAGAAAAGTCTATTCATTCTACAAAGTGAATGAATTAACACAACTGTTACATTGTTAGCAAGGGGTCAAGGGTTTGAGTCCTTAACTAGCCCCTCTCTTTCCTATTTGTTCTCCACTACAACAGTGATAAGGATATTAATCATTGGTGTATGTTGGCAGGCAGAACTTGTAGTCCTTGGTAGGCAGTGGGTAGCTCCTAAAACCAAAAAGGGGAAGGATATAATAGTGAAACTGGTAGCAGTAATATCAGCAAACTAGGTAGCTAAGTTGACAGAACACTTCCTCTGTTGATTTATAAGAGGTCCAATTTCAATTCCAACTGAGGCTGAATGAAATATTCTTAGTCTTTTATCACAAAATAAATCATTAGGGGAAAAAGTGCTGCCAGTATGGGATTTGAACTGGGACCCCTGCATGGAGGGTGAGTGTTCTAACCACTAGACTACATGAACCACTCAACATCAGTGCTACTGATTATCACCACACTCCTTCCCCTCCTGATTTTTGGGACCTTTCCGACTCCTGGATTCTAAGAATCCTTTTAGTCCCTACAACCACTCCTGACACCATTAAAGTAAACCTGTTGGGGGAAAAGTGCAGCCTGTGTGGGATTCGAGCCCAAGACCTAGGCTACAGGGATAGTGTTCTAACCACTTAGCTACCCAAGCCTCTGAACTTCCACACTACCAATTATCACTACAATCATATAACATCAACAGAAGACCTGTTTATCAAAAACCGCGTCATTCCGAAACAGCGGGCATACCAGTCTAGTATTGTGTTGGAATCACCACAATTACATGCAAATGTTACATGATCAAAATGAGTCACTAAAGTCTCAGAGTTAGTCCACTTCTCACATAATGTGGTTTCTGGCATAAATTCAGGTAAAAATAAACCAGTATAGCCATCATCTTGAACTAAAGTATGTACAACATTTCCTATTGTGCTTCTAACTACAGCAAACTGAATTGTTCCATGACTGTCTTCGAGTGATTTCACCGGGCGAATAATTTCAACACTTGACCTTGACAAGTTGTCCACTACTTTTTGTATATTCTTCACTTTCAGAGCAACATTAAACACTGAATCAAAATCGTTTGGCTTATTTGCTCCTGCACTGCTCCTGTCATGTTTCCAGCCTACAGAATATTGGTCGTCTGCACTGTTTGTTAACTCTTGCGTAAGAAGCACCCTGCACTTTCCGGATGTCAACAACCATTGCTTTACACATTTATTCAGTCGTGTAGCTGCTAGGGAGAATTTGTAATGTTGAATGAATTTTCTCTGAAACTCTTCTCCATTTCGGACACCGAATTCAATATGATGAACGCAACAGTCATCCATAGTTCTTTAATGTTTGTTTACAATGTCATTATTCGATTTGCATCATGCCGGTTGTAGTTATAAGGGAGATTACTCATATATTAACTGACTGTTCGCACCAAATACTGTTCGCCCCTTCCTTTTTTTTTCAAACCAAATAGGATGCCAGTTGTTTTTCAAGCTTAATGGAGATAATGTGCCTCTGTCTGTCTGTCTGTCTGTCTGTCTGTCTGTCTGTGTCTGTCCGTTCATCCCTCCCTCCTTCCCTCCCTCCCTCTCTCTCTCTCTCTCTCTCTCTCTCTCTCTATTACCTGTTCTAGTCAAAAGTATTGAAGGAGTGATTGTTAATTTGTTTAATTTTACATACAATATTTTGAGGTTTAATAGGCCTACTTATTGGTAAGCATGACATGCATGACATGCATTTCGGGCCGGAGGCCTATATTTAAGGTAATAAAATGTGTTCCGAGCTCTAAGCTCTCTCTCTCTCTCTCTCTCTCTCTCTCTCAAAAGATAGACGGCATAAGGAGGAGGTAATGAGATGCTAGTTGTTTGTCAATGGTATAATCAATACTTATCGGTAAGCATACCATGTATTTTGGGCCGGAGGCCTATATTTACGGTAATAAAATGATCTTCAGTAGTTCTGAGCTCTCTCTCTCTCTCTCTCTCATAAGAGACGGCGTAAGGAGGAGGTACTGGAACATGAATATTGAAACTCATTTGTGGTTCAATATGAAGTGAAATAGCTTCACAACAAGTTCCAGTCGCCTTCTCTTTTCTCAACTATAGTGAGCTGACTTTATAAACATTAGTAACACATTTTTACCAGTCGCAAATTACTATTTATACCTATTCATTTGAGTTCATCAATACCAAGAAGTTGGTCAAAAGCCGGAATACTGAGCAACGCCGAAAAAATGAGCAACAAAACTTATTTGCACTGATTATTCTGTATTTTCTATACAACGAAATTGCGACACGATATAAAACACTCTACTTTTTTAAACTGACATTAACTCAAAGACGTCTGAGCGCGACTCCATATACCCTGGCGGACCATGTGAGTGTATATGAAGATCGGACTGCAAGTCTGAACTTGGATCAATCTACATTGCACGATATTGAGGGATTTTTTCAGACAAAATGAACCTTTCTGAAATCGGAAGATTTGAGTTTTACCTGACACAAAAATCTGTGCGTTTCTATCTTATTACCAATCAAATCCGTGTTATAGCGAAAGCTTTTTAGAAACATTCAACGGTGGTTATTAGCATTTTCTCCTTTTTCCGCAGTGTTTTTTTTTTTTTTTTTACTATTTCTTATACAGACCCCATCATATGCACGAACAGAATTTTGCTGTCTGAAAATGCTTTTAATTTCGACCAGTCTAAATTTTGTCGTTTGGTAAAGATTTCACGAAACATGTAGTCTACCGCGGGAAAAACTGATAAATGTTAGATCTGTGTCGATCATTCATATAAGGTGCATGTGTTTTACCTGTTTGTGACAGACACCATTTTCTTTCCTATTATTGACAACCACAAGTTACACAAGGGTAGGACGGGGAAAGAGGTATTGACGGATAGAAAAAAGAGAAAAAAGAGGAGCAGGAATTGCCTCTTTCCTACAATGTTTTCGACGTTTGCTTGCATTCTAATAGGAATCATACACAGTGTACTTACAATCTTATACTGGCAAGTTTTCGATCCCTGATTGTAAGCGCATGTAGATTTTTTATTGGTAATGTCTTTAAATGTGAATGTTTTCAAAGTTTTCGAAGTTATAAAGAAAATTTGCCTACAATATTGAACACCTACCCCTTTTTTACAATTCTTTTTACTCAAAGGCACCTTGTATTCACCTCAATTATACCATTGTAGTGAAAAGCTGAAAAATGCTAGTAAAAAGTAGTTCTAATAATTCTATTATTTGTGCCCATTTGGATGGTCGTCTGGTAAAGCTTCTAACATAAGCAAGTCTAATGTTCCTTTTACTGGTTTAACCCTTATCCTGCTAGATAAGTTAAACAAAACTTACAAGCCGATAGTAAAAACCGGAGTAATGTTATTTCAAATTTATTTTTGGGGAAAAATATCTCCTTATCGGACAGAGTAGATCAAAGATCAGACTGCACGTTCTGTGCAGTCTGATCTTGATCTATACTGTCCGCAAAAGGTCAGTGAGTCGCGGCCTAAGGTTAATATCCTTCATGTTAAACCATTGCTATACAGTCCGTATTTAATCCTTTACCACAAGATCCCGAGTTTTAACTACCTCAACAGAGAAGGCTTTTGAAAACAGTGGGGAAACGAGAAAATGCTGGTAGCCAGCATTTTCTCCTTTTCACAATGTTTTCAACCCTTTTAACAACAAATTTCAATTTTTGAGTCACGTTTATTTCTGCGGTCTGATAATGCTTTCAAGTTGGACAGGTCTAAAACTTTGTCGTTTGGTAAAGAATTGAAGGCATGCCCCTTAACTCAGTGGTACGAGTGAACAGAAGAGACTGAGCAATCGAAGGAAAAGGAAAAACAAGCAATACTAGCTCCTTTTCTCACAATGTCTTCTAATAGGGTTTATTTTTTTCCGTACGGTGCTCAGAAAATATCATTTGAAATAGCGTTTTGGAGACAGAAAAAATATCCTTCGGCTAGATTGCAAAGAAAATTACAGGTATTCCATTTCAAAAGAACACTCAACGCAGTGGACAATTGATATGAGCCATGCTCTTTGAAAACGGGGTTTAATGCATCTGCGAAAAGTATCGACCCAGGTAAGCCTGCGCAGTCCCTGCAGGCTGACCTGAGCCGAAACTCTGCGCTATTTGTCAATTTTCTGTATGCACAAGGACCACTCTACCTCATGATTAAATCGGTTGTTAAAAAAAAGTGGATGTTATGGATCCATACATACATGTATGTGACGGCTTGCTTGGTACCATGGATTAGGAAGAGGCATTCAGTCCCCTTTTGCCGGAGCAGGGCTCAATTATATAGAGCGATTGAATTTAACCTATTTGTTACAATGTTTGTTTTACCTGAGACCCAAGACGCGATAACTAAATTCTGTACGAGGTATACTAAGACCATCAAAAGAATTTTACAGAATTTACAAATTATAAGTTCTTAAATAAAAGAAAATTGTTTTTTAACAGCATGGAAACATCGTGGGATATTTTCCATTACTTGTATTATTTAAGCAAGTGCTCCCTCCCAACAATGCTTTTTGACGTTTAACTCTTTATCAAACGATAAAATCTTAGACCAGTCCAAATAAAAGGCATTTGTAGACGACAAAATGAATGTGACCCAAAACTGAACTTTGTTTTGGGAAGGGTAGAAAATATTGTGTGGAAAAGGAGAAAATGCTGGTTACCAGCATTTTCTCCTTTTCCCACATTGTTTTTTTTTTTTTTTTTTAACTCTTTCTCAGGGTCGTTAAAAGTGAGGATTGTGGGGTAAAGGGATGAGAAATAAAACGTCGTAATTTACAGTAAAGACGTATCCGTCACTTTGAATGCTTGACTCGTGATGCGATCGGACCTGTCATCGATCTATAATAATCGATTGTTTGAAACTTTGAGGATTTTCGCACATTTCGACTAATTTATGTGTAACTATGCTAATGAGAGATACGCGAGGCGCTACGGGGTATAGCTTTTATCTTTGTTTTCATACGTTTTGTTTATGGCGTCAATGCGGCAAGCCTTGCCATTATTATTCATCAACGACAGTTTACTGTCTCCTTATTTCGTGAAAAGTCGCCATATTTCAAATACGTGGGTATATTTCATAAATGATCGTAAGTGCCGTTGATCATGTCCGGAATATCATATGAACAACCGACGGGAAATTGAGATCTAATACCTAAGAGCTCAGTGGTAACCTGGAGGCCCTGGGTTTAAGCCTCACTGAATCTACTAGGTTTTTCGTGAGAAAAACACCTCAGAGCCTATGCCTAGTACTTGAGAAACCCAGGAAAAAACATGAACATGTGAGCTGTCGTCGTGATATGACTGAAATAGGCCTAATGTTGAAAGCGGCGTAAAACACCATTCTATCAACCAATTCAGTTAACACCTAAAAATACAAAAAATATTGAAGTAAACCTTATACGAGTAAAAAGATCCATTTATTAGCAAATTTCATACTGCACAATATTGCTTTTTTGCAGAACATTTCACCCAACAAAATATCAATACTGAAATGTTTATAAATGAGTCGTCCGATCAAATGTTTGGCCTTCTTACTTTGATCATGATCATCATCTCTTTTTTTTTTTTTCCCCTCAGTGTATTGTATAATGTTCATGAATTGTTTCCTTAATCAAATAACGTCTTTGACTAGTAAAACTATACGGGTTTGGGATCGGATGTTTAATAATCGCATTGAGAGTGGGCACTTTATCAGATCCGACACAGGCCCATGGAGAGCCTCATTTTGACTAATTAAGTCATCTCGATGTCGTCGTCAGTATCTTCCTTTCTCTAGACAAATCGTTTCAAGTGAAAATTTACGTTGAAACATGAGGGGATACGTTGTGGTTTTGGCTTTCATAACGACTTTATGTGAGTTTGATTCCTTTTTCTGTCTCATCTTTCGGAATTTTCTACCGTCGTTTATATCATTTTATAGTCTGATATACAACTCTTTGAATTTCTTTAAATTGAGTAGACTGATCCCTATTTACTGCCATAGTCCTACTAAGTCTTTTCTGCTGACTTCTTACACCAAGATCAGACTGCACAGAACGTGCAATTTGATCTTTGATCTACAGTGTCATAAACAGCAGAACACCGCTACTATTTCCAAACTACAACGAACATGCTTTATTATTATTATCATTATTATTATTATTTTACAGTAGGACTTTAAATGTATTTTATCTCCTTTGTAAAATCATTTGGCAGATTTAAAAGATTTCAGTGGAAAAAAAAGACCACCATGATATTTCGAGACTGAAATAACTTACCATGTGTTACAGGTGAATGTAACCGAGTTCTCTCGAGCTTCTAAATAAACGGGGCAAGTTTTTTCAATATTCCAAACGAAAACAAGAGCACCGCATGCGGGTGCCAACGCTCAGCTACAGTTACTTAATTTTCATTGAAAATTCTATGTCGAAAAAAGGGCATAACTGTGTCATAAAATACTTTGATGGTTATCTGTCCCTGTTGTATGGGTTCCATTTTTTCATAGTTAACAACTTGTCCACGTTTGAATGAAATATCTTCAGTTATAACAAAGATAGTATAAAATGTCAAAGGTTTTGAAAATGTCAAAGGTTTTTTTTTTTTTTTTTTTCTCAAATGAGCCACGCTCTGTGAAAAGAGGGTTTAATGCAAGTGCAATATACCTATATTGACCCATGTCAGCATGCGCAGGCTGACATAGGTCGAAACCTTTTTTTGTTTTGTTTTGTTTTTTTGTAATTTTCTGCATGTCAAAAGACCGTTCTACCCGTGGATTAAGTCGGTCGTTAAACAAAACGGATTTTATGGATCCCAAATTATCTTGTGGCCTGCTTGAAATAATGCATCACAGAGATGCATTAAATCACCACTTTTTGCCTGAGCATGGCGCATTTATTTAGCGCTCAGTAGATACTACACAATATTTGCACATTTTACGCAGTTAGATATGAGCCATGCTCAGGCAAAAGGGCGCTTAATGCATCTCCGTGATGCATGATGCTAAGCTAGCCATCACATACTCATGGATCAATAATAGCCACTTTTTTCTAACAACTGACTTTATCATGAGGTAGACTAGGCCTTGGGCATACACAAAATTGAGCCATAGCGAAAAGTTTTGGCCCAGGTCAGCCTGCGCGGACTGCGCAGGCTGACCTGGGTCGATACTTTCCGCAGTTGCATTAAGCCCCCTTTTCACAGAGCATGACCGATATTGATTTAGTCTGCCCAGGGGGGGGGGGGGGGGGGGGAAGGGGGAAGTGGGGTAAGAAGAACACTTTTCCCGTTGACTATTAAAAAAAAATGGACAAAAGCAAAACTAGGTATGATGCCGCTTAGGCCTGCCGACTAATGCGGATCCACATTGCTCACCCAGGGAAAAAGATATTCTTCTAGGGTATTATCTAGACGTAATAACGGAATAGGAAAGTTGATGCTCACATAATGACATACAAATTTGTGGCATTTAAACACAAAACTTAAAAGAAAATACTATTCAGACTGGAAGATTTTTAGTTTTTCAGGTTAAGTTTTTGCTATATAATCCTGGGACAATATTATAATTCATTGGCTTCTCTGGTCACATGGTTATGTTGCAAATTCTGTTCTATTTGTCAGACACGCCGCTTGTAGCAGGATGCGACATCAGCTTGTGTATAAAGGACAATCATTTACTGATCCCACAGTCTTGTCAGTAAGTAACATACTCTTGTCAAACCTTCCGTTAGTATCGTAGTCTTCTAAACTACTATAAACTGCAGTCTTTTCAGTAAGTACCACTGCCTCGTCTGTAAGCACTGTAGTAATGTCAGTGGGAACCGCAATCTCGTAAGAGCGTATCGCAGTAAAATATGGAATATCAACCTGAAAGAGAACTGTCGTAAAGCGGACGAATACCCCCCCCCCCGCCACCTTAATTGTTACTGTAGCACAATCAGAGAACAGAAATGATTTTCAACACAAAGATCTCCATTGACCTTGACCTTTAACTCATGTGACCCAAATTCGATAGAGCAACTCCTTTGGTCATGAGCAACACTTGTATTAAGTTTCAGAGTCCTAGGTCAAACAGCTATTGAGTTAGAACACAGCAACAATTTTCAAACAAAGTTAACCAGTGGCCTTGACCTTTGACCCACGTGACCCCAAAACAACAGGGCACCTCCTTGAGTCACGAGCAACACTTGTATAAAGTTTCAGTGTCCTAGGTCAAACAGATTTTGAGTTACAGCACAAAACGAAAACAAGATGGACGGATTGACAGACGGATAGAAGGTCAGACAGACACGGTGAAAACAGTATACCCCCACAACTTCGTAGGTGGGGGGTATAATTAAGGTTTAATAGATAGATGAGTGGATGTGTTTAATCAATGTGGCATATTTGTGAAATCTGTCATGTTTTTTTTATGGAAGGCTTGCTTTGAAAAATAAGAAGCCAGCCGTCTCATCAGTATATACTTACTCACTACCCCTAGAACAGTTTTAGCGTTTTCGATGAAGCCACGCGACTGAGGTCTGCGTACTTTGTCGCTGTAATGCGTAATTTGACAAGTCATCTGTAATACAGCATGCCGAATAAACTTCTGTCAAAAAATACATTTTCTTCTCAGGCAATACACCACACTGTTACAGTGCATCAAAAAGGAGTATGATAGTTGTACAACGGACAGCAGTAAAGCACAAATCATGATGGGAATGCGATATGTCTTGAAATGTAAGTCTTTAACCCTTAAGTTGCACGCGCAACTCACTGACCTTTTTCGGACAGTGTAGACAAGATTAGACTGCACTGTCGGATAACGGCATATTTTCCCTCCAAAAATACATGTAAAATACCAAAATTTGGGTTTTAACTATCGGCTTAAAAGTTTCATATTACTTATTCAGTAGGATAAGGGTTTATACAACTATCCGTTCTTTCATGAGAAATAACTGGCCCCGTAATGTGCAGAATCGTATCGGTTTAATCATTAACCTGCTAAATAAGAAAAATAAAAATTTCAAGCCAATAGTAAAAAGTCACATTTTGCTATTTCAAAGGTAGTTTTTTTTGGGGGGAAATATCTTCTTATCAGACAGTGTAGATCGAAGATCAGACTGCACAGAATGTGCAGTCAGGTCTTGATCTGCGCTGTCTGCAAAGAGCCTTTAAGTCGCGCTTAGCATCCTAAGGTTTTTCCCTATAGTTTTTAACTTGCGGTGCATGCATATTATTGAGGTTGGTGGCTTCTTGAATGGGCTCGCAGGCAATCATCGAAAAGTATTTTCGAATCCGCCAGCCTGAGGTGAGTTCTGATTTAGACATTTCGTATCAGTAAAAAAAATAATAACAAAATGTCTGTTTGTAAAACAGTCATGCCCCCCTACTGCCACATTGATACAGGAAGTGGCACAGTTCACAAACTGATATCAAAAGAATTGATTGGGAAATATTGATGTCATCTTTTTGATTTATAGCCCACTTCAATTGTTAAACGTGATAATCTGTCAACAGTTGGCATAATTATAGACATCGCATGTGTATACATACAAGATTGTAAACAGTCGCCGATACACAGACTGGGTTATCGATTTTCTTTTCGGCACGCATGTTCGACTTCCGCTTTTTCCCAGTCAACTTCAATGCTTACTACGTCCCCGATAATACGCGAATAAAATGTTGGAGCCACAAGTTGAGCCACATATGATGATTTTTGAGACACTTTAATTTTTTTTTAGAAAATGGCTCAAGTGGCGAACGGCAGCGCGGGCCCTAAATCATCTGGTGGTCACTGTGACCTTGACCTTTCACGGATTAACCTTAAAACCGATAGGGATCATTTACACTCCAAGATGAATGTCTGTACAGAATTTGAAGGATTTAGGTCAATTCTGTGTCTAGTTATCATCTGGACAAGGTTTGGTCTATATATCATTAAGTAGAAGGCCACTGTGACCTTGACCTGTGATGGATTAATCTCAAAATCGATAGGGATCATTTACACTCCGAGATGCATGTCTGTGCCAAATTTGACGAACCTAGGTCAATTCTGTGTCTAGTTATCATCCAGACAAGGTTTGGTCTATATATCAACATGTTGACGTCACTGTGACCTTGACCTTTGACTGATTGACCTCAAAATCAATAGGGATCATCTACACTCCGAGATGCATGTCTGCAAAATTTGACGAACCTAGGTCAATTCTGTGTCTAGTTATCATCCGGACAAGGTTTGGTCTATATATCAACATGTTGACGTCACTGTGACCTTGACCTTTGACTGATTGACCTCAAAATCAATAGGGATCATCTACACTCCAGGATTCATGTCTGTGCCAAATTTGACGAATCTAGGTCAATTCTGTGTCTAGTTATCATCCGGACAAGGTTTGGTCTATATATCAACATGTTGATGGTCACTGTGACCTTGACCTTTGACTGATTGACCTCAAAATCAATAGGGATCATCTACATTCCAATACGCATGTATGTGCCAAATTTGACGAACCTAGGTCAATTCTGTGTCTAGTTATCATCCGGACAAGGTTTGGTCTATATATCAACATGTTGATGGTCACTGTGACCTTGACCTTTGACTGATTGACCTCAAAATCAATAGGGATCATCTACACTCCAAGACAAATGTCTGTGCCAAATTTGACGAACCTAGGTCAATTCTGTGTCTAGTTATCATCCGGACAAGGTTTGGTCTATATATCAACATGTTGACGGTCACTGTGACCTTGACCTTTGACCGATTGACCTCAAAATCAATAGGGATCATCTACACTCCGAGACGCATGTCTGTGCCAAATTTGACGAACCTAGGTCAATTCTGTGTCTAGTTATCATCCGGACAAGGTTTGGTCTATATATCAACATGTTGATGGTCACTGTGACCTTGACCTTTGACCGATTGACCTCAAAATCAATAGGGATCATCTACACTCCGAGACGCATGTCTGTGCCAAATTTGATGAACCTAGGTCAATTCTGTGTCCAGTTATCATCCAGACAAGAAAGGTCTATCGACCGACCGACCCACCGACCGACCAACCGACATTAGCAAAGCAATATACCCCCACTTCGTTGAAGGGGGGCATAATAATAAATACTAAATAATATTTGTCAATTAAGGGAACATCGTAGAAAATCCTAAGCAGACTATGCTGCACTACATTGGATAAAAATGAAATCATTAATCAATGATGTAAATATGGTAGGGGCGGGCGGGCGAGGGGAATACGATCTCAGCTCACAGGCACCAAGAACTGCATCAAACAATAACATGGGTTTGCCACACCAACAAAAAAATTAATGCCTTAAAGTTTGAAATTTACTTGATATCAAAATTCTTGTAAAAGTTTACAAGTTCCTGTGTTATTTACAGCTGGAGTATATTGTGGGTATGACATGAACCAGCTTACACAAATGATGTCAGCGCACACTGGTTTGATGACGTCATTGTGGAATGGAACGAATGGGATGGGACCAATGATGATGGGCGATGATGGACCATTTGATCTCGATGGTGAGAAAATACATAGTAACAGAGCGCTTTGATGATGAACGATACAGAATGAGATTGAAAACTAAGATGAACAGAATAGTACACCAAAACTCAATATGATACAGATCTATATTTAATCACTGTTATTACTATTCAGTATGGAGTTTTTTATTTCGAAGTGTTGCCTACATGTTGTCAGTACCTCAAACCCCTCCTCCCCATAATTTATGATGTGCATAACAAAACAGAGTACTCAACCAAGAAAAAGTGTTTAAACATGTAAAAAATCAACATGGTACCACAAAGATATGCAGACTTCTGTCAAACAAGATACAAATTATGTATTTAACTGGTTTGTTCCAAAATATTAGAGATACAGAGTACCCTGGACCCCAAAACATACCCATTGCAAATATAAAGTCTTCAGAAACACCACGTTTGACGTCATGAAAATGAATACAATGTATCTTAGACATACACCCAACAGCAAAAGAAACGCATATATTTTCTCAAGTTCATTTTATTGATCATTCTAAGAAAATTCAGTAGTTTAGAAGAACAATTTTAAACTTTAATTCATTTCCCTCAGAACTTTAGAAAAACTATTTTATTAAGTTTGTACAATTTTGCTCATGACATGTCCAAAATAAGGCACTATCACAACTGACTTTCCTTAGAGCAGGCCCCTACTCGTCTATGCGTTTCTTTTGCGTTGAGTATAAATGTTTATAGAAACATAAACATAGGTGTAGATATGCCATTTACATCACACCGCATGAAGCCAATTATAGTATATTTTTAGATGGCCCGCTCGACGATGGACCTATGGATGATGATGGTCCCTTTGATGATGGACCCTTTGATGACGGACCTTTTGATGATATGGGCGAACATGGGATGTTCCCCTTCTTAGGTAGGCCTAATTCTGCCTGTAACCGCCATATTTAATAGTGGACATCTTCAGACAGTGAAATAAAACCATAAATGTTACATTTTCATGACTGCTTTTAAGCGGGATGTCTTGCATCATTGTGGACAGTGCAAATCAAGATCAGACTGCACTGTATGCAAAATCAGCTGTACATGGCTGTACATCGCACTCAATGGCTTAACTCTTTACCAGACAACAAAATTTTAGACAGGTCCAGAATTAAAACATGTGCAGACATCATATCAAATGAGGTTCATATGATAGGATGTGTCTTTGAAAGGTTAGAGAACATTGTGGGAAAAGGAAAAAATGCTTGTTACCAGCACTTTCAAAAGCTTTCTTCCTCAGGACTATAAAAACTCTTTATTATGTAGAAAAGATTAAGATAATCAAATTCACTTGGCCCTATTTTTAAACAATTCTTAATAATGTTCTATTTCTTATCCTGCTAAATACCATAAATGAAATGAAACTTTCAAGCCGAAAGTAAAAGTGCAAATGTTGCCATTTCAAAATCATTTGTTGGAGAAAACTATCTCCTTACCAGACAGTGTAGATCCAAGATTAGACTGCACATTTTGTGCAGTCTGATCTTGATCCACACTGTCTGGAAAGGGTCTTTGAGTCACACTTAGCAGCCTAAGAGTAAATACCACAACAAGCAATCTGATTGGTTGAGACATTCTGTCACTTATGAAGAATTTGTTAGTCTTAGAATTTGGAAATGAAGTTTAATTTAGAAATGGTAAAGAATGAGGCCTTTGAATTTAATGAAAATGACATCTGCATGACAGTTAACAGTTGCGTGTATGTAGGTTTAACTCCAAGGGCCAAAACGTTGTTATAATTTTAGTAAAGATCTGTTTAAAAAAGAATGCAGTTCAATATTTGCTAGAAATGGCTGATTATACATGTACAAATTTGTTTCATGTAATATTATTGTCACTATGTGTTATCTAGCTTCAGGAGGCAACACTGGTCAACCAGACAAATACCCAAAGGCTCCTGGTTTGATACCTACCTTTCAAGGCGGCAGTATGAGTAAGTTATCAATAGTTTATATTTGTTGAAATTCATTGGCTTTGTCTTGAATATACTTTGGACACTTTAGATCAGGATCAAACAACACAGATTGTGTAGTCTGATCATTGATCTACACTGAAGTGCAAGTAAATACATAGCCTCTTCAAGTCTTTTCAGATTTCACACCAGAAGTTTGCGATGGCTTTTGGGAATATCACATAATCAAGAACACACATAAATCAATCATGTCAGGTTGTGTTTAAATAAATACAGTGATGTCATACTTGATGTCATGAAGACAGGCCCAGTTACTGATTGCAACCATCATATTGTCAACACCAAAAATACAAGTTTCCCCCATGCAAAGAAATATATATTAAGCAGTATTATCAGTGATTTACAAGAAATGTTATTCAAGGCCAAAAAATTGAAATAAGCCCTTTTAAAGACATGCCCTCTTCCTCTATTTTCAGTGCAATCAAATGACAAGAAGGACCATGACAGCGCGGCAGTGCAGAACATCCAGTCTTGCTTACTGATGACAATGTGGTCAATATTGGTGCTTTATCTAGCAAATGAGATGTAAAAATAAAATCTACCCCTAACATACCATAATGTGATCGTTTTCTACCATTGTGTAAGACACAATAAGATCACTAGATCATTACTTTGTACATATAAAACTCCAGCTCATTCTGGACAGAGTCTATGCTCTATTTTGAAATTCTATCAATGCTTTAGATAGTAAGAAATTTTGATATTAATTATTTGCCAGACAATCTTGCCTTTTTACAATTGCAAGGCTGTGAGAGGACTTTTCAAAATATTGTGGGAAAGCTATTAACCAGCATTTTCTCCTTTTCCCATAATACTTTTCTATCCAGTTAGAAACAAATCTCTCCATCTGTGAAACATTTAACCCTTTACCACACAGTCCCGAGTTTAAGCAAGAAGGCCTTTAAAAACATTGTGTGAAAAGAAAAAAGGCTGATTACCAGCATTTTCCCTTTTCTCACAATGTTTTCTACCCTATCAGAGAACTTTGCTCATTTGTATTACTTTAAAATATGTTGTCTGCAGACACCTTCAATCTGGAAGTCAACAATTGGTTGTTCTGGAAAGGAATTTATCTTGTTCCAATACTTTCATTATGCAGCAGTCCCAAAATTTTACAATTGGTAAAGAGTAAATGAAGAATTCAATTTCATGAGAGGACAGAAAAGCTGCTATACAGATAGTTTAACCCTAAACCTGCTAAATAATTTAACTGAGACTTTCAAGCCGATAGTACACACCTGAATGTTGCTATTTCAGTTATTTTTTGGTGGAAAAATATCTCCTTATCGAACAATGTAGATCAAGGTCAGACTGCACAGTCTGATCCTGATCTACTATGTCCATATAGGGTCCTTTGGTAGCACTTAGCAGCTAAGGAGTTAATATGCACTGGTCCCTGTGATAGATTTCCCTCTCTAGAATTGAATTCTGGTCCCCCTTTTTAATGTCTCTGCCGTCAAAAACCTTGGAAAATCTCTTACAAATGTAGAAACTGTAACAAAATTTTCTACCTCAAAATATAGAATTTATTTGTTCATGTTTGATTTCTTCTGATCAGGGGCTTTTTAACCCGCTAGTACACAGCCATCTGAAGACAAGCTTTTTCCACTGTAACAGAGAACGTTAAAAAATATTGGGGCAAAAGGGAAATTTCTTCTTGAGAACAATTTTCTCTGTACTACAATGCTCTCACCTGACTTGTATTCATGTATAAGCCCTCAATCAATACAAAAAGAAAAACTGTTTTTCAAGACATTATGGGAAAAGGAGAAATACTTGTAACCAGCATTTCCTCTTTTTCCCACAATATTTTCTACCCTCTCCAAATCAAATTTCAAATTGTTTGCTTTCAATTTAGACAGGTCTAAAACTTTGTTGTTTGGTTGTTTGGAGTCAACTCTTTCCCACACAACAAAAATATAGACTTGACCAAATTGAAAATATTTGCAGACAAGAATTTGAATATGGCTAAAATTTTGGAATTTGTCTTTATTGGGTAGAAAACATTGTGTGAAAAGGAGAGAATGCTGGTTACCAGCCTTTTCTCCTTTTCTCAGTGTTTTCAAATGGATTGTTTGGCAAAGGGTTAAAATGAAAAGAACGTTATTCAAAAAATGCTGGTTACTGGTTTCATAAAACAACAGAACAGAAAAAGACTGGTAAACAATTTAAAGTTTTTTAACTGATTATTATCTTATGTTAACAAAGTGAGAATATATATATTTTAAACCACTGCTGTGAATGACACAAATATTTTCAGACATCATAATAAATTTATAAAAATACAATGTATAAGAAAAAGTAATGTTTAATCATGTGAACCACAGAATACAAATGCTAAATGTAAGTAAATGTAATAATAAGTAAAAACCTGCAAGGCTACATTCTGAGGTAATATACTAATTTTCACTAAAATTAAAACAACTCTTCTATAAGCTGAAGAATATTTGAAAATAAAAAGTGCTTTACCAAAACATCTTATCTGCTCTTAACTTGTAAAGGGACCTAAAAGCATTCGTCATCAACAAATATTTCCAAAGTGGAAAAGTCCAAAACTTCACCATGTCATACAAGGCTAAAGAACTGACCACAATTTCACAATCTAAATCATTTGATTTTTTATGAGACATTCTGAAAGACTTGGATCATATAAACTTCAACTATTTTTACCTCTTTATTTCATGCTTTTGGGTAATTTATCTGGACATAATGGTGGATTACATGTATAAGGTTTGATAATTCATGGTTATGACCAGTGAAATTTACCGTAAATGTTTCCAGTTAAGGCGGTTACAGTAGTTCCCATGCACTAGTTACCTTGGTAAACAGTGCATGTCATTCAACAAGACAGAAATATGAAGTAATTTTCAAGCATTTACCCTACATTTCTCGCACTTTATGTAACATTTTTATGCGTTATTATGTAGGGGAAGGTACTCCATGGGGAATTTCTGGACACAGCTGTACTGGATTTTGATGAAAGTCCCAAAAAAAGAGGGGATTAGAAGCACAAAATAAATAGAATATTTGTCTCTTTCAGTGAAAGATCGAAATTTATTTCATCTCCTGAACATTATTGGTAATATTTTCACAAGTGGCTGTGCCACTCGTGAAAATATTTCCGATGATGTTCATGAGATAGAATAAATTTTGATCTTTCACTGACAAAAAAAATATCCTCTATAATTACGAGGGTTGTTCGATATGTAATGTGTATTGTACGATATCTCAAAAGCATTTGACTCAAATAGTGAAATGAACATTACATCCCTTCAAAGTATTCTCCGCGGTTTGAAATACATAATTTCAATCTCTGAATCCATTTCTGAAATGCGCCACGGTACGCTGATTTAGGTAGACCTCTGAGGCACTGACTGATGGCTGAGCCAAGGGCTTGTCGGGACTTGTAATGACGACCAGATAAGAACTTTTTAAGTTTTGGAAAAAGGAAAAAGTCGGATGGGGCTAGATCTGGAGAGTATGGTGGGTATGGCAAGACGGTAACCTTCTCCGACTTCAAAAATTGCTTCACAAGCTCACATGTATGTGATGGAGCATTATCATGAAGTAGACGAACATGCCTAAATCCTGACACAGGGCGTCATTTAAGATAATATTTCTTGACCTTTTTTAGTATAACATCTCGGTAATACCGACCTGTAACACTTGTGCCCTTCAGCACCGGAATTTGTACGGCTATACCATCACATGAGAAGAATATGCAATAAAGAACCTTCTTTGTGCTTGTGCTTCTTTTGGCAACTACAGGCCTTCTACCATGTTTAGTTAGCCATATTTTGTTTCTAATTTTTCTTACTGGTTCGAAATAGTGAACCCATGTTTCGTCACCAGTAACAATGTTTGCAAATTGTCTTTGATTGAATTTGGGAAACATTTTGAGCAATTGCTTAGCGGTTTGTACTCGTACTCGTTTTTGGTCATCTGTCAATATATGCGGTATCCATCTGGCAGAAATCTTTCGTACTTTCAAAATACGCTTCAAAATGAAATGCACCCGCGATAGCGATATGCCAACAGCGTAGGCATTATCACGAATCGTGTATCTGCCATCACTTTCAATTATTTCCCTAACTTTTGAGACATTTGCCTTGCCTGTTACAGTCACAGGTCGGCCAGATTTTGCTGCATCTTTGACGGACTCTGTGCCAGTCAGAAATTTCTTTCTCCACCTACGAACTGTCTCATAAGATACCTTATCAGACCCATAAACTTCTCCCAATTCAGTAAAAATGTGCATCACCGAATGACCGAGTTATGTGCGAACTTTTATATAAGCTGTAATTTCTTTATTATTCTTAATCCGTTTCCCAACCATTTTTACAACAGTGGTCAACGACTAGCTCTATTGAAATGACTATAAGTTTAAAACTATGTGGAGCTGAAGGCTCGTGTTTATACCGTTAGAAAGGTATTGAACAGAGCTATTCAAGCGTATCATCATCCACGAGATCGTGCAAAGCGTTATCGCGCTGTGGTACAATACACATTACATATCGAACAGCCCTCATATATTACCCACCCTAAGTATATTTCTTGTACAATTGACCAAGATTTATTCTCACAACTCACAAATTACCATTTTACCAAACAATCCTGTGTTTTACAATGCTGAAGAAAAAGACTTTTCAAACCCATGTAGGAAAAGAGAAAAATTAAGCTCTATACTGGCATTTTGTTCCTCTCCAACATTTTTGTTTTCCTCTTTCGAAGACAATTTCCACAACTTAACTCTTTACCACACGAAAAAAAATATAACTGTTCACCACATGAAAATTTTTTCGATTTGTCAAAATTGAAAGCATTTTGCAGACGACAAAATAAAAGTGGCTCAAAAAAAATTTTTTTTTTTTAAATATTCGCTTTAAAAGACAATTTTTTCCACTAAACTCTTTCCCACATGAAAAAATTTAACTTTGAAATTCAACTTTTAACAACACAAAAATTTTTCTGTTATGTCCAAATTGAAAGCATTTGCAGACGACAAAAATTAATATGGCCAAAAAAAGAAATTTGTTTTTGTAAGAGCAGTAAACATTGTGGGGAAAGGAGAAATCCTGGTTACCATAATTGTCCTTTTGCCACAATACCTTCAAAAGTCCTCTTTCTCAAAGTCATTTACAGTGGGATTGTGTGGTAAAGGATTTAAACCCTGATTTAACGTAAGAGCTATTCTCTGTAAATAGGTAGTTTACTGCATCTGCAAAATGTATCGACCCATGTCAGCCTAGACAAGTCGAAACTTTTTGCTCATTGTAAATTTCTGTATGTTTAAGGATCATTCTACATCCACATTCAGTTACTTGTCAGCCTAATTGGATTTTATGGATCCCTAGTTATGTGATGACCCTTTTGCCACAACGCCACTCATATCATCTGCAAAATTTTCGAAACTGGAGGAGTCATAAAAATTGGTGTCTGGTAAAGGGTCAATGAGGCATGACTATATGGCCTGCAACACACGATAAGGGGTATTTGGACATTTGCGTAAAGTGTCATCTCAGACCAACCTGAGCAGTCCGACAGGCTGATCCAAGGCAACACTTTCCGACTACATTTGATTTTGTTCTACAATAGACTTGCGCAAAACAGAAAATTATAAAAGAACGGAAACTGTAGTCTCGGATTAGCCTGCACGGACTGCGCAGGCTGATCCGAGACTACACTTTGCGCAAATGTTCAAATACCCTTTTTCTCATGTTGCAAGCCATAAAATTCTTATTTTGTATATTGCTGAAGCTGTTCCCTGATGCTGTCCGACGTGGTGATGATGATAAGGTTATCTTTGGCTCTTGACGCTAAGTTTACAAGGAATTTCAGAAAGTCAGCATGATCCTCATTCACATAGGGATTAATACCAATCACTGTTGGTTTATCTAAGCCATCAAACCGTCTAACTGTGTCAATAGTTATACCACTATCCTTGGCAATCTTCTCATTGTCAGTTTCTGGTTTGAAACGTTTTGCTGTAAAGGTTTCTTTCTCTATGTTATCTTCTGCATTTCCATAGAAACTTACAGGCTCATGGGACAAATTTGTTTCCATGGTAACTTGAGAATCTGTTTTGATCTCATTGTCAACATCAGAGCTAGCCAATGAACTGTCAGATGAGTTGATCTTTGATAAGAGTTCAAATGGGTTGCTGATTTCAATGGAATCATCTTCAGATTCATTGTCGGTATTGTCACCAAAATAGGCCTCATCACTTACATTATCCTCTGATCCACATTCCTTCAGATGTTTATCTACAGACCTGTTTAATATACATGCACAGTAAAACATGTGAGCCTTGCTCTAGCACAAGGGGTATTAATCTCAGTGATGCATTATACCGTGCAAGTCATCATAAAAGCCATTTTGTCTAACAGACTCGGACTGAATTCTGAGGTAGAATGGTCCTTTGTCATGCAGAAAAAATTACCAACAGCAAAAAGTTTTGACCCATATCAGCCTGCACAGATTGTGCAGGCCGACATGAGTTGATACCTTTTGCAGATGCATTAAACAACCTTTTCACAGAGCATGACTCATGTACAAGCAGTAAGTGCTTTTCAGGACGGTTTGATTGTATGGTGTTTAACACCGTTTCCAACATTAATTCAGTAACATCTCTGGGGCCAGTGCACCTATCCATTCTTTCCTGGAGTTTTTTTTCATTTTTAAATCAGTACTCTGCACAATATTCTTTCCAAGCCACTGGCTGCTTTGTCAAATAACCATTGTCAAAACAATGGTCAGCGGTAAGAGAGGAATCAATCCTGTCGCAATGACTATCATCAAGCCTTGAAAAGAAATTGACAGAGATAGGAACATTTCCAGGACGGGATAAATCTAGATCACAGCACACAGCATGCAGTCTAATCTTTGGTCTGCACTATCCCATTCTTGGTAAGAAATTCTTGTCACTACAGCTATGTACATGTACATGAAACACATGACCCTGTCTTTTTGACTTTTGACCAATGATATAGAATTTTCATTAATCCTTGACCACAAACCCCATGTTTTAAGGACCCTAAGGAAGAAGCCTTTTGAAAACATTGTGGAAAAAGGAGAATATGCCAGTAACCAGCATTTTCTCCTTTCCCTACAATATTTTCTACCTTTGCAGAGACAAATTTTATCATATTAGCCACATTTGATCTGTTGTCTGTAAACGTGAAGTGTCTACAGTTTTGTCATTTGGAAAAGACGTAGTGCAGAAGTTTAATGGTTATCAGTACAATAAATGGGTCTGACAGGCTGAAAGTGTGTTTTATCCTGCTTTCAACAAAATTTCTGTCAAATAACTGTTACAACTGAGTTATTAATATCTTTGCTGTGTTTCACTAAGGTGGGGCTTTGTAGCTCTCCCAGTTTTGGACTCAGCTCTGATCTGCCTAACTACCATATATACTTCAACTCTTTACTGAACAATAAAATTTTGAACTCGTCTAAATTGAAAACGGTTGCAGAGGACAAATTAAATGTGGCTCAAATGATAAAGTTTGTCTCTGAGAGGATAGAAAATATTGTGTGAAATGGAGAAAATGCTGGTTACCAGCATTTTCTCTTTTTCCCACAATGTTTTCAAAAGCCTTCTCTCTTAGGGTCGTTAAAACTCAGAATTGTTTGGTAAAAAGTTAACTAAAAGCCGTTTAAATTTGTAGGTACATCATGTTTTTAGCCTTTTCAATAGAAGAACTTTAAATTCTGGAAGGCAAAAAGTTTTAAGCAATGATCTGTGAAAAGGAGTCTTATTGCATCTGTAAAAAGTTTCGACCCAGGTCAGCCTGCTCAGTCCAAGTATGCTGACCTGGATCCACACAATTTGCTACTGGTGATTTTTCTTCATGTCTAAGGACTATTCTAACTCCAAATTCGGTCGGTTGTTAGACGAAATAAATTTCATGGATCCATAGCTTTGTGAAGACCTGCTTGGTGAAATGAATCACAGAGATGCATTAAGCCCCTTTTTGCCAGAGCACAGCTCATTTAAACCCTGCTCTATCACTGCATAAATTAGATTTTTTTTCTCGAGGCTATACATACTGACCATTCTCAGTAATGTTCTACTAAATTTTGAAGACAAGCCACTGGACAAGCCACTATGCCCAGACAAATCACCTCAGCCAATCAGAGGGCTTGTCTTGGAACTTATGATAACCGTTACAGTTTAGACAAGTTGATACATACAACCGCATATTCACCAACCATTCATAAGAACATTCTTTGTCTTATTCTCAAGAATTTTTTAAATTATAAAGTAACACAACTTCTGATTGGCTAAACCATTTGGTTTAGCCAATCAGAAGTTGACTTACTTTCAAATGGTTGAATTGGTAAATACCTACCATGGGCTGACATTACAAACCTTGCTGTGCAAATAGCATCACCAGTATCCTTTCTGAGTCTACTTGCTATGTTATCATCGAGGTGAATATCCTGTAGCGTACTTTGTACTTTGTCCAACTCTCGACTCTTTCCCACCAGTATAGCGATGTCATTTTCTTGGATTCCATTCTGTAGTAAGCCGGACATTACCTGACTTAGTAAACTTTTCATTTCTCTGTCTTTACAGGACAAAATGTCCACACCTGTTTAGAAATAAATCAAAACTAAAAAAAAAAATCGGAAAAGTACTTATCATTCATTACGGTGTTGGTTTTGAGAGAAAATGATAAAACAGCCACTGAGGTGGCATGTGAAAGCTAAACAGGAAAATTATCTAATCTATACAAATAGTAGAGTTTGTTTGGTAAAGGATTAATCAACTCTTTATCTGAAAAGCCATCTTTTAATGACCTTGATGAAAAATGCTTTTGAAAAGATTGTGAGAAAAGGAGGAAGTGCTAAAAACCACAATATACCGTACATATTAATTTATATGTGGAACTATTGTAGCACATAGAGTGATTGCTCATCATAAATATTTTGCCTCTGTGACCAAATGTTTTAGTATAGAGTTTAACACTGTTTTAACAGCTTAGGTCACGTGACAGCGGTCAGTGCACCTATGCATTTGTTTCCTGGATTTCTCACACGAGTGCTGACACAACCCTCTCACCAAGTCACTGACTACTTTTCTCACATGCATGAGAGATGAGAGGCAAAAAATCGCCAGAAAGAAAGATTGCCTTAACTAGGTATTGAACTTGCAACCATCAGGTCATGAGTCAGATATGCTAACCACTAAAGCTACCCGGTTGAGCCAATTGTTTAAACGTAGCATTTTTTTAGTTTACCTTTTCCTGAGGAGTAACTGTGTGCCAATCTAGGAGTTTTATAAACAGCTGGGTAAGGGTTAAAATGCTCATCTACATGCTCTGACTCAGTCATTAACCTTGATGTAAAGTCAAAAATCTCTCTTGTACTCCTACTGATTTCACTCAACATAAAGTTGTTTTTACCAATAACTGCAGGTAAACCTGCTTCAAACTTGTGCACTTTCTGTGAGTAATCCATGAAAAGCCAGAAATAATTGCTGCATCGGAATAAATGTTTTTCTGCATTCTGATTGGCTAACTTTTCAGCTAATGAATACCAATCTCCATCTCTTGCCTTGAAATTTTGGGCTTCATCAATGAAGACATTGCACACTTTAGAGTACTTTCTTTGAATGATTGCAGCACTGTCAACTTCAGACAGCAAACTACGTCGATTGGTCACGATGCAAAAATTATAGGATCTGAAGAATAAAACAAGAGTGGCAAATTGTTGTAAGATACGCCCGTCCCACCGCCAGTTGTCAAGGGGGAATAATAATCGTAAAGGGCAGGTAGAGGAAAATAGTAGTGCAGCAGAAATCATGTAAGTGATTGAAAAAGACATGAATGTCTCCTCTAATGTTAAGGAAACATGCATATAAAGTTTCAGGTCATTCCAACATGAAAAGACAAAATTATATTGTAGAGAAGCATCTAAAAAAAAAATAATGAATTGGGAATAATTCGAAAAGGGCATTAGGTGAGGTTATGGCTCCAGTGCACTGCACTTTTTGTAACTGCAACAAACATGTTTACCAAGTCTCAAGTCAATTTGACTTGAGGTGACAAAGTTCCGTTCCAAACAAGCAAGAAATACTGTAAAAATGAAGATCAAAGTGGAATTACTCAAAATTCGCACTAGGTAGAGTTATTGTTCTTGCGCACTGTACTCCGTAATATTGCAACAAACATGCATACCAAGTTTGAAGTCGTTCTGACTTGAGATGACAAAGTTATATTCCAGACAAGCACTAAATGCTGTAAAAATGATGATCAAAGGGAAATAACTCAAAGACAGCACTAGGTAGAGTTACAATTCTTGCGCACTGCACTTCCAAACATTGCAACAAATAAGCATACCATATTTCAAGTCATTCCTACTTAAGATGACAAAGTTATGCTCCGGACCAGCAAGAAATGCTATAAAAATGAATATCAAAGGGGGAATAACTCAAAATTCGTGCTAGGAAGAGTTATGGTTCTTGTGCACTTCACTCCGTATTTTTTCAACAATCATGCATACCAAATTTGAAGATGTTCAGACTGGAGATAACAAAGTTATATTCCGGACAAGCAGAAAATGCTGTAAAAATGACGATCAAAGGGAAATAACTCAAAGATAGCACAAGGTAGAGTTATAGTTCTTTCGCACTGCACTCCGTATTATTGCAACAAACACAAATGCTAAGTTTCAAGTCAATCGGACTGGAGATGACAAAGTTATGCTCCAGACAAGCAGAAAATGCTGTAAAAATGACGATCAAAGGGAAATAACTCAAAGACAGCACGAGGTAGAGTTATGGTTCTTTTGCACTGCACTCCGTATTATTGCAACAAACACAAATGCCAAGTTTCAAGTCAATCGGACTGGAGATGAAAAAGTTATGGTCCGGACAAAAACTGGACGCCACCCGCCCACCCGTATGCCATGGGTGATCCCATAATACGTCCTGTCTTCGACGGGCGTATAAAAATTTAACTGTAATCTTGGACTGCTAAGTAAAAAGAAAGAATTATTTCCACCTCAGAAAAGATTGCAAATCCAAGCATTTTTTTACAAAGGATATCTTTGTGAATATGGACCAGTATATATCCATCAGTGTGTGCAGTCTGATCTTGATTTACAATGTTCACAAGATCCCTTTATTTTGTCAAAATAATCCTAAAAAAAAAATCATGTCAAATACACATATTTAATATTCACACTAAGGATTTATGTTTACTGAAGAACCAAAGAAAGCTTTTGCTATTAGTAAATTTTCTGCAGGTCAAAGGACCATTCTTCTTCATGGTTCAGTTAGCTGCTAGACAAAATGAATTTTATGGATCAATAATTATATGATGACTTGCATGGTAAAATGCATCACAGACATGTGTTAACTCTTTACGACACAATCCCAAGATTTAACAACCTTAACAAAAGAGGCTTTTGAAACACAGTGGAAGAGGGAAAAATGCTGGAAACCATCATTTTCTCCTTTTCCACTATGTTTTCTACCCTATCAAATTCCATCATTTGAGTCACATTTAAATTGACAACTGCAAATTCTTTGAATTTGGACTTGTCCAAAATTTTGTTGTTTTGTACAAAGTTAAAACCCCTTTGCCCAGAGCATGGCTCGTTTACTTTCTTCTTACAGATTTCATTAAACTTTCAACAGTATTTCATCCTTTACTATCCGTTCTCTACTCTATACACACAAAGTGCATCAATAAAGCCATGTTAAATATGAGTTGCAACATGCAAAAAGGGGCATTCTGACATTTGCGTAAAGTGTCGTCTTGGATCAGCCTGCGCAGTCCGGGCAGGCTAATCTGAGACGGCACTTTACGACTACATTCGATTTTGTTCTTCATTAGACTTGCGCAAAACAGAAAATTACATAAAAATGGAAAGTGTTGTTTTGGATGCCTGCGAGACTGCGCAGGCTGATCCGGGTGACACTTTATGCAAATGTCCGAATGCCACTTTTCGCGTGTTGCAGGTCATATGTTGTATGGAAATGTTTTCTATGAACGATTGTTGAATTTTCGTAGTTGTCCGGTAAATGAATTAGAAAGTTACAACAAAACAATCTTTTACACCTTTATATAAGCCTAGAAGTAGAGGACACACAAAATTATGCCTACCAAGCCCTGTTTCACATGCCTGGTGCATTTTTATATATTTACATCACAGCAATATTTATAAAACCCTTTTCAGTCCTTCATTCATACAAGAAATACAGACTGACACTGATATTTTTACCTAATATAATCACAGAGTTTCTCGTTTTCAGCCAAATAGAGAATATTTTCACTCCTGCAGCCTCGTCGCTGTAACTCTTCAATCATTTGGATGACAGTCACTGTTTTCCCTGCACCAGATGGACCGTGTACCCATAATTCCCTGGTAAACTGTTGACTCCATAACAGCTCAAACTGGTCTCTTGTCAGCACAAAGTAGTAGCCCTTATCCTTGCTCTGAATAGTCCTGAACTGAGATTTGGCTTTGTAACTACCCATGGTAATAACAAGTGACTTTAAGATGTTATTAAATTTCTGTTTGTTAATTCTAAAATGTGATGGATATATATCAGAGGATATGGTATTGTTAACTACTCCTTCATTAATGTTCACCACTGAGCATGTAACTGATATCTTATCTGTACATCCACCCTGCATCACTAACTTGGTCTTCAATCTGGCTGCTGCTGTCTGTGAATGTTTATAAACATAAGGTCTGTTGGAGGTAGATAAAGTAAACACACACAGTCCATCCTCCTCTGTCAGGGTGACTATATCACAGATTATGTCCTCTGTGTCCATCATACAAATATTGAGACCCCAGCACTGCATTCCAAAACACAAACAATTTGGGGAAAGAAGCTGTCTCATGATATTTGCAACAGATTCCCTTTGATGTCCTTTAGCAAAGCTCTCTATGTAATGTCTAGGCTGTACCTGGCTAGGATGGGCTGTTAATCAAAACAAAAGTAAAATGAGCCATGCTCAGGCAAAAGGGGGTTTAATGCATCTCTGTGATACATTATATCAAGCAAGTCATCACATAACTATGGATTCATAAAATATATTTTGTCTATCAACCTACTGACTCCTGAGGCAGAATGATCCTTTGGCATGCAGAAAACCTAACAATAGCAGAAAGTTTCAACTAAGGTTAGCCTGGGTTCCAGTCCGTTAATTTTTTTCCTTTTCTATCATTCAGACGTTATTTTGTAAAAAATGACGGCCTGGGGACATTCAAAAACAGATTGTAGCGACATCTACATGTACTTTATTCCGTCTCACAGTGGGGTAAACTAGATGTCGCTGTAGTTCATTTTTCGAACGTAAATGACTAAAAATAGATACCGAAATTCCAATAGCCTCAGTTTGATCACTTCCTGTTTGTGAGCCATCTTTGAAAGTACTAAAAACAAAAATTTCAAACAGCTTCTTCAAAATGACTATTGAGGATAGTGTAACAATAACAAAGATTTCTGGAGGTCGCGGTGTATATTTGATGGCACTGACCTGTTTGAGAAAGTCACTCTTATATGAAATCACCCCCACTGAATTTGAATTGGTCTAAACAAGAGGGCCACGATGGCCCTGTATTGCTCCACTGGCTTTTTAACCCTTTACCATACAAATCGAAGTGTTAATGACCCTGAAAGAGAAGGCTTTCAAAAACATCGTGAGAAAAGGACAACATGTTGTCAGCCAGTATTTTCTCCTTTTCCCACGTTTCCGAACCTATCAAAGACAGAAATAGTCATTTAAGCTACATTCGTCTTTTTGCAATGGCTTTAAACTTGGTACAGTAAAAAAAAAATTGTCATTTCTTAAAGAGTAAAATTAAGGTATCATGCGCTTAATTGGCATTGACAGAGACATACAGCATAAAAAGTCTGTATGGTAATAAACTTACTTTGAAAACATAACCTCCACCCCGCCCGCCAAACAAAAACAGTCATATCTTTTTAAATGCAAAGATAATGTCAGTGAATACAAGCAGGTTTATTCATTAGCATGAAAGGTAAAGTTCAGAAAAACTTTGAGTGATAGAAACCTTACTTTAAATTAAACATTCCATTCATGTGAGCATAACAATTAGCATCAAAATAAATCACTTTCCCTTAAAACAGAACATTTCCTCTCCAAAAAACTTGAATACCAAACTCCAATAATGTATAAGTGCAGTTTGATAATCAAGGGAGGTAAATAGTAACAAACTTTATCATGTATAACAGGAGTTATTTCCCTTGATTACTATTTTAAATTACAGTCAATATATAAGCCCATGTTAAACTTGTGATCTCCAGGGCAGAGCCAATTTTGACCCCAGGGCTATAATATGAAGGAATTTGATAGAGGTCCATTAGATAAAGCTACATGCCAAATTTGGTAGCCCTGGGCCTTATGGTTTCAGACAAGAAGATTTTCAAAGATGTTCAATATGTTTCAGTTTTGTTGCCATGGCAACCAGAGTTTTTGAAGGAATCAAATTCTTTCAAGAATTCTAAAGAGGACCATGGCAGGATCATTTCTGTGAAGTTTCATCAAATTTGGATGGGTAGTTTCAGAGAAGAAGAAGTTTGAAAAAAAGTTAATGGACGCACGCACGCACGCACGACGGACACCGTGCCATGACATAAGCCCGCTGGCCTTCAGCCAGTGGAGCTAAAAAGCACAAATTCATGGTTTTTAACATTGTGATGTCACGCAATAAACAAGTCTATAATTAGATTATCTGCACAATTCATAGTAATGGGGAGACCCTCGAATGTCCCCAGGCGGTAATAATAACGGAAGTGATAAACAGATATATAGCTGCCAAAATCTATATCAGACCGTGATTAAGAGAGTGTTCTAAGAGGAAATTATTACAGCCTGAACCCAGCCTAACTCAGGTCAGGCTGCATAGGCAGACCTGTGTCGGTACCTTTTGCAGATGCATTCAACCCCCTTTTCACAGAGCATGGCCCAAATATATTAAGTTCTGGAAGTCTGAAAACCGTACACACATTTTCGTACTTAGACAAACAGAAATTTACAAGAACTGCACTCTGAAATTACCAGTATCTTCTCTTTTTCCAATGATAATCCTCAGACGCTACTCTAAACAGCATGGATCATGACAAAAAATATAAAAATCAGAGTTCAAGAGAGTAGTCTAAAATACTCTAACAACACATCTTTCTTTGCATAGCGTTCAACCCTATTTTCAACATTATTCTAACAACATTACAGCAGCCAATGCACCTATCCATGTTGCCAGTAAAACAAAAGAGAAATACTGTACACATTGTGGGGAAAAAAAAAGAAATTGTATTTATTCTGTTACTAATTTTTTTGTAGTCTATGACAAGGTTGGTAAAAGTTGTATGGGTAGAGCAAAGGATTTATTGCATTGGTTATCATTGACATGTATGAATCCATAACTCTTTACCAAACAACAAAATTTTAGACCAGTCCAAATTGAGAGCATTTGCAGACGACAAAATAAATGTGACTCAAAAACTAAAATTTCTATTTGGAAGTGTAGAAAACATTGTGGGAAAAGGAGAAAATGCTGGTTACCAGCATTTTCTCCTTTTCCAACAATGTTTTCAAAAGCTTTCTTTCTCAGGGTCGTTAAAACTCAAGATTGTGTGGTAAAGAGATAATGAGTACCCACAATGTAGGTTTTTACGTACAACATATGAAGATGATCCTATGTATCTGACAACAAACCTCTCCATTATCAGTAATTCTGCATGGTAGAAGAATAATTACCTAGCAACACTTTCTGTTTGATGTTTTCTATGGAATCAGGTAAGGTAAATATGAGTGGAGCTCTAGGAACAGCCATAGGTAACTTGACAAATCTGTGGTGTAATTCTGGGATATCTGAAACACATGTATGATAGATAGAGTAAAGGATAACTTGTTAAATCTATGATATAAGTCTAGACTATCTAAACTACTTGTGGTGTCTGTGGTTGTGAGGTAAGAGTGTTGGCCTCGCAACTGCATGGTCCCTAGTTTGCTTCCTAGGGGCAGGTCGCTACTCAGTACTTTGGCACTGTTCATTGGTCCACACTTAATATGACTGCTGGTCTGGTTTTCAAGACACAGAATAGTGAGAGATTAGTATAAGCTCGAAGAACTTGTTTCTCAATCAATGTACAATAAATATGAGCCATGCTCTGTGAAAAAGGGGTTTAATACATCTGCTGAAGGTATCAGCCCAGGTCAGCCTGTCCAGTCTGAGCAGGCAGCCCTGGGTCAAAAGTTATTGCTACTGGTCAGCTTTCTGCATATCAAAGGCATGATTTAGTCTGTTATCAGAAAAAAATCATAATTACATGATGACTTGCTTGGTTTAATTCATCACATTGATGCATTAAACCCTCTTTTGCCAGAACACTGCTCTTATGTTTAAACTATATTAAACTATCTTCATAAAGAAATAACCAAACAGCAGAGCTCTAGGTTGAGTCATGGGTAACTTGGTTGACTCTTTACCGAACAACAAAAATTTTAGACTCATTCAAATTGAAAGTATTTGTAGATGACAAAATGAATGTGACTCAAAACTGCAATTTTCTTATGGGAAGGATAGAAAACATAATGGAAAAAGGAGAATATGCTGGTTATCAGCATTTTCTCCTTCTCCTAGAATATTTTCAAGGGCTTTCTTTCTCAGGATCATTAAAAGTCTGGATTGTGTAGTAAAGAGTTAACTCTTTATCCAATAGCTAAAATTTTTGACTTGTCCAAATTTAAAGCATTTGAACACAACAAACTGAAAAAATTAAACATGGCTAAAATAATTTGATTTAACTATAAAAAGACAGAAAACAATGCAATAAAAGGAGAAAATGGTTACCAGCATTTTCCCTTTTTCCCACAATATTTTCAAAAGTCTTCTTCCCCTGGGTAATTAATATCTGGGATTGTGTGGTAAAACGTTTAATCTATGGCCTAAGTCTGGAATATATAACAGAAAACAGAAAAACAGTGCTGCACTAGGAATAACCTTACGTAACTGTCATACCTCTAAGTGGGTTCATCATGGCTTCCTTCCATTCAGTGAAGGTAAATTCTGACACCTGTCCATCTTGGTTAACGTAGGAACTATATGGGCAATAAGTAAACACTCCACCCGGAAACTTTACTATGGATATCACAACCACAACTCTGCAGGGCTGAAATAAAGAATGTATGATCGCCATCATTTTTGACCCTTTACCAAACAAGTCCCTGTTTTAATGACCCCCAAGGAAGAAGGCCTTTGAAAACATTGTAAGAAAAGGAGAAAATGCTGGTCACCAGCATTGTCTCCTTTTTCCTATAATGTTTCATAATGTTTCATCCTTTCCAAGACTAATCCAAGTTTTTGAGCCAAATAAGTGTGCAGATGCTTTAAACTTGGACATGTCTAAAATTTTGTCATCTGGTAAAGAAATAATAAGAAGAATTATGTTAAAAATATCCCAGAAGCATTCATGGATATCAATCTTTGAAAACAAATGAAAATGTAAGGCAATGTAAGAGAAAGACAGAGGAGACAGAAAGAGTGACAATATGGAATTAAAGAAGGTATTTTGTAAATAAGATCCTCTGCCAAATAAGACCAATTTTAATAGAAACATATAAGAAAAATTGTGTTTTGCATGTACACATGGTCTTTTTGTTATTGGTCCATAATGAAATTATTAAGCCCTCTTTTTCCATGACATGGCATGGAAAACAAATAATGGTTGTCTGTGGTTTATGATAAACAATATAAATATGAAGTTTCAAAAAATTTTGTACGGTAGTTAAAGAGATATTGGTCCATTATGGAAATATACATCAAGACCCCTTTTTTAACGACATGGCATTAAATCAAAAAAAAAAAAAAAATAAAGAGTATATCCGTGGACTATCATAAGGAACACATAAGGAACACATGACTGTATAAAGTTTCATCAATTTTCATCCTAGGTTTTAAAAGATATCTGTCCGTACGTACGAATATTTTGAACTGGTCCAAACTAAAAGCTTTGCAGTCAACATTGCTGAAATAATGGGACTAGTCTCTGAAAACATTGTGGAACAAGGAGATATTGCAGGAAACGGCAATTTTTTCCTTTTCCTATGATGTTTTCAAAAGCCTCTTTCCTGTAGGTTGTTAAAATACTGAATTGTTCGATAAAGAGTGAAATAGATAGGATATGTTCTGACAAAAAGGGGGGTGTAATGCTTCTCCCTGTTGCATTATACCAAGTAAGTCATTACATAATTTTGGAACCATCAAGTCTATTTTGTCTTACAGGTAGCTGTATAATGAGGCAGAGTGGTCCTTGGACATGCAGAAAATTTACCAAAAGCATAAAGCTCAATCCCAGGTTTGCCTGTGCTGAATGTATAGGATGACATGGGTTGATACTTTTTGAAGATGCACTAAACGCCCTTTCACAGAGCATGGCTCATACATACCTTTCTATAAGGTTGTTCTACTTTGTAAAACTGTATATCCCAATGTCGTCTCCTGACAGGATAAATATCAAAACTTCCCCAAATCATGTTTTTCAGATGACCTTCAACCAATTGCTCTGAAAATGGTATGATTAAAAAATTCATAAGTTTATTAAATGTAAAGGACACTAGACCCTTCTAGTCATCTACCATCTCATTCTAATTACATGAGCTACACAGAGCAGGGAAATATAACAAGAGGACCACGATGGTCCTAAACTGCTAACCTGAAATGCAACTCAACTGTCATTGTTACGTCATCAACAACGCGGTCAGTACCCATACAAAGACCCAAATCCAACACTATTGGTGTATATAAATTGTAAATTATCAAAATGTGTTTGTGAAATTTAAATGCATATAAGCCATCGTTCACAGATATGGCCTTGATATTCAGTCTTAATATTGTGATTATACCTTTTTTATGAGTAGGTCCAAAAATAAATTAGATATGCAATGACCTTTTGATAGACAGGCAAATGAAAAGTTCACAAAAATTAGAAAATAATTGCAGAAAGCGGTTAAAAGACTCAGTGTTTCCCAATAGTGGCACATACCTGGTACGGGTTGACATCTGCGACAGCCCAAAATAGGGTTATGTTGTGCTTTATTTATTTGCAATCAAATTTACAATAAAAAGTTTTTCATTGCAAGTATACCCTGATTTAACAATACAGTGAACTCCACTTATAATGATACTCAGGAGACCGAAGAAATCATATCGTTTTAATCTGAATATCGTTTTAACTGATGTACAGTATATTCTTATAAAAAGAGACCCTGTTGGGACCAAGGGATTAACGTCATTATAAGCAATATATCGTATTAAGCAATATAGTAATAAGCAAAGTTTACTGTAGTTGTTGCAGAGATGCTCAAGAAATTAATAAATATTTTAGCAGATCAGTATTGAGTTGACTCTTTTCAAGATATAATGGTGATCAACCTCTTTCCCACAACCACTTGCAAGAAGACTCAACACCATAATGCTACATGCCAAATATGAAAGCTCTAGCCCTTACGGTTTGGGACAAAAAGATTTTTAAAGATTTCCCTCTTTATCTCTATGTGAAATCCGAGACCAACAACATACGGCTAATTTTCACACCAGGGCCATAATTTTAAGTATTTTGGTAGAGGGCCACTAGATGATGCTACATGCCAAATATGAAATCTCTAGCCCTTACGGTTTGGGACAAGAAGATTTTTAAAGATTTCCTTCTTTATCTCTATGTGAAATCCGAAAACCCACAACATAGGGCCAATTTTTAACACCAAGGCCATAATTTGAAGTATTTTGGTAGAGGGCCACTAGATGATGCTACATGCCAAATATGAAAGCTCTAGTCCTTACGGTTTGGGACAAGAAGATTTTTAAAGATTTCCTTCTTTATCTCTATGTGAAATCCGAAAACCCACAACATAGGGCCAATTCCACACTAGGGCCATAATTTGAAGTATTTTGGTAGAGGGCCACTAGATGATGCTACATGCCATATATGAGAGCTCTAGCCCTTAC
The DNA here is from genome assembly GCA_946811185.2 of Hippopus hippopus. Taxonomy (NCBI): domain Eukaryota; kingdom Metazoa; phylum Mollusca; class Bivalvia; order Cardiida; family Cardiidae; genus Hippopus; species Hippopus hippopus. The sequence goes on along the minus strand of OX328106.1, from coordinate 25,106,768 downwards.
AGTTTGGGACAAGAAGATTTTTAAAGATTTCCTTCTTTATCTCTATGTGAAATCCGAAAACCCACAACATAGGGCCATTTTCAAAACTAGGGCCATAATTTGAAGTATTTTGGTAGAGGGCCACTAGATGATGCTACATGCCATATATGAAAGCTCTAGCCCTTAAGGTTTGGGACAAGAAGATTTTTAAAGATTTCCTTCTTTATCTCTATGTGAAATCCGAGAACCCACAACATAGGGCCAATTTCCACACTAGGGCCATAATTTGAAGTATTTTGGTAGAGGGCCACTAGATGATGCTACATACCATATATGAAAGCTCTAGCCCTTACAGTTTGGGACAAGAAGATTTTTAAAGTTTTTTCTGTCGGTTGCCATGGCAACCAGAGTTCTTCATGGAATTCAAATCTTTGAAGTATTCTGAAAGTGCATCACCTAAGGATCATTTCTGTGAAGTTTCACTGAAATCTGATAGGCGGTTTCAGAGGAGAAGATTTTTTAGTAATTGTTTACGGACGGACGGACAGACAGACGAACGGACGGGCGGACGGACGGACGACAGACATTGACCAATCACAATAGCTCACCCCGAGCACTATGTGCTCAGGTGAGCTAATAAAAAAAAAAAAGGCTTATCAACTATGAATTTCTTTAATCACTATGGAGATACACTTTTTCAAGGGCAACAATTTAATCCTTTGACAAATAATCCCTTGTATTAATATATCTGCAAAGGATTACTTATGTAAATACTGTGTTTTTGAAATCATGCACAAGGTAAAAAAGACCATGGAGCTGACAAAGTCAAAATACATGTGACCTTTGAACCCATGCTGTGACCTTGACCATCAAAATTAAAATGTGAATCATTTACCCCTATTACCAAGACAGACAAATGCGGTAATAACCATACAATCCTCAGTTTTAATGACCATGAAAAAGAACGCTTTGGAAAAAACAAAGAGAGAAAAGGAGAAAATGCTGGAAACCAGCATTTTCTCCTTTTTTCACAATCTCTACCTTATCAAAGACATAAACCATCATTTGAGATACATTCAAGTTGTCGTTTGCAAATGCTTTCGATTTAGCCAAGTACAAACTTTCATCATTTGGTAAAGAGAAACCTTGGCTCAGCATATCTGGTAATTAAGGTGAGCAAATGGTGGGGTATTAGTAACAATGAAATAAATCCAATTTGAATTACCAGTTCTCTTCTGTTCTGAAGGAGTAAGTTCTTCACCAATCACAGAAGCTCTTACATCATCTATACCAAAATAAATGTGACCACCTTCATGATTGGCAAATGCTGACACATACTTTTTCATCAGGCCTGTAATTCTTTCTGGTAAAGGACTTCTGTTAAAAACCAACAATAACAACAAAATGCAACATATTTATACAAAGAACTTTCACAAGTTGTTCAAATAAAACTGTCACAGAATTACCTCATACCCTAAAGTGGTTTGATAAAGAAGACTGTTATATAAAATTAATCTTCACCAAACAACAAAATTTTAGACCTGTCAAAATTGAAAGCATTTGCATACCAAAATTTGAATCTGGCTAAACTGAACGGATTTTGTCTTTGCAAGGGCAGAAAACATTGTAGAACAAGAGCGGCAAATTGTCGCAAGATACGCCCGTCCCACCGCCAGTTGTCGAGGGGGAATAATAATCGTAAAGGGCAGGTAGAGGAAAATAGTATGTGCAGCAGAAATCATGTAAGTGATTGAAATAGGCATGAATGTCTAATGTTAAGGAAACATGCATATAAAGTTTCAGGTCATTCCAACATGAAAAGACAAAGTTATATTGTGGAGAAGCATGAAAAGCTGTAAAAAAAAAATAATGAATAGGGAATAATTCCAAAACGGCATTAGGTAAGGTTACGGCTCCAGTGCATTGCACTTTTCATAACTGCAACAAACATGTTTACCAAGTCTCAAGTCAATTTGACTTGATGTGACAAAGTTCCATTTCGGACAAGCAAGAAATACTGTAAAAATGACGAGCAAAGTGGAATTACTCAAAATCCGCGCTAGGTAGAGTTATTGTTCTTGCACACTGTACTCTGTAATATTGCAACAAACATGCATACCAAGTCTGAAGTCGTTCTGACTTGAGATGACAAAGTTATATTCTAGACAAGCACTTAATGCTGTAAAAATGACGATCACAGGGAAATAACTCAGAGATAGCATGAGGTAGAGTTACAATTCTTGCACTTCCAAATATTGCAACAAATAAGCATACCATATTTCAAGTCATTCCTACTTAAGATGAAAAAGTTATGCTCCGGACAAGCAAAAAATGCTATAAAAATGAAGATCTAAGGGGAATAACTCAAAATTCATGCTAGGAAGAATTATGGTTCTTGTGCATTGCACTCCGTAATTTTTCAACAATCATGCATACCAAATTTAAAGATGTTCAGACTAAAAATGACAAAGTTATATTCCGGACAAGCAGAAAATGCTGTAAAAATGACGATCAAAGGGAAATAATTGAAATACAGCACAAGGTAGAGTTATGGTTCTTTTGCACTGCACTCCGTATTATTGCAACAAACACAAATGCCAAGTTTCAAGTCAATCGGACTGGAGATGACAAAGTTAAGCTCCGGACAAAGAACTGGACTGTAAAAATGAAGATCAAAGTGGAATTACTCAAAATCTGTGCTAGGTAGAGTTATTGTTCTTGCACACTGTACTCCGTAATATTGCAACAAACATGCATACCAAAATTGAAGTCGTTCTGACTTGAGATGACAAAGTTATATTCCGGACAAGCACTAAATGCTGTAAGAATGACGATCAAAGGGAAATAACTCAAAGACAGCACGAGGTAGTGTTACAATTTTTGCGCACTGCACTTCCAATTATTGCAACAAATAAGCATACAATATTTCAAGTCAGTCCTACTTAAGATGACAAAGTTATGCTCCGGACAAGCAAAAAATGCTATAAAAATGAAGATCAAAGGGGGAGTAACTCAAAATTCATGCTAGGAAGAGTTATGGTTCTTGTGCATTGCACTCCGTAATTTCTCAACAATCATGCATACCGAATTTGAAGATGTTCAGACTAAAAATGACAAAGTTATATTCCAGACAAGCAGAAAATGCTGTAAAAATGATGATCAAAGGGAGAATAACTCAAAGACAGCATGAGGTAGAGTTATGGTTCTTTCGCACTGCATTCCGTATTATTGCAACAAACACAAATGCCAAGTTTCAAGTCAGTCGGACTGGAGATGACAAAGTTATGCTCCGGACAAGCAGAAAATGCTGTAAAAATGATGATCAAAGGGAAATAACTCAAAGATAGCACAAGGTAGAGTAATGGTTCTTTTGCACTGCACTCTGTATTATTGCAACAAACACAAATGCCAAGTTTTAAGTCAATCGGACTATAGATGACAAAGTTATGCCCCGGACAAGCAGAAAATGCCGTAAAAATGACGATCAAAGGGAAATAACTCAAAGATAGCATGAGGTAGAGTTATGGTTCTTTCGCACTGCACTCCGTATTATCGCAACAAACACAATTGCCAAGTTTCAAGTCAATCGGACTGGAGATGACAAAGTTATGCTCCGGACAAAGAACTGGACGCCGCCCACCCACCCGCCCGCTCGCCCGTACGCCATGGGTGATCCCATAATACGGCCCATCTTCGATGGGCGTATAAAAAGGAGAAAATGCTGGTACCCAGATTTTCTACATTTCCCACAGTGTTTTCAAATGCTGTCTTCCTTCCAACATCCCTCTGGCATACAGATACGTGGGGTGATCAGAAAGAACGCAGACCACCCGATTATTTCAAAAACTACTTTACTTAAGATAACAAAAATTTGCACAGATGAACATTAATTACCTGGTTACTTACTCAAGCGTTTAAATGACGTCATAGGCAAATAAGAAAAGAGTGACGTCATTTCAATGACATCACATACTGCGTTAGCGGTTCACAATGTCGGATGATGTTTTATTTGAGCAGAGAGTAATTATAAAGTTTTACGTTAAACTCGGAAAGTCTTCATCGGAAATTAAGGCCGATTTAGATAAAGTTTATGGGGACTCAGCACTTAAGAAAACCAGTATTTGTAAATGGATTGGACGATTTAAAGAAGGACGCGAAACCGTTGAAAATGACCCTAAATCTGGCCGTCCATCAACATCAGTAACGGACAAAACTATCGCGGATGTGCAGCAGCATGTAAAGCAAGATCGTCGAGTTACTGTCAGGGAAATAGCTGACACATTTAGCATTTCCTATGGAAGTGCACAGGAGATTTTAACTGACAAACTTGGAACGTTGCGTGTTTGTGCAAGGTGGGTGCCTCGGCTACTGACGCCCGAGCAAATGGGGGTTAGGGTCGAAATTTGTTCTGAAATTTTAGAACGCATTAGGAAAGAAGGATCAAACTTTACTGATCGTATTGTGACATGCGATGAAACATGGGTACACTTTTACGAGCCCGAATCTAAACAACAAAGCAGTGTATGGAAACATCCAACATCGCCGTCCCCTGTTAAAGCCAAACTTTCTAAGTCTGTTGGTAAAGTTATGTGCATCATGTTTTTCTCTTCTCAACGTTTTCTTCTAAATCATGTTGTACCTATACATACTACAGTCAATGCTGAGTATTATGCCAGCATTATTCGAATGAATTTAATACAGGCCATCCGAAAAAAACAGCCGGAACTTCTATGGAGAGGCGTCATTTTACATCAAGATAATGCTCCCGCTCACAAAGCCAAACTTGTACAGGAAGTTTTGAAAAAACTAAACATAGAAACATTAGACCATCCTGCCTATAGTCCAGACCTGGCCCCATGTGACTTTTGGCTATTTCCTGTTTTGAAAGATTCTCTACGTGGCACGCGCTACGAGAGCAGAGAGGAGCTAACCCATGCCATGACCGGGTCGTTGAGAGTGATGTCACGTGACGGGCTCGCGCACGTGTTTCGCGCATGGGAATCAAGAATGAATAAGTGCATAGAACACAAAGGAGGTTACTTTGAAAAACAGTAAACATTCCAAGTTGATTTTTATAACAATATTCCGATAAAGGCACTGGTCCACGTTCTTTCTGATCACCCCTCGTAATCATACAGAATTAATGTTTCATAATTATATGAATACATACAACAGTATTGTGACAATAAAACATTTTGCTCGTACAGAGCACTTTCTCCTTTGGTCACAATGTTGTCAAAAAGGGTCTGCATCAAGACAAAAGACTGCAGGTTGTGTGGTGAATCGTACTTGCTGTGTTTGAGTTGTTTAAACTGTATCTGTTTGGTCTCCTTTTTAAGTTCCACGTCAGACTGCCCATACACAAATCTCTGAGGTACACCTGGAAGATCTTCTAAGCGCCCAGGCTCTCCTGTTTTCACTAGTAGTCTTAACATGGACTGATATGTCACATCATGGGTAGCTGTATCTGTTGAGGGGAAAAAAAACTAGATCAAACATTTCAAAACATACAGATTCATTTGAGCCAAGCTCTGTTGAAAGAGGGTTTAATGCATTTTGCAAAAAGCATTGACCCAGGTCAGCCTGTGCAGTCCATGTCCAGTGTACTTCATGATTAAATTGGTTGCAAGATAAAGTACATTGTATGGATCCATAGTTACATGATGACTTGGCTGCTATAATACATCACAGATATGTGTTAAATGCCCTTTTGCCAGAGCACTGCTAGTTTACCTCCTATGTTTTTGCAACTTTTCAACTTCGAAAACAACATGGCTCTGGAAGAAAATGCTCATAAACAGCAATTTCCTTGTTCGTTGCAATGATTTCACATATACTATGCATAAAATACAAGAAAGTAAAGATAAAAAGGGAAAAAAAAAAATGTAATAACAAGACACATTGCAGCCAACAGTATGAGAGTGAGACACAGAGATAGATGAGATAGATGGACAGAGAGATAGACAAAAAGTCTTACATTGGTGGTGTATTAACCGTTAATGGACAAAATTTTAGACTGGTCCAAATTGAAAGCATTTGCAGACGACAAAATTAATGTGACTCAAAAATTGAACTTTGTTCTGGGAGGGTGGAAAACATTGTGGGAAAAGGAGAAAATGCTGGTTACCAGCATTTTCTCCTTTTCCCACGATGTTTTCAAAAGGTTTCTTTTTCAGGGTCGTGAAAATCAGGGATTGTTTGGGAAAGGGTTAAAGCACTTGAACTGATTCAATTTGCTTTTGCTGATGGTGTAAATCAAGATCAGACTGCACAGAACGTCGTCTGATCTTAGATCTACACTGTTCTCTCACTGACCTCTACTTTGTTAGCATTGTCTTCTTTTCCCTCAGTTTTCCACGCTTTCACAGATATATTGCATCATTTGCAGCTAATGTAATTTTTAGTCTGCAAATTCTATCAGTTTTGACCACTCTAATATTTTATATTTGGTAAAGGATTAATATGGAAATTTACCTGTAGGCAGACGGCAGTGATACTGTATGGTACAAAGATGTTCTGCTGATTTGACAAAAACATAAAGATCTTGGTCATCATGGTTACCAACTAAATCAAAATAGTTGCAAATATCATCTCGAGATAAAATCTCTGTCAGACGTATTTCCATTCCACTCCACCATGTATCTAAGTGTTTTGATAAGACCTCAGTCCTCTACAACAATAGAGAAGTTGTACCAATTTTTGTTACAAGGTATCGGCAGTAGCACCCACTCCCCAAGAGTTAGTTTACCAGTGGATTTATAAAAAGGTGCTCATGGTTTAATTCCTACCTACCAAGCTAGAGAAGCTCACCCTTTAGTTATCATACAATAAGTATATAGCCTATTTCAAAAGCCTTTAGAGAGATGAAGATCAAACAAATTCATATGAAATTTAAATACATGTACTCCAAAAGGATAGCCAAGAAAACATGGTGGACAATTCCTCCATTTATCTCTCTAAAGTTGTCAACAAGGGCCATTCAGCTCCTTTAACCATTTATTGCATGGTAAAATTTTAGACTGGTCATTACTAAAGGAATTTACCGACAACAATTCAAATGTTTTTCAAATGATAGTATGTCTGTGAATAGGTAGGAAACATTGTGGGTAAAGGAGAAAATGCTGGTTACCAGCATTTTCTCCTTTTCCCACAATGCTTTCAAAAGGCTTTTTTCTTGAGTTGTTAAAAGTCGGGATTGTGTGGTAAAGGGTTAATCTGTTTTAACCCTTAAAGCTGCTTTCACAACTGTTGTCACCATGGCGGCCAGTGTATCTCAAGATCAGACCGCACAAAACATGCAGTCTTATCTTTGATTTACATTCTCCGCTTTATCAAGACATTTTGGACAAGAGCTACCTTGAAACTGCAATTATTCTGTTCTTATTTCTAGACCGAAGATGTCTGTAAGGTTTATCAGGCACTATAAGGATTAAGTCACACAAGTGAGCCTTCAACAAGACACCTCTGAGCAAAGTAGATTTGACAGCATAACCCTGTACCAAACAGAACTGAGTTTTAACAACCCTGAGAAAAAAGGCTTTTAAAAATGTTTTGAGAAAACGATAAAATGCTGGTTTTCAGCATTTTCTCCCTTTGCCACAATGTTTTCAAAAGCTGTCTTTCTCAGGGTCATTAAAACTCATGATTGTGTGGTAAAGGTTTAAGCAAGCATCTGAAGACTACTAAAATTTTTCCTCAGAATGATGTTTCCTTAGTTAGCTGCTTAGTTCAAGTACAACTGAAGATATAAACTTTCTCTGGGACCTGAAATATGCTTGCTAAAACAGGTTGCTTGCTTAACCCTATGCCAAATGACAAAATCTTAGACTGGTCCAAAATCAAAGCATTTGCAAAAGACAAATTAAATGTGGCTTATTTCATGGAATTTGTCTCTGAAAGGTAAGAAAACGTGGGAAAAGGAGAAAATGCTGGTTACCAGCATTTTCTCCTTTTCCCACAATGTTTTCAAAACCCTTTTGTTGGGGTTGTTAAAACTTGGATTGTGTGGTAATGGGTTCATTCAGGTGGCCACTAAGATAGATCTACCCTATCAAGATTTATTTCCATTTTTTCTTATACTCGCACATGTACTACAAACCTACCTCCAAATCTGTGTTAACCATATGAAGTATCCCTCCTCCAGAATTAAGAAGTGCACATAAATATCGGAGTACGGCCGCATTTCCCATGTCTTTGATATTACGCGTGATACAAACTGGACAGTGCAGGATAATTTCACCATAGTGGTCCAGATAGGAGTTGCTATAAACAGAAAAAAGTCTTTTAGCCAAAGATCATAATTAAGCATAGCTTAACTCTTTTCCAAATGACAGAATGTTGGACTAGTCCAAATTGAAAACATTTGCATATGACAAATTAAATCAGTCTCAAATGACTGGTTTGACTGATTGATTGATTTAATGGTGTTTTACAGTGCTTTCAACATTATTTTAGTCATATCACCACGACAGCTCAAATATTCATCTATTCCTGGGGTTCACCAGTACTAGACTAGGGCTCTGAAGTGTTTTGGCCAAGGACACTCCCATGAAAAACCTAGTGGATCCTGTGAGGCTAGAACCCGAGACCTCAAGGTCATGAGCCCTGCACTTTACCTTTGAGCCATGCAGGACCCCCTTTAATGACTGGCCTGAATGTTAACAAAATACTGTGCTAAAATGAAATAATGCTGGTTACCAGAATTTACTCCTTTTCCCACAATGTTTTAAAAAGTGTTCTTCTTCAGGGTCACTAGAAAATGTGATCATTTGATAAAAGTTTAACCCTCTACCACACAATCACAATTTTTAATATCCCGGGTGAAGAGGCCTTTCTATCCTATTACAGACAATGTCAGTCATTTGAGTCACAATTAAAATTGTTGTCTGTAAATGCTTTCAATTTGGTCAAGTTTACATTTAAGTTGTTTGGTAAAGAGTTAATGGGCTATGTAAATGTTATTTCTATACTACAGCACAAAATACATAGAAGTATGTAGTTGACATGTCATTTGTTGTACTTCAACTACTACTTGGTCTTCTTTACCCTCACTATACAGCATACAGTCATTTTGATTAACCCTTTCGGCGCCATAGGAGAAATCCGAGCCTTTGCGGATGGCACAGATCAAGATCAGACTGCACATAACGTGTGCAGTCTGATGTTGGATCTATGCTATCCGCTTGGTTGGTCAAGCCTATAAGATAAAAATCTTTCTGAGGCACATAGGATTGTATTTTCAGCCATCAAAAAAGGTCGAGTTTATATATTTGGCTCTGAAAGAGTTAAGCTTGAAGAAAAATGTGTCAACCCCAAACTATATATACATTCAGAATATTCTGATCATCTTGATCCTTTAGGAAACAATCTTCATTCATGATCCTGGAGAGGAAGGGCTTTTGAAACATCGTTCAAAAAAAGGACAAAATTCTGGCAACTAAACATGTTTAACAATAATTGTAAACGACCACTAATCATTATTTTCCTGTAATCTTGTCCAATAGTCTTATCAAAAAAGGTCTCAGGGTCCTCAAAATCAGAATGCAGCTGGAGATTTTGCCTCCTCAGAGCTGATCAAACACACTATCAATATCTCTCTGGGTACAAAATTGTCTTTGCAAACTTAGAGCTACTATTTTGGGAAATTATGTAGCAAATACTATACATGCTGAAAATTTCAATGATTTGGTTTGTCTTCCTGAATGAGACAGTCCATTTCATCTAGTCAGCATTTTTACAGTTAAAGGATAATATACAAAGCTTTTCCATACATTTGTGATGCTGATAGTGGGTTATTGTTACTGTAACGTCTCTTTCTTTGACTTGGCCGCTCTGTAAAACAAAGAGTAAACAAGGTTTTGAGTAATACAAATGAACAGTTCTAAGTCAATTATCTTTAGTTTTTGAAGTGTGATGAATGGGACAGATGAGTGCCATGGCTGCCATTGGCCCTCCCTTGACAGTGCAGCACTAAAATAATAGAAAAGCAAAAATTAATGCATTTTGGCCCCTTCTATCATTTATTTGCACCTATGAGGACAGATTAGGATTTTTTTAATACTACTTGATCATAAAACATCTAAAAATATTCAGTGTCTTAATAAAAGGGTTGGAAACATTTACTCTCAGTAACAGCGAGTAGTATGGAAAAGTTGTTCCATCATAAATGAACAAAACAGGTCACAAAGTCCTCTGATCTAAATATAGATCAGAATCTTGTCACATTATTCCAATATGGTCACACAACATTTTGGCATCAACACAGTCTGGAAATTCTGAGGATAAAAATTTAGTTTTAGACAGAGAATTTTAAATAGGGCATATATCGGGGTGAAACAGGTAATAAGGAATTTGTCACTAAAACCGATCTTTCCTTTAGAAAGATGCATTCTGTCTTGTTTTTGTTGCAGTTTGTAAATTAACAGCAGTAAAACTGTTGTTTGCATTTAAATAAGCGATTCACACAAATCTGTGACGTCCTTCACTTCATATTTTACATGAAAACTCGAATATCATTTTAGGTTCGAATACAGGTACCCCTCGAAAACAGGTTGGTGGACGATACAAAACGTCCGTAAATTCATCATAGAATTGACAACACGCCCAATAAAGATCTGCTACAATTAGCTACATACAGCATAACAAGAGGATATAGACTAAAACTATTCAAAAAACCAGCCAAAACTGAACTGAGAAAAAAAAAGGCTACTTTTGGTATCCGGGTCGTTGACTCTTGGAATTCACTACCAACTGAAGTCATTCTTTCACCAACAATTAATTCCTTCAAAAGGAACTTAAACAACATTGGAATCAACATCCTAGCTATGCAGCTTATCGTCAAAAAGAAACAGATGTATCTCTAGAAGTCATAGGCTTACCATCGATCCTGTCAACGTAACGTCGTAAGTCAAAATAATTCAAATGCCTAAGGCTCAGCGGCGAACCGGTCACATTTGCAAACCTACCTGATGTCATGCTTTGACTTTGCATCTAAACGTCAAATAGGAAAGTAGGTTTCGATATTTTCATCTTCCCAGCTTTGATGCTTTCTGTGTTAGAACAAGGAGCTTAACATACATGCGATTTCCTCGTTCTGTTAATGTTGTTTACAAAATTCAGGTTTACTTGTTCGAATAGAAATACGCTAAATATGCTTATGTTCTATATGCTCTATATGTAAATAACGAAATACCAGCATGGCCTACCACCAACATGCACAAAGCATAATTTTGAATTTATCGTTTAAATGCCAAAAAAAAATTAATATTGAAAAAAAAGAACATTTTCCATAGGTTAGGCGAATAAAATTATTTTTGTTCAATTCAATCTGAAAGTGGTTTTATATCGGTACTATAATCGAACAAGTCAGTTCACAAACTGGTGATGAGGTTGATGGCCTGCAAACGCACTAAAATTTTCTGTTGGAAACAATTTAGAAAATGCGTTACTATCCAACAGAGAAAACCCATTCACACATCGAAGCTACTGGTAAGCCTGGCGCCCTTGAAATAGATTGACAATTAAACAACAAAACGTGTGGACGTCAAACAAATTGTGTGTATGACCTCTGAATCAAAGTACCTACATGAAAATTATAAAAGTATTAATGGTACTAAACTTAAAGTGCTTTTGTTGCTAAGTGGATAAAAATTATTTACACTGTGGCACATCAAACGAGTAATCACTTTATTTCTGTACTAAAACCTTATTCTGTGGGCACTCGGTCGTTAGAACTTCCTTGATTAAGACCATTCTAATAGTGTCCAAAACATAGAGTTGTATTTAGTTATAAGATTTTTAGAATGAGATTAATATCTGATCTTCACTCTGTTGTGTTGTTGGAACTCATTTGAATTGCCTCATTAAGACACCTTAATGTTCACCCACATCATGGGTGTAAATTATCCTCATTGTCAAGACGATTCTTGTGGATATCCACATCATAGGATCAAGTAAAGATATTACGCAAGAACTAGATTGCCATGACTCTTTTCTTTTATTGATACTAATAAGAATTGCATCATTAAGACAATTGTTAGGTGTATCCACAACATAGGTTTAAACGCTTCCTTTTGCTTGTCAATATCAAACTCTTGTTTGTAGTTTTTTCTTGCCTACATATCTAACATTGTCTGCACAGTAATTGTATTATTCTTTAGAGGACAAAAGAAAAATAGTCTCGTCCATATTAAAGGGTTGCCAGACAATAAATATGGCTGAAACAATGGGATTAGACTATCAAAGGCCTTTTTTCCACAGGGTGGGTAAAACACAGGGTAGTTTGGTAAAGGGTTAACCCTTAGGCTGCTAAGGGAGACTAAAGGACCTTTCACAGACAATGTAGATCAAGATCAAATTGCACAGAATGTGCAGTCTGATCTTGGATCTACACTCCTATCACAAGATATTTTCCCCCAAAAAAATAACTATAAAAAAAGGGTTTTTACTAATGCTTGAAAGTTTTGTTTAACTTATTTTGCAGGTGAAGGGTTAAATATATGCATTATTTTGATATTGATAGCATATTATTGCAGGACAAAGGCATTGTGTTGGGTGTCTATAAACCTGCAGATAAAGATGGCGAGCTGATCTTGACTAAAACCGCTCAAGGTTTTGATCAGCAGACTTCAGGTCAAATTACTAAAATACTGAAAGGAGTGTAAGTGGATATGCTTTCTTTTGATTTTTTTTTTTTCTTTCCTATTTTATTGCTTTTCTAGATATGACAAAATTTTAGAATTGTATGAGTTGAAAGCATTTCAGATGAGGACTCAACCCTTAACCGCATGACAAAATTTTAGACTCATTCATATTGAAAAAACTGGAAGAGGTGATATTAAACATGACTTAAATGATGAGACTTATTTCTGACAAAGTAGGAAACTTTGTGTGAAAAGGAGAAAATGCTGGTCACCAGCATTTTCTCCTTTTCACACAATGTTTCGAAAAGCCTCTTTTCTTTGGGTCGTTAAAACCCAGGATTGTGTGGTAAAGGGTTAAATGGGAGAAAGTGCATATTAATGGCACTGTTTCCTTTTCCAATATATTTTCAAATGTCTTTTACATTTGCATCATTGGAAAACAGAATTGTTTGTTAATCCCACACAATCCCGACTTTAAATGACTATGAGGAAGAAGGCTTTTGAAAACATTGCAGGAGAAAATGATGGTAACCAACAGTTTTCTTCGTTTTCCACAATGTTTTCTATCCTTCCAAAAACAACTTCCAATTTTTGAGTAGCATTTATTTTGTCGTCTGCAAATGCTATCAACTTTGACATGTCTAAAAATTTTGTCATTTGGTAAAGGGTTAAAGGGTTTAGAGTTTGTATTTTCTCTCCCAAGCAGAGCTGGCAAAAAGTTAAGAAAGGGGGACTGTAGAGTATTGTATGATGTACACCCAGACTACACAAGCCTTGCCCTATGTTGTGTTGATGAACAGAAGGAAGAAGAGATTCCTGAAGATTTGAATACAGAGAACATACAAGAAGCTCTTGATAGAATTCGCATTGCTGCAGCCAGTATGTACAAATTAACATGGTCAGCTCTGTGGAATTATTTTTCTATCAAACAATAGAATTTTGGACTTTTCTAAATGTAAAACATTTGCAGATGAAAAATTTGATGTGCCTCAAATAGTGATTGTCTTTGAAAGGGTAGAAAACATTGTTGAAAAAGGGGAAAATGCTGGTTACCAGCATTTTCTCCCTTGCCTACAATGTTTTTAAAGCTGTCTTCCTAGAGTTCATAAAAATTCAGGATTATGTTGTAAAGGGTAAACTCATTATCTCTTGAAACAAAGTTGAAGCAGATGATTTTGAAAACATCCTTGTTAATTATGGAAAAGCAATATATGAAAGTTCAACAGTACCAGACAATCCCATGTTTCATGGAATACATGGTGGAATAGGTTAAAGTGCTGAGGACTGTTTTACTAAACTACTTGCGCAAATGTAAGTAAGAACTTTTTTAAGTTTTTATGTAACTCTGAGTTTTGCGTTTTACTAAAGTTTTCGTAGCTAAGTTCGATGGTAACTTTTTGCGTAACTTTACGTACGAAAATACCGGCCGTAAGCAAGAATATAGGCATCCGGAGGCATTTTAATGTATTGTGCCCTTATAGATGAAGAAATTTGAGAAAAACATAATAATTATCCTCACAGCTATCCGCACAAGTCATAAATTTAGTTTTTAAATGAATTAATTTTTTTTTTCTTAACACATACAGAATCCACATTTGACGGATTCGGCTGATATATGAGATGACGTGAATCGTGAGAAATGTAGGGTAAATGCACATAAATTACGTCATATTTCCTTGTGGTTGAACAGAGCATGCTGTTTACCTACTGTAGGTAACACCTGAGTGAGAAATACTGTTTCTGCCTTCAATTGAAGAGACACAAAAATATTTAACTTATGCAAATTCACAAAGTTACGAAAGTTTAGTAAAATGAATTTATGAATTTCCTAAATCTATACGTAGGCATAAAGTTAGGAAAATTCTTACGTAAAAACTTACAAATTGTTTGTAAAACGGTGCCCTGGTGAATAGAATTTTCTTCCTGATTTCCAACAACGTTGTCTATGCATTTAAACTTCATCGTTTGCGCCACATTTAATCTGTTGTCTACAAATTCTGTCTATTTTGAAAAGACCAAACTTTTGTCATCTTGTAAAGACTCAACCATTAATAGATGTCAAAATCATTTTGGCAAAAGGAGAAAATTTCCTGACAAAAACAACTGAAGACACTTTTGAAAACATTGTTATTCGGGAGGCATAGTGGATATAGATTTAGGTTTTATGTTTAATACATTCCGGTAAACAAAGGCAACAAATTGAGACAGAAGGAGAAATCACTCCTTTTTCTAAAGTGTTTTTAAAAGTAGTATGCATCAGGACCAGTAAAGTTATATGCAGGTCATGTATTTAATTCAGTAAGTGCTAAGAGCAACAATGGGTTGTGTCTGCTTGTAAAGTTTCATTGATTTTAGTTAGCTGTTAACGATTAATTCTTCACCTTATAACAAAGTTCTAGAGTGATCTGTTTTGAATACGTTTGCACTCTACAATACAAATATTTGCCAAATGATGAAATTTGTCCAAAAATCGGTAGCATGTACATTTTTGGAAAAGGAGAAACTGCTGGTAACCAGCATTTTCTCCTTTTTCCCACAATGTTTTCAAATGCCTTCTTCCTTAAGGTCACTTAAACTCGGAATTGTGTGGTGTAAAGGGTGGAAAATAAAGAATCAAAGCAACAATAAATACGAAAATCTGTTTATGCTATACTAGATGGTGTGAAAGCACTTAGGAACGTTGGAGAAGAGGAAGTAGATGTAGAGACCTTTGATAATGCCTATGGTGAGTAGATTGATCTTTAACTCTTTACCACACAATCCCGACTTTTAACGACCCTGAGAAAGAAAGCCTTTGAAAACATTGTGGGAAAAGGACAAAATGCTGGTAACCAGCATTTTCTCCTTTTCCCACAATGTTTTCCACCCTGTCCAAATCAAATTTCAACATTTGATTCAAATTTATTTTGTTGTCTGCAAATGGTTTCAATTTGGACTGGTCCAAAATTTGTTGTTTGGTAAAGAGTTAACTACACCAGAAAATATTACACTTGTCCATGTTGAAAGCATTTGCAGAGAAAAAGGTAAATCTGACTCAAAAGATAGGAATCATCTCTAAGACAGGTAGAAAACATTATGGGGGAAGGAGAAAATGCTAGTTACCATCATTTTCTCCATTTCCCTTTATGTTTTTAAGAGGCTGTTTCTCTGGGTTGTTGAAATACAGGATTTGATCTTCCCTTGAGGCTTTTGATATTTTTGTGGTTATTTCCTTGGGCAAGCCACTGTAGAGATCTAGACTAATACAAGTGCCCAGGTCGCAGGTGAATCAGTAAGTTGTCATGGTTATTTGGCTAAAATAGTGATGAAAGCAGCATGAAATATCATTCAATCAATCAACCAATAATGATTTCCTCTAGAGTATATACTATTTTAATTGGCTCAAATTATATTCTACATATTTACAGCTGCAGCAGAGGGCAGTTACCTTGGTCTGTATGTTTATGATGAGCTTAAAGAAGAAAAGAAAAGAAAAAAGCCTGTATCTCTACAGTTGTTACATGGTGATCCAGGGTAAGTGTATAATATAAACTGAACATATAAATACCATAGTCACCTTAACCCTTAAAGTGCCTTTTATGACTATTAGTGCATTTGCAGCCAGTGTAGATCGAGATAGACTGCACAAAACATGTAGGCTGATCTTTGATCTAAACTGTCTGTTACCCTGAAACATTGGATGCAAAAGCAACCATAGTAATGCAATTATTTAGGCCCTTTGTCTAGACTTAAAGTTTGTTGGGTTTGTTTGGAGCTCTAAGTGTTAATCTGTAAAGTATCTTTCACAACTTTATGGCAAGTGTAGATCAAGATCTGACTACACAATTCATGCAGTCTGATCTGATCTTTGATCTACACTTTGTCCTTTGCGGAGACATTCTGGACAAAAGTAATCTTGAAATTGCAATAATTTTGGTTTTATTTCTAGACTTAAAATGGCTGTTAGGTTTTTTCAGGCTCTAGAGGTTAATTAGGAACAAAATCTATACCAGATGACAAGATCTTTTACATGTTCAAAATGAAAGCATTGGCATATACTAGTAACACATCAAGTACTGTTCAAATTATTGTATTTGATTTTCAAATGGTCCAGAAAGTAGGAAATGTAGATGAACAAGATTCTTTTTTTTTTATGTTGCTTTTTAGCATAAAAGAATTTTCATCTGCTTTTACTCTATACCACACAGTCCAGAGATTTAGCAACTCTGAGAGAGAGAGGCCTTTTGAATGCTGGTAACTAGCATTTTCTCCTTTTCTCACAAGGTTTTTTCCATTTTCTAAAGCATACCCACCATTTGAGTCTCTTATAATTTGTCGCTGCAACTATTTTAAATTTGGATCAATCTATTATTTTTGTCATGTGGTAAAGAGTTAACTTAGACATTTTGTGTATAATTCATGCTGGGTTTTGAACATTTATTCTCTCTTCTAGCAGTATCAAAGCAGAGATAATAAGCAGCTTTTGTGTCAACTGTTTAGTTATTATATTTATGTAGATCTTTA
Organism: Hippopus hippopus; assembly: GCA_946811185.2. Taxonomy (NCBI): domain Eukaryota; kingdom Metazoa; phylum Mollusca; class Bivalvia; order Cardiida; family Cardiidae; genus Hippopus; species Hippopus hippopus. Next base: position 25,089,645 of record OX328106.1, on the reverse strand, counting down.
TCCCAAAATGTTATCCTTTTAGTAATCATGCTATGCTTCCTACAAGCTCTTTCCTCTACATTTTTTTATTTATTTGTATTGCACATCAGCCGTGCTCTAGCAAAAGGTATTCCATCTCCATGATGCTTTATACCAAGCAAGTCATCACATAATTAAAGATCCATTAAATTTATGTTGTGTAACAATCTACTGAAGAGGTACAGTGGTACTTTGACATGCAGAGAATCAGCCAGTTGGGAAAAGTTTTGATACTTTGAAGATGCAGTAAACCCCTTTTCACAGAGCATTACTTATAGATTTTTATTGCTTGTAATAATTACATGATATGATTTTGCAATTGCAGGGATACAGCCCTGTGGAATGAAGGTAAAGTGAAAGCTGAAGGACAAAACATTGCAAGACGTTTAATGGAGATGCCATCAAACCACCTTACACCAACACTGTTTGCTAAAGCAGTGCAAGAAACCTTTACAGGCCGACCAAATGTCACTGTAACAGTCAGGTAAAAGTACAGAATTGTTTGCTTGAAACCACAGGTCTAGATTAATAGGGATAACCCTTTTCAAAACCCTTTACCTCCCAACACCATGTCTGAATGACCCTAAGGAAGAAGCATATTGAAAACATTATGGGAAAAGAAGAAAATGCTGGTGACCAGAATTTTCTCCTTTTCCCACAATGTTTTACATTTAATCAAAGACAAGTTTCATTATTTGAGTCACATTTAAATTGTTGTCTGGGAATGCTTTCAATGTGGACAAGTCTACATTATTGTCATTGGGTAAAGGGTTAAAAAATGATCATTTTCAATATGTTAACTGAGTTTTCAATAATTTGGCTAATGCCTTTTTCAAGAAATTTAACATGAAATCAATTTCAGTTAAAAAATATGGTGGTGTGAAAATTGTCACAAAATGTAGAAGGCATTAATTTCATGTTAAAATTCTTGAAAAAGGCATAAGCCAAAATATTAAAAACAGAGTTAACATTTAGAAATTGTGCACTATGTATTCCCTTTGGAATAGTAAATGAATTAATATGAAAAATGATCTCTTCTCAATATTATTTGTTGTTGGTGTGTATAGAAATTGTCTCTTTTACTCTTTACCAGACAACAGAATTTTGGACTTGCCCAAATCTAAAGTATTTGCCGGCAACATAAGTAAATATGACTAATATATGGGATCTGCGTATGGAAGGGTAGAAAATATTTTGTAAGTGAGCACTGAGCACCCATAGTTCAAGACTTAGTTAACTCACAAGACTGATTATTCAAAGAAATATACTGCAGATGATCATGAAAATGTTGTACAATAGGAATGAACAAGATCATTAAACTAAAATACATACGCAGATTTTATGCTAGTGATTAACTCTTTATGACACAACAATATTTTTGACCTCTCTAAATTCGAAGCATTTGCAAATAACAAATTAAATCTGGCTCAAAGAATGGAAATTGTTGTTGAAAGGGTTGAAAATATTGTGGAAAAAGGAGAAAAAGCTGGTTATCAGCATTTTCTCCTTTTTCACAATGTTTCTGAAAGGCTTTTTTCTTAGGGGTTTTCAAACTCGGGGTAAAAGATTGATGCGGAAATTGCTCATTACATTTCTCATTCTTTTACATTATTTCAGAACCTTAGTTGAAGTCTAAGGTAACTGTGGCAGAATAGATACATGTAATTTTTTTTCTATGCAGGGTATTAGGTCCTTTTAGAGTTTTCAGCAAAGATATGATTTTGTAAGTCAATACATTTGGTGTTTGCTTCTATTTCTCTCACAGAGATAAATCTTGGATTGAAGAGAACAACATGCTATCTTTCTTAGCAGTGTCACAAGGGTCAAATGAACCCCCTATATTTCTAGAGATAGAGTATAAGAATTCTGAGGCTTCAAGTACAGACCCCATTGCCTTGGTTGGAAAGGGAGTCACATTTGATACGTAGGTTATGTTTCTATAATGTATTTTTGTTCTTTCTGTTACACCTACATAAGGCCTAGTACTGTACAAACATAGTACTTTTTATGTGGTGTTTACCTAACATTTTGGGAAAAGAAACATGTGTTTGGTAACCCTTAACTCTTTATCACACAATCCTGAGTTTTAACAACCTTAACAAAGAAGGCTTTTGAAAACATTGTGGGAAAAGAAGAAAATGCTGGAAACCAGCGTTTTCTTCTTTTCCCACTATGTTTTCTACCGTATCAAAAACATTTTTCATCATCTGAGCCACATAAAAATTGTCGTCTGTAAATGTTTTGAATTGAGACAAGTGCAAAATTGTGTTGTTTGGTAAAGAGTTAAGTGCCTTTCACAACTATAGTTGTCTATGCAGTAAATGTAGATCAAGATCAGACTGTACAAAATATGCAGTCGGATCTTTGATCTACACTGTCTGCTTTGCTGAGACATTCTGAACAAAAACAACCTTAACTGCATTCATTTGGGTTTTATATAAGGACTGTAAGTGTCTGTGTGAGTTATTTTGCACTTTTAGGATTAAAAGTGAATTATCCTTTGTCTTCACAGTGTTTTCCATACTGTTGACAAATATTATTATCCTCTCCATGCTTGTCCATTAGGGATCCTGTATGGCCCTGTGGTTAAGGTGACAGATTTGTAATGCAGAGGTTTTTGGTTTGATCCTCACCCACCATACTGAACTTTCGTTACAGTGTCCTTGGGCAAGTTACCGCAGAAGTCTTACCTAGTACAAGTTAAAGCCTGGAAATATATGAATCAAGTCTCTTTTTCACTCAACATTTTCCTTACTTTTGACAAGTGATTATACCCTTTTCCTCAAAGTTTTGTCCTGTTAAAAATTTGTGATAATTTTTTATTAGTCAAAAAAAAAGGTGTGCACTTTACATAATGGGTTTAACCCTTTACTACAGAATCCCAAGTTTTAATGACCCTTTGAAAAAAAAAAAACCTTTGAAAACTTTGTGGGAAAAGGAGAAAAATGCTGGTAGCCAGCACTTTCTCCTTTTTCCAAAATGTTTTATAACCTTTCATTGACAAATATCGTTATTTCTGCCACATTTAATTTGTCGTCTGCCAACTGCTTTCAATTTGGACATGTCTAAATTTTTACCATGTGGTGAAGGGTTAATTTATACATGTTTGACTGTAATGATCTGTGTGGAATTCTTTATTTTGACAGAGGTGGCATATCCATCAAACCATCAGCCAACATGGATCAGATGAGAGCAGATATGGGAGGGGCAGCCTGTGTTGTTGGTAGTCTATATGCCATAGACCAGCTTAATTTACCTGTTAATGTACATGGTAATTACTGTAGTATGTAGTTACATTCATGAAAAGGATGACAATGGGAAATAAAAAAAGAGAAAATAGGCCTTTCACTAAACTGCATACACACAAAATTTGCGTATGCAGTTTATGTATGCAAGCATCAAGTCTGAAACAAGTTTCACTAAACTGCCTAACTTTACAATTTCAGTAAATTTTTCCATAACTTAATGCCAGCTTATACCTTCAGGTAAAGTAGTGATCATTTGTGTATGTAACTCGCTTAAATCTTTGCAGATCAGTGAAAGGCAGGGCTGGGTCCTGTAATACTGACTACAACTATCCATTTCATTTGTATTTGGAGCTTTTGGACTTAGAATTCTGAGATATGAATGAAAGTTAACCATTTTAACCATCAGAGTTCTGAGAAGTGGATTTTTTTTTTTTTTTTTTTTCAGTCATTCACAAAATCCTGATATTTTAATTTTCATTAGACTTTGTCACAAAGTATCAAAATATTACACAACATGGATCCATGATCAGACCATGTTGCTAATCTTGGCCTGCACTTTTCAAATAAACAGCATAAAATGAGCTCAGTATTTAACTTTAACTGATTCTGATTATTCATCTTGATTTTTTATAAGCTGTCTGCAACAGATTTTGGGGGGGGGGGGGGGGGGTTGATCAGATGACAAAATTTAAGCCTTGTCCAAATTGAAAGCATTTGCAGATGACAATTTCAGTGTGGCTCAAATGAAGTGATGTATCTTTGATAGGGTAGAAAACATTTTGGGAAAAGGAGAAAATGCTGGGTACCAGCATTTTCTCCTTTTCCCTCAATTTTTTCAAAAGGCTTCTTTCCCAAGGTCGTTAAAAGTCAGCATTGAAAGGTAAAGGGTTAAAAGTTATGGTTTATGTTTAAGGATTTATTCCACTCTGTGAGAACATGCCCGGGGGTCGGGCTATAAAGCCAGGAGACGTGGTGATAGCTCGAAATGGGAAGTCCATTCAAATAGACAACACAGATGCTGAAGGGAGACTTATTCTTGCTGATGCACTAGATTATGCTGAAACAGTGAATCCACAGTTTATACTGGATATGGCTACTTTGACTGGTATGTAACTTTTTTAACACTTTACCACATCACAAAGTTTTAGACATATCCAAATTAAAAACTTTTGAAGATGACAAAATACATGTGCTCAAATGATGGGATTTGTCTCTAAATGGGTAGAAGTCACTGTGAGAAGAGGAAAAAAATGCTGGGTCTCAGTATTTTCTCCTTTTTCCCACACTGTTTCCAAAAGCCTTATTCCTCAGGGTCATCAAAACATGGAATTGTTTGCTAAAGACTTAACAAAAGATTTCTTATAGTCTGATTGACTGAATATTTTTCAAATGTTTGCCGGTACTCACAGACAATTTTTTACCAGACAACAAAATTTTAAACTCAAAAATACTAAAGGCAATTTGCAAACTAAATGTAGCGTGTATGATAAAACTTTAATAAAAGGGAGAGAACATGATGGGTAAAGGAGAAATGCTGATGACCAGCATTTTTATTTCCATTTCTGTCCTTTTCAAAAGCCTTTTCTCCAGGGTAATCAAACTAATGGGATCGTTTGTTAAAGAAATAATTCATTTCTCCCCTATAGACAATTGTATTGTATCTTGCAGTAGATCACTGTTGAATATATTGTGGCTAAGATAGAAATTGTTCATGACAAACAATTTTCTGTTTGAGGCAAATTTTTAACCTGTATTTAGCGATCATGCTGTATTTCTTGTTAACCATTAAATTTTGATGCAAATATATATTCAGGTCTATAGCTTAATATAGGACTATCCTATTGGCAGCATACATTGAATACTAGCTTTATTCAAGATCATTTGCAAGTCCTACACAGTCTTATCTTAGATCTCTACTACGCATTACTTCCTGAAGTTATCTGATTCAAACTTTAACCCTTTACCAAACAATCCCCTGCTATTTTAAACCTGAAAGAAAGAGAGCTAGCTTTTTCAGCAATGTGGTTTGTTGCATAACTCCAAATGTGTGATAGGCAAAGTGTCTAGGGCCTTGATGAGTGTCCCAGGCTTGATACATAATTATATTATGGAATAATATATCGTAATAGCTTCCCCTGGGGCTCTGTATGTGCTTCAAGTTGTGGGGAAAAATGGAAGTCTCACGAGACAGAATGTGTCAAACTTTTATCATACAGGGAGAGGCAAATGCAAGTAATAAAAAGGGTCATGCAGCATAATATTCCACATTTCATATACCGGTATCTACAAGTTTTAAAAACAAAGTATTGGAATTATTGACCATTTTATTTGAGAGGGTCAAGAAATTTAACTGGTTTAGTGGGTCATAACTCTTTCTATACACGAATGCCAGGTTAATATTATGATGTAATATTTCAAATGTTATGACATAACATAATGTGACATTATTGTACCATATTTGGGATGGTATTTTACACTGTGGCAACAGATTTTTTTACCATCATGTCTGATTTTATCAGCATGTGATGTATGTATTTGAGCAAGAAAATCTGTAGGTATGTCATAAATATTTAAATTTACCTTCAGGTGCTATAGATGTAGCTTTAGGATCAGGTGCAGCAGGTGTCTACAGTACCTCTAACAGTCTCTGGAAAACTCTTGAACAGGTGAGAAATTTCAGCATATGTCATATTTAATGTTTAACCCTTCACCAAAGAATCCCTAGTTTTAATGATCCAGAAAAGAAGGGCTGTTGAAAAGATTGTTGGTGGAGGGAAAAATGCCAGTAACCAGCATTTTCTCCTTTCCCACAGCATTTTCTACAAAGGCAAAGTCTATCATTTAAGCCTTTTTAATGAGCTGTCTGCAAATGCTTCTACTTGGACCGGTCGAAAATTTTGTTGTCTGGAAAAGACTTAACCTTAAAGTACTATGTATATTTAGAGTTGTTTTGGGGATAATGAAGTGCTGATGGTGATCTTTTGTGATCGTGCTGTGTCCGTCGTGTGTCGTTCGTCATCCCTCTTCCGTTGTCAACTTTTACCTTGTGTACACTCTAGAGGGTACATTTTTTGTCCAATACTCATGAAACTTGGTCAAATTATTTGTCTTGATGATATCAAGAACATGTCCGAAAATGGGTCAGGTCAGGTCAAAAACTAGGTCACTAGACCAAATCTTAGAAAAACATTGTATATACTCTAGAGGCCACATTTTGAGTCCAATATTCTTGAAAGTTTGTCAAAATATGTCTTGATGATATCTTGGACAAGTTTGAAAATTTGTCATGTCGAGTTAAAAACTAGGTCAAATATTAGACAAACCTTGAGTACACTCTAGAGGCCACATTTTTTGTCTGATACTCATGAAGGTTGGTCAAAATTTTTTTCTTGTTGATATCTCGGACAAGTTCGAAAATGGGTCATGTCGGGTCAAAAACTAGGTCACTTGGTCATTCTTAGAAAACCTAGTGTGCACTCTAGAGGCCACATTTGGAGTCCTATACTCTTGAAACTTGCTCAGATTGTTTGTCTTGATTATTTCTCTGATCAATTTGAAAAAGGGTCATGTCAGGTCAAAAAGTAGGTCACTAGGTAAAACCTTGTGTACACTCTAGAGTCCACATTTTTAGTCCAATACTTTTGAAAATTGGTCAGAATGTTTGTCTTAATGACATCTTTGATGAGATAGAAAATGGATCATTTCTGGTCAAAAGCTAGGTCACCGGTTCAAATCTCTAAAAAAAAACATGTGTACACTCTTGAGGGAACATTTTTGTTCCAATACCATGAAAGTTGGTCAGAATCTCTGTATTGATGATATCTTGGAAGAGTTTGAAGATGGTCATGTTGGGTCAAAAACTAGGTCACTAGGTCAAATCTTTGAAAAACCTTGTGTACACTCTGGAGGCCACATTTTTAGTCCAATACTCATGAAAGTTGGCCAGAATGTTCGTCTTGATGATGTCTCAATCCAGCTTTAAAATGTGTCACATTAGGTCAAAAACTAGGTCACCAGGTCACATCTTTGAATACCTTGTGTATCCTTTTGAATGTTTTATCATAGTATCTCGGAAAAGATTGTAAATTGGTCATGTATGGTCAAATGGCTCAGGTGAGCGACTCCAAGGCCATCATGGCCCTCTGCTTTATGGATCCATAATTATGTGAAGACTTGCTTGTATAAAAAAGATCATAGAGATGTATTAAACGTCCTTTTACCAGACCATGGTTCATCTATCTAGCCCTGAAAGAGTTGAGTTAAGCAATACAACCAATCAGACCCAGCCACTCCTAATCTGTTTCTGGAGTTACTCAGATATGAGCTGCACTCTAGGAAAAGGGGGTTTAATATATGAGCCATTTTCCGGCAAAAGGGGGCTTAATGCATCTCCATGATCCATGGTACCAAGCAAGCCATCACATACTTATGGATCCATAATATCCACTTTTTTCAACAACCAACTTAATCGTGAGATAGACTGGTCCATGGACATACAAAAAATTGACCAGTAGCGAAAAGTGTCGGCCCAGGCCAGCCTGCGCAAGCTGACCTGAGTCGATACTTTTCGCAGATGCATTAAGCCCCCTTTTGCCAGAGCACGGCTCATATCTTTGTATACCAAGCAAGTTTTTGCATAGTACGGATCAATTTTGTCTAAAAACCGGCTGAATTATGAGTTAGGGAAGCGCTTTCACATCCAAAAAAATTTACAGAAAGCAGACAGTTTTGACCCAGGTCAGACTGCACAGATTGCATTGGCTTTTTGCAGATGCATTAAACCTCCTTATCACAGAACATGATTGGTATTTATTACCGGTATTTCTATCTGATTATTTCTATAACACAGGCAGGCTCTAAGTCAGGAGACAGGGTGTGGAGGATGCCTCTGTTCAATCACTATTCCAAACAAGTGACAGAGTCAGTGCTAGCCGATGTTAATAATATTGGTAAATACTCCAGATCAGGTGGCTCATGTACTGCAGCAGCTTTTTTGAGGGTAAATTGATGAGTCTTCTCTTTCATGTCTGTTATTTTTTATTCCCTATTCTTTTCAAATTCACAGTAGGTAAATCAGCAGCACAGAATGCCTTTAATAATGTGAACTTGTTGTGATGGCTAGCATAATTACCTCCCTTTCATTAACTCTTTACCAAACCATAAAATCGTAATCTTGTCCAATTCAAAGCATTTGCAGACAACAATTTAAATGTGGCTCAAATGATGGACTTTGTCTTTAAGTGCATAAGATTATTGTGGGAAAAGGAGAAAATGCTGGTAACTAGCATTTTCTCCTTTACCCACAATGTTTTGTACCCTACCTAAGACAGAAATCATCATTTGAACTATATTTCATTTGTCTTCTGCCAGTGCTTTCAATTTGGTTGTGTCCAACTTTTGTCGTTGGGTAAAGAGTTGAACAACAATACAAGACAAAATTGTGATAGAAGTTGAAACTACTGGCTACCAGCCATTTCCTGTTTACCCATTCCCACATGACAAAATTTAAGAGTTGTCCAAATCCAAAGCATTTGCAGATGACAAATTAAATTTGTTTCAAATGGTAGGATATGCCTTTGAAAGGATAGAAAACATTGTGGAAAAAGGAGAAAATGCTGGTTACCAGCATTTTCTTCTTTTTCTAACAATGTTTTCAAAAGCCGACTTCCTCAAAGTCGTTGAAATTCTTGATTGTGTGGTAAAGGGCCAAGTAGAAAGCTTCCAAAAGTGGACTGCTGCAAGATAGAAAAAATGTCCTCCGTAGGTTGTAATACTGAAGCCTTTTTTCCTTTCAGGAGTTTGTGAAAAGTAAAAGATGGATACATATTGATATAGCAGGTGTAATGAGCAATAAGGATGAAATACCATATTTGTGTAAAGGAATGGCAGGTAAGTATTTTGATGTTTTTATGTTGCATGCAAATCATTGGACTGTTTTGGACTTACAGTTTAACAGGAGAAAAAAAGAAGACATGTCAATAAGTTGTGTAACTCTTTACCAAAGAATTCTGGTATTTATTGACCCTTAGAAAATGGCCTCTTGAAAACTTTAGTCACCAGCATTTTCTCCTTTTTTCACAAGGTTTTCTACATTTTCACAGATAATCATCATCATTTCAACCAAAGTTCATATGTTTCCTGCAAATGTTTTCAATTTGGGCCAGTCTAAAATTTTGTCATTTGGTAAAGTGTTAACCATTTAGCCGTTTACCACACAATCCCGACTTTAACAAAAATGAGGAAGAATGCTTTTTAAAACATTATGGGAAAAAGGAGAAAATGCTAGTCTCTTTTTCATCAATGTTTTCTAACCTTTCAGAGACAAGTCTCATCATAGGAACCACATCTAATTTGTCGTCTGAAAAATGGCCTATTTTTGACTAATCTAAAATTTTGTCGTCTAGTAAAGAGTTGACAGTCCTCCTCAGTAAGGACACTGAGGAGGGAGGCTTTGAAAGCAATATAAGATAGTTTTGTTATATGTTACCAGAGTTCGACTAATTCTAGATACGTGTACATGTATGCTAAATCTTGTACGACTTCAATGCATCATATGAAAAACAGTGTGCAAAAAAAAAAAAGCAATCAGATAATGTAAATCTTATATCAGTCATTATAGTTTTATTTCTTCTCTTACACAGCAAGGCCACCTGTAGTTTCCTTCAGTAAACTATGGGTTAATCTGTTACCAGACAATGGCATGTTTATTTGATCCTGGGGAAGAAAGTCTTTGAAAACATTGTTGGCAAAAGGACAAATCTGGTAACCAGCACATCTATTTTCACTCTATATTATCTACCCTTTTAAATGCAGATCCAATCATTTAAGCCTCATTGGTCATCTCTAAATATCTTAATAGGGATGAGTCCAAAATTTTTTTGTGTGGTAAATACATGTAGTGGTAGTTAAAACTTACTGTGGTATAGATCTGTGTAAAGCTAGCAAGATTGGCCCAAAATCAGGAACTGTTGTAGATCCCAAGATTGCATAACTATTTCAAAACAGTTCTATCTTTTTATGACCCTGAGGTAGATGGCTAATGAAAGCATTATGAGAAAATACTTAGAATTGGCATATTTCCCCTTTCTTACAGCAGTTTCAGTCCTTCATAGACATAAAATTTGATCATTTGAATCTCAGTTGTCATCTGCAAATGCTTTCATAATGGCCACATGCAAAATTATGAGTTTGTATTAATGGGCAAATAGATGAAACTTGTTCACAGGAGAAACAATGTATACCCCTTCCTGGCTTATTTTTTTTTAGCTCACCTGAGCAAAAAGTGCTTCAGGTAAGCTTTTGTTACCATGCTGTGTCTGTCGTCTGTTGTCAACTTTTACCTTGTGTACACTTTAGAGGCCACATTTTCAGTCCCATACTCATGAAACTTGGTCAAAATGTTTGTCTTGATAAATTCTTGGACAAAATGGGTCACTTGTGGGTCAAAGAGAAGGTCACTAGGTCAAGTCATAGAAAAACCTTGTATACACTCTTGCGGCTACATTTTTAGCTCACCTGAGAATGAAGTGCTAAAGGTGAGCCTTTGTGATTGTGCTGTGTCTGTCGTCCGTTATGCATCATCAACTTTAGCTTGTGTACGCTCTAAGAGGCAACATTTTTAGTCTGATACTTATGAAACTTTGTCAGAATGTTTGTCTTGATGATATCACGGATGAGTTTGAAAGTGGGTCACATCAGGTCAAAAACTAGGTCACTAGGTCAAATCTTAGAAAAACCTTGTGTATACTCTAGTGGCCTTACTTTCAGTCCAAAACACTTAAAAGTTGGTCAGAATGTTTGTCTTGATGATATCTTGGATGTGTATGAAAATAGGTCATGTTGGGTCAAAAACTAGGTCACTTGGTTAAATCTTTGACAAACCTTGTGTACACTCCAGAGGCCTCATTTTCACTCTTGAAAATTGGTCAGAATGTTTGTCTTGATATCTCGACCTGTACAGCCACAGCAGATGATGCTCATCCACCACTTTGACAGACACAAATCCATGGTCCACGGACTGAAGGATGCCTACATCTCATATGAAATAAAAATGGGTTACATGGGGTCAAAAACAAGTTCATAAGATAAAATCTTTAAAATAGCTTGTGTACACTCTAGAGGCCACATTATCTGTCCAATACCTATGAAAATTAGTCAGAACGTTTTTCTTGATGATAAATAAGCTGAGATTGAAAATAAGTCACATTGCGTCAAAAAGTAAGTCACCTGGGCCCCGTTTTACTATGGTAGTTATGTACAAAATTTTCGTAAGTTTTACGTAACTATAGTATGGTGGCATATTTCTGCCACGAAATACGAGATAACTATCATGAATATTTTAGAAAACTATCGTGATTTTTATCTAGATAAAATGAAAAGATAAATTTCCAGAAAAGTTTGATTTATCGAAATAGTTTTCGAAAATAATAATGATAGTTATCTCCTATATCGTGGCAGAAATATGCCACCATACATTAGTTACGTAAAACTTACGAAAATTTTGTTCGTAACTACCTTAGTAAAACAGGGCCATGGTCAAATCTTGGAAATACCTTGTTTGCACTCTAAAGGCCACATTTTCTGTCCAATACTCATGAAAGATGGTCAGAATCTTTTTTTGATTTTATCTACAAGTTGTTAAATAGACTATGTTGGGCTTAAAAGTAGGTCACTGAGACATATTCTAGAGGAGGCTTGTGTACACACTATAGGCCAAATTACAGTCCAAAACTTATGAAAGCTTGTTAGAATGTTTGTCATAATATCCCGGAAGAGATTGGAAATGGGGCATGTATGATCAAAAGGCTCAGGAAGCGACTTCAGGGCCATCATGGCCCTCTAGTTTTTTTGAAAAAAAAAAAAAAAGATAGGGAAGCAAACTAAGATGGGTGTGTAGATCAAAGCTCAGACTGCTTTTTCTGCTGTTCTTAAGAGAAAAATCTTACAAATGTTTTCCTTTTTTGTAGGTAGACCAACAAGAACGATTGTAGAATTCATTCAACAGCTGGCTGCTGACAAATGTTGATAAGATATTTAACTGTTCATAAGACAATCTTATAATCCTGGGAAAGAAGGCTTTTGAAAACAGTAGGGATAAATGAAAAAATACCTGATACCAGAATTTTCATCATCCTGTCCTTTGAGCCACATTTAAATTGTCAGAAAATGCTTTCATTGGGCCAAGTCTGCAATTTTGTTGTCAGATAAAGAGTTAACACTAATTTTAGGTGTCTGTATGAACTTTTGGCTGGCCTGTTTTCAAAGAAAATATAGAGGTATTGTTATAGTCTTGTTGTCGTCTGCGTCGTCATCAGTGCCGTAAAAATGCAAGAACATCAACATTTTATACTATCTGTTATTACAAAAGATATGTTCTTCAAACTTGGACTAGATATTAAAAAGGAACCCATGTAACAGGGGCAGGTAACCATCAAAAAAATTTTAATAGTTATACCCCTTAGAATTTTCACTGGAAATGAATCTATTTCCAAAAGCACCCTTTAGAATTTTCACTGGAAATGAATCTATTTCCAAAAGCAGCTGCAGCCAAGCATTGTTACCCACATGATGTGCTCTTGCTGAAAATACATGTATTGTGTCAGGTAGAAAAATAATGCCAGTTACCACATTATGAACACCTGGCTTATTTTGTCCGGACCTTTACAGTTCCAGAATAAAGAAATGGGCTTTGATTGTCATGATATCTTACAAAGTATAGGACTGTGTGCATCAGGGGCGGGGTCAAAGGCTTATGAACAATGCTGTGGCAAAAGGGGGCTAAATGCATCATTATAAAAAGTGAGTAATCATGTACATGTAATTATGGATCCATAAAACCAATATGGCTAACAATCAATTGGATCTGGAGGTAGAAATCCTTTGACATGCAGAAAATTTACAAATAGCAAAACGTTACCACCCATGTCAGCCTGCGTGGTCTCTACAGGCTTATGTTTGTTGATACTTTTTGCAGATGCATTAAGCCCCCTTTTCACAGAGTATGGCTCATATATACAGTGCCTGTGTGCATGAAAGTCTTCACTGTCTGCAGCTGGGATCTATGGTTGTAATAAGGGTTCCAAGGGCTAAATGATTGTTTAACACTTTACCACACAATCCTGAGTTTTAACAACCCAGAGGAAAAAAAAAAAACCTTAGAAAACAATGTGTAAAAAGGAGAAAATGCTGGTAACCAGCATTTTCTCCTTTTCCCACATTTTTAACATGTCAAAGACAAATTCCATCATTTGAGCAACATTCAAATTGTTGTCTGCAAATGCTTTCATTTTAGACAAGTCTACATTTTTGTCGTGTGCTAAAAAGTTAAGAGAAAATTTTTAGTCATCCAAATACAAAGACAAGTTGAATATGAAAGAAATTATTGTCTTTGTCTTACAACTAATAAAAAAAGTTCTGGAAAAAGGCGAAATGCTGTTTACCAGCATTTTTTCCATTTCCACAAGTATTTTCTAAAGCCTTTTTCCTGAGGGTCATGAAAAGTGGGTATTGTCTGGTAAAGGGTTAAACCTTTTTTTACCATAATCTATGATCAAAGCCAAGCACTCATAGCCAACTTTCGCGGACATGGAAAAATCGATATCGGCCAATCTTACCTGTATTTTTTTGTATAGAATTATGAAGGGCCTTGGTAAATAAACGCTTATAACTTCATCAATTTTCAGAATTGAAAATTATCTCAAGTGAGGTAAGAAAATTCAATTTATTCTGTTTCAAATGAACTTGGTTTTAAAAATTTCGTAAAAGAAACTTTTGGTCCTTTTTTAACTTAAAAATTGTAGGTATGGTTTATATAGAATAAAGACGAAAAATACATTTTCCGGAGTCAAAAACTGAAATATTTGTTGAATTTTCTTTCTTTGTGTTGAAAAGTCAAAATTATCTCAAGTGGAGTCATTAAGCTTATTCATTTCTCTATGAAATGGTATAAGTTTGCGTAATTTAAAAAAATAAACTTTTGGTCCTTTTTACAGTTTTTTAATACCACTATCCTTTTTTTTTTCTTTTCCGTGAACGTTCGGAATATGCCGGAATTTGCCGATGTTGGCCGAGTCTTACTGTTTGATAAGCCGCCTGGATATCTTTTCTGTGTTACGTAATGTTATAATGATAAACGGACCCCCTGCTATGTTTATGATATACATGTATCCACATGATTATAAACTGGAATTTATACCCGGGTTGTTTGATCATGACAGTATCCCTAAGATATTTTATTATGTATCTTATAGATCTAATAAAAGACCAGAATTTGATACTTATCAGATTATTTCCATTTACAATCATTAAGATTAAGATCTGAAATAAGAAAATGTACGTTTGCTAATTCTTTTTTTCCACTCTTCAACTTTTAGATATTAATGCCGTATCTAGAGTTTTTTCTGGCCACAGCTCACAAATTCATGTTTCCTTACTATTTTCAAACTGGTTTTTGATTTGTCACATCATATAGAAAACCTTTGAAAACATTGAAGAAAAAGGTTTCAACGCTGGTTACCAACATTTTCTCCTCTTCTCGCAATGTTTTTAACTCTTAGAAAGATAAATTCCATCGTTTCAGTCATGTTTTATTTGTCTTTAGAAAATTACTTCAATTTGAACGAGTCTGAAAATTTGTCTTTTGGTAAAGATTCAAATAACAAACTTAACCTGTAACTGTACGAATACGGCATCTAACGACCCTGCTGTTGATTGTCTAGGATAAAATATGGAAATAGGCGCATTAACTTTTTACAAGTTATATTCTACTTTTCAACAATATTTTCTACATCACTCAGTTAGTTTCTCCTGCAAAGAGTATTAGCCGTAAAAACATGAATGACAATACTAGATCTAATAGATTAAAATTGACACAGACTATGAATATAGCGGGAAAAAGGGTTTTAAAAAAGTGAATTCTTCTTTACCGGTGACTTGAAGATTTAGCTGCTGCATAATTATCATTTACGGGTAAGCCCCTGTATAGACTCATGAAATATCCCGAAGAAATGGCATCGTTTTGAAATTGCTCTATGGGGAAAGGTAATATTAAACCTTATACAACGAAGTCCGGAGATTTAACGATCCTGCGGTAGAGGGCTTTTGAAAACATTGTGAGAAAAGATGAAAATGCTGGTAATCTGCATGTAATCCTTTTCTCGCAATGTTTTTGATCCTTTTAGAGACAAATTTCGTCGTTTTAGTCACGGAAATAATCTAAATTTGGACAAGTCTAAAATTTTGTCGTTTGGTAAAGGGTTAAGTAACAAATTTAACTTATACAAATACGACTTCTGGCGACCATGCAGTTGATCTCCAACGTTTCCAAACAACTCTTTTTTTTTTACATTAACAGTTTCTCCCTTCTTTCAAATATTCCCCTTTAACAACTTCCTTCTTTCAAATATTCCCCTTAACAACTTTAATAATTTAATTGTTCATTGGAAGAATTAGCCTAAACAATGAGGGACTAATTGTTGATACTTCCTTATTTAAAACGACGCAACCTGCAAAAAGCATAACCGCTAAAAGAGTGAATAAAAGATAAAAATTGACACAGGTTATGCATTTAGACGGAAAAGGGAATAATACAAGCTACTTCTCCTTTACCAGTGACTTAAAAAGTTAGCTGCTGCATAATCATTATTTATTAGTTTCAAGAGATTGTGTTTAATCAACCTAGTATTACGAATTTTAACACAGCTTGCTGGTGAAATCTACGGATGATTAGTTGAAATGACACTGTCTGCGTCATACGTATCTTTTTCAGAGGAAGAAATACGATTTATCTTTATCATGCCTGTAGGCGGCGCTAGAGTGTCGCTTCGGAACAGTTCACAAGTGCTGATCTGTTATGATGCTTTCAACTTAAACTTTTTCATAACTTTCTGTTGCGTCTCGAGCACATTCCCCCCCCCCCCCCCATTTCGGATGCAATGAAAGGAGTATTAAGCATATATAATGCATCGGCAGCGTTTTTTAAACTTGTGTGATAATAATAGCTTGGACCTACTTATATCTATAAAGATATAGTTAGTGCATAGATAAACCTAAGTTGTTCCGAAAAACGAAGTATGCAGCTTTTAGACTCGCTCAAAATGGAAACATTTTAATAGAACTATTGATAGTAGTAGACATTGTAAGAAAAGGCGACATCGCTCATTAAGCAAAAGCGTTACCAAATAGAAATCGGCGCCACACTGTCCATGGAGTATTCGAAACAGACCATTTTCTCCTTTTTGTTCGATCAAAACCAACTTTAAATGGACGCTTTCTCATATGCTGAATCTGTAGCTTTTCGTGTGCATAAAACCGTGTACATTTACTCTAATGGTTCTGAGTAGTAGTTGAAATTATTTTATGTGCTATAACTAAGTTTTATTTCTCCGCCTTCCAAACTTTTTATGTTTTAAATCGTAGGAAGCGGAAATTATACAAATCAAAACCATCAAACCACACACACAAAAGATAATTACCCAATCAAGATATAACCATAAGCTATTTACTAAACGACAACATAGATAGGCCTACTAGGTTTTTTTTTCCAAGTTGAAAGCACTTGCAGACGACAAATGCGGCACATAATGAAACTTGCTTTTGAAAGGGTAGAAAACATTGTGGGAAAACAGGGATCGTAGATAACATGTTATATACGATCCCTGGGGAAAATGAGAAATTGCCCATCACAAATATTTTCTCCGTGTGTTTTCGAAAGCTTTCTTTCTCAGGGTCGTTAAACCGACCATAGGATTGGTAATGTAACTGCCACATAAAGCAGATTTTCTCGGATTGGTAATGTAACTGCCACATAAAGCAGATTTTCTCGTCAATAGTTAAACCTTTTACCAAATGACGAAATTGTGGACACCACCAAATTAAAAACATTTGCAGACAACAAATTAAATGCAACTCAAATGAAAATGTCTGTCTTTGAAAAGGTAAAGAACATTGTAGAAACAGGAGAAAATTTTCTCCCTTTCCAACAGAGCTTTCAAAGGCCTTTTCTTTCAGGTCCGTTAGACTCGGGGGAGTATGATAACTTTAGTGTTAAACCGGTACTCTCAAAACGCCGAATTTTCTGCTGAATTCAGCAACTTGTTGATTTTGCAATATCAAGGATTTTTTTTTTAACCAAAAGAATTTTCGTCGTATAGAATCGATTCGGTCCAAGATCAGACAACTTGTTTTGTGCAGCCTGTTATAAGTCTACAATGTCAGCAAAAGTGCATTTGGACGGATTAGATTTCAAGATCAGACTACTTTTTTTTGTGCAGTTTATTAAGTTCTGGTCTACATTGTCAGCAAACAGTGCAATTAGTCGCACAGGGCAGTTTAAAGACCGAACAGCAGGGATCAGTTAATGTTTCAGAGCATCCAAACTTAACCCTTAAGCTGAGGATAAATGAATTACAAACCGACAAACAAAGCTGAAATATAACAATTTCAATGTTCTTTTCTCAAGAAAAATCTCGCTTTATCTGGCGGTGTAAGTCCAATATTCTGTCGAGTCTAATAAGGGCAGGGATCGTATATATAGGATCCCTGAATAAGGGTGCGCATTATGTGCAGTCTGATAGTACTGATCTTCAAGGGCTACACTGTGTTGTAGCAGACAAAGGGTTAAGGTTGAAATCCAAAAAATAAAACGCCATGGCAGATATACAGCCTAGGCAAGGATGGTAAATTTGAAGCAGGCTACTGTTACGAGGGTCATCCAATAATTAGCGAGACTGTAGTTATTGAAGAAATACCTGAATTAATACTCATCCAATGTTCCTACATTCCTTCAATATAGGCTCCTCCCTTTTCAATGACAGAATTCCATCGGTGAGGAAGTCTTCTTATTCCCGTTGCTAGGCAACCAGAGTTAATGCGTCGAATTTGACTGGCCACCTCTACTTCCAGGGCGTCTAAATCCTCAAAACGCACACCTCGCAATGGTTCTTTCAACTTAGGAAAAAGATCAAAGTCTGGACATGTGTATATAAGCTCCCTGGTCTGGAGGACTCATGTCTGGAGAATATGGAGGGTGCGGTAAAATGTCCCAGTTATAGAGCGTCAAAAGTGACGTCACCCTACCTGCCTTGTGACAGGCGGCGTTGTCATGCAGAATTAATGGTGTAAGTTCAAGCAGCTCCGGTCGCTTCTTGCGAATGGCAGGTCTCAAGACAGACATCAGAAATGTACGATAATACTCTTGATTGACTGTTTTCCCGATCGGGATCCGATTTGCAGCTAATATGCCGTGATTATCATAGGCAAAAATCATCATCATCGTCAAATTTCCTTGTTTTCGCCTGAATTTAATGGGTCGTGGGGACCCCGGCGTGTGCCATTCTGAAGATTGTCTTTTTAGTTCTGGTTCATAACTTCGTATCCCAGTCTCATCTATTGCCACTATCCTGTTAAGAAACATATCACCCTCATTTTTGTATCTTTCCAGTAATTGACTGGCAACATCCACTCTTGCCTGTTTCTGCTCCAAGCTCAGTGCATGGGGTACCCACCTTGCAGCAACACGTCGCATGTTTTACTTATTTGTCAAAATTGTATGTACTGACCCATGACTTATCCCAATTTCATTGGCTACTTCTTCGCACGTGTATCTTCGATCAGTCTTCATTACAGCCTTCACCTTTTGGATATTTTCTTCGCTTGTTGCTTCCGTTGGCCGACCAGGGCTGGGTTGCTTCAGCACACTAGTCCTTCCTTCTTTAAACTGTGCAATCCACCGGAACACTGCTGCACGAGAAATAGCTTGGTCCCCACAAACTTTTTGTAAGGTTTGAAAAATCTCTGTTCCAGTGCTACCCTCATAATACTCAATTTTTATATATGCACGTTGTTCTGCTGCTGTGAAGCTGGCCATGTTGCAGTTGTTAGTGTCACAGGAAGTGATGTCATAATTGTGACGTCATAACGTAACGTCATTTGGCGTAATTTTTGTGTTGCTAATATGTTAGGTAATATATGTGCAAAGATTCATTAAAATCTGTCAGACAATATTTGAGATATGACAACAGTCTCACTCATTATTGGAGGACCCTCGTACGTAACGTTACGTTTCTCTTACCTTTTATCACTCCGAGCTATCGAATATCGATTACTAGTATACACGATTTAAGTTCGCTAAACTCCGGAAACTCCCGAACCTTTACGTATGATATCGATTATTTTCATTGATTTGTTGATATGCGAGCCCAGTGGCTGTTTTCCCATCTTACAAATGATCAGCGATAACTACGGTGGCACAAAAGTGACATGGAAGATATATTTTATACTACGTGCGCAAGCAGTAGCTAATACGTGCGCACGTATTACTTATTACGTGCGCACGTATTAGCTACTGCGTGCGCACGTAATAACTAATACGTGCGCACGTATTAGCTACTGCGTGCGCACGTAGTATAAAATATGGATGAATTCTGTCGCAGTGATTTTCATTGTACGGTGGCACAGTGGCTGTTTTCCCATCTTACAAATGATCAGCGATAACTACGGTGGCACAAAAGTGACATGGAAGATATATTTTATACTACGTGCGCACGCAGTAGCTAATACGTGCGCACGTAATAAGTAATACGTGCGCACGTATTAGCTACTGCGTGCGCACGTAGTATAAAATATATCTTCCATGTCACTTTTGTGCCACCGTATCATTGATTCTTGGGGGAAAAAAAACTAGTCCAGCTGGGATTAGCGACTCCTGATAATTTAGGACTAAATTTCGTCACAAGTTAACCCTTTACTACACAATCCCGAGTTCAAACGGCCCTGAAGAAGGATTCTGAGAACATTGCGGGAAAAGGATAAAATGCCAGTAAAATGCTACCCTGTTGAGGAGTTTTGTCACTTTCGAATTTGTTGTCTGCAGATATCTTCTGCCATCAAAAATTTGCTTGGCAGGGTCAAATGAATATATCTGTACCGATCAGTTATTGTACCAATTGTTTTCATATGTCTGAGAAAAAAGTCTCTTTCGCCCATTTCTAGGCTTTGCCTACATGTATTTTCATATTATTTTCTTTTGAATTCAAATGACGTATTTGTTCCAGACTGGATTGCGATGTTATATGGTGAAAAAAAAGGTGGAATAAGTTCCAGGAATAACAATTTCTATTGAGAGAAAATGCACGGGACGCGATATAGATCTATACGTTTTCGGTAGAATGACCCAGATAGCTTTTGCGAATGGTGTAGATGAAGATCAGACTGCACAAATATATGCATTCTGGTCTTTTTGGGGAAGCTTTGGGAAAGATTTGTATAGATAAGGGAAATAACGGAATTTCGTGCCGCACCTAAACCAGGCACCAGCTAAAACGGAAATGACGTTGGTGGACACGTTCTTAACTGCACGAGCAAAGTCCTTCCTTTTAAAAAGTTTCTTAAGTCCAAAAAAAAAGACCTACACGATCAAATACAGACAGTCCGAAAGGTATGCAAATCCTATTGATGGATCGATAGTAAATTAAAAATGACAAACAATTTGAAATAAAAAGGAATAAGCCTTCATCACAGACCCACTCCTTTTTCTGTTCGGTTCTGGGCTTCTTCGTCCCTTAGCTTATTCGGCCCTTACCTTATTCGTCCCTGGGCTCGTTTACCTGGGCTTTTTTCGTTTTTGAATCAACCCTGGCTCAAGAAATATGAACAAATACTCAATATTTCCACAGTTAAAGGCTCTTGTTTATTACATACATGTAGTTTGGAATATTATTGTTGTAAAGACCTTCGCACACTTGTCACAATCAGGGATAGATAGTTTATCATTAACACCTTTGATTCTATCTGTTAAATTTTGGATGTACGAAAAACTTCCATTTTATTTTTTTGACATTTTTGAGATTTTTCAGGAGGTAGGTATTTAACATCTACATCTGCTTCATAAAAGCACTGACCAATGCATCAGTATCCAAGGTAAATTTGTTTTGTTTTGGAAAAAATTCTGGAATTGGGGAAAACTAATGCCATTTTTGAATTGGGAATGGAGCCGAATTTGGCCCCAAAGGAAAGGCAGAAAATCCTCTGAGTTTGGAAGAGCAGGCCTGGAAGAACAGGCCCAGGCGAACAAGCCCAGGGATGAAAATGCCTTTTCATTCCAGCTTGAGAGTTCTTTGTCCTATCTTTGTCTAAATGATGATAGCTCAACATTTTAATGTCTGGATCTATTGATCTTGTATGATAATCAATTGATGAACTTAACCTTTATGCTGCTAAAAAAGTGAAATGAAACTTTCAAAGTGATAGTAAAAACCCAAACTTTGCAGTTTCTAAGGTAATATTTGGAAAAAGATATTTCCATATCGGACAGTAGATGCAAAGTCAGACTGCACATTCTGTGCAGTCTGATCTTGACCAACACTGTCCGCAAAAAGTCAATGAGTTATGCTTACCACCCTGAGGGTTGAGGTGAGCAAATGAAGGTTACAGTTGAAAATTCCAGTAGCAAGTGAACACATCTTCATCATGTGAGCCGAGTCCCATGGATGGTTGGAAGTATTGCTCTTCATAAATAAATCATAAACTTATCCACGTTCAAAGTAATTTTAGATGAAAAATTGTGATTCAAAACAGGGGTCAAATTTAACTTTTTTTTCAACTAGCAAAAATTTGCTAGTTACCATTTTTTCTACTAGCCAAAATCAATTTTGTACTAGCAATATTTTAACCCATTGCCACTCAGTCCCGTGTTTTAACGACTCTGAAATGAGAAACTTATGAAAACATTGTGGCAAAAGGAGAAATTGCTCATAATGAGCAATTTCTCCATTTCCCACAATGTTTTCTACATTATTAGAGAATTAACTTTCCTTTGTACCAAATGCAGACGCTTTCAATTTGGGAGAGTCTAAATATTGTTGAGTGGGTCTCCTCTGTTTGCTCATACAATATTATAGCTCAGACTCTACACATTCTGCATGGCAAAGAAATATCCTTTGTTTGGACAAACTGTTTGATCATTAATTTATATTAAATAAATATTCCGGCGATGTCACGGAATCCGGCCTATTGCCGAAAAAAATGGATATTTTCCGCTCCATACTCTCAGCTAGGCAATGCAGACGTATAAACAACGTCAGAATCATCTACGCGCTTTAAATATCGGATACATGTATTTACAATATCGCAACAAGCGTCTCTACGAATACCGGTCACGTGGTCGGTGATACTCTCAAAGGATAGTTCTACACCGCATACGGCAATTCAGTTTACACGAAAAACGATCGCATTTATGGATTAATTCAGATTTTTAAGCGGTAGGTTTGCCCATTTTCCGGCGCACTCGCAAATTATTTCGAGTGCTAGAATTTGGCACTCGCATTTTTTCATTTCAGCTCGCATTTTGCGAGTTTGCGACCGTTAAATTTGAACCTTGTCAAAAGATGGAATTTGTCTTTGAAAGAGTTTAACACATGGGAAAGGAGAAAATGCAAGCCAGTTTCTTCTCTCCCTGTTATGATTTCAAGTCTCAGGATAGCATGGACTCGTAAGGTGAAGGGTACATCAAATACATTTTTGTCACATGTACTTATTGGGTAGTGTAATGAAGACCACAAATTTCTCCAGAATGTTTACTTAGGCTGCCATAGTTACGTTCAAAAGTTGTGCTTTGTGCAAATCTAGTGAAACTTCATTACCATTTATTAGGTGGTTCTCTGTTTTAAGACCCCAGGCAACATTGAAAGCATTTGCAGACGACAATATGTTTGTGACTTAAACGATGGAATTTGTCTTTAATAGGGAAGAAAAAAAGTGTTGGAAATGGAGAAAATGCTGGTTACCAGCATTTTCTCTTTTCCCCACAATGTTTTCAAAGGGCTTCTTCCTCAAGGTCGTTAAAACTCGGGATTCTGTGGCAGTGTTCCCACTTGTGCAAATTCTTGCGTAAATCACGTTATGGAATTGAAATTCATGTAACAAATATTGGTTACACGTGAGACCTCACGTAAGAAAATACATGGACAAAAAAGGCATTTATTTGCTTATTTTGTGTAAAATGTTAAGTTTTGAAGTTACCTGTTACCCTTACTGACAATCTTTTTTCAAAGTATGCATACCTATCCAGAAAGTAACAGACATGAAAAATTGATCAGTGCAAAATACACAGAAACCCATGACACAACAAAATGTCTCTTCGACATTGTCCAATCAGAGTCACTTCAGACTGCCTTTTCAGCTTTTTAATGACTTTAAGCAGTGGATTTACGTAATTATTTTAATATAATGGACATTTTTGCTCTAAATCATCAATATGGATTGCTTTACCTCTAGTTGGGAACCATTATTGTCATACCCACTAATATGAAATCTTACCCCCGGTGTTAAAGCTCAGGGGATAAGTGTACCCTTGAGATAAAAAGCTAGTGGGAACACTGTGTGGTAAAGGGTTAATAATATATTGTGGAAAAAGCCTTTTCAGCTTTTTAATGACTTTAAGCAGTGGATTTACGTAATTATTTTAATATAATGGACATTTTTGCTCTAAATCATCAATATGGATTGCTTTACCTCTAGTTGGGAACCATTATTGTCATACCCACTAATATGAAATCTTTACCCCAGTGTTACAGCTCAGGGGATAAGTGTACCCTTGAAATAAAAAGCTAGTGGGAACACTGTGTGGTAAAGGGTTAATAATATATTATGGAAAAAAGGAAAAAACAATTATCATAACAATTTTTTCTCTTTTTCCTGCAGTTGTTTTTTCTTTTTTGACTCTTTAAGAAGCAAACCCACATTTGATCAGCATTCTGTTTACAAATTCTTTCTATTGTAATAACTGTAACAACATCAACCCCTTAGTGTGCCGAATTTATAGGATCTGACATGAGTTGGGGTTTGAGATAAGATATTACACGAGTCTAGGGAAAATGTTATTAAGGGGGCCTTTGCTGAGCTTAATGATATTTTTTCTTGACAAGTTTAATAAAGTTTTATTGCAAATGCCAACGATTGTTGGATTCTTTTTAACACATAATGCTATTTCACAAATTATAGATCAGAAGATGCAAAACGATCAATAGATGCACCTGTGGTAATATTCATAAAAGCTATTCACTACTATGAAATACGCACAAAATGACGTCAAAAATGATGTCACACAGTAATTATTGTGATATCAAACATGTATAAGATAAGAAAATCTGTAATTGATATATTACGCTGAAAACAAGGGAGGTTATGTGATAAAAACCTGTCAGACATTTTCATCCTAGAAATGTGGCCCAAATAGTTGCAATTTCATGCTTGCTTTTGTCTACAGTATTTCAGCAAAGTGGACAGTGTAGATCAAAGATCAGGCTGCATGTTTTGTGCAGCCTGATCTTGATCTACACAGGCCACAAAGGCAACATAGTCATGATAGGCACTTTAGAGGTTAATTGTTGTTTAGTAGTACGGTTTATTTACTGTTATATATCTTATTTACTTACAGGTGACAGTGTGAACATATTTCCAGATTTGTTATTTAGAGGTCCTGGGTTTGTTCCTCACTTGCAGTGATGGTTTTGATGGGTGTACCCTGGGGAATGATATTGAAGAGCCCTAGTCTAAGCTTGATGAAACATAGAAAATAGATGAACAAGTTTGCTGTTGCCATGGCGTTACTGATATACTGGTGAAAGGAGTGTAATACACCAGATGGGGTCAAATCTGTGACTGACTGAAGATGAATGTTAGACAGAGGTACATTTACATCTACAAATTTTGTTCTAAATAAAGTGCTAGTGATGCTCTTGCCATTTGAAATCTTTACCATACGACAAATTCTAGACTCGTCCAAGTGGAAACAACAATTTCAACAGTGATGTGAATAACCTGAAGTTCTTTGACAGGGTAGAAAACATTGTGAGAAAAGGAGCCAGCATTTTCTCCAGTACCCACAATTTCTTAAAAGTCTTCTCCAACAGGATCATTAAAAGTTGTGTGGTTAATCTAATGGGTTAAATGCAGGTGGCATATAGTATCCCTGCTGTCTGTAAATACTGTACAAGTGGAAATTTTTGCTATGTGGAAATTCTTGCAATTTCACAAATTAAAAAAATTCACAAACTTTTCTGTTCACATATTTTTAATATAAGTGTACCAAAAAATAACTGATTTTGCAAACATTTCTATATGCCAAATGTCCTGTCATCTGTAATTCCCAAATTTTTTGACACGCGTATATATATATACACGTATACCGTCTGTCATGGACATTCTATTAACAGTAAGGAAAATGGCTTTTTGTCTATGAATGTATTTTGATGAGAACTGCAGCCATATGAATTTAAAGGTACATCTTTACAGCTAGAGAGAAAAAAATGCTGTTAATTCTTTACCAAATGACAGAATTTTAGACTGGTTGAAACTGAAGGCATTTGCAGATGACAAATGTGACTCAAAATTTAAAATTTGTTTTTGGAAGGATAGAAAACTTTATAAGAAAAGGAGAAAATGCTGGTTACCAGCATTTTCTCCTTTTCCTACAATGTATTCAAAAGGCTTTTACTTCAGGATTGTTAATTCTCGGGATTTCATGGTAAAGGGTTAAAACTTGAACTCAAATATTTACTTACCCTTATCGCAAAAATGTTCTCTTTTTGATTCCCTAGAAGGATCTGTTCTTAATTTTGCATCAGAAATATGGGGTAGCCATGATGCATAAGACGTAGAAGCTCTGCATTCTAATTTTATCCGTAGAATCTTAAATGTGAGATCTACACCTCTAGTAACCTCATATGGTAAAACAGGTCAAATGCCATTTATTGTAAGTAGAAAGATCAGTATGTTAAGGTACTGGATCCATATCCTTAGGCAACCAGAAAACTCCCTCGTTAAAACGGTCTACTTCTCTCTGCTAAATGATTGTGAAAATTGGTATACATATAATGGGAGTAACTGGGCGTACATAATTGAAGATATTTTACAACGAAACGGTTTAGGTTACACATAGTTCTACCAAAACAACATAAATATCAATTTTAAAGATAAATTTGCGCTTAACAGATTCAGAACATCATCCCATGATCTCAATATTGAGAGAGGTAGCTTCGATAATATCCCTTGTGAAGAACGTCTTTATACGCATTGTAATATGAGAATGATCAAAAACGAGTACCACTTGTTATTAGTTTGTCCAAAGTACACTCAAATACGTCGGAAATATCTTAGCAAAAAATACTGCAGATGGCCATCTGAGGGCAAATTCTATTCGTTAATGATGTCTTAATCGAAAAAAGCGATCATTTATTTATTTATGAAAGCCTTTCTAAATATATATAGTTCGCAAATAAATTAAGAAGCAGCTCATAGTTCAATAAAATGCTCCGGTTTTATTTTCATTATTGTTGTCTGATAAGCCTGACGCTGTTGAGCCTGACTATACGTCGGGTAGAGCAGATCAAAATCAGACTGCACAGAACATGCGGTCTGATTTTGGACCTGCACTGCCCAATAAGGAGATATTTTTTCCCCAAAATCACTTTGAAATGGCAACATGTGGGTTAATACTATCCGCTTGAAAGTTTTTATTTCGCTTATTTCGGAGGTAAAGGGTTACCTTTTTTTCCCTCAAAAAATAGTCTGTTGAACATATTTAGAATGCATGTAGTATGCCTTGTCTATTGTAATTTTCAAACTAGATCTATCGACCTTTGTAAAAGATGTCTGTTACATCATGTATGTAATGTTGTGGCTAGAAACACTTTAAGTGTTTTAAAGCTTTAATAAAGAGTATGAGTATAATTACTAAAAGGGGCATAAGCTTTTAAGACATTTCGTCAGTATATAACATAATTTGACTGTAAACAATATAGGAAAAGGATTTACAATTTAACCCTTTACCACACAGTCCAGTCCTTTATCGACCTTGAAGAAGGAGACTTTTGAAAACATTTCTCTCTTTTTTTGGCTGTTTTCTGCCCTGTCAAAAACATATCTCATCACTGGAGCAACAGTTAATTTTTTCAACAGCAAACGTTTTCAAAGTACACGAACCTAATGTTTTGTTGTCTAGTTAAGAGTTAATTAACACCTCTACAGAGCTCCAGATAAGAGGGAGTGATGGTATTCTAAATCCATTATTTCTCTTCCAAACCCTATGTTGTGGATACTCATTAGAATCGTCTCGATGAGACAATTCTAATGAGTACCCATAACATGGGGTTTAGTGGAGAATACTTAATATTTTCAATTTTGAAATTAGAATCACTCCCTCTATCTGGAGGTCTGCCTCTATACCTGTTTGAGTCTGAGAGGTGCAATAGTATTTTAAGTTTAAAATACAACCTCTACACATCCGAAAAGTGGCACATATCATGAATGTTCCAGTTTGGCATTAATTTTAACCCTTGATGCGTGAAGAATATGCTGAGTGTGTAGATATAGATCAGATTGCAAATCGTATTGAATTGAATTTGCATTTATTTATCATCGCCACCTGTTTCCCATATAGGCGACGCCCCCTGAAGGCTGTTAGTATTGTTACGGGGGATAGTGCGGATACAGGACGAAACCCATCCTAAGTTACACCTGGTTTTTTAACGTGCTCGGTGTATAGCACATGGGACCTCAGTTTAACGTCTCATGCGAAAGTCTATTAGTAATTTCAGATGGCCAGCCGTGGGAATCAAACCTACACCCTCATGATCACGAGTCCTACGCTCTACCAACAGAGCTATGCGGGCTGGTTGCAAATAGTATGCAGCCTAGTCTTGCAATTAAACCATCTGCTACTTACATTTTTAAGCATACTTACAGTAGATTTAAGGTCTTACTTCTATTCTGTTCTGTTTTAGAAGTTCATTTTAAAAGGCAACTTACCTTAATCAAATCAACTTTTGATTTAGCCATATTTAAGTGGATTAGCACATCTGCCATTTCAAAGGGTTTGTCGGTAAACTGTAAATTTGATAGGATGTATGTTTGATTGCAAACCAAAATTGCCGCTATAATCCACTTGACCATCTTTGTCTCAGTATATCATTGAAGTGCAAAACAAACAGCCGTCAATGATAGTAACAAGTTTGTTAATTGACGGCACACTTAAGACATTTTAAAATCATCAAACAACCAGTTTCCCTTACCCAAAATTAAAACTTTTTGTTGAATCAGACAATCTATGAATATTCGATATGCATGTTATTCGGTGTAATTTATTATTGAATATGATGTTGAGACGACTTAACTAGCCTCACAAAATCAATAAGCATCTTAAATTCCATTATTCTTTGGCAAAACTGAGGTATGTTTTAAGTTTTTAGGTGTTTCATTCTTTCTCATTGATGTACAAAACTTTGCTGAAGCATGTAAATCTTTTGCACTGTCCTTCACCCCCGAAATTCGGACTTTTTGTAATTAACATTGTGTAAATTAGTTAAAGCATCTCTAAAGTTAACGAGGAAGTGGGCTTATCTTATCACTACGGATCCATGTATTCTGGTTACCAGTATTTTCTCCTTTTCCCATAATGTTTTCAAAAGCCCTCCTCCTGAGGGTCTGTATTAAAGGGT
Source organism: Hippopus hippopus (assembly GCA_946811185.2). Classification (NCBI taxonomy): domain Eukaryota; kingdom Metazoa; phylum Mollusca; class Bivalvia; order Cardiida; family Cardiidae; genus Hippopus; species Hippopus hippopus. The sequence goes on along the minus strand of OX328106.1, from coordinate 25,060,886 downwards.
TAAGCAAAATAAATTTGGGAGGTAGTTATCCAACAGACCTTGTTGGCGATTGAAACAGCAATTTTCTTAGATGGGGTTTTTCTATGCCTGTTTTTTGTTTTGCAAGCACTTCCTAAAATGACATTTATACATACCTTTGTACATACATGTACATACGATTCTTATTGATCCATGATGGATGAAGCTGTTCATGAGGTGTTCTACATAGTTTTGTCCACCAAATACATTTTTCGAGATGTGTTTTTGGCTTTGAAAATGGGACGAATTTAACTTCCCCCCCCCCCCCCCCCGCATTCTATCTCAGTACAATACAATACAATATACTTTATTTTCTCTCAGTTACATGAATACAGTACAATATGAGATTGGGTGGTCATATAACAAACTGGTTTGCGTATAACGACAAAGGAAGTTCCAGTGGTACAAAAGGAAGTTGAAATAAAAAATATATTGATATCGATTTCAAAATTGCAAATAGGAGAATCCCACTGTATAAAATGCACAAGTTTTATAACCTGATGGCAGACGTGTGTGCACAATAATCACCTCATGTTCTGTTACAGTACATGACGAGACAAAGGTGCAACACGTCTAAGAGAACGTCAGGCTTTATGTTACATATTCATTCTTTGCACAGTTTACACTTTCCCAGGGAATGGAACGTTTTGAAGATATAGATTTGTTAATTGACTGGATAACGATTATCAGTGTCGCAGAATCCGTAACTACACCTTTTCACCATTTCACAGATTTTTATTGACCGATAACACAATTGCTGTTTTGATAATTAAATAGATACGATCAAATTATCTCATGTTATGACAAATTGTGTCTAACCTTTTTGTTTACATGACACTCAGAGCTGCTTTTTGATTGGCAGATAAAACCTGTCAATCAAAATCGGCAGAAAGGTCAATTATTGATTTGATTTTTTACAAACTGGTATAGTTAAATTAATGTAAGACTTCAGATTTGATGTAGGGTGGAGGTTTTGAAATGGAGGGACCTTGAGCAAGACACTACAGAGTCCTAACCTAGTGCTGTTGAAACCCAGGACATACTTGAAAGAGCTGTTGCTGTGATATGCTTGAAATAATCAGTAAAACTATCGGTTGCACCATAGTCTTTTATTTCTCAACTGATATTTGTGTGCTTACAGGTATGTTTACATTGTAAATACTGGTAAAGCATTTACCCTGCAAGTGCAAAGTAAACAAATTGAGATTTTCTGTTTGGAAAATAAGCCAACAAATTGCCATTTTAAAACTGCTATCGGAGAGAATGTCTCTGCATAGTGGTGAGCTTAGATCCCAGATCAGTCTGCAGTAAACATGCAGTCTGATCTTGGATCTTCACTGTCTGGAAAGGTAACTGTAGTTGTGAAACTACCTATCTGTAACTATAGTTGTGAAACTACTTATAAAATGAACATGATGTTTGGTGTAGATCCAAGGTCAGTCTGCAGTAAACATGCAATGTGATCTTGGATCTTCACTGACTGCAAATGGCAACTATTGTTTGAAAGGCACTTGAAGGGTTTTAAAGAAGAGTTGAAATCAATATAAATTTTGCTTTCTATTTTCAGGAAGACAATGTGATGTAGAGATGGGTATCAGACTGAATCCTTTCAGCAAGGAGTATTGGACCTTGGAGTGAAGAGTTAAACCTGTTACTGCCAGAAAAAAAGGACTTGTAATTTGAAATTTTGCAGATCTTCAAGAATTGTCTATTCTTAACCCTTTACCAAACATTCCTGACTTTTAACAACCCTAAAGAAGAGAGCTTTGGAAAACATTGTGAGAAAAGGAAAAAAAGCTGGCTTTCCAGCTTTTTTTTTTCCTTTCAAAGACAAATTTCATCATTTTAGCCATATTTGAGTTGTAAAATTTTTTTGTCTGGTAAAGAGTTTAACAACAGGGCTTAGGCCTACAAAATTTTGGTATACATAGATGATGTTTTTTTTTTTATTGGTGAAAGATCAAAATTTATTCCATCAAGTAAACATCATCAGTAATATTTTCAGGAGTGGTGGTGTCACTCATGAAAATATTGGTAATGACGTATCACTTGATGAAATGAATTTCAGTCATTCAAAAAAAAATAATATACATGTAGTCTGTTTATTTCATGCCACTAACCCCTTTTTTCTTAGGACTTTCATCAAGATCCAGTACAGTTGTTTTTTGGTAATTTCCAATGGCGTAAATAGAATATTTGTATTTTTTTTTTCAGTGAAAGATAGAAATTTATTTCATCAAGAGAACATTATTGCCACTTGTGAAAATATTACGGAGAATGTTCACTTAATGAAGTAAATTTTGACCTTTCACAGAAAAAAACATATATATTTTATGTATGCATAAGAGTGCCCAAAAGAGAGATAAATCTATTGGAATGGTGATAATAGGTATTGCAGGTGACATATCGAATAACAAATGCGTAACCAGGGGTTCAGAATCATTACACACTCCGAATCAAGAGTGCTATTTCACCATTTGGCTGATAAGACTTAGTGTCACACACTTTTGCGGCAGTGTAAATCACAAACCAGACTGCTTAGGACGGGCAGTCTAATCTTGATCAACCTGTACAGTGGGATATTCTGTCGAAAAGGAAAAGGATGAAATCACAATATTTGGCTTTAAACTATTATGCGTAGTTTCCTTACAAAATTTATCCTTTTTGCCACTTGTACATGTTGTTGCTGTATGACTTAAGACTCAACTTTGTGTACTTGGAGGAAGAAGACTCTTGAAAACAAAGTGGGAAATGGAGAAAATAACAATATTCAGCATTTTTCTTCTTTTTCCACTATGTATTCTAGACTTTCAAGGTCAAATCCCAACATTTGAGCCACATTTATTTGTGGGTAAAAGGAGAATATGGTAGTTACTAGTAACCAGCATTTTCTGTTAGTCTGACAATACTTTTTTAGCTCACCTGAGCACAAAGTGCTCAAGGTGAGCTTTTGTGATTGTGCTGTGTCCATCGTGAGTCATCCGTCGTCCATCATCAACTTTTACTTTGTGTACACTTTAGAGGCCACATTTTCAGTCCGATACTCATGAAACTTGGTCAGAATGTTTGTCTTGATGATATCGCGGACGAGTTCAAAAATGGGTCCTGTCAGGTCAGAAACTAGGTCCTTAGGTAAAATCTTAGAAAAACCTTGTGTGCGCTCTAGAGGCCACATTTTCAGACCAATACTCCAGAAAATTGGTCAGAATGTTTGTCTCAATAATATCTCGTATGAATGTAGAAATGGGTCATGTCAGGTCAAAAACTAGGTCAAATCCTAGAAAAACCTTGTGTACACGCTATAGGCCACATTTTCAGTGCAAAACTCCTGAAAGTTGGTCACGTTGTTTGTCTTGATGATATCTTGGAGGAGTTTGAAAATGGGTCATGTCACTGGGTCAAATCTTAGAAAAACCTTGTATTTGCTCTAGGGGCCACATTTTCAGTCCAAAACTCTTGAAAGTTGGTCAGAATGTTTGTCTTGATAATATCTCAGAAGAGTTTGAAAATGGGTTGTGTGGGGTCAAAAACTAGGTCACTAGCTCAAATCTTAGAAAAACTTTGTGTATGCTCTAGAGGCCACATTTTCAGTCCAAAACTCTTGAAAGTTGGTCAGATTGTTTGTCTTGATAATATCTTAGAGGAGTTTGAAAATGGGTCATGTCACTGGGTCAAAAACTAGGTCACTGGGTCAATCTTAGAAAAACCTTGTGTATGCTCCAGAGGCCACATTTTCAGTCCAAAACTCTTGAAAGTAAGTCAGAATGTTCGTCTTGATGATATCTCAGACGAGTTTGAAAATGGGTCATATTGGGTCAAAAACTAGTCACTAGGTCAAATCTTAAAAAATCCTTGTGTACGCTTTAGAGGCCACATTTTCAGTCAAATACTCATGAAAGTTGGTCAGAATGTTTTTCATATTGATATCTTGAATTAGTTTGAAAATTGGTCACATTGCGTCAAAAACTAGGTCACAGGTCAAATCTTTAAAACAGCTTGTGTAGCTCTAAAGTCATCATTTTCTGTCCAATACTTATGAAAATTAGTCAGAATGTTTGTCTTGATGATCAATATGATGAAATTGAAAACTGGTCACATTGGGTAAAAAACTAGGTTGCCATGTCAAATCTTGGAAAAACCTTGTGTACACTCTAAAGGCCACATTTTCTGTCCAATACTTATGAAAGGTGGTCAGAATCTTTGTTTTGATAATATCTACAATTGGAAAATGGGCTATGTTTGGCTAAAAAGTAGGTCACTGAGAGAAATTCTAGAAAAAGCTTGTGTACAAGCAAGAGACAAAATATTCAGTCCAATATATATGAAAGCTTGGTAGAATATTTGTCATAATATCTCGAAAGAGATTGAAAATGGGTCATGTTTGGCCAAAAGACTCAGGTGACCGACTTCAGGGCCATCATGGCCCTCTTGTTTAGTGTGCCAAAGACCAATCCATTTGTTTAAGCTTTATTTTTTTTAAGCCACAGCTAAACTGTCATGTGCAAAAGGTTTAAAGGAGGGGTGTCCATAAGGCTGTTTTCATGGCCACTACCGATTTTCTTTAAACTTTGTACACTGGAACCTATACATGTTAGCTGTAATATTATGCAATATTGAATCGATTAACCAAACGACAGACGATAGATCGCTCCTCCCACTGATGTCACGTGGTCCGCGAATCAAGATACCTAGACAAACAACCCAGACACTAGGGCTTAGCTAGGAGATGTATGCAAGTTATCGGGAGACCCGCCCGGGTGGCTCAGTGGTGAGCGTGTCGGACTCATGACCTGGTGGTTGAGAGTTCGATACCCGGTTGAGGCGAACTTTCTTTCCGGCGTATTTTCGCCTCTCACCTCTGCTGAAGCATGTGAGAAAAGTAGTCGGTGGCTTTGGAAAGAAAGTTGTGTTAGTACTGGTGTGAGAAAGCCAGGAAACACATGGGTGCGTCACTGACCGCCATGATATGACCTTAGCTGTTAAAGTGGCGTTAAACCCCAATACAACCAATACAACCAAGTTATCGGGAGATGTTTCTACCATAAAATAATTATTCTAGATAAAATAAGCATTGGACTAATTTAAGAAAAGGCACTTACATCTTCTGGATCAGGTTTTTCTACGTTATAAGAGTGTGAAATATTGAAATAGAGGCTGGTTTATCTAGAAATTAGTTGAAAAACGCAGTCTCACTACTCTTACATTTGATAATTTAATACATTTATCTATTACTCCCTAGTACTCCCTAAAAATGTCCTAAAATCATCGGTCTGCTAATACAATTCATCTTTTACCTGTACAAAGATAAGTTTTTTTTTTTCGAAGTTCAAACTTCCCTTACACAGATTTTTTGATCATTTAGTCCTCACTATGTTCCTCAATGATTTAACCAGAATTGCAAGCTTTAAAATTACCAAGCGATAGATACATGTATTTAGGAAGGTAAAATGATTTCCCGATGTTTGACTTGACATAGGAAGATCTATTCGTACATAAACAAATAATAGGTTACCGAATTGATTTTTTTTTTTTCAGTTCGAGAGAAAAAGCTGAGGAGACATACCGGTAAAAACACATTCAGTATAAGAATTTTACATAAGTTTTAGCATAAGCTGTTCAGACCCTGCTTCGGGTCAGAATTACCCCACCCACTTTGAACCAGCACACACCCTACAAACCTTTACCAATTGATTCAATATTGCATAATATTACAGCCAACATGTATATAGGTTTCAGTGTACAAAGTTTAAAGAAAGTGGGTGGTGGCCATGAAAACAGCCTTATGGACACCCCTCCTTTGGCATAGTCAAAAATATTGTCATTTGGTAACATTAAACAGTTTGTATTGTGATGAGTTTATTGTATTGATTTTAACCCTCTATCAAAACCAATTTTTTTTAAAACTGTATGTAGTAGGTGTTTGAGATCTTTGTTGAAAATGGTGGAAGTGCTTAATACCAGCATTAATTTTCTCTTTTACACTGTGTTTCGTATCTCTTGGAAGATACTTGAGCAACACTTCATATGTCTTCTGCAGATGCTTTCAAATTGGACAGTACTAAAATTTTGTCGTTTTGTAAAAAGTTAATCTTTAAATAGCCTTTCACAACCACAGTTACCTTTGTGGCCAGTTTAGATCAAGATCAGACACGTTCCATCTGATCTTTGATCTACTCTGTCCACTTTGCTGACAAAAGCAACCTTGAAACTGCAATTAATTGGGTTTTATTTCTAGACTGAAAGAGTCTGTTGGGTTTATTCAGGCGCTTTAACCTTTTACCATACAATACCCACTTTTAACAACCCTGGGGAAGAAGTCTATTGAAAACATTGTGGCAAAAGGAGAAAATGCTGGTAACCAGTATTTTCTCCTTTTCTGACAATGTTTTCAACCTTATCAAAGAAAAATTGCACCATTTGAGCCACTTTGAAATTGTTATCTCCTGATGCTTTCAAATTGGACAATAGTAAAATTTTGTCACTTTGTTTTTGTAAAAAGTTAAAATAGTGTTTAGCTTGATGAGTTGGTGTTTATTCTTTCCCTTTATCACATGGCAACATTTTAGACTAGCCCAAATTGAAAGTGTTTTTAAACAAAAGTTACAAGTGGATCAAATGATTGGATTTGTCTATGAAAGGTTAGAAAACATTGTGGGAAAAGGAGAAAATGGTGGTTACCAGCATTTTCTCCTTTTATCATAATGCTTTCAAATGCATTCTTTCTCAGGCTTGTTAAAAGTCATAACTATGTGGTAAACGGTTAATCCTGTATAAAAACCAGCCATTGTTTAAAAAACCATGATTGAATAGGTTCTTGAAAACATTGAGGAAAATGGTGAAACTGCTAGTAAGCAGTAATTACTCCTTTTCCTCCATGTTTTCTACCCGATCATAGACAAATCACAGCATTTATACCACATATAATTAGTCAGCTGCAAATACTGGTACTTGCAACATGTGCAAGTCTAAAATTTTGTTGTTTGGTAAAGAGTTGAAATATTCTGTATTGTAATGAGGTTTATTGTCTTTTTTTTAACTTTTTCTCGTACCAGCCATTGTTGTTAACCCTTTACCACACAATCCTGAGTTTTAACAACCCTGTCACAGAAGGCAGCTTTTGAAATCATGGTGAGAAAAGGAGAAAATGCTGGTTACCAGCATTTTCTCCTTTTCCAACAACTTTTCTACACTTTCATGGACAATTGCTATCATTTCGGCTAATTCAAGTATGTCATCTGCAATTGCTTTCAATTTGGACCTATCTAAAAGTTTGTCTTTTGTTAAAAGAGTTAGAGAAAAAGATGTAAAATGTTTTTTAAAACATTATGGAAAATGGTGAATGTGCTCGTAATCTACATTTTCTCTTTTCAACATTGTTTTCTACCCCTTGAAAGACAAATTCCATGGTCATAGCTATATTCAATTTGTCTTCTTTGACTTTGGACCAGTCTAAGAATGTTGGTATGCAGCATTTTCTCCTTTTTCCACATTGTTTTCTATAGCCATTTTAATTTAAGATTGATGAATTTGATCTTTGGGTAATATGTTGTATACAGTCATGAACTTATCATTTTGAGTATTAAAATATTTTCTTTTTATATTTCGTTGTTCTTCTTGTTTAAACTTGATCTCTGTACAGAGAAACAAGTTCTGTAAATTTATTACAAAAACTCTAATAATATTTATTTCATATTTTAAACACATCTGTATTAAAAATGATAATTTCAAATACACAGAGTAGTAAAAGGTAATTTCCCTGTGTCCCACCATCGCCTACCCAAGTGTCTTTCTTGCCCGTTCTCTGTCAGGCTGTCGTTTCTCTATCCGACTGTCTTTATCTTTTCGCCCCCTCTCTCTGTGCTTTTTTTTCTGCGTTTCGGTTGCGTCTCGATCTCGGTTCGCCGAGTTCCAAGTCGACTCCCCTGACCATTAGGCCAATTTGGAGCCTATAGGATTGAGGTTGTAGTTTATATTTGAATACAATGTCTTGTAAAAACAAAAAAAAAAATCAACCGGAAGTCTCGCTATCAACGCCAGGTGAGTTCAATTCTTCAAGCAAAACTTTCTATCAAACTAGTCCGTGTTTAAACAACCACTGACAGAAGAATATTGAAAACATTGTGGAAAATGGAGAAAATCATGATAATCAACATTTTTTCTGTCCCCGCAATGTTTTCTTCACTTCCAAAGAAAAATCCCATTTTTAAGCCACATTTGATCTTTCGTCTGGCGGTTATAATGGACGATTCTTAATTTTTGTCGTCTGCTACAATCAAACACTAACGCAGCAAATAACTGAAAATATCCTTGTGAAATACTGATGGTGACGATAAAAAATATGAACGCACGTGAAAAGATAGTGACAAAAGGTACTGTTCAGTTCGGGTCCTGGCGTTAACAATTTCTGAGTCCCTATCACGGTCTACATAGATCTTTACACATAATCTGCATATCTATACCATTTTTTCTTTTTTTGGTCATTTCTGACTAAGTAACGTCAAATAGTAGAAGAAAAATGATCAGACTGGAACCCAGGCTGTCGTTATGCCGTTTTCAAAAGAACAAGTACATATAACTTTTTTTATTCGGCATAAAACCGCACTTGCATGTTTATAGCTTGCAATGTATACGACAACTACGATAGGGAAAAACAAAAACTTACATAGATGTTCATTATCTGAGAACAGGTATCGTATATAATTATATAGAATCCCTGCTGAGAAGCATAAAAAAATAAACAAATACGATTAAAGAAATCACATGTAGCAATATAGTGTATCAAAACTTGGATCGCCAACTAAAAGCAAAAAGAAAAATGAAAACTATGAGATTTTTCAAGACTATAATCAGACTAGCTGTCATGTGCAGTCCGATCTTGATCCATACTGTATGCTACGTGTTTCATGAACATTTTGACTAATAGGCTGACCAGTACTCCGCGTTGCTAAAGGACATTCCCAAGAAAACCCAGTGTGGCCGGTGAGGATCGACCCCAGAATCTCTAAATTATATATCGCTCCCTTTAAAGTACTCTTTACCAGATGACTTTACCAGATGACAAAATTGTAGACTTGTCCAAATTGGAAGTACTTGCAGACGACAATTCAGATATGGCTAACATAGTATTTGTCCATATTAGACTTGAAAATATTGTAGGAAAAGCATTTTCTGCTTTCACCGCAATATTTACCAAAGCTTTCTTTCTCGTGGTCGTTCAAACACTAGATTGTTTGGTAAAAGGCTACGGTGCTGGATTTGTAACAATCAAATTCTTGAACGATCCACGCATACAAGGTTGTTCTTGTTGAGGTGTTCCTGGGCAAGGCACTGCAAAGCCCCAGTCTAGTACTGGTGAAAAGCATTTTCGCCTTTGTCCAGAATATTTACCGTTCTTTCTCAGATAAATCTCAAAAATTTAATCGTCTGCAAAAGCTTTCAATTTGGACAAATCTAAAATTTTGCCGTCTGATACAGAGTTCGAAATGATGTTTATGGTGATGAAGTTATCGGCTGCTTTCCGAGAAACGATTTCTGTCACAGTGGCAATTATTTAACTTTTAAGGTGATTGATTGTGTTTTGATACTGCTTTCTAAATTATTTCAGTCATATCACAGCGACAGCCTACATATTCATGCATTTCCTGTGTTTCACCAGTACTAGTCTGGAGCTCTAGATTGTCTTGTTCTGGGACATTCCCACGAAAATACAGTGTTTCCAGTGAGGCTCGAACTTGAGGTTACATTTTAGTCATATCACGGCGACAGCTGATCAGTTATTCCTGTTTCATAACTTCCTTCGTCTCACAGATACTAGGACAGATTTTTTAAGTGTTTTACCCTTGGGAACTCTCGCAAAACCCAAATCTCTCTCCTAGAGATCGAACCGGTGACTGGTGGACTATGGATCCTACGCCTAAACTAATTGGCCAAGCTGACACCCTTTGGCCAAGCTAGATATGGAACTCGTATATTTTCAAGTGAAGTAAATTTTATTTACAAAGTCGGGAACATATAACAAGAAACACAAGCTCTGTTGAGGTTTTCACACCGACTTTACGTCACCAACTGAACCACAGGGCTCGACATCAAACCCACAACTCCTATTTTCAATCCCGGCTGTGACCAACTGAGCTACTAGGCTCGGTATCAAACCCACAACCCCTAAATTTTCTAGCACTGCATATTACCGACTGAATACATCACGACGACCATCATTTAACCTTGTTAGGTATGGGGTGGGGTAAAATAGGTGACATAGACAAAGACAGAGAGTATGATGATGATCTGGTCAAAAAGTGACGATAAATAAGGAGAAAAGGCAGACCACAGCAATAAATTCACCCACCTCGATGTTTAGTAATTCCAGACTTTATTTATTGATTAAATACTAGTAATCCATCATAAGTAAAATCAAACAATGTCTCATCTTAAATAAGAATTTTACACAAGAGACTAACACACTAAACAGTGAATACAAAACACGTCCAGATTACGCACGTGGAAAGTCTGCAAATATGGTGGTTGAAGCGGGAAGGGGGGGGGGGAGGGGGGGGGGGAAGGCTGACTCGGGATAATGTTTAACAAAATAGGCCTGTGCAGGCTGATTTTGGTCTACAGTATTCCTTTCTGGTGACGTTTTAAGCCATCACATGATTCTTTTTGTTAACAACCAACTTAATCTTCAGGTAGACTGGTCCTTGGACATGCAGAAAATTGACCAATAGCGATAAGTTTCGGCTCAGGTCAGCCTGCGCTGACTGCGCAGGCTGACAAACCTGGGTCTATACGTTTCGCAGATGCATTTAACCCCCCCCCCCCTTTTGCCAGAGACGGCTTAATTATTGACGCAAACTTTTTTTTTTTAACAGTCGCTACGAAATTGTTTATCTAGTGCTCAATGAAGCATTTAATAAGTTGCAGAACTTTTTTCTCTATGATTTGGTTTAAATTTATTTCTTTTACATCGATTGAGAAACAAGTTCTTGCAACTTATACTAATTTCTCTCGATTCTGCTTCCTGGGAACTACACCAGTACTCGCACCGAATGTGTGAGCGAATAAACGGTCCCGAAGTTGATAGCCACTCCCGGGTATCGAACTCGGGACCTTACGGTTACGAGGACAATACTCTACCTCACAACTTCGAAAGCCACATTTTTTATGATTTGAAAGTGTATTAGATACTGTCCTTGAAGCTGACTTACATGAACGAGTCAAAGACCGGCTGGACACAGACGACACTTATCAAGCTTCTAGGGAAATTATCATGGTAAATGTACCAAGTGCTAGTTCACAGGACGTAGACAGAGGTCAGAGTTAGGGCGAAGTTAAGGGTCGAATTTGGGGCCTATAATATACATTCACGCGAGGGATAATTAAGACATAGATCTAGATCTATATAGAAGCTGTACCTTGGATAGAGTCCCCACAAACCAATCTTAATGCTATTCTTATCCAATTCTCAAGACTTTTCCAAAATTTAAAGAAATGCAAGTTCTGAGTAGTTAAACCAAATGGTTGCGCAAATCAGATAATGTAGATCCAAGCTTAGACTGCACGTTCTATGCAGTCTAATCTTGATCTGTACTATCTGCAAAGGCGCTTTAAGTCCCACTCTGCATCATAAAGATTAAAAGGCTGGCAAAAGTTTTCGTTATCAGTAAAGCCGTGGTCACACCTTACGTAGTTGAACGTAGTGGGAAATGGACATAGTTGGCCTTAGTTGAACGTATTAAAAGTAGTTGAACGTAGTTACACTTACATAACCCAAGTTCAACGTAGTAATTAACGTAGTTTGAACTTATGATTTTTCCGTAGTAAGTTAATAATTTTTGAACATGTTCAAAAATAAGTTACGGTTAATTACGATGTTGTGTCCCTACCGAGACCGTAGTGTGAACGTAGTTGACCTTAGTTAACCCACAGGCCTTTGAAGCTCTATTGGTCTATCACGGAACACTAAAATTTTCCTTGGTCGATCATAGAACACATATAGTACATTGGTGCATCGCCTGTACATCACGAAATATACTCAAATTTTCATTAACACCCTTTCTAGTCTTACTATATACGATACAGAGGGAATCCCCAATGTGCTATTTATAGTAACAGTGTCCGATAATGAAAATTTCGTTATCCCTTGATCGACCAATGGAGTTTCAGAGGGCTATGGTTTACCGTAATTAACCGTAGTGCGTGCTGTAGGTGACCGCAGTTTTGGAAACCATCTTTTCTTCCAAGGCGGCATGGCTGAATAAGTGATCAGCAATTTCTGGCTCATCAACTTCCCACAGCACAACGACTAGCTTACCCGTACTGAGCAGGCGCAGCCACAACATTTTACCGTAGCTTAACGAGGTTGACACTAACTAACCGTAGGACCATGGTAGTTTATACGTAGTGTAACATAGTTAGCCGTAGTTAGACTTAGTGATACCCTAGTTAATCCTAGCCACTTTGCTCGCAGTTGAATGTAGTTGACCGTACTTACACGTAGCTCAACCTACTTAGACTTTTTACGTTTCCCCTTTTTGCCAATTTTTAACCTACTTCGAACTTACTTCAACCTAATTGACCGTAGTATTACTACGGCAGACTACGTTTGAAAACGGACAACCATAGCCAACTTTCGCGGACATGTAAAAATCGATATGGATTATAATAAATTTGACCTGTGACTGTACAAGTACAACTTCTAACGACCCTGCGGTTGACTGTTTAGGATAAAATATGGAAACGGGCGCAATAACTTTTTACAAGTTATCTCCTACTTTTCAAAAAAAAAAAAATTTTTTTTTTCTACATCACTCAATCAGTTTCTTCTGCAAAGAGTATTAACCGTAAAAAGAATGACAATACTAGATCTGATAGATTAAAATTGACACAGACTATGAGTATAGTGGGAAAAGGGGGTAAAACAAGCGAATTTTCCTTTAACAGTGAATTAAAAAGTTACATGCTGCATAATTATCATTTACGTCTAAGCCCTTGCAGACTCATGAAAAATCCCGGAGAAATGGCATCGTTTGAAATTGCTCTGTGGGAAAAGATAATTAACCCTTTACCAAACAATCCCTGGTTTTTACGCCCAGAGGAAGAAGCCTTCTGAAAACATTGTGGGAAAAGGAGAAAGTGCTGGTAACCAGCATTTTCTCCTTTTCCCACAATGTTTTCTATTCTTCTAGAGTCAAGTTTCAATTTTTGAGTCATGTTTATTTTGTCGTCTGCAAATGCTTTCAATTTGGACTAGTCTAAATTTTTTTCGTGTGGTAAAGAGTTAATACTTAACCCTGTACCACACAGTCCCGAGATTAAGCGATCCTGTGGTAGAAAGCTTTTGAAAACAACTCGTAAAAAGTAATTGCATTTACTCCTTTTCTCGCTCTGTTTTTGATCCTTTTAGGACTCATCGTCTGAGTCACCTTTTATTTGTCTTAACAAAATACATGTAGTATAAATTTGGACGAGTCTAAAATTTTGTCGTTTGGTGAAGACTTAATTAACAAATTTAACCTATTGTTGTACAAAATGCGTCTTCTAACGACCTTGTAGTTGATCTCCGACTTTTCCAAACAACTATATTTTTTACATCAATCAAATAGTATCTCCCATCTTTCAAGCGTTCCCCTTTTAATAATTTTTATATTTTAATTATTCATTGGTAAGAAGAAGCCTAAACAGTGAGGGGCTTGATTCTTCCATATTTAAAACGACGCAACCTGTAAAAAGCATAACCAAAAAAAGGTTGTACCCATCTTTATGTATCAAAATATAGTTCATTGCATAGATAGACCTAAGTTGTTCCTAAAACGGTGTATGCAACATTTAGACTCGCTCAAAATGGAAACATCTTAATAGAACTATTAATAATAGTGATAGACATTGTGAGAAAAGGCGACACGTAAAACCATGGGATTACATGTATTTGCTAAGATATTTAACTGCCGCATTGCCTATCTTTGAAAAAGTAGAAAAAATTGTGAGAAAATGCTGGTTACAAGAATTTTCTCTCTCTCCAACAAAGTTTTCAGGTTAGACTCGGGAGTGTATGAATGATTTAAACCGGGACTCCCAAAATGCCGATTTTTTTTTTTTGCTTGACTCAGCAAACTGTTGATACTGCAATAACAACGATTTTTTTAACATGAACAAAAAAAGAATCGACGCACTGTGCATAAAATCGATTAGGTCCATGATCAGACTTCTTGTTTTGTGCAGCCTGTTATTATTCTACACTGTCAGCAAAAGTGCTTCTGGATGGATTAGATTTCAAGATCAGACTAATTTTTTGTGCAGTTTACTAATTATTGGTCTACATTGTCAGCAAAAAGCGCACTTAGTCGCACAGAGCAGTTTAAGGGCCGAACAGCAGGGATCAGTTGATGTTTCAGAGAATCCAAATTTAACCCTTAAACCGAGGAATGGATGCATTACAAACCGACAAACAAAGCTCAAATAAGATCCCTGCTCAAATATAGCCATTTCAATGGTCTTTTCCTAAGAAAAATCTTGCTGTATCTGATGACCAATGTAAATCCAATATTCTGAGCAGTCTGATATGGATGCACATTCTTTGCAGTCTGATACTGATCTTGAAGGGCTACACTGTCCTTTAGCTGACAAAGGGTTTGGGTTGAAATCCGAAAAAAAAACCAAACACGCCAGATATATGTGCAGTCTAGGCAAGGATTGTAAATTTGAAGCAGGCTTCTGTTACGTAATGTTACGTTTCTCTTATCTTTTATAGCTGCGGGGTATCGAATATCGATTAATAGTATAGGCCTTTCCGGAAACTAGGTAGCCTCCCCTTGAATACACTCATCACAACTCGGCCGATTCCGTACCTACATCTAACCTCGTCCGTATAACGGTCGCTTCCATTTGAACTGCGAATCACGTGATCTTATACATGGCGCGCCACTGTCAGTCGTTTAGCAACGACATAAACAACCTCGATGAAGTTATTCACATCTGTTTATCTGTCGGTGAAAACTTTGATCGGAATTGATGAATAATGAATGTACGAACCGTTTACCAACTCAACTGAAACATAGTTAGAAAGATTTCGATAGAAAATTGAAACTCAAGTTTTCTTTTTTTAAGAGGAGCCTTACAATTTTCAGAACGGTAAACCGGCGTATTTCCGGATATGTATCGATCTGATGCATATTAATCCACCAGATACAGCCGAGGGACATGATGGCTCCCATCCATTCGGCATACCTCTTTCGAAAGTGATAGTTGATGCAACTACCGGCACTGCAGATTTTTTGGCATATAAATGACGTTATCTTAACTGCAACAAGTTTAGGTGTCTTTTTCACCAATGTCCGAGAAATTCAACAGAAATTAATTGAAAAAAAATTAATCCGTTACGTTTGCCAACAGTGTGCGATACAGAGCAGCAGGTCAGACGTGTTACTTATCTCCGAGTAATAATTTTTAGGAGCGAGGTATTGCGATTTTGGAAGTTAAATGGATGACGAAAATCACGAATGATTTCTTTTTTTTTTGTTCGGCCATTGTTATCAAAGGGACTCGGCACATGATAATTTGTGTTTAAAGACAACATTTCGATAAAAAAAAAAGATCCGAATATCTGCATATACATATTTATATACAGATAATCGGATTTTTTATCGAAATGTTCTCTTTAAGCACAAAGAGTAGCAGAATCATCACATGCCGAGCCACCATGATTGTTATGATCGTAGTCCCCGGAAATGGGGATTTCCACAAGGGAGATAATCTTCAAAGGGAAGTAACCGAGTTTCCGTAAAGGCCTATACACGGTTTAAGTTCGGCAAACTCCGGAAACTCCCGAACCTTTACGTATGATATCGATTATTTTCATCGATTTGTTGGTATGCGAGACTGCTGATTAGGCATGTCCATGAAAGTTGGCTATGGACAACTCAGTGAAATATACAAAATGTGAAATACAGAAAATGTAAGGTATGTCGAGGATGGCCTCGACCTCCGCAGATCAAGCTATATGGACAATAAATTTAAAAGAAAAAAGAGCTCGTACGACTTTTTGTGTCTTTCTAATGACCTTTATGGAAAACAGTTTGGCAGAAAGGGGAAAATGTGATGAGCAATTTCTCCTAATTATGCCGTTTCCGCCAATGCTTAATTCATGTTGATTTTTCACTTATATTGGTGTGTGTAAATAGCACGAATAAATCTTATGTCAGATTTGTTCTTGTCTTCACTTTCTTTGTTTTTTCCTCTTGCTTTTGAATAACATCAATCTTTCAAAATACACTTATCAGGGTTGTATGCCAGTACAAATGCCATTACGTCCACATTTTGGCATTTTATGGCCGACTGGTATTTCACTTAAGCTAATTGTAATTAGTAAATGTAGCTGAAGACCAAAACGTCAACTCCCGAGACACATTTGAAGCAGACGACATACATATATAATGCATTCTTGTAAATTAGAAATAATATTCTGCTTAGGTTTTACAAGTATGTATGAGTGCAATGTCATGTGAACTAACTCTGAGGCAAAATGAGATATTGCTTTTTACACGATTATGAATATGGTGGTATTTGTGTAAATGTCCTAAATGAGGTGTAGACATTACCTAAGAAATAAGCGCTTTCAATCTCCTTGGCCACAACAATGATCGTTTAAAGATTGGTGTAGAGCTGATGGACGAGGGTTTTTATCGCGTTTTACAAGTCATCTTTTAAACACTAGCCAGTGTATATGAGCCATGCTCTGGCAAAAGGGGGGTTAATATACATGTATCTCCGTATTGCAAAATTTCAAGCAAGTCATCACATAACTATGGATCCTAAAAATCTATTTTGTCATGATAACAACCGACTGTATCATGAGGTACACTGATTCTTTCACAAGCAGAAAATTGACTGAAAGCAAAACGTTTCGACCAAGGTCAGCCTGCGCGGACTGCGCAGGCTGACCTGGTCGATACGTTTTGCAGATGCATTGAGCCCCCTTTTTTACAGAGTATGCTTCTATAATACTCACTGATTCTTTTCTTCACATTTTCGCTTCAAAAAAATTACACTGCACCTAGGCATACCTTTTACCATTTATTTAACAAGAGATTTAAATGGAGGCGGATAAGGAAAGCATATAAAAAACATACAAGCCTTTGATAGTTTGTTGAAAAGATCTACCCTCCGTCCGAGTATAGAGCTCGTGAATCGTTTCCCCACCCCTTTCAGAACGAGATTTGTCCCCTCAATCTCTCCAAGGGAGTAACCGTGCCCCGGTAGCTTAGTGTTGGCGTACAGGACTTAAGAAATGGAGGCTGTTGGTTCGACCCCCATCTCGGCCATCATCCTTCCGAAGATTGGTGATAGTTGTTGCGACAGGATTCATTCCTTTCTCACCGCTGAACATTGTTTCGATGATGGGAAAGCAGCCAGTGGCTTGGAAATAATATTGTGCGAAGTGCGTGTACAAGAAACTCCAGGAAAGCATGGATAGGTGCACTGGCCGCCGCGATATAACTGAAATGTTGAAAACGGCGTGTAACACCATGTAATCAAACGGCGTTTAACAACATGCAATCAATCAGTCCGTATTTCTCCGGATTCACAGTATGAAGAAAGTTGGGGATGCCACTAAGGACGGGTCTAAAGTTTTTTGTGGTGTGGCGAAGAGACGAAAGGTAGTGGGACTGGTTTGACTTTTTCCAGTCGGCGACTTACCAATGTTTAATTAAACCCTTAGTACACAATCCCAAGGTTTGACGATACAGAGGAAAAAAACATTGTAGGAAATAAGAGAATATGTTGGATAACTATCGTTTTGTCCTTTTCCCACAATGTTTGCAATCTTTTCAAGGGCTAATTCCATCGTTTGAGCAATACTATGTTGTCACCTGCAATTTTTCTCAAATCATTCTTTGCGCATGAAGGTGGGATTAAATATGGCACAACGGGGAAATCTTGTAGTCCCCGTTATGCATCTAGATTATATCAGGGGACGTAACCAGTCTAGAGTACCCTTTGATACAGCTTGACGAATTGAACTCACAACTCTCGTCGGAAAACGAAAACATTGTATCAAATGATAGGTTAGGTCTTCCAAAGGGTAGAAAACATTGTGGATACAGGAAAAAATTCTGTTCAACACCATTTTGCAAATGAGCCGTGCTCTGTGAAGAAGGCAGTCCGCGTAGGCTGACCTGGACCGAAATTTTTAGCTATTCGTCAATTTTCTGCATCTCTAAGGACCAGTCTACCTCACGATTAAGTCGTTTGTTAAAAAACAATGGCAATTATGGATTCATAATTATGGGATAGCTTCATTGGTTTTATGCATCACGAAGATACATTAGGCCTCCTTTTGCCAGAGCATTGCTCATATATTTTGTATTTTAGACAATGTTTTCAGACATTGCCTCGTCAGGGTCTCACAAATGCAGGATCGTTTTTGTCAAGGGTTAAAGAATTAGGATAGGATGCTCATGTGTGAACAATCAGGTCACTGGATAATTGGATTACAACACGTACGATCAAGGCAAAACAAGACAATCTGACACGAATCAATATTTTTTTTTCCAGGTAACGCTTTATTTTACTTGTAACTACGATGAATAAAACTTTCAACACATATTTACAAAACAATAAAACAACATTTTCCTCTCGATAACAATGAATTTGAGCAAGGCTCTGTGAAAAGGGGGCTTAATGCATCTACGAAAAGTATCGACCCAGGTCAGCCTGCGCAGGCTGACCTAGGCCGAAACTTTTCGCTATTGGTAAATTTTCTACATGTACAAGGACCAGTATACCTCGGGATTAAGTCAGTTATCAAAAGAAGTGGCTATTAAGGGTCTATAAGTATGTGGTGGCTTGCTCGGTACCATGGATAACGGGGATGCAATAAGCCCCCTTTTGCCAGAGCATGGCTCATTTATATGAACCATGCTCTGTGAAAAGGGGGTGTAGTGCATCTGAAAAAATATCGATTCATGCCAGCTTTCACAGTCCGCGAGGGCTGACATGAATCGATACCTTTTTGCTATTTGTAAATTTGCTGCATGTTTACTCTACCTTATGCTTCAGTCGGTCGCTAGACAAAATGGATTTTATGGATCCATAATTACGTGATGACCTGTTTGGTCTACTTCGTTACAAAAATGCTTTAAATTCCCTTTTCCCAGAGCGCTGCATAATTATGGTATTGGCGATATTGTTTGGTAGTGAACTCTTTATCTGTAAAGCCAGGTTAATCTTTTGGTGCGGTGACTTTCAGTGTTATTTACAAGCAACTGAACCACCTTCCAAAATTTCTCGGTGGCCCTAGCTTCGTCATTTATAGGACCGAAATTTCTGTTAAGACAAGAAAAAAATGTCGGTGAGTATCTTTTTCATGTAATTAAACTTCGTGTCGATCCTAATAAGTATTGACCGACACAAGTCCATCATTATATTTGATAAACACTAACTCATGATGTCTACAGTAATGGCGGAAGCAATGAAGTATTGGACAATACACAGGCCTTTGAAGCTGTAATGGTCTATCACGGAACGCTAAAATTTTCCTTGGTCGATCATCGAACTTTTATAGCACATTGTTGCATCGCCTGTATATTACGGAATATAATCAAATTTTCATTAATACCATTTCTATAAATAGCACATTGGCGACTCACTGTATATACAATAGAGATGGAATCGCCAATGTGCTATTTATAGTAACGGTGTCCGATAATGAAAATTTCGTTATCCCTTGGTAGACCAATGGAGTTTCAGAGGCCTATGGACAAAACAACCTTTGATGTCGAAAATATGAAAAGTAAAGGTTGCTGCCACAAACTTCACAACTTAAACCTTATCGTGCCTTTCGCAACCTTAGATGTATTTTGCGGAGATCAGCCTGCAGATACGTGTAGTCTGATCTTGCTACACTCTCCGTTGCTCTATCAGTACTTTCGATTATATAAACCCAGTGCAGTGCCTATCAAACTTTTAAAGAAATCTATTTGTGTGATCGTCAAAAATTTAAATTCGGCATGAAAGGGTTAAAAAACCTTGGAAACCAAGTTTAAACGGCGATACTGTGTCTTTGGTATACGGGTATACAAACAATAGCACACTATACAATAACACGGAAAGGGTGTTATATGATTAGATTAATTTGTATATATGCCATGCCCTGGGAAAAAGGGGTCTTATTGCAACTGCAAAAAGTATCGACCCGTGTCAGCCTGTGCAGTCCACCCAGGCTGACATGGGTCGATAGGCCTACTTTTGGCTATATGTAAATTTTCTACAGGTCAAAGAACCAGACTGCCTTAGGATTTAGTCAGTTGTAAGACACAATTAAACTTTATAGGTCCATAACTATGTGACGACTTGCTTGGAAAAATGCAGCAAGGATATGCATTAAACCCCTTTGCAAGAGCATGACACATATGAATATTTTGGAATGTAATATATCATCTGATTGCTCTATCTAATTATCAAATGCTTCGACCCTTGCCAGATGACACGCCATTGCCG
Organism: Hippopus hippopus; assembly: GCA_946811185.2. Lineage (NCBI taxonomy): Eukaryota > Metazoa > Mollusca > Bivalvia > Cardiida > Cardiidae > Hippopus > Hippopus hippopus. The sequence continues at coordinate 25,040,375 of OX328106.1, read as the reverse complement.
TTAAACTGTCATGCTAATACTACAACATTCGTGTCTTAGACGCTTAATATATTTGGTATGAGATGCTGATAGTTTCTCACGAAATATACGAGTATGAAGCGTCGATGGTTTCTCACTAACGAGTATGAGGCACCAATGGCTTCTCACTAAACATATCGAGTATGAAGCGTCGATGGCTTTTCACTTAACATGTCGACTCTGAAGCGTCGTATTTCGAATATGAGTCACCTACTGCTTCTCACTAAGCATTTCGGGTATAAAGCGTCAACGGCTTGATACTAAATATATCGAATGTGAGGCGTCGACGGCTTTTCACTTAACATGTCGACTCTGAAGCGTCGATGGCTTTTCACTAAGTATTTCGAGTGTGACGTGTCGATGGCTCCTCACTAAATAATATTATATCGAGAATGAGGCGTCAACGGCTTCTCATTGAATACATCGATTATGAACATATCGAGTATGAGACGCCAAGGGCTTCTCTCTGTATAAATCGAGTTTGAGGCGCCAATGGCTTCTCGCTTAATAAATCGAGTATGTAGCGTCATTGGCTGAAACACTTAATATATCGACTATGAAGCGTCAATGGATTTACTGAATGAAAATAGTTAGAGGCGAAAAATGGCTTTCTTCGTATACACAGTTTAAGACATTTTAATGAATTGATCAAGCACTGCCATGCCAATCATAAAGGCGTATGATTTCCAGCTTCCGGTCTCGTTTTCTGGTGGTCGGCAACACTTCATATTCAAACTTTCGGTTGAAATGGTGTTCTGTAACACATGCTGTAACATTACGCTTGATGGGGACGGCGGAGGTATCGTGGGCTCCTTTGGTAGCAGTCCCTGTCCCGGGGATCTCGAAAACATGGAGTAAGGCATGGTGATAATGACACTTGAGGCATCTATGTTTGTCTGTGTTTCAACAGTCTGCAACAAAATGACGTCATTTTAGCCTAAATAAGATAGATAGGATAGATGGATTGAACCCTTAAACATATAATATGAATGCAAAGTTAGTACCAAATATATTCTAAATAATACAATAAAGACTCAAACATTACACTTTCAAATGTCATCTTTTTTCCCCATACCAATTTTTCCATAAACTAGTAACATAAAAGAAGTCTTTCCCTGTCCTTTGCATGTTGAGTTCCCCCACAATTAATCTTCCCCAATGATTTACAAGATCTATCTCCCGCTGCTTTACACGAGCAACTTCTCTATTCAATCATTTCTAACAAGGATAATAACAAGCTACAATAAGCAAGTTAGATCGATATCCTCAACTGATTTATCCTTTACCACGCAATGCCGAGTTTTAATGACCCTGAGAAAGAAGCCTTTGAAAAACATTGTGGGAAAAGGAGAAAATGCTGGTAACCAGCATTTTCTCCTTTTCCCACAATGTTTTTTTATCCTTCCACAAACAAATTTTAACTTTTGAGTCAGATTTATGTTCTCGTCTGCAAATGCTTTCAATTTGGATTACCCCAAATTATGGCTGTGTGTTAAAAAGTTAACGCTTTACCAAACGATATGGTGTGTTTACGATAGCCAGCATTTTCCCCCTCTCAATTTTTTACCTTTCCATCATTACTCCGAATCATTAGTGTCGTCTGCAAATGCTTTCAATATGGATGAGTACAAAATTTTGTTGTCTGGTATTAAGTTTGATCATGCTGAAGCCATAAGCCTTTGCTTCTGTTAACGGTTCAGGTCAAAATTAACTCCTAGCAAGACGACACAGGTTTTAGACGCGTCTGTATTGAAACTAATTACAGACGAAAACTCGTTGTGATTAAAATGGTAGAAACCATTGTGGGAGGAGGGAGAGAGAATGCTGATTACAGTATTGTCCTCCTTTTCCTCTTTGTTTTGAGGAGCCTTTTTCGGCGTAGCTGAATATACTGGCTTTTGACCTACTTTTTGATTTTGATAACAAAGGAATAAATAGAAATTTGTGATTGGTCAAAAATGTAGACATGTTTATTTCAAGCACCACTGCCTATTTGCTGGAAAATTAACGCCGTCTAATAATGAAGGTGGTTTGGTAAATATTGCACGCCTAGTTGAGTTTTATGTTAGCACGACATTTTTCGAAACGTCAACATGCCTTGCCGCAGCTTTGTTGTTGTAGTCGGCGTCGTCATGCAAAAACTTTGAAATTTTCTTGAATCTGTGTTACTGCTGAAGATATGAACTTTTAACTATCTGCTACACGGCAAAATTTTAGTCTAAATTTAAAGCATTTGCAGACTACCTCGTACAAATTAAATGTGACTCAAACATCAAAATTTGACTTGTGGACGATAGAAAACATTGTAGAAAAGGGATTAAATGCTGGTTACCAGCATTTCATCCTCTTCCAACGATGTTTTCAAAAGTTCTATTTCTCGGAGTCGTTAAAAGTCGGGATTATTTGGTAGAAGGTAATAGGGGCTAGAGCGAGTTGTTAACAATCAAAAGGGGGACAGGCAACCCTCGAAATATTTTTTATAGACATATACCCCATTTTGGGCTCAAAACTGACTGAAAATGCAACTGTAGCCAACCGTTAGCACCTGCATGCAGTAGTATTTGAACCATGCTCCGTGAAAAGGGTGTTTAACGCATCTGTAAAAAGTATCAACACATCTCAGCCTGAGCAGTTCGCTCAGGCTGACATGGATCGGAAATTTTTGCTATTTGTAGATTTTCAGCACGTCCTAGGATCACTTTACCTCTTGATTCAGTCGATTGTTAGACAAAATGGATTTTATGGTTCTATAATTATGAGATGACTTACTTGATATATTACATCATGAAGATGCATCAAACCCACTTTTGCCAGAGCATGGCTCATTTGTTTCTGAATGTAATCTAGGTTTAGATACTCGCAACCCATAAAATATTCATCTAAACACGTGGGCACTCTTTTATCCTTAGTGAGGTATGATCAATTTTGCGCCGATTTATCAGATGTTAATTTGTGCCTCTATCACTTATAATTGATTTTTTCAGGCCTGTGCTTCATGCCGATACAACTCTGAAATATCTGCTAAGTCCATTTTTTCAAAAAACATTCTGGCAAATGGAGAAGTTATGGAGAAGTTAAATGGAAAAGAACTGGAAATTATTTCTGAATTTGTCGCAAATTTCGTGTCTTTAACCCATCAATAAGCTCAGCGATTTCATTTTTTAATGGATTAGACCCATAATGAATCTTCCTCTTATTCTCGTATAGGCTAATTAATCTATGTACAAAGATCTATTCTTTTCATATTACCATTTATCGTACTATTCCGGTCCACACATGTCATCTCATGAGCATAGACCAATATTTTACATTAAATTAAATTGACCATGTTCTGAAAAAAGGGGGCTAAATGCATTTCTGTCGGATGCATTATACCAAGCAAATTTTCACACAATTATTTACATTTATAAAATCCATTTAGTCTAATAACCGACTGGATCTTGGGGTAGAATGGTCCTTTGACATGTAGAAAACTTACAAATAGCAAAAAGTTTCGACCCATGTCAGCCTGCGCGAAGTGCGCAGTCTGACAAGAGTCCATATCATTTGCAAATGCATTAAGTCCCCTTTGACAGAGCGTACCTCAATTTTGTTTCATCTCAGAAGGATTCAATCTGGTAGTGTTCACACACTTTTCAGAGGAGAGAGATTTCTGATTGTCACTAGAGTAACGTTTAACGCTTTGCCAAACAATACCGTGTTTTAACGACCCTAAAGAAGAAGTCTTTTAAAAACTTTGTGGGATAAGGAGAAAATGCTGGCAACCAGTATTTTCTCCTTTTCCTTTTTTTTTTAACTCTACCACTTTCGGATTTGCCGTTTGCAGACGCATTCCATTTTGGAGAGTCTCAAATGGGAAAGGGCTAATTTTACCGTAATGCAGATCGGTTTCTTTCTAAAAATCATTTCAAATCGATGGAAATACTGGCCTGCATTGAGGCAAACAGATTGACATGTATAAAAAGAAATGAGAGTTTGTCCAAGAAAATGCAACCAACAATACAAAAACAAGGCTTAAGCAAAAGCTTAGACCTACTTTCTGGCGCGCATGTATACATCGTTGAAAGGTTAGACTAGAAAAGGAATAGGGTGAGAAGGATGTACTTTAAAAGCTATTATGGCAATATTGTTGAAGAAGTGTTATGATTGTTAATTCACTCTATTTAACCTTGCCGGGAAACGATAAAAAAAGATGAAAAGGAAACCCTTTAAACAAAAATCAATTAATCCATACCACAGGCAGACGACTTTTCTGAGAACTGCATTAGATTGTCTTTGAAAACGTTGTGGGAAAAGGGGAAATTGCTCGTGACGAGCAATTTCTCCTTTTGCCACAACGTTTTCTCTTGCATCGATGTTTGTCTTGCATTGATATATTGATAATTCATTACTTTACAAGGATATTTTCAAAACTGTCTACTTCAAACTTGTTTCAAGAGGTAAAGTGTTAACCCTTATCCTGCTAAATAAAAGAAATGAAACTTTCAAGCCGATAGTAAAAATCCAAATACTGCTGTTTGAAAGGTATTTTTAGAGGGAATGTATTTCCTTATCGGACAGTGTAGATTCAAGATCAGACTGCACGTTCTGTGCAGTCTGATCTTGATTTACGCTGTCCGCAAAGGGTCACCAAGTCACACATAGCAGCCTAAGGGTTAACCACCGATCAATATGGCGTGCTACCTGACGGAAAAAATCTATACACAATTACAAGAAAAAATGGAATTTTATTTGCATTCATAGCATGGTGTTTCACGATCACAAATGAAAAAGATGAAGAGCCTTCAACGGGGTAATTATTATCGCTTGGAAAGCGTATTCCAGTTGTTTGTTACTCGTAACAAATGGGTCCAGCGTGGCTCAGTGGTAAAGTACAGGATTTGTTACCTGGAGGCTCCGAGTTCGATTCTTGCTTGAAGCACCGGGCCTTTCGTGGAAGTGTCCTTGGACGAGAGCCATAACCTTGTGCTAATGAAGATCAGAACAGACCAAGAACAGGCTACAACATGATCTTGGATCTACATTGCTGCCGCCAATAACTTTGATATTTATATTTGCTAAAAGCGCTGATTCGGAAACACTTAGAATTAAAAAAAGCCTGGGAAAGAAAGTAAAAGAAAGAAAGAAAGAAAGAAAGAAAGAACTGTCTAAACATTTTGCTTTTGGTAGATTTTCTTCATGTCGAAGGATCATCCCACTTCGTGATTCAGTCAGTTATTTAACAAATTCGATTGTATGGATCCCTAACTATATAATGACTTCCTTGGTATAACACATCACGGAAGTGCATTAAACCGCCTTTTCTCAGAGCATGGTCCATTTATATGGTGGTGAAAGAGTTAACCCTTAGGCTGCTAAGCGCGACTCACTGACCTTTTGCGGACAGTGTAGATCAAGATCAGACTGCACAGAACGTGCAGTCTGATCTTGGATCTACACTGTCCGATAAGGAGATATTATTCCCCCAAACATAACTTGAAATAGCAATAGTTGGGTTTTTACTATCGGCTTGAAAGTTTTATGTTAGTTATTTAGCAGGTTAAGGGTTAAGGTTTAGTTTACCTGTTTTTCTTTTTCTTGTCGTTTGGCAGCAGAGACCGCCTTGGACAAGGCTTTATTCTTCAACGCCCACCTTGATACGTTCATAATCTTCATAGAATAATGACAACTCGGATAGGGACAGGAAAAGTAGCCACAGTCCCCTCGCCTGTGAGCGTTCTTGTCTCTCGTCTTGTTGAACTCCTTGATAGCATTTTCCCGTAAACTTGCCAGACATGTTGAACAAAAGCTATGTCCACAGGGCAGTATCCTCGGTTTGTCGTAATATTCTTCACAGACGTAACATTTTAAGAGCTCCTCAAGTCGCTTTTTTGTCGTCTGCTTTATGGAACATTCTGACGACGTCGTGCTACCGTCAAAATGTGGTTCCGTTACGAACAAATTTGATGACCACACCACCATTTTGACATCACACAAAAACAATGAATGGCTCAAATACACAGATATAATTATATTCCAAATAAGCGCGCACTATGATCTAATCAGCCGGTCTTTCACACAGGTATTTCTATTGAATAAGACCATATAGATATGGTGACTACCTCTATCCGCTTTTCAATCGATGGCTGAAACAGCAGGCAGAACACAAAGGTAACACCCTTCAGTAACATCGATAACTTCCTGATTACATTAAATTAGAAATCTCACTCTCTCTCTCTCTCTCTCTCTCTCTCTCTCTCTCTCTCATGGAGTTGCCGTCTTTTGGGCTTACGACAAATTTAGAAAAACACGTTTTGATCGAAATAGAAGGTGTACAGTGAAAATACAGATTCACAGACACTATTTGGTTTGTCGGTGTGTCTATATGTTACAAAACGGTCAACATTTCAAATCGTGCAAAATACATCCCACCTTGATCGAGATTTTTATCGCAGGGGGGTTCCGAAATAAAACCATTTAACAAACATAGCAAATACATGGTATCTTGTTTCAAACTATTATTAACCCATGTATGGACTTAAAAATTTTCTATGCCCATTGAATTGGTTGGCTTCCACCGATATTAAGCAAACGCATTTGTCTTTAGAACTATCATGATTGATTTTTTCTATCAATACCACCCCTTTTTGTCACGTTTCCAATATCTATGTGCTGCGCTTTATTGAACAAGTCGAAAGTTTCCAAGCATTTGCCACGTGACGCGGCGAAATGACGTCAACAAGATTACATTAAATAACATGACCATTTAAAAATGGACGTTGCTATACAAAATTCGTTTCCCCCTTCTTCAAAAATAATCTACGTAATGCCACAAAACAAGCCGTGTCTCGGAATCTCAAAACATGTTCAACAATTTCTACTTAATCAAGGACATGCAGATATTCGTTTCGAGGCTGGAAAGAATACAGGAATTCGTGACCAAATTGAGCAAAAACGAAGAAATACGTTACTCACACCTATCCATACAAATCCAACGCTGGATACAGTCAATGCAAACGCCGCAGACAAGAACTCGGAGGAAAATAATGGGAAAGCAAACCAAAGATGTAGCCTAGAAACAACCATTGCAGCAACTGCAATCAATACTAAAAGTGATTTTTCTAAGAAACATGAGGGGCATATTTCTGCCAAATCTGTTGCCGGAACTCAGACTACTTTGATTAATCAGACTGGGAGGAATATTTTTGATGAAATGAGGCAAAAAGCGGATGCAGCTCTAAGAAAACTAGACATATACCAGACTGTATTATCTGAAGAGAAGGATGGGGGGAAAAGTGTACTGCTACCAGGTATGTTTTTGCTTGTAATAACTCTTTACCACACAACAAAATTTTAGGCTAGCCAAAATTGAAAGCATTTGCAGACAACAGATACATCATGCTCAAATGGTGAGATTTGTCTGTGATATGACAGAAAACATCGTTTTCAACATCTTTTTTCTTCAAAGACGTTGAAAACACGCGAACGTGTGGTAAAGGCTTAGGCCTAAGCGGGATAGTTCTTGGGGCGTTGCAGTTATGTTGAGGCAACTGTTTATCAAGATCAAACTGCATCTTCTGTACCATCTGATCTTAGATTATCTTTGTTAAACCAGTTTTTTTTTTTTTTAATTTACTAGGCATTTTGACTACACTGCTTTGAAATGCGCTTTTTCTTGTATTCACATGTCATATCCCTGCACTCATTGTCTTAATTTTTACTAGATCTGCCAATTCACCTTTGATTTTCCTGGACTAACGGTGCAGTGTTACCTCACAGTGTTCAAATAGTGTAGTGTAAGAAAACCAATGTTGAAAGAGGCTTTCTTTGCTTGCAAATAATTACGCTGCTTTACTGGGTCACAAGCACCAGGGTCCGCAATTACCAACCACTCTTAGGATTTTTTTGTCTTGTTCTCCAAGATTTTCAAAATTTAAAAGTAACACAACTTCTGATTGGCTAAACCAAATGGTTTAGCCACTAAGAGCTTGTGTTACTTTCAAATTTACAAAATCCTGGAGAATAAGACTTAGAACGTTCTTAAGAGCGGTTGGTGAATACGAACCCAGATATGTCAGACTTGCACCCGTTTCTTGAAGATATTATCAAGTCGTCGGCAGAACTATACTTAAGACCTGTTTCTTCCTATTTTCTTACAAAAGAAGTTCTCGATTTTAATATTTTAATATTGTTTTTTTCATGCACTAATTTTGACTCTCCCTGTATAATCAGAAGCATTCTGTAGACCTCTGCGTCGCTTCTACACCAAGGAAGCATTTATTTTATTTTGACATCCATTCGGGTTGTTTTCGAGTAATCGTGTACCACCTTAATTGGGGCACCGATATCGTGAAAACTTCGTATGACCTGAAGAAGTTTTGGATTCGTTTTGTAGATTTATATGTTGATTTATATGAGAACGAATATACATGTATAAACAAGAAATGTCTTTAAAAAAGCCAGCGGCGTACGAGGTACTTAAATAATGAAAATCTCTTATGGTTTAGTATGAAGAACAATAAATAAAAAGTAACAGCGCCAACTGAAACAATTATACTTTCGATTAGATATATTTTGTAACATCAAATCTTAATCCAAATCATTGTTAGAAAAGGAGCAGTTGCTGCTAAAAACTTATGTGTCAGGGAAAAAAAAGTACACATACAGTTATGGCTTACTTGGTAACGCTAAAAGATATTAGAATACCAGCTTGTATAAGAAAAGGATTGTCTCCTATCATATTAGTTTGCTATTTTCCATACCCCAGGGGTATCGATTAGCAAAGCTTGTCGGCCTGCGTTTGTCAGTGCACTTCTCCATGGATTCCTTCATTTCATTAATGAATTCAGTGCGACATGATTCATTCATCTCTCATTACTGAACTTTGCGTCGATTTTGTTTGTCGAAATTCAGCCATTGGCTTGGAATGAAAGGCAGGAACGTATGCTAAAGGTGCACTGTCAGTTGTGACTAAACTACTTAAGGCTGAAATGACGGAAACGGTGTTAACTCTCAACCAAACGACAAGCTATTAGACAAGTCCAAATTCAAAGCATTTGCAGACGTTTACTACAAAATAAATCAGGCATAATGAAATATTCTTTGAAATTGTATAAATTTTGGCGAGACTTGAAAGCCAAAAGGGATCTCTTCCATGAAACTGGTACACTTACCTGTTACCAGGGGGCCATTCCGTAGTTTATGTCTGCACTTCCCGCCAAATTCTCAATTCCACCCTTTTTTCCATGTTAGCAATTAGAATGTTTTTTTTCGTGAGTCCCAATTTACAGCTATGGAGCGCTATAGTTTTCTTGCGTTTAAAATTTGACATTCATTTTTCCTGTTCTTCGACACTCATGCTTCTGTGTTTAAGTGTGTGTTAAGGGTTTTTAAATCTTTCATTTTCAAAATTTCATGCTCCAAACATCTAAAAACACCCCTTTCTAATATTAGTTGAATCTTTTCCAGATGACAAAATTTCAGACTTGTCCAAAATGAAACTGAGGATTATCTATCATGTTCATTTTCCATTCCATACCCCGAAGTATCGATTAGCGATAGCAACGCTTGGTGTCACACCTGTGGTTTTTTGCCTAATTAAAAATAGAGCAAAATTGACCATATTTGAAGCTTCGCATATTGCTAGACGGCAAAATTATGGCTTGTCCGTTTGTTACTCTGAAAAGTACCACCATAGGCCTGCAAAAAAATGCAAAAAAAACAACATGTCAACCGATTGCGTTTTTCGCTATTTCCAACTAGCACAGGCACCCTAAATTTTATCCTCTCAGGAACACCTATTCACCGCTATGACCCCAAGTTTTTGTTCCTCCATTGATACAAAGTAGTCCTGTCAGTGCACAATAAAAACACATCTTAGTGGTCCCCCATTGCCCAAATTTTAAGCAAATCTAAATTATATACCTTCAAGCCATCTCAGCTCCATGAAACAGTGCAACAAAAGTGCTACTGCAAAATTTCACATAGGACTACTTTTGATTACTACAACCCAGAAGCAATCTCGCAGTGGTGCGACACCTATATAAAAAAGAATTTGACTTTTAAGTCAGGTCTTTTTAGCCTTTCGGTTAAATTCGCATATTGCGACAAGGAAAAAATGAGCCAGAGAGAAATCAGGGCCATTTTCAAAGAGAAAACCCATTTTTTTGAACATGACTGTTTTTGCGGCAAAGACCCAAAAAAATGGAAATTTTAAGCCCTTTGACTACTCCCACAAAATCAAAGATATCTCAGTCAAAACTCAATGGATTTGCATGAAATAAAAAGTATACTGTTCTGGACCCTTTTGTCTGTCTTTTTAACCCATTTTCATTTAAATACATACAAAACATTGCATGAAAAGAAGCCAAAATGACTGAAAAAAACCCCATTTTGAGGGCTAAAATTTAGGGTTTTCTTCATTTTTCATCTCTAAAATCTTAAATGTGACCAGCCAAATGCACATTTCTGAGCTTTTTATTCTATAGTCAAGCATTATTAGTCAAAATGAGGGTGGAATATTTGAAAGAAGAACAGAAGAGGGCCTTTATAGAATATGACGGACATGAACCTTAATCTTTGTGCAATACCAGTACTGCAAATTTGCCTATATATGGCTCCTATTGTCACAATGTTTTCATCTATGACAAAAAGCTGAGTAATCTCTACAGGCCAGACTATCTATGATGTAATCTGAGAGAAGTAGACCCTTTTCAAACATCCAGACGGCTGGAATTTATTAGATAATGTATTGCATAACCCAGCCCAGTTTGGCTTATCAGTACCTGTCCAATAAGATTAGTGTATTGGGTAAGGAGGTCATTGGGTAGATAGATTGGAGCAAATGACAGATATAAAAGTATAAAAGACCATACATATCCAGAGTTACTTATAAAGAGAGAAGAAAACAGAAAAATAGAACTGGTCAGATACAGACAGAATATAGAGGAAAAATGAACAGAGAAGACAGGAAAAAGAGGAAGAAGAAGCCCTTAAGCATGTTCAAGAAAGGGAATTTATTTTCACCTAGAAGAAAGAAATTACCTGAATATTCACAGCAAACAGATGAAAACAGTGTAACTTCTCCAGTCACGGACAGTCTGAAAGCAACAGAGAATGATTTTAGAGGTAACCGCATCATCAACATGGGAAAAATGCTTGAAACCATCAACATTCTCATCAAAGAACATTCTGGTAGAAAATGTGGGAAGGCTGATTTAGTCTACAAGACAGAGCATAAACATGGCCTTGCTATGAAGTTGCAATTTTACTGCAGAACATGTAGATATGAATCGCAGATGATGAAGATGTATGACGAAATACCCAAAACGACGCGGGCATCTATCAATACTAACCTAGCTGTGGCTTTGCTAGACACTCCCATGGGAATTTCAAGGGCTGAATGCTTCTTCAGTCAGTTGGACCTGCCATTTCCAGCAGCAAGTCACTTGCAGAAACTGAGTGTAGAAGTCAGCTCAAAGGTTACAGACATTAATAACACTGATATGGCCGACAAGCGGGACCTAGTTCAACAGCATGGCATCAACCACAATGTATTGGACCCTAAGCAAATAGACGTATCAATGGATGCAAGATACAACCGGAGCCGAATGAAGTCTTTGTACAAACCTGGACAGAGTTCGTCACAAGCCTATGCCATTGCAACTGAAAACCATACAGACTCCAAGTATATTATAGGACTAGCCGTGGAAAACAAACTATGTTGGACAGGGGCCGCACTGAAGAACAAGAGGTTTGAGGTAAATTGTCCCCGGGGCCATGCTGGATGTACTGCTGACATTGGATATTTAGTGCCACATTCAGAGAGAAGAATGGCATATAGCATAGCAGAGAACCTTTCCCTTGAGGGCTTCTATGTAAGAACCCTAACAACAGACGGAGACACTAAGGCGTACCTGGGCATGCAGGACTTCTACGATACATTAACGAAAGGTTGGGAGGTAACAAGACAGGCAGACCCATACCACCTAGCTGCTACTCAGGAGAGAAAAACAAGAAATGCAAGTTTCAGTACAGGGATGTTTCCATTTTGTACAAAGAAAGAGAGACAGACAGCCCAAGTAGCTCTAGCCAGGGACATTAAACTAAGATGTAATGCTATAATAGAAGAAATGGCCAGGAGGCGAAAAGGGGATATAACTCAATTGCTAGGACACTTGCCTGCAATCAGGAATGCCACTGTTGAATGTTACGCAGGAAACTGCTGTAACTGTCCCATGGACTCTCTGGTCTGCTCCGGGGAAGGTGCCGGCTGCTGGTGGTACAAATCCAACGTACTAGGTCCTGCAAAAATAACATTATTAAGAATGGACGAAAATGGCAAGTCCATAATGCAGATCATACTACAAATGAGGCTAAGCCAGGCTGCTGTGTACAGTGTGAGTTCGCGGACTTCAACACAGAAATGCGAAGCCTTTAACAGAGCCGCAGCAGCTACCCTCAGCAAAAGCATCAGTTACTCAAGAACATTCTCAGGGAGACTATCAGCCCAGATACTCTGGTCAAACAACAGAATAGACAAGGCAATAAAGAAAAAACTTTGGACCATTTCTGGTACATCATTGTGCATTTGGGCTCAGAAACGCCTACAACAGATATCAAGAAGGGCACTGGATAGTAAATCGCTTAAAAAGACAAGCCGCTACAGGAAAAAGAGGCAAGCTATCCGAGCAAGACTTGAACATGAGCACCGCTTGATGCAGGAAAAGGGCTATCCCGAACCTGACTATGTTAAAGGGGTCTTAGATGACAACATTCATACATATGACCAGAGACCAAAACAAGTTAGCCTGTAACCTTAGACAGAGTTAAGACAAGTAAAGAAGTAAACGAGAAATATAACAGAACAGGCAGAGTAACTCTGTCTAGTGCATAGCAGCACTACTGATGAGGCCTGCTGCTGGCCAAAACAGAGACATAAACAGAGAAGAGAGGGAGAGAGAGAGAGAGAGAGAGAGAGAGAGAGAGAGAGAGATGGGGGGGAGCTATATGAGCTTAAGAACTGCTCCTGCACTGTTTTCAGAAGAAGAAAAGAAGAAGAGAAAGAAAGAAAGAAAGAGAGAGAGAGAGAGAGAGAGAGAGAGAGAGAGAGAGAGAGAGATTGAGTAAGGCGGGGGGGATGCGTCCTGTATATAATTCAGGCTCCTTCTGCCACAGTGTTTTCAAAAGAAGGGGGGGTGGCAAATGAATTCAAATTTGGGGTCAGTTTAGATAGACAGACAAACAATAGAATAAGAAAATCATGCAAAGAGCCTAATACGTATGAAAATATACTTACAGTCCCATAAGTCCAACAAGCAGTCTGGCTCCTTTTGCCGCAATGCATTTTCATGGCCAGAACAAATGCCCCTGTCAAAACAATATTTCCTACCATTATTTGCAAAACTTTCTTCCAAGTTAATATGGTCTGTATTGACACAGAGCTTGTTGTTACATAGGTGGCTCGCATGAAACATTGGGTCAATATCCAGAGATTTCATACTAACCATAACTGCCATTCTGTGAGCTGTGCAGGTTCGAAACCCAGCTCCGGCAGGACCTCTTGGATCCTTGAATCTGAATTGCCTATATCCAGCCTTATTCACACTACCATTCCAAACCAAGCATTTTCCATTTGCATGCAATTCAGATGAATTTTCAATTTTTTCCTGGCAATTCTTGAAAAATAAATCCATTTTAAATTCTAAAAAAAAAATTTAAATTAGAATTTAAAAATTTAGAATGAAAATTAAATCACTTATCTGAACAGATATTCAAATGTTGGGCACTTGAAAACTTGCAGATGAAGTATCTAGAGATTTCTTCCGGTTTAAAGGATTCTGGGAGAAAATTCTCAGCGGACCAGTCCGAAAACATTGAAATTTCACTATTTTAAATTCTAAGTTTAATTCAAAATTCAAATTTGACATACCTCAGCCAAACTTTTGATAGAATCCTGTTTCAAGGCCTCTCAGCTACTTCCATACCAAATTTCAGCTGGTTATGTCAAAGGATATAGTCGCTAGGCTGATTCTCGTACTTTCACTCCCTTCTCATCTAGGTGTCACACCTGTGGTTTTTTGCCTAATTAAAAATAGAGCAAAATTGACCATATTTGAAGCTTTGCATATTGCTTGACGGCAAAATTATGGCTTGTCCGTTTGTTACTCTGAAAAGTACCACCATAGGCCTGCAAAAAAATGCAAAAAAAACAACATGTCAACCAATTGCGTTTTTCGCTAATTTCCAACCAGCACAGGCACCCTAAATTTTATCCTCTCAGGAACACCTATTCACCGCTATGACCCCAAGTTTTTGTTCCTCCATTGATACAAAGTAGTCCTGTCAGTGCACAATAAAAACACATCTTAGTGGTCCCCCATTGCCCAAATTTTAAGCAAATCTAAATTATATACCTCCAAGCCATCTCGGCTCCATGAAACAGTGCAACAAAAGTGCTACTGCAAAATTTCACATAGGACTACTTTTGACTACTACGACCCGGAAGCAATCTCACAGTGGTGCGACACCGCTTGTAGGTCTGCAGGGTTCCGGAAAATAGACATATCCATATTTTTGACCAATCACAAAACACTGTTTATTTATTCTATATCAATACCAAGAGGTCAGTCAAAAGCCAGTGCATTCGGCTACACCGAAAAAATGGAAGAAACATATACAAATGTTGAAAATATTTCTCCATTTTGCAGGGACAGATTCTGAGTATAGGACGCCAGGTGCTCACTATCGCAACAAGAACGGACAAATAAAGCGGCCAATGAACGCCTTCATGGTCTGGGCGCGAGAGTTTCGAGGGAAACTTGCTGCAGCAATGCCGAATGCAACAAATTCTGACATCAGCGTAAAACTAGGACAAGTTTGGTCTAGTTTACCTCCCGAACAAAAAAGACAGTATTATAACATTGCAGAGAAGATAAAACTGAAACACAGACAGGACTTTCCGGGTGAGTGAAAGCATATTTACTTTCGGCATTGATTGTTTCACTACACCTTAAAGGTTAATTTTATATTTCAGCCATACTCTGTAAAAAGGGGCTTAATGCATCTGCAAAAAGTATCTACCTAGGTCAGCCTACGCAGTCTGCACTGGCTGACTTGGGTCAAAACTTTTTGCTATTGTTATTTTTTTCTGCATGTTAAAGGACCAATCTATCTTATAATTAAATTGTTTATTATACAAAAGTGACTTGATGGATCTATAATTATGTGATGACCTGCTTGGCATAATGCATCAAGGTGAGGCATTAAACCCCCTTTTCCTATAACGTTGCTCATATACGAGGGGTGATCAGAAAGAATGTGGACCACCTCGTTATTTTGAAAACTACTTCACGTAGGATTACGAAAAGTTACATAGATGGGCATTGATTATCTGGCAACTGACTCTAGCTTTCAAATGTCGTCATATTCAAGCAGGTAAAGTGTGACGTCATATACTCCATTAGTGGTCCAAAATGTCGGACGACAATTTATTTGAGCAGAGAGTAATCAGATTGTGGCATATTTCTGCCACGAGATATGAGATAGCTATCATGATAATTTTAGAAAACTATAGCGATAAATTAAAGTTTCCTGGAAAGTTTATCGCGATAGTGAAAAGTTTTCTGAAAAAAATATCACGATAAACTTAATATTTAATCGCAAAATTTCACAATCGTGCATATGGTGGCATATTTCTGCCACGAGATAGCTATCATGATAGTTTTTGAAAACTATGGCAATAAGTTAAAGTTTCCTGGAAATTTTATCGAGATAGTAAAAAGTTTCCCGAAAAAATTATCACGATAAACTTAATATTTTAACGCAAAATTTCTCAATCGTGCACGAAGCTGACATTCGACATAAAGTCATTGTGATATTTACATCTGTTCCTTGATACCTATAAATAGAAAATTCGCCATTTGGATGAACTCGGTAGTTTTTGACTTGACAAGATTGCAGTAAGTAAAAATTTGAATAATTTACAATTGTAGCTTAACTGGTAAATTTTGACAAGACACGAAATGACCAAAGACAACTCGAAATGCCTCCTACTAACAACTTTAAAATCATTCAGGGAAAAGGAGAATTTATAAGGTTGTAGACGAAGATGTTCCGAAACCTTATCTAATTATAGGTACCGTGAATGTCAGTTGTGGGCCCGAAAGCAATAAGAAATCATGGTAACAGTTAAAATTATTGCGATAATTTTATCGTGAAAAGTTTTATTATCTAGATACTATTTCCAGGAAACTTTGTTTTATCACGGTAGTTCTGTTAAATTATTGCAATAGCCATCTCGTATCTCGCGGCAGAAATATGCCACCATACGTGCACGAAGCTGACATTCGAGATAAAATTATCGTGATAGTTATATCTGTTTCTCGATACTAATAAAATGAAAATTTATCATTTGGATGAACGCCGTAGTTTTTGACTTAACAAAATTGCACTAAAAATTCGAAACATTAACAATTGTAGTCTAATTGGTAAATTTTGACAAGACTCAAAATGAAAAGAACTCTGTAAAATCACAAAGACAACTTGAAATGCCTCCTACGAACAACTTTAAAAGGAGAATTCATAAGGGTGTAGACGAAGATGTTCCGAAACAGTATCTAATTACAGATACCGTGAATGTCAGTTATGGGCACGAAAGTAAAAAAAATCTTGATAACATTTAGAATTATTGCGATATCATCATGAAAATTTGTATTATCTAGATAATATTTCCATGAAACTTTGTTTTATCACGATAGTTCTCTTAAATTATCGCAATAGCTATCTTGTATCTTGCGGCAGAAATATGCCACCATATAATCATGACGATTTACATCAAACTCTGAAAGTACTTTTCGGAAATCAAAGACGATTTAGAAAAAAGTTTTAGGGGACTCTATACTGAAAAAATCTGATATTCCTAAATGGATCGGACTGGGTGCGATACTATTAAAGATGACCCTAAATCTGGCCATCCATCAACATCAGTCACAGACAAAATCATCACGGGTGTAGAGCAGCATGCAAAACAAGATCTCTGACATACTGTCAGGAAAATAGCTGACACATTGAGCATTTCATATTGAAGTGCCCAGGACATTGTGACTGATAATCTTGGAATGTCGCATGTTTCCACAAGGTGGGTATATCGACTAATGACGTCCGAGCAAATTGGGTTAGGGTCGAAATCTGGTGAGAAATTTTAGAACGCATTAGGGTACAGGAGTCGAACTTTACTGATCATATTGTAACATGCCATGAAACATAGGGACACTTTAATGAGACTGAATCTAAACAACAAAGTAGTGTATAGAAACATTAACATCGCCTTCCGCTGTTAAAGCCAAATTTCTAAGTCAGAAGTTAAAGTTATGTGCATCATGTGTTTCATTTCTCCATTTTTCTTCCAAATAATGTTGTACCTACACATACTACAGTCAATGATGAGTACTATGCCCAAATTATTCAAATAAATTTCACAAACACCATACACAAAAACAGCCAGAAGTTATGCAGAGTGATGTCACTTTAAACCGAGATAATGCCCTAGCTTACAAAGCTACACTTGTACTGGAAACTTTTGCAAAATCTACACATAGAAACATTAGCCAGTCCTATTTATAATTCAGTCCTTACCCTTTGAGAACTCTGACTAGTTCCTATTTTGAGAGATTCTCTACGTGGCACACACTACGAGAGCGCAGAGGAGCTAACCCTCGCTATGACCTGGTCCTTGAGAGTAATGTCACGTGATGGGCTCGCGCATGTGTTTCGCGCATGGAATTTTAGAATGAATAAGTACATAGAGTTCAAAAGAGGTTACTTTCAAAAAGAGTAAACATTCCAAATTGTTTTTTTATGACAATATTCCGATACAGGCGCTGGTCGATGTTCTTTCTGATCACCCCTCATATCAGTAACAAACACAAATGACACAAGAAAGAATGTGTAGGCAAGCCGTTGAAGAATGTTTTATAAATAGTATGCAAAACGCTGCTTGAAAAGCAATTGCTGGTAACCCTGCCAAATTAAACGTCTGACTTACAACTAGTGATGAAAAATTAAAGAAACATTTTTCATCAATAAATCTTGGCATGAATCTTTCAACACTAGAATTTCCGGTTTCTGTTGACATAATTCCGAAAATGATCATCAGCAATGACAATCATCTAAGGAGTTATGCTGTGAATTGTTAGTGGCCAGAAACTTGCCAAAGTAATGTTACATCAGATAATATACTCAACCACTTTAAAAACGCAACACTATTTCATGAAGCATATTGCAGTTCATTTTTGGTTACTCGTATTTTTCTAATAAGGCAAGATTTATCAACCGTATTTTAAATAAAGAGCTAAAGCAAATCACTTGCTCAGTGAAGCGTGATGCCAACTGCACAAAATGTGGTTTGAGAAAAAATGGCTCGTGTTTTAGAGCCGCGCACGAAATTCCATTGATTTTTTTTTCAATTGATTGTCAAACGATAGCCCATCGGATAAAACATGTTAACTTTGTCGATTCGTCTGTTACAAGATGCCTAGACTTAGCGAAAATGAAAGGAATCGGGCATTAGGAATGGTTGACGCCGACGTCTGCATACGCTGTGTGGCTAGACACTTCCGCTGTCATCCATCAACCATTACCAGACTCTTGGTCCGTGTGCAGCAAACTGGGACGACCAAAGACCGCCCTAGATCCTGACAACCGAGAGTAACGACAAGACGGCAGGACAACTTTATTCGAACGCTGCACCTGAGAAACAGGTTCCTCACTGCATCATTCACTGCAAGACAAGTCAGAGGACGGCACAGGTAAGACGGCTAAACTTTAAGACTTTGGCACTTGTCTGACATTCCAGTGTTTAGATCTGTTAGGTGGTAAGGTTCATTTTGCTTTTTTCAGGCGTACTATCCATCCAGAGACTGTCCGGCGTCGTCTCAAGGAGAGAGAGATCCACGCACGTCGTCCATACAGAGGCCCTATTCTAACATTAAGACATCTCGCACAGCGTCTCCAGTGGGCAAGGCGACATTTAAGGTGGACTCGGAACCAGTGGGCTAACGTCTTGTTCTCGGACGAGTCTAGATTCAATGTGAGCATGGCAGATGGGAGGAAACGTGTTTGGCGTCGACGTGGAGAGCGCTTCGCTGACTGCTGTGTCATGGAGCGTGATCGATGGGGCGGCGGTAGTGTCCTTGTATGGGCTGGTGTGTCCTCTAATCATGGAACAGACTTGGTTGTCCTCCGTCAAGCTGTAAACGCTCAGCGGTATCGCGATAAGGTCCTTCGCCCCGTTGTCCTACCGTTCATGCGATGTTATCTTCCTCACGTTTTCCAGCACGATAACGCGCGATTACATACAGCTAGGCTTACTACAGACTTTTTGTGCATCAATCACGTGAATGTTATTGACTGGCCATCGCTCTCTCCGGATCTTGCTCCGATAGAGCATCTTTGGGATGAATTTGGACGTCGAGTGTATGCACGCCAACCCCCACCAGCTAACGTGAATCAGTTGCAACGTGCACTCGTTCAGGAATGGCAACACATACATCAACAAAAAATTCGGGCTGTCATCCTGTCAATGCGAAGGCGTAGCCAGGCTTGCATTAACTCACAAGGAGGACATACCCGCTACTGAGACATTTGAAAACTTGTTGCGTTTGAGACAATCTCGCACATGCGCAAAGGCTTCGTGCAAACAGGCTAAATTGAATAACACTTAACACTTCATTTGTGTGCGAGTTTATTCTTCGAAATAATTTGATATTGTTCAATAAATGAAATGCAATATGCTTCATGAAATAGTGTTGCGTTTTTAAAGTGGTTGAGTATATAATCTGTAGTATCCACCTACAATCAATTTAGTTATTTCCTTTTTTGTGTGTGTGTTTTTTTTTTTTGTAGATTGGGTCTATAAGCCTATTCCAACAACTAAGAAAAAAGAGAGTCCTCAGATCCAACAGAATCCATCAGTGCATGATTCAGTCATGACATTGAGACGGCACATGCCCGCACCCACAATGCCATTCGTAAATCTTGTGACAGACGTTAATAACAATCAAACAGCGACAAGTCCTACTAGAATTCCTGTCATTTTACAGCCTATCACGTATCAGTATGGTTGCCCAACTATTAGCCGTACGGTGAAGGAAAAACTTGTGGACAAAATCTCGGGTACCACCAACAGAACTGACCATGGTAAACCTATAGGCCTACTGACTGGTCAACCTGTAGATGTAAACACAAACATTCAAATTGCAGAATCTAGTGTTGGTCGAGAACGCCATCCAGTTGCATTTGCTATCGATAGAAATTCTAGTGATAGTCAAGGACAGAGAAAAAACCATGTTGAACAAATAAGACTGGTTGAAATGTTGGCTGCGCCACAAATGTCTGAGGGTAAGTTTGTGTATTTCTTGATAATACCATGCAGTCTGTAAATACACAAGTACCCAGTGCCTAACGCTCGTCTTTTCAATTTAAATGTTGATTGAAAGGTTTGAGCTAACAACACCAACATAACAATGATGAGCGTCAATCAACAATTGGAGCTTAAATTTCACTTTGAAAGCTTTGTTTTAAAGAAGTCCATTATATACCACACTTGTTTCTGTGAGCCATGCTGTAGTATCGTTATATTCTCGATTGATTTATAGTTTTATGTTTTCTGTGGTTTGTTTTTAAGATCGACCAATTGCACCAAAGCCAGTAAATGATGTGAAAGAATCTGAAGTCTCAAAAGGTATACCATCACGAAAAGAATCAGTTTCTCAACCCGCAGTGCTGCTAGAAAATGAAATAAAAATGCCAGTTTCTCTAATCAAAGAAACTGATAGCGAAAAAAAAGACGAAAGTCATGATGTGCAAGAGATCAGAGAAGAAACTGATAAAGGACTGCAAAAAGAACAGGCTGAATGTTTTCTAACGGTTGACAAAGCTGGTGAGAGAGCAGATAGGAATCCTACAGAAATAACATATGACTGTAGCATATTTACAGATTTGGAATCATCAGGTAGTTTAGACAGAGATCGTCATTTTAGCGCCGTGGTATTGCGAAACTTGTTTAAAAAGAAACCATTGCTTACAGGCTAAATAGCGGCAAATAAATAATAATTACAATACTAATAATAATGTAGGTGTTAAAATGCATCTAAATCTAAATCATACCATTCAAAAGTATGAAAAATTGTGAAGATGACAGTCTGTTATTGTATAGTTGGTTCAAGTGTTAGTCACTGGAAGAAAGATGAATGATAAAATCAAGCAAACAGTAAACAAAAGATAGAGTGGGCTGGCAAGTTTTAACCTAGTTTTGAAATGTCTGTGCCAGCCACTAACACTGAGACTGAACATACAATAAGTTGAATAACAGCTTGTCATCTTTGCATGATTTCCAAACCTTTAAATGGTACACTTTAAATTTAAATGCATTTTAACATCGGCTTTGTTTACTTTTGGCAGCTATTGTTGCTTTACTGGACCACTAAATGCTCCATTACAGATTGACTGTTGAATAGTTGAAATCGAACAACATATGGGACAAAACCTACACTGTCAAGACAGAGGATCTTAGTTAAATGGCTTTTTTGGCATCCATGCCCATGGGAAAGGCTTAAAGAGTTGTCTTGACAAAGCTAAATATTTTATCTAATTTGAATGGTGTTTTATGCCGCTTTCAAAATTACAGCAATATGTTTCTAGAGGCTTCTGCTGCAACTTTGTTTAAGGATCAAATGAGTTAAACTACAGTTCTCGTGTACATGTACCAAGGACCATAATGTTTTAACTGGAACCATCCGTAACATGGTTGGAGATCCTGCCTTTGTAATATTACAAGACCATGTTATATGTATTTTTTCATGATCTCCTTTCAATATTTCACGCCCCATTTTACAATGTCTTATCTAGAACGCTATGTCTGTAATATCCTAGGACTTTATTTTGCAATATTTCAGGCCCTTATTTTGGAATGTTTCAGGTTCTTTTTTTTTGTGATACATCTGGACCTTATTTTTGTAACATCTTAGGTCCTTATTTTGTGTTACTATGGTACCTCATTTACTAACATTTTAGGACTTAAGGTGTAATATTTCAGGACATGTTTTGTCTTATTCCATTACTATTTAGTAATATTTCAGGATCCTCCCATACACCTATGTACCTGGAACTACTGGACCCATTTGATCCACTAATGGATTGTGACTTCCTATATTCAGAATTATATCCTGGATGCCTGCATCTAGATGTTACACGGTAAGATTACAATGATTACTTTAATTATTCTCTTTTTCATATTGTACTAATATCATCTAACAAAAGGGATAAGCAGCTGATGCAACAAGTTCGACTAAGACTTCTTCCTATCACAATCCCATAAGCTATATGATTAGTAGTTTTTTTTATATCATCCAACAGGTGGAGAGAGTACTTATATATCAGGATAAGCAGCTGATGCAACAAGTTCGACTAAGACTTCTTCCTATCACAATCCCATAAGCTATATGATTAGTAGTTTTTTTTATATCATCCAACAGGTGGAGAGAGTACTTAGATATCAGCAGCGACGATGAAAACGATCCCCTCAGTCGGTTTCAGGACGATAGTGATGAAGATATCAAAATTAGCCCAGTCCCATTAAAGGAATCTCTGCAACGCTTATGTAATGCGCGTGTTCAGAGGAGTGCAAGCGGCGATGTGATCACCGGTGATGCTATTGTTCCTATAATCGATTCGTCAAGGCCTGCTGAGACTAACTCTTTATCCAACCAGATGATTTCGTGTCTTTACTATCCTGAGAAAGAACGCCTGTGAAAACAATGTGGTAGGAGGAGAAGCTGTTGGTAACAAGCATTTCTCCTCTACCCACAGTGGTTTTTACCCTGAAAAGATCAAATTGCATGATCTTAGACGCTTTATTGTGCCGTCTGCATTTGCTTTCAGTAAAGACGAGTCTAAAACTTTGTAATTGGGTAGATCTATTGAATACCAGAGCTGGATTAACCCGCTTCCTCCCCAGACGGCAACCCTATATTCGTCTTCCAGCAGACCACTATAGAAAACATTGTGGCAAGGGAAGCAGTCTGCTGGTAAGGGGCTATTTTGTGGAAGCTAGAGTCTGTGAGGCCACAAAATTTAATTATAAATATTTAAACAGCTGGTCTTGTTGGAAAAAAACATTCCGTTTCTCTAACAGGGTAACCTGATAATAAACAGATTGGTGTTGCCTTACAAGTTAAAATTCAGTTATGATAACAGAAAATGATCAAGTTCTCGCCACTTAACCCTTTACCACACAAAAAAATTTAACACATGTTCAAAATGAAAGCAATTGCATGCAATATAATCAATGCGACTCCAAAAATTGAATTTCTATCTGATCTACTTTTCTTTTAGTTGTCTGCAAATGCTTTCAAAATAGAGAAGTCCAAAGCTTTTGTCATGTGTTTTTTTTTTTCCCATTAGTCTACTGGACAAATATGACTTTTATTGCTAACATCAACCACCTTTTGAAAACATTTTGGGAAAATAAGCAAATGCTTAGAACAATGGCTTTTATACTGTTGAAAACAGATTTTTTTCCCTTCAAATAATCAGGCTCAGTTTGATTTCGGTGGGTGTAAAACCTGGCTGTAGAGTGATGGGTTAAAAAGGAAAAGGCCATGACAATTTAATTGCAGCTAAACTGGAGAAATTGCTCATGGTGACTAATTTTGCTTTTTTCTTACAATGTTTTCAGATGTTCTTAAATAAAAATGTGATTTATTTTGACTATTCATATTTCTAAAGGACACTTTAACCATTTACCACACAATCCCGACTTTTAACAACCCTGAAGAAGAAGGCTTTTAAAAACCTTCTGGGGAAAGGAGAAAATGCTGTTAACCAGCATTATCTTCTTTTCCAACAATGTTTTCTTCTCTTCCCAAAACAGATTTTAATTTTCCAGCCACACTTACTTTATCATCTGCAAATGCTTTCAATTTGGACCAGTTTAAAATTGGTCGGCTGGTAATGAGTTAACTCTTTACCACATAATCCTGAGTTTTAATGATCCTGAGGAAGAAGCCTTTTGAAAACATTGGGGGAAAAGGAGAAAATGCTGGTAACCAGCATTTTCTCCTTTTCCAACAATGTTTTCTTGTCTTCCCAAAACAAATTTCAATTTTCCAGCCACACTTACTTTATCATCTGCAAATGCTTTCAATTTGGACAGGTCTAAAATTTGTCGGCTGGTAATGAGTTAAAGCAGTCTGCTGCAATTTGGTTACAGAAGGCAATGATTTTCACAAATGTGTTTTGAATTCTGATACAAAATTATGATTAATGGCTGGGAGCATGTAAAGAAATTACTAAACAGTAATTGGATTTCGAAATACATGTTTTACTTATGTATCTTAATTATACATTTAATCTTCAAGTATGAAATGAAAACATGAAATATACAAACAAGGTATGCGTCTGAAAATAAAAAAAATTCAAGGGAGTTTATTCTTGCATGAATTACAAAACCTGAACAAAACTTACCTCCCTTGATTTCAAAAGAACAATTAAGACACAATGAAATATTACATTTAACACAGTGGATCTAATATCAGTCACTTTGGCACATATTATTATCATCATAATAGCTACAATTATTAACATCTAATCCCTCTTCTCCATTATTAAAATCTGTAATGCTACAACTGTAACCCTTCATTTTAGTGGTTACTTGAATACCAATCAAAAACTAACAACCAGCATTGAAGACTAATGTTCCAAGCAAAGGAACTATTTTGTTTTAATTAGTCCTGAAAACATTTTGGGAAAATGAGCAACTGCTTGTGACAATTCCTAGGAAAAGTTGTTTCTGTACAGAAATGGATTAAGTAAATCAGCATTTTGCAACAATCATTCCGAATATAGTGACTACCTCTTAATGACATTGCATTGTATAATTAAGCATCTAATGCAGATCATATATCTGAAAACATCCAAAGTGAGACAGAAACTGAAGACCAACATCAGATTGCACATGATTATTGCTTTGAGAGGTCTGATTAACGTCTACATCTCTGCCTGAATGCATACATCGTCACATAGACCAGGGTAAGTGTTAACACTAAGGACCATGAAGTTGCCAATAACACATACCAGTTTGATAGCAAAATACTCAACATTTTTTTGGTAAATTTTGTATCATTTTCTAGCAATAATATAAAAATTTACATAACAAAGAAGTTATAGCTTTTAATGAGTGACATTTCCCTTCCTAAAGTATTTCCAGGAGGTAACCCACAGGTCAATTCATTTTTTTCCCCCCAATTCTCAGCATCTTAATTTTGGCCAGATATTTATTTTTCTGCAAATCTGTAAACAATTCATCAACTAATTATTTACCTACTGGAACAAATTGCAGAGGACAACTTTGAAGCATCTTTTTTAAGATAGGGATTGCCAAACATGAATAATACATGTGAGAACACTGTGACACAAGGAAACAGTACAAGCAATTTCTCTTCTGGTCACAATCCTTTGAGATTAAGTCTACTGCACACATGAATAATATAAATTATGTAAGAACATTGTAACAAAAGGAAATACTGATCTTTACGAGCAATTTCTCCTCTGGCCACAATGTTGTCAAATTAACCCTTTACCAAACAAAACTGGGTTTTTTACTACCCTGGGAAAGAAAACCTCTGAAAATAATGTAGGAAAAGGAGAAATTGCTTGTAACAAGCAATTCCTCCATTTCCCCACGATGTTTCCTACCCTATCAGAGAACTTCAGCTCATTTGTACCAATTTAAAATTTGCCGTCTGCAAATGCTTTCAATTTAGATGTGTCCAAAATTTGTCATTTGGGAATGGGTAAAGTCTGCTGCAAAGCCCCAAAAGGTTGTCTGCAAAATGGCAATGGGTTGACTTACAGTGTAAGAAAAGCATTAACTCTACCACACAACAAAATTTTAGACTGGTCCAAATTGAAAGCGTCTGCAGATGATAAAATAAATGTGACTAAAAAATTGAAATTTGTTTTGGGAAGGACAGAAAACATTATGAGAAAAGGAGAAAATGCTGGTTACCAGCATTTTCTCCTTTACCCACAATGTTTTTGAAAGGCTTCTTTCACAGGGTCATTAATGGACAGGATTGTGTGGTAAAGGGTTAACATACAGCAAGCAAATTACACTAACTGGAGCTTTCATCAGTCATTGTAGATTATGATTGGACTTCACAAACTGCAGCCTGATCTTAACCCTACACTTTGTGATACTTTTTGAAACATTCCTACCACAAGAGCCTAGACTTTTGCAACAATGGAGTCATTTCTACTGACAGACAATTCTTTGGTTCCAGGGGCAAAAAGACAAAGATGTCAAGGAAACTGTTGACAAAATTTAATGTACAAAGAAAAGAGTTTGACCCTTTACCAAACATTATGCAAATTTAATGATCTTGATGAAAAAGTTTGAAATGATAACATTTATCTTTGACAGGATTGGAAACATTGCCGGACATGAAGAAAATACTGGTTACCAGTGCTTTCCTCTTCTCCCAGTGTTTTCAAAATCCCTGTTTTTTTCAGGGTCGTTAGGATACAGACTTGTTTGGTAAAAGGTTAAACCCAACAAAAATGTCACACTATCATTCTGAAACAATATTTTCACTTTGTTTGAAATATGTTATGATTGCACTTACTGCTATAATTATGAAAAGTTATATCACTGTTTTATTATAGTACTGATAATAAAGAGTATGCAATAATACTAAAGTATTTTATTACCGACTCTTTCTTTAACTCCTTACCACACGACAAAATTTTAGACTCTCTAAGTTGAAGGTTAAACTGAATGGGATTTGTCTCTGACATGGAAGAAAACATTCTTGAAAAAGGGAGAAAATGCTGCAAAAGTCTCCTTCCTCTGGGTTGTTAAAACTGGATTGTTTGGTAGGGAGTTAATAGACGAAAAAATTTCAGACTGATCCATACTGAAGTCATAGATGCAGAAGATTACATAAATGAGGCTTAAATGATGTTGTGAAGGTAAAAAACATTTTGGTAGAGAGAGAAAATACTTCTTTTCAGTGTATTTTCCCTCATCCTAGTGTTTTCAAATCCGTCTTTCTCTGGCCACAAAAAGATGGGATCCTTCAGTAGAGGATAAATAAAATGCCTTTTAGAAAAAGTAGGGGTCTGTCTTAGGTATTTGCTTCATTACTTGTCCCTGATTAACACACTGACTCTTCACCATTCAGGGCCATAAGCTTCATGTCTCTGCTCTCAAGTTCTAATGTCAACTGTTCCACTTCGGCCTCTAATACCTTGTTTTTACGAAACATTTGAACATAATTTAATTGCAACTGTTTCTGATACATGATCACTTTGTTCTTCTCCTCCAACCATTGTTCTTTCTCTTTATCATATTCTTCCTTGTTGACTAGAGTTTCCAATCGAAGCTTATCAAGTTCATCCCGCAGGGCACTTAATTCTTTGTCCTTTTCATAAATCATTGAAGGTTTCAGTGTCTCCATTTCTGGAGTTTTAGCTTTGATGAAGTCTGTTTGAATTTCTTTTTCACAATGACAAAGTGGGATGTCTGGTTCATTGTCAGAACCAGATGTGTTCAACCTTTGTAGGCTTCCAGTAGATAAGTTACTACTTTTTAATTTCTGTTGGTTTTCAATGTTGGCATTAGCTTCATCTAGTTTTGACTGAAGTTTAACTACCTCTTCTGACTTTGAGCTAAGTTTACATTGTAAATTATCCACTTGACTTTGTAATTCACAGACTTCACTAGCAGGTCTCCGACCCTGCCATGTTGCATCGTCCATCTGAGCTTGAAGTCTATTTGTTTCCTCTGCGTAGGCCTCACATTTTTGCACTAAATCTTCCTTATCTGAGATCAGTTTTTCCATGTCTTCTTGCATTGCTTTCTTTTCTTGTTGTAGTTTAAATATTTGTAGGTTCAGCACTTGTTCTGACTTGTATGTCTTTCTTTGAAGAGTTTTCAGTTTGTTTTCATAATCTTCTTTAAGTAATTCGATTTCTCTAATCCAACCATTTTTCTTGTCCTCATACACTTGGAAAATTGCCCTTTCATTTTTATCCATCACATCCCTCAGAGTGTTGATTTCTGCATCTTTCTCTTTCAGTATAGCTTCAAGCTCACCAACTCCACTATCACTTGGTGATGGGGTCTGCCCATAACATTCCATGTGATTGGATGAATTTCTGCTTAAATGGGACACTGGCACCGAATCTGACCTATCAGAGATCCTGTTGCATTCACTAGAGAAGCTGGCTGACCTGAAATGGAAAACAACAAATTGCTATATATGTGTGTACAATGCAAATGATTGGAACTGTCACAAAAAGTGACTTAATACCTCCCAACATTGGCTTTGACAGAATAGACAGATGTTCAGAACTGACAGAATAGACAGATATCCAGAACTATCTTACACAAAAACAATGTTTTGAGTTCATGAGCAGCAAGTTCTTCAGTGCTTAATCCTTTGCCAAAAGACAAAATTTCAGACATATCTACAGTGAAGGGGTTTGCAGACGTAAGGATCGTTTGGTAAAGGCTTAACTTTTCACAAAACTACAAAATTTTAAACTTGTTCAAATTTGCAAACACAAATTAAATTTAGATAAAATAATGGCATCATCTTTAAAGTGGTAGAAAACATTGTTGGAAATGGAGGAAAATGCTCATTTTCTCCTAGTCCCACAATGCTTTCAACAGCCCTTTTCCTCAGGGTTTTAAACCCTTTACCACACAATCCCAAGTTTTAACGATCCTGATAAACAAAGCTTTCGAAAACATTGTGAAAAAAGGGGAGAATGCTGGTAACCAGCATTTTCTCTTTTTCCCACAATGTTTTCTATCCTTTCTCAGCCAAAAGGCATAATTCTAGCGACATTGGAATTGCAGACATTGGAATTGTAGTTTGAAAAAGGGTTAAAATGCAAGATTGCTTGTTGAAAGGTTAACTCTTTACCAAACGACAAAATTTTTGACGAGTCCAAAATGAAAGCCTTTGCAGACGACAAAATAAATGTGACTGAAAAATTGAAACTCATTTGGGGAAGGGTAGAAAACATTGAGGGAAAAGGAGAAAATGCTGGTTACCAGCATTTTCTCCTTTTCCCACAATGTTTTCAGAAGGCTTCTTTTTCAGGGTCGTTAAAACCCAGGATTCTGTGGTAAAAAGTTAAACAAAAACTTTCACAGGAAAGACAGTTGTTCAAAACCTACCACTTATGATACACACAGAAAAGATATAATCTTGATTTCAAGAATAGATCATTCTTCTATGCTCAACCCTTTACCAAAAAATCCGGAGTTTAAACAAACCTGGACAAAAGATTTTTGGTAACATGGTGGGAAAAGGAGAAAATACTGGTAACCTTTCATTAGACGCATCATTTGAGCAACATTGAATTTTTGTGTGTTTTACTGTCTGGTAAATGCTTAAAGGTGTCTTGCAAATTCTAGAGAACAGCTGGGCAAGGTTTCAATTCAATGGCAGCAACATTAAAGGAGTTTGCAAAACCTATGTGCATAACAACAGACACACAATGGATGAACAAGCTGATTCCAGTTTATCCCTGAATCCTGAACCCTTTGCCATACAATCCAAACTTTTAACGAACCTGAAGAAGAAGCTATCTGAAAACATTGTGGAAAAAGGAGAAAATGCTAGTGACCAGCATTTCCTCCTTTTCCCACAATCTTTTCCACCCTATCAATGGCAAACTCCATCATTTGAGCCATATATATAATTATCTGCAAATGCTCACAATTTGGAAAATTCTAGATTTCCCTCATGTGTTAAAGAGTTAAAACAACTTTTGAGGGGGTACAATGAAGTCTAACTAAATGCAATATGTTATGTGTATACAGTTGCTACATGCAAGCACGATTACCCTCAATACTCCATATCCTCTTTATCAGACTACAATAATATAGGTTATTCCAAACTGAAAGCATTTGCAGACACCAAATTAAATGTGGCTCAAATAATAGCATTTGTCATTCAAAGCGTACAAAATATTGTGGGAAAAGGAGAAAATGTTGGAACCAGCATTTTTCCCTTTCCCCACAATGTTTTCAAAAGTCATCTTCAGCATTGACAAAACACAGGATCCTTCAACGAAGGGTGGAGACTGCTGACTTTTACCTACAGAGCAACATGTTGCCTGATTTGTTTAGAAACTTCAAACAAGAGTCTTGTAAACATCATAGCATATCCATCTTCTCTCTTGTTTGGTATAACCTTTTCAACCGGCATCTGGCATGATATAGTTTTCACTCCATGTTGTAAACCATATATCACCTCCGACAGAAATACAACCAAAATTCATGCTTCTACCAAACTAATACATCTTTAACCCATATCCTGCTAAATAACTAAAATGAAATTATCACTTCGACAGTAAAAAGCCAAGTATTGCTATCTCAAAACTGTGTTATAGGGAATAATATCTCCTTATTGGACAGTGGAGATCCAAGATCAGACTGCACGTTCTGTGCAGTCCGATCTTGATCTACACTGTTTGCAAAAGGTCAGTGAGTTGTGCTTAGCAGCCTAAGGGTTAAATAACCCTTACAGTGCAAAGCTTTTCTTAACCCTCTACCACATAATCCCAAGTTTTAACTACCCTAAAAAAAAAATGGCTTATGAAAATATCGTGTCATGTGGCAAAAGGAGAAAATGCTGGTAACCACCATTTTCTCCAATCCCCACATTGTTTCTACCCTCTATGGTACAAATGCAATCATTTATGTCACATTTGTTGTCTGCACATGCTTACCGGTACAATTTGGAACAGTCTAAAATTTTATTTTGTGGCACAGGGTTAAGTTGATTTTATAACAGAAGTAGATCAAGATCAGTCTGCAGAGAACATAGTTAACGCCCGATCAGATGTTTTACTACCCTGAGGAAAAAGGCTTTAGAAAACATCTTGGGAAAAGGAGAAAACAACAAAACAAAAGTGGCCTCCAACAGGAATTGGCTGCTCCACACATGTGACCACTATTTCAGCTTTCACTGTACATGTAACAAACTACAGACACAATAGTTCTTACCTGTCACAATCCATAGTGGATGAGCAGGAGCCATGTGACATGTTTGTGACATTGTGTCCAGTTACCCCATAATCCTGGGATCCATAGCCATCATCGTGGTGGGAGAACTTTCTGGGATGGTCCACATAGCCTTTCTGTGGGGTTACATACTTGGGGTTGGCCACAACAGGTTTGAACGCAATGGGCTTGATAATGCCTCTTCCAGGGGACTGAAAATAAATAAAAAATTACTGAATACTTGATACCTAACCCTTTATCACACAATCCTCTTTCAATGAACCTATGGGAAAAGTCCTTTCAATCTATTTTTTACAATGTCTTCTATGCATTTAACGACAAATTCAATCATTTGAGCCACATTTAATTTGTTGTTTGTCCATGTCTTTCCATATGGGCATATCTAAAATTTTCTCATAATAATATCATGGTAAAGCATTAACCCTTAGAATTACCACATAATCCTGAGTTTTAACCACATCCTGGGAAAGGGACTTTTGAATACATGGTAACCAGCATTTTCTCCTTTTCCAACAATGTTTTCTATCCTTACAAAGAAAAATTTCGGCAACATTTAGTTTGTCATCTGTGAATGCTCTCAAATTTGTGTAGCATTTACTTTGTTGTCTGCAAATGCTTAGAATTTAGACCAGCCTAACATTCTGTTATTTGGTAAAGAGTTAGATGATAAGTTCCTTAGCAGTCCAAAATGTTAACAAATACAGGTACATGCATTTGCAATTATTACTGGACTACCGGTACTTCAATCTAGCTGTGTCAGAGAAAAAAATCAAAATCTATGTTAACTCTGCGCACTAAATAAATAAAATGAACTTTCAAAATCAGGAAAGCACACCAAATAATTGCAATTTCATGGATGTTTTTTGCCAACGTAGTCCATCAGAAAGCAAGTCTAGCTTCAGGGTCAGTGAGATGACCGACTGATCTTCGATCAACATTGTCTACAAATCAACTAGACTTATGTTTAGCGCTCTAAGGGTTAATCAATAAAACCTGGATATAGACAGATCTTGGAAAAAACTGCAATAAGTTGGAACATTTTTCATTCCGAGCTCATGTTTGCCCTTCTTAATGCATTAACTCTTTAAGACATAATCCCGACTTTTAACGACCCTGAGAAAGAAGCCTTTTGAAAACATTGTGGGAAAAGGAGAAAATGCTGGTAACCAGCATTTTCTCCTTTTCCCACAATGTTTTCTACCCTTCACAAAACAAATTCCAAATTTTGAGTCACTTTTATTTTGTCGTATGCAATTGCTTACAATTTGGACAAGTCTAAAATTTTGTCATTTGGTAAAGAGTTAACTCGCCTTATATTAACCCTTTACCACACAGTCCCAAGTTCTAACGACCCGGAAGAAATAGCCTTTAGAAAATCTTGTGGGAAAGGGAGAACATGCTGGTATTCAACATTGTCTCTTCTTCCCATAAGGTTTCCTTTATCATTTTAGAAACATCATTTTTTACTTCATTTTAGTTGCAGGTGCCTTTTATTTGGATAAGTCTAAAATTTCATTGTTTGGTAAATGGTTAACAGCCTGAGTGAGTCTTTTGATAAGGGTTTATTTGGTAGAAATATATCAAAAAAAGAAACTTCTGTATATTTTACATAACTATGATAAAACACATCCCCTAAATATTCATATACAATAATTCCAAATAATACCAGTTCTGTGTTGATGCTTTGGATATTTTGTATACCGTGGCAAGTGACATAATACAAACATTTAAATATAAAAGCAAAGCATGTTTATACTAATGTATGGAAATGATTCCCAAT
This sequence comes from Hippopus hippopus, assembly GCA_946811185.2. Lineage (NCBI taxonomy): Eukaryota > Metazoa > Mollusca > Bivalvia > Cardiida > Cardiidae > Hippopus > Hippopus hippopus. The sequence goes on along the minus strand of OX328106.1, from coordinate 25,007,499 downwards.
GCTTGTAACAAGAATTGTCATTCTAAATAGAAAATGTTACGATGCAAATAGGGTATCCGTAAATTTCCTCTATAAAAAATACACATTTTCAGACAAACCTGTCTAAAATCCACGAAATTCAATGTTTGAGCACAGTTTCTGATATAGCACTCATAATCCATGTCGAAATCAAACTCTGTCTCCGAAAGCATATTTATCCGTATCTTTTATCGAAAATTCATGAAGAAGCATGCAACTTTGAGTCACACACCATGACTGGTATGAAGGTTTGGATAGAGCCAAACTCTCCTGTACACAACAGAATGCAGCAAAAGATTGCATGACCTAACATACTAGTTCACACTCTTAACTTGATCAAAACAATCTGAGAAAAAATATAACCCAGCCAATGAAAAGTTAAAATTCCATCTGTAAAATAGATTAGAAAACATTTTGAGAAAAAGAGAAATTGCTCTTTATGAGCTATTTGTCCATTTCTCTCAGTGTTTTCAAGCATTTGTTGCAGCAAAAAGCACGTATACAAGGGTAAGGGTTCACATTGGTGTTACATGTTTGTGGTATTACTCCAGGTAAACTATAGTTCCCAGGAAAATCGGGAGAGAGAAGAGCAATTAATGGCATCATAACGAGGGAAGCATGTTCACTTTTGTTTACTACATGTCTAGATATTGCTTGCCAAGATTTCAATTTCTATTTCTCTACTCTTTTTAACCATTAGGCTTCTAAGTGTGACTCAATGGCCTTTTGCAGACAGTGTAGATCAAGATCAGACTGCACACAACAAGCAGTCTGATCTTAGATCTACACTGTCCGGTTAGGACATATTCCCCCTCCCCTAAAAAAAAATTAATAACTTAGAAATAACCAAATTCATGTTTTTACAATCAGCTTGAAAGTCTCTTTTAAAATCTTTTTAGCAGGTTAAGCCTGTTAATCCCTTCAGCACCGCATGCAAAATTAAGGGCCATTGCTGACAGCAAGGATCAAAATCAGACAGCACAAAGCTTGCAGTCTGATCATGAATCTCTACCATCCCTCTGTACTTACACACTGTGAAATATGGTTCCAAATATGGTATGATGTCATGATGACGTAACTCACGAGCAAAATATGTATGTATTCATTTGCAATTTGATTGGTTAAAATTTTTCGCAGTAATATTCATCTGTCATTCATAAAAATGTAGTTACTGGCTACTACACTATTATTTGTTTTACTTTGCTTACCGTTTTTTAATAAAATGTCGACAATTGCAATATTTTTTTGTTGAAAGGGGTAAGAAATATAATAAAAAGAATATTATGCTGTAGTAACTTTCCTGGCGCTTGTATTTGCTTCTTGTTGAGGAAGAAAATTTTGACATCTCGTTCAACCTTCTGTCTCAAGCTATATCAAATTTTCTCACGTGGTTCGAATCAAATACATGTCCCAGGAAAGTCACTACAGCATAATATTCTGTATTTATGGCATTACTTTTCCAATACATCTGTTATCTTTAATGTCTCTGTGATAAAGTAGTAAAAACAGAAAAATGCATAAATGACAAATCACCAGATCAAAGCCGCTCTACATTTATGTATGAAAAAGCTGTATTACTAGGTATCATTAGCCAGTGTTACACTTACTCAGCTAACTCTGAGCTCTGTTGGTAAAATACAGGGCTTCAAACCAGAACGTATCTGGTTAGAATCCCCAACCTGACCAATTGTTTTCAGGGATTGATAAAGTCACTATTTCGACCATGTGGGAAAGCAGCTTAAAGGTTTTGTAAGATATTATATATAAATTTCTGGTAAAAGAAACTTTAGGAAGATTTGGATAGGTGCAGTTGCCACCTTAATATCACTGAAATTAGTATTTAATGCCATACAAACAAAAAACACACAAACCATCCCTTGACCAAGTACACCCCTGGTCATCCTGTGGCAAGAAGCTTTAAATAGAATTCTGAGAAAAGGAGAAAATGCTGGTTGGTTACCATCATTCTTTCCTTTTCCCCATATCATGCTTTCCACCCCTCAGAGACAAATCTGATCATTTAAGGCACACTCTATGTCATTCTATGTCATCTGCAAATGAAGCCTACAAATTGTTGTCGGGTAAAGAGTGACCTGTGCATAAAATGTCATTTTCAGTGATTAAAATTGAGCCATGCTCTGTGATATGGGGTATAATCTATCTTAAAAAAGTCCATGTAGGCTGACATGGGTCGAAACTTTTTGCCAGTTGAAAGTTTTTTGAATGTCCCAGGACCATTCTACCTCTTATATTGAGTCCATTGTCTGACTAAATGGATTTGATGGATCATATTTGTGTGATTATTTGCTTGGTATAAAGCATCACAGAATTGCATTAAACCCCCTTCCACCAGGGCATGGCTCCAATACAACAGACTTTCAAATTCGAGGCTAGTTTGTCTAGAAAATCTTCACAACAGAAGTATTAACACAGAAAATCAACAATTTCTCTACAATACATCTGAGCACTAACCATAACCAGAGATTTCTCCATACACAACCCTGTTTTCAAAACCTTTGAGCTGAGCTAAACTTCATACAGGCCAAATCTACATGTATATCGAGCAACAGAAAGGAAAGAAACATTTACTTTTTCAAAACAAAAGCTGCTTTTTCCAACACTGTTTTCAAAAGTGAATTCCTTCATGGGAGTAAAAAGTTTAATATTGTGCGGAAACGGATTTATACTGACATACATCTACATAATCTGTGGAGTAACCACATATAATTCTTCCTCCAATTTTCAAGAGAAACACATGTAGAACTGTTATGTGATACAGCTATCACAATGTTTAGAGTATCATAATAGACAGTTGTGTGAAAATTGGAAAACCTAATGGCTTTGATGTGCTAACTCACTGCCTAACTCGCTGGGTAAGTTATTGTGGTAATTATGCAACAGAGTAGTTTTATGTCACAGGACTACTCTAGATTGAGGGAATGTTGTGTGAAAAGACAGTAATGTTTCTGTTTCTTAACGAAGCCAATGCTCAGGGGTTAATGTAATTTTTGAGGTGAGCCGATTACCATGGGTACCAACAAAATAGGTTATGCTGAAGAACCAGATGAATTTAGATTATGAAAACTGTCATTTATCTGAACCCCTCAACAGTATACCATACTGTCTCTTTTTATCGCCCCCGGGACATTCCATTTTCTGAAAGGGGGGTGATTAATAAAGGTAATATGGCATTTAATTTTCCAAGCACGACGATAACATTACTGTCAGGGTTTTAGTCAGTACCGAGTGAACGCCATTTGAAAAACCCGTTCTGTTGATGCAGAATATCGATTTTACCGCCAATCATCATTCATTTGGACATTAAATAGCATGTACAATTAATGTGAGACATCGGTCTTCCGTATTTTCAATTTCTTTAAGTTTTTTCAAGTTAGTTGACAAATATTGTGTTACTGGAAGTTTATAGCATTATCAGCAGTGTACTAATATTCAGATAGTTAGGTTTTAATGACATCAATTTGTGAAATAATTAAATTAGGATTATGTCAATGCTGTAAGTTTATTCCAGCTGATTTATTTCAACTTCAGCGATGGATTGGTTGTCTGGTAACATAGCCCATTTTTGGTTAGAAAAAAGCTGGAAGAGCGTTAATTTGAGGGGAAGTGATAAGAAGAGACATTACGGTAATCAAAGTGCTGACAGCTGACTGCTATAGAATTCTTGTCTGCTTAAGACTGGCCTGTGAATATATTGTACCTCTCAGATTCTTCAACAGGAAATATTATGTATTAATAGTAAAGGTTGTCATCATCATCACTGCCAATGTTATAATCACAATCATTCATCAAACATAAATGAAATTATTATTGAAACATTTAACTGTTATCCCAGGCTCTGTATCAAAGCTGGTGAGATGAAATTCTACATCTGATAAGGCTAGCAGTATTCCCTTCACCAAACAAACCCCTTGTTTTAACAATCTGAGGAAAGAAGAAGCTGCCTTTTGAAAAACATTGTTGAAAAAGAAAATGCAGGCACTTAGTGGTAAAGTGTAGGACTCGTGACATGGAGGCCTTGGGCTCGAGCCTCACCGGATCCACTGAGTTTTTCGTGGGAGTATCCTTCAGAATGACACTTCAGAGCCCTAGCCTTGTACTGGTGAAACCCCAGGAAACACATAAATATGTGAGCTGTTGCTGTGATGATTATGACTGAAATAATGTTGAAAGTGGCGTAAAACACCACTCAATCAATCAATCCACATTAGCTAGTACTTTCAGTACTTTGATTTTGTCTGGCAGTAGCCCACTGTCGGAAACACTGTATAGAGAAGAGGAATTTCTCCATTCATCTCATTGTTTTAAGAGGAATATAGCCCTTAAACCTAATTTCATATAGATCTAGACAAGGATTTCTATAGATTAATCTGCTGTAAATTTTTCACAAGGAAAATGAGTCAGAAACTACAAAGTCAACTGCATTCTCAGTTGAAGATCAACAAACAGAAACTTTTCATTGCACAAGAGGCAAAAGTTGCCTTTACCAGACCTGCCTAAATTGAATTATTTGCAGATGAAAGGATAAAACTAGTGAAGGACCAAGAGAAAAGGCAATTCACCACCATTTTTTCACTTTGCCAAAATGTTTTCAAAAGCTTTTTTTTCGTCAGGGTGGTTGAAACACAAGATAGTTTCATGATGGGTAAAGCCATAAAACATGCATTTTTCAAGTAGTTGGCCCATTTCCATGTGACAAACAAAGAAGCCAATCTCAGGGAAATGTTTAAAACCAACAGTATTACTCACTTTTGAGGATTACACATGGGATATTAGATAACCCTTCCAGCCCTAGACCCAACTCAACCCTTGCCTTTCAGCTTCTAGAGTCACTTTTTGCTGCCCAGTGTATATTAGATAAAGATCAGGCTGCACAAAATGTGCAGACTAATTGTACATCTACACTGTTGGCTTTGCTTTTTTACATTCTGACCAACAGCAGCATTTAACTCTCTACCACACAGTCCCGACTTTTGACGACCCTGAGGAAGAAGCCTTATGAAAACACTGTGAGGAAAGGAGAAAATGCTGGTAACCAGCATTTTCTCCTTTTCTCACAATGTTTTCTGCTTTATCAAGGAAAAATTGTGTCATTTTTGCCACCTTTAATTTGTCATCTGCAATTGCTTACAATTTGGACAAGTCCAAATTTTTGTCATTTGGTAACAAGTTAAATAGTGGATATTTAGATCTTTTTGTCACAACATAAAATGTCCAAAAAATGGTTTATTTGGCATTCCAAGGGTTAATTCAACAGTTTGTAGGGATTGTGTAGATCAAAATCAGACTGCACAAAATGTGCAGTCTGACCTATTAAGTCGACACAGTTGAATATTTTTGTGAGATAAATGTATAAAGTACCCTTAGCTTTTACACTTTACCAAACAACAAGCCCTATTAAATGTAGCACAAAAGGGAAAAGATGCATTTGCTAGGAGAGAAAATATTGTGGGAAAAGGAGAAAATGCTGGTTACCAGCATTTTCTCCTTTTCCTGCAATGGTTTCAAAAGCCCTCTTCCTAAGGGGCCAAGCCCTGGTAGCTCAGTTGGTAGCGTACAGGACTTGAGAACAGGGGGTCATGGGTTCGATCCCTGGCTCGGCCGATTTCTTTCAGAGGATTGATGATCGTCATTGCGACAGGATTCATTCCTCTCTCACCGCTGATCATTGTTTCGACGATGGTTATGTGGGAAAGCAGCCTGTGGCTTGGAAAGAAAATTGTGCGGAGTACTGGTAAAAGAAACTCCAGGAAAGCATGGATAGGTGCACTGGCCACCGCGATATAACTGAAATAATGTTGAAAAAGGCATTAAACACCATACAATCAATCAATCAATCTTCCTAAGGGTCATTAAAAGTTGGGACGGTGTGGCAAAGGGTTAAGCCAACACAATCATGAGATTGTCTTGAATATTTCCTGGAAATTTTTCATGGAAAGGAGTTGATTGCATAACCACATGGCTCTGCAATCCTGTCTAAATTTTACCAGAACTTTACCAGAAGGCTGGGACTGCACTTTTCTAATTATGCAAATAAGTTATCTGATAATTTAAGCTCTCACTCAGTAGCGCTAAATAAGTGAAAAGACAACCTTGATCAGAACTTAACTCTTTACCAAACAGCAAAAATTTTAGACTTGTCAAAACTGAAAGCATTTTCATATAACAAACTTAATGTGGCTCAAATTACAAAAATTGTCTTTGAAATGACGGAAAATATTGCAGGAAAAGCAGAAAATGCTGATTACCTGCATTTTCTGCTTTTCCCACAATGTTTTCAAAAGCCTTCCGCGCCAGGGTTGTTAAAACTCAGAACTGTGTGGTAAAGGCTTAAGATGCAGGTATGTATTTCAAAGCTGTCTTTTTCAGAATGTCTGGTAAAGAAAGGAAAAGTGTAGATTTTAGATCTATGATCAGACTGCAAGTTCTGTATAGTCTGATCCTGATCAACACTGTCCTCATCAGCACATTCAATCTGGGTAGCGCTACAATGGTTAACGGCACATAGATTTGCCAGTCAAGATAGAAGACGAAGAAAGGTTAACCCCTAAAGTGCCGAATCAACCCAGTAGCTATTTTCATTCTAGAACAACACCCAAAAAGTGCAATTTCATGACTAGGCTTATGTCTATACTGCTTCAGATCAGTGGACAGTGTAGATCAAAGATCAGGTTGCACATTTTGTGCAGCCTGATCTTGATCTACACTGACCGCAATGGCAAATACAGTAGTGAAAGGCACTTTAAGGGTTAAATGATAAAACTGTTTTCCAAATTTGGTAAAAATGTTATCGTTTTTCGCCCATCTTAGATGAACAGAAGATAGCATTCTAGCATGACAAGTGCCCATTTAGGGGCTAATGTCTCCTTTGTTTGCTATGAAAGATACCCTTCATAATCCTATTCGAAACACATCTGTCACTTTACTCTTTACCAGATGACAAAATTTTCGGTCACATGTTTCAGACATTTCTAGAAAACAAATGTGGCTCAAGTGATGGTATTTGTCCTTGAAAGAGTAGAAAACATTTTGGAAAAAGGACAAAAAATCACTAATTACTAACTTACATCTATCCTTCTCTAAAAGTTCATGATAAACTAATTTTAGGGTTATACCATAAGAAACTAGAGCTGTCACTGAATGTGACTTAATACCCCCACCAGCGCTTTGACAGAAACAGGCAATTATTTGTACACAGACGGACACACGGACGGACACACAGACGGACACACGGACGGACACACAGACAGACAGGCTGATTCCAGTATACCCCCAAAAACATTTGTTTTGCGGGGGTATAAAAATGTTGAATCGTCCAAATTCAAGGCATTTGCAGTTTACAAATTTAATATGGTTAAAAAGATGGTATTTACAGTTGAAGGGGTACAAAACATTATGGGAAAAGGAGAAAATTCTAGTTGACAGCATCTTCTCCTCCCACAATGGTTTCAAAATCATTTTATAAAACGTGAAATTTTAAAGGATTAACCCTTTACCATACAACAAAACTTTAGACATGCCCAAATTAGAAGCTTTGACAGACCATAAAATAAATGTAACTGAAAAAAATACAAATTAGCCTTTTGAAGGAAAAAAATCACTGTGGAAAAGGGAGAAAATGAAATAGAAATTAGCCTTTTGAAGGAAAACAAGAGGGCCATGATGGCCCTGTATCGCTCCACTGGCTAATACGTAAAATCCCTACATGCCAAACATTACAATACTTGGCCAATTGGTTTTGAACATAAGACCCCTGAAACAGGACTAAAATTGGTAGCCCTAGTTCATATGGTTAGTAACAAGAAGATTTCTAAAGATTTCACTATATAAGCCCATGTAAAACTTCTGACCCCTCGGGGTGAATCAAATTCCCCCCTAGGGCTATAATTTACGCACTCTTGGTGAAGGGCCTTTAGATATAGCTATATGCGAAATTTGGTAGCCCTACGCTTTATGAATAAGTACAGGGAGATTTCTTAAGTTTTCTCTACATAAGCCCATGTAAAACTTGTGACCCCCGGGGCAGGGCCAATTTTGACCCCAGGGCTATAATTTAAGCACTCTTGGTAGAGACCCACTAGATAAAGCCACATGCAAAATTTGGTAGCCTTAGGCCTTACGGCTAGGTACAGGGAGATTTCTAAAGTTTTCCCTAAATAAGCCCATGTAAAACTTGTGACCCCCGGGTGGGGTCAAATTTGACCCAAGGGCTATAATTTGGGCACTCTTGGTAGAGGCCCACTAGATAAAGCCAAATGCAAAATTTGGTAGCCCTAGGCCCCATGGCTAGGTCAAAGAAGAATTTTAAAGTTCTCCCTATATAAGCCCATGTAAAACTTGTTATATAAGCCCATGTAAAACTTGTTACCCCCGGGCAGGGCCTAATTTGACCCCAGGGCTATAATTTGAACAATCTTGGCAGAGGTCCACTAGATAAAGCTACATGCCAAATTTGGTAGCTCTAGGCCCTATGGCTAGGTAGAAGAGGAATTTTAATGTTCTCCCTAAATAAGCCCATGTAAAACTTGTGACCCCTGGGGCAGGGCCAATTTTGACCCCAGGGCTATAAAGTGAAGAAACTTGGTAGAGGTCCACTAGATAAAGCTACATGCCAAATTTGGTAGCCCTTGGCCTTACGGTTTCAGACAAGAAGATTTTCAAAGATTTTCAAAATTTTTCAGTTTTGTTGCCATGGCAACCAGAGTTTTTGAAGGAATTAAATTCTTTCAAGAAATTCTGAAGAGGACCATGGCAGGATCATTTCTGTGAAGTTTCATCAAAATTGGATGGGTAGTTTCAGAGAAGAAGACGTTTTAAAAAAAAGTTAACGCACGGACGGACGGACGCATGGACGGACGGACGGACGGACGGACGACGGACAACAGGCCATGACATAAGCCCGCTGGCCTTCGGCCAGTGGAGCTAAAAATCACTGTGGGAAAAGGAGAAAATACTGGTGACCAGCATTTTTCTCCCACAATGTTTTTGAAGGGATCCTTCCTCAGGCTCATTAAAACTTGGAATTGTCTGGTAAAGGGTTATGGAAATATAAGAAAGGATAAAAATTCAACCTACCAACGGTATAGATTCATCCCAAAAAACTTCCAATGCAGTATTTATATACAAATGTTTGTCTTCCATAATGTCATTCATTCTTAAAATGTAATTGTGCAACAATCACTAACTTCTTCAGGACTGTCATAATTATTACTCTTTAAAGCAAACTTGAATTTATCTGAGTATCACTTAAAGAAGCTTTCATATATTGTTGATAAGTATTGCCAAAAGCTGTAAGAAAAAGTTTTTTACCTCCCTGCTATAGACAGACAGCTTTTGAAAACTATGTGAAGATAGGAGTAATTATTTGTAACAAGCAATTGTTTCTTTTACCACTTTATTTCCAATTTCATTTCAACACTAGTATCCTTTTCTCCAAATAGTTGTCTTTTGCATAATTTGGAAGGTCTCTTCATAACCATTATGCTATCTATACCTGGTAGACACAAATGATCCATGCCCTGGTAAAAGGTGGTTTCATGCATCTGCATGATGCACTTTACTAAGTAGGCCATCACATTATCATAGAACCCATAAAATCCATTTGTCTAACAAATGCTGAATCATGTAGTAGAACAGTCCTTTGACATGCAGAAAACTGACCTACAGCAAAAAGTTTTGACCAAGGTCACACTGCGGGCACTGCGCAAGGTCGACACAGATGCATTAAACCCCCTTTCCATCACATGGCTCCCAATATTTCAATTTGCCTCCTAAAGCATCTGAAAGGAGATGTCTACTGAACAAAGCATTTGAAAGAAATAATAAGAACTTCTCGTATGATATGTAAATTCAAATGTGGCAACTGCTACAAGCAATTGCTCTGTTTGCCCAATTTTCGATAATATTTTCTGCCTATAGAGTGATCACAATGCTAATGAAGAGGATGAAAACTTAAAATCCTGTCATCAAACTTTTCATGAATCCTGAATTAAATGCACGTCACTAATCCAAGTAAATTAATTTTATGTTTCCACATGCCAACGACATTATGTACAGATGAAGTCCATTCCTAAAAGTACAATATTTCCAACACAGCTCAATATAACTGAATTATCCCTTTATCACACAATCCCCAGTTTTAACAACCCTGAACAAGAAGGCTTTTGAAAACACTGTGGGAAAATGAGCAAATGCTAGTAACCAGTAATTTTTCCTTTTCCCACAATGTTTTCTACCCTAACACAGACAGAAATCATCTTTATAGCTATGCTTATTTTGTCGGCTGCAAATGCTTTCAGTTTGGTCAAGTCCAAAATTTTGTTGTTTAGAAAAGTCATACATTTACCAAAAACTTCATGATGATCAAATAGCCCACAGAAATATTTGTAGTTTTCCTCCTCCAGAATAAATTGAAAAGTAAAAAAACACACAAAGAGACCCTAACAAACACATCCGAGGGCTTCCTGCCTTCCCACAATTTCTATAAAACATGTTCACACAAAGAAGCACTTTTCCATCCCAGACAATCCATCACCAGCCTGGTGACCCAGTTAATTTTGCGTCACTGTCAAAAAATATGGAAAAACTCCAGTCTTCATAAAGCTGACTCCAAAGTATCCCCCTGACAACCACAGAGAGAAGGCCAAGCTGTGTTTTTACTGCCCCGCCTTCTCTAGGTCTTGTGCTTTGTATGGCACTTAACCCTTAGGCTGCTAAGCTCGACTTGCTAACCCATTGTGGACAGTGTAGATCAAGATCAGACTGCACAGAATGTGCAGTCTGATCTTAGATCTACACTGTCCAATAAAGAGATTTTTTTATAAAAAAAAAATAAAGTTGAAATAGCATCATTCGGGTTTTCCTATCGGCTTATTTAGCAGGATAAGGGTTAATACTTAACTAGACAACATTTTAGACTTGTCCATATTGAAAACATTAATTTTGCAGATTAATAATAAACATGGCTAAAATTAAGAGATTTGTCTGTAGAAAATGGGGGTATGCCGATGCCTAGCATTTTCTCTGTTTCCCTCAATGTTTTCAAAACCCTTTCTTTGCAGGCTTGTTAACTCTTTATCAAACAAAAATGACAAAACCTTAGCCTTCTCCAAATTGAAAGAATTTGCAGAAGTAACATAAATGCAGCTCAAAACATGAAATCTGTCCTTCGAAACGTAGAGAACATTGTGGGAATAAGAGAAAATGATGTTTACCATCATTTTCTCCTTTTCCCACAATGTTTTCAAAATTCTTCTTCAAGATCATCGAATGAAGGGTTAAAATACAGGGATTGTTCAGTGAAGTGTTAATACTTAAACAAACAGTCTCTTGGTTTATGACCCTGAAGCAAACGGTTTTGAAAGCATTGCAGGCAAAGGAGAAAAAACATAGCTCTTTCCCCTCCCACCACAATGTTTATTGTTCTTTCTGGAAATGAATCCCATCATTTTTGTCATATCTATTTTATTGTCTGCTCTATTACCAATTTCAACATGACAAAGGGTGAAATTTTGCCTGCTGGTAAAGATGACAGCTCTTAAAGCACCTTTCACAACTGCACAAAATGTGCAGCCTGATCCTTAATCTGCACTGTCCACTTTGAAGACAAAAGCAAACATGAAAATGTAATTACCAGTACATGTATTTGGGTCTTATTTCGATCAGGACTGAAAATGTTTGTTGGGTTTATTCTGGGCTTTAAGGGTTAACCCCGTATCTCTTTCCTGATAAGCTTCTTGCTCATCTTCATTATCTACTGCAGAGTAGTTTCCCTTATCAGGAGTGTTTTAACCCATTACCGCACACAACAAAATCTTAGACATGTCCAAATTGAAAGCTAAATGTGACACAAAATATTGTTGTTTTTTTGTAGGGTAGCATTTTCTCCTCTTACCACTATGGTTTCAAAGGGCTTCTTCATCAGGGTTGTTGAAACTCAGGACTGTGTGGTAAAGGGCTAATTAACCTAGTATACAGCTATTTTATTACAGAACATGTCATTTATTTCCCATAATATAATAATACCCCATTTTCCTACAAATTAGAACTACTCATATCAAACTCATCCATAAAAAAAAGCTTTATTTAGGTTGAAAATCTCCTTCCTGACATTGAGAAGAAAAGCTTTTACCTGGCACAGATCTGAAACTTAATTTGGTGCATATGGGTTTTTTTTAACCCTTATCTACACTGCAACCTGAAAAGTGTTTATTTAAGAGAAAACTGTGTCCAGTTCACAAGCAAGCTTCAAGATGACTACATGCTACCAAAATATTGTTGCTTTAACTGTTGCTTTACTTGCAAAGGAACAAAATTATTACTGCAAAAGATGGGTTATGCCCCTTCAGAATAAGAGCAATGGCTAAATATCGAGCAAATGATAGAAAATAGACATTGTAATTAGCCAAAAGCTACTCATTCAAAAACATGTGTTGTGTGTCATATAAATTTTCTCCAGAGAGAGCAATTATTCCTTTTACACACGGCCATATCAGAGCAAACTGAAAAGATATGTAGCAGATGGCCAATAATACAATATGGCCTCTATGGAATTGTCCTGTGAAACCTTGTTGATACCAATTTAACCCTGACAATGTGAAATGAATGAGAAATGGATACTTCAGTCAATTAAAAGCCAAGCCTGTTTTTTTTTTTCACTGCATGAAAAGACCGTGACAATTAAAGATCAGACTGCATGTGCCCTTAATTCTGATCATAAACTACGGAATCTGTAAAACCAGCCTTTGACCTTCTTTTTTGGAAAAATCAAATACAGTTGCAGATGCATCAAAGTCTAACACAACATGAGGCCAACAGCGGAATGAAACCCTTGAATCTCTGAATGCTAATGAAGTTGTTATAAATGTACAGAGCATAGATCAAGATCAGACTGTACAGAATGTGCAGTCTGTTCTTCAGTCTACACTGTCCACTTCTTTGCCAGGTAATCTGGTAAAAACTGCCTTGAAATGGCAATATTTGCACATTTAGTACTGATATGAGAAAGTATATTTTATCTATTTAGCACTATGGATTAATCCTTACAGTACTGGATTAATAAAACACTGGCCTTTTCACCTCGGGAAGACAGCGGAAATATTGTTACTTTTTTTTTGTTTTGGCTAGACTTTGTATAGTTATACACGTTATAGTAAGTATATATCGAAGATCAGACGACTCTATAACTTCTCTACAGCCTAATCTTGATACTCACTTTTAGCAAGAACATTATAAGCTGGTTCTAGCACTTCAGGGGTAAAGTTACCAGGAAGCAGTAGTTGGAGCCAGTGTACCATGTGACTTGTATCATGTGACTCACTGATTACAAAGATAAGCTCAAATGTCAAGCAGATTACATCTATCACAGCGTTTTTACATCACCAGACATTTTTTCATGAAAAATTTAAGGGTTTTTATCAATTTAACTAAAATATGGACCCAATTATCCTGCCAAAATGATATTAAACCATACACAGAGAAGCCAAAATCAGACAAAGATCAGAGTTTACAAAAATAAATTAATGGCCATATATAGCAGAATTATAAGGAGTTAACTAAATTTTCCCCCAAAAAATACCATGCTATATGACCCTGAGGAAGAAGGCTTTTGATAACATTGTGGGAAATGGAGAATTTGTTGAGGAATCCTTTTGAAAATAATGTTGAAAAAGAACAAAATGTTGTCAACCAAATGGTTTCAGTATCGACCAATGTAAAATATTGATGCTTGCTAAAGAGTTAGTGCTTTATCAAACAACAAATTTAAGACTGGTCCATATTGAAACATTTTAGTTACCAGAATGTTCTCTTTTTCTCACATTTGCAGATTGCAAAATTTAATGAAATGTGGCTGAAACAATGGGATTATCTTTGATAGAATTGAAAACATTGTAGGAAAAAGAAGGAAAATACTGGTTACCAGCATTTTCTTATTTCCCAGTTTTTTCAAGATCCTTCCTCCATGTAGTCTTAAATCACAAGATTGTATGGAAAAACAGTTAAATAAATGCAAGGACACCGCGGTATCTAGTAACAAAGGCAATGTCCATAAATGGCTTCTAAATGACATGGTGAGAAACAATGTATAGGGCAATGCCACAAATGGACAATTAATGACCACCTTAACCCTTTAATACACAACCCGAGTTATAATGACCCTGAAATAGACAGCCTTTGAAAACATTAATGGAAGGAGAAAATGCTTAGGGTTACCAGCATTTTCTCCTTTTCCCACAATGTCTTCTACCCTATCCAATACAAAGTCCACCATTTGAACCACATTTAAATGGTTGTCTCCAAGAACTTTTCATTAAAATGCTGCCAAGTCTACAATTCTGTCATGTCGTAAAGAGTTAAAGGTCCATAAACAGCATTAGTGTCACACCAGTTTGACCATTTATCCTGATTTTCTCTCCTTTTATAATCACCATTCTTATGCCTATGCCAATAAAAGTTGCCAAATTTGCATAACTGGAGTTTAGATTTTGATAAGCTACCTAGCAACAAATTTAACCTGGGTCCAGTTATTCACCAACCATTCTTTGTTGGATTCTTAGTCTCATTCCACATTTAGAAAGTAATGCAACTTCTGATTGGCTAACCCTAACCCTGACTGGTACCAGTGTTACTTTCAAATTTAGACAGCCACTTAACTCTTTACCAAACAACAAAAATGTAGACTTTTCAAATTGAAAGCATTCACAGACAAGTTAAATGTGACTCAAATGACAAGTTAAATGTGACTTCTGCTATTGATGGGATAGAAAACATTGTGGGAAAAGGAGAAAATGCTGGTTACCAGCATTTTCTGCTTTTCTCACAATGTTTTCAAAAGGCTTCTTCCTCAGGGTCGTTAAAACTCGGGATAGTGTGGTAAAGGGTTAAGAGTCTTGAACCAGGAACTTCTGAAAATATTGTCTGAATAAAACTGAAAGTTTATGGTGAATATTCAGGCTATGTAAAGGTGTCAATAAAAAAAAAATTCATTTGCCAACTTCCATGACTGTCATGTCATGAATAAAGTCCAAAAACTATATTGCCATCATGGAAATTTTGAAAATTAATCATACTTTTTTTTTTTTAATATTTTGACATTCCTGGTTCTTTTTGTCCATCAAGCAGATATGTTTGATAAGCTGTCTGTTATCGAAACAGGGTTGAAAGGACAGGGGTACGTAACTCTTCACCAGAACAAAATTGAACTTCTCCATATTAAAAGCATTTCTGGTCAACAATGTGTATGGCTAATATGTGATAGAATTCATCTTTGAAAGGGTAGAAAGCATTGTAGGAAAAGGACAAAATGCTGGTTGCCAGTATTTTCTCCTTTTCTTACAATGTTATACTAAAAGCTTTCTTGGTAATGGCTGCAAAACCATTTGGCATATTTGTAAAGGGCTCAAAAAAAGCTTCCCTTTTAGGGGTCAATGGCAGGGTCAAGTCACTGTCAATCATTAGAGAACTGAAGGTGTGTTTTTCCAATCCATATCATAATAAACACTTCATTGTAATAAATACTCATGTGAATTTTTATCATCCCTATCATAAAGAAACCCTTCTTATCCCAGTCCTTTTTAACACTATTTAAGTCCAACCAAAAAATGTTACTAATTCCATCAATGACAAACAGGGGAAGGGAATTTTAGGGAAAATATTGGTTTTTAACCATATGGTAAACACTGAAGAAAAAGAAGGAAATACTTGTTACAATATTTGTCCTAAAGTGCCAATCCAAGATCCTATTGCACAACCTAGGCAATATGATCCCAGTCTACACTGTTAGCAAAAACACCCTAAATATTTTCCAGACGGTAAGAGTCGGCCTCTAGAGTGCCAATGTCAGGTTTTCAGTCTATGAATAAGTCTCCAATAATTGCAATTTCATAGTTGCTTTTGTCTATGGTGTTTAAGCTAAGCAGACAGTATAGATCAAAGATCAGACTGCATGTTTTATGCAGTCTGATCTTGATCTACACTGGCCACAAAGGCAACTATAATAATGGAAGGCCCTTTGTGGGTTAATAAAATTGGGGAAAACTTCATGTCGAAAGTGCTTAAAAATTTGTAATTTCACACATTGTTCATAATTCATTCAGCTGTAAAAAATTCATCAATATTTCAGTAATATGAGGCATGATAATGATCAACTAGTGAACATTACCAGACCTAATCTGTATCAAATCTGATAATTATTGATTAAAAGAATCTATTAATTTGCCATACTAGCTTTACTTTTTCCCAGTACAAAAAATAACCCTTAAAGTCTCAATAGTGGCCAAACAATCAATGCAGGTGTTAAAATGCATTTAAATTTTTAAAACTCTTTACCAAACAACAAAATATTTAACTTGTCCAAAATTGAAAGCATTTCCATACGAAAAAATAAATGTGACTCAAAATCTGAAATTTTCCTTGGTAGGGTAGAAAGCATTGTGGGAAAAGGAGAAAATGCTGGTTAACAGCATTTTCTCCTTTTCCCACAATGTTTTCAAAAGGCCTTTTCCTTAGGGTCGGTAAAAGTCGTGATTGTGTGGTAAAGAGTTAAATCATACCATTTATAAGTATGGAAATTATTGTGAAGACGACAATCTGTTATTATGTGGTCTAGCCAACTGTTAGTCGCTGGCAGAAAAATCAGGCAAAAAGTAGTGACCTGGCAGGTTTTAACCTAGTTTCAAAATCAATTTCTCTGCCAGGGACTAACACTAGAACCAACTCTATAATAACATATTGTCATCTTCACAATAATTTCCATACTTTTAAATGGTATGATTTAAATTTAAATGCATTTTAACACCCGCTTTGCTTACAATTGGCAGCTATTGTTACTTTAAACAAAACTTCAATTTATAAATTGTATCAAGGTTGTTTTGTAACAAAATAGTGGATGTTGTAGATCTATCCATGATCAGTGTGCACATTCAGTAGACTGTCTTCACTGTTTACAAAAGCAACTACAGACAGGTTCAGCACCTATCCAAATTAAAAGCATTTTGTAGACGACAAATTCATAGTGGCTCAAATGACTCAATTTTTTTTTCTTTGATAGGGTAAAAAATTTTGTGGGAAAAGGAGAAAATGCTGATTACCAGCATTTTCTCCTTTTCCCACAATGTTTTCAAAAGGCTTCTTCCTCAGCGTCGTTAAAAGTCGTCATTGTGTGGTAGAGGGTTAAAGGGTTACAGAAACTTCAACAGCTTGTGTACTAGATACAGATAGGGGGACATCTTGGGTTGCAATCAGTATAACCATCTTTGTTCTTGACTTCAACCTAGGTTGTATTAGTTGGTATTGTCTTCATGACAGTCAGTTCTATATAACCAACGTCATTATTAGGCTCGAAAGGTTAGATCAGGGCATGTATTCATCAACCATTCCTAAGAACAGTCTTTGTCTAATTCTCAAAGATTTTCTAAATTTGAATGTAACACACCTTCTGACTGGCTAAACCATTTGGTTTAGTTTAAACATATTTATTTTACATCGATTGAGGAGAAACAAGTTCTTACAACGTGTACTAATCTCTCTTGATTCTGCTTCCACCAATCTCGCCGAATGTATGGGCCAATCCCTAAGTTGACACCCGCTCCCGGGTATCGAACTCAGGACTTTATGGTTACGTTCTTTAAAGAATGGTTGGTGAATATGACCAAGAATTTCTCCGAAAACATGGGAAAATTTCCGAAGAATATAAGTTATAACATTCATTGATCTTACAGATTGTCTTCTGTGGAAATAATGCTGTGAGTTCACACGGATTCATACAGCTATAATAACCAATATAACAATCAATAGAATTTAATCAGCATACACTAATTAGAAATGTGAGACTGCTATAAGATTAAGTGAGGTGTAAATAACTGGAAAATTACACCTTCTACTTTAGTAACTATTTTTTTATGATACAATATAACTTTTTCACACACCCATAACCAACAGTCTTGCTCTTTTTGGTAAATAAAATATCTCATGAGAAAACCTTTCATTTTCATTCCCAATCATTAAATTTTTTAACCTTAAACCCTTTACAAAATGAGAAAATTTTAGACTTGTGTAAGTTGAAAGCATTTGCAGACAATAAATTAAAATGCAACTAGAAAACTAAAATATTTCTTTGGCAGGGAAGAAAACATTGTAGGAAAAGGAGACAATTTGAGGCCAGTCATTTGACAGGATGAAACATTGTCTCAGCCTGCCATTTGGATGGCAGCAGCATGAAGTTTTAAGTTCCAAAAAACAGCAAAATGATTGCTGATCTTATATCATGACTGACTGTATTGGAGTTTAACACCCTTTTAACAGCTTAGGTCATATCACTTACACATGTGTTTCCTGGTTTTCTTACACACTAACTCAACTTTCTTTCCAAGTCACCGACAATGTTTTTCAACATGCATCAGAGGTGAGAGGTGAAAAATTGCCAGAAAGAAAGTTTGCCTCAACCCAAGGTATTGAACTCACAACCACCAGGTCATGAGTCAGATATGCTAACCAATGAGCTACCCAGGCCAGTTTTATGTTATGAGGATCAAATCATTATCCACTATATCATTTATAAAGGGCCTTCAAGATTAACGGCCTTATCCTGCTAAATAACTAACATGAAACATTCAAGCCGATAGTAAAATCCTACTCATTATTATTTCAAAGTTGTTTTCGGGTGAAAGGTATCTCCTCATCAGACTGTGTAGATCCAAGATCAGACTGCACGTTCTGTGCAGTCTGATCTTGATCTACACTGTCCGCAAAAGGTCAGTGAGTCGTGCTTAGCAGCCTAAGGGTTAAGTCTATTTAGAGTTGTCCACTTTGAGAGGAATCCCAAGAGAAAAAATTCAATATACATTTAGTTCAAATGACCGATTGATTTCCTGCTTTAAAGGCTACAAGTTCCATTGGAAACAGAGAAAATGCTGGTTACTGGTATTTTCTCCCATTCTAATGAAGTTTTCCAAAAGCATTCATAGGACTGTTTGATAAACACTTCACAACATCATTCCAAATCATCTTCTGTACCTTCAACCCTCTTTCAGACAGATCTACACTATACTAAAAAAAGAACTGAACTGTTACAGCTGTTCCAGAGAAATTGTGTTCTATTGATGACACAGGATAGGACTGATGGCTCTGCTATCCTCATTACTGTCCAAGACCACATTAATTAGCAGTGATGTATTAGAATATAGCCTGTATACAGATAGGCATGGTATTATGCTCCTTCCCTGTTTGATTGCTGCTTTCCACCACTTTCGACTATTTTGCAGACCAGTCATGTACCAGGGCAATAGCTCATTTAAGCTCTTACCAAACAAACACGACTTTTAACGACCCTGGGGAAGAAGGCTTTTGAAAATATGGTTGGAAAAGGAGAAAATGCTGGAATTTTCTCCTTTTGGCACAATATTTTCTACCCTATCAAGGACTACTTTCGTCATATTAGCCACCTTTATTTTGTTGTCTGCAATTGCTTTCAATTTGGACATGTCCAAAATTTTATCGTTTGGTAGAGTTAAACCTTTACCAAACAATCCCTGATTTTCCAGACCAAGGGAAAGAAGGCTTTTGAAAACATTGTGGGAAAAGGAGAAAATGCTGGTAACCAGCATTTTCTCCTTTTTCCATAATGTTTACTGCTCTATCACAGAGCTTAAGCTCATTTGAACACTAGTATTGAATTTGTTGTCAGCAGATGTTTTGAATTTGAAAAAGTCTAAAATTTGTTGTTAAGGAAAGGGTTAAACCTTTACCAAACAATCCTTATTTTCTTATTCTGAGGAAGAAGGTTTTTGAAAGCCATCATGTGAAAAGGAGAAAATGCTGATAACCAGCATTTTCTCTTTTTCCCAAAATGTTTCAATTCTTTCAGAGACATTCAATTTATTGTTGGCTAACTAATGCTTTCAACATGGATTAGTCTAAAATTTGTGTAATGACCCTTTACCAGACTGAAGAATTCTGAATGCCTTTAACTCTTTACCAAACAACAAAATTTTAGACTTGACAAAATTGAAAGGATCAGCAGACGACAAATGAAATGTTGCTAAAATGATTATTTATGTCTTTGACAAGGTTGAAAACATTGTGGGAAAAGGAGAAAATGCTGGTTAACAGCATTTTCTCCTTTTCCAGCAATATTTTCAAAAATGTTCTTTTACAGGGTCATTAAAAGACGGGACTGTGTGGTAAAGGGTTAACCAGCATTTCACCCATGTCTCACAATGTTTTCAATTGGATTGGTTGGTAAAGGGACACAGATGTATAAAATCTTTCCATGTTTCACCATGCCTACACTGGGCTCTGTAAAGCCTTGCCAATGGTCATCTTCCAACAAATCTACAAACAAAGGCCTGTAGGAGTAAATGTTAAAAGTCAAGGGAAATTTTCACAGCTGAAACAGAAGCCTGATTCTGTGTACCATATTGTACTGTGACCATAGGATAAATATTACCATAAACCACCTGCTTCTGATTATTTTCAATGATCCTGTAGGACAATATTGATATAAAGCTTCAAAGTCCATAAAGGGGATACCAATAACGGATTATCCCTTTATTTAGGATGTATATTTTTGTTTGATAGTTGGTATGATGTTAAACGTCCTTTTTTAAATTTATTTCAGTTACATTGTGTTGGCCAGTACAACTATCCTTGCCTTCCTGGAGTTTCCTTTACCAGTAATTTGCACAATATTCTTTCCAAGCCACTGGCTGCTTTCACACATAACCATTGTCAAAATAATTATTAGCAGTGAGAGAGCAATGTGGAAATTACTATAATCAAAACTCGGAAAAAAATTGACTGAGCTGGGGATTTGCACCAGCTGATGAAATTTTAGACTTTTCACAACATCCAGGCAACTGCAGACAATTAATCAAATGTGGTTCAAAAGATGGAATTTGTCTTTGAAAGGATAGAAAATGTTGTTGGAAAAGGAGTATATGCTGGTTACCAGCAGTTTTGCCTTCTCCCACAATGTTTTCAAAAGCCTATATCTTCAAGGATTATTCATTAGAGGGTTACAAAATGTTAACCCTTAAGCTGCTAAGCGCGACCCACTGACCTGTTGCGGACAGTATAGATCAAGATCAGACTGCACAGAATGTGCAGTCTGATCTCTGATCTACACTGTCCGATACGGAGGTATTATTCCCCCAAAAATAACTTTGAAATAGCAATATTTGTGGTTTTACTATCGAATTGAAAATTTCATTTTAGTTATTTAGCAGGATAAGGGTTAAAACGTTTGAAAAGGCTGACTACTACCAACTGCACAGGAATCTTTCCAACTGCAACAAACCTGATCTAAAAAGTATTGATGCCAAAGAAGATATTGCTCATGAACACTAGAAAGTATTGTGGGGATAAGGTCAATTTTTTGTAACAAGCAATTATTGGTCCTTTTCCAATCTTTATGAAACATATTGTATGGCTGCTAGGATCGCATTTATAACAAATCATGATCCCTAATGGCTGGTGTGTGAGGTATTATACTTTTATAGTAATAAGTTAATTCTTTACCAGATGACACTAATGCATTTTGAAAGCATCTGCAGATGACAAAGTAAATGTGCCTCAAATAATTGGATTTGTCCTTCAAAGTGTTGAAAACTACAGAGAAAAGGAAAAAATGCTGGTAACCAGCATTTTACTCCTTTATACAAAATGTTTTCAAATGCTTCAGGATTTTCAAAACATGTGAATTTTATATACAGGGTATCATTATGTAAAAACAAAAAGAAAATAGCTTACCATCAATAAATGTTCAGAAGAGAGCAAGGCTGTCAAATTTTCATAAAGATGAGTATCATCCATTGTGCACTATATAAGAATTGCACTGTATCACAAAGCTTACGATTAATCATGTAATGTTTCCTCAGCTTTCTCTATACAATGTCTGTTCATTATACATGTAGGTTTACTTTGGATGTCAATTGTGACAGAAACTCCATTTCAGTGTAAATGCACACAAATGATATCAACTCTCCTGCACAGGCAATCTCTCCATTTTACACTATGGTGTTGTAACAAGGTTGTAATGGCAATGGCATTGTCCTAAAATCTAAGTCTATCACAAACATTAAACATGGTAGTACCATCAGTCTCTTCTTTTCAATTCATGCTTTAAATCAGTAATGTCTCTTTTTATGCCACAATCATTTTATACATATAAATATGATAAATGCCATTCATTGCCCATACATACTTCATAAGATATATACAAAGCTGTCTGTTTGAAAATTATTACTATAGCAGAAAATTATTCCACACTTATAATTATATTTCTTTTTTTGTATTACAGAAAGCTGGAATCACTCATTTCCAAGGACAAATCCACTATTTACTCAAAGCTAACAACACAAAAGTGCAAAATTCCCACAAATAGAAACCAAATCTAGTACCCCAGAATATGTAATGTCCAATACTATTGAACAAAAATCCCCTTTTACTTCATACAAGCACAATTTACAGCATCCACAGCAGAATTATGAAATCAGTGAAAACAATGTGAGACATGAACCAGAAAAATAGTGCTATTTTGAAAATCTTTTCTCCTTGTTAAAATATCACGTTGACCATTATGTGTATAAAACCAGATTATTCCTAATGAACTTTTTCTTCTGTATGGCTCTCTAAGGTATCAGCATGTTGAATGAGTCATAAAAGCCCATTAACCCTTTACCAGTCTTTTAACAACCCTGGGGAAAAAGCCTTTAGAATACATTGAAGGAAAAGGATAAAATGCTGGTAACCAGCATTTTCTCCTTTTCCCACAGTGTTTTCTACCCTTTCAAAGACAAATTTCATCATTTGAGTCATATTTGAATTGTCCTCTGCAAATACTGTCAATTTTGTTAAGTCTACATATTTTTTATGTGGTAAAGAGTTAACCCTTTACCAGATGTCAAAAATTTTGACTTGCCCTTATTGACATTTGACAGCAGTTCAAATGATAAGCTACATGTAAATAGAAATCAAATGATAGAACTTGTCTGTGATGGGGTAAAAAACATTGTGCATTAAGGAGAAAATGCTTGTTACCAGCATTTTCTTTTTTTCCAAACATTTTTTCAGGATACTGTACCTCAGAGTAGTGGTATAAAGTGGTACAGGTTTATCCTGAGATAAAAGGCATTTCTAAGAAAACATTGTGGAAAAAAAAGAAAATGCTGGTTACCAGAATTTTCTTCTTTTTTCCACAATGATTTCTACACTTTGAAGACAAATCATTATTCTAAGTCACATTTCATTTGTCATAGCAAACATTTCTAATAATATACAAGTCCAAAATTTTGTCACCAAGTTCAGGCTCAAGAAGTAAATGGCAGATTCCAGAAATAACTCTCCTTGTGGGCTATCAAACCTGGTGTAACACTATTAATTAAATCAGGTAACCCCTATAAACCAATCAGGTTTTCCATGAAGCTATACAACAGCTTAGATCTGACAGGCTACAAAATTTAGCCTTCATCGAAAATCAATGTCCCCAATAATTCAGGTAGAATGAGAATGAGTGTCATAAAAATATCTGAGCACCAGCGCTGACCTATTCCCTTTGTCATCTGCTCTAACTTTTTACTGAACAACAACTTTTGATGTGACCAAATTAACCCGTTACCAAACAATCACGACTTTAAACGAACCTGAGAAAGAAGCCTTTTGAGAACACTGTTGGTAAAGGAGAAAATGCTGGTAACCAGCGTTTTCTCCTTTTCCCACAATGTTTCTTCCTTATCAAGGACTACTTTTGTCATTTGAGCCACCTTTATTTTGTCGTCTGCAAATGCTTCCAACTTGGACAATTTCCAAAATTTTGTCATTTGGTAAATAGTTGAAATTGTATACAGATGACCAAATATATGTAACCCAAAAGACGAATTATCTTTGGATGGGTAGGAAACATGGTGGGGAGAGGAGAAAATGCTGATACCCACAATGTTTTCAAAAGCATTCCTCTTCAGGGTTGTTAAATTGATTGATTTTATGGTGTTTAATGCCTTTTGCAACATTATTTCTGTTACTTAGCGTGGCCAGTGCTCCTATCCATGCTTTCCTGGAGTTTCTTTTACCAGTACTCCGCATGATATTCTTTCCAAGCCACTGGCTGCTTTCCCACATAACCATCGTCAAAACAATGGTCAGCCGTGGGAGAGCAATGAACCCTGTCAAAATGAGTAGATCATCAATCCTCGGAAAGAAATAGGTTGAGCCGGTAATCAAACCAGTGATCCCATGTTCTCAAGTCCTGTACACTACAGACTGAGCTACCAGGGCTCGGCACAGGGTTGTTAACCCTTAGGCTACTACGCGTCACAGACTCAAAGACATTTTACGGACAAAAACGTGAACAGACAGAACGTGCAGTCTAATCCTGGATCTAAATTGTCCAAAAATGAGATATCTTTCTCCCAAAAAGTACCTTTGAAATAGCAAACTTCAGTTTTTACTATTGGCTTAAAAGTTTCATTTCACTTATTTAGCAGAATATGTGTAAAGGGCTAACAACTCTCCCCTAGACAATAAAAATTAAAACCCCTTTCATACTGAAAGAATTTGTAGCCAACAAAATGAATGCTTTTCAATGATGAGAAGTTTTACTTATAAGAGAAGGAAATAATGTGGAAGAGGAGAAAATACTGATTACTCCAGGCATTTTCTCCATTTTCCATGATGTCTATGAAAGCTATATTCCTAAGAGTCATTAAAACACAGGATTTTATTATTATGGGATTAATGCAAAAATTACGTGCTTTCAAAAAAAAAACAGTAGATCCAAGATCAGACAATATTGAACATGCTATCTGAATGTCCACTGCCAGAAACACTGTACCATATTCTGGATATGATTCTCCTCAAAATGTACATGTTTGATCTTTTTTCCCACAAATCATCATTTTCCCATGGCTATATACCAAAGGGGCATCATATTTGTTTGTTGATTGATTAATACCGCTTCAATATTTTTTCAGTTTCACAGCTCCCACTCATACTTTCTAGGAGTTATTTATTGGTTCTTGATTCAACATTCTTTCAAAGCAAATTACTGGTTTCCCACAAACAAATAGTAACAACCTTAGGCATAGAAAGAGGACTAAGTCCTGCCACAATGGCTATCCTCAGAACTTGGAAAGGATTTGGTTGTGGTGGTATTGGATCTGGCAACCCCTGGGTTTCAAGCCCCATATTTAACTCAGACTGAGTCACCAGACTGAGATGGCAGTCATATATGTATAGTGATGGACTACTTATCATATCACAGATATTGAACTGAATTGATTGAATGGTGTTTAACTCCACTTTCAACATTATTTAGGTCATAGCACTATGACAGTTCACTTATTCATATAATTATGTCCTGGCTTACACCAGTACAAGGCTATTTAGGGCTCTGATGCATCTTGCTCAAGGACAATCCCATGAATACCTAAGTGCTTCCAGTGAGGCTCCAGTCCGGGGCCTTCAGGCCACACAGGACCCCTCACACAAATATTGAAAGAAACACGAAAGTCCACTCACCAACATGCTACTGCTGCAATCCAATTCTATCCCACTTTCTTCCAAAATAAACATCTCTTCCAAAATCAAATACATGTATAATGTAGATCTGTATAAATATCTACTGTAGATCAAATACACATGTAATTCAGATCTATATAAATATCTACTGTCTAAATCAACAACTGCTAGAGAGTAACTATCAATTCATGCACTTGCAGTTATTAAAGTTTTCATCACAGTGTGCAGTTTCTAAGTAGAATGTTTCACAACTAGTGAAATAACTCATAAGATAATAATGTCTTCTAATTCAAGTACATGTATAATTATGTAGTGTAACTGTACTCTTTTTTAGCCACAAATTACCGATACAAAACACTGTCCATCCAAGCAATTGTCTTTCAATGTTTACCCACTGAAGTATATTATATATCTGTTAAAACAAATCACAGGCATTCCAATTTAACACATTACTTCCTGTGGAAAACTTTGATTGTCTTGAAGCAAACAAACCCTGAAAACATTTCATAAAAGAGATATTAGTTGTTAAGAACAGTGTCTCCTTCAGCCAGATTTTTGCATGTATTTCCATGGCAAACTTTTATAAATGTTGATAACCCATATTTTACAATGATGGTTTTTTAGTCATCTGCCACATTATTTTGTTTCAGGAGGTTAAGAGTAAGAGATATAGCATATCTTTTATAACAGTATGGTATCAATACCAAGTTTATGACACAAAAGTCCAGGATTTTCAAGTGTTTATTTATGTGTAACACCCCCTGTCAATATTGGTTTAATCAATTGACTGATATAGACCCCTACATATTTGTATGACTGTCACAATGTGACAGAAAATCTAATCCGCAACAGGTCTGGTCACAGGGTACCTGTACTTTGTAAACCAGACTATGGGAAATTTCAGTCTTGTCAATATATCTAAAGCATTAAAATTTGCATATGTCTGATATTTATATGTAGGTTAAGTCACACAATTTGTCTTTCAATAGGTAGAAAACATTGTAGAAAAGGGAGAACATGCCTGTTAGCTTTTCCCTGATGTATGTTTCCAGTAGCTTTCTGCTAACAATCATTATAAATGATCATTTTGTAAAATGGTTAATCCATCAGCCTAATTTATGCCATAATTCTTCAATTTCAAACACTATGACACAATAAAATTTATATTGTTGACACAATAGTGTGAAAAGGGAATTATTTTCTACTTTTGTCACAACCATTTTAAAATCTATGAACAGGTACACTAAAATTTTGACTTCAATACGTATGAAGTTCAGGGTTAATCCCCCACCCACTTATCTGGGTAATCTATCATAACAATAAATAATCTCTCTAATCGACCAATGATATCCAGGCACTTTTGTGTCTCCTGTTATACATGTATACCAGACATATTAAAAACTTATTTTAACTCTTAAATACTTTAATTACATTCAATCTGTTTTAGCTTTTTTTCCCTCTCAAACCCATAATTTAAAACTATCCAAGACAATTTTCTGTTCACACTTTACCAAATATGCCTAGTGCATAAGGTAGACTTAAATTTACTTAATAGTCATGACAGATTTTACACATTGTTCATAATGTCCAAATTTTTCTGTTTGCTAAAATGTTTTCCTGATCAATTTTCATATTCCCATAATTTTTTTTCCTACAGATAATACCTAGTCTGAGAGCTTGTTGACACAAATTGAACATAGAGTTATAGGTTGACTGGTACATGCAGTCAACTTGTCAACAGTTTGCTTGTTTGCCAAAATGATATAAATTTTCTTTGCTTTAGAGACACATCAAGCATCCTTCTAGTGTTATTTCAATGTTTTGAAAAAAAAATTAAGTCTAAAATAACACACAAAAAGAATATTTTTCCTCTGTAACCAGTAAATGTTTTTAAAGTTTAAAATTAACAATAGAACAATTGTTTAATAGAGGAATTGCTTATTTTCAGAGACTGAAAATCATGCAGAGAGAAATTCCTCAATCAAAGTCGCTTCTCGAATGAACATTAAATATAAGAAACAAATGAGCAGAAAGGTTTTGAATCATTTAGTCTGTCACTAAACAATCCCTTATTTCTAAAACCCTGGGAAAAGTTCTTTGAAAACATCTTGGGACAAGGAAAATCCTTTTCCAGTAAGGTTTTCTACCCTTTCAAAGAAAGATTGTACCATTTGAACTACATTTTGTTTTCTGCTAAATGCTTTTCAGTCCGAAATGTTGTCCATAAAGAGTTGATCCTTTACCAAAGAATCCTGTGTTTTAACAATCCTCGCGGAATAAGTCTTTTTGAAAACATTTTGGAAAAGGAGAAAATGCCGGTAACAATAATGTTTTCCTCCCTTTCAAAGATAGAAATCATCATATGGGCCATTAATAATTTTTCTTCTGTGAATGCTTTCAATTTATACAAGTCTAGAATTTTGGCATTTAGTAAAGAGTTAAGCTACAGCTAACATCTTGACTGCACAACATTGTTTAACTTTGGTCAAGGATACTGAGCTTCTAAACATTCAAGAAACAAAATATAACAATTAACAATCGGCATTTATTCAAGAAAATCAAAAAATATCAAGATAAAAATCTTATTAATTTATTGATTATTGAATTCTTTGATGTAATATGTCATATCCCCCTTTCGTCTATGCAAATTTTTAGTAATGTCCTTTTTTTGCATTTAAGGCATCCTATAACACTAGACATAAAAAATACTATTGAATCTGGAAAAGAGTTGCAGGACAGTCTGAATTTTAATTGTGCATTTTAACCCTTAAAGCGCCTTTCATGACTATAGTTGCCTTTGTGGCAAGTGTAGATAAAGATCAGGCTGCACAAAACATGTAGCCTGATCTTAGATCTACACTGTCGGCTTTGCTGAAACACTGTAGAAAAGGGCAATCATGGAATTGCAATTATTTGGGTTGTATTTCTAGGATGAAAAGTCTGATACATGTAGGTTTATAAATATGGCGCTATTAGGGTTGAGGTTTTGAGAAGCTCCTCCATATGAAATCAAACATGTTCTACGTATATCGGTACTGAACTGCTATCCCCTGCCAAGATGTATACTTTTGCACAGGAAAAAAAAAATTGGATTTAAAGGTGGATATTTAGATTTTTCACATCTCACCAAATTAAAATATATATGTATATCACTGAAATTTATATGAAAAAACAATACAAATCATCAATAATTAAGAATCATAAAATTACAAAAAAAAAAAATTTTTTATGGTGTTCCCTTAAAAGGCTACGTAGCCTCTTAAGGTATTTTTAGATTTCGCGCCAGAAATCAAAAAAGCATTGTGGGAATGTCATGTGACTGGCACGTGACTAATGACGCTTAAATTCCATAACATAACAAACATGTAATTATTTTCCATAATTTCTTCTTCGGATGCTATGTTTGAAGCTTCGTCTGTGTATTTCCGGTATGTAAATGAGCGAGTTGCTCATGTAAAAATAGATCGTGTTTCCCGTCGGTGTCAACCTGGGCCATAGTAAATCTCTTATTTCTCTTGTTGTCGGATGGTTTTCGACTACTGGGGTTTTATGAATGAAAATTAAAAGGCTTTGGGAGTACAAAGATGATTTTTTTATATTTTTGTAAAATTTTCTTCCCAAAATCTGAAGGGCCACCTTTAAGGCTACCATACTTCATTTATGCAGTCTGATCTTAACATATATTGTCCGCAAAGGCACCTTATGTTGCCCTTATATCCTATGAACTAACCCTTTAATGAACAATCCAGTGTTTTAGCGACCCTAAAGAAGATGGTTTATGAAAACATTGCCAGAAAAGCAGAACATCCTGGTTACAGCATTTTCTCCTTTTTCCAAAAAGTTTTCTACCATTCAAAAGACAAATTTCATCATCTGACCGAGGTTCAATTTGTCGTCAGCTACAGCTTTCAATATGGACCAGTCTAAACTTTTGCTGTGTGTTAAAGTTTTAACCCTTTACTAAACAACAGAATTTTAGACTGGTCCAAATTAAAAGCATTTGTAGATGGAAATTTAAATGTGGTTCAAACGATGGAATTTGTTTTTAATGGGGTAGAAAACATAGTGAGAAAAGGAGAAAATGCTGTTTATCTGCATTTTCTCCATTTCCCACTATGTTTTCAAAAGTTGTCTTTTTTACAGTCGTTAGAACTCAGGATTGTGTGGTAAGGAGTTAAATGAACATGATTTTTAGCCAGAGGGTTTGATTACTGAATCATCTGTATTTTTGATCATTTCAATAACAACAAAGATAACCATCTTTGTACTTATGACCCAGAATGACAATCTGATGGTATTTCTGAATGTCCCTTAACTCTTTACCAAATGACAAAATTTAAGCTATTGCAGACAACAAATAAAACGTTGCACAAATTTTGAAATCTGTCTTCAAACAATAAGAAAACATTGTGGGATAATGCTGGTTACCAACATTCTCATATTCCTGCAATGTTTTCAAAGATCCTTTTCTATAAGTCGTTAAAACTTGGGACTGCGTGGCAAAGGGTTAACTATTTACCAAACCATCTCCAACCAGGGGACAAAGGCTTTTGAAAACATTTGGGATAAAGGTAAATATGTTCAGGTAACAAGCAATTTTTCCTTTTCCCATTTCAACCATTTCAAAGAAAAATTTTGTAATTCAACCCTTTACCACACGATCCAGAGATTGAACAACTATGAAAAATTATGAAAACTTTGCGGGAAAAGGAGAGAGTGCTGGTAACCAGCACTTCCTCCTTTTGTTCACCATGTTTTCTACCCTATCAAAGAAAGAAATCATCATTTGAGCTTAATTTTTCGTCTGCAAAAATTTCTGCTGTCAATATTTGATAGATTACAAAATTTTGTCTTTTGACACAGAGTTAAACAAAATGTAGTAAGATGCCTACAATAATGCTTACACTATGAATGAGTTAATGATTTGACAAAGAGTTAAACTCTATCAAAGGAACACCTCATATTTTAAAAACATACGCGGGCTGTTCGATATGTAATGTGTATTGTACCACAGCGCGATAACGCTTTGCACGATTTCGTGCATGATGATACGCTTGAATAGCTCTATTCAATACCTTTCCAACGGTAAAACACGAGCCTTCAGCTCCACATAGTTTTAAACTTACAGTCATTTCAATAGAGCTAGTCGTTGACCACTGTTGTAAAAATGGTTGGGAAACAGATTAAGAATATTGAAGAAATCAGAGCTTATATAAAAGTTCGCACAAAACTCGGTCATTCGGTAATGCAGATTTTTACTGAATTGAGGGAAGTTTATGGGTCTGATAAGGTATCTTATGAGACAGTTCGTACTTGGAGAAAGAAATTTCTGACTGGCACAGAGTGCGTCAAAGATGCAGCAAAATCTGGCCGACCTGTGACTTTAACAGGCAAGGCAAATGTCTCAAAAGTCAGGGAAATAATTGAAAGTGATGACAGATACACGATTCGTGATATTGGCATATCGCTATTACGGGTGCATTTCATTTTGAAGCGTATTTTGAAAGTACGAAAGATTTCTGCCAGATGGATACCTCCTATACTGACAGATGACCAAAAACGGGTAAGAGTACAAACCGCTAAGCAATTGCTCAAAATGTTTCCCAAATTCAATCAAAGACAATTTGCAAACATTGTTACTGGTGACGAAACATGGGTTCACTATTTCGAACCAGTAAGAAAAATTGGAAACAAAATATGGCTAACTAAACACGGTAGAAGGCCTGTAGTTGCCAAAAGAAGCATAAGCACAAAGAAGGTTCTTTATTGCATATTCTTCTCATGTGATGGTATAGCCATACAAATTCCGGTGCTGAGGGGCAAAAGTGTTACAGGTCGGTATTACCCAGTTACAGGTCGGTATTACCGAGATGTTATACTAAAAAAGGTCAAGAAATATTATCTTAAACGACGCCCTGCGTCAGAATTTAGGCATGTTCGTCTACTTCATGATAATGCTCCATCACATACATCTGAGCTTGTGAAGCAATTTTTGAAGTCGGAGAGAGTTACCGTCTTGCCACATCCACCATACTCTCCAGATCTAGCCCCATGCAACTTTTTCCTTTTTCCAAAACTTAAAAAGTTCTTATCTGGTCGTCGTTACAAGTCCCGACAAGCCCTTGGCTCAGCCATCAGTCAGTGCCTCAGAGGTCTACCTAAATCAGCGTACCGTGACGCATTTCAGAAATGGATTCAGAGATTGAAATTATGTATTTCAAACCGCGGAGTGTTCATTTCACGATTTGAGTCGAATGCTTTTGAGATATCGTACAATACACATTACATATCGAACAACCCTCGTAGGTGGTTTATGAAAAAATTGTGACAAATGCCACAGGAACTGCACAGGAAGACTTTACTTTTTTTCCTGCAGACAACAGTTTTGTCTTGCAGCAAATCACTGTTTGAAACATTGTGACAAAACAAAAGAATGCACTTACTATCACTTTCTTTTCTTACCACAATGTTTAGTACATAGAACCTTACTCTCTGTTAATTGTTCATTCATATTATACAAGCATACTTTCAAAGTCGTCTGCTGCAAATTTCGTCCACGAGGTAAAGAATCCACAGAGAGTCTTAAGTCAAAGACAATGACAGAAGCTAAATCTTTACCTGACAACAAAGTTGTAAAGGCTGGTCCAAATTGAAATCATTTACAGACAACAAATTCAATGCGGTTCAAATGATGGGGTTTGTCTGCCAAGGGTGGAAAACATTGTGGGAAAAGGAGAAAATCCTGGTTACCAGCAAATTTCCCCTCTTCCAAAAATGTATTCGAAACTCTTCTTCTTCAAGATTGTTTGGTAAAGGGTTTAGTTCATTACAAAAAGTAAAATGCTTTAATGACCCTGAGATAGAAAGCCTTTTATAAATCATTGTGGGAAAAGCAGAAAATGTTGGTCATCTTTGCATCTTTTTCAAAGCCAAGTTACTTGCTTTGAGCCACATTTCATTTACAATCTACAATGTTTTGAATTTGCAGAAGTCTAAACTTTTCCTGTTTATAAAGGATTAAATCAGTACATTGCCATAAGAATATCTGCATCCATTCCAAAATCATGATTAATCGTTCTCATTATGAGATTTTATTTTACTTGTCATGATATTTTCAAGAGTCTTCTGCCACCCACATACATTTTTGCTAACCTTGATGACAATTTCTACATAGATCTACCTAGTGATCTTCACCTAATGGCTTGCAAAGATGCCCACATAGGACATAAGTTAGGCAGACCCCTCCACTTCAAATATTCATCTTTATCTGCAGTCAACAGGTTTTAGTCATTGACTAACTGTTGTAGTCATTTAGAAAATATCTGAACCAAGAGATAGTATTTCTGGTAAGTGCTGTCCTAAGGTTTAACTCTTTACCAAATGGCAAAATTTTAGACTTGTCCAGATTAAAAGTATTTGCAAACAAAAAATTAAATATAGCTAAAACATTGGAATTTATCATTTAAAGTGTAGAAAACATTTTGGGAAAAGGAGAAAATGCTGGTTACCAGCATTTTCTCCTTTTCCCAAAATGTTTTCAAAGGCCAAAATCTTCCACAGGGTCATCTAAATTAAGGATTGTGTGGTAAATGTTTAATCAAGACTTTCTCTGACATTTGAAACTGAAAAATTTTCCTTGAATGTATGGAATTAAACACATCAAAGAATAGACACAATCATCCATTAGTTCCAAGTTACATCTCCATCAACGATTTAATCAAAAGAAATAGTGCAAATGACTGCCAGTCACTGCAAGGCCAAAAATAGTTCCAATTTCTGGCCATCAACTGACTAATCACAAACAAGAGGGCCATGATGGCCCTGAAATCGCTCACCTGAGTCATTTGACCAAAAATGACCCATTTTCAATCTCTTTTGAGATATTATGACAAACATTCTACCAAGATTTTCATGAGTTATTGACCCGAAATGACCTACTTGCAAACTGGTGCAAGACCAACATTCTGACCAAGTTTCATGAGTATTGCATTAAAAATGAGGACGCTAGAAAGTAAACAAGGTGTTCGAAGATTTGACCAAGTGACCTAGTTTTTGATCCAACATTACCCATTTTTGTTCTCTTTCAAGATATTATCAAGACAAACATTCTGACCAACTTTTAAGAGTTTCGGACTAAAAATGTGGCCTCTACAGCATACACAAGGTTTTTCAAAGATTTGGCCTAGTGACCTAGCTTTTGATCAGACATTACCCATTATCAAACACTTTTGAGATATCACCAAAACAAACATTCTGACCAAGTTTCACGAGTATTGGACTGAAAATGTGGCCTCTAGAGCGTACAAAAGGTTTTTCCAATTTTTGATCCAGTGACCTAGTTTTTGCCCCCACATGACCCAAATTTAAACTAATTCAAGGTCTCACCAAGACAAACATTCTGACCGAGTTTCAGGAGTATCGGACTAAAAATGTGTCCTCCAGAGTTTTTCTAAGATCTGACCTAGTGACCTAGTTTTTGACCCCATATGACCCATTATCAAACTCGCCTGAGCTATTATCAAGACAAACATTCTGACCAAGTTTCAAGAGTTTTGGACTGAAAATGTGGCCTCTAGAGTGTACACAAGGTTTTTCTAAGATTTGACCTACTGACCTAGTTTTTGACCCCACATAACCTATTTTTTAACTCATCCATGATATCATCAAGACAAACATTCTGACCAACTTTCGAGAGTTTTGGACTGAAAATGTGGCCTCCAGAGCATACACAAGGTTTTCCTATGATTTGACCTGGTGACCTAGTTTTTGACCCGAAATGACCCATTTTCGAACTCGTTCGAGATATCATCAAGACAAACATTCTGACCAACTTTCAGGAGTGTTGGACAGAAAATGTGGCCTCTAGAATGTACACAAGATTTGTCTAAGATTTGACCTAGTGACCTAGTTTTTGACCCGACATGACCCATTTTCGAACTCGTCTGAGATTTTATTGAGACAAACATTCTGACCAAGTTTCATGAGTATCAGACTGAAAATGTGGCCTCTAGAGCGTACACAAGGTGAAAAAGTTGACGCCGGACGCCGGACACAGCACGTGCTCAGGTGAGCTAAAAATAGTTCGAGACAGATGACAAACATTGACAAACAAGATATAATACTAACTGTACATCAGGATAAGTACTTCAGTTGGATCAAGAACAATTGCAATACAAGAAATAGTTCAAAATGACAGCCAGAAATTAAATCAGATTTATTTAGACTGTAATTAGATGTCCTATCCTTTTGCATTTCTCGTGCAATTTGATCAAGTTACAAAGACACAGATGACCTTTAATTAAAATAACTTCACCTTTCAAACTGTCCAGTTTAAAGGTCAACTGAAGTATCTTGTCCAAATTTATGGTTTAAACTTGAAAGAGCTACAGCATCTCAGATGACCAGATTTTATTGGTACATGTATAGGTATCCCATTAATTTATTTGCATTATCTGTTTGCTTAACTCTTTACCAATTGACAATATTTTGGACTTGTCCAATCTGAGAGCATTTGCAAGCCACAAACTTCATTTGGCTCAATTAATTGTATTTGTCTTTGACAGTGTAGAAAACATTGTGAGAAAAGGAGAAAATGCTTGTAACTAGCACTTCTCCCTTTTCCACAATGTTTTCAAAAGCTCTCTTCATAAGAGTTGTTAAAACTCGGTATTGTTTGCAAAAGTGTAAAAGCGTTTGAAGTCCTACTTGACTCATTACCTCCTGAAACAGAAATCCTGCACAGACCAGAAGTCTTGATGAAGTAATAACTACCAAGAGGTCCCAGATTTAATTCTCTAAATATGGAGCAAGGCATTTTGTTAAATTTTCCTTAGGCAATGTATGTCAATGTAGTCCAACTTTTTCTTAGGCAAGTACCTTATTCATCTTGAAACCAAGGGAAGACATGACTATGTGAGCTGTGACTCAAATGAATGAACAAATGTTGAAAACGTCATTTCACCAAAACCTCCAGAAGAAAACATTCAGCAAACAAGAGGGCAATGATGGCCCTGTATCGCTCCACTGGCTAATAAGTAAAAACCCTACACAACAAACATTACAATACTTGGCCAATTGGTTTTGCACAAGTAGACATGTAAAATTTTCTCTATAAAATCCCACGAGAAAGTTATGACCCCATGGCAAAGCTATTTTTGGCCACAGAGCTATAACTACTTGAATCCTGGTAGAGGTCCACAAGATAAAGCCCCATACCAAATAATACAGGTCTAGAATGTGTGGTTATATACAAGAACATTTTCAAAGTTTCCTCACTAAAAGGCCCTGTAAAACATGAGACCCCTGAGACAGGGCTAAATTTGGTAGCCCTAGTTCTTATGGTTAGTAACAAAATTTTTAAAGTTTTCACTATATAAGCCCATGTAAAACTTGTGGCCCCCGGGGTAGGATCAAATTTGACCCTAGGGCTATAATTTGGGCACTCTTGGTAGAGGCCCACTTGATAAAGCTGCATGCAAAATTTGGTAGCCCTAGGCTTTATGGCTAAGTACAGGGGCATTTCTAAAGTTTTCTCTATATAGGCCCATGTAAAACTTGTGACCTCTGGGGTGGGGTCAAATTTGACCCCAGGGCTATAATTTGGGCACTGTTGGTAGAGGCCCATTAGATAAAGCTACATGCAAAATTTGGTAGCCCTAGGCCTTATAATTAGGTACAGGAAAATTTCTGAAGTTTTCTCTATATAAGCCCATGTAAAACTTGTGACCCCCGGGGCAGGGTCAATTTTGACCCCGGGGCAATAATTTGAAGAGACTTGATAGAGGTCTACTAGATAAAGCTACATGCCAAACATGGTAGCCCTAAGGCCTTATGGTTTTAGAGAAGAAGATTTTCAAAGATTTCCAGTATCTTTAAGTTTTGTTGCTATGGCAACCAGAATTTTTGAAGGAATCAAATTCTTTCAAGAAATTCTGAAGAGGACCATGGCAGGATCATTTCTGCGAAGTTTTATCAAAATCGGATGGGTACTTTCAGAGAAGATGTTTGAAATAAAAGTTAACACACTCACGGACAGATGGACGGACGGACGCACGCACGCACGACGGACACCGGACCATGACAAAAATAACTGTGACAAATGGAGCAGTTACATGTTTCTACACAGCGTACCAAACAATCCAGAGTTTACACAACCTTGAGCTGGACGCTTTTAAGAAAATTGTGGGAAAAGGAGAAAATGTTGGTTACCACCATTATTCTTCTTTTCTCTATCCTTTCAAGGAAAAATTTCATCATTTGAGCCGCATTTCATGTGCTGTCTGCAAATGCTGTCATTATGGACGAGTCTAAAATTTTGTTGTCAGTTTGTTTTAGTCCTTCGCAAACAAAAAAATCTTAGACTGGTCCATATTGAAAGCATATGCAGACAACTTAACAAATGTGGCTAAAATGATAGAATTTGTCTCTGAAAGAATAGAAAACATTGTGGGAAAAGGAGAAAATACTGGCTGTCAGCATTTTCTCCTTTTTTCAACAATGTTTTCAAAGGCCTCCTTCCTCACGGTCATTAAAACTTGGGACTCTGTGGTTAATGCTTAACTTGAAGGTGTCTTCAAAGGAGAAAAGGTTTACACAATGTTTGTGTGTGTTTTTTGTTATAAATATTTGTCAGTTTAGAAAAAGATCTGAACAAAGAACACCCTGCTTCCATTTCAGAGATTTAAAAGCACTTTACTTTTATGGTATCAAAAACTAAGGCATGGACCCTTGACCAAATAGGACAATTCGTATGAGCTGGATGATCTGAGGTCCTAGTCCATTAAGTTGTAGCAAAGCCCAAATTAGCTCAGTCACAGCCAGAGCATGAATCCCAGAGGTTATTGGTTCAATACCAGGCTCCAATAAATTCTTTCTAAAAATCGAAGATAGGTTGAGAATATGTATCAGTCTGTCTCACTGCTGAAAATTGCGCCCTTAATGTCTACCTGGGACTTCAGCAAGTAGCTTGCAAAGAATGTTGTGTTTGGTATAGGGTTAAATATGAATTCTGCACCCAACACAAGAAAAATACTACTAGAGTGTCTGTTTCACAGACATTAGACAGTTGTTAGTCTTGATATAGTTACTTAGACTACTTTGCAGTAAATGACCAAAGGGAAGAACTAAATAGATAAATCATTTTCTGATGTTTAATGTTGTTAACGATGACAGTTAAATGGACATTCTCTTGTTTGAAGTGAAAGAAAACAATCCATTAATACCCATACACAATATTTCCTAATGCAGTCAAGGTATATCCCTTCACAACACAATCTTGAGTTTTCACGAACCTGAGTAAGACGCCTTTTGAAAACATTGTGGGAAAAGGAGAAAATGCTGCTAACTAGTATTTTGTTCATTTCCCACAATGTTTTCCACACTTTCAAAAACATATTTCAATTTCTGAGTCACACTTAATTTCTCTTCTGCAAATGCATTCAATTTGAACAAGTCTATAATTCTGTTGTTTGGTAAAGAGATATACCATTACTCTTTGCCAGACGACAATCTAATTGTGGCTTAATTCATTAGCTTCATATGTATTTGACAGGGCTTATCCTTTTACCACATAATCAGAAGTTTTAATGACCTTAGGAAAAAAGCCTTTTGAAAACATCGTGGGAAATGCAGAAATATGGTTACCAGCATTTCCTCCGTTTCCCACATTTTCAAAATATTTCTTTTTCAGTCTGGATTGTGTGGTAAAAGGTTAATTCAAATTTTGACTATACAGTGTAGTTAAAATACCTCACCTCATTCGGGTGCATGAATATCTGAATCATGTCACCTCCATGTTCTGAGTCCAAATCCATAAAAACATTATCATCCACCATCGACATCTTGTCTCAAATTATATCACAGTCACATGATAATTGCCTCTCACCATGTCATAGTTCTCAGTACAGAGATAGATCTATTCTTCAATGAAGTAAACCACTGTCAGTATTCAATACCGTACAACTGTCATATAACATGAACATGTAAAAGTTTTTATTTCTAAATATAACAAAATAAGTCTGTTCTTTGATAAAATTAAAGTTTTAGTTTTTTTGCATCCCTCCAAATAAGTCAGTAGTCAAATTCTAGCAATATTTATCCTCTATCCCTCCAGATAAGTTCACCTCTGTCGATAAAGATCCTTATTCTATCCTATGTCTGTCAAAAACAACACAAGATTGAACTCTCTACCAGGTGATCAAGATTTAGACTTTCTGTTTAAATGACAATATTGTACCTTAAATGACTAGAACTGTCCTTGAAATGATAGTTAAGAGCAGTTACTAGCATTTTTTTTTCCGTTTCCGATAACATTTCGTAAAGCCGCCTTCTTCAAAGTTGTCAAATTACAAGATTTGTGGTAAAGGGTAACAATAACCAGTAAACTGTTTAGCAATTCAACCAATCTTTTTTTCCCCAGCATTTGCTGATGATAAACCTAAATTTATGATCAACTATTTCCCGGAGCAAAACTAAATTTTCCAGTTGAATTCTAAAGTACCATAAGTCAGTACTCTTACTCAAATTACTTGAAATACATGTTACACATTCTAATACAGAATTCTACCTAAAAAACATTTTCAAAATAAATCTGCAACAAAAGAGCAAAATCATTTCTACACCTGTCACTGTTTCAAGAAGTAACTTTAAATGAAGATATTCTAAGCTAAATCCTGAACTTGTTACAATACCTCACTTCAGAGAGCTTTTAATACCACAGACTTCAGTTCTAAAAATGCTGATAAGGAAAGTCACACCAATAATAATTCAAGATAACTTAATTACTTTACTAATCACCAATATCGGATTCCCTGAAAATTCAATAATTCATAATTTTTATCTTGTCTATCTGTACATCATTAGTAACAGACTATTGCTTCAGTGTGACATTGTCTACAGGTGTTTTTTACAGAATTTAATCCAAAACTGGTTTGTCCAACTCTAGAATTAACTCTTTACCAAGCATCTTTCAGATACCATAATTATGTGAAATTTAGGAGAAAACGCTGTTTACCATCATGCTTTCCTTTTCCCATAACACTTATCTATCTATTTGAAGACGAATCCAGTTATTTGAGCGACATTAATTTTGATTTGTCTTCTTTTAACATGGAGAAGTTCAATTGTAGGATGTCTGGTAAAGAGTTAAATCCATAGACTGGTTTGTCCAACTCTGGAATTATCCTATCAAAATAGGCAATGGCAAGTCACTTCTGTCCATGCTTCCATAGCAAAGAATTTGGTCACAACTGTTTACAAAAGTCCATCTTAAACTTGAACCCATTTTTAATGATCCTGTTTTAACAACCCTGAATGAGACAGCTTTTTGAATATATTATGTGCACTCAGAGGAGGAGATGCTGGAAACTAACTTCTCTTTTAGAAACAAATCCAGTCATTTTACTCAGATTTAATTTGCTGTCTGCAAACGATTTCATTATGGAAAAGTTAAAAATTTTATCGCTTAGTAAAGTATTAACCCTTTACCACACAATCCCAAGTTTTAAAGACCCTGTGGAAGAAGACTTTTGAAAACCTTGAGGGAAAAGGAGATAATGCTGGTAACAAGCATTTTCCTCTTCTCCCACAGTGTTCTCTAGCATATCACAGACAAAAACCATCATTTGAGCAATATTTATTTTGTGGTCTGCAAATGCTTTCAGTTTGGTCAAGTTCAAAATCTTGTCATCTGGTAAAGATTTAAGTCAATAATTCTATCTACTAAATTTGTAAACAAGAAGGTTTAGTATCCGTCCAGACTTGTAAAAAATTCCAGTGTTTAAAAGAGTGTCAGTTTCTGACCACTATTAAAGTCCGATAAGTATAACAGAGTCTGGCCAAATAATACTGACCAAATAATCGTACTGTATTATCAACTCTCGGATAATCACATGTTAGCTTACCTGGGAAAACTGGACAGGTGACAGTTAAGCCAACTGACCAATCACACAAAATAAATACATGGTACATGGTCATCATAGCTGGAGGAGAAAAAATGACCAGTTGTGGTTTGGTGATCAAAAGGCCATCTGCCTAAATATTTGAATTTTCCCCCTAACTTTTTACCAGGTGACAAAATTTTAGACCTGTCCCAAATTTTAGGCTTACTTAACCCTTTACCACACAATCCCTACTTTTAACGACCCTGTCAATGAAGCCTTTTGAAAACATTGTGGGAAAAGTAGAAAATGCTGGTAACCAGCATTTTCTACTTTTTCCACAATGTTTTCTTCCCTTCCTAAAAGAAATTTCAATTTTTCAGGCACATTTATTTTGTCGTCTGCAAATGCCTTCAATTTGGACCAGCGTTATATTTTGTTGTTTGGTAAAGGGTTAAACTTAAAGCATTTGGAGATGGCAATTACAAAAGTGGCTCAAGTGATGATATTTGCTTCTTGATTGAAGGAAAATTTTGTGAGACAAGGAGAAAATGCTGGTCTTCTTTTACCACTACGTTTTCAAAAGCCCTCTTTTTTAGAGTTTTTAAAACCCCTGTTTGAAATGTATGGTACAGAATTAACTATTTCCTTAATTCTTTACCACACAATCCCGACTTTTAACGACCCTGAGAAAGAAGCCTATAGAAAACATTCTGGGAAAAGGAGAAAATGCTGGTAACCAGCATTTTCTCCTTTTCCCACAATGTTTTCTACCCTTCACAAAACAAATTTTGAATTTTCAGTCACTTTTATTTTGTCGTCTGCAAATGCTTTCGATTTGGACAAGCCTAAAATATTGTCGTTGGGTAGTGAGTTAATTTCAATTGTTTTTCTGGTCTGTATCAAAAGTGTGAATATAAGTTATTTATTGTAACCAAACCTAATGGATATATAGCATTTGGATGAAGAGATTGAAAAGATGGTGGCAACTGAATAAATTGCTCATTATGAGCAATTTATCCAGTTGCTATAATCTTGTCAAAAGTCATCTATGGCAGGTGGGTAAAAAGTAATACTTGTCTGGAAGATAAAAACTTTCTGTAAGAAAAAAGTTTGATCTCTCAACCTTTAGATCCAGTGCCAAATACATATCAAAGTACTGAAAGTACTGACAGGCTAGCAAATGTGGAATGAGTAGCCTGGGTAAAGATAAAACTTGGATGATTCCTTTTTTTAAGTCCAATCCAGTCCAATCTGGTTATTAAGTCTTATATGGTTCTGCCCAATCTAAGTTCCACCCGATTCGCTCGGTGACTTTACCCAATGTACGTAGCCATTTACTTGTCACACTAGAAATGCTATGAAAAAAATCTGTTTGTTGACTTTTAATGAAGAACATACCAATTTGATGATTTGGCACTATATTTTGAATACTTTCTAGAATTCACTTTTAGATAAACTTTCAATTCTTTTTCACTTTCTTTTCAGTTGGATGAAGTTGTAGGTAGATGATACCTAAAACAGCCAAATGAAAGAGGTTGTGTTGGGATAAATAAAGACAAGCCTGATTTGCATAGGTCACTGGCTTAATTTTCAATAAACCAAACATCTTATAATTATGTTACCGATAACATCTTGTTCAGACTATGACTTTGTGAGTAAAAATTGTTCAAATTGGAGTGATAGAGATTTTGTAGATCATGTCAACATTGTCATATTTAACAGAACAATGATTTCTAACAGAAAGAACGGTTACTATTTTCTGTGGTGCAGTATTTTGCAACTGTGGGTTACATTTTAATCTGAGTCACTCTTAATGGCAATAGACTAGCATTTGCTAGTCTTAAAAGTGGACATTTTCTGTTGGTTCAGGAGACTACCATTTGCACACAAATTTCTGTCTTGAAGCAGACCACTTTTAAAACTACT
The DNA here is from genome assembly GCA_946811185.2 of Hippopus hippopus. Lineage (NCBI taxonomy): Eukaryota > Metazoa > Mollusca > Bivalvia > Cardiida > Cardiidae > Hippopus > Hippopus hippopus. Next base: position 24,965,149 of record OX328106.1, on the reverse strand, counting down.
GTGGTAAAAGAAGAAACCACTCCGTACAAGATGAACTGCTGGTAATACACAATGTCTCCTTTTGTCACAGTGTCTTCACTTGTATACATTTTAATCAATGATGAGTATCCCTGTTTTACATGGCACCTTCAAAGTCATCTGCTCCTAATGCTTCAGAGGGTAAACAAGTTAATGATAAAGAAAAGCAACATACAATAATTACAGATGAAAGTCAGCAGCTGTGGCTTATCATTTTACAGCCATTGAACTTTTTTATCAAAACATATACCAAATTAACAAACAAAACATCCTAAAAATAGAGCATAGATTTCAAACAGAACATCGAATACTGAGACATGTCTCTACATGCCTTAAAGCACCTTCATAACTATAGTTGCCCTTGAGGTCAATGCAGATCAAGTTCAGACTGCACAAAACATGCAGTCTGATCTTTGATCTACACTATCTGCTTGGCTGAGATATACTGCAAAAAAGTAACTTCAATAGTGCATTAGTTGGGTCTTATTTCTAGACTGAAAATATCTGTTAGCTTTATTTGAAGGCTGATTTAACCCCAGGAATTTAACAACCCCAGGAATGAAGGCTTTTGAAAACATTTTGGTAAAAAAAAAAAAATGCTGACAAAACACATTTTTTCCTATTCTCACAATCTTTTCTTGATACCAGCAATTTTTTCTTTTTTGTTTTCAATTCCTTCTTCCATATGTGTTTGGTATAGGGTTAAAAGAACATTTAGTTAGTCATGTACTCTGGATTCTACTTTTCAAAAGCTGCCATGTGAAGAAGCAAAGAGGCACAACTTGCTACTATATGATTTATGGGTTGAGCCACAATTTCTGGATGTAACTTAGTATTTTAAATGTGACAGAACAAAATAGAACAATTCATTTCAAGACAAGTACCCAGTTGTACATAGTCGCAAAAAAATATATCAACAATATACATGAAATATCACTAGATCTTGGGAAAGTCTGGTGGGGAGAGTAAGAACTCATTTGGTCTTGTTCATTCTCTTAGTGCACATGAAAAATAGCTTAACAATACCATTAATTCTTTGATACTTATCTATGATTGAAATTTTAACTAAATAGCCTTAATTCGTGGTCATTTTAAATATACAGGTTATCATATTGCACACTGACAATGAACTGAAAAATTAACCCTAAAGCTAATGACCATGATTTGTAATTAAAAACTCATAAATTATTTGAAAACTATTATCTTTGAGATGACATGAAGATAAAAAGGAAAGGGCATCTTTTTTAGCAACTTATTAATCCTTCACCACACACAATCCCGAGTTTCAACAACCAGGACGAAGAAGGCTTTTGAAAACATTGTAAAAAAAGGAGAAAATGCTGGGTACCAGCATTTTCTCCTTTTATCACAATGTTTTGGAACCTTCTACAGACAATTTTCAGTTTTTAGTACTGGTAATCTTTAATTTTTTGTCTGAAAATGCTTTCAATTTGGTCATGTCTAATATTTATTTTGTTGTCTACTAATTTTTGGCTTTAAAGATTTACTATAGACCGTATCCTTCTTCTTTTTTATCTCTTTACCACACAATCCCAAGTTTTAACGACCCTGAGAAAGAAGCCTTTTCCCACGATGTTTTCTACTCTTTCAGAAACAAATCTAACCATTTGAGCAACACTTGATTTGCTGTCTGTAAAAGCTTTCAATTTGGACAAGTCTACTATTTTGTTGTGTAGGGTTAAAGGGTTGAAGAAACCCAACATTATTGACCAAGTAATATCATCACTTTATACCCCCATTCCACTAGGCCGCGATCTACGGCACTCTGTGCGCTCATACAGAGCGCTGTAGATCGCCTCAGATCACTGCTGGATTGGTGCACTCCCGCTCAGATAACAACCAGATGACCGAGTGCTACTGCATCTCTAATGGTCACTATCGGATCACATCGGAGCGCCATGACCAGCATACTGGCGAACATTTTCGCTCTTAAGCGATCCGATAGGGCTCCAATTACGATGTTTACGTTCAAGTTGCGTTTCGATAGCGATTTAAGCGATTAAGTAGGGATGTGACGGCGTTCTGAACAGATCGCCATGGATCTTTGTGCAAGGGAGTAGACTGATGGCGATCTTGGAGATTCGTTAAAAATCTGTTAGCGTTCTTGGCGCTCTGCATGGCGATCTACGACGCTCTCATCGCGGCCTAGTGGAATGGGGGTATTAGTTGGAGAAAAAAATTGTTGATTTTTTCTAAGTAGCTCAATACTGAGACTTTGAAACGAAAAATGTAGACCAAATATGTGACTGTTTGTGTAGTCTACTCTTGATCTCTACTGGCCACAAAAGCAGCTGCAATTGTGAAAGGCATCTTCAGGTCTTAAACTCTTTCCCATTTTAGACTTGTCCATATTGAAAGTGCATGCAAAAGACAAATAAAATATTGCTCCAATAGTGAAGTATGTCTGTGAAAGGGTAGGAGACATTGCAGGAAAAGAAGAAACTGCATCATTTGAGCCACATCTGTAATCTTCAAATGCTTCCAAGTTGGACTAGTTCACAATTCTGTCATTAACACTTACAGTGCTAATTAATATAATGGACCGCTTCAATTATGAAAAGAATCCGCAATACCGAATATCCATTGTTATTTTGGCCAGAATATGTAACAAAGTAGCGGACAGTGTAGATCCAAGATCAGACTGCACATTCTGTGCAGTCTGATCTCGATCTACACTGTCCGCAAAAACAGCTTGACTCGGTTCCAGCGCTTTATGGGTTAATTTTGGAGAGAGTAAAAAAAGGTTTTGACTCTGGGGGTCTCACTAATTTCCCACATACCATTGTGGCTAAAGGCTATTCTGTAATTGCTTTGATGAAGTTAAATGTAAATTTGGCAGGTAATAAAACTTAACTTTTCTACTTGAATTCAATTTGATTTGATTTGATTTCAATTGATCATTTGCCACATTACAAAGGAAGGTATTTCCCAGCCCTGTCCTCAAGGGGTTTGTGGCTACGGTACAACAATTTTAACCCTTCAGCATACAAAAACTAAAGGTTTCTCAAGTGGGTAACTTTTGAAAATATTGTGGTAAAAGGAGCAATCGATTGTAACCTGTTTCTACCATGTTAGTCATGTCATTCAGAATAGTCTGATGGGTCTCCTTTGTGTTACCTAACTCTTTCACTAATGAAAAAATAAATTGCATTTTCTCAGAGGCTAAAAATACATTTCCTCTGTAAGATCAAGAGACATTTTGGTCATAATCCAGAATTTAGCAGTGGACAGTGTAGATCAGAGATCAGACTGCACCTTCTGTGCAGTCTGATCTTGATCTGCACCGTCCACAAAAGCTTCTGGCGTGGTCTATGGTATGGAAAGAGTTAAAGCACAAATCTTTTCAAAATTTGATAGTGACAGCACAAATCTTTTGAAAATTTGATAGTGACAGCTTAACTCCATCCCATTTGTGACAAAATTTTGGACTTCTTGAAATCAAAAGTATGCACAGGTGAAAAATAAGATGTGACTAAAATGTTGGAATTAGCATTTGAAAGGCTGGAAAACATTGTTTCAGTTGCCAGCATTTCCCCCACAATGTTTATAAGCCTTTTTCCTCAAGGCCAAAATCTAACTCAAGTGTATGGTACGGTGTAAAAACCTTTACAAAACAACCCCATTCATCCTACATGTATATCACAGAATTTTGAAAATATTACAGGACAAAATGGTAGTAGCCAACATTTCTTCTTTTTCAGTTATTTCTATCCCTTCATTTACAAATCTTTTCATATAAGTCACATTTGATTTTAACATTTGCAAAATACCTTTGATAAAGATAATAAGCCTAAAACTTTATTGTTTAGAAAAGGGTCAACCCTTAACCCTTTCCCAAACGACAAAATTTTGGACTAGACCAAATTGAAAGCATTTGCAGACGACAAATTAAATGTAATACAAATGCTGATTTTTGTCTATGAAAGGGTAGAAAACATTGTGGGAAAAGGAGGAAATGCTGGTTACCAGCATTTTCTCCTTTTCCTACAGTGTTTTCAAAAGCCTTCTTTCCCAGCATCGTAAAAACCAGGGATTGTTTGAGAAAGGGTTAAAATACCTTTTCACAACTATAGCTGCCTTTGCAGACACTATAGATTATGATTAGACTTAACAAAATGTGCAGTCTGATCTATGACTAACAGGTCTGCTTCATAATGAAACATTTTCTAGACAATAATAAGAAATTTGAAAATGCTATTGTTTGGATCTTATTTCCAGAATATTTCCTGAATGGTTTATTCAGTGCTCTACAGGTTAAGATCAGACTGCACATAACATGATCATAGGTTACACTGGCAATTATTTGGTAATTTTTTTCCAGACAAAACAGCCTTAAAAAATACAGTCATAAAATTACTATGGTACTTCTTATTTTTTTATTATAAATGTCTGATTCAGTAAACTCTTCACAATGGCAAAATTTTAGACCTAACCAAATTCAAAACATTTGAAGATGAAAAAACATATGTGTAACAAGCACTAGCATTCTTTTTTTGTGCAAGTTTGTGGCAAAAGGGGAAAATGCTGGTTTCCAGCATTTTCTGCTTTTGCCCACAATGGTTTCAGAAGTTTTAATATCCATCATTTGTGCTACATTTCATTGTCTGCAAATTCCTTCACTTTGGACAAGTGTAAAATTTTGCTGTCTAGTATGGAGTTAATGGTTAACAAACCCATTGAACAATAATTTTATGACACATAATGAAGGCATGTCCTCAATTTTCATGGAACATTATCTTATTAATGACACAAAGATCCTATCCAAGTTTGATTAAATACAATGTCACTGAAGACAATGACAAGATAACTGCGTGGATGACAATGTCAATAAAAAACGTGGCCTTGCATGGAAGGTTACAATTATAAATTTACCCTTACCAAAACAACTTGGTACAAGCCCATGATTTCACAACCTCGAGGCATAACGCTTTTGAAAAGATTGTGGAAAAAGGAGAAAATGCTGGAACGAGCATTTTCTCCTTGTCCCACCATGTTTTTTGCCCTAACAGTATTTGTTACGTTGTTGGCAAATACTTTCAATATAGGTAAGCCCGAATTCTTTTTTTAAGGCAAGGAGTTGAGTTTGATTTGTCGATATGTTATCCTGAATCATCTACATTGTCAACCTTTAAAAGGTGTGATCTTGTCAATAATGTATTTTAGCTTTTGACACTAAAATTGTCTGCTTTTTATAAAACATCCATTTACCCGCTCAAATCTTTACCAAACAACATAAATTTTTTGTTTAGACCAAATTTAAAGCATTTTTAAACGACAAAATGAATATGGCACAAAGAGTACAAAACATTACATGTACTTTGAAAGGGTAGAAAATACTGGGGGAAAAGTAAAAAATGCTGGCTAATAGCATTTTCTCCTTTTCTCACAATGTTTTCAAAAATCTTCTTTACAGGCTTGTTAAAGCACGCGACTGTTCGATAAAAGGTATACTCCTACAAGACAACAAAACTTTCAAATTGTGCGTATTAAAAATCTTTCAGTATACAGACTGAATGCGTTTCAGATGATAGGTTTTGTCTTTGAAACGGTAGAAAACATTGTTGGAAAAGGAGAAAATGCAGCCAACAAGCATTTTCTCTCATTCCAACAAGTTTTTAAAGACCTTAGTCTCATGGTGGTATGAACATTGGATCGTACAGAAAATGGAATGGTAACGTGACAATACTTCAAACATACTTAAGAAATAACTATACCATATAAATTGATTAATCGAACATTTTAATGATTCATTTTTTAGTTACGGTACCAAGGTACTACAAAAACATGTTCATTCAAACAGAAATATTTTACAGGGAGTAGATAAAGAAAACCAACACTATAGATAAAATGTGAGCATTCCGATATTTACTTCATAATGTAATTTATCAAGGATACAATTCAAAATAGGAAAAATCTATGGAAAAGTAATGTTTTGAGTAGTGAGAGGGGTATGAAAATGTTCCTGTAAGTAGAGAGTTTTTAGTGTTAAATTCTTTTCAAAATGACAAAATTTTAGACACTTTCCTCATCCATTTCGAAAGCATCTGCAGATAAAATCTTTAACATGGCTCAAAATTGAATGATTTGTCTTGTATTTGAGAGAATTGAAAACATTGTTGGGAAATAGGAGAAAATGCTTGTATCAGCACTTTCTCCTTATCCCACATTGTTTTCCAACACTCTTTTCTTTAAGGTGATTAAAAGACAATATTATTTGAAAAGGGCTAATGAGTGAACTCTTTTTCTGCCATATTAATTCTGGAAGTATTTAAAGAAGCTATATCAACCTGTTTACCTGTTGGAAAGGGTCAATAGATCAAATGGCTGTAATCGGCAATATGCCAAATATGGGGGTGTTTGACTCACAGTGGATAGTGTTAGATTTCACACTTCATGAAATCATGTTTAATACATGAAAAAACTATAAAAACTTTGTGGCAAAAGAAGAAATAAACTAGCTTCAAGCAATATTTCCACTTTTAAAGGTTACGGCTGTTGCAAGACAAAATAAGTCATTGACAGGTTGAAATGAGCACTGTATTTCAGCTTTTCCAATGAACACAGTGATCTTCTTAACAGTCAAACCTTTTAATTAACAGCAATCACTAAAAAGATGTATAATAAGTTGTCTTCTAGACAGATCAAAGCATAATGCAGCATAAAGGTAATGTTAATCCTTAAGACCCCTTTCACGACTGTAGTTGCCTTTGCAGCCAGTGTAGATCAAGATCAGACTACACAAAACATGCAGTCTGATATATGATCTATACTGTCCCCTTAGCTGAGATATTCTGGACAAGAGTAACTATGAAGTTATTTTGGTCTTACTTCTAGACTGAAATTTTTTGTTTGGTTTATTTGGTGCTTTAACATTTAAAATTCCCACAGGAGACCCCACAGGAGTTTTCAAACATTATATCTGATCTGCACAATGCAGTCACCTGTATTCTGAGGCCATCATGCATTTTACAAAGAATAGCCATTCAACACAGGTTTATCATTGTGCATTCATCCCTTTTTTGCTTCAGACATTTCTTTATAATCATTTCAGCTACTTTTTCTCACATATAAAATACATATAGATAAAAATAAATGTATTTAACCAGTTAAAAGAGGAATTAAGTAGGGGAATGACTGTTACTGACCCAGTTTTATGGTTGATTAAATTATACGTGAAATATGGTGACTAACTGTTAAATAGCTTGTCAAGATCACAAATAGAATATGATAAATGTATTGTATTGAATTTCGCTTCATCAGAGAGAAAAATAAATAGGGCTTGAGTATTATTTACATTACTGAATATTTACAGTGAATTAAACAAAAACAGTGTATGACTCAACAACAATCTTAGTTTGATGGGACAAAAAAAATAAGATAATAATTCACTCTTCATTAAACAACTAGAATTTAGATACATACGTAATACTGTAAACATTTGTGGCATACTAAATATGATGAAAATTATTAGATTTATCATTGAAAGGGTAGAAAATATAATGGGAAAAAAAGGAAAATGCTGGTTATTAGCATTTTCTCCTTTTCCTCACAGTGTTTTTCAAGTTGTCCTCCTCAGGGTCACTTTAACATTAGGAATTGCGTACTTCAGAGTTCTTGGCTCTCTTGTTCAGAATGCTTCAAAAGCAGCATAGCATAACAGACATAAAAAGTCGTATTGCATGGCAATGGGTCACAAACGTAATTCCAAAGAAAATCAGTTTGGTTTTTCCAGATTTAAAATGATGTAAGCTGTAATTGTGTCTATAATATGACAACTAATACATTATTTCTCTGTATTATCTATAAGATCTAGTCTAGATGACGTAACAGATTACAAGACATGATCTGACGTTCAACAATATCATTTTTCTTTTCATTTCAATTACATATACATAATAGCATTCCCTTCACTCAATTCACAACCTTCTGAAACAAAGTATCGGCAGTCAAATTTGAATATATCCATTGAAAATGATGACTGATTCACTCTTTACCAAACAACAAAATTCTAGATCAGTCCAAATTCAAAGCATTTCCAGATGACAAAATAAATGTGGCTCAAAAACTGAAATTTGTTTTGGGTAGGGTAGGAAGCATCGTGGGAAAAGGAGAAAATGCTGTTTACCATCATTTTCTCCTTGTCCCACTATGCTTTCAGATGCTTTCTTTCTCAGGGTCATTAAAATTTGGGATTGTGTGGTAAAGAGTTAAGGTCTTATACATAGATACATGTGAAATATTGTCGCAAAAGCAGATAGTTCTTGTACTTTCTTCTCTTTCGAGTGTTTTCAAAGCAGCCTGCCACAAGATTTTTCCCGAGCTCTCTAGTTTCTTTGAATTTGAACCCTAAACATCTCTTATTTTAAAGTTTGCCTTCTGTTATTCATTGGAAGAGGGTGAAATGTCAGGAAATCTAGGGAAAACACTGTTGTAACCACTATGTTTCTGTTCTCAAAACCTCCCTTACTCATAGCATACAGGTAACAAAGGCATTTTTGCTTGCAGTGTGCATAAAGATCAAACAACACACAACCTGCAACTGATTTTTGATCTTAATCGTAAGATACTTATACAAATGTCACTATTCCATCCAAATTACCTACTGTACATGAAAAAAATCTTTGTCTTATTTCACAAAATACAACATGCAAATAACTTGTCATTAACTCTTTACCACACAACCAAATTTAAGACATGTCCAAATCCGAAGCTACTGCAGATGACAAACTCAATGTGGCTTAATCCACACAATCCCCACTTTTAACTCCCATGAGAAAGAAGCCTTTTGAAAACATTGTGGGGAAAAGAGAAAATGCTGGTAACCAGCATTTTCTCCTTTTACCACAATGTTTTCTATCCTTCAAAAACCAAATTTCAAATTTTCAGTCACATTTATTTTGTCGTCTGCAATTTTGTCGTCTGTAATTTTGTCGTTTGGTAAAGAGTTAAATAGTAAAACTTGATTTTGAAAATGGAGAGAACAGTGTGGGACAAAAAGAAAATGCTGGCTACCAAGAATCTCTCCTTTTTTCATGATTTTTCGAAAGTATAACTTTTCAGGGTCATTTAAACACCAGATTGTTTGGTATAAAATTAACTCTTTCCATACCATATACGACACCAGAAGCTTTTGTGGACAGTGTAGATCAAGATCAGATAGCACAGAACTTGCTGCGTCTGATCTCTGATCTACACTGTCCACTGCTATTATTCTATATCATGAACGAACCGTCTCCTGATCTTGTAGCAGAACTGTATTTGTAGCCATTGAGAAAATGTTATTTATTTATTCAGTAATGTAACAGTTAACCCTTTACCACATAATCCCGAGTTTTGATAACCCTGAGGTAGAAAACTTTTGAAAACATTGTAGGAAAAGCAGAAAATGTTAGTAACCAGCATTTTCTGCTAATCCCACAATATTTTCTACCCTTTCGAAAACAAATTCTGTCATTTTCAGCCACATTAAATTTTTCGTCTGCAAAAGCTTTGACAATGGACAAGTCTAAAATTATCGTTTGGTTAAGAGTTAACCAGACTACTTCAGAAAACAATGTGGCTTTTCTCCTTTTCACTTAATCTTTTCATATGTATTGACCATTCATGTACTTGACCAGACTCCTCCTGATCATCCATATTTTACAGACTCTTGTGAGAAAATGAGAAAGAGGCTCAGCTCTGTATATCTAAAGGTGTATCTTTCATATAAAGGTATACTTTACGAGATCTATGGAACTGAATTACATGTGCATATTGATTGTTTAACCCTTTAACACACAATGTTTTCTACCCTTTCACAGACAAATTCCATCATTTGAGCCACACCAATTGTCGTCCGAAAATGCTTTCAATTCGGGTAAGTCTAAAATTTTGTTGTTTGGTAAAGAATTAAGTCATATTAGTTGCTGAAACATAAACATCAGTCAATTCTTATCAAGCTAAGGCTGTTACAGACCACAAAACAACTGTGATCAAAAATTAAAATTCACCTTTCCAAGGATAGAAGACATTGTTGGAAAGGATGATGATGAATAGCGTTTTAAGGCCCGTCGACAACTTAGGTCATATTGGGCGCACTTACTTAGTAAACAATAATGCGAGGTGAAAATAACATACATGTGCAACAACATAAGACAAACATGATAAATGAGGAATGGACAAAACACAAAATGATGCCCCTTTTGTCGCCTTTTACGACATGCATGCTGTCACTTTTGTTCCGCCAGATGAAATGGCAGATGTGACCATCGCGGGACTGCAGTGGTTTATTCTTATACCCCCGATTAAACCACACGGGGTCCCACAGGCCAATTGATTCCCATTCCAAACCCTATTTACATCGAGAAAAAAATACAGGATTTGGAATAAGAACTACCCAGCCTGCTGCAATCCTACGAATTACGAGGAAAGCAGCCGTTTGTCTCTAATTTTAGTCGCCTTCTACGACATGCCATAGAGAAAGGCCGAGGTCCTATTCTATAAATTAAAAAAACCCGGGACCCCACGGGGATGTTGGAAAGGAGAAAATGCTGATTACTAACATTTTCTCCTTTTGCCATTATGTTTTCGAAGGCCTTTTCCTTAAGGTCGTTAAAATGTGAAATTATATAGTAAAGGGTTAACCCTATACCAAACAATCCCTGGTTTTAACGACCCTGAGGAAGTAGCCTTCTGAAAACATTGTGGGAAAAGAAGAAAATGCTGGTAACCAGCATTTTCTCCTTTTCCCACAATGTTTTCCACTCTTCCAAAGTCAAGTTTCAATTTTTCAGTCATGTTTATTTTGTCGTCTGCAAATGCTTTCAGTTTGGACAAGTCTAAAATTTTGTCGTTTGCTAAAGAGTTAAATCATCAAATAAACTAATAGGGGAATTTCTTAATCAAAATTACCAGTAACCTTTCAAATAGTTTGATTCCTGGAAAAATAGAAATTTCTCAAACTCTCAAAATGTTTTCTAGAATGACCCTATATTGCATCTTAAAAGCTCCAGCTACACTGTTGTTTTCTCTAAAAATCTCCAAGTTTAGAAGAAACAAACCTTGAATAATAAATCAAGGGAAATAACTCTAGTTATGTGTAATATCACACAAAGGGAGATAATTGTTAAGTATAAAATAACTGAATCACAACTTACAAAATCTTCCTCCCCTGGAATAACATCTCTGTTCTTCCTCCTTTTGAAAATCACAGGCCAAGCACAGGTTGTAAATTTTTTCATTGTTTTTTGTAAAATTGTTCCAAAAATCACTGTCTGTCATTAAAAGAACTTCTACATCAGGGAATAAGTTACCTAACATACATAAGCATGTGGTTGCACTGTACAAGTTTGTCCTCTTCCATGACACAATTAGTATGCACTGACATGAAATACTTCACATAAATCAAATAGATCCCATTCTCTGAGCATTTCAATGTATGTGTAATCCAAATATTGAAGGCCAGGATGCTGTTTTCAAGATTTTTAAGATTTCCTGTTTCTCAACACAGATTTAACCCTCTACCAAACTAATCTGTGATTTCAAGACCCTGGCGGAGACGGCTTTTGAACACAAAAGGAGAAAATACTGGTCACCAGCCTTTCCTCTTTTACCCACACTGCTTTCTATACTATCAGAGATCTATTGGTAACATGTGCCTATTTTGAATTTGTCCCTGCAATGCTTGTATTTCGGAACTGTCTAAAATTTTGTTGTCTTGTACAGGGTTAACAAATGACCACCAGCAGATAACATTTATTGTCCATAAGCTAACAGCTTTTGATAATATTCTGGGAAAAGTAGAAATCATGTACATAACAAACAATAATGTTTCCAAATATAATTATTCATATCTTTAAATCTTTAATCAGTGCTAAGTAATTCTCTTGTTAAAGGATATTTTTAAGTCAATTCTGTTGCAAGTTTGTTTCAAAAGGATAAAATTTAATAATTAAAAAATAAAAAACTACCAGACAACGAAATTTAATATGAGTCCAACTCAAAAGGATTTGCAGACGACATAATAAATATAACTGAAAAGTCCAAATTTGTTTTGGGACGGGCAGAAAACATGGTGGGAAAAGGAGAAAATGCTGGTTATCAGCATTTTCTCCTTTTCCCTACAATGTTTTCCAGAGGCTTCTTTCTCAGGTTCATTAAACGTCATCATTGTGTGGTAAAGGGTTAACCCTTTCCCAAACAATCTCTGGTTTTTACGACCCTGAGATAGAAGCGTTTTGAAAACATTGTGGGAAATGGAGAAAATGCTGGTAACCAGCATTTTCTCCTTTTCCCACAATGTTTTCTACCTCTACCCTGCTGGAAACAAATTTCAATTTTTGAGTTGCGTTTATTTTGTCGTCTGCAAGTGCGTTCAATTAGGATCAGTCTAAAATTTTGTCGTTTGGTAAAGAGTTAATAGATAAAAATCAACCAGAGGAGAACATCTGAGTACCACTGTACAACTGACAGCAAAGTTTTCCTTGTTTAGTATAAAATAAAAACATCCTATATAGTATATTTTTTTGTGTATGTGAATTTTTCTGTAATGTCTGTAGTCCATGCTTTCAATATGGATGGTTACATTTTTGTTGTCGGCAAAAAAGTAAAACTATGCATACACAAAATATGACCAAAAAAAGCACTTTTAATCTGTCTCCTGAGGATTCATGTAAGATTTCTTACAATGTCTCACCTTGTTTTAATACTTCACACAAAAATTAAATACAATTAACAACTTCTGTTTACACCAACATCCCATGTGTAACTCGGGTCCAAATTCTCTTTGATATCTGCAATAATCAAGGTTTCCCCATTCACTTTGATATCTAACTTTTCTGTTATCTGTCACTTGTTGACTGAATTATCTTGTATTATTTGATTAGTTTTGATCACTTGCTTGTAATCTCTTTACCAGACGACAAAATTTTAGATTTGTCCAAATTCAAAGCATTAGCAGAAAACACACGGTTAACATGTCTCAAAAACTGAAATTTGTCCTTTCAAGGGAAGAAAACATTGTTGGAAAAGGATAAAATGCTGGTTACCAGCATTTCTTTCTTTACCCATAATGTCTTCAAAAGCCTTTTTCTCCAGGATGGTTAAAAATTCGGACTATGAGGTAAAAGGTTATCAAAGAAAAGCCTATGTAGAGATATGTAATGTTACCTCTCCATCAGGCTACAAACTTTTAAACTCATCCAAATTGAAAACCTTTTTCAGACAAATAATAAATTATTTACCATACTACAAGATTTTAGACTTGTTCAAAAGAAGAGCATTTGCAGACAACAAATTAAACATTTCTAACATCATTGAAATAGTCTTTCAAGCAACAAAAATATGATGGAAAACGTTTTTATAAGCCTCCTTCCTCAAATTGCAAAAACATGAGATCATGTGGCACAGGGTTAAATGTGGGCCTATTAATAGGGGTTAATGTTTCTGAAAGGATAAAAAATACTGTGGGATAAAGGAAACACTATTGGATTCAAGCAATGTCTCCTTTTCCCAAAATGTTTTTGGAAACCGCATGATCTGAATTAGCCTCACAAAAAACAAGGACGGTTTGGTAGAATTGTATGTATGATTACTTTTGGTTACTTGCTTTTAAAGAAAAGCTAATCAGACACAAGTAATTAAAATACATGAGATTCAACTCTTTTAATAAACAATCCTCTTTCTCCACAATCTTGACTAAAAAAACTTTTGAAAACATTGTAGGAAAAGGAGAAAATGGTTGTAACCAAAATTTTCTCCTCCTCACACAATATTTTCTACTTTTTCATGGCCATTCAAAATCATTCGAGCCACATCTGATTCGTCGTCTCGAAATGCTTTCAATATGGATGAGTCTTAAGTTTTGCAGTCTGGACGAGTCAAGAAACATTATTTGACTTTATTGAAATGTGCTGATCGAGATGCAGCTGATGAAAGTTTACCATTCTGATCTTGAATATATTCCATTTAAAGATTTTTTGAGAAATTCTAAGCTTGAGGTATTTGAGACTTTCTAATGCTGTTAGTGTCATTTATTACATGCTCAAAGTGCAAAGTTAATCCTTTTCCACAAATCCTGAGTTATAATGACCCTAAGGAAGAATCCTTTAGAAAACATTGTGGGTAAAGGAGAAAATGCTTGCTACCAGCATTTTCTCCTTTTCCAACAATATTTCCTACCCTTTCAAAAGTGAGTTTCTATATTTAAGTCACAATCATTTGTTGTCTACAATAGCTCCCAATACACTAAAGTCTAAAATTTTGTCATTCGGTTAAGGGTTAATAACATACTGTCATACAAAAGTATGGAAAATATTGTGGAGATGACAGTCTGTTATCGTGTGGTCGGGCCATATGTTAGTTACTGGCCGAAAAAAGAATTTTCAAATCAGGCAAAAAATAGACAAAAGACACAGCTACCTGGCAGGTTTTAACTTAGTTATGAAATTAATTTCTCTGTCAGCGACAAACACTTGGACGGACCGTACAATGACAGATTGTCATCTTCACAATAATTTCCATACTTTTAAATGGTATCATATAAATTTAAATGCATTAAAAAAAAAAACTCTTTGTTTACTTTTGGCCTTTATTGTTACTTTAAACAATGTTGAACACATACATACACAAACATACTCTGAAACAATACACAGTTTTTAAAAAACATCATATGAAAAGGAGTATTGACGTGTCAAGAAAGTTCTTTTCCCCATAATGTTTTCCAACCCGTTCAAAAAAGACAAGTCAAGTACTGGGTAAGAGATTCAGGCTCAAATGAAATTCTTTTAGCACAAAATCATTAAATTCAATAGTTGTTAATATGCTCTTTTTCTCGTGTATTTAATATTCATTCTCATGATACTGAATCAGTCAACTTATGAAACAAATTATTAATCTGGGCCCCTATGTGCCAACCATTCTTAAACACTCAGTCTTATTCTCAAGAATTTTCTTTGAAAGTAACACAACTTCTGATTGCCTTAACCAAATGGTTCAGCCAATCAGAAGTTGCAATATTTTTTAAATCAAGAATAAGACTTAGAATACAATTCCGAATGATTGGTGAATAAGGACCCTGACCTTGGTCACTGTCCACGTAGAAGAATTAGGGTCTGTTAAGTGATTTTCTAAAAGTTGAACCTTAACTTCATTGGGGAGAGGAAATGATTTTTTTTTTATGTACTATTAATCCTTAAAGCACCAAATAAACCTATCGGACATCTTCATCCTAGAATTACAACCCAAATAACTCCAATTTCATAGTTGCTTTTGTCTACAGTGTTTCAGCAAAGCGGACAGTGTAGATCAAAGATCAGGCTGCATGTTTTGTGGAGCCTGATCTTGATATACACTGGCCGCAAAGGCAACTATAGCCGTCAAAGGTGCTGTAAGGGTTAAAAGGTTTTTATCTTATTTGCCAAAAGTCAAGTTAGCTGAAACAGTTTTTTATTTGTCACTGTATAACTAATACTGACAGTCACTGTGCTTTTTGTTGACAATGATGTCTAGATCTATATCATGATGCATTATGTGTTTTCATTTAACACATTGTGAAGGTAAAAATCATTATTTCACTCTACACATATGACTTTTTGACCTATCTGAACTTGAGAAGCTTTTGAAACAATAGGGTAAAAGAGGTATTTGCATGAAACAAAGATAATGAGTCACTGGAATGGGAGAAGGGGCACGGGGAGAGAGAGCATAACCAAGGGAGATAACAAATAAATATCCCTGCCCTCTAGTAAAGGTCTATATTGACATAAATTTCACCTGCAGTATCTCATTGAAACTTTTATGATGTAGATTATAATAATAAATGATGACTGGCACAGATGTATAACTGTTGACATGGGCTATTTACTAACACTTGACTGACCAAACCTCATCCTTTCTATTGTTTTATTGTCTTCATTCCGCATAAACCTTTACCAAACAATCCTAGTTGTAATGACCCTGAGAAAACAGCTTTCGAAAACATAGTGGAAAGGAAGAAATTGCTTGTAACCAGACATGTCTCCTTTTCCTCCAATGCTTTCAAAATTCTCCTTCTTTAGGGTCATTAGAACTACAAATTGTTCAGTTAAAGCACTTGTCTGTATCTCTCAGTTTAGTTTAGTTATATTTTATTTTACATTGATTGAGAAATAAGTTCTAACAACTTATACAACTCCTTCTTGATTCTGTTTGCTGGAAACTACACCAATACTTGCGCAAAATGTGTGGGCCAATGAACAGTACCAAAGCTGACACCTGCTCTTGGGTACAGAACTCTGGACCTATGCCCATGAGGCCAACGCTCTACCTCACCACCAGACCCCATACAATATTTCTCAAAAGTTTGGACTTCAAAAAGCACTGGTTATATTTCTAAATCCACCCCTATCACATGAATATAATGTTTGTTTACACATCACACACAAGTAAGTAATAATTTTTCAGTTTATCCATAAAGACATAAAATATTATCACTTTTTATTTTCCACTATCACAAGTATTCTTATCAGTACGACGACTCCAACATGTCTAAAGACGATAATACTAAGACACTTTTCTCCATGGAAAGTAAACCACTCTATCAATCAATCCAGCTACAGTATATTCTATTTTGTTTAATCCGTGATGTGTCTGATCAAACTCATATATGAGTTCTTTAAATCACAGTTATTAACTTTACTGCCTAACATTTAAATATTTGCAAAGAATGACAATAAAAGAATAAGAACTCACATGCCACTTAACCTACCCATGCTTAATTTTTCCGACACCCTCATCATTATACTTTTACTAGAACATAACATAAAAAAAGTAAAAAGACCAGTATCAGACTAATAATAAAGAATGAATTTCATGTCATCATAAATGTATCATATTGACAATAAGAAAATCAAAAGGCATAATTATAATATACAAGATACCAGGAATGGACTTATCCAAATCATAATAAAATGGTTTAAAAGAAAAATATGGGACAAACGTCCATATTTATGGCCACTCCTTTGATAATCTGAAGTTATTATCAAATACAATGTCATAAATCAACAGAGATTTTGTCTCTTGTCTCTGTTGATTTTAGGGTGACGATTTCTAAACCACTTAACTCTTCATCACACAACAAATTTTTAGACTTGTCCAAATTCAAAGCATTTGCAGATGACACTTTAGCTCAAGTGATACAATTTGTCTTAGAAAGGGTAGAAAACTGTGGGAAAAGGAAAAAATGCTGGTTACCAGCATTTTCTCCTTTTCCAACAATGTTTTCAAAAGCTTTCTTGCACAGAGTAGTAAAAAGTTAGGATTATGTTGTACAGGGTTAACCCAGTACCATACAGTCAACTTTTTAATATTGTAAAACCAGTCTTTTGCCTTAACCATACAATCCCGAGTTTTCACAACCCTGAAGAAGGCTTTTGAAAACACTGTGGGAAAAAGGAGAAAAATTTTCTCCTTTTCAACATTGTTTTCTACCCTATCGAAGACGAATTTATTGGATCCCCATTTAACATGGCATCTGCAAATGCTTTCAATTTTGAAAAGTCTACATTTTTGTATTTTTCAAAGGGACGGCAAATACATGTAGGTTGAAATGTGCTTATCGTAAGCAAGAACATGTTTTGAGCAAGCACATTTTGAGGTCCCTTTGGTGCTTGATTAATAAAGGTTTTGTTGATTTATTTGAGCAAAGAATTATTTACAGGTATTAGCCCTTTACAAAACGACAAAACTGTATTGTGGCTCAATTGGGAGCATTTGCTGACAACAATTTAAATGTGACTCAAATGATGGAACTTGTCTCTGATAGGGTAGAAAACATCGTAGAAAAAGAAGAAAATATTGGTTACTAGCATTTTCTTCATTTCCCTCAATGTTTTCGAAAGATTTTTTCCTCAGGTTCATTAAAACTCAGGATGGTGTGGTAAAGGTTAAATGTGCTAACATGACAAAATAAGTAAATTTACTTATTTCATGTCTTATTAAGCGCAAAATAAACCCAACATTCATTTGTAGTCTAGAAATAAGAAATATAATTTCAAGGATGCTCTTTTATCACATTACCTTCCCTTGTTTTCAGTTTGATATACTCATTACGAATTTTCTTATCTTATACAAATTCGATATCACAATTGCGTGACATCACTTTTGACATCATTTTGTACGTATTTCATAGAAGTGAATGGGTCTTATGGATATTACCGCAGGTTAATTTATAGATGGTTTTGCATCTTCTGAGCTATAATTTGTGAAATATTGTTATGTGACAAAAAGAATCTGAAATTTGTTGGCGTTTGAGATAAATTTTTATTAAACTTGTCTAGATAAAATGTTATAAAGCTTGCCAAAGCCTCGCTTAATAACATTTTCCCTAGACTTGTTTGATAAAATTTTATCTCAAACACCAACTCATGTCATGATCCGATATGTCTAGAATATCTCAACAAAGTCGACAGTGTCAATCAAGATCAGACCA
Organism: Hippopus hippopus; assembly: GCA_946811185.2. NCBI lineage: Eukaryota > Metazoa > Mollusca > Bivalvia > Cardiida > Cardiidae > Hippopus > Hippopus hippopus. Next base: position 24,946,665 of record OX328106.1, on the reverse strand, counting down.
CACATTTTGTTCAGTGTAATTCTAATCTACATCGATCAAAAAGGAAACTAAACTTGTGTAATGGAGGTGCAGTCCTTAAACCTTCTGGATAAGTAATATAGACATTAACCACTGATCCACAGAGGACCCATCTTGGGTTTTCACTCGGACTTTCTCAAACAGGGGTAATTTGACTCTTCACATGAATGAAAGAAGACAAATGTGTTAATTTGGGGAACATTTGAACAATTTGCAGTTCAAAACTGAAAAAAATTTAAGGTCAAGGAAAACCCTGACCTCTCTGTTATCACATTATTACTTGCAGACTTCTTCTTGCAGTAGTTCACTTTTGAAAACAGTGTGGCAAATGAAGTAATTACATGTTACAAGCAATTTCTCTTTTTTGCATGAATATTTTCAAAATATTGTATTCACACACAAATATTAAAATTCATGCTGACTGTCCAAAGTTTACTGGAATGTTTGCTCCAATTTTGTCTCAGGAATTTAATAAATTAATTGTACTGAGAAAAAAAAAATGCAATGTAAGTAATTGATAGTAACAACAATTTAATAGATCTAACAGTTATGTCATAAAGTCCTACCTCAAGAAGGACATAATTCCCAAAGTCTCCAAACTCAAAATCCATGTTGAAGAATTAAAAAATTTAAACTTGTTGGGTCAAACATCACTTATCTTTACAATGTGTAACAGCATTCCTTTGGCTTCAGCTTTAATGTAACACAGAGAAGACATTCATTTTCTTAAGGTAATATATAAGTAAAGACATTTACAGTACATCTCTACACACTGGTCCAAAAAGTCAGCCTTTAGCTGTAATCTCATGTCAAAAATTGCATTAAGTCTCATCCATATTGAAAGCAGTTGTAGAAGTCAAATGCTATTTATAATGATGAAGTTTTTTTTTGAACTGGAGAAAACATTGTGGAAAAAGGAGAAAATGCTGGTTGTCAACATTTTCTTCCTTGCCAGCAATATTTTCAAACTGTCTTTTTTCAAGGTCACTAAAACTTGGGATTGTATGGTAGACAGTAAAACTTTGTTCCCTCCAGGACAACTGAATTCCAAAGCATCAGTGTCTATAAATACTCATAAAACCCAGAAATACCTCAATAACCAAATGTTGCAAAAATACTCTCTCATACAAAAAATTGCTCAAGTATAAAAAAAATACTATTTGGGAAAACTGGGGGAAGTCAAGGCATATTAAAAAATTTGAGGTCAAGTATACTGGTATTAAGTTAACTTACTAAGTAATTATCTTTAAAACCATGTTTATCTCATGTGAACAGTCCTCAGCTTTACTCATCTTACTAAATAGCTGTCTCTTAACCATTTGGTTGCTCTAGAAATCTATTAACAAAATAAAGACCTGATTCAATGATTCTGACAAATTTGAATATCAAAAGGTTCCTGGCAACAAAGAAAAAGGCTTAAAGCAGAGTCAGTACACACAGACCAGAACCCTGTAAAATGGCCATTACTACTGGCAGAGGACCCAGCCTTTAGATATGAATCATCAAGATATAGGAGAGCCCCACCTAAACCAAATATATGTTAAATGTAATCATTAAAAAAAATAACAGGTGAAGATTTAATAGTGTTTATCAAACTATGGTTGTTTTAGGTAATTTTGAGATTTTTGAAAAAAATGGAACACCTGTATGAATATTCAGTATTATGGTTAAAAATCCTGTATTGAGTTACTAATTCGTATTTTGGTTATTTTCCTTAAGCTTAAGGGCACTTTATACAATTGTAACAAGTATTTAAGTGAATCAAAACATCCTGCCCCCTAAATAAAATAAGGAGCGATTATCCACTATTCTTCAAAGCTTATTATTGTATGGCATTATCCCTTCGGCTGTAATATAGACAGAGTTTATATTTCTAGTCAGACTGCTAGATCATTGCTTTTTCAAGGCTGATAATGGCCAGAATAATTCTCATAAAGTATCTGGCAAAGGAGAATGCATAATTGTGCTGTCTGCATATCCTGATCTACATTGTCTGCTGAAATAACTTCAGTTTTAAGGTGGCCTATCTCTGACATAAAATCCTAATAAACAATCAAAATTTACTGTCACTCTGAGTGACTGTTTTTCAACCCATTTATACTAGATTAAAAAAAATATAAAAAATGTGGCATTTGGAAAAAATGTTTCTTAGTTAATTATATGATTGACAAGTTAAATCCTACATTAATTGATTACCAATTTGTTGAGGAAAAAAAAGTGTTAAAAACAAGCAAATACAGAAATTCTGTAAATGTAACAGTTTCTTGGAAAATACTGCACCAAAAAAATCCCAATACAGACATCTAAGAAAACAGTTTGACAAATGGAAAAGAATGTTAAAAGGCTTACCAATGCCTTTAAACTCTTTACCAGATGACAAATTTTGCCTCTGGTACATACTGAAAGTGAATTAGGACAACAGATTAAACAGATTATAAAGGACTAAAATGTTGAAAGCTATCCTGCAAAGGGTAGAAAAAGTTGTGAGAAAAGGAGAAAATGCTGGTTACCAGCATTTTCTCCTTTTCCCACAATTTTTTCAAAAGCCTTTCTCCTTAAAGAATCAATTTTTGTAGAGTTAAAGAACTACCATACAGAGTAAAGGTTTCCTTTATCCTTATTAGATCAGGGTGACACAGATTGTGACAATCTATAAATATTGTTCTTTCAGATTTTCACACTTCTTCATTTCATTCATTCTATGCTGTTGTATCATTTGACCTCTTTTAGTAACAAGGCCAAACATGTATTTTTACACTAATTTTGTCATACAGAACCATGCACATATATAGCAGAAAGGGTAAAGATCAACCACCACATACCATACATGTGCAGCCTGATTTTGCTCTGCTTATCTATTTTCAGACTTAAAACCTACATCAAATACCAATAAAACTTCGCAAAATTTACTTACATTTTCATAGTAATGTCAATTTGTCAGGATATCAATTAATTCTTTACCAAACAAAAAAGTTTAAGACTTTTTGCAATCGGTGGCAGACAATGAATTAAATTTGGCTCAAAGGATTGGATCTTTCTATAACAGGGTAAAAAACTTGGCATTTTTCTTTTTCCAATGATGTTTACAGAAATTCTAATTTTTCAGGGACGTTAAAATAAGGGGTTATTTACAGTTTAACAGGCCATAAAAGGAATTGGAAAAGATGGTCTTTGTACACAAGCTGACTTCACTCCTTATCACATGACAAAATTTTAGAACTGGTCTAATTTCAAAAACCTATTGAAGAAGACAAATAAAATATGGCTCAACAGCTGAAATTTGTCTATGAAAGGGTAGAAAACATTGTGTGAAAAGGAAAAAAATGGTGGTAATGTTTTTTACCCTTTCAAAGCCATCTTCTTCAGGGTATGAAAACTCATGACTGTATTGTAAAGGATTAAACCATGAACATGGCATCAGGTGACAACAGAAACTAAGTAGCCAATTTGAAAAACTGAATGAATTTAATGTAAAAGAGTGGCCCAGAAAGTTAAAAAAAAAACAGGGGAGGTAACTTCAAATGTTCCACAAAAAAGGACAGGAAAAGTTACTCCCCTTCATTTTTAATGTTCAAAACTTGTACTGTACAGTAACAAACAGAAATTTCTCATCTCAGTCATTTATCTTTAGTGATCAGAATCTTGGTATCTGGGCTACAACTTTTTTTTATGTAGTTGGGCAGATATATTTATGAGAAATGTAATTATATATAGGTTTGTTCTTGGGCTTTTACCAAAGACTGGAAGCATGTTTGTCAAAAGTATAGATCATGAATAGACTGCACAGTACAGGCACTCTGGTTTTGATCTACACCTTTAATCCTTTCTTGTAAGAAGAACTTTCAAATTGCAATAATCTGGTTTTTGTTATCCACTCAAAACTTTCTTTTGATTTATCAAGCAGTTTCAGGGTTTAGAAATTTAGGAACATTAAGGGAGTTAAATCTAATTGATTTTCAGTGCCATATGGAGAAAAGTTACTTCCCTTCTTATCAGAGATTCCCCAAAGTATCATGATCTTTTTCCTTTTAACCCCTTTACCACACAATCCCAAGTTTTAAGCATCTTCAGGTAGAAGACTTTTGAAAATATTGAGGGAAAAGCAGAAACTGCTGGTAACCAGTATTCTGACTTTACTACTGTAAGATTATGTCTTTTGCATAAGAATGACTATTACCACACATTCGCGACAACCCAGTGAGAAAAAAAGCCTTTTGAAAACTTTGTGGTAAAAGGAGAAAATGCTGGTAACCAGCATGTTCTCCTTTTCCAACAAAGTTTTCTACCCTTCCAGAAACAATTTTCAATTATTGAGTCACATTTATTTTGTCGTCTGCAAATGCTTTCAACTTGAAGTAGTCTAAAATTGTGTCATTTGCTAAAGAGTTACCGGTAACCCCTCGGTATCACAGACCCCGAATTAAACCCGAATCTGAAATTTTCAAATTCGCGGTGAATTCGACTAGCTTCAGGAGATTCATAGTACTTTGTGAATCAAATCGGCGTCAGTACATGAATACATTAGAACAGATTGCTGCAATAGGAGAAGCTGTTTACAATGAGGAATTACCATTTTACAACCAGGGTCTGTATTCACAAACCATTCTTAAGAATATTCTTTGTCTAATTCTCAAGAATTTTCTAGATTTGAAATTAACACAACTTCTGATTGGCTAAACCAAATGGTTTAGCCAATCAGAAGTTGTGTTACTTTTAAATCTAGAAAATTCTGCAGCATAAGACTAAGAATAGTCTGAAGAATGGTTGGTGAATACGGACCCAGATTCTCCAAGTTCTGCTGCAAGACAGGTTAATAAATGATTGACTAAATGACGTTCACACCTCTTCCAAAATTATTTCAGGGCTAAAATAACCATGTTTGTCTATGAAATGGTGGAAAATATCAAATAACAAAGGAGAAAATACTACTCACAATTTCTCATTTCTCCCTCATTTTCATTGGTTGCTTAGCCATTTTTTACAGGGCCAGAAAAACATGTGATTGTGTGATACATAGGAAATATGCAGTTTGTCTTTAAACAAGATTCTTTGCTGATGATTCAATATTTGTTTTTTTCAGTCCAGAAATGAAACCAAATTTCTTCTTTGGTCTTTATTGCTGCAACACTTCAAAACCATGACCCATATTCCTTGTATTTCACACAGTGCAAAAATATCTCACCTTGGAAAATCTATAGCAGCCACATTTAAACCGATACAAGGTAATCTGAAAAGACGTCACATGATCATAATATCAAAGAAAACTATTGTAGTAAAAAACCTGAAGAAGGAAGGTGTTCTTTAATGCTTTAGGTCTAGACTTTCACTAATGGAAGCATTCCAGAGAAAACTAATGTAGGTCAAATGTTAAGGATTTGTCTTGCAAGTGTTATGAATTCTTTTCCTTTTTCAAAACTGTTTTAAAAAGTCATTGTCAGAGTAATATAAACATGGATCACTTGATAAAATGATCACAATCTTTGGATGCTATCCTGACTTTAGACCTGAAAATAATGGAAAAAATTGTCTGGAATTGCCTTTTGACCTTATATATTACATCTGTGAAGTAAACTGTGAAGAAAATGCTGATTTTCATCATTTTCTCCTTTTCCCACAATGTTTTCAAAAGCTTTCTTTACCACAGTCATTAAAACTCGCGACTGTGTGTTAAAGTGTTAATCCTGGGATTTCAGCAATACTGTGACCTAGATGCAACATTGCATTACCTCTAGCAGAAAGATTTTTTTTCCTCTAGCAGCAGACACCTAACTACGGCTCCACTTTGAAATATCTTTGAACAATTTTAAAGTTACACCAGACAGTCAATAATTGATGCAACCAAAAGCATAAATGAAAAGTCATAGAAGCAAAAAAAAACCAACTGTCAAAAAAGCTGTGACACACCTGTTGTACATATTCAATAAATGCGAAACATCAGTTACACAAATCAATTTGAAATTCTATACACAACTCTAGATTCTTCGCATGATTGTGGTTAAATCAGATACATGTATTCGTATACGAAGCAAGGTCCTTTTGAATGCTTCCTTCTAAACTCTTTACCAGCCATCAAACTTTTCAAATTGACAGCATTTGCAGACAAAACCTCCGATATGGCTGAAATGATGGGATTCAAATAGGAAGAAAACATTGTTGGAAAAGGAGAAAATGATGATTACCAGCATTTTTTTCTTTTCCAACAATGTTTTCCAGAGCCTTCTTCATCAAGGTTGTTAAACTTAAAAATGTGGGAAGGCCAAATGAAAATAGGTTTGTGGCTATATAACCATGCTATATTCTTAAAGCTCTGTTTTTTCTCTCTTTTGAAAGCATTCACACATTAACAAACTCAATAAGAAAGCCATTGAGCGCTCACCTGTGTGTAGTCATTTAAGGATGATAAAGCAGTAGAGATCCTGGTTTTAATCATATAAAACATGTAAGTGTAAGAGAGCTACTTTTTGACCAGACATGACCCAATTTCAAATAAGCCCAAGATATCATCAAGACAAACACCTTGACCAAGTTTCATAAGTATTAGGCTGAAAATGTGGCCTCTACGGTGCACACAAGGTCTTTCTAAGATTTGGCCCAATGACCTACTTTTTGACTCGACATGATCAAATTTCAAAATTTGTCAGAAATATCATCAAGACAAACATTTTGACTTATCTTCATGAGTATCAGTTTAAAACAGTTGCCTCTAGAGCACACAAGGTTTTTCTAAGATTTGGTACTGCGGCCTACTTTTTGACCCTACATGTCCCAATTTTAAACATGACCATGTATTCATCAAGACAATCATTTTGACCAAGTTTCAAGAGTATCAAGCTGAAAATGTGGCCTCTAGAGTGCACACAAGGTTTTTCTAAGATTTGGCCCAGTGACCTACTTTTTTATCAAACATGACCTAATTTCAAACACGTCTGAGATATCATCAAGACAAACATTTTGACCTAGTTTCATGAGTATCAGGCTGATAAAGAGACCTCTAGACTGCACGCAAGGTTTTTCAAAGATTTGGCTCAATGCCCTACTTGTGACCTAATGTGACCAAATTTCCATGTTGTCTGAGATATCAACAAGACAGACATTCTGACCAAGTTTCAAGAGTATCAGGCTGAAAATGTGGCCTCTAGACTGCACCCAAGGTTTTTCTAAGATTTGGCCCAGTGACCTACTCTTACACTAAATTTCGAACTTGTCCTATATATTATCAAGACAAACACTCTGATTAAGTTTCCAGAGTGTCAGGCTCTAAATGTGACATATAGAGTGCACACAAGGTTTTTCTCAGATCATGCCCAGTGACCTACTTTTTTTGACCCAATGTGATCAAATTTCGAATTTGTTTGAAACTTTATCAAGACAAAGATTCTGAGCAAGTTTCATAAGTATCTGACTAAATATTTGGCCTCTAGAGTGCACACAAGGTAAATGTTGATGAGCACACGAGGCACAACTAACAACACATGATGGACACAGCACAATCACAAAAGCTCACGTTGAGCACTTCATGGTCAAGTGAGCTAAAAAAGGCCAGGTTGTTATTTCATGTTTTGTTCTTGTTCATGGCAACAGCCAACATTTTGAAATCCAATGTGATGTGACTGTACATTTCTTATGTTATAGGATATAAATGATTTTATGAGAAACAGCTAAATGAAAAGATATCTCACATCAAAGTGCCAATATTTTGGCAAACCCTGGGTGATCTGTTGATCAAGTCCCTCGGCTGCATCACATAGCTTGATATGCACCTACATGGTGCATTTCTTCGCTGGAAATACACAGCGTTACTGTCCTAATCGTAATACAATGTACTCCACTTAGAAAAAGAATTTCTATCAGAATTTTTCAAAGTGCATTTCCGTTGACAAACAGCTTTGACATTTATTTTTCAACTAGGTCTATCAATTCCATAGGCAATTATAGCAACGGGTTGCTTATCACTGTGGCTGTTGTTGCCATTGCTAACTGATTTACATGGACACCGCCATGTTTAAGATCATGTGACTGGAAGCACTTCAAAATGGAAACCCCCTTGATACAGACAAGGTTGGTACGAAATCTGCCTTGTGATGAGTGAGTGCCAATAAAACTTTATGATGTTGGGCTGTTACCTATGTTTCAGACACTCACATCCACATGATAGGGCTGATGACATCCCATGTGAAATGCCCAATTATCCTTACAATAAATGCCAGTAACTTAATATGTACTTCACTCTTTGCCAAATGACCAATATGAAACCACTTGCAGAAGACAAAAACAACATGTTTAACATGGTAGGATTTGTCTCTGTAAGGGCAGAAAACATTATAGGAAAAGTAGAAAACACTGATAACGAGCATTTTCTCCTTTTCCCTTATTTTAAAAAGCCTTCTGTCCGATGTTCATTAAAAAATCGTTTGGAAAAGAGTTAGTGAAAGCACAGGAGAGATGCTTGAAATATTGACATACCTTATTGAGGATTCCACTGACAGGGGCCAGACGTGGTGGACCTGATTCAGGTTCTTCGTAAATGTTATCCCTGTTTTCAGCTGCATGAAACTTTTGTTCCACTAACTGGTCATTGCTGTAGCTACGCAGTCTGTGATCCTGTTTGACACTAGTTGTTGAGTAGCCAAGTTTGAGTCCGTCTGGAGACCACGTTTTGCGGCGTCCTTGATTATGTGGGTAACAATATCCTGACGAATATGATGTGGACATAGAGTGAAACAGTGGAGGTCGATGTCTCGGTGTAAAAGTGGAGTCCCCGTGTTGAGAGAGCTGTGATGTTGAAGCAGAACTGCATGTTCTTGGTGGCGGTGGGGGAGGCATGACATACTGACCATTTTTCAAGTGACCTTGACCTCCTACTGGATGACCTTGTGATGAAGAATGACCCTGACTTTTGTAACTGTACTGACTTGAATTACTTTGTTTTCTCTGTAAGTTTGACTTCTTGTTGGCAAACTGTATTTGACAATAGTCTTCATTTATAGAGTCCCCAGCTGGGTCATAATCATTATGTGCTGGTGTTTGTATCTTTTCCATGCTTTGTGTGGGCGGGTTGTTATAGTAATTCCCAAAATTTGGATCAAAAATATATTTCACTTCCTGTGAATATGTACTGTAATTTGACACTGTTGGTGAGTACGCAGCATGGACAGAAACTTGCGGTGAATAAATGGCATGCAATGATGTCGTAGGAAAGTTTGGCGAGAACACTTGACTCAGCTTCGGAGAAAATACTTCGTGGTACCCACTTTCTTCTTCCGAGAACACAGTATCTGACAGGGAATCATCTCGGTAATGTGACCTTGACATGCTTATGTTTGTTATTCACAAGGTCATCTGAAATGATAAGAAAAATTTTATTATCTCCCTTGTTAATCTTCCAGAAGAACAAAATTATAATCTAATCACCATTTGAAAAAACTCTGCAGCAGTGTACTTTGAGAATATCCCTGCTGACTTTTACCACACAATCTCTTCTTTTACTGTCCCTGAGAAAGAAAGCTTTTGAAAACATTGTAGGAAATGAAGAAAATGTGGGCGACCAGAATTTTTTTTATCCTTTTCCCACGACGTTTCCAACCCTTCCAAAAACAAATTTTAAATTTTGAGTCACACTTATTTTGTCATCTGCAAATGCTTGCAATTTGGACCAGTCTAAAATTTTGTCATTTAGTAAAAATTTCAAAGTTGGATATCAGCATGAAAAACGATTTAGTACCAAAATACAGGTGACAACAAGTGCCAGCAACAGATTTAACCATTTACCACACAATCTCGAGTTTTAACGACCTGAGAAAGAAAGATTTTGAAAACATTGTGGGAAAAGGAGAAAATGCTGGTAAAACACACTTTTGCCTTTTCCCACAATATTTTCTAAACTCATTCAAAGGCAAGTTCCATCATTTAAGCCACCTTTGATTTGTCGTCTGCAAATGCTTTGAATTTGGACAAGTCAAAAATTTTGTGGTAAAACGTGTAACTATGGCTAAAATGATTAGATCTGTCTGTGAAAAGGGAGAAAATGTTGTGGGCAGATGAGATATTGTTATATACCTGCATTTTCTCTTTCTTCCATAATGTTTTCAAAATGCTTCTTCCATTTTCCACAGGGTCGTGCCTGGTTCTCTGCCCCCTCCTTTTTTTTTTAATGCCAAATGGAATGTACATGCATTTCATGTTTTACACTATACTGAGCATACAATTAACACTTTAAATACCAAAAATATCCTTTTAACCTTGACTAAACTATCACTCAATTTTACAATTGTGAAAAAGGTGGCCTTTGAAAACATAGTGGGAAAAGGAGAAAAAGCTAACAGCCATTATTTTCTATTTTTCCAACCATGTTTTCTACGATCTTAGACAGAAATCATCTTTTGAACTGCACTGAATTTGTTGTCTTCAAATGCTTTTATCGTTGACTTTAAAGTTTACTGTTGGGTAAAAAGTTATCAATGAAAATAACCTGGGTCAAACTTCCTGAATCGGAATGTCCTAGATTAAAGCATCCAAGCTAAATTCCCTCAAAAACATTTTATCCCAAACTGTGACTCTGTAATGATCTCCTGCAACATAACTACATCCTAGCAGACTGACATTTTGTTATCTTCAATAAAGCAGCTTAGGTGATTTTACTCTGACCCTTTTCCTTAACCCTTTACCACACAATGATGCCTTTTGACGCCCCTAAAAAAGAGGCCTTTTGAAAACATTGTGGGAAAAGGAGAAAATGCTGGTAAGCAGCATTTTCTCCTTTTCCCACAAAGTTTTCTACCCTATCAAAGAAAAGTTGCATCATTTGAGCCACTATGAAATTGTCGTCTGCAAATGCTTTCAATTTGGATAGGTCTTAAATTTTGCCGTGTGGTAAAGGGTTAAATGGGCATAACTTGCACATTGAAGAAAGTCGAGATTATATATTTGGAATGTTGAGATAACCTTTTGAAATGAATTGTATCATTCTCTTAACCTACAATATATATTGCATACAGTTCAACCCTAAAAGCTCCTTTCATGACTTACAGTTGCCTTTGTGGCCAGTGTAGATCAAGATCAGGCTGCACAAAACGTGCAGCCTGATCTTTGATCTACACTGTCCAATTTGCTAAACCACTTCAGGCGAGAGCAACCTTGAAATTGCGATTATTTTGGTCTTATTTCTACACTGAAAATATCATTTGGGGTAATTTGGCCCTGTAAGGGTTAACTTCAATATGGCAGATGACTTTGTACAGTTGTTCTTGTCGCTAATAATCAGCAAACTCAAACATTTGTCACTATATTCCTTATGGACATTAAGTCTATGGAGTCCCTAAATTGTAAATAAAACACCTGTAGACGACTGTTTTTTTATCTGATGGCAGGCCATATCTAAAAACACTGTTGCAAAACAACATTTCTAGACTGGTCCAAATTAAAAGCATTTGCAGATGACAATTTTATTGTGACTCAAACGATTGGATTTGTTTATGAAAGGTAAGAAAACATTGTGAGAAAAGGAGAAAATGCTGGTGACCAGCATTTTCTCCTTTTCCCACAGTGTTTTCAAAAGTCCAGTTTCTCAGGGTCGTTAAAAGTCGAGATTGTGTGGTAGAGAGTTAACCAGCCACATCTCCTTGTTTCACACTGTTCAAAATAGATGTTCTTGACATCATTGTCAAATTTATTTCAGAGATGGCAAAATAAGAGGAGGCTCATATGAACAGGTTTTTCTTTGAAAGGGGAGAAAGACCATGGTAAAAGAAAAATATGCTGGTCACAAGCATTTTCTACTTTTCCCATAATCAACTGATTTCCCCTTCCTAATCTTCCTAATCTTTAAAAGATTGGACTTTTGGTAAAGGGTCAGTTGCTTATCATTTGTGATTATCTTAAGAGAAGTCTTCTTACATTGCTAATTCTCATGACAGATTAAAAAGAAACATTACTAGTGCAAATTCTAAAGTCTCCAGAGATAAAAACAGAAGAGAAACCCTTAGTCTTATAATTTAACAACACCTGGGGTAAAAGGTGTTTGAAAACATTGTTGTGGAATAAGGAGAAAAAGCTAGTAACCAGCATTTTTCTCCATTTCGCATAATGTTTTCTACCATTTCAAAGACAAAAACCATCATGTCAATCATCTTTTTTTTTTTGTCGTCTAATGCATTCAATTTGGAAAAGTCAAAGTTTTTGTCTGATAAAGACTTAACTCTTTACTAAAGGTCAAAATTTTAGACATAGCCAAGTTGAAAGCATTTGCAGATGACAAATCAATTGTGGCCAAAATATTGGGAAATGTCTTTGATGGAGTAAAAAAAATGTGTGAAAAGGAGAAAATGCTGGTAACCGGCATTTTCTCCTTTTCATACAACTTTTCAAAGGCCTTCTGCATTAAGGCCGTTAAAACTTGAGACTGTTTGGTAAAGGGTTGAAGCACTTCCATAAAAGAATACTGAAAATGTTTTTGTACAGGATTATAACATCCTGACAAAAAATCCCTCATTGCTGGAATATATATCTCCACCACCATCATTGTCCAATACTTATTTATCGCAAGTCCAATAGAGTTATCTCTCTTTGAGCACTTTTGTGCATATAATTATGGTAAGAAAGTGAGCATGTCTTGTGAAACAGAGCAATATTTTAACTCTTAGGCTGCTAAGCGTGACTCACTGACCTTTTGCAGTCAGCATAGATCGAAATCAGACTGCATAGATCATGCAGTCTGATCTTTGATCTACACTGTCCGAAAAGGAGATATCTTCAAAAATAGCTTTGAAATAGGAAAATTTTGCTTTTTAACATCGGCTTGAAAGTTTCATTTCTTTTATTTAGCAGGGTAAGGGTTACGGTCAGATACAGTGCCTGTGCCCAAAACGTAGTCAGAATATTAGCCATTCAAAATACATCTCTACAGCCAGAGAGAAAAAACACAGTTAAAACTTTACAGTGTGTATAATGTTCAAGATATTGGTCAGCTGCTTAAACCTAGGTAAATAATCGATAAAAATGGTGTATGGGATAAAGAAACTCAAGGGGATTTGTCCTTATTTAAAACTGAAAACAACAACAGCCATAGCTTGGAAGGCCTCCAAAGCATGAAATGCATTTTCTATCGGCTGTAATCTGTGCAACCTTGCAGCCGTCAGGGGCAACATTTTGCATAAAGACACAAAAATTATTATAGTTTCATTAAATAAGGATGAAATGGGTTAAAAACAGGCTGAAAACAAGTATAGGTGCATCTTTAAAGCACCTATCACTGCAATAGCCTTTGTTACCATTGCAGATCAAGAACAGGCTGCAAAAAAAAACATGCAGCCTGGTCCTTGATCTACACTGTCGTCTTTGCTGAAACATTGTAGACAAAAACAACCATGTAATACGGATCATTTTTCTATGATGCACATTTCTGTTGGTTTTATTTGGGGCTCTACGAGTTAGCTAACCCAAAACCTGAATAACAAATGAGAAAGTTGTTATCAGACCTTTGTTTTTCCTTGCTTGAGTTTGATTCCTGCGTAGCTCAGTGGTGAGGGGTAGGTTCCGTAATCTGGAGGCCCAAGGTTCAATCCTCACTCAAAACACTTGGATTTTTGAGGGAGTATCCCTGGGCAAGACACATCAAAGCCCTAGCATAATACTGGTGAAACTCAGGACATACATGCATAAATTATGTGAGTTGTCGCTGTGATACGACTAAAATATGTTGAAAGAGGTGTAAAAGCCCTTAGTAAGCAGAGTATGACAGAAACCAAGCAACTTGTACAATCATGTTTGAATTGATAGCATTTAAAGACAACAAATTGTAATTTACTTAAGCAAGATTTACTTTGAATGAGGTAGAAAACATTGTTGGAAAAGGAGAAAATGCTGGTTAACAGCATTTTCTCCTTTTCCAACAATGTTTTCAAAATCTCCCAGAGCTATTTAAACACAAGTTTCTTAGGTACAAAAATGTAACAACAGTATGGAGAAAAGGGGTTTTAAAACAGTCCAGACCTAGTCAAAACAAGATCAAAGCCCAGACAAGTTGAACAAGTCAGTTAATTAATCTTATTTTGTCATTTTAACCCTTCATGTGCCTTTCACTACTCTAGGTGTCTTTGTGGCCAGTGTGTATCAAGTGTACAGCACAAAACATGCAGTCTGATCTTTAATCTACACTGTCCACTTTGCCGACACATTCTCGACATAGCCAGCATTGGAGTTGTTCCTGTCAGTCTTATTTCTAGAATGAAAATGCTCATAGGACTTTTCCAGTGCTCTTCTGGTTAAAAATATTTACCAGTAGATGTGACAGTCAGACATGAAGGTAACTCAAAGTTAATTGAGAAGAACTAATTTATGGTTAATTCTTGATATTTATCACATTTTCAACACAAATACATTGTTAATCCTTTACCAAACAATCCCTAGTTTAAACGACCCTGAGCATGAAGCCTATTGAAAGCATTGTGGGAAAAGGAGAAAATGCTGGTAACCAGCATTTTCTCCTTCTCCCACAATGTTTTCTGTCCTGTCACAGAAATTCTGTTCATATTTATCAGTACTGATTTGTCATCCACAGATGCATGTAAGTTTATAGGTTCTAAAATTTGGTCATTCAGAAAGGGTTAAAAGACCTTTACAGTAGACATCTTTTAAAAACACTGTGAATAAAGGATATTATTTCTAACCTTTGTTCCCTTTTCCCAAACTGCTTTCCAGATCATAATCAAAACAGATATCTCCTTTCTCACAAACAATTCTCCTTCTTGTCATTTGCTTAAGTTATTTATAGCTCTTTATCAAACAATCCAGTCTTTCACAAACCTGACATAAAAGTCTTTCATGAAAACATTTGTGGAAAAAGGAGAAACACATAAAATTAGTCTCAAACAAATGCTTTCTATTTGGACAAGCCTAAAACTGTGTTGCCTGCTATTTCATGAAGGAAGTTTTCATCTCATATTTCACCAATAGTGCAAGAAAAAGAAATAAAAAGTAACTTTAATAGTTTTCTTTTTCTAAAACTGTATACTTAAAAGCATAAATTTCTGCCAAAACATCCTACCAGTACTTGGTACTTTCAGCTGGCCAAAACCTCCTGGCCAAAATGTCCCTTTACCTGTGTGCAAAATCTAATGAAATAGAATTATTTTCAGATCTGCAACAATAATACATGTATTAAACCAAGATATTGCATCTTCAGGACTATTTTCATCAGAATATCTATTAAAATAACTGACAAAATTAATTCAAGATCAGATTGCAAGTTTTGTGCAGTTGGATCTTATTCTACACAATCTGCAAAAGCAACATACAATAGATAACTCTTTACAAGACAACAAAATTTTTGACTAGACCAAATTGAAAGCGATTGCAAATGCAAAATAAAATGTGGCTCAAACATTAGGATGTCTACGAAAAAATAAAAAAAAACATTGTGGGAAATGGAGAAAGTGCTGGTTACCAGCATTTTCTCCTTTTGCAACCATGTTTTCAAAAGCTTTCCTCAAGTTAGTTAAAACTCAGTGTAAAGGGTTAACTCCACAACTATACCACAGTTTGACATTTTACCCACCAATATTCTCTTCTTCAAGTTCCAAGATGTATTAATAGTCCAGATTCTTAATCTATTGCTAAACTCCAGTATTTTGCTGAAAATATCACAGAGTTTTTAATATTTTGCTGAAAATATCAAGTTTTAATTAAACACAAGACTGTAATAAATTGAACAGTTACAAACTTTCTACACAAAATTGTAATAAATCTGACAATTAAAAACAGCCTAAGTCACAAATCAACAAATCACTGACCACACTGTTTGTCATATATATCCCATAGTCTAGCTATAAAATTGTTTTATTGATCAGCACAGTGATATAATATCTTTCATATAAACGTCCATTCTGGCCCCAGTTGACCACTTGACCATCATTCAATCCACTCCTTTACTGACCACTTGACCATAACTTGCTGATCTATCTAGATCAAATTAAAGATAGAGAAATTACAATAAATGAAAGACACATGTCAAAATATCTCATTAATTAAACTTTCACCCAGGCAAACCATTTAGCAGTCTTTTTTTCATCTTGCACCAGACCAAAATTAAACCCTTACCATTCAAAACCATGTTTTAATGGCACCGAGGAAGAAGCCTTGTGGAAAAAGGAGAAATTGCTGATAACAAGTATTTTCTACTTTTGCCACAATGTTTTTTACCTTGTTAAACGACTTCAATTTATTTTTATCACTTTCAAATTTGTTATCTGCAAATACTTTCAACTTGGAAGTGTCTAAAATTTGTGGATTGGTAAAGGGTTAAAAGGATGTTTTCAGTGCAACTACATACAAAAGTGGTCTGCTGCCAGAAAAATATTATCTGAATGAGGAAACAAGTTTCCAAACATCCCAGCTGAGAATTTTTATTCAACAACATATTAAAAATTGGTCCTGTTATTCAACAGCATATTAAAAATTCTCTATTCCAAGAATAACCTGATTTGCAAGGAGTTTTTCCCTTTGCAAATCAGAAACAGCTAGTCTTATCATTTTGGGGTACAGTTTGTTCCTGTTTTGTACCTTCCAACCTCAGTTTTGCTGGTTTTTTAACCAGTTAGATATATCAATGTTTTCATTTTGATGTAAGTTTTATTCCCTGACTGATACCATTCAATGGGGTAGGGGATCACAAGATCACATACTGAACCTCCAACTAAACCTCAGATGGACGGCTGTCAATCATGCAATTACAATGTCACAGTAACAATAAAACCTCCCTGGGGACTCATGATGTCTCCTTCCACCAACCCAGTCCACGAAAATAATCAAAGCAGCTCAATAGTAACTGATATTCATCTTCAATATCAGGTAATCTGAATGATAATCATTACAATGCTAACTGATTGAATCATTACAATTTTGACAGTTTCAAAAGCCCCCTTTACCAAACAATCTCATATTTTGTCATAAAGACAAGGTTGAGCAGTGTGATATGATAAAAGACAATCACAGGTTTGAAAGTCTTTAAAACTGTAATGGCTTACTAATTATCATTATTTTAGCCACCACACAGGCCATTTTTTACTCAGTTTATCTATGAAATAAAGGAGCTCAAAATGATGAAAATTCAAAGGAAAGAAACATAAAACATTTGGATGGTGTTTGAAAAAGAAATCAGTATGCCCAAGGAGAGCACTTGCTTCTACTGCCTCTCTTACAATAGTGAAAATGAAAAGCTCTTTCAAGAATGTATATGCGATCAAAGCAAATACTCAGAAATGTATTTCCTTTTGGCTGAATTACTTTCATAGTTTTACAACCCTGACAAAGATGGCTTGGAAAAGGAGAAAATGCTTGTAACAAGCATTTTCCATCGGTGACCGCCGTATTTATGCAAGGCTGCACATAAAGGCTTTTGATAACATTGTGGGAAAAGAAAAGAATGCTAATAACCAGCATTTTCTCCTTTTCCTACAATGTTTTTTATATTATGAAAGACAAATTCATGTTTTGAGTAACATTTTGTCATCTGCAAATGCTTTCTGGTTGGACAAGACAAAAGTTTTGTCGTCTAGTAAAGGACTAACACTTTCCATGACAGATCTCATCATTAGGGCCACATTTATTTTGTCATCTGTAAATGCTTATAAGTCAGGAGGGTCTGAAATTGTGTTGTGTAGTAAGGGATTGACCCCTTACCAAGCAATCCCAAGTTTTAACGACCATGAAAAAGACTGCCTTTTAAAACATCGGTGGAAAAAGAGAAAATATAGGTAACCAGCATTTTCTCCTTTTCCCAAAATGTTATCTATCCTTTTTTAGATAAATTCAATCATTTGAGACACATTTGCTTTTTCGTCCGCAAATACTTTCAATTTGGACCAGTCTTTATTTTGTCATTTGGTAAAGGGTTTAATACTTTCAATATGGACAAAACTACAATGTTGCTGTCTGGCACACTGAGCCCCGTATGACAGAACAATGGTTTTATAATTGTTTACCTTGCCTTTGTCATTTATCTGTGGGGTTTTGATCAGGGATTTACACTGTTTGTTAAAGATTTTATGTGTTTCTGTATACCGATGGTGATAACAAAGCCAAACAGCTTTGTGATTGCAAAAGATTATGATATTGTTTGTTTAGTACATAAACATTTGAGCTAATGCAGTGCAACAAGTGCAACAACAGACCCTTGGGTTTGCCACATTTATGGTACTACTTGCATGGTAAGCTACCTTAACATAATTATTTATTATGTAGTACTGAACAGTGGTTTAACACTTTACCACACAATCCCAATGTTAAATGGCCCTGAGGAAGGTTTTTGGAAACATTGTAGTAAAAGGAGAAAATGCTGATAACCAGCATTTTCTCCTTTTTCCACAATGTTTTCTGACCTTCCAAAACTAGGTTTAAAGTTTTTATTTACATTCATTATATCTTTTGCAAACGCCTTCAATTTGGACAAGTCTAAAATTTTGTAGTTGCATTCAAACTTTGTAGTTGCATTATAAACAAGTTGATTACTAATGCAGACAATTTGACAAAAACAGCTCCGAAATAACAATATCTGCAACTGTTACCATCAGCTAGCTTAGTTTGCCCATTTCATTGGAGCCATGCTCTGTGAAAAGGGGGTTAAATGCATCTCCATGATCCACTATACCAAGCAAGGCATCACATGATTAATGTGGATCCATGAAATCAATTTTCTCCAACAATCGACTTAATCATGAGTTTAACTGGTCCTTTGAGATGCAGAAAACTGACAAACAGTAAAACGTTTTGACTCAGGCCACGGACTGTACAGACTTAGCTGAATCAATACTTTTTGCAAATGCATTAAGCTCCCTTTTCACAAAGCATGTCTCATTTATTGGAGAGGTCATCAGACCTCTCCAACAGTGGTGAGTTTAAAAGGCAGCTAGACTGCCACTGAATTTGCTGTCTAAATCCATTTTTCTTGCGAAATTGTCCTGATACACAGTTTGTTTCGTCATGGTTTTGTAAATAAAGCGAAATCAAAAAACCGAAACAGGAAATAGACGTGGTTTATTTTTATGTAACAAATTTCAGAAAATATTTGTTATATTAATTTGTCATGGCTGCAAATGACCTCTCAAATAATTGTAATTTTTCATTAAGCAAATAAATCTAAGCAGAAGAAAAAATAAGAAGAATTTCGTGAAAAAAAAAAGAGAAAGAAGACCGCTGGACAAGATAATGCGACTTGAAAATGCGACAAGAAGGTCAAATGAGCGTCATGTAAAGCATATGAGGTTTCTACGCGGTGGCTTTTTTACTTGTTTGTTTACATGTACCAAAATATATTGAAATTAAAAGCCAATAAACTATTGGAAAACAATGATGCTGACCTCTCCTGGCTTCTTTGTTCAGCACTAATGTAGGTTTAACTCTTTACCACACAATCCCGTGTTTTAACGACCCTGAGAAAGAAACCTTTTAAAAACATTGTGGGAAAAGAAGAAAATGCTGGTAACCAGCATTTTCTCCTTTTTCCAAAATGTTTTCTACCCTTCTATAGACAGAAATCATCATTTGAGTCATGTTTAATTTATCGTCTGCAAATGGTTTCAATTTGGTCGAGTCTAAAATTTTGTCATTTGGTAAAGGGTTAAGGAATCTTTATTAATGTTATTGGTCAGTGCAGCCCTCACCCCCTACCCCCACTCTTGATCTTCTTTTGGCTGTTTTGGTCAGATCATCTCGCACAACATTGAGAAGCATGAATCCAAGATCAAAGTGGATATCATGTGAAGTCTGATCTTGATCAATACAATTCATAAAAGCATTGACCTCTATGCATTTTGACTTTTTTTGGCAGAAAAATCTTACATTCATCAAGATTGAAAGCATAAATTGTAGATGACAAATAAATCTCAAAACAAGAGGGCCATGATGGCCCTGTATCGCTCCACTGGCTATTAAGTAAAATTCTGACCAGTCGTTTCAGAGAAGAAGAATTTTTAAGAATTTCTAAATTTCCATATAGTGCAAGTAGCCCCCATTCACCAGAGCCACATTTTTTGACGGATCAAAATTTTACGAACAATTTTTGAAAAAGGTCACCCAAGCAACAATCCTGTGAAATTATTTCAAAATCTGACCTGCTGTTTCAGAGGAGAAGATTTTTAAAGAATTCCTTCATTTCTGTATAGTGCAAGAAGCCCCCATTCACCAGAGCCACGTTTTTTGACGGATCAAAATTTTACAAACATTTTTTGAAAAGGGTCACCCAAGGAACAATCCTGTGAAATTATTTCGAAATCTGACCAGCGGTTTCAGAGGAGAAGATTTTTAAAGAATTCCTTCATTTCTGTATAGTGCAAGAAGCCCCCATTCACCAGAGCCACGTTTTTTGACGGATCAAAATTTTACGAACAGTTTTTGAAAAGGGTCACCCAAGGAACAATCCTGTGAAATTATTTCGAAATCTGACCAGCGGTTTCAGAGAAGAAGAATTTTGAAGAATTCCTTCATTTCTATATGGTGCAAGAAGCCTCCATTCACCAGAGCCACATTTTTTGAAGGATCAAAATTTTACGAACAATTTTTAAAAAGGGTCACCCAAGGAGCATATCTGTGAAATTATTTCAAAATCTGACCCGTGGTTTCAGAGGAGAAGATTTTTAAAGAATTCCCTAAAAAATTCCATTTGGTTGCAATGGCAACCAGAGTTTTTGATGGAATCAAATTCTGTGAACAGTTTTTAAAGAGGACCTTCCAAGGAACATTCCAGCCAAGTTTGGTCCAAATCCGCCCAGTGGTTTAGGAGGAGTTGATGTTTAAAGAATTGTTGACGACACACGACGCACGACGGACACCAGGTGATCCTAAAAGCTCCCCTTGAGCACGTTGTGCTCAAGTGAGCTAAAAAGTTAACATACGGATGGACGCACAACGGACAACGGGCCATAACATAAGCCTGCTGGCCTTCGGCCAGTGGAGCTAAAAAACTTGTCTAGCACCAATCATGTATCACTGCAGCTTGATAATCAAGGGAGGTAAATAGTAACGAACTTTATCTTTCATAAAAAGAGTTATTTCCCTTGATTAATGTTTAAATTGAAGTGACAATATTTTGAAGCCCATGTTAAACTTGCGATCCCTGGAATGAAGGCAATTTTGACCCCAGACCTACAATATGAAACTAGAATGTGTGGTTATAAACAAAAAGATTTTTTAATCTTGCCCAATAAAAAGTCATGTAAAACAAGTTTGCTGAATAAAAGGCCCTGTAAAATATGTGATCCATGACACAGGTTTATCAAGTTTTCACTATAAAAGCCAATGTAAAACTTGTGACCCCTGGTGTGGAGTCAAACTTGACCCCCAAAGTTAAAATTTGGGCCCTCTTGGTAGAGGCCCATTATATAAAGTTACATGCAAAATTTGGTAGCCCTAGGCCTAAATATGGCTATGTACAAGTAGATTATTAAAGTTTCCTTATATAAGACCATGTAGAACTTGTGACCCCCTGGGGTGGGGCTACATTTGACCCCCTGGGGTGGGGCTACATTTGACCCCCTGGGCTATAATTTGGGCACCCTTGATAGAGACCCCCTAGATAAAGCTAAATGCAAAATTTGATAGCCCTAGCCCTTATAGCTAGATGCGAAAGATTTTCCTATATAAGCCCGCCCATGTAAAACATGTTACCCCCCGGAGCGAAGTCAAATTTGACCCTCGGCTATAATTTGGACACCCTTGGTACAGGTCCACTAGATAAAGCTACATGCCAAATTTGGTCGCCCTAGGCCCCATGGCTAGGTCAAAGAAGAATTTTAAAGTTCTCCCTATATAAGCCCATGTAAAACTTGTTATATAAGCCCATGTAAAACTTGTTACCCCCGGGCAGGGCCTAATTTGACCCCAGGGCTATAATTTGAACAATCTTGGCAGAGGTCCACTAGATAAAGCTACATGCCAAATTTGGTAGCTCTAGGCCCTATGGCTAGGTAGAAGAGGAATTTTAAAGTTCTCCCTAAATAAGCCCATGTATAACTTGTAACCCCCGGGGCGGGGCCAATTTTGACCCCAGGGCTATAAATTGAAGAAACTTGGCAGAGATCCACTAGATAAAGCTACATGCCAAATTTGGTAGCCCTTGGCCTTACGGTTTCAGACAAGAAGATTTTCAAAGATTTTCAAAATTTTTCAGTTTTGTTGCCATGGCAACCAGAGTTTTTGAAGGAATTAAATTCTTTCAAGAAATTCTGAAGAGGACCATGGCAGGATCATTTCTGTGAAGTTTCATCAAAATTGGATGGGTTGTTTCAGAGAAGAAGACGTTTTAAAAAAAAGTTAACGCACGGACGGACGGACGGACGCACGGACGGACGGACGACGGACAACAGGCCATGACATAAGCCCGCTGGCCTTCGGCCCGTGGAGCTAAAAAATGGAATTTGTCTTTGAAATGCTATGTAACACTTTGGAACATGAGCAAATGCTGGTTACAAGCAATTGTTTTGGAAAGAAGAATTTTTACCACCCCAACCCCCCATTTTTTTAATGTTTATACAATAATGAAGTTAATTTAATGAAGTTAATTTATTTCATATCTGACTTTCAGTAATTATTGTGATACACAACTTTAAATGTGAAAATCCAACCAAAAAAGCACAGCTTTATATCTCTATGTAATTTCTTCCATAATGGCTTTTTTGTAGACGCTAAGTGCTTATCTTACAATTTTTATTACAAACTATAACCTTCCCAACAATTTCCAATTTAAAAATCCATTATTGCTTTTTACTCTATACAAAGCTTCAGACATACCCATAAACTATCTACTCAAAATTCATCTGATATTTAAAGGAGCCCATTCCAATTTTCAAAATCATATCAAAATTCATATAAATTTTAGTTTTATCACTCAATTCAGAACAATGATGTCACATCAGGCCTCATTTATCCTACCAAACATTCCTGTGTTTTAGCGATCATGACATAGAGGGCTTTACATAACATTGCCAGCAAAGGTGAAAATGCTGATAACCAGCATTTTCTCCTTTTCCCACAAAGTTTTCTACCCTATAAAGGACAAATTTTGTCATTTGGGCCACCTTTTAGTTATTGTCTGGTAATGCTTTCAATTTGAACTAGAATTTTGTTATTTGGTAAAAGGTTGAAAATAAAAACCATGTTCTAGATGGGGAAACAGGCCATCCTGTAATGCAAGTGCCAAAACCACACCTTTCTATAATATTAGTCTAGTTTTCTTTATCTTTGCAAAAAAATTGTATTCGGTAGTACTTTTCCGTGTTATTCAAGAAATTTTGAGTCATGGGTAAAAAATCTAAAAAGCCCCCTTTAACCGTTTGAGATCCACAAAAAATGAAGACTGTAACTGGCCAACTCATAGTTGGACAAACCTTACCATGACACTTGGTGCTGTCAGGGAAATTTGTATGAAGGATAATTCATATCTAAAACAGTTCATACCAAAACATTTGGTACCTAGGACAATATTGGTAGCAAAGACAATTTGTACTTGTGACAACTGGTACAATTAGTATAATTTCTACTAAGGACAACTGGTACCTACGATAAGTTGTACTGTGGACAATTGGTACCTACGGTAAGTTGTACTCTGGACAATTGGTACCTAGGATAATTTGTACTCAGGACAATTGGTACATAGGATAATTTATACTCAGAACAATTGGTACCCACAACAACTTGTACTCTGGACAATTGGTACCTAGGATAATTTGTAGTCAGAACAATAGGTACCTAGGATAATTTGTACTCAGGACAATCTGGTATGCAGGATAATTTGTACCCAGGACAACTCATACCAAAAGGAACTCATACTCCCCACCTACATTATATTGATTGCTTCTCATACCAGCATAAATATTAACTTCAGCACAAAGCAAACCTATCACTGAAAAAGGTGCTTCAACTCTACCACACCATCCTGAGTTTAATGACCCTTAGGAAGAAGGCTTTAAAAAACACTAGGGGAAAAAAAGAAAATGCTGGTAACCAGCATTTTCTTCTTTTCCAACAATGTTATCTATTCTTCAAAGGCAAATCCTATCACTGAATCTACATTTAATCTGTCATCTGCAAATGCTTTAAATTAGGAGATTCCAAAATTTTGTCATTTGGTAAGGAGTGAAGTGTTAATACAGAAATCATTGTATGTTCAAGTTTATAGTTCAGGATGACAAACACATTAAAATGATAATTTCCAACACAATGAACGATAGATTGAGGTTTGATTAAATCTTTTACACCTTGATGGATTGATCAATTTACATAGATTGGATCTAAAGTTTACTTCTTGTTTCCCCCCTCCCCCCCCTTTTCCCCCATGAAGCACTGGATAAAGGAAAGCTGACAGTTTCATTCAAGAAAAAGGACCAAAATAAAGTAACACCTGTATTTAGCACCCAAAGGACATCTAAAATGAGCTTGCATGGCTTTTTACCACAGGCCTTTGAATTTCCATTGATCCATCACAGAATAATAAAGTTTTCCTTGGTTGATCATTGAACACATAAAAGCATATTGGTGCATCGCCGGTATGCATTATGGAATAGTGAAATTTTCAATACCGTTACTATAAATAGCACAGTGGCAACTGCCTCTTTGCTGTATATTTACATTGGTGAATCCCTCTTTATTCTATATAATTATATAGAATAAAGAGGGATTCACCAATGTGCTATTTATAGTAACGGTGTCCAATAATGAAAAATTCTTTAATCCTGTGATAGACCAATGAAGAATTCTTTATCCCGTGATAGACCAATGGAATTTCAGAGGCCTGAGCTTTTTACCACCAAAAAAAAAATGTAGACATATCCGAATTGAAAGCATTTGAAGACAAAAATTTCGCTGTCTTTGATAGAGTAGAAAACATAGTGGAAAAAGGAGAAAATGCTGGTTACCAGTATTTTCTCCCCTTCCCACAATGTTTTCAAAAGGGTTCTTTCTCGGGGTTGTTAAAACTCAGGATTGAGTGGTAAATGCTTTCTTGATACAGTAACAGTTCAACACATTTGCCATCTTTGTGAACTCAATATAGCTTGCTTAATAAAGGTTGCTTTCTTAACTCTTTACCAAACGACCAAATTTTTTACTTGACCAAATTCAAAGCATTTGCAGACAACAAAATTATTGTAGCTCTTAAGGTGACTGCTCTCTTTGATAGGGTAGAAAACATTGTGGGAAAAGGAGAAAATGCTGGTTACCAGCATTTTCTCCTTTTCCCACAATATTTTCAAAAGCCTCCTCTTTCAGGGTCGTTAAAACTTGGGATTGTGTGGTAAAGAGTTAATATATACAGGTGGCCACAAAGACAGATTTTACTGTATTTTATTTCCAATAGGACCTGGACATAGTGGACAGCAAAGTTCACAAATCTCATCTTGATCTTCACTAGCTGCAAAAGTAACTGAATTTGCACAAGTCTAAAACTTGTCATCTGGTAAATAGTAAATCACTAAGCCACTGTGAGATGTCCCAAAAAAATGCAAGAGTAATTTAGGAGAATTTAGAAAAAAGAAAGTAATATTTTGGAATAGTATAGAAGAATGTAATAAAAGGTGCAAGTGCCATGAATGAGCAATTGCATATTTTCCCACCATGCTTTCAGAATATGATCTACTGGAATTCTAAATTGCAGCATTTGAGTGGCACACTGGGAAAAGGGGGTTTTAATACATCTTTATAATGCATTAACCCTTTACCACAAGACAAAATTTTAGACCTGTCCAAACTGAAAGCATTTGTAGATGACAGTTTTAACGTGGCTCAAATGAAATGATTTTTCTTTGATAGGGTAGAAAACTTTGTGGGAAAAGGAGAAAATGCTGGTTACCAGCATTTTCTCCTTTTCCCACAATGATTTCAAAAGCCTTCTCTTTCAGGGGTGTTAAAAGTCGTCATTGTGTGGTAAAGGGTTAAATCAAGCAAGTTGTCACATAAGATACAATCCTTTTCCAAAGAAACAATGCCTGAATCAGATGAGGGAGAATGGTCCTTTGACAGGCAGAAAATTTAGGCAGAAAATTTATCAATAA
Source organism: Hippopus hippopus (assembly GCA_946811185.2). NCBI lineage: Eukaryota > Metazoa > Mollusca > Bivalvia > Cardiida > Cardiidae > Hippopus > Hippopus hippopus. Next base: position 24,920,614 of record OX328106.1, on the reverse strand, counting down.
CAAAATGGTTCAACCCTGGCATGAGCTTGTGCGGACTGTGCTGGCTGACATGGGTTGGTACTTTTTGCAAAGGCATTAACATTCTTTTTCCAAGAGCATGACTCATTATTTTGTTTTACCCCTGGTCCACAGTACTTTCAAAAGTGGTCGAGTGCAGAGTGTCTGCGTATTGTGCCTGTGCTATGAAACAAGCCTAAGTAGTCGATCATAGACAAATGAGCAATGCTCTGGCAAAAGGGGGCCTAATGTATCTCCATGACACATTATGTCAAGCATGTCATCACATAATTATGGAATCATAAATTCCATTTTGTCTATCAAATAGCTGAATCCAAGGATAGACTGGTCCTCAGACATGCAGAAAATTTACCAAAACTCTCGACTCATATCAGTCTGTGCAGATTGTGCTGACAGACAGTTGGTTGATACTTTTTGCAGATGTATTAAGCCCTCTTTTCATGGAGCATGCCTCATTTAATATAGAAAAGTACACATGAAAACATAGTGACAAAAGATGTAATTGATTTGATAGCTTCAAACTGAAACAAATGGGCATTTTCATATCTTTTTCACCTCTTTTGCCTGTTTCATCTTTTTCTGGACACCCTAAAGATCAGATTGTCAAGATAAAATACTAGTACAACATTGAAGAAAGAATTACCTCAGAAATTAATCTCCATAAAAATATGAATATGTTTTATTCCTTTATCATTCAAAACAAACTTTGAACATCTTATGGCACACTTAAGTTACTGATCAAACACTGACATCTATTTATACAGAATTATTCACCCGATAGATCACACAGCGCCCAAATAAGGGCATGATTCACAACCATACAAACCCGTTGTAAGTTATATCTCACTGGGAGCCCATAATGATTACACCACCTTGCCCCAGTACATTCTATATATCCATTCAAATCACGACAACCTTGATTATGTCAGGTTAACCCTTATAGCGCCAAGCCATCAAAATAAAAATTTTCAGTCAGCAAAAAGCTCCCAAATAATTGTTGTTTAACCCATTCCCAAACAATTCAGAGCTTAAATGACCCTTGAGAAGAAGGCTCTTTAAAACATTGTGGGAAAAAGAGAGATTGCTGGTATCCAGCATGTTCTCCTTTTCCCACAATGTTTTTTACCCTATATAAGAGCACCAGTCTTAGGTTTAAAGTAAATATCTTCAGTTATGACAGAGATATAATAACATGTTGAAGCTTTTGCTCAATGCCAATGGCAATGCAGACAACGATGGTGCTATGACAATATCTCGACATTTTCTTCAAGAATATCCATGCTAAAAATTTCAGATTCTGAGTCACATTTATTTGGTCCTATAAAAATGCCTTGAACTTTAACAAGTCTAACACTTCTTCGTTTTGTAATGTATAAGGCAGTTTTTGGCCAGATTGTCTCAGCATAGCAGGCAGTGTAGACTTTAGACTAGATTGCACATATTGTATGGTCTCATCTTGATCTACACTGTCTACTGTGTTGTGAAAGGCACTTTATGAGATAGCTTATTACCGTCTCAATTAATTTTGCAGCAGATGAACTTGAAACTATTCAAGTGTAGATTACAAATATAAATTAGCCATGCTCTGAAACATGGGGGTTTAATGCATCTCGGTGATGCCCTGTACCAGCCATGTCATCACATAATCATGGATCCATAAAATCCATTTTTTACAACTACCAGCTGAACATGAGATAGAATGGTCCTTTGAGCTGTGTGGACTACACAGGCTGATATGGGTCAATACTTTTAGCAGATGCATTTAAAACCCCCTATTCACAGAGTGTGGCTCAAATGACGGTATAACCGCCTGGTAAATTTAAAAACATTGTGGCAAAAGGAGAAATTGCTCTTGAAGAGTAACGTCACTTTTTGCTACATTTTTTTCAAATGTAGTCTTCCGGTACACAAAACACTCGCCTGTAAGAAGTAAAAGGTTAACTGCAAACTATTTATCATTTAAATATCAAATATAAATTGAGCATGCTTTTCACTCTTCAACTCTTTACCAGACGACAAAATTTTAGATATGTCCAAATTGAAAGTATTAGCAGACAGCAAATTCATTGCTACTCAAAACATGAAAACTTGTCACACAAGGAGTAGAAAACATTGTAGGAGGAGAAATTATGCTTGTTACCAGCATTTTCTCCTTTTCCTAGAATGTTTTCAAAAGACTTATTTGTCATAGTCGTTAAACGTCAGGATTGTGTGGTAAAGGGCCAAAGAAATCTGAAAATTATCACTCCTGGTAGCAGCAAAGTAAGGTAATTAGGCCATATACTCTGATATAAAGACAGCAAAGCCCATTAGGTTGGATTGAATGATTGATTGAAAGGTGTTTTACACTGCTTTCAACGTTATTTTGGTCGTATCACGGGGACAGTTCACATATTTATATAGGAGGTACCTTGTTCAAACCCCCAGCTTTCTGCAGACATAGGTTAGTCATTGTGACAAGATTAATACTTCTTTCAACCCTGATCGTTGTTTCCAGGGGCTTGGAAAGAATATTGTGCAAAGTACAGGTAAAAAAAACTCCAGCTCCAGGAAAGCTGGATAGGTGCACTGGCCACCGTCATATAACAGATATGATGTTGAAAAACTCTTGAGCTGCTTTTTGTGTCATAGTGACAGTTATCTCCATGTACAAAGTTTCATATACATGTAATTTGGTTCTGAAACTTTGTATGAAGCAATTATTGCCAACAAAATGAAAAGCAACAAGTTAACTCTTTATCTCATAACCCAGAGTTTTACCAACCTTGAGAAAGACAGCTTTTGAAAACATTGTTGGAAAAGGAGAAAATGCTGGTAGCCAGCATTTTCTCCTTTTCCCCCAATGTTTTCTACTCTTTCTCATAAAAGTCCCATCCTCTGTGCCACATTAAATTTGTCATCTGCAAATGCTTTCAGTTTGGACATGTATAAAATTTTTTTGTTTGTTAAAGAATTAACAGAGATTGGTATTTTATGCAGCTCAGCTGATTATTTCAGCCATATCAGAGTGACAGCTCAATGTTTCCTGGGATCCACCAGTGGACTGGGCCTCTAACGTGCTTGCTAAATGGCACTCCTGTGAAACATGAAGTGACTGACAGGTGAGGATCTAACTCATGGCCCTGTTTTATACTAAACCTCTACTCTTAAACCTTTACCAACCAATCCAAAGTTTTAATGATGCTGAAAACACTGTGAGTAAAGGAGAAAATGCTAGAAACTAGCATTTTCTCCTTATCCCACAATGTTTTCTACCCAGTGTCAAAGAAGTGCAGCTGATTTTTACCACTTTCGAATTTGTTGTCTGTAGCTACTTTAGAAGAATTTAAAATTTGTCTCGTGGTAAACCAGTCAGGATTCCATGGATGTCAGACGGTCAGAAAAACCCAGCCCAGCCTTATTATTGGTTCAGGTGAGCTAAAAAGACCCCAATAACTTACATTCCACATAGTACAGTCTCTATTTCAAAATTTTAGACTTATACAATTGGAAAGCATTTGTAGACAAATTAAATGTGGCTCAAAAAGATGTTATTTGTCTTTAAAGGAAAAAAACATTGTGGTAAAAAAAGAAAGTGCTGGTTAACAACATTATTTCCTTTTCCCACTATGTTATCAAAAGCCCTTTTCATCAGGGTCATAAAAACACCAAATTGTGCAGTATGAAGGGATAAATGGCCATATTTGTCTGTGGGAAATGATGTCAGATCAAGTCCTAATGTAAACTGGTATCTAATTTCAAATGAATTACTTTTGTGTGGTTTGTTTAGGAATGTAACATAGTGGTAACCTTTACAGTGCAAAATTTGGACAATCAAAGTTCCTTTTGCAGAAAGTGTAGATTAAGATCAGACTGGACAAAACATGTCTGATCTTGATCCACACTGCCTGATTTATAGTCTGCAATTTTAACCTTTTACCATTCCGAAGCATTTACAGACACCAATTGAAAAATTGTTCAAATAATTGTATTTATCCTTGAATAGACAGAGAAATTTGTGGGAAGAAAGGAGAAAATTTTTGTTACCAGCATTTTTTATTTTTCCCACATTGTTTTCAAAAGAGTAATTCTCACTGGGTCCTTAAAACTCCAGATCGTGTAGCAATGGGTTTAGCTGAAATTTAGAAAAAAGATGACAGCTTCATGAGAGTGAGGAATGCAGAAAATCTCATGAATAGGTACAAAAAATATGATACTTTTCCACATTGCTTTCCAAAACTCTTTTAACCCTCTCCCAAACAAACCTGTGTTTATACGTGTCTGCAGTACAAGTCTTTGAAATCACTGTGGGAAAAGGAGAAATTGCTCGTAACGAGCAATTTCTCCTTTTCCCACAATGTTTTCTAACAGATTAGACAACTTTCTGCCACTTTTATCAAATTTTACGTTGTTGTCTGCAAACTCTTTCAATTTGGAAGAGTCTAAAATTTGTTGTTTGGGAAAGGGTAAAAAAGCCAAGATGATAACGAGAAAATCTGACCAACCATTAGACATTAGCAATTGTGAACTCTTTATCAAAGACAAATATTTCGTCTGGTCCAAATTGATAGAATCTGCAGATGACAAATAAAAAGTGGTTGTAACGATGGATTTTGTCTGTAAAAGAGTAGATAACATTTTGGAAAAAGGAGAAAATCCTGATTATCTGCAGGGTATTTGACACACGGGATTGTGTGGTAAACTGACGGCATTGGCAGTGGACAAATTGAAATTTTAATGTGGCTTAAATGATTGGGTTTGTTTCTGATAGGCTAGAAAACATTGTGGGAAATGGAGAAAATGCTGGTTACCAGCATTTTCTGCTTTTCCCACAATTTTTTCAAGTCTTATCTCCTATGGTCCTTTAAAACTTGGAATTGTGTGGTAATGGGTTAGCTAAAATTACATTATAAACACTTTATTCACTGATTGGCCTAGATTAAATAACGAATGCATATATAGGGTTTTAACATACCTCCAGATAAGGTAAGTTGTCAAATAGATTTTTCAAGATTAAAATCAACATCTTGTTTTGGGAGCGAGAAATGGAAAACCCCACATTTTTCCTCCCATATATATCGAAGTATCCTTTATCCTTTATGTTAGACTGTGTAGAACCTGCAGAATCATCGCTCACTGTCACAAATGACTGATTGTATTGGAGTTTAACGCTGTTTTAAAAGCTTAAGTAATATCACAACGGTCAGTGCAACTACACATGGGTTTCCTGGCCTTCTCACACCCATACTGACACAACTTTCTTTCCAAGTCACTGACTGCTTTCTCACATGCATCAGAGGTGAGAGGCGAAAAATCGTTGCATAGAAAGTTTGCCTCTACCGGTAATCGAACTCACAACTACCAGGTCACGAGTCCAATACGCTAACCACTGAGCTACCCGGGCGGGCCCATTGTCACAAACACTACAAGTGCAGGGCGCTATATTATCATGCTACTTTAGAAGCAGAAGGTAGAGTGTTAAATTCAACAGATATTTTGCAATCTAGATAACAGACCCAAATACAATGTAATTTCCATTCCAATGTTACTTGTGTCAAGAAAGTCTCCACAAAGTGGGCAGTGTATATCAAAGATCAGACTGCATGTTTTGTGTAGTCTGATCTTGGTCTACACTGGCCAAAAAGGCAACTGAATTTGTGAAAGGCACTGCAAGGGTTAAAACCAACATGACATCTAAGGGGCGCTTGCATCTAGGGTCAAATATTTTGTTCTCTTTGTTTAAATCAACACCTGTATGAATCATTAATGTCTTCGTTTATATCCTTTAATCTTTTGAAAATCTTTTATGCAGATATCTTTTTTGCTTTACATATTTTTTCCTTGACTAAACCATGGCATATAGGCATTTTTGTGGCTAGTTCTACCTATGTTCTACCTAAATTTCAGAATGATGGTGTAATTCAGAGCCCATGACTAGTACATTGGTGACTGTCAGGGACTTAAAGCTTTAGAGGAGTTGGGAGTTAAAGTCTTAACCAGACAATAAAGTTTTGGACTTGTCCAAATTTAAAGCATTTGCAGACAACAAAGCAAACGTTGCTTTAAACATGAAATGGCCGGTGAAAGGGTACAAACTACTGTGGGAAAAGTAGAAAATGCTTATGACCAGCATTTGTTGTTTTTTTTTCTCACAATGTTTTTAAAGGCCTTTCCTTTCAGAATTGTTAAAACTCCTGTGAGGTAAAGGGTAAATAATTCAACCAATTTGTTTAAATTATTGCGACAGGTGATCATTCATAGCCCCAACTCCAATGTATATAATTGTTTCAAATCTATGTAGTAAAGTAAAGGTTAAATCATGCATCTAAATGATAAAGAAACACCAAGAAAAGGTAAATTGTCTGCCATGAGATACCAGTTAAGTCTTTAACAGATGACAAAATTCTAGACTTGTCAAATGAAAAATTAAATTTGCCTCAGATGATGAGTTATTGTTTTTGAAAGGATAGAAAGCATTATGAAAAAAAGAAGAGACCAGCATTTTCCCACAATGTTTTCAAAAGCCTCTTTGACAGGGATGATAAAGCACAAGATTATTTGGTAACAGGTTAAACTGTCATGAAGGAATAGCTTCCAACAGTTAAACTGTCATGAAGGAATAGCTTCCAACAGTTAAACTATCATGAAGGAATAGCTTCCAACTCCTAAACTCCCATTTATATTCACTAGTAGTAACCTTTAATCATATTAAATGAGCCAGAACTGACATTTTGTAGTCAATTTTGGTACATCATTTTCTGTTGCCTCAATATTCTACATTAAATTGCTTTTATCTTTAATAAAAGAAATGTGACCCATTGCAAGAAAAGAAAAACTCAAAGGTGCATAACTCTGATAATCATAGTCAACCAATCAAAATGAAAATTACAGATGCACAAGTTAGCATCATAGGATAAAGCTTCCATTCAACTATTAAATTTCCGAATAAACACTGTGAACATTTTTAATCAAGAAATAAGACCTATGAAGTTGCAAGATCATTCTTTGCCAGAATGTCTCAGCAAAGGCGACAGTTTAGAATTAAGATCAGACTGCACATTTAGTGTAGTCTGATCTTGATCTAAACTGACCACAATGGCAAAATATTTGTGAAAGGTGCCTTTAGGGTTCAAATATGAGCCACAGCATAGCAGAAGAAAAGTACACATAACTGCACCTACAGTATAATATGGACAGTTTGATTCCAGTATATCGTCCCCCACCCAGCTTACCAGCATTTTCTTACTTTTCCCCACAACGGTTTCTGCCTTTACCATAGCCAATCCCATAATTTAACTCTTGACCACACAATCCCGAATTTTGTCAACCCTGAGAAAAAAGCCTTTGAAAACATTGTAGGAAAAGGAGAAAATGCTGGTAACCAGCATTTTCTCCTTTCCCAACAATGTTTTCTACCCTTCCCATAACATATTTCAATTTTTGAGTTACATTTATATTGTCGTCTGCAAATGCTTTCAATTTGAAAAAGTCTAAAATTATGTTGATAGGTAAAGAGTTAAGTGATATATCCCTATCATCTGTAAGTGCTTTTACATTTGACAAATCTTAAATTTTGCTTTCTGATAAAGAGTTAACAAAATGAAGCCAATTTTTTATATTTCTGAGACAGGAACCTATTTTTTTTTTTAAATCCTGAGACAGGAACCTTTAATTTTTCAAACTTGAGACCGAAAACTACATTTTTTACAATCCTGAGACAGAAACCTATGTATTTACAATCCTCAGACAGAAAACTATAGTTCTTACAATCCTGAGACAGAAACCCATGTATTTATAGTCCTCACAGACATAAACCTATGTATTTATAATCCTCAGGGACATAAACCTATGTCCAGAGTTAACATAATGATGCCAATTTTTTATACTTCTGAGATAGAAACCTATATTTCTTACAACCCTGAGACAGAAACCTACTGGTATGTATTTACAATCCTGAGACAGAAACCTATATTTTTATAATCCAGGCACAGAAACCTGCCAGTATATTTCTACAATCCTCAGACAGAAACCTTTATTTTTACAATCCTGAGAAAAAGAGAATTTTATAAATAATGTGGGTAGAGGAGATAGACATGCAGCCAATATTTTCTTCTTTTTTCTACAATGTCTTCCAGTCTTCTCTATAAAAAACCCTTTGACCTACATCTAAACTGTCATTCTGCAAATACTTTCAATCTAGACAAGACAGCTTAGCTCTTTACCAAACCACATAAGTTAAGAAGCTCGAAATTGAAAAGCAATTGCAGTCAACAGATTCCAGGTAGGTCAAAAGATTATTTCTGTTTTAAATATGGTATGAAGCATGGTGATAAAGCAAGAAAATGCTGGTTTATTGTAACTACATGTAGTATTTTCTCCTTTTTCCACAATGAAAACAAAATCCTATACCTCAGCGGTGTTCACACATGGGATTGTTTCATGAGAGGTTGAATTCTCATCTGCATTTTTAATGCTCTAAATATGGACAAGATTATTTCAACCCTTAGAGCTCCTATCAGGACTATAGTTTCTTTTGCACCCTGCATAGATCAAGATCAGACTGCACAAAATGTGCAGTCTGATCATTGATCTAAACTGTCTGCTTTGCTGAGATATTACAGACAAAATCGACCTTGACACTGCCTTTATTTGGGTCTTACAGACAAAATCGACCTTGACACTGCCTTTATTTGGGTCTTATTTCCAAATTTAAACTTCTGTTGGGTTTATTAGACCCTCTAAGGGTTAAAATTTTGTCATACAGTACAGAGAGAAACAATCAATGGTTGGATGACATAAACCATACTTGCACTTCTGCTGGATTTTGTGCAATTTTACAGACAGAATAATTCATGATAAGAATCACTTTACTAGCAAATAACTCTATTGCTCTTTCTCATATCAAAATTTAATACTAATGGAATGAAACAGTCAAAATGTCAGGAATAATAAACGTTTTATTTCAGGAAAACTGACACGTGTAACTCCATCCAGGTTTTGCATGCCTTTATAATGTTTCGGAATCAACAAACATTTTGAACATGCCATGTCTGCATTTACTGCTGACAAGTAAAATGATGGAATTCGTCACTGAAAGGGAAGAAATCACTATCTACTTTACTCATAGTGGTTTCAAAAGCCTTCTTCCTCAAGGCTGAAAAAGATTTTCAGGTGAACATCTTACAAAACAACTGTAAGGAGAAAGTTATGAAGAAGACTGTGGAAAACTAAGTACCATTCCTTGGGTTGCATTTACCGGTAATCTGCTATCTGGAATATGAATAGGTCAATAATTTTCCTGTTTAGTTTACTCTTTCCTACAGCAAATTTTAGATTCTTCCATATTTATTAATAAAAAAATGTGCAGGTGACAAATTCAACCTTCATAAAAATGTGTATGAGTTCTTTAATAGGGTAGAAACATTGTGGGAAAAGGAAAAAATGATGCTTACCAGCATATTCTCTTTTTCCTACAATATTTTGACAAGCTTTAAAATTTGGGACTGCTTAGTAAAGAAGTAAATCATTACCACACAGTCCCAAGTTTTAACAACCCTGATAGAACAGAATAGAAGTTTATAGAATTTAGGCTTATGAAAATATTGTTGGAAAAGAAGATAATGCTGGTAACCATACTCAGGTAACTGTTGTCTTATCCCACAATGTTGTCTACCCTATTACAGACAGAAATTATCATTTGAGCTACATTTGAATTGTCATCAGCAAATGCTTTCAATTTGGAGAAGTCTACATTTTTGTCATGTGTAAAGATTAAAGAATAAAATGTCTTAGCTTTTCAGAGCAATATCTATATTTTGAATGGAAAATGTTGAATAAAAGCTAGAACAGTTGTTGAAATGTCAAGCATTCAGAAAACCACTAAATCCAAACATACAATTAAAAAAATCCATTAACCCTTTACCACATAATCCCGACTTTGAAAAACCATGAAAATAAAGGCTTTTCAAAACATTGTGGGAAATGGAGAAAATGCTGGTAAGCAGCACTTTCTCCTTTTCCCACAATGTTTTCTACCCCATCAAAGACAGAAATCATCATTTTAGCATCATCTAAATTTTCATCTGCAAATGCTTTCAATTTGGTTCAGTCCAGTTCTGTCCTTTGCTAAAGGGATAATGAAGTCAATGCTGTTTCATTTTTTACACAAACATAACTTTGAAGACACCTTTTAAGCTTTTACAAAACAACCCAAATTCAACCCCCCCCCCCCACCCCCAGATAAACAGACTGTCAAAAACATTGCGAGAATAGAAGAAAATGGTGGTTACCAGTATTTTCTCCTCCTCCCACACTGTTTTCTTCCCCATGAAGAAAAATATTTAGAATGTTTTCAGCAAGTGATTTCAATTAAGACAAGTCTTTTGTGTTTTGGTACAGAGTTAATAAGTTTAAATATCTTTTTCATTTAAATATCACCATTTACCTTCTTACACAATCCCAAGTTTTAACAACGTACCTGAAGGAGAAAGCTTTCGAAAACAATGTGGGAAAAGAAGAAAATGCTGGTTACGACAAGGTTTTCCTTCTCCAACAATGTTTTCTATAATTTCACAGGCAGATCTTCATTTTTTCACACCACATCTATTCAACTGTCTGCATATTCTTCCAATATGGTCAGGTGTAAAATTTTGTTGTTTGGTAAAAAGTTAAGTAGGCATAATGTGCATAAAAAGCAGAAATTTGCCGACAAGAAATTTCTCCAGTTACCATGATGATTAAACAACAAATATATAACATGCTAGTATTTCTCAAAATTCATCTGGTTAAAAACACGTTAGTGTAATGAAATTGCAGAATGATTTCGCATTTCCTAATATCTTTATGGTATTGCAAACAAACAACAAAGATTTCAAAAGAGATCAAAATGAATGCATAATGTATTTAAATTCATTTCCAACCCTTTACAAGATCATTTAAAATTTGTAAATTGAACCATTTGCAGAAAACAAAATGTCCCTTCAATGATAAAATTTTACTGTGAAAGGGTGGAAAGCATCATTGGAAAAGGAGGAAATGCTCATTTCCAGCATTTCCTCCTTTTTCCATGATGTATTCATAAGCCTTCTTCCAAAAGGTTGTAGTCACATAGGATCAAGATGGCTAGTAATTAATTACCCCTTTCCTACAAAATCTAGAGTTTTAACGCCCCTGAGAAAGACGGCTTTTGAAAACCTTGGGGAAAGAGAAAATGCTGGTAACCAGCATTTTCTCCTTTTCCCACAGTGTTTTTCACCTATTCAAGGATGAGTACTATCATTTGAAAACCATTTGATTTGTTGTCTGTAAATTCTTTCAATATGGACAAGTCAATAATTTTGCATTGTGGTAATTGGATAAATTCATTTTAATCTGATATTCACTAATTTTTGCTAGCATGGTGGTTATCCAACATTTTCATCTAACTTTTTACCCTACAATGCCTAGTTTCAAGGACCCTGTGGATTTGACCAGGCTTTCATGGAGTTTAAATTTTCAGTTTGCAATTAAAACACTAAATCTCCAGTTTCGCAGCTATTTGTTAGAATATCACATATGAAAATGTTAACACTGAAGATCTAAGATCAGACTGCACAAAAAGTGCTTCACTGTCTGCAACAGAATCTAAAGTAAATTCTGAGCACTACATGCATGAGCAAATACTCAGTTGTATTTGCTTTTTAGGTGAAAATTATGTCAAAAATATTTTGAGGCTTACATGCCCTTCTGGTCGTAATTCTAAGGGTTCCCCTTTTGATAGTTGACAACAAAAAGCCATAATTTGAAGAGAATATTTTCATTAATGACATAGGTATGAGAGCGTGTCAATTCTTTTGCATGTCAATGACAACTAGGCTATGGCAACACCTCCATTTTTTCAATGAAAACAGCAGAGCTAAAAATGTGCAATGCTTTGCTCTTAACCCTTTACCAAGCAACAAATTTTAGATTCTTCAAATTTGAAACATCTGCAGATGACAAATTCAAAATTGGTACAAATTATCTAAAGTTCTATACTTAAATAGAAAACATTGTGGGAAAGGAGAAAATGCTGGTAACTAGCCCTTTCTCCTATTTCCAAAAGTTTTTGGAAACGCTTTCTCTGTCAGGACTGTGTGGTAAAATTGGGTTAAAGGATTAACCTTTTTGTCAAAGTAATAAATGTGCAATTTTCAATCAGTAGAATTTTTGACAAGGCTATAAACAATTTTATATCCATTTTTTACATAAAGACAGCAATTTTTTGCCTATAAATGTCACTGCCTTTTCACATGCTAGTTCACAAAAAATTAAACTGACTATTGTGAAGCCTTATTTTAAGCCCCTCAAAAATAGTAAAATGGACTGAAAGGAGAAACATTTGAAAGGTAACCAAAATGTTTCAGTTCAATTAAACGACTGTTGGAAAATGGGCAGTGGCTTCTTATGCTCAATTCCTTCTGTTCAAAAGCTTTCTACTGCATTATAACGAGCAATAAGCTATACTCCAACTTGTATGGTCATAGAATCAAGAAATATGTGTGGCGTAAATGTGTCAGCAAATAGGCCTGCAGGAGCCAAGTTAGAATTATAAAACATGTCCAAATTTTTTACCAATCACAAATCTCTATTTATTCATTTGACTATATCAGTATCAAAAAGTACGTAAAAAAACCAGCACATTCAGCTGCGCCAACAAAATTCTTTTGTCAACCAGTGAAACCCAAGAGCGCAGGCTTCCACTACCTTAGAATGTCTTAAGCAACCCTGGATGCACTAGAACCACTACTGACACCTTGGGGTCATGGTGACATCACACGAAGACAAAGTTATGGCATCTTCCTGTGATCTCACCATAGCCCCATGGTGGAAACTTTAAGCATTATAGCACAGGCATTACTGCACTTTCTGTGAACAGGCACAAGGCAAAAGCAGAAGCTTTGTATCCTTTAACCCTTTACCACACAATCCGATGTTTCACCAACCCTAATCAAAAGGGCTTTTGAAAACATTGTGGGTTAAAAAAAATGCTGGTAACCAGCATTTTCTCCTTAACCCACAATATTTTCTACCCTTCTAAGGGCAAATCAGATCATTAGAATAAAAGTAAATTTGTCGTCTGAAATGCTGTCAATTTGGACAAGTCTAACAGTTTGCCGCTAGGTACAGAGTTTATAAGCTTAGGTTCAGATTTATCCTTTGGTCATTTAATGCAAAAAAGTGTGGTCAGATCTTGGATCCACCCTGTGACACAATTTTGAAGAGACATTCAGATGAAAGCCTGTGAATTTTTTTTCGTTCAGATAAAGTGTCCAACTCAGCTATTTTAATTATGCCGAGACGAAAAGCCCCTTGCACCTCCACCTCAAATTTCAAACTGTCCTCATGAACATCAATTACACAATCCCTACTTTTTGCGACCGTGAGAAACATGAAATTTGACAACATTGTAGGAAAAGGCGAAGATGCTGGTAATCAGCATTTTCTCTGTTCCCACAATGTTTTTCTATCCTTAAAAGTTTCCCCATTTGAGCCATCAGTGTCATCTTCAAGAGCTTTGAACGTGGACAAGTCTACAACTATGGTCTCTGGTAAAGGATATAAACTCAGCAAATAAGACTTTGGGCAAAAAATATATTAAGAATAGATATTCAATGAATTTGCATTGCACAATTAGAGAAATTATTCTTATTGAGCAATTTCTCCATTTGTTACAATGTGTTCATTTGTTGCTTCCTTTAGTGGTATCCAAAATGTCCCTGGAAAAAGATGAAAAGGGTTCGCTGTGTTACAAATAATATTAATCTCCACTGAAACCACCAAAACTCAGTGGGTGGGGAAAATATTGAATAAACCTGTATAATGGTGTATACTTATTTTACAATCTATTAAAATCATTTTCAAAAGTGTCTGGTATTTCAACAGTCCTTGTCAGATTTGACAAGTCTTTATCAATCGGCTTTTAATCCCTAGGTCAATCAACTTACTGGTCACTTAGTCTGAAGTATCATTGACTTTTTAGCCAAACATTTTTAAACACTTTACATTAAATTTGAGCCACACTCTGGCAAAAGGAAGCTTAATGCATAATTGTAATCAATCGAACAAAGAAAGTCATCACATATAGATCCATAAAATCAGATTATACATTTAGCATTACAATTGCTGCATCATGAGGTAGAATGGTCTTTTGATATGCAGGAATTGTGCAGTACAGGGATAATCATTGGAATGTATTTTTGACTGGTAGGAGAATTGGAGATGGAATCATTACATCATTTCAAATTACATATTCTTAGATCAAACTATTTTAGTTAAATTTCTGTACATTGCATAACATTACAGTACATTTTTTTTTATTTTCCGATTGCAAGGTTTTAACACTTAAATCACCAAATAATCTCACAAGCCATTTTTGGTCAAGAAAGAGAGACCTTGCAATTTCATGGTAGCTTTTGTCTACAGTGTTTAAAGCAAAGTTTTGTGCAGTCTGATCTTCATCTACACTCAGCTGTAAAGGCAACTATAGTGGTGAAAGGCGCTTTAAGGGTTAACTTAATACAAAAATAAATTTTCTGAATGCAAAGTTTTACCTTTTAAAAAAGTCAAGAGTGTTAAGTTATTTTAATGGATATCAAAATACTTTAACTCTTTACTACATAATAAAGTGTTTTTACCACCAAAAGAATTACTTTTGAAAACATTGTGGAAAAAAAGCCAAACACTTGTAACTGATATTTTTTTCATTTCTTATAATGTTTTCTTTGGCCTTTCAAAGAGAAACCTAATGTCATTGAGTCACATGTCCTTTGTCAACAACAAATGCTTTTACCTGCATATTATTGAGAAGTCCAAAGTTTGGTTGTCATTTAGTATACAGTTCATGAAGCAATGCAAAACTGTACCCTAAAAATTTCAACAGATATGTTGTAATTACTTGCATTCTTATGTAATCCTTCAAAGTATCATGTCCTTCTGTACTGGACATGAGTATTCTACAAGGTTCAAGATCAGAATGGTCTTGAGTCTACCTAATTTGATAATGGACAGACACTCTGTCCAAAATCTGACTTGACCGTTTACCACATGTAATAATATTTATGGCCTGTCCATATTAAAAGCATTTAAAGACAATAGGGTGAATGTAGCTCAAATGATGGGATTTGTCTTTAAAATGGTAGAAAACATTGTAGGAAGAGGAGAAAATGCTGGATGGGATTGTGTGGTAAAGTGTTGAACTGCAATATTTCGAATAATTTTTTACAGAAGGAAAAATGGCAATTTCATCTATGGGGCAGTCCAATAATTTCTTTTAAACGCTTTTACAAACAATTTCAAGTTTTAAGGACCCTACAGAAGGTTTTTGGAAAGATCATGTATGAAAAAAAGGTGCTGGTAAAAAGCATTTCCTCTCTCTTCAACAATTTTTTCAATAGCCCTCTATCTCGGGGTACTGTGCCCTAGTAGCACAGTCGAAACCATACAGGACTGAGGGGGTCACTGGTCCTAATACCAGCTCTGCCAATTTCTTTCCATGGAATGATGATAGTCATTGTGACAGGATTCATTCACCTCTCACCACTGATCATTTTTTCCATGTTATGTGGGAAAGAAACCAGTAGCTTGGGAAGAATTTTGTTTAAAGTACTGGAAAAAAAAAAATTCAGGAACGCATGGATTGGTGCACTTGTTGCCGTGATAATGTTGAAAGCAGCGTTAAATACCATACAAACAAACAAATCTCCTTCAGGTTAATAAAATTGTGTTTGTTTAGTAAGGGGTTAAGAGTTAAACCTTGTCTCAATATTAGATAGGCTGTTACAGATTGTTTTCTCTTGCAGTGTTAGGTGTTTACACTGTGAGATAATGTTTGTTTGTCCACTCAAAACCAAGATTTATATTGATCTACCATTCAAAGACATCTCTCAGGATTGTTTTAAGGAGTCTATCCATTTGCTACATTTATTTGAATGTCATCTATTAAAAGATGTGTCCCGAACGCCGTTTTGAAACAAATACAAAGATGTCTTTGAAAATGTTCTAACATCTTGGATATTTAATATAAATTGTGGAATAACAAGGTTCCAATTTTGTTTTTTATCCACTGGCAACTTTTAGCAAGTGTCTTTTTTTTTTCCACTCGCAAAATTAAAATTGGACTTGCATTTTTTTGGAAGCCCAGCATGCCTACCAATGGTGCCAGTACAAACTGTTCATTTCTATTCTATTACTTAACCTGTTGACTAGAGACAAGAATATAAGAACATTAATTGATATTACAACCATGATTTAAAAATCATATCAATACCAATTTAATATCTATACTCAAACCAAGTCAAATATCCATAAAATTTATGATGGTGGACCATTTTTTAATTATGGTCGTATCACATCCAAATATTTGCATGTCCGATAACTGGTAAAGTGAGTCCGCTATTTCTGACTTTGTTCTTGTTTGTATTTGTGCATGATAATTATCTTTTCAGGAAAGACTGGCGAATATTTCTGTTTCATAATCAGAGATTTAATTCACTTACCGCATTTTCGTAGAAAAAAAACCCCCGCAAAATTGTGGTATTGACTGTGAGTGCAGACAAACGCACTTGGCTCACGAAACTCAGATAATGAATGACAACTCGGAGGCTTCAATGGTGACATGTAAACTACCAACCGTCGATGGGTATTCTCAGTGCGACATGACCAATGTTTATCCAGAGCGAAAAGAATTACCTTATTTGTATTCACATGTAAAATTAAGAACATTTTGGTAATTGACCTTCAATAATTTGCACTTACGTTTTTTTTTTCGAGTGCTTGAAATTTTAGCCCACATTTTCCAATTCTGACTTGTATTTTGCAAGTAAATACGAGGGTTGTCCCAAAACTCCGTGACAAATTTCACAAATGGGGCATTTTTAGCGTCAGGACATTCACTTTCACACATTTCATCCACAAAGATGTTATTTCACTTTATATTAAATCTCCAATGAAATATAAGCTTTATTTTTACTTTAAATTCACAAAATTGATAAGGAGGTGTCCTTTGTCGACGCACGCCATTTTCTCCATATACATTTTTGTATGAACTCCAATCATTTACAAATATTTTCGATATTTGATATTGTTTATGCTTCATATTACATGCACATTTTCATCTGAAACTTTGATGTCAGTACAGAAAACTTGAATGTGATCGAGTAAAGAACAGACAGTATACAAACAAACGAAAAAGTTCAGTAGAAAATAGGAAATTTGAAATGATGACGTCAGAAGATTGCGCGGCGCTGCGAACAGTTATGAAATTTTGTGCCGATCTTGGAATTGCACTCGACTAGACGATTGAACAAATTTGGCGTACTAAAAAGTTTAAAAACATTACTCAAGCACTGGCTTTCAAGTGCCATGGCAGTAAAACAGACTTAAGGGCAGGTGAACGCTAGAAAGAGGAGAAAGCACGAAATGGTTGGCCGATGAAGAGTCGTGTGATCTGGCGATGAGACGCATTTTTGCAGATTGGAAACTAACAGTCAGAGAGAGGTACCGTCGTCAACCGCCACTTCAAGGTCGTCTTTCCACATAATACTTAAGGACAAACTGAACATGTCACAAGTCTTCGAGAGCTGGGCTCCACGTCTGATATAAGATGATAACAAACAGAAGGTTCACACGTCCCTAGAACTTCTTGCTCGAGTTGAGGCAGACGACGTTCTGTTGGATCCTCTTTTTATAGCAGATGAGATGTGGTTAAACTACTTCAAACCCGGAAGAAAGCGACAGTCCAGTCTTTGGAAGACAACTCGGACCCCACCATCCACGAAGGCAAAAATTTCTACTCGAACTTACAACTTTGCCTGCTTTCTACAGCTTAAGGAGGATTTACAAAGTTGCAAGTTTGATTCCAGCAATGAGCTGGTGTCTGCTATATTTGCTTTTAACAGAAGTCTGACAGAAATTTGGTTTAAGACAGTTTTTGAGCAGCTGTGGATTAAATGACATGGCAAATGCGTTGAATTTCACGAAGAATACCTTGACAAAGGCTCTTAAACTTAACATTGACGTCGTTAATTAACTCTTGACGTGCGCCGCACTGTGGGTACTTGTTGCGGTATTTATGCTATAATTTCCTTATTTGTAAAGATTTTTGTGTGATTTTCTAAATACATGTTTGGTATATATGTATTGAAAACATATCTAAAAATTGCATTTGTAGCATTTCATTTTCTTTTGCTATTGAAATTGTCATGGAATTTTGGGACAACCCTCGTATATGGGACTTTCGAACCCTGAATAATAAACAAATATATAAGAGCCATGCTCTGTGAAAATGGGGTTTAAAGAATCGGGAAAAAGTATCAACCCATGTCCTGCATAGTCCCTGCAGGCTGACCTTGGCCGAAACTTTTGCTTTTGGTAAATTTTCAGCCTGTCAAAGGACCATTCTATCTCATGATTCAGCCCTTTTTTTACCAAAGTGGATTTTATGGATCCATAATTATGTGGTCACTTGTTTAGTAAAATGCATCATGAAGATGCATAAAGCCTCTTGTCAGAGCTTAGCTCACATTAAACATTATGGGAAAAGGAGCAATTGCTGGTTCAAAACACTTTTCCCCCCACACTGTTTCTAAGTGTAGTTTGATTTTTTCCTAAACCATTTACTACTAAACATAATTTTAGACTGGAGCATTTGCAAACAATAAAGTGAACTTGCCTAAAATGATTGGGTTTGTCTGTGGAAAGGTAGAAAAAAATGAGGAAAAACGAGAAAATGCTGGTTACCAGCATTTTCTCCTTTTCCAACAATGTTTTTCAAATGCCTTCACTAATTTTGTCAGGGTTGTTAAAAATCATGATTGTGTGGTAAAGGGTCAACCAAACGTCTAGGATGGTAAAAAAGGGAGATAGTTTAGTACGGAGTGAATTCAGGGTATTTTCAAGCATAAAAAAATCAAGGGTGTATAAATATATAAAATGTTTATGAAATGAGTCCAGTTTAAAGGGTACATCCCACATCCATTTATAAAATTGACCCCAGCTGACTTTTTAAGTTGTAATGTATTCATACAATGTGTCAGCATTGTGAATAAAATTCCCTCTGTTCTAAATTATTCAACCCTTTATTATCTTTAACCATATTTGGACTCACTAAAATTTTTTATACAAATTCTGCAGAAAACAGCATTAATACATAAATTGATACATCTTTTAAAGACACAATCCAATGGCACAGTTACATGGCACAATTGCAGAATACAATGTTTTCAAAATGAAATTTGTATGCATGAAAAAAATTTAATAAACAGTGTATGTCCAAATTGGGTCTTTGTGATGAGAAGGAAATCTTTAAGTTCATTTCTCATTATCAAACTAGGTTCAACTTCAAGCAAGAGGACCCAAAGGAGCCCCATATTGCTCACCTTAAATTACAGTAACATGCCAAGTTAATTTTTTTTTTTCTCCATTACTAACCCTTTACAAGAAAATCCATCGCTTTTGAAATTTCTTTCAGGAGGTCATAAATTGAAAAAGGCAGTTTTCCACACAAATTTGACATCGACAAAATGTCACACAGCCATTCATTGGATCTGGTAGCTCAGTCAGTACCGTAAAGGACTAGACAGTGTGATAACTAGCTTGGCAAATTTCTTTGACAGGATTTATGATTGAGCATGGAACAGGTTTCATGCTTCTCTTGACACCAAATATTGTTTCAATGATATTTACTTAGAAAGCAGCCAATGGCTCTGACAGCACTGTGATATAACAGAAATAATGTTGAAAATGGCATTGAACACCAAACAAACAAGCAAACAAACACATGTTCATTAAAGTTTTGTAATCAGATTTTACAACATAGACTGTAAGACATAATGAGGAAAAGCAAGTAATTGGTCTTCAAAACAAATGTATCGGTCCTTTTCACAAAATGACTTCCATGCAAATCAAGAAAACTCTGCCATTTTTGTCAATTTTGTCAATGTTTATGCTTTGTCCTGCATCATGTACCAAACAGTCAGCCATTTAAACAGCTTGTGAAGACATCGTTGATATGAAGAAAACGTTGGCATTTTCTCCTTTATCCACAAAGTTTTAAACCCTATCAATGACAAATCCCTTTCACTAAGCCACATTTGATTTGTTGTCTGCACATGCTTCAAGTTTTGACAAGTCTGAAATTTTTATTGTCTTGTAAAATCCTAAGTTTTTTTAACATCTAAAAAGTGCTTGGTGGTAATGATTCAACCACTTACGCATAATGATGACTGCCCTTACACCTGGCAGCTGCGGAAAACATTATAAAAAAAAAAGCAATAATAATTATTGCTTGTTACTAACTATTCATCCTTTTCCCTGACATTTATTATACTAATGAAAAACAACAAGTTCCTTTGCTTCTAATGTCTATCCGTTCTGTCACATGTGATAGATTTCATCAAGTAAAAAATTTACATGTGTGGTAATGGATCGACTCTAACAGACCACAATGTTTTTACTATCCATATTAAGAGCATCCAATTCTGCAAGGGTCTTAAATATTTACAGAAGAGATCAAATGATGGTATTCTTATATGGTAAAAAATCTTGAGGGAAAAGTAGAAAATGCTGATTACCAGCATTTACTCCTTTTTCACAATGTTTTCAAAAGCCTTCCTCTCCATAGTCACAAAGACACCTGACCTTTTGGTGAAGGGTTAACCCTTTCCCAAACAAAAAATTGAGAGCATCTGTAGACAACAAATCTGACAACGGTACAAGTGAACTGAAGTTCTCAGACAGGGTAGTAAACATTGTGGTTGATTGATTGTTTGTATGGTGTTAAACGCCGTTTTCAACATTATTTCAGTTATATCGCAGCGGCCAGTGCACCTATCCATGCTTTTCTTGAGTCTCTTTTACCAGTACTCCGCACAATTTTCTTTCCAAGCCACTGGCTGCTTTCCCACATAATCATTGTTGAAACAATGGTCAGAGGTGAGAGAGGAATGAATCCTGTTGCAATCACTATCATCAATCCTCGGAAAGAAATTGGCCAAGCCAGGGGTCGTAGCCAGGGATCGAACCCTGGACCCTGTGTTCTCAAGTCCTGCACGCTACCGACTGAGCTACCAGAGCTCGTCAGTAAACATTGTGGGAAAAGGAGAAAATGCTGTTTACCAGCATTTTCTCCTTTTCCCACAATGTTTTCAAAAGGCTTCTTCCTCAGGGTCATGAAGACATCGGATTGTTCAGTAAAGGGTTAAACACTATAAATGAAAAAACATTAAGTCTGTTTCTAACCATACCAATGCTAAACAATGCCATTAAGGCAGATGTCACATGCATGCATTAATCTTTTGCCCAAACAATCCTATGTATTAACAACCCTGAAAAAGGCTTTTGAAAACATTGTGGAAAAGGGAGGAAATGCTGGTAACCAGCATTTTCTCCCTCTTCCACTATGTTTTCTACTCTTTCAAAAACAAGTCTCAAGATTTCAGCCACATTTTATCATCTGCAAAATTGATACTTACAATATGGATGTCTCACTTTTTGTCGTCGGGCAAAGAGTAAATCTTTTTTCCCCTGAGATCAGTCAGTTTCTCCTTGATCAGTTGAAGGATTGATTAATTGATAGATTGACAGACTGAATGAATGGTGTTTTATCCTGCTTTCAACATTATTTCAGTATAATCACAGCAACAGCTCAGTCATTCATGGATCTTATATTCAACCAGTACTTGGCAAACTTGCTCTGAAGTGTATGGCCTGTGAACACTCCCGGAAAAAACCTAGTGTCTTGACTGAGGATTGAACCTATGGCATTTTATCCTACATCCCACCACTGAGCACTCAAGACCTGTTAGTTGTGCCTAGTATGCTTCAGGTTTGTAAGTTAAAATGTTGCTGATATCAGACATACATAATGTTTCACAACAAGATTTTAGACTTTTCCATAACGGGAGAGCATTTGCTGACAACCTTTTGACCAGCATTTTTCTCCAGTTCTCCGAGCATTTTCAAAAACTTTCTTGTCTCATGGTCTTTAACCCATAGGCTGCTAAGTGCCACTCAAGGAAGTTTTGTGGACTGTGTAGATCAAGATCAGACTGCACACAATGTGCAGTCTGATCTTGGATCTACTCTGTCCCATAATGAGATATATCTCCCCCAAATATAACTTTGAAGTAGCAACATTTGGGGTTTTTGCTATCAACTTGAAGGTATCATTTTACTTATCCAGCAGGATATGGGTTAAAACACGGCTTGTTTGGTACAGGGTTATAGCAATCCCATAATTCCATTAGATTTACAGAGTATATGCACATAGAAATGTTCTAATATTTATCTGCACTACAGGGTTCTTGCATAGGAATTTCGTTTACCTTAACTCTTAGACTCATATTGCTTTTAAGCAGAAAGTGTAGATCAAGATCAGACTGTGCACAAGTACAGTCTGATCTTAGATCTGCAATCTGTAAAAGTTCCAGTCTCTCGCAGAAAAGTCTTTTGTAAAATAAGAACAAAAGTTGCAATCTCTCAAAGTTGGGGTCACTGGCAGAAAAAAATTATTGTAAAACTAGAACAATAGCTGCTAACTTTTGTTGAAGTTTTATATTTTTCTGCCACTGACTGGAACTTTCACAGCTTGTAATGTAAGGCATTATCAGACTCAGATCCACTTTTAAATGGTATGAACCAGATTTAACTGCAATTCCCCCCCCCCCCCCCTTGTTTACATTTGGCAGCTAGTGGGCTTTCAAGTGAACAACTAAATGAGCTATCATAGACTTGAGTATTTCTCAAAATTACCTCATTTTCCCAAGTGCTTTCATCCATAATCTAAGGCAGTTTCAGATTCCAAGTCATATACTTAAAAAAGAAAATAATAAGATCACTGCATACCGGTGCCAAGACTTGGCTGCATGATGCTTTGCATTGAAATATCTAAGTTGAAAAAGGGGCATAAATTTGTCAAGAATGTTGTTATGGTTGCCTATCCTTATTGAATAAGTTTTTTTCTTTCAGTAATCAACCACGAGCCCAAGTTTGAGGTAAATATCTTCAGTAATAACAGATGTGTGAGAAAATGTCTAAGTATTGCAAATTAACCCTTTACCACACAAAAATCCCAACTTTCAACAACCCAGAGAATTAAAGCTTTTGAAAACATTGTTGGAAAAAGAGAAAACCCTGGTTACAGCATTTTCTCCATGCTCCATAATTTTTTTTAATTCATCAAAGACAAAAGTCATCAATTTAGCAACATTTAATTTGTCGTCAGCTGCAAATGCTTTCAATTAGGTCCAGTCCAAAATTTTCTAGTCATGTAAAGAGTTAAACAAGCAGTTGATGACAATGCTATCACTGTAAATCAATGTCTTCTTTCTCTTCGAAAACAGTTAAGCTAAAATAAAAAATGTATACAAAATACTAATGATATTTGATGCATACATTGAGCAAGTAGCTGATGAGGCCTCAAGTCCTACAATCAATTAGGAGTGCCCCAGGCATTTGCTGCATTACTGTAATAAAAAAGAAATTGCTGGCTATAAAAAATGGAATTTTTTTTTTTAACTGCTTGATGCAGTGTATGCATTCATATTGCATGTGCATGTATTATTTGTTAGATTTTATTTTATTCTTTACCCAATGACAGATTCTAAGACTTGTCGAACATGAAAAATTGGCAGACAACAAAATAAATATGACTACAAAACTGAAAGTTGTTTCTTGAAGGGTAGAACACTTTGTAGGAAAAAGAGAAAATGCTGGTTACCAGGAGTTTCTCCTTTTCCCACAATGTTTTCAAAAGCCTTATTCATTGTGGTTGTTAAAAGTCAGAATTGTTTGGTAAAGGGTTAAACAATTATTGTACAAGCTAACTGCAGTCTGACCATAAATATGCTTCACAAAGTAACACTAAGACCCTGATGCATAGGAAAATATCTCATTTCAATGCTGTCTAAAACACAGAGGGAAAAGGAGTAACATTTTTTTTTTTTAATGAATGCTCCTTTCCTACAATGTTTTCAAAAGCTGCTAACTGCTGGGGTGTAAAAAGTTGTATTTATGCAATCACCTATTACAGTCTCGCACCAAACTATTCAAAGTTTTAACAGCCCAAGGGCAGTAGGAAAAATTTGAGTTACTTTTGTAGTAAATCTACATCAAGAACAGACTTCAACTCTTTACTTAACAACAATATTTTAAATGGGTCCAATTTAATAGTATTAGCAGATGACAAATTATATGTGGTTCAAATCATCAAGTTTGTTTCTGAAAGGTTAGAAAACATTATGGGCAAAGGAGAAACTGCTGGTTCCCACAACATTTTTAATAGTCCAATTTCCCAGGGTCATTAACTCTTGGGATTGTGTGGTGAAGAGGAGGAGAACAAAGAGCTTAGCCTGCTAAGCTCAGATGGTAACATACAGCGGTTAAAACACAGATGGTAACATACAGTGGTTAAAACTCAGATGGTAACATACAGCATTAAGCTCAGATTGTAACATACAGTGCTAAGCTCAGATGGTAACATACAGTTGTAAGCTCAGATGGCAACATAGAGGGGTAAGCTCAGACACATGAAGCTGTAAGCTCAGATGGTAACATACAGCAGTAAGCTCAGATGGTAACATACAGGGGTAAGCTCAGATGGTAAGTTCAGATGGTAACACAACTGTAAGCTCAGATGGTAACATACAGGGGTAAGCTCAAATGGTAACATAGTGCGAAGCTCAGATGGTCAACTTCAGCGGTAAGAACATACAGCAGTAAAATTAGATGGTCACATACAGGGGTAAGATCAGATGGATGTTTGAATATAATTGATCCAGGTGAATGTCAAATTCATTGCAACTAGTATATAGCTATTTTTCAAGGTGGGTGGGGGGGGGGGGGTCACACCAAACCAGCCACCTTTCCATACAAATGGCGCACATAAAGCAGCGAAGAGTGACGTCCCTGCACTATCAGCAGAAAACTTAAATACGAGAACAAAGACATCATTCTGTAACGCTGTTTTTTTTGTGACGATTTTAAGACATAAGAACATTGACCAGTGTGAGATTATTTTACAAGTGCATATTGTTGCATAAATGTAATGTTGACAGTTTGCTACCAGTCATATGAGCATCGATTCTCCTGAATTATGGTATTAAATAATGCACTTAACGATGTAAAGGCATTTTATTTACTAACTCACACTCTATTTCTCTTTGTTGCATAAAGGGCTGTTCACATGCATTAAGCGATAAACTAAATGCTGCTTTTACTTTCAGACTACATCATATGCCACATCTAGTCAGGATCGTATTTAACAGACCACATTCAATATGAATCCGATCCCAGAGTTGCCCATTCAGACAAATCTGATATTTACGAGGGTTGTTCCAAAAGTTTTGGGACTGCTTCGATAAAATGGAACCTACATGTCCAATTTTATCCAGAGGTTGGATTTACTAAAAAGCACATTTGATGAAAATGTTTGGAAAATTTCATTGCAATCGGACAAGCAAATTAATCACTACAAGCATATGGATATAACAATGTTAACACAGAGCAGTTTGATAAGGTCGACGTAGGTTAGTGCAACCTTTTCTTCAGTCGAAAGGAGGCAAGGGACCATTTGGCACTAACCTTTGACACATTTAACTCTTTTTTCACAGTTCACCATTTAACTGACTCTGCGTATTGCCTGCATTCTATGCTCTTTAAGAAATTTCTTCACAGCCGCAATTTCAGATGAATTCGCTGAATCAGGCCTTCCACTTAGTCTCAATGATGAGACGCTACGGTGATTTTTTTTCATATTTGGACATTTATAATGCACTGTATCATCTCAAGTTCATCGTAAATTTTCCAGTAGCAAAGATAGGGCGCTATACCGACTTTCTGTTTCGTCGATTTAATCTGTATTGCAGCGAAATTCAATTAACTTTTTGTAACAAAAATGACCAAAGACAAATAATTAAACCTTTAATTACCTTAATAGCTTGTAGAAGTTGTTAACAACATGTAAATCTCAGAAAAATACTGACTAAATTTATTGTGTGTGGCGGCCATTTTGTTTGTTTTCGGGAACATAAATTACTCAAGTAACTGATGAACTGTTTTTTCTTATGTTCAGCATTTAAATTAAAAATATTTGTATTTAAAATGAAGGATTATTGAATACGCAAGCAACAGGTATGTTCAAATCCTAGTTTTGAGCTGTATTTGTGAAATTATGAGAGTTCAAACTTGCGCACAAAATCTGTGCGGAGATTTCAACTGGTTTTGTCTTGATCGTCTCTGTACCAGAGGCGACCAGTCAAAAAGTAACATCGCCTTTGGGGACAGTTATCTGTACTAGCCTTCCACTCTGGTATTTGTCAATTATACTGTCATTCCTGTATGTAAATCTTTGAAGCCACCTAAACACAAGTACTCTCAAACACACATGTTTAGGTTTATTGTGTGAAATGAATTTAAATGCCCCCATAGTAGTCATTCCTGTGTGACAACATTGTTTTATCATGACTCGATGTTTGGTTTTCAATGTTAATGTCGATGTTTGTGTTGCCATTTTAAGTCACCGTTTCTTCTTTGCTTAAGTTTGAGTAGCAGGGTTGCATCTAGAAATTTTCAAATATGGGGGCTGTCCCCTATCATCTTCAGAAAAAAAAAAGGGGGGGGGGGGGGGGGGGTTGTAAAGAGGGGGAACAAATTTCATGGCGGTTCCCATAATGTGGTAAAGGGTAATGTATTATTTGTTTATTTGTCTCTGGGAGAGTAATAAAGATCATATCCATTAAAGGGTTATTTCATTCTAGTCTTCTTTGTTTGTATGAATGTCCTGTAACTTCTTCTTTAACACTTGTTACAGTACTATCACTGTAAGACAAGAAGACTAAACCCCATCCTACCCTATCTATCCTACGTTGTCATTTCCTAAATTAACCGAAGTCTTTACCTCAGTATTAGACAGAGATTTTAGCTTCCATCTATTGCTTCATACAGATATTTATGTAAATTTACAGCTTATATTCACTACCAAAGCTGAAAAGACAGTCTGAAGTGCTTCTGATCAGACAATGTCAAATTGACATTTTGTTATCATGGGTTTTCGAGTTTTTTTGCATCGATCTTTTTTTCATGCCAATTAATTTTTTTATGAGTATTTCCACATGATATTGCAAGACTTTGTCAATGAGGGTTGCAGGTCACTTCAAAACATATCATTTTACCCAAGATAAGTGGATTGACATCATTATCTTGCTTTTCAATACACGCCAGCTTGTTAAGTTGTGATTAACGGTTAAGTGTGGTCGTCATACTAAATACTCACTGTTTATGACGGAAATGTTATCTTTCAAGAATTTTGTAGCCTTAAGAGATCACTTGTTGCCAGAAGATTCACCGGTGCGTCATTTTTAGAAACACATTTTTCCAAAATTGTTGCATTTGGTGCCACTGGTGATCAACAGCATGGGCCCTGCAGTGAAGCTTATCGTCTGTATAATACAGATGACAAGCATCTATTGATATGATCAAAATAACCCCACAGTCTACGATTTAAGTTTGGAATGATTACTGGGGTAACCCATGCACATTTTGTTACATTTTATTCCCCCAAAATTGTTTTTTCTCTTTTTCCCCCATTATGGTGGGCACGATCATGCAATTTTTGCAGGCTAGTTCGTTTCAGTGCGGGATTTGGTGCAAGAACAAATTTTGCTTTCGCGGGATATTTGATTTTGATGCCGGATTTCAGCAATCCCTGCAATCTAGATGCAACCCTGGAGAAGCCATTATTTGTGCTATGATGTCATTTTGCACATCGTTTAACTAAAGATTCATTTGATGTCTCATAATTTATTAGCAGTATTTGGCGCCATTTTGGTTATTTACAGAAGGATTTGCGAAAATTAAATATTTCAGAAAACGTAACATTTCAAAGTGCTCCATGACACTCAAGGTGCATTGCTTTGGTGATGTGCAATGTTAGTAATCTAGATTTGATAGAATTAATCATTCGCACAATCGCTTAGAAGATTTAATGCTTCTTTTTATTATGAATAACCTTTCTATGAGACTTACAGTTCAGAAGATATAAACAGTCTCAAAACTTTCAGAACACCCCTCGTACATCTTTGCCAAAATTTCAGAGGGGGTCTGGATCCCTAGTCCCCCCTTCTGGATCCGCACATGGTAGGATTTCTGTGACAAAGACTTACAAAACTAACAAAAGCAATATCTACCAACCTCCAGACAAAGTTACATCCAAACCTCTCACAACAAAATCCAATAAGTCAGTTGCCAGCAGAAACTCATTTCTTGCTCACAGTTTATTACAGTTTCATACACTTTCTTCGTAAAATGTCAAGTGAATTCTACGAAAGTTTTTCACCAGTATGCAGCATTGACATTTATGTTAATACTAGTATTGTAACAAAAAAGAGCATATATTTTCTAACTGAACCTAATGATTAATCCTTAAAGTGTCTTTCACAACTACAGTAACTTGCTAATGCGGCCAATGTAAAAAGATCAGACGGCACAAAACATGTAGTCTGATCTTCAATCAATACTTTCAGCTTTGCTCAGACATTCTGGACAAAAGCAACCTTGAAATCTCAATTATTTGCCATTTTATTTTCTGGACAGAAAATGTCAACTGGTTTTAATCAGCGCTTTAACTCTTTCCATACTGTCGACAACAGATGAAGCTTTTGTGGACAGTGTAGATCAAGATCAGACTGCACAGAATGTGCAGTCTGATCTCTGATCTACACTGTCCACTCTTTTATTCTAGATTATAACTGAACAGTCTCTTCATCTTTAAGTGGATCTGTATTTCTAGCTATCAAAAAAGTAAAGGTTATTTATCTAGTAGTGAAAGCGTTAAGGTTGAAACCTCTTTGACAGCTAAGTATAATCTGAAATATAATTTTTCAGCAAGTTGATAGACTCATTCTACAATTAACTGAGTCTCAAAGCTCTATTGACCAACATATCACTCAGAAATGTTGGATGGAGCATATCCAAGATCAGATTGCACATTTTGTGCAGTATGATCTTGATATACCTACAGTGTCTGCAAAAGCACTTTTTGTTGGTCTTTCCATGTAAAGAGTTAAAACACACTGCACACACACTATACAGATGTTACAATAATTATGAATCCAGTACTGTTCACAGAGAGGAAGATTTCGATATTAACTTGGATGACCGAGCATCCTACCATTTGCCTCTATCGGGGACAATTAACTCTTAGCCCAAAAATAGTGTATACAATTTTAACCTCTTATGGGCTTCAAATACAATCCAGTATAACTCAGAAAAACATTTATCTTAAAGGCTTGACAAAACAAGCAGACAGTATAGATCCAAGATCAGACTGCACAGAATATGCAGGCTGATCTTGATCTATACAATCCACAAAAAAGACTTTTTTTATGTATGTCGTTGGAAAGGTTAATCCCCTTCTTTGTAGGAAGTTTATTGACATCTGATATTTACACAGAGGGGGAAAAACTAGCAATTGAAGACAAAGACCACTTAGAAAATGTGAACAAAAACCTGGAGACTTGACAAGAAATCGGTCGCAAGGAATAATATTTCAATCAAAACTTTTGTCTTTAATTTTTGTCGTACATCGTTTGCTGTGGATGAATCAAACTTTTTCTTTATGAGAGAAACTACTTAAAGAAAGAAAATGCAGTAGAGCGTTGACATTCAATTTTTTATCGTTGGCTGGATAGTTTAAACACTTTACAAGAGACGACTAAATAAATTTCAGACTTGTCGGAATTGAAAGCATTTGCAGACGACAAGCTAAGTGCGGTTAAAATGATGGGATTTGTCTCTAAAAGAGTAAAAGCCATTTTGGAAACTGAGAAAATGCTAGTTATCAACATTATTTTTCTAATTTTCTCATTATATTTTCAAAAGCCTTCTTCCAAATGTAGTTTAACTATATCAAACAATCCCTAGTATTAACGACCCTACAGAAGAAAGCTTTTGAAAACATTGTGGGAAAAGGAGAAAATGCTGGTAATGCTGGTAACCAGCATTTTCTCCTTTTCCAACAATATTTCCTACCCCATCGAGAACAAATTTCAGTTTTTCAGTCGCATTTATTTTGTTGTCTGCAAAATCCTTTCAATTTGGACAAGTCTAACACTTGGCTATTTGGTAAAGGTTTAAACATGCCCCAGAAATGAGAGAGGGTTTGATTGATGACCTGTTCTAAATTCTATTATTGTAAACTTTCCAGTGTCCTCAGCCTGTGGTGTCTCTCTGGCCATTAACCCATTTACAGACACACAAAGTTCGGCTGCATAACTTCAAAATTTTGTTGCTGACAAAGCACAGCTACACATTCACTCCTTACAACACATTCCCTGAGTTTATACGACTTTGAAGAAGATGGCTTGTGAGTACATAGCCACTTTAAATTTGTTGTCTGCAAATGCTTTCAATACGGAAAACCTAAAATTTTGTTGTCTGGAATAAAGTAAACCCTTCTCCAAATAGAAAGCATTAACATAGATAACATTAACATTGCAGAGGATAAAATTAATTTTACTCAAAAATTAAAATTCGATATATGAAGGGTAGATAACATAGTGGGAAAAGGAGAAAATGCTGGTTACCAGTCAAAGGTCTTCTTCTTTTGGGTTATTAAAACTCAGGATTGTCTGGTAGAGTTTCACAATTGATTGCTTTCTTGGAAAATATCAGATTTGTGGATCAAAGATCTAAAATCAGACTGCACAATCTGCGCCCCTTGAGCATGATCTATTCTGTCCGCAAAAGTTGTTATTTGTACACTGAGAGGGTCACAATATCTGTCATAGTGTCTAGACAGGTCCAGTTGAAAGGTTTCATCCTCATTTGTTTTTGTTACCCTTTGCTTTCCTGCTGTAACTGTTTTATACTTGTGGGCAGTGTAGATAATAAGATCAGACTGCAGATAATGTCAATGTTTTTTGTCAGACATTCTAACCAATGACAGGTTTGAGAATGCATCGAGTCCTCTCTCATTCCAGAATGAACATTTTCATTTATTTTCATTTATTCAGAGCTTCTAACTCAGTACCAGATATCAAAGCATTGAAATCATCAAATATGGCTCAAAATATGTAATTAATTTGTGTAGTAAACATTGTGGGGGGGAAAACACAAATATGCTCTTTAATTCTTTAACAAATAACATAATTTTAGACTAGTCCAAATTGGAAGTATGTGCAGACGACAAAATAAATGTAACGCAAAAATTGAAATTTGTTTGGAAAGGAAAGAAAACATAGTGGGAAAAGGAGAAAATGCTGGTAACCAGCATTTTCTCCTTTTCCTACAAGGTTTTCAAAAGCTTTTTTTCTATTCTCAGGGTCTTGAAAAGTCCGGATTGTGCAGTACAGTTACAAACTGTTTTCAACAGCATCTTTTTCTCACCCATAAAAATATACCATCATTTGTAATAGCAGGTTAATCTCTTCTTTCACATGTCACTGCATGGCAGATATGTACCTACATCAGACAAAATGTTGACTCTTTACCAAACAACCAAATTTTAGACCAGTCCAAATTGAAAGTATTTGCAGACAACAACATAAATGTGACTCAAAAATTTGAAATGTTTTGGGAAGGGTGAAAGACATAGTAAGAAAAGGAGAAAATGCTGGTTACCAGCATTTTCTCCTATTCCCACAATGCTTTCAAAAGCTTTCTCTCCTAGTGACTTTAAAACTTAAAACTATGTGGTAAAAGGTTAAACAAACCAACCCTGAAAGTGCTAGTCCCCAATGATTCTGTGGGACTGTAACACTAAATTTGCAAAAATGGCCAAAGAAATGCAACTAAATGTGCCAATGATATTGTTGACTACCATCCCTAAAATTATATAGTAATCTAGCTTTTTTTTCTATTTCCTTTTTTCCTTCACTTAATCAAGAATTTGTTAAGTTGGAAGAATCCCAAAATTGCATCCAAGGTAAAAAGGTCAATTTGTGCTCATTAGTTAGTACCCTACACAGCCAAAATTTATTCAGTACACTTGAAAAATCCTAAATTCGTTAAAAATTCCAAAGTTTAAAATTCAAGACAGAATTTCTAACCATCACAAAACATAGGTCAAGATCAGACTGAATAATCTGTGCAGTCTAATCTTACTTTACACAGCCTGCAGGGTAATTAACCCCTAAACCTTTACTAAGCAACAAAATTTTGGACCAGGTCCAAATCCGAAGCAATTAATTACAGCAGACCACAAATCAAATGTGGCTCAAATGTTGTGATTTGTCTTTTAAAGGCAAGAAAACATTGTGGGGAAAAGCAGAAAATGCTGGTTCATGCATGGATCCAGCTATTTTTCTTATGGGGGGGTCCAACCAGACACATACACATCTCGTAATATGATACTTTGATTTCCATATTTCTGTGGACGTTAGCCATTTACAAGAATTAAGTCAACATTTTCAGGCCTAAGCACAGGAAGGCTTCCACATTAAGAACATTTTTTTCCCCGAAGTTTTTTGTCATATATTTTGCACCTTTATCGAACTTTCGTTACTTTTTTTGTGTCTATTTCAGTGTGTACAAACGTTGCATAACAGATTCCGACCAAAGTTTAGACCACTTTTTCTCACAGTGT
Organism: Hippopus hippopus; assembly: GCA_946811185.2. Classification (NCBI taxonomy): domain Eukaryota; kingdom Metazoa; phylum Mollusca; class Bivalvia; order Cardiida; family Cardiidae; genus Hippopus; species Hippopus hippopus. The sequence continues at coordinate 24,888,021 of OX328106.1, read as the reverse complement.
ATTGTTTACTGAGGAGACACAGCCAGTGGTATCTATGACATAATTCTGTAATGCTGTATTTTTTTGTAACGATTTTAAGACATAAGAAAATCGCTTATCTGATCAGATAATAAATCGATTTGTGTTTTTAGAATAAATACTGAAAACTGTATTTGATTATTAAAAGGACAAAATGGCAGTATTAACCAGGGTGAGATTATTTTACAAGTGATTATAGTTACACACATGTAATGTTGACAGTTTGCTAGGAGTCATATGAGGACTGATTCTACGCAATAATGGTATTAAATAATACACATAACGATGGAAAGACATTTTATTTACTAACTTGCACTTTATTTCTCATTGTTGCATAAAGGGCTGTTCTTACATGTTAAGGGTTAAACTAAATGCTGCTTTTAATTTCAGACCACATCTTATGCCACATCTAGTCAGGATTGTATTCAACAGCGACCACATACAGTATACTAGTATATCTGGTCACAGAGTTGTCCATTCTGACAAATTTGATAACTACATCTTTGCCAAAATATCAGGTGGTGGGGTGGGAGGGGGCCTTTTCCAAGCCCCCAGTCCACCCTTCTGGATCTGCAGATGTGGTTAATAGCATTTTTCCCTTTTCCCACTATATTTTCAAGCCTTCTTCCTCAGGGTTGTTAAAAGTTGAAATTGTGTGGTTAATGGTTAGAAAATATATGAGGTAGACATCCTCAGTTATTTCAGACAGTACAGAGATATTGAAGTTTGAAGGCTGTTATGTCGAACATCTTGCAAAGTAGCAGGCAGTGTTGATCCAAGATCAGACAGCATTGTCTTTCTGTCCAGTCTGATCTTGATACAGACTGTCTGCAAAAACAATAAAGCTAGCACTACATGAGTACACTCAGTTTCTCTCAACCAAGAGAAAAGATCAGATGACAATGATCAGATGACAATGATCAGATGACAATTCCTGCTCTGAATCTCATATCTGCATTGCAAAGTTGCCCTAATGGTAACATTTCATGTCTCCACAGTCTCCTCTGATGATGAGAGCTGTCTTGTTTTTATCTGTGAGACAAAATAAATGACCTTTCACCCTTTCATCACCATGGATACTTCCCAAGCTTTTGATGATGACAAAGTTCAAGATCAAACTGCACTAAATGTGCAGTCTGATTTTGAAACTTTTCTATTATGTTACTTTAAACTCCAAGCTATGATAAAAAAAAACACAGATAATAAGAATTTAAGGGGGAGGGGGTGGAACTGTGTTGTAAGCCCTTCACCACACAATGCCAAATTTTAATGACCCCGAGATAGATGCCTTTTGAAAACATAGTGGGGAGAGGACAAATGCTGGTAACCAGTATTTTCTCCTTTTCCCACAATGTTTTCTACCCTATTAGAGAACTTCAGCTCACTTGTATCAATTTCAAAATTAGCATTTGAAGCCACTGTCAGTTTGAAAGTGTCAACAGTTTGGCGTGTGTTAAACTGTTAAATAAGATGAAATCACGTAACTCTTAACCAGATCACAAAATTTTAGACTCTTCCATAATGAAGGTATTTGCAGATGACAAATCAAATGTCTTGAAACGGGGAGAAAAGTTTGTGGGAAAAGGAGAAAATGCTAGCTACCAGAATTTTCTCCTTTCCATGGGATGTTTCCAAAAATTGTCTTCCCAAGGGTCGTTAAAGCATGGGATTGTTCACATCATTCCAACAGATGACTTTTCCCCCTTGCCTTCCAAAAACATTGTGACAACAGGAGAAATTTACAAAAAAATTGTAGCCCGTAACATATGACACGGCAAGGTTGTCCATTGATAATGTTGATGCCATATAATTATCGATAATAGTCTGCATTTTTTTCTCATTAACCCTTTACAAGATAATCTGAAGTTTTAACAACCCTCCTAAAGAAGCCTTAGAAAACATTGTGGGAAAAGAGAAAATGCCTATAACCAGCATTTTCTCTGTTTCCCACTAATGTTTTTGACCAATCAAAAGACAAATCCCATCGTTTTAGGCTCATCTAACTTTAGGTTTATAAATGTTTTGAATATGGACAAGTCTAAAATATTGGGTAAAGAGTTCAGAAAAATTATAATATTTACACTTTGGTGTGGTGTATAAACGATTCTGTCTAATCTGCTCACATATCTGATTGAAGGTCTACATTTTCAATAAGGCTTCCTTTGAAAGTATTATTGGAAGTAACCTGAGCTTCTGTCACATTCAATCACTCATTACCCCTGCACTACTGAACCTACAATCTCATCTCCTAAACCACAGATAAACTGTGATATATATATACTGAACCAAAAAAGAAACTTCCCCTGTGTTTAAGTGCAAATGCAATGTTATTAAAAAAAATCAAAATGTCAGATGACCTACATATATTCGGGCGAACGATTATGTGTCCGATAAAACAAATTTTAACTCGATTGAAAGCATTTTGCAGAAGAAACCCGCTGAAAGTGATCTTCACGTGCATGCACGGACCAGTATAATTCGTGTATATTTTTTTAAACCTTTCAGTCTAATTTTATAGACTTTCATGTCAATAAGAAAAAGACGTTGAAAAAAATTAAATTCTTTTTAGTTTTCTTTATTTTTGATATGCCTAGAATTCTGCAAAATTTACGCGAACGTGCCATTGGCATGCTTAATGCTGGTATGATGATGAATGCTGTTGCTATGAATATTGGATGTTCTACTCGTGCTATTCGACACCTTAGGCAACGTTTTCAAGCAACAGGGCGTACGGAAGATCGACCACGCAGTGGACGTCCTCGTGTCACAACGCGCGGCCAAGACCACTATATTCGGAACACCCACCTGCGCAATCGCTTCCAAACTGCCACAGCCACTGCTGCTAACACCCCTGGTACACATAACAACCGTATATCTGCCCAAACTGTGCGCAATCGCTTGCGCGAGGGTGGGCTATGTGCACGTCGTCCATACGTTGGTTGTGTTTTGACGCGACGTCACCACGTAAATCATGTTAATTGGGCACGTACACACCAACGCTGGCTTAGACAACAATGGAATAGCGTTCTTTTCTCTGACGAGTCGAGGTTTTCCATTCATCGAGGTGATGGCAGGGTTCGAGTATACCGTAGGAGAAATGAACGTTATGCCGACTGTTGCGTACTTGAACGAGATCGTTATGGGGGTGGGGGTTCTGTCTTGGGCAGGCATTGCACATGGCTTTCACACTAATCTCGTCATTATCGAAGGGAATTTGAATGCCCAACGCTACCGAGATGAAATTCTTGCGAGGCACGTTATCCCACTGTTTCAAAATAATGCCAATATCACTCTTTTTCAGCATGATAATGCCACAAGCCATACAGCTAGGGACAATGTGAATTTCCTCAGGGCGAATAACATTGCATTTATTAATGACTGGCCTGCCAAAAGGCCTGATCTGAATCCCATTGAACACCTTTGGGATAATTTGGACCAGCGTGTTAGACGTCGCCCTGTTCCACCGTCAAACGTCATTCAGCTAAGACAAGCCTTAATTCAGGAATGGAACAACATTCCACAAGCCGAAGTCAATACACTTATCCGTTCTATGCGCCAACGATGCCAGGCAGTCCTTCATGCTGAAGGTGGTCATACCCGGTATTAATTTGTGATTTTGGTGAGCGACCCCTTCCGCATTTTAACTACCATTTCACTACTTTTGGATAAACCCTCAGCAATAATTTTTTTCACACAAAGTCGCAATAAAATATTCTTTCAATGTATATAAATCTAGTTTAATCCTGATTTTCATATTTGTGTATATCTGCACTTAAACACAGGGGAAGTTTCTTTTTTGGTTCAGTATTTTTGTATATGATTTATCCATATAATTTTATCCATTGGACATAGACAAGAAATTCAAGGGATCCTGTTTACCTATTTCAGTGTCTGAGAAACAGAAAAAAGTGGTTCCATTAAAACAATAACATGTTCCACAAGTACATTCTGATCTTAATCTACACTGTCTGATATTCTTTTTGATAAACTAGCCAAAACAGGCTTGATATTAAATTGCAATATTCCTGGTCACTTTCTAATGCCTGAAAATGTCCGTGTCATGTATTTGACAGTCAAAGGGATGACGGTTTGGAAACTTGGAAGGGAATGGGTCCTAAACTTTGGCTGTTGTCTCAGGCTTTTGTACCACTGCAGACATTAAAATGAGCTATGCTCTGTGAAAAGGGGGTTTAATGCATCAGCAAAAAGTATCGACCCAGATCAGCCTGCGCTGCAAGTCAGCCAGGCCTGACCTAAGTAGAAACTTTTTGCTTTTGGTCAGTTTTCTGTATGACCTGTGTTCCTCATGATTATCAAGATTTTAGTCAGAGGATTGTCTATACAGAAGCCATAAGGCACAGGCTTCAACATCAACTTAACAAGTATGACTTTTTTGAGGAATGAAAAAGCCCCCTAAAAAGTGGTCTGAATTTGTTAGTAAAAATGGATGTCACCAAATCCAACCAAACTACATCACCATCCCACCCTTCTAGAACAGGTTCAGGCCCTGACCCTACTGCTCGTTTCATTGGTACCTTTGGCAAGTACAAGTAAATTTTGATGTACATCAAATTATTTTTCACCAAATTATTTGCTCCGCTCTGTCTAAATATTTTGTGGTAAAGTAATGGGGTAGTCAATGTAAAATCAGGTTCTTCTTACTAATGGAAAACACCTGAACTTACTGAAAGGAAAATGTCTTTCTCATTTATTAACTCTTGGCCCACAACAAATTTTTGGACTTGACCAAATCAAAAACATTTGCAGACAGCAAAATAAATGTGGCTCAAATGGTCAGATTGATTGATTGAATTGGAGTTTAATGCTGTTTTAACAGATTAGGTCATATCACGGCAGTCAGTGCACCTACACATGTGTTTCCTGGCTTTCTCACGCCAGTACTGACACAACTTTCTTTCCAAGTCACTGACTATTTTCTCACATGCATCAGAGATGAGGGGCGAAATATTGACGGAAAGAAAGTTTACCTCAACTGGGTATCGAACTCGCAACCACAGCAACTGTTCACGAGTCAGATACACTAACCAATGAGTTACCCAGGTGGGCTAAAATGGTCAGATTTGTCTTTGAAAGGGAAGGAAACATTGTAGAAAAAGGAGAAATGCTGGTTCCCGTAATGTTTTCAAAGGCGCAGTTGAAATATGGGATTGCTTGGTAAAGGGATAAGCAGTATATATAAATATATAAGCTTCAAATCTGAATATTTTGCTGACTGTGTAAGGATGTTATACACCATCTTTCTTCCAGTAAATAAAATAACTAATTTGCCCACAGGCACACAAAAAACTCTTTATTAAATCTTCAGATAAAATGTTTCACTATGCACGACAAATGATGAATCATTTAACACTTTACATAATGGTCCTGTTTTTTAATGACCCAGAGAAAGGCTTTAACTCTTTACGACACAAGAATGATATACTTGTCCAAATTCAGAGCATTTGCAGATAACAATTTCAAAGTATCTCAAATGATGGAATATGTTTTTGAAATGGTAGAAAATATTGTGGGAAAAGGAGAAAATGCTGTTTACCAGCATTTTCTTCTTTTCCCACAATGTTTTCAAAAGGCTTCTTCCCATGGGTCGTTAAAACCCAGTATTGTTTAGTAAAGGGTAAAAAAAAAAACGTCAGAAATGGAGGATATGATGAAAACCAGCATTTTCTGCCGTTTCCACAATGTTTCCTACCCTTTTTGAATTTGCAGTATTCTTGCCACCTTTATAAAGTTGCTGTTCAAGGTTTTGATAAGGATGAACCTAAGATTTAGTTGTGTGGTCAAAGTTTACACTGACTGCTAAGGAAATGTCGTATATGTGTATGTATTGGAGTTAAACGCCATTCTTAATAGCATAGGTCATATCATGGCAGTCAGAGACGCACCCAGATGTTTCCTGGCTTTCTGACACCAGTACTGTCACAACTTTCTTTCCAAAACCACTGACTACTTTTCTCACATGCATCAGAGGTGAGAGACGAAAAAATCGCCAGAAAGTTCACCGCAACTGGCTATCAAACTAAGGAAATGAGGAGGAACTTTTTATTGAAAATGAAAGACTCAATCACTTAACCCATTACCACAAAATCACGAGTTTCAACAAGCCTGAAACCTTCTGAAAACATTGTGGTAACAGCATTTTCTCCTTTTTCCACAATATTTTCTACCCCATCAAAGAAAAATTGTACTATTCGAGCCACACTGAAACTGTTGTCTGAAATTAATGTTTTCAATTTGCACAAGCCTAAAATTTTGTCGTCTGGTAAAGGGTTAAAGGCATTTCTAAGTAATTCCAGAGTCAAAATGTAGACAACTTTAATTCAAACCATATTAACATGGATACTATTTCTATTGTAATAATGTGTTACAGAGCAATCTGTCATTGGTTTGGTTTGTATTGGAGTTTGAACGCCATTTTAACAGATTAGGTCATATCACGGTGGTCAGTGACACATCCATGTGTTTCCTGGCTTTCTCACTCCAGTACTAACACAACTTTCTTTCCAAAGCCACTGAACCAGAATTTGGTTCGCCGCAACCACTGGTATCGAACCCGCAACCTCCAGGTAACGAGTCAGATATGCTTACCACTGAGCTACCAGGTCGGGCGCAATCTGTCAAAATTCCAGTCATTGGCAGAAAATGAGTAACAAAACTAGAAAAAAAGCTGACAACTCTTGCTCTAGTTTTACAATACTTTTTTCCTCAAATGAAGCTCCAGTCTTATAGTAGGGTCTATTGGCCAGGCATTGTGGAGGCGCCAGATTAAATATTATCTGGAAGCCAGGAAAGACAATGACCTGCATTAAATAAGACTGTTGATCAAACTGCAGATAGGATTGATTTTTAAGGAGAAAATAACTGATCACCTGTATAATAATTAGATCTATATATCTTCATGTCAAATCTAGATTCCAGTCATTTACATTGAGACAGGGACATACATCAAACAGACTGTACTTACATATTGATACCCACTATCACTTTACCACCTGCAGACATCTTTTGGGTCTAATTACTTTATATAGTTCTGTAATGGTATTTATTATATACCTGAAACTTTTCCAGAGAAAACACATGTGTAGCATGCGGATAAAATATCACAACGGACACAAAAAATTCAGTATCCACACACTGTGAAATACAGTTCCAAATATGGTATGATGACGTAATGATGACGTAACTCACAAGAGAAATATGAATGTATTCATTTGCAATTTGATTGGTAAAAATGTTACGCTGTAATATTCATCTGCCATTTATAAACAAAGTTACTGGCTACTATACCATTAGTTGTTTTATTTTGCTTACATTTTTCAAATAAAATGTCAACAATTGCAATAGTTTTTCATTGAAAGGTGTAGGTATATAATAAAAGAAATATTATGCTGTAGTAACTTTCCTGGTGCTAGTATTTGCTTCAGTCTTGTGCGATATCAAATTTTCTCACGCAGCTTGAATCAAACACATGCACCAGGAAAGTCACTACAGCATATTATTCAGTATGTATACTGTACATGTAAAATACTGAGTACAATGTACTCTATGCCACTACTCCTTTTACTGGCTTACGTTGTTTACTATTCCATAGCAAGTCCTTGCAGTAGAATATAAATGCTTTATATTAATTTTGTCCAAGTAGAATGAAAGAAAACATAAGTATGGATATTACTATGCACCTGATAATGTGTTTACAGTACAATCTGATAAAGTTCCACTAACTGTTGCTGTTAGAATAATGCATTGTGAAACTAGAACAGAAGTTGGCAAGTTTTGTTCTAGCTTTACAATTTGTCTTCAATTTGACCCTAAAATTGTTTACATTTGGTGGCTAGTGGGGCTTTAATGGACAAGGTAAATTGAAGGTGCACTGCATGTTGCACTTTCTGTGCGTATGATCTTAAATTGTCTGCAAAGCATTGCTGATGCTGCATGCTTTTTGCCGGGTTTCATCCATGATGTTAACAGGGTAGGAAATAGGTGGAAAAAGGAGAAAACACTGGTGGTTAGCATTTTCTCCTTTTCCAAATGTTTTCAAAATCCTTCTTCCTTTGGGTCTTTACACATATGATTGTAATATTGAAAATATTGATATGATGGAGCATGAATTACAAAAAGGATGAAACACATGCAAATACCAGACCTGTCCCACAATAAGAAGTAATCAGCCATGAACACCAGCCATTTCTCTTGGTGATGTATTGGTCTGATAAATGCATGAGCATTTAACTCTAACAGGATAGAAAAGTTGAGACTTATTCATACTTTTGAAAGCACTGCAGTATGTTATATCAATCATGGCTAAAATGATGGGATTTGTCATCAGAAAGAAAACTCTAACAAGAGTAATGTTGATTACAAACATTTTCTCTTTTCCTCACAATGTTTTCAATAGCTTTCTCTTTAATGTTATTTTTTAACACTTGATCATTTGGAAAGGGTTAACTCTTTACCAAACAACACAATGCTGGACTAGACTAAATTCAAAGCATTTATAGATGACAAATTAAATGTAGCTGAAATGATTTCTGTACTTAACAGGGTAGAAAACATTGTGGGAAAAGGAGAAAATGCTGGTTACCAGCATTTTCTCCTTTTCCCATGATGTTTTCAAAATCTTTCTCCTTCTGGGTCGTTAAAACAAGGGATTGTTTGGTAAAGGTTAATCTGTTTCTGCACAGTCTAATTTTTTAGATCAAGCATAAAATGATACAAGTGAAACAAAAGTAAAGGAAATATGAAACGCTTTTCCTTTATGGAACAGAAAGCAATGAGCTATTTCTCTTTATCTCTTATTCTTGATAAATTTGGATGAAATCAAAGGACTCAAAGTCCTGAAAAGCATATTTGTGGAACAGTATTAAGCTATGACAATCATGGTGTAATGAAAAATAAAATTTTCATTACATGTAATTAGTGGAGTGAGCAAAGGCAAGGAAAGTGGAAGTTGTTCTACCCATAGGGGTCCGTAGTTTGACTCCTGGCACCCATAGACTAAAACAAGGGATTTAACTGTATGCAGCCCGTTACTCGCCCCCGGTTACAAAAAAACAACGTATCTTTTCTACCCCATCAGTTATTCTCCTAATTTTTTCTACAGCTGAGAGCTAAAACATTTTTCTACCAGAAAAACACAACTGTTTGTCAGTGGCTAATGCAGTCTGGCTGATACATTCGCTCGAACTTGTAAACTCGCTCAAAAATCTTTGCCATTGACAAGGGTTCGTACATTCGATACTGACGTTTGCGCATATAAACCAACGAAATTTCTCATTCCAAACAGTGTCACCGTACTGTCACATGACAAAAAGGTGTGAGCAGCTGTATGAAATTTCATTGGTTGAATTCACGACTGTTAGTACATATCAACCGATGAAATTTCTCGTTCCAAACAATGTCACATGACAGAAGATGGCTGCAGCTGTTCAAAATAAGAAGGTGGATCACAAATTCAACGAATTCTGAGGCAATTCGTCGTTATTGAAGATAAAGACTATAGGTCAGTAGTATTTTTAAACATGTTTAAAGGGTGGGTGCCGCTAATGCTGCGTTTCATTGGATCTAGAGTGCATTTTATATCTTGAAAACGGATGTACGAACCCGTCTCAATGGCGCAGATTTTTGAGCGAGTTTACAAGTTCGAGCGAATGTATCAGCCAGACTGCATTAGCCACTGACAAACAGTTGTCTTTTTCTGGTAGAAAAATGTTTTAGCTCTCAGCTGTAGAAAAAAATAGGAGAATAACTGATGGGGTAGAAAAGATACGTTGTTTTTTGTAGCCGGGGGCGAGTAACGGACTGCATACAGTTAAATCCCTTGTTTATAATATATAGTCTATGGGTGCCAGGAATCAAACTACGGACCCCATATGGTTCTGCCAAGCCCCAATCTAGGCCCTGCCTGGGCAGAGGGGACACTCTATGTCACAATAAGTAACTTGGCCCCACATGAGCAGACCAGGGGAGTCTCAATGATACAATCTCAATGTTGGCCCTACCTGTAACTCTGTTTCAGTATTAAACATGGCCCTGCCTGAGCTGATAGGGGGATCTAATTGTTACAAGACAGTATCTTGGCCCTGCCTGAGCAAAGGGGACTATGTATAGTACACTATTAGACATGGCCTTGTTGCCTTCAGCCTCAGCAGGCACTTGTCATAACTCAGCCCATTCCGTACCTACATCTAACCTCGCCTGTATAACGGTTGTTTCCATTTGAACTGCCAATCACGTGATGATCTTATACATGGCGGCGCCACTGTCAGTCATTTTGCAATGACAAAAACAACCTGGATGAAGTTATTCACATCTATCTGTTGGTGAAAACTTCAATTGCAATTGATTAACCACGTTAAAAAACAAATGTACAAACTGTTAGTCAACTGAAATATAGTTAGAAAGATTTTGATAGAAAATTGAGACACAAGCTTTCTTTTTTATGAGGAGCCTTACAATTTTCAGAACAGTAAACCGGCGTATTTCAAGCGATGAAATGTACCGTCTAGATGCATATCAATCTACCAGATACAGCCGAGGGACTCGATGGCTCCCATCACCTGAGGTATGCCGAATGCCTGAGCAGGGTGATTTCTGAACAGTACAATGTCTTAAACTCTGAACAGTTCCATTCCACCACACTAATGACTGCGCATTATCTGTGATGAAGTCAATAAATCAAGCAGAAGAAAACATCAGTTGCAATCTGCATCCTCCATTAAATTCTGTCTTGCACTGACAAATCATACAAATTATACAGCCAGTCTGATTTATTGACAGCCAGATACAAACTACCTGTATTCCTGTATATTACCCCTTTACCAAACAATCCCTGGTTTTAACAACCCTGAAGAAGAATTCTTTTGAAAACATTGTGGGAAAAGGAGAAAATGCTTTTCCCACAAAGTTTTCTACCTAGGCCTAAAAAAAAAAATATCCATGTTTAGGGTTTCCCTACCCTACCTAGAAAATGCTGCCGACCCTAAACTTTTTACGCTACAATTGAAAAAGAAAATATTTGTCGGGTGTGATTTCAGTACATGGTCCACGTAAAAAGTTTCTGGACAGAAAAATAAATCCATACCTACCCTACCTACAGCATGTCAGACCGAAACCCTAAACACAGATATTTTTTTGTCAGGCCCTATTCAAAGATTCATTCCATCATTTGAGCCACATTTAAATTGTCATCTGCAAATGCTTTCAATTTGGACAAGTCTAAGATTTTGTCATGTGGTAAAGAGTTAACCCTTTGTCTAGTAAAACAGGGCAAGTTCGCGCTTTCCCACTTCATCCCATGTTTTAATGACCCTTAGAAAATTAAGCTTTTGGAAAACATTGTGTGAAAAAGAGAAAATCAGGTAAACAGGATTTTCTCCTTTTCCCACACTGCTTCTTACCCTTTGATTGAAAAGTCCATCATATGAGCCAGAAATAATTCGTTATCTGCAAATGCTTCGATCTAGATGGGTTTCAAGTTCTTTCGTCTCCCACCGCTGACCATTGTTTCCACGATGGTTATGTGGGAAAGCAGCCAGTGGCTTGGAAAGAAAACTGCGGAGTATTGGAAAAAGAGACCCCAGGAAAGCATGGATAAGTGCACTGGCCGCCAAGATATAACCGAAATAATGTTGAAAACGGCGTTAAACACCATACAGTCAATCAATCAAATTCTTTCCACTGTTAACCCTTTAACTGCTGAATAACTAAAATAGAACTTTCAAGTCGATAGTAAAAGCCCATATGTTGCTATTTCAGAATTATTTTCTCGAAGAAAAATATCTCCTTATTGGACAATGTAGATCCAAGATCAGACTGCATGTTTTGTGCAGTCTGATCTTGATCTACACAGTCCACAAAAGATCGGCAAGTCGCAACTAGCAGCCTAAGGGTTACAGGGTCAAGGCTATTATACCTGAAAATTTTGGATCTGTTTCAAAATGAAAGCAAATTGTAGTTGATATATCAAATGTGGCTCAAATGATGTAATTTGTGTTTAATTGGTTAGTTAACATTGTGGGAAAAGACAACAATGCTTCTTCCTCAGCAAATAAGTAGTAGAACACTGGATTGTTAGTCAACTCTTTCCCAAATGACAGTATTTTAGACAGGTTCAATTCGAAAGCACTTGCAGACAACAAATTTATTTGACAGAAATGGTGGTACTGTATTTATATCTGATGGTCTAGAAAACATTGTGGGGAAAGGAGAAAATGCTAGTTACCAGCATTTTCTCCTTTTCCCACAATGTTTTCAAAAGGCGTACTTCTCAAGATCATTAAAACTTGGGATTGTGTGGTAAAGGGTTAAAGACTTATTTTTTTTCTTCTTGCCTTATTTCTGACATGTTTAAGAAATAGTTTACCGGTCATCCTTGCAACAAGGGTTTCAAAAACTGGCCCGCCTTAAGGTCGATAAACTCAGGATTTCAAAAGCCTACACTGTTTCAATAATTGTTATGTGGAAAAGCAGCCAGTGGTTTGGGAAGACTACTGTGCAAAGTACTGGTAAAAGAAACCCCAGGAAAGCATGTATAGGTACATTTACTGCCACAATGTAACTAAAATAATAATGAAAACTGTGTTAAACACCATACAATCAAATAATCACAAACCTTCTTCCAGAGTATTTTGTTTTACAGTAAATCATTTGGAAAGGTTAAATATAGTACTGAACAGGCTAATTTTGAACAAGCACAAGACAGCACAATAGACAATAATATCAGACAAGTCCGTAGATTAACCTTAGAGCACCAAATAAAACCAACAGACATGTTCATCCTAGAAATAGGACCCAAATGATTGCAATTTCATGGTTGCTTTTGTCTACAGTGTTTCATGATGCAGCAGACAGTGTAAATCAAAGATCAGGCTGCATGTTTTGTGCACCCTGGCCGCACAGGCAACTATAGTCGTGTAAGGCACTTTAAGGGTTAAAAGCTCATGGTGAAGGGGTTGAAAAGCCTTCTATTTGTATATATACAAACATAAAACATCATTTGAGGGAATATTAACAGAAAATCACTGAAACAAATCTAAGTAAAGAGTGTTTGATCATCAAATGAAATATATGGAAAATCATTCCAAACAGTCTGCATTAATACATCACACTCCCGCCTCCCCCTGAAGACAATGTTTTTCTGGTCTGTAACCAACAATCTTCGAAAACATTGTGACAAATAGAGAAATTGCAAATTTTGGGCAAATTCTCCTTTTTGAACAATGTTTTCAAAAGTATTCATGTATATAACCTTAGTCTTTGCTGATTACCTACTTTGTTTCTAGCAGTTGGCTGGAAAATTGTTTGCAGAGGAAATGAAATAAACTTTAAACAAAAAAAACCCCAAATGATCATCATCAATCAGGGAAGAAACATACCCAAGCAAATTATGTAAATTCATGGCTTGTTTTCGTGACACTGTACCATAATTTCAGGAATATATCCAAAAGTTTGGACAGTGAGGATTCACGATCAGCCTAAAGGATCTGTACCGTCTGATCCTCACCTGCTTGGGAACTGCAACTGAAAAGAAAACCCAAGGTTTGATCCCCACTCAGGTCTGTTAACATTAGAGTGGCTTTAGGCAATGTACTGCAAACCAAGCCTATTACTGATGAAACATGGGAAAAAGTGACCTATCACTATGTATGACCACAATACCATTAGAGGAGCTCAAACCTCATTTAATCTTCACTACACAATCCCGAGTTAAAAATTGGTGACCCCGAGGAAGACGCTGTTTGAAAACATAGTTGGGAAAGGTGAAAATGCTGGTTACCTGCACTTTCTCCTTTGCTTACATTGTTTTTTTAAATAGCCTTCTTCCCAAGGATTGTAAAACTGCAGGGTTGTTATCCTAACTGAAAGTAAGCACAATCTGTCTAGCCATTTATCATCAAAACAAAGTTCCCAGATTCTGTCTGAATTTGTTTCTAGATAAAGTTCTAAAATGATCTAATTTTGATACAGTCACCTGTTATCAGTGTGAGCTCTGCTGTATGCCTGGTGGATAGAGTCTGGATGGAGTCAGAGGCAATTTTTCTCAGAATCTCTAGACAGATATTTAACCCTTAGGCTGCTAAGTACGATTCACTGACCTTTTGTGGACAATGCAGATCAAGATCAGACTGCACAGAGCATGTGGTCTGATTGTTGATCGACACTGTCTGATAAGGAGATATTATTCCCCAATACATAACTTTTAAATAGTAATATTTGGGTTTTTACTATCAAATTGAAAATTTAGTTTTAGTTATATAGCAGGATAAGGGTTAAAACAGACAAGAGCAACCCATGCGGGTGTCAATGTGGGATTCGAATCTATGCCGAAAAGATCCTCATTTTCGAGGTTTAACTTAAGACCAACACCTTAACCAATGAGCTAAAGAGAATTCTCCCTAACGCAGTTGTTAGCTATTGATTTTATATGGGACAAAGCTATGCAGTAAGAAAGGAGTGATCTCCCATAACACCACAAAGGGGCATAACTGTGTCAAAAATGTTTTGATTGTACCTGCCCCTGTTGTATGGGTTCCCCTTTTCATAATTAACAACTAGTACAAGTTTGAAGAAAATATTTTCAGTAATGACAGAGATATTATAAAAGGTCAAAGTTTTTGCACCATTCCAATCCAGAATTAGATGATGACAGGGCTATGACAATACCTTGATGTTTTCCTCAAAAACAAACAAGCAAAAAGTCAAATATATTTACAATCCATAAAGAAAAGCAGCTTTTGAAACCCCTTTTGGAAAAAAAGAAAATTCAGGTAACCAGAGTGTGGTCCAGTGATGGTGGTGATGGATTTATATCCTGGAAGCCAAGGTTCAATCTTTATTTGATCTTTTAGTAGTGTGTCCTTGGGCAAGACACTTCAGCATCCCAGCCTAGTACAACTGAAACCCGGGACACACACAAATAATCAGCTGTTGCCATGGTGAGTCTGAAATAATTTTGAAAGCAGCATAAAACCCCTAATAATCAATCAATCCTCTGGTTCATGCAAAATGGATCATGTGGTAAAGGGTTAAGGTTATGGATAACCTGTTTACTCACTTTCATACCTGGAAAGCTGTAGGGAACTATTTTCCCAAACATTACTGATTTACCTTGTATAAATACCCCTTTAAATAGATTGACCTACTGTTGCCTTCTGCTAATCATGATATAAACAACATTCTGGCCATTCTAGCTAAATTTTCTTTATCCATTTACATGTACCGAAACAATCTTGAGTTTAAGTTACCCCGAGTAAGGTCCTTTTCCAACAATATTTTCTACTTTTTTCCAATTTTTTTCTTTGATTTGCCACCTGTTTTTATATGGACATGTTAAAATTGTTGTCATCCGGTAAAGTCAACCTTAGAAGTTGCTGATCGCAACATTAATTGCCTTTGGAGTTGATATACAACATAGATAAATAACAGACTGCATGGAGCATGCAGTCTGATCTTGAACCAGCACTGTCCTTTGTTTCCAGGATTTTCTGACATATAAGCATCCTTAAGTCTTTATCACAATACATGTATTAGCATTCATCCTTGACAACACATCTTGATTTAATGACCCTGCAAGAAGTCGTTTAAAAAAAACATTATGGGAAAAATAGAAAATGCTGGTAACCAGCATTTTCTCCTTTTTTCCAACAATGTTTTTAACCCTTCATAGCAAAATCCAGTTGTTTTATCCACTTTTGATTTGTCATCTGGAAATGCTTTCAATTTGGATGAGTCTTTTTGGTTTGGTGAAGATTTAAGACATGCTCAAATTGAAAGCATTTGCAGACCATAATTTAAATGTATCTCAAATCATGGGATTTTCCTTTGAAAAAGTAAATGTTTTCATCATTTTTACATACATTTGCATTACATGTAATGGAAATTTTATTTTTATTTACACCATAATTATCATAGCTAAATACTGTTCCACGATCCCATTTCAGGGCTTTGAGTCCTTTGATTGAAAGACGAGAAAAGGTTGGGTACTTAGTACATGTATTTGCATTTCCCCACAATGTTTTCAATAGGTTTCTTTTTATCCTTGTTGTAAAACACAGGATTGTTTAGCAACAGAGATAAAGTAGTGTGGCAACTATGGAAAATCTCTTTTGATAGATAATTCAGAGGTTGGCAAGGATTGTGAAGTAGTGCTTATCAGCCCTCTGTTTGAGAACTGAGTCCAAACAGCATATGGTTTAACCCTCATCCCGCTAAATTACTTCAGATGAAACTTTCAAGTCGACAGTAAAAACCCAAGTTTTACAATTTCAAAGGTATTTTTTTGGAAAAAATATCTCCTTATCGGACAGTGTAGATTCATGATCAGACTGCACGTTCTGTGCAGTCTGATCTTTATCTGCACTGTCCGCAAAAGGTCAGTGAGTTGCGCTAAGTAGCCTAAGGTTTAATTCTTATTCCTAACAGTTTTGTTTTTCATAAAAAAAAAATTCCCTTCTTCATGGTTCAATGTCAGAGTAACCTTGGTTCATTAACTCCTGTAACAAATTTACAGCAGGCCCACTTTGAAAGCATTCTTTGTTTACAAATATAGAAAATAAGCATGAATCAAGATTAAACTCTTTCATTACTGAATAAATCAAAAATTGCATTTTCTCAAAGGCTAAAATTTAATGTACATTGCCTCTGCAAGATCAAGAGACAGTTCTGTCATAATCTAGAATATGGCAGTGGACAGTGCAGATCCCAGATCAGACTGCACATTCTGTGCAGTCTGATCATGATCTACACTGTCCCCAAAAGCTATTGGCGTGGTTTATGGTATGGAAAGAGTTAATGCAGTGTAACTGTGTGAAGATCTTTGTGGCAAAAAGGAAATAGCTCCATTATATGGCAATTTCTCTCTTGCCACAATAACTTTTCAAAGGCAGATACAACTTTCTACAGCTCTTGATTACTTCTAAGTCTTTACCAAACAAAAAAATTTAAGACCTGTCTAAAATTTAAAGCATTTTGCAGATGACAAAATAACTGTGACTCAAAATTTTTTTTTTTTAAAATTAGAAAACATTATGGGAATAGAAGAAAATGCTGGTTACCAGCATTTTCTTCTCTTCCCATAATATTTTAAAAAGCTGTCTTCCCTTGGGTTGTTAAAAGTCGGGCTTGTTTGGTAAAGGGTCAAATCTCTGTATTGCCTCCACAGTTGTTATGCTGTAAGCATCCAAGTCCCAATCATTTAACACCATCTTTAGGTTCCTCTGTAGCTCAGTGGTCAAGGCCTAAGATCTGTACTCAGGAAATCCTGGTTCGATACCCGCTGGCATCTTTGGAGTATCTAATGGCCCAGTCCCAATGGAAGATGGAAAGCTATTGTCTCCATATAAAGCACTGTTTAACTCTTTCACTGATAATCTGATCTTTTCACAACCCTGAGAAAGAAGGTCTTTGAATACATAGTAGGAAAAGTGGAAAATGTTGGTAACAAGCACTTTTAGGTAACTCTTTTTAACTTTTCAAAGACAACACCCATCCTTAAATTTTGAGCCACAAATCATTTTTCATAGATGCAAAATTAAATGCTTTTAATATGGACATTTCTCAAATTTTGTTGCGTCGCAAAGAGGTCAAAACATGATAAAGCTCCCTTCAAACAAAGAGGTCAAAGCATGATAAAGCTCCCTTCAAACAAAGAGGTCAAAGCATGATAAAGCTCCCTTCAAACAAAGAGGTCAAAGCATGATAAAGCTCCCTTCAAACAAAGAGGTCAAAGCATGATAAAGCTCCCTTCAAACAATGTTATCCTACATTTCAACAACCCTGAAAAAGAAGACTTTAGAAAACATTGTAAAAAAAGGAGACAGTTCTGTTAACCTGCATTTACTAAATTTCCCACAATGTTTGCTACGCTACAAAGAAATATTTTTCCATTTGCATCACATTTATATTCTGTAAATACTTTGGTGAAGAGTTAACTCTTTATCACACAACCCTGAGTTTTAATGACCCTCAGGACATAACCTTTTGAAAACCTTGTGGGAAAAGGAGAAAATGCTGGTAACCAGCATTTTCTCCTTTTCCCACAAAGTTTTCTACACTTTCACAGAGAATTACCATCATTTCAGTTACACCTAATTTGTCCTATGCAAATGCTTTCAGTATCAGCAAGTCGAAAATTTCATTGTTTGATAAATGGTTAATGAAAATAGTCATATTTCCCAGAGAAGTTTGTTAGCCTGAAAATACATCATGAAGAATTGTGGTGTAACTTACACAAAACCAACAAACCATTTCTCAGCTCTCTCTCTCTCTCTCTCTCTTGAATAATTCAATATTGATGTTTTTTTCTCTTCCAGAAAAACACATGGAAATTTATGATAATTTTTTCACTCAGACTTTGCCCAGCTTGAGTTTCTAATTACTTTTACATTTACCCTGTGTTGTGAGACTAGAACTTCTAGAATGTGGATCAAAGATGGTACTGCACATAAATATATCATTATGTGAAGTATAACATTTGTCTGCGCACTTCTTTTGTCTTCGTATGTTGTACACATACAATTCCAAAGCTGCTGTCTATTTTCTGCTTCCTAGCCGAGAAAGGATCATGCAAGACATTGTTAAGAGACAGAAGTTAACCCTTTAAAAAATTATCCCATGTTTTAACGACCCTTTAATAAAATTTCCAGGAAAACATTGAGGGAAAAGAAGAAAATGCTCACCGGCTGTTACTCCTTACCTCACAATGTTTTCTGCGCACTTCAAAGACAATTTCTACCATTATAGCCATATCTGTTGTCTGCAAATGCCCTCACCAGTCCAAAAATACGTGGCTTGGTAGAGTAAGCCCTTTACTCAACTACAAAATGTGGGACAATTTTGTCCACATTAAAAACATCTGTGGATGAACGACATGGCTCAAGTATGAGTATTTATCTTAAAACAGTAGAAAATATTGTGGAAATAGGAGAAAAAGTTGTTTAACACCATTTTTTCCTTTACTCATTTTCCCACCATGTTTTCAAAAGCCTTTTCCCTCCAAGGCCCAATAGCATCCACAAGATAAATGCAGGTGTTGAAATGCATTTCAACTTAAATTATACCATTTAAAGGTAAAAAGAAAATATTGTGAAAATGAATTTCAAAATCAGGCAAAAAGTAAACGAAAGTTAAAAGTGACCTATCAATTTTTAACGTAGTTTTGAAATTAATTATTCTGCCAGCGACTAACACTTTGACTAACTGTACAATAACAGATCGTCATCTTCACAATGATCTCCATACTTTTAAATGGTACGATTGAAATTTGAATGCATTTTAATACCCACTTTTTCTTTTGGGAGCTATTGCTACTTTAACCCTTTGCCAGACGACAAAATTTTAGCCTAGTCCAAAGTGACAGCATTTGTAGACAACAATTTCAATGTTGCTCAAATGGTGCAATTTTTCTTTGATAGCATAAAAAACATTGTGGGAGAAGGAGAAAATGCTGGTTACCAGCATTTTCTCCTTTTCCCACTATGTTTTCAAAAGGCTTTTTTCTCAGGGTCATTAGAAGTCGGCATTGTGCGGTAAAGGTTAAAACGGCTGGATCTTTTGGTAAAGGGTCAGGGTGTCATCGGCAAATAATAGTCAACCTCATATACTGCTGTTTTAACTTTGCATTGCTTTGTTTTCTTTGTGCTGTCCATTCAGAACAATTAACACTTTACCTAAAAATTAAATTTTAGACCTGTCCAAATTCAAAGCATTTGCAGACGGCAAATAAATGATGCTGAAATGATAGTAATTGTCTGTGAAAGTGTAGAAAAACCTTGTGGAATAAGGAGAAAATGCTGCTTACCAGCATTATCTCCTTCTCCTACAAGAGTTCTTTCTTAGAGTCATTAAAAACTCTGGTTAGGAGGTGGAAAGTTTGTAGAAGAAATGAATCAAGCAGATGCTAACTAGTAATTAAGAGATACAATTCAATTTAATGACCCTTTCTGACAGCCTTCCACTAAGCTCCCTAAGGGATCTTAAGAAACCTTATTAGCCACATTTTCCTCATATAAATTTTTACTGAACAAGTTCAGATATGAAAACAAATGAAATCTAGAACACAAAGTGTGATCAAATAGAAGGTTCATTGGACCCTGAAAAAGGGGGCCTGTTGAAAACATTGTAGGAAAAGACGAAAATGCTGGTTATGTTTTTCAACGTTTTGTATCCTTTCAAAGACAAACCCAAATATTTGAGCCTTATTCTTCCAGTGAAAGATTTTGAGGCTTGATAAAAAGTTAACCCTTTACCGCACAATGCAGACTTTAAACGCCCCTGAGAAAGAAGCCTTTTGAAAACATTGTGGGGAAAGGAGAAAATGCTGGAAACCAGCATTTTCTCCTTTTCAAACAATATTTTCTACCCTGTCAAAGAACAATTGCACCATTTGTGCCACAACAAAATTGTCTTCTGCAAACACTTTCAATTTTGGACATGGCTAAAATTATGTCGTCTGGTAAGGGGTTGATTAAAGCAGCTGATTCACAGCCTTTAGGACACTGGAGACAATTTTATGTTTTTTGAGGACAGATCATCATCTGATCTTCAAACTAAACTGTTAGCCTTACAATCTTAGACAAAATCAAACTTAAAATTACAATAATTTAGGGTTTACTTCTGGAGGGTATTGCAACATATGAAAGTTTTATACAAAAGATATGAGCTATTTCTCCGATCATCACAATGTTTATGAAAGTAGTCTAAAACTTTCATGACATTTATAAATTTTTATGTATTTTTTTTGTTTGTATAAGTGTTTGGCCCCATTTTCAACATAATTTAAGTTAATTGAGGAAGCCAGTATACCTATCCATGCTTTCCTGGAGTCTCTTTCACCAGTGCTTTACACAACATTCTTCCCAAGCCACTGACTGCTTTTCTACCTAAATAATGATCAGGGGTGAGGGAGGAATGAATACTGTTGCAATGACTGTCACCAAACCTTGAAAAGAAATTGGCCAAGTTGGGGAACTGAACCAGCAACCCCCTGGGTTTCAAGCCCTGATGTTACCAAAACACCACTTGGCTCAACTGAACTGATGTGCATCAAATCTATCTACCAAGCTATATAATTTTGGATTTGTCCAAAATCAACACTTTTGCAGAACTGAAGACACGCCAAAATGTGGCTCAAATGGTGGAATTTGTCTTTGAAAGGGTTGAAAACGTTGTAGGAAAAGGAGAAAATGCTGGTAACTTAAAAAATTGTGTGAAAGGGAGAAAATGCTGGTTACCAGCATTTTCTCCTTTCCCCACAATGTTTTCACAAGCCTTCCTCCACAAGGTCATTAAAACTTGTGATTATGTGGTCAAGGGTTAATTAGTAAAGAAAGAGATCAAATGAAACAGATATCCCCTGTAAGGCATGTCCTCAGCAATCTGTATTGACCCTGAGTTAGTGACCAAGTGAATGTTCATTAACCATGCAGTGTGAACCTAAGAGGGCCGACTGTCAAGTTGAGAGCCTCATATGTAAGGGTTTGACTTTTGGCAGACATTTTTGCATGAATGCAACTTTTAACTCTTTACCACATAATACCGAGTATAACGACCCTGAAAGAAAAGGCTTCTGAAAACAATGCGGGGAAAGGAGAAAATGCTGGTAACCAGCATTTTCTCCTTTTTACACAATGTTTTCTACCCTGTTGAAAACAGAAATTATCATTTGCACTACATTTATTATGTCGTCTGCAAATGCTTTCAATTTGGTCCAGTCCAAAATTTTTTTTGTTTGGTAAAGAGTTAATGAAGTGCTTTTCTTGACCATTCAAAATGTCCACTACTGCATGTATTATGTCATCATCTGACCAAATCTTGAAAATAGATTAAAGTCTTGATAGAGCGAGATCAGGCCTGGGGTGGTGAAACAACACAGCTTTTAAAACTCATTTGCCTTGAGTACTTTAGAGTGCTACCTCTTTGACATAAACTGACCAAATGACACCAGTCTCTGGGTACACAGCATTAAACAGTCAGAGAAAAGTAGGGCTGAAAAGGGACATCCATACTTAACACCTTCAACACAAAGCTCACAAATTATTAATCAGCCCTCGTACTTTAGTAATGCTCATCTTCCCAACTGACTTGGCTTATTATTATACCTTTTGTTACAATATCCTATCAATAATCCCTTACAGCTACGAATAAACCCAATGTACATTCATAATCTAGAAATAAGACCCTGATAGAGGCAGTTTTGAAACTGCAATTGTCCAGAATGTCTCAACAAAGTAGACACTGTAGTTCAAAGATCAAACTGCATATTTTGTTCGGTCTTATCTTCATCTACAACGACAACTATATTAATTCTTTCAAGACACTATAAGGTTTATTTAATAGACAAACCTTCTTGTGACACTTTCAATGGTGTTTTAACCAAAATATCTCTAAGAATATTGGACTTTGGAATAATGGAAGATAAATGCTAAGACTGCCATGCTCTGTGCTAAGATCTGGGGATATGTGGGCTGTCCCCAAAGCTGTAAGTAATACCCTTATTCAGCTATGGGTGAAATAAAGGGACCTGAAAAGATTATATGGTTGACCTACAGATCCTGTGTCCATAGCTCAATGCTTTGACTTTCACACTGGACTTAATGACCACTTGACTAGACAATCAGAAATGTAACTCACCATGATAAATTATCCTACAAAACTTTACAGATTTAACCCTCTATAAAACGGTCCCGAGTTTAAACAATCCTGAGGAAAACAAGGTGTTTGACAATACTGTGGAAAAGGAGATAATAATAGTATGCTGATGTTTTCTACCTTTTAGTTGTCTTCCAAATGACAAAATTTTAGACTAGTTTAAATTGAAAGCATTTACAGACAACAAAATAAATGTGACACACTCCAAAATTGGAGTTTATTTTTGGAAGGTTAAAAAACATTTTAGGAAAAGGAGAAAATGCTGGTTACCAGTATTTTCTCCTATTTCTACAATGTTTTTAAAAGCCTTCTTCTTCAGGGTTGTTAAGAGTGAGCCACATTGTACTGTTATTCTACCAAGCAGCTGATGAATCTCATCAACTGAGTCTAATCATGGCCATGCCAATATGACTTTTAACACTCAAGGTGGAATGACCTCCATGGCAGAGTCAACAACCCGTTGGATTTGTCATCAACAGGTTGGGGTCTGATCCCTTCTGTAGATGCTAGTTGCATGGGTGGATCCTTGTGTTAGGCTTTGAAAGCATCAACATGGTGCTGCTGAAACCTGGGAAACAGATGAAGAATTATGCTGTTGCTGTAAGTAATATAACCAAAACACTAGAAAGCAGAATGAAACACCATTCAAACAAACAGACATTTTAACCCGAAACCTGGGAAACAGATGAAGAATTATGCTGTTGCTGTAAGTAATATAACCAAAACACTAGAAAGCAGAATGAAACACCATTCAAACAAACAGACATTTTAACCCTTTACAACACAACCCCGAGTTTAACCGACTTTGAAGAAAGATGGCATTAGAAAACATTGTGGGAAAAGGAGAAAATGCTGGTAATCAGCATTTTTTTCCTTTTCCCGTAATGTTTTCTACTTTATCTATGACAGAAATCATTATATACCGTAAGCTTTATTTTTTTTTGTTGCCTGCACATTTTTTTTTTTTAATTTGGTCAAGTCTAAAATTTTGATTTTAGTACAGTCATTTAGTGCCAAGCTTTTGGGAAAACATTTCAGGAAAAGAAAAGGTTGCTTGTTGCATTTAGTAATTGTTCTTATTTAACTGTATTAACTGAAAGAACTATAAAATTGATTCATTTGGGTTTTTACTGTCGGCCACAAAGTTTCATACATCAAAAGCTCTAAGGGTAAGTGCTGTGGTCAGACAATAACAATGATGGTCAAGAAGGGCCGGAGTGGTATTTAGACTAAATGGATGATTTCAGTGGTCAGGGAAGAGTAAATTGACCACCACATCATGATGGATGGGAAAACACACTGCTGTCTAAAAATCTTTGGCCCTCTAATTATACCATTACAAACCATCTGAAACTTCTGGACTCTGTCTGACAAAGGGAATACTTTAGAAATCAAAAGCCAAGCATGTCTACATTCTTTAGCTTAATAATTTTTATTGAATAGTGTTTTACACTGCTTTCAACATTATTTCATTTATACCATGGCAACAGCTCACATATTCATGTGTGTCCTCAGCCGCAGTTGAGGTTTCAACAGGACTTGGCTAGTGCTCTGGAGTGTCTTCCCAAGAACACTCCCAAGAAAAACCCAGTGTTTCTATTGAAGCTCGAACACGCCATGCCTTATGGTTACGAGCCTACACTTTACCACTGAGCCATGCAGGACCCTATAAATAACTCTTATGATCATTATGTTGTGAAAACTTTTATTATATTTGTAAAACTTTAATCTTATCATAAAGCATTTAAATGAGACATGTGCATGTTCTGTGAACCTATTTCTGTAAGGCTTATCTTTCAAATAGACTAAAGTTTAATTCTGAACTTATATATATTTCAAAATCCTATCTGAGCCATCCAATAGGGACAAGCCTAAAATTGTCATTTGGTATAAAGTTACAAATTTCAAAACATTGTGTTCACAAGTGTCAAAGTCACTTGACTGGTAGAGCATCAGTCTCACGTTTTTTCAATCCTGAGGAAGAAGGCTTTTGCAAAAATCATCGGACACTAAAAAAATTGCAAAATCTCTTCCTTTCTCATGATATTCTTTACTTTTTCAAAAAGAAAGAAATACCATTAAAAGTTTGAGCCACACTAATTATCTTATCTGAAAATGCTCCAAATATGGACAAGTCTCTTGTAAATCTGAAAACGCTCCAAATATGGAGAAGTCTCTTATCAGAAAATGCTCTTGATATGGACAAGTCTCTTATCTGAAAATGCTCTCAATATGGACAAGTCTCTTACCTGAAAAAGCTCTCTATATGGACTAGTCTCTTATCTGAAAATGCTCTCAATATGGACAAGTCTCTTATCTGAAAATGCTTTCAAAATGGACAAGTAAAACTTAAAAATAAGTCAGATGCTAAAGGAAGAAAACTGATCTTTTTTATGAGAATAAGCATTTAATTGAAATGGTTGTCTGCCTTCAATGTTCTGACCAAACACAGTGACAAACCTACTAGAAATTTTGGCCTAGAGAGACTAATGAAAACTATGATAAGAATTATAAACTGGTTTTAGCGGCTTGCTAATAAGCACAAGTTTGGATAATGCAAAGACTATTTCCAAAGCTGATGGCTGCAGATGTGTGAATATATATCTATATGAAGTAAAGATTGAACTTTGTTCCTTTGATCTAAAACTGTTCAGAATAACAATTTTTCCTCACAGGTGTACCAGAGATACGTTCCCATCAGAAGCGACAATAATTGGCTCTATTCCATGCACAGATCCTTTGCCAAATCTTTAATGAATAATGTTTTACTGCAAAAACAAGGGTTATGTTTTATCCATTTATTTTAAATAAAAAAATTCAACATTTTCAAAGTAGACAAAAAGTACATGACAACCCTGAAGCTCCACTGGCTAGCAAAGCCAGAACACACCAAACATTTAAAGATATGTGTATATTTTTACTAATTTTCAGGCAGTTTTCAGCCAGTTTTTAACCAATTTCATCCTTATTTTATGAAATTACAATTATTCTTGTATCTTCATGCCAAATGTTTCTCCCGATGATTGTAAGATTGCATAGATTACGATGCATAGAAAATGCATTTCATGTTTTGGAGGCCTTCAAAGCAATTGCTGTTGTTATTTCCAGTTTTAAATGAGGACAACTCCCTTGTTTTTTTTTTATCCCTTACACATATTTGTAATTTAGCTGTTTACACAGCTGAGCCATTCTACACACTTTCAAGTTTTAATAGCGTTTTTTCTCTCTTGCTGTAAGGATGTATCTTTAACCTTTTACCACTTGACAGAAATTCAAGACTTATCCAGTTTGAGAGCATTTGCAGACAACAAATTAAATGTGGCCCAAAGGATGGTGCAAGTCCTTGAAAGGTAAGAAAACATTGTGGGGAAAAGGGAAAATGCTATATACCACCATTTTCTCCTTTTCCCACAATGTTTTCAACCCTGTTAAAAACAAATTCCATCATTTGAGCCAAATTTATTTTGTCCTCTGCAATTCTTACAAATTGGACTACCAGTAGTCTAAAAATTTGATTATTTGGTAAAGACTTAATTTAGCATACAAACTAATGTGCACATTCATAGCCTTAATCTAACCATGGCAACCATTCTCTAAAGGTTAAACCAACCAAGAAACCATTCTATAGATTAAACAAACCATGGCAATCCAGTGGTCAAGCTGTTGCTGAACCCCTAATTGTGTCCATGTTATCCCTGCTATTATTGGACATTGAACCCATGAACTATACAAAGGGCATGCTGGGAAATCTTTAACAAAGGTATTGATGACCAGCCACTATATTGACTGATCATCTTGAAAATACAAATTTATGCAGCATGGGGCTACTCATTCATTGTGTCAAGTTTAGCCTTCTACAAAACAGTCCTGTATCGGAACTTCACACTGAAGAGCACTCATGTTTGAAAACCCTATAGGAAGAGGAGAAACTGTTTTAAACCAGCATTTTTCTCCATTTCTCATAGTGTTATCTACATAGCCAATCACATGAACCATACTCAATTGGTCAACTCCAATTGCTTTCTATAAAATTTGACATATCTAAGCTCTTGGTATAGATTAACCCTTTACTGCACAATGCCAACTTTTAACGACCCTGGGTAAGAAGCCTTTCGAAAACATTGTTAAACAAGAGCGGCAAATTGTCGCAAGATAAACCCGTCCCACCGCCAGTTGTCAAGGGGGTATAATAATCGTAAAGGGCAGGTAATGCAACAAACATGTTTACCAAGTCTCAAGTCAATTTGACTTGAGGTGACAAAGTTCCGTTCCAGACAAGCAAGAAATACTGTAAAAATGAAGATCAAAGTGGAATTACTCGAAATCCGCACTAGGTAGAGTTATTGTTCTTGCGCACTGTACTCCGTAATATTGCAACAAACATGCATACCAAGTTTCAAGTCAATCGGACAGGAGATGACAAAATTATGCTCCACACAAGCAGAAAATGCTGTAAAAATGACGATCAAAGGGAAATAACTCAAAGACAGCACCAGGTAGAGTTATGGTTCTTTTGCACTGCAATCCGTATTATTGCAACTAACACACATGCCAAGTTTCAAGTCAATCAAACTGGAGATGACAAAGTTATGATCCGGACAAGCAGAAAATGCTGTAAAAATGATGATCAAAGGGAAATAACTCAAAGACAGCACGAGGTAGAGTTATGGTTCTTTTGCACTGCACTCCGTATTATTGCAACAAACACACATGCCAAGTTTCAAGTCAATCAGACTGGAGATGACAAAGTTATGCTCCGGACAAGCAGAAAATGCTGTAAAAATGACGATCAAAGGGAAATAACTCAAAGACAGCACGAGGTAGAGTTATGGTTCTTTCGCACTGCACTCCCCCTTAATGAGATCTATCCACCCATGCAGTTTCATAACTGTAGCTAGCATAGTTTTGGAGATATGCTTTGGACAAAATTCAAGTATGAATATAAACAAAGGGAAATAACTCAAAAATTAAGTAAGCAAGAGCTATGATTCCTGTGCACTGCACTCCCCCTTGATAAGATCTATCCACCCATGAAGTTTCATAACCTTAGCTAGTATAGTCTTGGAGATATGCTCCAGACAAAATTCAAGTATGAAAAACAACAAAGGGCAATAACTCAAAAATTAAGGAAGCAAGAGTTATGATTCCTGTGCACTGCACTCCCCCTTGATGAGATCTATCCACCCATGAAGTTTCATAACCTTAGCTAGTATAGTCTTGGAGATATGCTCCGGACAAAATTCAAGTATGAAAAACAACAAAGGGCAATAACTCAAAAATTAAGGAAGCAAGAGTTATGATTCCTGTGCACTGCACTCCCCCTTGATGAGATCTATCCACCCATGAAGTTTCATAATCGTAGCTAGTATAGTTTTGGAGATATGCTCTGTACAAAATTCAAGTATGAAAAACAACAAAGGGCAATAACTCAAAAATTGAGCAAGCGAGAGTTATGATTCCTGTGCACTACACTCCACCTTGATGAGATCTATCCACCCATGAAATTTCATAACCGTAGCTAGCATAGTTTTGGAGATATGCTCTGGACAAAGAATGAGGACGCCGCCCGCCCGCCCGCCCGCCACGGGTGATCCCATAATACGTCCCGTCTTCGACAGGCGTATGAAAAGGAGAAAATGCTGGTAACCAGCATTTTCTTCTTCTCCCACAATGATTTCTACCCTATCAAAGAAAGATTGCACCAATTTAGCCACACTGAAATTGCCGTCTGCAAATGCTTTCAATTTGGACAAAGCTAAAATTTTGTCGCTTGGAAAGGGTTAAAGAAAATCCCTCGATCAAAGCATGATAACTAAACAGTCGCTGTGAAAGCCAAACTCTGACAGCATTTTACTCTTTAACCCTTTACCACACGGCAAAATTTAAGACCTATCCAAATTGAAAGCATTTGCAGACGACAATTTCATAGTAACTCAAATGACGCAACTTTAATTTGATAGGGTAGAAAACTTTGTGGGAAAAGGAGAAAATGCTGGTTACCAGCATTTTCTCCTTTTCCCACAATGTTTTCAAAAGGCCTTTTCTTCAGGGGTGTTAAAAGGCGTCATTGTGTGGTAAAGAGTTAAGGAAAAAAGGCCTTAAAACAGTTGAAGAAAAGAAGTTCATGCTCAGTTAATCACATGTCTATTGGTTTTGGACAAGTACATTTTTTAAAGCTTGTTTATACAGAAAATAAACAATGCTTACAATGCTGGTAATCAGCAATTTTTCCTTTTCCCACATTCTTTTCTACCCTTTCAAAGTCAGAAATTATGTTTTGAGCTACATTTGTCGTTTGCAAATGATTTCATATTAGTATAGTCTATTTTTTTTCATTTGGAAAAGGGTTAATCATCCATGAAAAAAAGACTTGTTTGATACAGAAATACCGGTAGAAGACATATTACCAGTTTATCTCAAACATTTTTTGTTGTTCAGTGCAGTTCAGTGCAAGACAGTTCAACATTCTAAACTTATGTTTCCTTGGCAGAGCTTTCAACTGAACCATCTGCTTTAAAGCACCCTTTTATGTCTTTTGATAGAATCCTAATTAAACAAACAAAAATCCATGCATCCTGTCTCTCATACACACCCTCTATTTTCATGTATCTGCGGATGGGGATCTTTAAATATACTCAGACAAATACAAAATTTGATGAAAACAAGCAATTTCTTCAGCTGTCACAATCCTTTCATCTCTAGCACTCTACAAAGAACGATTTATCAGCATTTACTCAATAAGATATTAAAGACTTTCCAAGTGACCATGTTTTAACCACCCAGAGAAACTTAAACAAGAGGGCCATGATGGCCCTGTATCGCTCCACTGGCTATTATGGAATAGCCATCAAAACCAATTAAACGGCCCGTTCATTTCTGTATAGTGCAAGAAGCCCCCATTCACCAGAGCCACGTTTTTTGACGGATCATAATTTTACGAACAGTTTTTGAAAAGGGTCACCCAAGGAACAATCCTGTGAAATTATTTCGAAATCTGACCAGTGGTTTCAGAGAAGAAGAATTTTGAAGAATTCCTTCATTTCTATATGGTGCAAGAAGCCCCCATTCACCAGAGCCACATTTTTTGACGGATCAAAATTTTACGAACAGTTTTTAAAAAGGGTCACCCAAGGAGCATATCTGTGAAATTATTTCAAAATCTGACCCGTGGTTTCAGAGGAGAAGATTTTTAAAGAATTCCCTAAAAAATTCCATTTGGTTGCAATGGCAACCAGAGTTTTTGATGGAATCAAATTCTGTGAACAGTTTTTAAAGAGGACCTTCCAAGGAACATTCCAGCCAAGTTTGGTCCAAATCCGCCCAGTGGTTTAGGAGGAGTTGATGTTTAAAGAATTGTTGACGACACACAACGCACGACAGACACCAGGTGATCCTAAAAGCTCCCCTTGAGCACGTTGTGCTCAAGTGAGCTAAAAAGTTAACATACGGATGGACGCACAATGGACAACGGGCCATTACATAAGCCTGCTGGCCTTCGGCCAGTGCAGCTAAAAAACTTGTCTAGCACCAATCATGTATCACTGCAGCTTGATAATCAAGGGAGGTAAATAGTAACGAACTTTATCTTTCATAAGAAGAGTTATTTCCCTTGATTAATGTTTAAATTGAAGTGACAATATTTTGAAGCCCATGTTAAACTTGCGATCCCTGGAATGAAGGCAATTTTGACCCCAGACCTACAATATGAAACTAGAATGTGTGGTTATAAACAAAAAGATTTTTTAATCTTGCCCAATAAAAAGTCATGTAAAACAAGTTTGCTGAATAAAAGGCCCTGTAAAATATGTGATCCATGACACAGGTTTATCAAGTTTTCACTATAAAAGCCAATGTAAAACTTGTGACCCCTGGTGTGGAGTCAAACTTGACCCCCAAAGTTAAAATTTGGGCCCTCTTGGTAGAGGCCCATTATATAAAGTTACATGCAAAATTTGGTAGCCCTAGGCCTAAATATGGCTATGTACAAGTAGATTATTAAAGTTTCCTTATATAAGACCATGTAGAACTTGTGACCCCCTGGGGTGGGGCTACATTTGACCCCCTGGGCTATAATTTGGGCACCCTTGATAGAGACCCCCTAGATAAAGCTAAATGCAAAATTTGATAGCCCTAGCCCTTATAGCTAGATGTGAAAGACTTTCCTATATAAGCCCGCCCATGTAAAACATGTTACCCCCCGGAGCGAAGTCAAATTTGACCCTAGGCTATAATTTGGACACCCTTGGTACAGGTCCACTAGATAAAGCTACATGCTAAATTTGGTCGCCCTAGGCCCCATGGCTAGGTCAAAGAAGAATTTTAAAGTTCTCCCTATATAAGCCCATGTAAAACTTGTTATATAAGCCCATGTAAAACTTGTTACCCCCGGGCAGGGCCTAATTTGACCCCAGGGCTATAATTTGAACAACCTTGGCAGAGGTCCACTAGATAAAGCTACATGCCAAATTTGGTAGCTCTAGGCCCTATGGCTAGGTAGAAGAGGAATTTTAAAGTTCTCCCTAAATAAGCCCATGTATAACTTGTAACCCCCGGGGCGGGGCCAATTTTGACCCCAGGGCTATAAATTGAAGAAACTTGGTAGAGGTCCACTAGATAAAGCTACATGCCAAATTTGGTAGCCCTTGGCCTTACGGTTTCAGACAAGAAGATTTTCAAAGATTTTCAAAATTTTTCAGTTCTGTTGCCATGGCAACCAGAGTTTTTGAAGGAATTAAATTCTTTCAAGAAATTCTGAAGAGGACCATGGCAGGATCATTTCTGTGAAGTTTCATCAAAATTGGATGGGTAGTTTCAGAGAAGAAGACGTTTTAAAAAAAAGTTAACGCACGGACGGACGGACGCACGGACGCACGGACGGACGGACGGACGACGGACAACAGGCCATGACATAAGCCCGCTGGCCTTCGGCCAGTGGAGCTAAAAATCTTAGTGGGCAGGAGAGTAACCAGCATTTTCTGCTTTTCCAACAATGTTTTGTAGATCTACCCTTTCAGAGATAAATCTCATAATTTCAGCCACATTAACTTCTGTCTGTAAATGCTTTCAATGCAAAGGTATCTTAAACTTTGTCCTCTTGTGAACAGGTAAAGCATTAAATCTTTACCAAACGACAAAATTTTAGACTGGTCCAAATTGAAAGTATTTGCAGACGATAAATAAAAGATGGCTAAAATGCTGTAATTTGTCCTTCATAGAGTAGAAAACATTGTGAGAAAAGGAGAAAATGCTGGTAACCAGCATTTTCTCCTTTTTCCACAATGTTTTCAAAAGGCTTCTTTCCCAAGGTTGTTGAAACCTGGGATTGTGTGGTAAAGAGTCAAAGAATAGACAATTTTCAGTATGTGTCAGTAGTTTGGTAAGAAGATTTTGCAGAAGAGCAAATACTACAGACCAAAGATCAGACTACACATCCTGTGCAGTCTGATCTTTATCTACTGACTCTGCAAAAGCAACTAAAATCGTGACACTCTGCAGGTTGAAAGAACTGGACTGTAAGCTTTAACCCTTTACCAAACAATCCCGTGTTATAAAGACCTTGTGACAGAAGGCTTTGAAAACATTGTGGGAATAGGAGAAAATGCTGATAACCAGCATTTTCTCGCTTTCCCACAGTGTTTTCTACCATGTAAAAGACAAAAATCATCATTTAAGCAAAATTTTATTTGTCATCTGCAAATGCGTTGAACTTGGTTGTGGTTTGGTAAAGAGTTTAGGTCTGCAATTTAAGAATTCAATGAAACTTGAACTTCTGTGAACTTTCATTTACCCCACCAAGAACCTTGATAAGCATAACTATCAGTTAATTAGGTTTGACTGATCCTATAAACTGAAATAATTAAATAGCTCTCAACCTTACTGAATAGTTGTTACAAATTACTTATTTCACCAACACTCTTCTACAGCTTGTTTCACATTCAACCTTACAAAACCTTACCAACAGCATTACCATTCTCTGTGTTGACATGACAAAAATTGCTGGGTTTTGTGAATCAGCCACAAGTGAGCTATTCAAATTCTAAAGGTGTAAAGGTTGTCCCAATCAGCAGACAGTTTACTCAACATGCATATGAGCCATGCTCTGGCAAAAAGGGGCTTAATGCATCTCTGTGATGCATGATACGAAGCAAGCGATCACATGCTTATGGATCCATAATAGCCACATTTTTAACAACCAACTTCAGCATGAGGTAGACTGTGTCCTGGACATACAGAAAATTGACCAATAGCGAAAAGTTTCAGCCCAGGTCAGCCTCGCAGACTGCGCAGGCTGACCTGGTCGATACTTTTTGCAGATGCATCAAGCCCCCTTTTCATAGTGCATGGCTCATATTATTTCTGCCTTTTGTTTTGGTAATAGTTGGACAGCAACAGGTAGTCTATAGACATCTACAGAATTCACTCACGATTCTGTAAGACTTAATAAATTTTCTAAAATCATATCAACAAAATATCTAAGTTGATATATAATAATATGGAACAGGCTGAAACATTGGTTGCTTTAGTACAAAGTTGAGAACAAAGATTAATGATCTAGAAAGTTGGATATGTTCCAGGCACTCCGACAAAGTATTAAATCGGACAAAATAAGCATACCACAAGAAAATATTGATGCATAACATCAATGACACCGCAAATCACTTGTTTCTGAAATAGGGCACATTACTGCGGGTTAATTTTTTACGCCAAGGGCATCACTTGAACAAACTTCGTAGAGGTCCACGTGGTGATACTACATGACAAATATTTAAACTCTGGGCCATCTGGGATACGATCTGGTTTTTATCGATCTGGCAATGAAAGTACGGTATTTTTTTCATGTTAAAAAACAAACTAGAGGCGCTTGAGCGCCTGTATCGCTCCACAGGCCTGATATTTCTATAATGGCGAAAGGAAGTTTTTAACAATTATCATTCAATCCTGCATTTTAGCTCACTGAAGAAACAATTTGGTAGACAACCACCATAGGAACTTACCTGCAAAACAACAATGAAATCCAATGAATAGTTTTAGAGAAGAAATTTTTCAAAGATTTTACTTTATACCATAAAAGGAAAATGAGTCTCCCATAAAAGCCATGTTTTTTGACAGATCTTTTTTTTTTTAAGGAATTTGTAAACCTGTATCTAAGGAACATTCCTGCAAAATAATAATGCTATCCAAATAGCGGTTTGGGAGGAGAAGATTTTTAAAGGTTTTTTACTTTGGTTGCCATGGCAACCAGAATTCTTCATGGAACACAATTATTTGAAGGAATTTGAAAGAGGACCACCAAAGGAACATTCCTGTGAAATTTGGTAAAAATCCAGTCAATAGTTTCTGAGGAGAAGTTTTTTAAAGAAAAAGTTTACGGACGCACGCACGCACGGACGAACGGACGGACGCACGACGGACACAACGCCATGACAATAGCTCTCTGGCCTTCGGCCAGTGGAGCTAAAAATTAGTCCAAATAGAAAAAACAAAGTTGGTACAGGCTCGATCTGGTAATGAAAGTACCGTATTTTTACATGTATGTTAAAAGAAAAACACTGAACCAGTCCATATGGTAAACAATATGGGGTGACTGGACATTTCATATAAAAGGAATCAATCAACACACAGACTGATAGCCAGACAGGTAGGAGCATGCAAGCTGACAGACAAACATGAAAGGAAACATTCAAGTGTTGTTCAACTGGTATACAGACTATGGGCCGAAATTGTAATGGGCCGAAATTGTAATCAGGATTTTCCCTCAGCTTTAAAAATTGGGGGTCATTGTGACCCCTTGCCTAATTAGTTGAGGGTCATTTTTCTAACCTAGGGGGTCAAAATAAATGGATCTCTTCCTCGTCAAGCACAGATTACAATGCATTTCACCTGTGAACTCCAAGAAAGTAGTCTGTATGTCATTTCTAATGGAAAGCTTGGTTTCAATTTTTTACAGACGAAACATTCTCGTCCGAATCGCTGCTTGATCGGCAGCTGTAGGAAGCAGACCATACAAAAGGATGCTACAGTTTACTTCGTGACATTATCTTCCGCGAACGGAACAGACTGATATCATAATGTGTACTTTTATCTACCGGAAGTCGTGTAAAATAAGCTATGAAATACACACAACCCAATCAAAACTTTGACTGGGCCCGTATTTACTACACATTTCCAATTTACTTTACGCAGTGTTCTGCCAAGGCCGCGTATTTGCGATTTTCTCGCTAAAAAATTCAAAATGTCGCAGAAAAAATTGGTACAAGGCGATTCCTGTTGCATATCAAAAATCGCGGAATCATTCACGTAACTATTATGCAAAATGAAATTTGATTGGACGCAGAACGAAAACATCAACCAAGTATTGATCGTGTACTTTACTGTCATGACGTAGTATCTTCTGCAATCTCAGTCGGAAAATGATTTCGTTGCCACGGCGAAAAAGCCATGTATTATCCTAAGTTCCTATGGTCAACCAAAGCATATAAACAATCAGAGCTCAAAGTCCGATAATGTTCTGATGCCCAGTACCCCTCCCACTCAATCAACACCATCAGAAGATAGTAAAAAATACTTGTATGACAGTTCTTGGTAGTTAAAAGAATATTCCTCAGTGGGATTTTAAGAAAACTGTATGGTTGGGAAAGTCTCAATGAGAAATGATCAGCCGTGTTAGCTGCATTTAAATCCACATTTTGGCTAGTGAAAGAACATAGAAATTAACAAGTATGGGTATGGGGGAACTAATTTCAATTTCTTATTTTCATATCGTTTCAATGCATAAAAAATTTTGTCCCCAAATTTTTAAAAATGTCTCAAACTTTTCTGGATGAGTGAGACATGTCTCTACTTTTTAAAATCCTTGGCAGAACACTGCTTTACGGCAATAATACGTAAACCAGTCTTATTCTATAATTTACCGGAAAACCACTTTTATCTAAAATAAACCCTGTAGTTAACAAAAGAATGGTGCTCGTCTGATATTGAAGCAAGAACAGACTTGGATTTATGATGATTTATTCAATTTCCTAGATGATTTAGATTTTGGAAAGTTGCATCACTGATGACACACTGTTATTTATTTTGGGGGTCATTTGAGTCAAAATCGCGTCGGTGACGCAGAATTTGTGCATCATGGAAAAGCCTGGTAATGGGCTCAAATTGTTATATGGGCCGAAATTGTTATGGGCCATAATGTCCCGGAATCCAACATGGCTACCTCCACAGGCACTTTTCAAAAGCGAATAAAAATATAGTGATGCCGCTCATGCGGCGCCACAATAACCAGAGCATGCAAATATGATGAAAATTAATGTTCTTGATTTACGCTAGTACCAGGTCCTGTCTTAGACAAGCACATTTTGAGGGTTTCCTGGGTGCTTGCTTAATACAGAGTGGACCACGTTTGTGAACCAAAGGGTTAACCTTTTACCACACAATCCTGAGTTTCAACAACCCTGATGAAAAGGGCTTTTGAAAATGTAGGACATTTGTCTTCTGCACAATGCTTTTACTAAGGACAAGCCTAAAATTTTTGCATCTGGTACAGGGACAATATACTACCAGTAATGTAAGAGATGCATGAGTGTAACAGTGACTGTATAGGATAGACAGGGGGTTAAGTCTTTACCAGATGCCATAGTTTTAGACTTGTTAATGACATAGTTTAAGACTCGTCCAAGTTGAAAGCATGAAATTTTACAGATGACAAATGACGTGTCTCAAATAATGGAATATGTCTCTAAAAGTCTAAAAATATATTGTTGAAAGAAAAGATTACCAGCATTTTCATCTTTTTCCACAATGCTTTCAAAGGCCTCCTTATTCAGTGTTGTTAAACCAGTAAAGGGTTAAAACAGATTGAACTTATCAGCCAGTGAAACATGCACTAGCTAATTACCTGCCTAAAATATTAGTGGCCGTTCAGATATATAGATCTACCGGAACTTTATTTCAAAGCTCTTAAAAAATGACAGTTGATGAAAAAAGATACATTTTAATTTTATCAACAGCCCACCCATATTGCATCATTAAACCCTTTAGTAAACAATCTCGTGTTTGAGTGAGCCTGAAAAAGAAAGCCTTTGAAAACATATTGTGAAAAAGAAAACACTTTTTTATTCTCACATTGTTTTCAACCCTTTCAAAGACACACCTCAGCATAGGATCATCAAGAAGTTTGTTGTCCACAAATACATATACTTTCAATTAAGACAAGTCTAATATTTGTTTAGTCGAGAGTTGAACTAAATTAAGGCACCTAAGTGGCTGGTACACCTATTTATGTATTCCTGGTGTATATTACCAGCGCAACACTAAGACTCCTCAACAACCAAAGCCTACTTTTTAAAAAAAAAAAACATTGATAAAACAACATTTGGCAGTTTGAGAGAGGAAAACTTTCTGTTGTAATGACTTTCATCAGGTTTTGTATTTACCAACCATTCTTAAGAATGTTTTTAGTCTTATTCTCCAGAATTGTCTAAATTAGAAAGTATGGTAGCTTCTGATTGGCTAAACCACTTGGTTACTTTCAAATTTAGAAAATCTTGAAGAATCAGACTAAAAACGTTCTTAAGAATGGTTGGTGAATACGACCCAGACTTCCTTCAGCTGGATGAAGTGAGAAATTAGTTGAAGGTAGTCCTCATAAAGTGAGCTGTGGGATAGAATTCATCCTTATAAAGTGGGTAAATATGTCGATTTTGCTCCCTGTACCAATGAAGTAATTGTCCTCATCTCATGAGTTAGGTGGAAGTGTGTATCTAGTCAGCATTATGTCCTAATGAAGTGTGTAGTTTCATCCAATCATACTTAACAAGTTCCAAACTGATGGTCTTCATTCCACAGGTGCCCAACTATAATTTTATTATTACCTGCCAAACACCAGCCAGAGGCAATTGTCAGGATTTTTCATCAAATTTCAAAACTGAAATGGAAAAAGTCTTTACAGTGTTCCCACTCGTGCAAATT
The DNA here is from genome assembly GCA_946811185.2 of Hippopus hippopus. NCBI lineage: Eukaryota > Metazoa > Mollusca > Bivalvia > Cardiida > Cardiidae > Hippopus > Hippopus hippopus. Next base: position 24,850,377 of record OX328106.1, on the reverse strand, counting down.
CATGTGTAAATCAAGTTTTGCAAAAAAAAATTCAGGTAACAAATATTTGTTACATGAAAGACATCACGAAAGAAAATTCATTGACAAAAAAGACCATTTTGGGATTTTCCTCATTGAGTGTCCATCTTTCCTTTCTTAACTCTGAATACCTTTTTAAACTACACAGACCTATACCATTATATTGTCAAATGCATACACAGTGTTGCCATAATTATAAACATTTGCAACACACTCAGCGACATTTACAAGTAGATCAATTAAAAAAAAAAGAAAAAAGACCTGAACCATTTTATTCTACATCTGGGCATCCATCGACGCGTGTTTTTGTCTGTCTGTTAGTAGAGCAACCAACATTTTGCAATCTAGGCTTATCTAGAGTAACATGACAGATTTTGAAGTTACTTGTTACCCTTTTTGATAAATTTATGTCATATCATTCAGAAAAACCTATCCAAAAATTAAATGACATGAAAAATAGATTGCTGCAAAAAAACAGGGAAACCCATGACACAACAAAATATCCCTTTGACAATCTTAAACCAGAGTTACTTCAGACTACTTTCTCAGCTTTTGTAACGACTTTAGGCAGTAAGTTAACATGAACATCTGTATAAATATTTTTTATGCTGTAAATCATCAATATGAATCACTATACTACTAGTTCAGAACCATTATTGTCATACCCTCTGATATGAAATCTTACCCCCAGATTTTCAGCCCAGGGGTAAGTGTACCCTTAAAATAAAAAGCTAGTGGGAACACTGCTTTAATTTAATGGTCTTCTGAGATAGTCTATCTCAAGTCTGGTACATTAGAATGGAACTCGCAGATTATTATCATGGGACTACTAAAGGTTGAAACTTTGGAACAGGACAAGTTTTTCTCTTCCTACCACAATATGGAAATTTTGATACTGCAGTGAAAATACTCCACAAATCTGATTGGTCAATGAAATTTGAATACATGTATCAGGTTTGAAATAATGGCATAATGCTGAAATATTTTTGACCAATCAGATGTCCTTCCAAAATATTTGCTGCAGTATCAAAATTTCTCTCGAGTAGTCTTTATCAGTTTGTTCCATTCCATGTGTTGAATCGAAGATAAATTACTGTTTAAGATGATAAAATTTAAATGACCTTTTCCATCCTAGTTTAGGAATCTGTGAAAAAAACTGACAAAGTTTATGATAGAGGTCATGTACAGCTGGTAATACAGATGAAAACTTATCTTAAATCTATGGACCAAGCCCGGGTAGCTTATTTTTTCCAAACTATACGTATGACGGATTTGGTTCATATGTAATAGCGGAGCCCCGGTAGCTAGCATACAGGACTTAAGAGCAGGGGGTCGCTGGTTTGATCCCCGGCTCGGCCAATTTTTTTCCGAAGATTGATGATAGTCACTGCGATAGGATTCATCCCTCTCTTACTGCTGACCATTGTTTCAATGATGGTTATGTGGGAAAGCAGCCAGTGGCTTGGAAAGAATATTGTGCAGAGTACTTGTAAAAGGAACTCTAGGAAAGCATGGATATATGCACTGTCTGCTGTGATATAACTGAAACAATGTTGAAAATGGCATTAAACATCATATAATCAATCAATCAATCTTAAATCTATGGTTACAGAAGGCGTAGGTTGTCAAAATCCAAACAACCTTGCTTCATTCAGCAGCCCCAAAATAAACCTAGCAGACATTTTCAGTCAAGGAATAAGACCCATATAATTGAAGTTTCAAAGTTGTTTTTATCCAGAATGTCACAGCAAAGTGGAAAGTGTAGACCAGAGATCAGATTATAGTCCAGTCTTGATCTACCATGGCTTCAAAGGCATGTAAATACTATGAATGCACTCTATGGTTAACTCTAGTAGCCCTGATCCCAGACTGAATTGTCTATACAGATAGTGCTTAGATCAAGATCAGACTACAAAGAAAATGCAGTCCGATCATGGATCTACACTGTCCTTTTCTTTGCCAGATGTTTTGACAAAAACAAGTTTGAAATTGCAGTATCTGCACCTCTAGCTTTGACTGGAAATGTGTTTTAATTGAGTGGAGGTCTGGCAAAAGGGGTTTTCATGCATTTTTGATAATGCCTCATACCAAGCAAGTCAACACATCATTATGGCTCTATAAAATCCATTTTGTCTCACAACCGACTAAAACATTCCGTAGAACGGTCACTGGACATAAAGCATAAAGTTTCAACCAAGGTCAGCCTGCGTGGACTTGGGTCAATTCTTTTTGCTGATGCACTAATCCCCCTTTACATAGAACATGGATGATTTATTTAGCATGATAAGAGTACAATCAAGTGTCTAATGCACGATTTTGTCAAGAAGGAAAAAGCTGATGAAAATAATAAAACAGTTTCACATTCCAATACAATTTAGATTAAAATCAAACAACAGTCCCATTGTAATCTTTTCTTATGACAAATAAACCACTTTACCTGATGTTTTATCCATTTTTTTAATCAAATACAAAAATTCCGAAAATTAAAAGGCAACAAACACCGCCAGGTACAGTTACAAGGTCTATTCTTCATTGTAAAGAAAGTAAATTAAAACATCGACTACCCAACAGCCATGTTTACAATTCGAAACCACCATCCTGAGTAAGCCACCATATGTTAAGAAGATTTAAAGCATGTTGTTTCTGAATTTAAGATAAATTAGGTCTTTACAACTTTTCTTGTGCAAAGAAGCTGTGCTCTCCCCGAATTAGGCCAAAGGAAACATTATTGTTTGGTTTGTCATAAACCTTGGTTTCCTACAACCCATTAATTCTAAAACAATTCTTTACATTTAATATTTTTATAAATCAATGCATGACAGTAGATAGTGGAAGAAACTAACTGGCAAAATTTTATGACACTGCAGAGGATAGACTGTGGGTTTTTTTTTTTTGGGGGGGGGGGGGGTGGTCCTGCATCAGTAGAAGAGAGTAGGAGGCCTGGAGGCCCTGGGTTCAGTTCTCACTTAAAGCACTGCGTTTTCCATCAGAGTGTCCTTGGGCAAGGCACTTCAGAGTCCTTTCCTAGTATTGCACCTATGCATGTGTTTTCTGGCTTTTTCTCATCGGTGGTGACACAACTTTCTTTCCAAGCCACTGACTACTTTCTCACATGCATGAGGTGAGAGGCGAAAAATCACTGGAAAAACAGTTTTTCGCAACTGGGTATCAATCCAGCAACCACCAGGTCACAGGTCTGATATGCTAACCACTGAGCTTCCCAGTGGGGCAGTGTTATAACGCCCTTAAGGATCAAAGCCTATTTCATGTTGCAGGAAAAGGAGAAAATACTGGTAACCCGCATTCCCCTTTTCCCACTATGTTTTCTAGCCTTTCAAAACACTCCTTTCACCTGAGCCACATTTATTTTGTTATTTGCCTGCATCTGCTTTTATTATGGTTGAGCTTAAAATTCATGGGTTGTTGACTGGTCAAGAAACAAAATAACTCACTTCATTTGCATTTTATACAAGAGGTAACTGCCACTTCCTCCTTTTCCCAAAATGTTTTGAAAGACAAATTTAGTTGTTTGAACCACATTCAATTTCTCCTCTGCAAATGCCTTCAACTTTAATGATTGTAAAACTTTGTCATCTGGTAACAATATTCAGTAATGAACTTATGTTTAACTCTTTACCAGACGACAAAACTTTAGACTAGTCAAAATTGAAAGCATTTACAGACAACAAAATATGTGTCTGAAGGAGAATTTAATGCCGATTAACAGCATTTTCTCCTTTTCCCACAATGTTTTCAAAAGGCTTCCTTTTCAGGGTCATTAAAACTAGGGATTGTGTGGTAAAGGCTTAAAAGAACTATGTACATGTACTCACAAACTGATGGTACTCAAAATCCAGTGTAACATTTGATTACGGAATCACTTTTAAATCCATTGACATTGTATTTCTATGAACAATCAATTCCAATTTCCTTCATATACATGTCATATTATGCCTATAACCTCTGACATTTAGAGTGATGCATGCAACTATAAGCTCTTAACCCGTTACCACACAATCACAACTTTTAACAACCCTGAAAGAAAAGGCTTTTGAAAAAATTGTGGGAAACAGAGAAAATGCTGGTAACACACATTTTCTCCGTTTCCCACAATGTTTTCTACCTTCTCAAAGGAAAATGCCGTCAATTCAGCCACAGTGTATTCATTATATGCAAATGTTTTTGATTAACATCTGAAATTTTATTTTTTAGTAACGAGCTAAAGTGCTGTATAGTAATTTCCCACAAAACACAGTAAAAAATGTTGTGATTTTTATCTTAATTCTACCTGGATTAAAGTTACCAAATTGGATAGTGTATAAAATCAGACTGTTCCTTCTGTGCAATCTAATCTTAATCTACAATGTTTGGAAAAGCACCTATGTCACACTATTGAAGCTTTAGGATTAAGAATTGGTCTACAGACTTTCACCACCAGTTAACAATGGGCATGTTTTAACAAAAAAAACACAAAAGGACAGATCTATAGTCAGACAACACACCATAACCCATTAACGGTACCAGCTCTATTACGCCTTATCCTGCTAGATAACTAAAATTTTTCAATTCAGTAGTAAAAACCCCAAAAATCGCTATTTCAAAGTTATGTTTTGGTGAATAATATCTCCTTATTGGACAGTGCAGATCCAAGATCAGACTGCATGCTCTGTGCTGTCTGATCTTGATCTACACTGTCCCCAGAAGGTCAGCAAGTCGCACTTAGCAGCCTAAGGGTTAAGTGTGATAAGAAATTGTGGTTATGTGTCAGAAAACGAAAAATTTAACACTCGGTCTAGACAAAAGCAGAAAGCAAAGCTAACAATGAATGAGACATTGTTTTCAGGATTGATCCATTGTTTTAACTCTTTACCAGATGACAAAATTTTTGACTGGTCCAAATTGAAAGCATTAGCAGACAACAAAATTAAAGTGACTAAAAAATTGAAAGTTGTCTTGGGAAGGGTAGAAAACATTGTAGGAAAAGGAGAAAATGCTGGTTACCAGCATTTTCTCCTTTTCCCACAATGTTTTCACAAGGTGTCTTTCTCAGGGTCATAAAAATCCGGGATTCTGTGGTAAAGGGTTAACTCTTTACTAAACAACAAAATATAAGACTTAGTCGAATTGAAAGCATTTGTAGATGGCAAATTAACACTTTACCACACAATCTCAGGTTTTGACAACCCTGGGAAAGCTGCTGTTTGAAACAGACGTTTTTTATTTTCAGCTACATACAAATTTTCGTCTGCAAATGCTTTCAATTTGGTAGAGTGTAAAGTTTTGTTGTATGGTAAAAAGTTAAATGTAGATGATTTCTGTCTTTGAAAGAGTAGAAAACATCTTAGAAAAGGAGAAAATGCTGGTTACCAGAAAAAGGCTTGTTACTCAGGGTTTTTAAGACACAAAATTGTTTGGTAAAGGGTTTACAAGAAAAAAACATTTCTGATGCATCCATGATTAATGAAAACATATGCAGACGTTACAATTTAAATGGCCCTCAAATGATAGAATTTGTCTCTGAAAAAGTACAAAATATGATGGGAAAAGTAGAAAATGCTGGTAACCAGCATATTTTCTTTTTCCAACAATGTTTTAAAAAGCCTACTTCTTCAAGTTTGCTGCCCGCCCGGGTGGCTCAGTGGTGAGCGTGTCGGACTCATGACCTGGTGGTTGTGAGTTCGATACCCGGTTGAGGCCAACTTTCTTTCCGGCGTATTTTCGCCTCTCACCTCTGCTGAAGCATGTGAGAAAAGTAGTCGGTGGCTTTGGAAAGAAAGTTGTGTTAGTACTGGTGTGAGAAAGCCAGGAAACATATGTGCGTCACAGACCGCCATGATATGACCTTAGCTGTTAAAGTGGCGTTAAACCCCAATACAACCAACCAACCAACCAACCATCTTCAAGTTTGCTTAAATACTGATTTTCTGGTAAAGGTTTATAAACTACCACTGAAAATGTTATCTCTATTTCGCCATTCAAATTTTCACCATTGTTCTATAGAAACATGCTGAAATATTCTGGCAGAGAATCTATGAAATTACAAGAATTCAGAACATGTAACATCCTGGTGTACCAAACCAAGCCTAAGAAACATTGCAGTTTGCTTAACTCATTACCAGACAAAAACAAGAGGGCCATGATGGCCCTAAAGTCACTCACCTAAGTCTTTTGACCAAACATGACCCATTTTCAATCTCTTTTAAGATATCATGACAAACAATTTACTAAGCTTTCATAATTATTGGACTGAAAATTTGGCCTCTAGCATATACACAAGCTTTTTCTAGAATTTCTCTCAGTGACCTACTTTTTATCCAACCATAGCCAATTTTCCCAGTGTAAATATTATCAAAACAAAGATCCTGACCACCTTTCATACGTATTGGACAGAAAATGTGGCCTATAGAGCATACACAGATTTTTTCTAAGATTTGAACTACTGACCTAGTTTCTGACCCAACATGACCAATTTTCGAAGTCATGTGAGATGTCATCAAGTAAAACAATCTGACCAAGTTTCATGAGTTTTGGACTGAAACTGTGACCTCCAGAGCGTACACAAGGTTTTTTTTAAAGATTTGACCCAGTGACCTAGTTTTTTGCCTGACATGACCCATTTTCAAACTTGTCCAAGATATCATCAAGACAAACATTCTGACCAAATTTCAAGAGTTTTGGACCAAAAATGTGGCCTCTAGAGTGTACACAAGGTTTTTCTAAGATATGACCTTGTGACCTACTTTTTGACCAGACATGACCCATTTTAGAACTCGTCCGAGATATCATAAAGACAAACATTCTGACCAACTTTCAAGAGCATTGGACTGAAAATGTGGCCTCTAGAGTGTGCACAAGGTTTTTCTACAATTTGACCTAGTGACCTAGTTTTGGCCCATCATGATCAATTTTTTTAACTCGTCCGAGATATCATCAAGACAAACATTCTGATCAAGTTTCATGAGTATTGGACTGAAAATGTGGCCTTTATAGCGTACACAAGGTTTTTCTACAATTTGACCTAGTGACCTAGTTTTAAACCCAACATGACCCATTTTCGAACTCGTCCGAGATATCATCGAGGCAAACATTCTGACCAAGTTTCATGAGGATCGGACTGAAAATATGGCCTCTAGAGCGTACACAAGGTTTTTCTAAGATTTGACCTTTTGACCTAGTTTTTGATCCGACATGACCCATTTTCAAATTCGTCTGAGATATTATCAAAACAAACATTCTGACTAAGTTATACGAGTATCTGACTGAAAATGTGGCCTCTAGAGCATACACAAGGTTTTTCTAAGATTTGACCTAGTGGCCTAGTTTTTGACCCGACAAGACCCATTTTCAAAATTATCCGAGATATCATCGAGACAAACATTCCGACCAACTTTCATGAGTATCGGACAGAAAATGTGGCCTCTAGAGCGTACACAAGGTTTTTCTAAGATTTGACCTAGTGACCTAGTTTTTGACCCGACATGACCTATTTTCCAACTTGTCCGAGATATCATCAAGACAAACATTCTGACCATGTTTCATGAGTATCGGACTGAAAATGTGGCCTCTAGAGCGTACACAAGGTTTTTCTAAGATTTGATCTAGTGACCTAGTTTTTGACCTGACATGACCCATTTTTTTAACTCATCGGAGATATCATTGAGACAAACATTCTGACCAACTTTCATGAGTATCGGACTGAAAATGTGGCCTCTAGAGCGTACACAAGGTAAAAGTTGAAGATGGACGACGAACGACGGACGACTGACACAGCACAATCCCAAAAGCTCACCATGAGCACTTCGTGCTCAGGTGAGCTAAAAAAATCAAACTTGCCCAAGTTGAAAGCATAGTGGACCACAAATTCCATTTGGCTCAAATGTTTGGTTGATCTTTGAAAGGTTAGAAAACATTGTGAGAAAAGGGACAAAATGCTGGTTTCCAGCATTTTGTCCTGTTCTGATGATGTTTTCAAAGGATTTCTTTTTCAGGCTCCATAAAACTTGGCTTATGTCCATAGAGACCCACAGCACCAGCAGATAGTCTATGCAAGTCATTATGCTGCAACTTCGTCACAGAAAGGAATTAAATCAAAGTTGCCATGTTCAGTACACGCATGATATCAAAATTTCCTTGTTTCATTGAATTTGTACAACAATTTTAGATGAAACCAGCACTAACTTATAAATACATTCTAAATTTGTCCTTGTCTATGTACATTGCATGTATGGCATAGTTGATAAGGAATTCAGCCTACAATTTTACCAATCATGGCTATGAGTCCTTGCGACAGAGATTTCTTTCTGTGTACTTTTTTTTTCTCTGTTACAAAACATTCACATTTTGAATACAATTGCTTCCTTATCCCATATTAAATTTCTTCAAGAAAGATTCTTTGGTTAAAATCTAGGTTCATACAGTTTTAATTTCAAGGCATATAGATGCATAAATTCAAGACCCCTGTAAACTCTTGAAACCCTGCTGACCTAATATTTTTCATGGCTTGGCCTGAATGAGTTGTAGAAATGCTGGCTCTAAAATGTTATTTTTCTCAGTTACTCTCCAGGCAGCTGTTTGATCGAAATGCTGCCTACGTTTTCTGCAGTTTGATGGGTAACTTGATCGACATTTTACTGCATGTGAAAAACCTAAAAACACAGAAACTCTTTCCTCTGTCAATCTGGCTTTTTTTTTCCTGTCTAACATTAATTCACAAGACAAGAGGGCCATGATGGCCCTAAAGTCGCTCACCTGAGTCTTTTGACCTGAGTCTTTTGACCAAACATGAACCGTTTTCAATCTCTTTTGAGATATCGTGACAAACATTCCACTAAGCTTTCATAATCACTGGACTGAAAATTTGGCCTCTAGCATGTGCACAAGCTTTTTCTAGAATTTCTCTCAGTGACCTACTTTTTTGCCAACCACAGCCAATTTTCCCATTGTAGATATTATCAAAACAAAGATCCTGACCACCTTTCATAAGTATTGGGCAGAAAATGTGGCCTATAGAGCATACACAGGGTTTTTCTAAGATTTGAACTACTGACCTAGTTTTTGACCCAACATGACTGATTTTCAAAGTCGTCTGAGATGTCATCAAGACAAACATTCTGACCAAATTTCATGAATTTTGGACTGAAAATGTGGCCACTAGAGCATACACAAAGTTTTTCTAAGGTTTGACCTAGTGAAATAATTTTTTAACCAACATGAACCATTTTTTAACTAGTCCGAGATATCATCAAGTCAAACATTATGACAAACTTTCAAGAAATCTGGACTGAAAATGTGACCTCTAGAGCGTACACAAGATTTTTCTAAGATTTTACCTAGTGACCTAGTTTTTTTGCCCGACATGACCCACTTTCAAACTTGTCAGAGATATCATCAAGACAAACATTCTGACCAACTTTCAAGAGTTTCGGACCGAAAATGTGGCCTCTAGAGCGTACACAAGGTTTTTCTAAGATTTGACCTGGTGACCTAGTTTTTGAACCGACATGGAAAATTTTCAAACTCGTCCGAGATATCATCACGACAAACTTTCTGACCAACTTTCAAGAGTACTGGACTGAAAATGTGGACTATAGAGCGTACACATGGTTTTTCAAAGATTTGACTAGGTGACCTAGTTTTTGACCCAAAATGGCCCATTTTCAAACTTGTCTGAGATATCATCAAGACAAACATTCCGACCAACTTTCAGGAGTATCGGACTGAAAATGTGGCCTCTAGAGCGTACACAAGGTTTTTCTAAGATTTGACCTGGTGACCTAGTTTTTGACCCAAAATGGCCCATTTTCAAACTCGTCCAAGATATCATCAAGATAAACATTCTGACCAACTTTCAGGAGTATCGGACCGAAAATATGGCCTCTAGAGCATACACAAAGTTTTTCTAAAATTTTACCTGGTGATCTAGTTTTTGACCAACATGACCCATTTTCAAACTTGTCTGAGATATTATCAAGACAAACATTTTGACCAACTTTCAGGAGTATCGGACTGAAAATATGGCCTCTAGAGCGTACACAAGGTTTTCCTAAGATTTGACCTAGTGGCCTAGTTTTTGACCCGACATGGCCCATTTTCGAACTCGTCTGAGATATCATCAAGGCAAACATTCTGACCAAGTTTCATGAGTATCGGACTGAAAATGTGGCCTCTAGAGCGTACACAAGGTTTTTCTAAGATTTGACCTAGTGACCTAGTTTTTGACCCGACATGACCCATTTTCGAAGTCATCCAAGAGATCATCAAGACAAACATTCTGACCAACTTTCATGAGTATCGGACTGAAAATGTGGCCTCTAGAGCGTACACAAGGTAAAAGTTGACGACGCGCGACGCACGACGGACACAGCACGATCACAAAAGCTCACCATGAGCACTTTGTGCTCAGGTGAGCTAAAAAATGGCAGAGAGTTGTAATTGAGTTTTATAAACCCTGTCCTGTAGTTGGCTTGCCATTTATTTTGCTAATTTGGTACACTAACCAGTAGTTACGCAAATATTTTTATATACCATACATAAAAATATCTGTCAATGGGTGCACCAACAATATAATTTCATGTTCAGATGCATAATCATAAATTCCCTAGTACTGATGGGCATGCAATATTTTGTAAGAAGTCTCAAATAAAACAAAAACAAGTTTTGTCAGTTTCAAAGACAATTCTTTTCTTGCAGACACCACTTTTTGACATGTTTTCTGTTGTGTGACATGTATGTTTTAATTAATGTATGTAAATATCACTGGATGGCAGGTACTTTCACCCTTTACCACACAATCCCTAGTTTTAACAACTCTGAGAAAAAAGCCTATTAAAAACATTGTGGAAAGAGGAGAAAATGCAGATTACCAACATTTTCTCATTTTCTGGCAATGTTTTCTATCCAATCAAAGACATATATCATCATTTGAGCTACATACAGCCCTTTACCATACGACAAACAATTAGACCAGTCTGAATTGAAAGCATTTGAAGATGATAAACAAAATGTGGTGTGGGCAGAGGAATTTGTCAGTGAAGGAAAAGGAGAAAATGCTGGCTATCAGCATTTTCTCCTTTCCCAACAATGTTTTCAAAAGCCCTCTTCCTCAGGGTTGTGAAAACACGGGATTATTTGTTGAAGAGTTAAATGGTCGTCTGCAACTACTTTCAATTTGGACCAGTCTAAAACTTTGATGTCTAGTAAAGGTTTAAGGTAATTATACTCCATTATGGTCTCATGTTCTTCATTATGATGAACATTCTTTTTCTTCCTCCATATAATTTGATAAATTCTACTGTGAATATACTCTAGCACAACCCTACTGTTCCACTCGTCACAACTCGGCCGATTCTGTACCTACATGTACATCTAATAACGGTCGTTTCCATTTGAACTGTGAACCACGTGATCTTATACATGGCGCGCCACTGTCAGTTGTTTAGCAACGACATAAACAACCTGGATGAAGTTATTCACATCTGTTTATCTGTCGGTGAAAACTTCAATCGGAATTGATAAATAATGAAAGTACGAACTGTTTGCAAACTCAACTGAAATATAGTTGGAAAGATTTCGATAGAAAATTGAAACTCAAGTTTTCTTTTTTAAGAGGAGCCTTACAATTTCCAGAACGGTAAACCGGCGTATTTCCGGGTATGTACCGATCTGGTGCATATTGATCCACCAGATACAGCCGAGGGATTTGATGGCGCCCATCACCTGAGGTATACCGAATGCCTGCTGTTCATGACTGTCAGTCTTTACCTAACAACAAAATTTAAAACCTGTCCAAACTGAACACATTTGCAGATGACAAAATAAATGTTACTGAGAAATTAAAATTTGCTTTTGGAGGGGTAGAAAACATTGTGGGGAATGGAGAAAATGCTGGTTACCAGCATTTTCTTCTATTCCTACCATGTTTTCAAAGCCTTCCTCCTCAGGGTCATTAGCCCCCGCCCGGGTGGCTCAGTGGTAAGCGTGTCGGACTCATGACCTGGTAGTTGTGAGTTCGATACCCGGTTGAGGCCAACTTTCTTTCCGGCGTATTTTCGCCTCTCACCTCTGCTGAAGCATGTGAGAAAAGTAGTCGGTGGCTTTGGAAAGAAACTTGTGTTAGTACTGGTGTGAGAAAGCCAGGAAACACATGTGCGTCACTGACCGCCATGATATGACCTTAGCTGTTAAAGTGGCGCTAAACCCCAATACAACCAACCAACCAACCATCAGGGTCATTAAAACTTGTGATTGTATGGCAAAGGGTTAAGCTAGTTGTTTCAGATGAAAGCAAAGAGGTATTGTCAATTATAGTCTTGTTTTCTGTGTCCACCTCTTCTTGCGAAACCTGACATTTACTCATATCTCTGTCACAGTCATTACTGAAGATATTTACTTCAAATTTGGGCTGGTTGTTTTAAAATGTCAGACGGATCCCATACCAGTAAGGCACGTAACCCTCAGAATTTATTTGACACAGTTATGCCCCATTTTCAACGGAAAATTTTTCACAAACAAGAGGGCCAAGATGGCCCTGGATCACTCACCTGAATTTTTGAGAGGAACATAATCAATTTTTTGGGGGGTATTGAAACTTTGGAAACAAAATCATTATTTTGCCAAGCAATTTTGAAAAGGTCACCTTTAAATGTCATTTCAAAATCTGTCACCACCCCTATAATTATCACCACAGCAATGAATTTGATGAATCAGAATTCTGCAAATAAATTTTTGGATAGATCACCCAAGGACAATTTCTTGAAGAAGAGCACATGCTCAATAGTGACTAAAAACATGAGTTGAACAAGAGCACCACATGCAGGTGCCAACAATTGGCTGTTGTTTTTTGATGGATAAAAATTTCCCTAACAAATTTTGAAAAGGGTCACCCTAGAAACATTTCTGTGAAATTATTTCAAAATCTGACCAGCCGTTCCAGAGAAGAAGAATTAAGAAATTCCTCTTCATGTCCCTGTAGTGCAAATAGCCCCCACCATCAGAGCCATGTTTCTAGACAGATCACAATTTTGTGAACAGTTTTTGAAAAAAAGTCACCCAAGGAACATTGTTGTGAAATTATTTCAAAATCTGACCAGCGGTTTCAGAGAAGAAGAATTTTTAAGAATTTCTTCATTTCTGTATAGTGCAAGTAGCCCCCATTCACCTGTAGGGTTGACTATGGAGGCCAAAATCTACTATTGCGATAGTATTGACATTGGAAAAAATACTATTGCAATAGTATTGATATTGCCTGTTACTATTGCAATACTATTGGATGAATTGCAAGAGATGAATTTCACCAAATTACATCTTGAAACCATATTTTAGACTAATACTTTCTCCGAGTAGTTTAAATTCTACTTGAGTATAGTTTTGAATAGCAAATAAAGGGGAAAATAGAGTTAAATGCAAGATACTCAATAAATTTCAGTGACAATTTTTTCTAAATGCAGATGGCTCACAAACAATTTAACATACCTAATTACTCTGAACTTTTGAAGAAGTCAGCTTTTAAGTCTGATTGATATACAACAGCATGCAAAGCACAAAATGCTGACAAATGCTGATGGTTCATAAACACACCTAATAAAAAGTAATTATAAAGCAACTTTAAACTTTTAAAGAAATCATCTTTTAAATGTGAGCCCTTAAGGTTTTTTTGAGTTGATAGAATTTATCTAATTTTACCCATAATTGGCCAATATATTCAGACAGAAAAAATAATTCTTTTTGTTTAGTCTCCAAATCTTTAGGAAATTATCATTCTGAAAAAAAGGGGGTGGCCGAAATAATAGGTTTTACCTTGTTGTATGTGTATACAAAAAGTGTGTTATATTAAGATATTTGTATAAATTTACTGCTTATAGTCATTAAAAAGCTGAAAAGATGATCTGAAGTGACTCTGATCGGACAATGTCAAAAAGACATTTTGTTGTGTCATGGGTTTCCGTGTTTTTTACTCCGATCAGTTTTTCATGTCTGTTAATTTCTGGCCAGGTATTTCCACATGATTTGACAAAAAGATTGTCAATGAGGGTAACAAGTAACTACAAAACCTGTCATTTTTCACAAGAAAAGCGTATAATGGCCTTTTTTGTCCATGTATTTTCTTACGCAAAGTCTCTGGTGTAACCAGAATGTTGTCAGGAGAAATCGTCCCCTGGAGAAATCGTCCCCAAACTGCTTGGGGACGATTTCCCCGGAGAAATCGTCTCCTGGGAGTTTTGGAGAAATCGTCCCCAACTTCAAATTTCATATCGTTGTTCAAGTTGTCATAGAAAAATATTTTTGAAGATTTGTTTATGTAATGGTATGTTGATTGTTTAACTTTGTGATTTATACATGTATTTCATTGTTACAGAAAAAGGTGTTATAGATATTTTTTTTTCTGTAATAGTAGATTTATTTACACTTTCTCACTTATGATGTATATTACACTGCTTAAAAAAAAAATAAATAAATAAAATGTTTCATTTTACATTTTTGATGTACATTTCATTTAAAAAAAAAAGGGTTTGATTTCACATTTTTAATCCCCCCCCCCCCCCATTTACGCAAAATTGCTTTACAGATGTTGTGTTTTGATGTATTTTTTGCATTAGAATACTAGAACTATTGTCTGGTCTTCTATCCATATTGCTTATGTTTTGATATATACATGTATATTTGATGGTATTGAAATTTTCTCAGGTCGATTAGTGTTGTCAGTTATTATTTGTGTTTGTGTTTAATTGAATTCGAACTATTTACATTTTGTTTTGACATATAGCAAGCAAGGAAGATGAAATACGCTGACTTGCAATAAGCAAAATCGATATAATGACTAATAAAGCTGAGTAATAAAACAAAGAATCATACCTGTTAGTAAAAATAAAGTCCTCAGAAAACAAGTTTTCTATTAAAAGTAGCATACTTTTTCCCAAAATTTATCCTAATCAAACACATGTTGAGTTGATTAATGACAAGTTACTTTATTGTCAATTACGTAGCACAGTAGATTGACGATCGTAATAAAAGATGTTTTATCACCATTTTAATTGTCAATCAGCTACCTCTATTTAATTCCCATTGATGACCCGGGTGTTTGTCATGAAATTAGTTATCACCTTATGAGATTATTGGACCAATATATATATATAATTACACTTGAAAACTGAGATAAGCAACTGTTACAAATGATTCATTAAAAGGCACGTAAAAGAACCAGGCATAACTTAAGATGGGTTTCGTCCTGTATCCCCTGTAACAATACTAACAGCCTTCAGGGGGCGTCGCCCATATGGGCAACAGGTGGCGACGATAAATAAACGCAAATTCAAGAGCAAGTTGTTCGATTCTCTGCAAATAAGTGCTTTCCAAAAATGTCCCTTTACCAAAGGACATTATGGAAAAAAAAAATGAAAGCATTTGCAGAATACAAATCAAATGTTAATAAAAACATAACATTCGTCTTTCACCGGGTAGAAAATACTGTGGGAAAAGGAGTAAATGCTTGTGTGGTAAAGGTTTCAATATACAGTATTCAGTAATCCGAGTCAATAAAACACTCTCAATGGGATCGAACCAGTGACAACGGTCAGGATCGACCGCCGGAAATGAACCTCATATTAGGCGATGGAAAAAATACAAGTAGGAAAGGGCAGGAAAATGTACGAGAGAGAGAGAGAGAGCAAGAGAGAGAGAGCAAGAATGAGAAAGAGATCTTCGGACGATAAATCAAAACATTGGGCATATAAAAGTATAAAAATACATTAAATGACAAGCGAACGACTACACATTTTTTTTATAAATATATTTTTTGGTTTCAAATCAAATTCAATCAAAGACATATTTAAAAATCAAACAGGTGTAACCTACCTGTGGCAGGTGTTAAAGGTGTGAAATACATCCTATCAGTGTGAAATTGGCAGTATAAACAATGGCAAAACTACCAAATAACTCTTGGATTAGGGTAACCAATACACAATGTATGTACTAAAGACAAGGAACATCCAAAAATATTTTTTTATACACAACTTGAATAACAATATAGATGAAATTTGATATTGGGGACGATTTCTCCAAAATTTTATTTGGGGACGATTTCTCCAGAGAAATCGTCCCCAGGGGACGATTTCTCCGGAGAAATTGTCCCCAAGCAGTTTGGGGACGATTTCTTCAGGGGACGATTTCTCCAGCATTCACCAGAATTTGTTACGTGAATTTCAATTCTATAACGTGATTTACACAATAATTTGCGCGAGTGGGAACACTGTTAAACATTATCATACCTTTTTTAGCACTAGAAAGAAGTAGCTTTCTAATATGAGTTAAGTCATAGTACAGAAGTGGATGGTATAGATCCAAGATCAGACAGCGTGTTCTGTTTAGTCTGATGTCTATCTACAGCATCCGCCAACGCTTTGAAAATCGCCATCTTGCCATCAGCAGAGTAAATCAGAACGACCATAATGTAGATCTATATTACAAGCCATCTGTCTACAAGATGCCTGTCGGCCTGTCGTGGATACACAAATGTTTGCAGTAAAATTTGGATAAGGGGTATGACGTAACACGCAAATCATTTGAAGCGACTGAGTTGTAAGGCACCTGTTTAATTTACACACTTAAACTGGTCTGCGAGAAGAAACTCAAGTTATATCTGGCTGCAGGTTGACCTCCAATCAATTCAAAGTGACCATGCAATAAGCCTATTTCATGCACGATTTACATGTACACCAGCTGATATAGCCTTTTTGCATTTAGTAATATAGCTGTTTCAAGAACACGCCAGTCGTGTCAGGTTTTGTGTAGTCAGCATAAAAAAGTGCGGCTGTTTACCAAAAATTAATCTAATTCCTTGCAGCCGAAATAAAAGGAATGCATTCGAAATGGATTACTGATAAATAAAGAAAAGAAAGAACGAAGTTTAGTATTCATTTTTCATAGTAGATTTATTTATTGCTTATGGAGGGACAACACGCATGGTTATGGTTTTGGCGGCCTGTGTAGATTAAGATTAGACTGTAGGCAGACTGTTTGGTCTGATCTTTGATCTAAATCCACACTTTTCGCTTTGGTGAGAAGTTTTTAACAAAAACACCCTTAGTGTTGCAATTATTCTGGTCTAATTTCATGACTTAAAATTACCGCTGACTGAATCAGCTCTCGAAGGATTCGTTTTCGTAACGATGAACATTGCTATGCAGAAATGAATATTATGCAGCCGATCATTATTGAAAACATATTTCAAAAAATTACCCGTCAAATATTTTGGGATATTAACGTTACGGAATGTCCGAATATATAGGAAAACTTGCTTTTGGAAGTGTTCAGAGAAAGAATTAAAAAATAAATTATTTTTGTAAATAATCAAACGTGTCCGAACTTTTAGGGCGTCCGAATACATTAGCGAATTGCAGTATTTTCCTCTCTCTTTCTTGTCAGTGAAACTATCGAAACTATCGATATTAGAGGTAACTATCTGCGATAGTTATTGATTTTCAACGTAACAATCGATGCAGTAGCATCGACACGCTCACCATCGCGATCCATCGATAGTCCGATGTATCGTTACACCCCTATTCACCAGAGCCATTTTTCTTGACGGATCAAAATTTCGCGAACAATTTTTGAAAAGGATTACCAAAGGAACATCTCTGTGAAATTACTTCAAAATCTGACCAGCGGTTTCAGAGAAAAAGATTTTTTAAGAATTTCTTCATTTCTGTATAGTGCTAGTAGCCCCCATTCACCAGAGCCATGTTTCTTGACGGATCAAAATTTCGCAAACAATTTTTGAAAAGGGTCACCCAAGGAACATTGCTGTGAAATTATTTCAAAATCTGACCTGCGGTTTCAGAGAGGTAGAATTTTTAAGAATTTCTTCATTTCTGTATAGTGCAAGTAGCCCCCATTCACCAGAGCCATGTTTCTTGACGGATCAAAATTTCGCGAACAATTTTTGAAAAGGGTCACCCAAGGAACATCTCTGTGAAATTATTTCAAAATCTGACAAGCGGTTTCAGAGGAGAAGATTTTTAAAGAATTTCTTAGAAAATTCCATTTGGTTGCCATGGCAACCAGAGTTTTTGATGGAATCAAATTCTGTGAACAATTTTTAAAGAGGACCTCCCAAGGAACATTCTAGCCAAGTTTGGTTCAAATTGGCCCAGTGGTTTAGGAGGAGTTGATGTTTAAAGAATTGTTGACGACGGACGACGGACACCGGGTGATCCTAAAAGCTCCCCTTGAGCACGTTGTGCTCAGGTGAGCTAAAAAGCAACTGCAGCCAAGCAACAGCTACCAGCATATTCTTGTTTTGTGAAGTTATTATTTCTTATGATCATAATAATACCCTATGAAAAGTGTACACTATTTTGGCCCTGAGATAAGATATTTTACATGTTAAAGATAAAAATATTCGGCAATGGCACAAGGGCATGCTCGAAGACGAACCTTGCGTTTTTTCATGACATTTTTCCAATTTGATGGCAGGTTCCTCTACAGGATTGATAAATGAAAATAAGTTCAATATAGATGTACCTGTCTTTGATTAATCAGAAATGGGTACCATCAGGTTTAAGATCATGTGACTGAAAGTATTTCCAATGAAAACCTCCTTGATACTGACAAGGTTAGAATCTGATGCAGTTGCAGAATCAAGTCTGTGTTTTGACAAATGCTCATGAGATAATTACCATATTGCCTGATTTATATACAAAATGAGGAATACCAATACGTCAATCAGTTGTCGGTACCTAACGTCTCACCATGTAGATTAAAATCAGACTGCTGATTCTTTTGCCATAGAAATACAGTTGTGTTAACCACAAAATTAATGCTATATTTATCTGAACCATATGCTTCAAGCTGCCATCTTAAGCCTTTATCAAAAGCCTTTAAGGTCATTAAGACGTGGGAAAGGGTTGAACAGTTGAACAATCACCTGTCTTTAGAGGTCAATTTTGTTTGTTCCAATGTCTGGCTGCTAAAGACAAGTTTGTATATTATAATATTCACCCTTAGAACTCAGATTTAAAGCAACTGAAATTTCCATTCCAGGAAAAGGGCATAATAAGAGCAATGTCAAGGTTTTTAATGTCCAGAAAAAGCAGACAGTGTAGATCAAGAATCAGACTGCACAGTTTGTACAGCCTGATTTTGATGTGCAGCCTGATCTTGATCTACACTGGGCAAATAGGCAACTTTATTCATGAAAGGTGCTTTAAAGGTTAAAACTTGTTACATATGTAATGATAAATGTGTGTTCAGTGCACTTATTCACTGTCTGACAGTGATCAGGTTTCTGTTATTGTCTGAGTCTGCTATACCAAGAAACCTGTACAATGCTGCCTAAATGCTTTATGTTTCTCATTATTCCTTTACAGAATCACTCTGTGGGAGAAGCTTGGCCTGTATTCACCAAGCATTCTTAAGAATGTTCTCAATATTTTCCAGAATTTTCTAAATTTGAAAGTAACAACTTCTGATAGGCTAAACCATTTGGTTTAGCCAATCAGAAGTTGTGTTCCTTTCAAATTTAGAAAATATTAAAGAATTAGACTAAGAATGTTATTGAGAATAGTTGGTGAATACAGACCAAGGCTTATGACCCTGAGAAAGGGGGAGCTTTTGAAAACATCATTGGAAAAGGAGAAAATGCTGGTATATTACAGCATTTTCTCCCTTTCCCATGATGTTTTTTCTCCTTTTAAAGAAAAATCTTATCATCTGAGCCACACTGAATTCATAGCCTATAGAGGCTTTAAATATAGGCTAGTTTAAAATTCCTCCAAAAGAAAAACATCAATATGAAGACAGTACAATCAATGTAGGTCAAATGAAGGGATTTGCTTTTGAAACTGTAGTCTGCACATATACATACAATCTGGTCTTGATGTGCACTGTCTGCAAAATCATCTAAAATTGTGTTGGCAGCCCCAATATTCATATAAGTACTGGAAACAGATTATGCAGACTTATCAAGAAAAATCTGCCTACTGAACAGGAAACATCTAGCAAACATTTCACATTAACAGCTATAATGATTATAATCATCTTGGTTTATCACTGCAGATGAGCATTTAACCCTATACCAGATGACAAAATTTTAGGCTCACAAGCACTGAAAGCACTTCCAGACAACAAACTAAATGTGGCTTGAATTATGAGATATGTCTATCAATTGGTAGAAAACATTGTTGGTAAAGGAGAAAATGCTGATTACCAGTATCTTCTTTTCCCATTATGTTTTCAAAAGCTAAAACTATGTTAAAACTATGGATTATGTTGTTAACCCTTTCCCAAATGTCGAATTTTGGACTCTATTTCAAATCATCTGCAGACAATAGATTGAAAATTGTGCAAATGAACTTGAGCTGGCTGATAAGGTAGAAAACATTGTGGGAAAAGGAGAAAATGCTGGTTACCAGCATTTTCTCCTTTTCTCGCAATGTTTTCAAAAGCCATCTTTCCCAGGGTCGTGAAAACAAGGGATTGTTTGGTAAAGGGTTGAGCGTCAAGGCTTGCAGACAAGAACTAGAAAAATTGTTGAAAAAGAACAAATAATGTTTCTGACATATAATTTCTTATATAACCCCAATATTTTCAGTTTTTATTTTTCACACTATATTCAAAAGCAGTTGTGTCAAGGATAGGAGTTGCTCATTACAATTACTACAATATGCTTAACTCTAAACGGTCTTAGACCACACAACCATGAGTTTAAATGACCTGTAAATAAAAGGCTTCAGAAAAATGGAAAACAGGAGAAAATGCTGGCAACCAGCATTTTCACCTTTTCACACATTTTCTACTCTTTCAAAAACAAATTACATCATCGGAGATACATTCAATTTGTTGTCTGGAAAGGCTTCCAATCGGGACCCTCTTCCTCAGGGTCCTTAAAAACAGTGCCTGCCATCTGATCTTTAGATCATCATATTGAATATGAATGATTGATTGCATGGTGTTTAATGTCGTTTTCAACATCATTTCAATTATATCGCCGCAGCCAGGGCACCTATCCATGTTTTCCTGGAATTTCTTTTACCAGTATTCGACACAATATTCTTTCAAAGCCACTGGCTGCTTTCCCACATAACCATCATTGAAACAATAGTCAGTGGTGAGAGAGGAATAATTCTTGTCACAATGACTATCATCAAACCTGGGAAAGAAATTGGCCGAGCCAGGAATCAAACCGACAACCCCTTGAACATTATCAAGTCCTGTACACTACCGACTCAGCTACCAGGGCTCGGCTATTAAATATGAACCAAATCCATCATACGTATAGTCTGGAAAAAATGAGCTCTGAAAAACTTTAACTACTAAATGTGGACGCTAATTCGAACAGTATTGCAGTAGCTCTTGCTGGACTTTGTCCAGTTTAGTGGATTGTATTGCCAGCCATCAAAAGAGCATTTTTCAAGTTTACCAGCATGTTCTCCTTTTCCTACGTTTTTCAAAGCCCTTTTCCAGGTTACCAGCATTTTCTACTTTTCTCACAACCTCTTTTTCCTTAGGGTCTCTTAACCCTTATACTGGTAAATAAGACGAAATTATCAGTTCGATGGTAAAAACCCTAATATTGCTATTTCGAAGTTATATTTTGGGGTATAGTATTTCCTTATAGGACAGTGTAGATCCAAGATCAGACTGCACGTTCTGTGCAGTCTGATCTTGATCTACAATGTCCGTTAAAGGTCTGTGAGTCGCACTTAGCAGCCTAAGGGTTAAACACACATTTCAGAGTTACGGATTAAAAAGTAAGGGTTTCTGATCTATTGTAACCCATTCCTGCACAAATATGACTTTTTAGTCTTCTTTGAGAGGCAGCTTTTGAAAACATTGTAGCAAAAGGAGCATTGTTCCTATTCTCACAATGTTAACCTTTAAATTCAAGCCTGTCTGCTATTTCCTTTCCTCCCTTTATTTTCCTTTGTGTTACTTTTCTAGGGAAGGGTTGGTCTAAAAGTGTCCAAACAGTAACAGGTTAAGACACTCTTGATTTGGCACAAACTCCAGACAAATTCCTTGATAAGCCTGCATGTATTGTTGGCAGAGAGGCCCAGTTTCTGGTGTTCAAGATGTAATCTGGTATTCTCCTATGGTCGGTTGCTATCAACAAAATTTTAGACTTCTCCATATTAACTCTTTACCACATGACAAAAGTGTAGATTTGTCCGAACTGAAAGCATTTGCAGACGCCAAGTTAAATGTGACTCAAATGAGGAAATGCGTCTTTGATAGGGGAGAAAACATTGTGGGAAAAGGAGAAAATGCTGGTAACCAGCATTTTCTCCTTTTCCCACAATGTTTTCGAAAGGCTTCTTCCTCAAGATCGCTAAAAGTCAGGGCTGTGCAGTAAAGAGTTAACATCACTTGCAGACAACAAAATGAATGAATGGAATCACCTTTGAAAGGCCTAGGGTAAAAACACTGTGGGTAAAGGAGACAATGCTGGTTACCAGCACTGTCTCCTTCTCTCTCAATGTTTTTGAAGGGCTTCTTACTTTGGGTATTCAAAACTCCAGATTGTGTAGTAAGGAGTTAAGCAGCAAATAACTCCATGCATGTACAAGTATATAATTTATATACTATAGAAATATCTTCCAATTTACCAAACTATATTATATTACTTGCCATGGGGGACTAATGAGGCACTTTCTGTACTTTATGTCCTAATCATAATCTCAATAATGAGACACTAAGGTCATTTTTTTCATATTTGGACATTAACTGTACACCGTACCATCTGAAGTCCATCGTAAATTTTTTGGCAGCAAAGATAGAGCGCACTACTGACTTTCTGTTTCGTCTGTTTAATCTGTACTGCAGCAAAATGCAATTAACTTTCAGTACCAAACGTGACCAAAGACAAATTATTAAACCTTCCTTTGCCTTAAGAGCTTGTAGAAGTCGTTTATAACATGTAAATCTCGGAAAAGAACTGACAAAATCTATCGTGTGGCGGCCATTTTGTGTATTTTTGGCAACGTAAATTACTCAAGTAACAGATGAAATGAACTGTTTTTTCTTATGTTCAGCGTGTAAATTGAAAATATCTGTATTTAAAATGAAGGATTGTTGAATACGCAAGCAACAGGTATGTTGAAATCCAAGTTTTGTGCTCTATTTGTGAAATTATGAGAGTTCAAACTAGCACACATAATCTGTGTGGAGCTTTCAACTGATTTTGTCTTTTGGTACAGGATTAAAAGGTTTTACCATGGGACTCACTATCACTTACTGGTAGAAGCAATTCTATAATCCCATCTTGTCACATCACAGAAAAGTAAATTTTAAAACTAGGTAAAAAGTTGCCAGGTCCCTCTGTCTTAAGTTTTTTACCTGGTTATAAAATTCATTTTTCTGCTGCTATGAGCCAATAATACTTGGACTGACCATACAATAAAGAATGTCATCTTCACTATAATTTTCATACTTTTAAATGGTGTGATGTAAATTCAACTATATTTCACAGCAACGTTGTGTACTTTTGGGCACTACTGAGCCTTCAAGTTCTTGGACCCACATCTGTATTTAAAGAATCTACAGATTACAAATCAAATTTGGTTCAGTTATGATGGGTCAAATGATGGAGAATATTTCTGAAAGGAGAGAAAGCAGTGGTAATGAGACACTTCAAAGATAATCTACATTAAAATGTCAACTCACCCATGACTGCCATCTTGTAACAATTATCCAACGGAAGGTCTTCTATCACAATAATTTTGTCAGAGTACAAATTTTCCCATCCAAATTAAAAGAACAACACAGGCATAGCACTAACCAAACAATTCTAAAACCTCTAAAACCGCTCCCAGTAGCCCTAAATAACCATGAAACACTTTACCAAACAAATCATGTGTTATAACATGGAAGAAAGCTCATGAAAACATTGGTGAAAATGGAAAAAATTCTAGTAACCAGTTTTTACTCCTTTTTCAACGTTCTTCCTACCATGTCAGAGATTCACCACTTGAGCCTGAATTTAAGATGTTGTCTGCAAATGCCTCATGATGAATGAAAATAAAATATTGTCTGGCAAAGAGTTAAACACTTGCTGAAATGTAAGCATCCCAGACCACTGATTATTTGGAGATAGAAGGAGAGACTTTGGGGTGAAATATGAAGCTGTTTATAATGTGGGAAGTAACCACCACATGCTAAATGAGGGAGAGAGAGACTGATAGGGCATGCTGCGGCCTTTATCTCTGAGGCCTGGACTAGGGTATCATAATTAACTATTTACCATGTAATCCTGAGTTTTAATGACCTCAACAGAAAAGGCTTTTGAAAACATACCATGTTTTTTACCCCATCAAAAACAAATTCCATCATTTAAACCATATTTAAATTTTCGTCTGCAAATGCTTTGAATTTGGACCAGTATAAAATTTTGTCATTAATGGTAAAGGGTCTATCCTTAAAAGCATTTCCCATGACTGTAGTTGCCTTTGCAGACAGTGTAGATCAAGATCAGACTGCACAAATTGTGCAGTCTGATCTTTTATCTACACTGTCCGCTTTGCATAATCACTAAAGACAAAAGTAGCCATTAAATTGTAATTATCTGGGTCTTTTTCTAGACTGATAATGTCTGCTGGGTTTATTTGGAGTTGTAAGGGTTAAGATTAAATACCCAGAGATCTTGAGACAGAATTTCTGAAAAGTTTTTAACCACTGGAGTCTCTATCACAACTATAGTTATTTTTTAGGTCAGTATAGATCAAGATCAGCCTGACCACAAAATGTGTTGTCTGATCTTGGACATACACTGCCTGCATGAAACAAAAATTATTTGGGCACTTTTTTTCAACCGAAAATTTCGTACTTATAAAATTATTTGGGTTAAAGGCCCACTGAAGCAGTCAAAACTAAAAAAATTCAGTCAAAATGTTAGCAAATTTAACTCTGGACATTTACAATTATGGTTAGCATTATGAGAATGACAATGTGTGACAGTACAGTCTGTCAAAGTTTTAGTCAGGCAAATGAATTGTAAAGCTAAAATTAAAGTTGCCAACTTCAGTTCTAGTTTTTACCCTTTACCAGATGACAAAATAATAGCCTTGTCAAAATTGAAAGCATTTGCAGACGACAATTTCAAAGTGGCTCAAATGGTGCAACTTTTTTCTGATAGGGTAGAAAACATTGTGGGAAAAGGAGAAAATGCTGGTTACCAGCATTTTCTCCTTTTTCCACAATATTTTCAAAAGGCTTCTTTCCCAACGTCGTTAAAAGTAGACATTGTGTGGTGAAGGGTTGAGGCTGACTTTTCTGCTACGCACTTGAATTTTGACAGACTGTACTGTAACACATTGGTGGACATCTAACCGGCATTTTCTTCTTTCCCACAATGTTTTCTACATTTTGAAAAAAAAAAACAAATCCTATCATTAGAGAAAATGCTTTAACCCTTAGGCTGCTAAGCGTGACTCACAGACATTTTGCGGGTAGCATAGATCAAGATTAGACTGCACAGAACGTGCAGTCTGATTTTGGGTCTATGCTATCCGATAAGGAAATATCTTTCCTCTAAAAAGTACCTTTAAAATAGCAAACTTAGGATTTTGAATGTTTGGTTTGAAAGTTTCATTTGACTTATTCAGCAGAATAAGGGTTGAATTTGGATTTGTCTAATATTTTAATGTCTGGTAAAGAGTTTAGGACAGAAAAATGCATACCCTGAGATCATTATTATGCACAAAACGAATGTGGCAGATTCACATTCTGTGCAGTCTGATTTTGATCAATGTTGGCCACAAAGCAACTGAAGTCACTGTATGGGTTATAATAGAAGAACTGTGTACAAGTTCCTACTATATAAATGTAAGGGGCTTAAAGAGCCCATTAATGTCAGTGTGAGAGAGTTCATTCTAAGGTATGGGTTCTTATCTGGTTATCAAGTCTTCACAGCACCATGTGATGGATTTTCAAGCCAGATTGGCTGATAAGCCCCATTCAGTTTCCCTAGAGAAAACTCTGGGCAATTACATTCCAGACCTTGAGTGTGTGTTACTTTAAGATACAATATTTCTAGCTTTCTATAAATAAATTTGATCAAAGATGCAAATTCTTGACAACTGTATTAACCCATTTAACCTTTACCTGACAATCCCATGTTTAACCCTTTACCAAACAATCCCTGGTTTTTACAACCCTGAGATAGAAGCCTTTTGAAAACATTGTGGGAAAAGGAGAAAATGCTGGTAACCAGCATTTTCTCCTTTTCCCACAATGTTTTCTACCCTGCTGGAAACAAATTTCAATTTTTGAGTTACGTTTATTTTGTCGCCTGCAAATGCTTTCAATTTGGACCAGTCTAAAATTTTGTTGTTTGGTAAAGAGTTAAACAGCCCTGATGGAAAAAGCTTTTTCCTGCTGGTAACAGGCATTTTCTCCTTTTCGCATGGTGATTTTCAGCAAAACAAATCCAAATATATGAGCCATTTTTGTTATCTGTTTATGCTATGACTTCGGACAAATCTAACCCCAATTCATCTATCAAAGACATATATCACAAATGTGCAACATAAAAATTACCAGGTACAAAATTTGGAAAAGAGGAACCGTTTATTTCCAGCAACTGCCACAGGTCCATAATAGGTTTGGTATCCCCAGATCAGGGGAAACTTCTCATGAAGTTTCTGCTCACTAGGAAAGGTATCGGTATAGATCAAAGATTAGACTGCACATTTTATGGAGTCTTTTCACTCTTAGGAATGAGCCTAGTCTTATTCTCTAAGATTTTCTAGATTTGAAAGTAACACAACTTCTGATTTGCTAATACAAAAGGTTCACCCAATCAGAAGTTGTGTTACTTTCGTATTTAAGAATGTTCTCAAGAATGGTTGAAAAATATTATAAGGACCCTGATCTTGATCTACCTGCGCTGCAAAGGAAACTTAATCCTTTACCAAACAATCCCAGGTTTTAACGATCTTGAGGAAAAAGTCTTTTGAAAACATCATGGGAAAAGGAGGAAATGCTGGTAACCAGCATTTTCTCCTTTTCCCACAATGTTTTCTAGCATTTCATAGAAAAATCCAGCTATATGAGCATCATAGAATTTGTCGTCTGCAAATACTTTCAACTTGAAAGAGTCAAGGATTTGGTCATTTGATAAAAAGTTAAGATGTGAAGAGTGCTTTATTGGTTAAAATGATACAGAAAAACGAAGATTTTCATTTCTTTCAATCAAAGAAAAGAATTAAAGTTTTATAGGTCACAAAATAAAATATGAGACATTTGCTTTCCACTGGGATTATAAATCTGCAGACTTTTCTCTAATATTCTAGAAAGTGGATGATTTTTTTTTATTCCAAGAATAGAAAAATAATGTTTTTCTTGCAGACATCTAGGTCAGGACAATCTTATCTTAACCTTTAGGCTGCTTAGTGCGACTCACTGACCTTTTGCGGACAGTGTAGATCAAGATCAGACTGCACAGAAAGTGCAGTCAGACCTTGGATGTACACTGTCTGACAAGGTATCTTTTCCCCAGTGAAATGAAGTTTGAAATCGCAAAATTTGGGGTTTTTTTACCGTTCAGTGGAAATTTTCCTTTTATTTATTTAGCAGGGTTAATTTTTCGAGATAAGCAAGAAGTGATGAACTAGGGTGTTTTTTTTTCCTTGTTTTACCCATACTTATTGACTCTTTACCACAAGACAAAATTTTAGAACTGTCAGAATTGAAAGCATTTGCAATCGACAACTTGGGGGCAGCAAAAATGACTGAATTTGTTCAAAAGATTGTGGGTCATATCACAGCGGTCAGTGCACCTATGCATGTTTTTCCTGGCTTTCTCATACCAGTACTGACACAACTTTCTTTCCAAGCCACTGACTACTTTTCTCACATGCATCAGAGGTGAGAGGCGAGAAATCACAAGTCAGATAGCCTAATGATTGAGCTACCTGGCTGGGCCAAAATTTCACACTCTTGTCTAAATTGAAAGAATTTGCAAATGACATATTCAGTGCAACTCTAATGATTGGATTTATCATTACAAGGGCAGAAAACATTGTGGGCAAAGGAGAAAATACTGGTTACAATGTTTTCAAAAGCTTTCTTTCTTAGGGTCGTTAAACTTGAAATTGTTTGGTAAAGGGTAAATTCTACTCTGATAACCCTTTACCAAACGATCCCTAGATCCTTTGGAAGAAGACTTTGGAAACATTGTTGAAAAAGGATAAAATGCTGGTATCCAGCATTTTCTCCTTTTATCACAATGAATCCAATTAATCCAAAAAATAAGTCCATATTTGAGTCACATTTATTTTGTCATCTGCAAATGCTTTCAATTTAGATAAGTCTTCAATTTTGTTGTTTGGTAAAGAGAGGCGTCTCCTGCCAATATTAAAAAAAGTATCAAACATGCAGTCTGATCTTTGATCTACACTGTGCACTATATGTGGACATTCTGTATAGAAGCTAACCCTGAACCTGTAATTATTTGCGTTTGTATTTCTAGCCAAACAATGTTGGTTTATTCAGCACTCTTTGAGTTAATTCTTTACTGAAGAACCACTTGTTTTAACAACCCTGAAATGGCAGGTTTTTGAAAACATCATGGGAAAGAAGAAAAGGCTGGTAACCAGCATTTTCTCCTTTTCCCAGACTATTTTCTATCTTTTCATTGACAAATTTCATCATTTAAGCTATATTTTGTCGCCTGCCAAAGCTTTAAATCTTGAACAGTCTAAAATTTTGTCAAGAGGTATAGAGTTCAAAAACAAGACCAATTCACAAACCAAGGCAGAGTATCTCTACCATCTTTCTCCATAAACAACACAATGCTATCATTGCCACAAATGAACCTTGATATTGCCTTCATTGACAATATAACCCAGATTTGTTTTCAAACCCAAACACCCATGAGAAAGGCCCGATTGTCATAGCTAACGCCAAATAAAACCTCTGTCGTTTGTCAAACCAATACACTGTATGCTTTCTTCTGATCAGCTCCTATTAACTCTTTACCAAACAATCCTGGCTTTTAACGACCCTTGGGGAGAAACCTTTTAAAAACATTGTGGGAGAAGGAGAAAATGCTGTTACTAGCATTTTCTCCTTTTCCCACAATGTTTTCTACTCTATCAAAGACAAATTCTGCCATTTTAGCCACAATGAAATTGTCGTCTGCAAATGCTTTCAATTTGGACCAGTCTAAAATTTTGTTGTTTGGTAAAGAGTTAACTCATTACCACACTATCACGACTTTTTAAAGACTTCATAAGAAAAGGCTTTTGAAAACATTGAGGAAAAAGGAGAAAATGTTGGTACCAGCATTTTCTCCTTTTCCCACTATGTTTTCTATCCTGTCAAAGACAGAAATTATCAATTTAGCAACATTTAATTTGTCGTCTGCAAATGCTCTGAGTTTGGTCCAGTCCAATATTTTGTCGTTTGGTAAAGAGTTTTAACTCATTACCTCCTGAAACAAATTTACAGCAGATGATTTTAAAAACATTATTTTCCTTCTGTCACTTTGATTAACTCTATGGCTGCTAAGCACTGCTTAACCCTTTACCACACGGCAAAATTTAAGACCTATCCAAATTGAAAGCATTTGCAGATGACAATTTCATAGTGGCTCAAATGATGCAACTTTTCTTTGATAGGGTAGAAAACTTTGTGGGAAAAGGAGAAAATGCTGGTTACCAGCATTTTCTCCTTTTCCCACAATGTTTTCAAAAAGCCTCTTTTTTAGGGGCGTCAAAAGGCGTCATTGTGTGGTAAAGGGTTAATGTGCTTTTGCATACATTGCAAATTAAGATCAGGGTGCACAGAACATGCTGTTTGATCCTTGTCTACACTGTTCAAATGGTGAGACTTTCATTGACATAAAGTACTTAAAAATCTTAACATTTTGGTTTAAACAAATTTGCTTAAAAGTAGTTGTCTGCAAGACAAAATGTCTCCTGGAAGAGGCAATGAATTAACCTAGTGCAAGCTGGTCATTTTAGAGTGGACATTCTAATATGCATACTTTCATTGAATCCAAGCAATACAAATTGACTTTTAAGGTATTTTTAGGTTTAGTTTCCCCTACCATACAACCATTCTACAACCATACCTAAGAACATTTGTAGTTTTATTCTCAAGAATTTTCTAAATTTGAAAGTAACGCACCATCTGACTGACTAAACCAAAATGGTTAAGACAATCAGAAGTTGTTTTAATTTCTTATCTAGAATAAGACTAGGAATGAAACATAGAATGGTTGGTGAATACGAGCCCAAGTGTAATGCAGCTTTAACTCTTTACCAAACAACAAAATTTTAGACTTGTCCAAATTCAAAGCATTATGCAGACAACAAATCAAGGGTTGCTCAAATGATGAAACTTGCATTTAATTGATCAGAAAATATTGTGGGAAAAGGAGAAAATGCTGGTTACCAGCATTTTCTCCTTTTCCCATAATGTTTTCAAAGGCTTTCTTTCTGAAGATCATTAAAACTCAGGATTGTGTGGTATAGGGTAAAGTACTGAAAGGATAACTTATATACTTGTAATGCTGTTGTTCATGAAGGATACAACAAATTCCTTTTTGATGGGAAAAATAATCCAATAAAGAAAGAAATTTTCTGTCACATTCACAGATAATTGGCTGCAGAGTTCACAAGGTCAAATGTACCCATAATGCACTAACTGGACATCAATCAATTTACTGTATAATTTTAGCTAAATTTGCTCCTTTATCAGTAGTAAGTATTGACCAAATACAAAATTTTTGTCTCATTATTCAAAAGCATTTGCAGTTCTAAGAAAATTAAATGTGGCTGAAATGTTTGGATTTGTCTTTTGAAGGATAGAAAACATTCTTGAGAAAAAGAAAATGTTGGTTAGCAGCATTCTTCTCCATGCTTCTAAGACTTTTTCAAAGCCTTTTTCCTAAAGGGTCGTAGAAAAAAGGGATTGTTTGGAAGTGGGAAGAAATGAAATTAATTACTCTATCAACAAATTTGAAGCAAACATGCAAAGTCTCTATGAATTTTGTCTGACCATGCAGTACATCATGGACTGTCTAATTCTGAATAATTTTTCTAAATTTCAAAGTAACACAATTTCTAATAGGCTAAAACCAACCAGTCTGAGCCAATCAGAAAATGTTTTACTTTCTGAATCTAGAATGAGAGTAAGAATGCAATTTAGAGTACAAGCCCAAACCTTTATCTATATTTCTAAATTCTAATGGATGATACACCTTTTAAAATAAGTGTTACAGTGCATTTTGATTCTTAAAATTGTACATAGACTATACTTAAATATCAGCCATACTCTGGGGCTAAATGTATCTGCAAAAAGTATCGACCCATGTCAGCCTGGGCAGTCCGCGCAGGCTGACATGGGTTGAAACTTTCGCAACTGGTCAATTTTCTACATGTCAAAGGACCAGTAAACATCATGCCATGATTCAGCCGT
Organism: Hippopus hippopus; assembly: GCA_946811185.2. Classification (NCBI taxonomy): domain Eukaryota; kingdom Metazoa; phylum Mollusca; class Bivalvia; order Cardiida; family Cardiidae; genus Hippopus; species Hippopus hippopus. The sequence continues at coordinate 24,818,946 of OX328106.1, read as the reverse complement.
ACAAAATGGATTTTATGGATCCACAATTATGTAATGACTTGCTCGGTATAATGTATCACTGAGATGCATTAAGCCCCCTTTTGCCAGAGTGTGGCTCATTATTATAATTCTGCAATGGTTAGACAGTTGCATTAGACAGTTAAAAATAAAAGACATTATAGATCTAGGCACAGAGTGCACACTGTGCAGTCTGATTTTGATCTACAGCGTTAGCAAACCAACAGAACACTTTACCAATGGGCAAAATGCTAGACTTGTCCAAATTCAAAGCATTTGCCTATGACAAATTAAATGTTAGGCAAATGTTGACACTAATGCCTTGTTTTGGAAATGGTAGAAAATGTTGTGGAAAAAGGAGATAATGCTGGTTACAGGCATTTTCTCTTTTTTTAACAATATTTTCAAAATCCTTTTTTTTAGCGTCGTTAAAACTCAGGATTGTGTGGTAAAGCAGAGTTCAAAGCTATAAAGGTTAAGGGCTGGGTAAATATATATATCAAAATCTATAATACCAACTACTGTAGCTGAGGATGCTTCCCACCAGCTAAGGATGTCTGATGTAAGAATATAGATTTTCTGTGTGCCAAACAAGGTTTGAGAGTCATTTACAGCTTCTTTAATGTTCTTTGGGCGTCATTTTCTTCTTTCAACCATTTTCCGATAACTATCTAGCTTTCAGGATCTTGAAAACTGAAATTATATGTTAGACATACCTTACAAACAGTAACAAAACATGGAATTTTGATCTTGAGATGCTGTTAATGAAGAAACTTCTCATAGTTTTGAAAAAAAAATGTCTGTTTGTCACAATGTGATATCAAAACTCTGAGATGCAAGACCAGTTGCAATGTCACCATGCATGAGAAAAGTTTAATAGTTGTCACACCACTGTGAGAGTCTTGAAATAACTTGGTACAAAATATAATGTCTTTTTCCCTCCATCCTCGCCAGCAGGCTATTGACTTGAACTGTTGTTTACCCTTAAAGTGCCTTTCACAACAATTATTGCTTTTGCAGCCAGTTTGATCAAGATCAAACAGCACATTTTCACAAAATGTGCAGTCTGATCTTTGATCTAAACAGTCTTCTTCACTGAAACAATCTGAACAACAGCAACCTGATAAATACAATAATTTGGGTCTAATTTCTAGACTAAAAGTGTCAGCTGGGTTTATTCGGTGTTTATGCTCCATTACCATATTTTGAATTTGTGGGGAAGAAACCAAAAGCTGCTATAAAACCGTTACTTCTTTATCACACTAAATAACTTTAGACTTGTCCAAATAGAAAGCATTTGCAGATGACAAATGTGACTCAAAAACTGAAATTTCTATAAGGAAGTATAGAAAACTTTGTGAGAAAAAAAGAAAACACTGGTAAGCAGCATTTTCGCCTTTTCCCACAATATTTTCAAAGGCTTCTTCCATAGGGTTGTTAAAATTTGGGATTGTTTAGTAGGGTTATCCAATGGTGCACGGTGACTGACTTCCGTGAGGTGATATAGATTCAAGATCAGACTGCATCTTCTGAGCAGTCTGATCTAAATCTATACTATCTGCATAAGTATTTGTATCCTGCTTTGAACATCACTACAAAGGTTTATATAGACATGAGAAGAGAGTAAATTCTATCTGACTATATGTGAGCAGTGCGTTTCCATTACTTACTTAGATAATTGAAGTTCAAGTCACACTGAGAGTTCAAGGTAGCTGCATTGCACCTGAAAGTAGCCACAGTCGGATCATGTAGGCATACAGCCAGAGGGAAGCTGCAGCTATGCGTCTTGGTGTGCTTCATACATTTTATGACAGTTTCATAAAAAAATCCCCAAGTTTGAATAAAACCAGAGCCCGGTAGCTAAGACAGTAACATACAGGACCAGGGGTTGCTGGTTTGAATCCTGAGCTCAGCCAATTTCTTGCCATGGACTGATGATAGTCTTTGCCACAGGAATCAATCCTCTCTCAATGCTGATTGTTGATCCAGTGATGGTTATATGTGGGAAAGAAGCCAGTGACTTATCAAAAATATTATTCAAAGTGCTGGTGAAAAAACCTCCAGGAAAGCATGAATGGTAGCACTAGCTGCAGTGTTATAACTGAAACAATGACAAAACAGTATTAAACACAATACAAACAAATACATTCTGGTATTCTCAAGTTTGAAACAGACGCTGCAATCTGTATATAAAACGAACTTTTTTTTATCTAAATACCATCTATTTTGCATAATTATAAGAATAATTGTTCCAGTAGTATAATTACATAGGTTTATCTCCTTAACGGACAACAAAACTGTCTTTAGACTGGTCCAAATTGAAAGCATTTGCAGACAACAAATTAGACATTGCTCAAATGATCTGATCTGAAAAGAAATGGCTTGAAAACATTGTGCAATAAAGAAAAAAATACTGGTTACCATCATTTCTCCTTTTTCTACAATATTTTGAAACGCTTACTCCCTCCGGGATGTCAAAACATGCAACCATTTGGTAAAGGTTTACACAGCAGCTGTTCCATGCATGTCAAACAAATGCCACTGCACCACCATCATGAGACTGCCATGAACTGCTCAAAAGTATTAGTTTTGCACGTTTAATTCTATGGAAAATGTAAAACTTAAAAATTCTATTAAAGCCTCATGTCCTCTTTTATGAAAAAACTGGTTGAAGAAATTAAAGTAAGCCATTAAATAGGTACAGTAACTGTTTAAAAAAAGATACCAGAAAGCTTCATTAATATAATTATGGAAAACAACCTTTATGTATATTTCATGACAAGTTCCAAAATGTAGTAACGAGGTGTGAAGCAATATGCATACTGCAGGGATGTCTAAAAGCCCCATTAGCTGCCAGTAGTAAACAAAGTGGGTGATAAAATGCATTTGAATGTAAATCACACCTTTTACAAGTATGGTAATTATTGTGAAGTAAACAGTCTGTTATTATAATGGTCCGGTGCAAGTGTTAGTGGCTGAAAGAAAAAAATAAATTGTAAAGTCAGGTAAAAAGTAAACAAAAGATAGAGGGACCTGGCAACTTTTGACCTGCATGTACTTTTAAAATTATTGGAAGCTACTGAGCTTTAGAATAAAAAAAAAATGCACACAGAACATAAATTAACCTCAAATATTTACCATTGCTTGTTTTGATGCTGCTTATTAACACCATCTTTGATACCTGCCATCCATTCACCTCTTTTCCATTTTTTGCTCTATCAGTATGCTTTTACCAATTTCTTTGCTCTTTTCCTCATAACCTTGATGACTTTTTATCCTCTAAAAGAAAGCTGAAAAAGAAAAAATGAAGAGGACATTGGAGCTTTTAACCCTTTACAAACTTTTAATGACCCTATAAAAGAAGGATTTTGAAATTATTGTGGGAAAAAAGAAAAAAATGTTGGCCACCCCCATTTTCTCCTTTTTCCACAATGTCTTTTTACCTTTTACCATTCATGGACAAATCCCATCATTTTAGTCATATTTGGTTGTTGTCTGCAAATGCCATGAATTTGGATGGATGCAAAACTTTATTGTTTGGAGGTCCAATTTTTACAGGGACTACTACAGCCTTTTCTACCCTTTCAAAATTAAGATCTCTTCATTTGAGCAACGTTTAACCCTTTACCAGACAACAGAATTTTAGCCTTGTCCAAATTTAAAGCATTTGCAGACGACAGTTTCAATGTGGCTCAAATGGTGCAATTTTTCGTTGATAGGGTAGAAAACATTGTGGGAAAAGGAGAAAATGCTGGTTACCAGCATTTTCTCCTTTTCCCGCAATGTTTTCTGAAGGCTTCTCTCCCAGGGTCGTTAGAAGTCGGCATTGTGCGGTAAAGGGTTAAATTGTTATCTGCAAATGCTTCTGCTTTGGACAAATTCAAAATGTTGTCATCTGGTAAAGAGTTAAATAGATCAACTATTTACTCTAATCACTTTGTGACATTATCCTGTCAAACTGTTCAATTCTTTTCATAGAAACATTGTTTTTATGCTTCTAGATTTTTGGTAATTTTGTATGAACTGTCAACTCAAACAATGAGAAATGAGAGATAAAGATTATGCACAAGCAGTATTTCCCTTTCATTACTTCTTAAGTCCCCAAGAAAATGAAAACGTTGTCAGTCTGTAAACAAAACCAACCGGCATTATGCAGCAATTGTTGGAACATTTCTTAAAAATATAAATCAGTATAGAAATATGATCTGACCACATAATAATTATTTCTGTTGTAGCTTCAAGAGAAATTTATTCATTTGCAAAATTATGCTCTGCTGCAATATTTACATCAAAAAGCAGCTACAGTAGAGAAGGGGTTAATCTGAGTTCAAACAAACAAGTGTGGCATATGGACTCTGAATAGTTCTGTTGATGTTTGTTTTCTGGTCTGGTCACATGACAAATGCACAATAAAATGACAGAACTTCCAAGTTACACAGATTTTAACATTTTAAGGTCTCTCTGGTTTAACTCTTCACAATGACAAAATTTTAGACTTATCCAAATTAAAAGCATTTGCAGACGCCAAATTAAATGCCACTCAGATCAGGGATTTTTTTTTCTATGACAGGTCAAAAAACCTTGTGGGAAAAGGAGAAAATGTTGTCCCCCATTTCTATAATGTTTCCTACACTTTCAATCAAAGACAAACTCCAACATTAGAGTCATATTTAAGGTAGTACCCTCCTATTTCCACAATAATATTATCCTGCAAAATTTGCTATGATTAATCAAAGCGTTGAGAATGCTGAAGTGGTATTTGTCAAGGAAGCCATTGTGTGGAATTAATCATTTGAAAAAGAGAAATGTTATTCAAATATTGGCTTGAAAGTCAACCTACTAAGCAAATGAATACCTTTTTGGTTCAAGGGAGAGTACTCATGACAAACTTGTGTATTGGTGGTCTCCCTTCGATCATTAGGAGGAGTCAGGAGTAACGTCCCTTGACAGTAGGACACATGATGGATAGAGAGAGAAACTATGTGAATATATCGAATAAAATTAAGTTTGTACCTGAAAACTGTGATTTTGAAATATCTTTGGCCGTTAACATTTAATACTCAACATTACAATCAATTATTTTGATCTATAAATATTCATGGCCAATCAAATGGAGTAGCACGCAATCATGGGACGAACAAGCCATGGGACGAACTGGTTTTGGAACGAAAAAGCCCAGGACCAAGCTATCAGTAGACAAATTTTGTATATATCATTGCGCTATGAGCGAGTGAAGCTATTTTCAATCAAAAATTAGTATTTCAACGATCGATGGCCTCACCCAGTGTATTTTAACATGCCATTTCCAATTACATATCTGAGTGCTACCGAAAAACTCATTTGCCTGAGAAAAATTGAGTTTAATTGGGTTTATTTCCTTCGGTTTTGCACAAAATACGATACATGGTCTTCAAAATTCAATATTGAACTCATAGTGGTATTGTCTTTGACAAATACCACAAAAATGAGTATTATTGTACTACTTTAACCGAGCCACTTTTTCCTTTTTTTCCTTCTTAGAATTATTATTTATAAATCTAAAACCACTATATTCTCATTACAGAAGGGAGATGATAATTACCTCCCTTTTCAGGAAACTAACAAAAGTATCAACAAGTGATTTCAAGATTATAGACATCAAAGGAATTTCTGGTCGGTTAAAAATGCGTATAAGTATTATATCAATGTAAATCCTTATTTATCAACTAACAAGATATTTTATTCCATGTTGCACTAGAAGTGTTAGGGGTCTACTACCTTAAATTTTTTCTGCAAACACTTTGAATTTGGATCAGTCTAAAATTTTGTTATCTGAAGAAGAATTAACCCTTTACTTAACAATCCCAGTTTTAATGACCCTCTAGAATAAAAGCTAACATTGCTGGTTGGGGATTACCAGCATTTTCCTCCTTTTCCCACAATGTTTTAATCCACACAATCCTGAGTTTTAACCAACCTGAGGAAAAATGCATTTAAAAACATTGTGGGTAAAGGAGAAGATGCTGGTAACCAGCATTTTCTCCTTTTCCCAAAATGTTTTCTACAGTACACTTCCCTAAACTAATTTCAGCTTTACAGTCACTTTTATTTTGTCATCTGCAAATGCTTTCAATTTGGCCTTGTCTGAAATACTGTCATTTGCTTAAGAGTTCAACCTTTTCAAAGACAGATTCTAACATTGGAGCCATACTGAATTTGTCGTCTGCAAATGCTTCCAATTTCTGAAAGTCTAAACTTTTTCGTCTGGTGTAGAGTTCAAGGTGTCTTCTCAGAGGAAAGAGTCCACAACATGTGTTTTGTGTTTAAAACTATTAAAACTGTGGGAATATATTTTGCCATTGAGAAATTTCTGTCAATGAGAAAACTTTACCGCTTTATAGCTCATTAAAGGGACCTTTTTAGATTTTTTTGCTTCAAATTAAAGACATTTTGTGAAACACTCCTAAATACTACAAAATATACTTTTCTATGCAAACATAAAGATACTGGACTGTTACATCTATTTATATGAGAACAAATATTACATTATCATTCTTATTTGAATATGTTCCCATGTAATTAACTTGTGTTATTGATCAGATGACATCCCTTAAAACCTTTGCACAATTCTGATGCCAAATCAAATATACGAGGGTTGTTCGATATGTAATGTGTATTGTACAATATCTCAAAAGCATTCGACTCAAATAGTGAGATAAACATTACATCCCTTCAAAGTATTCTCCATGGTTTGAAATACATAATTTCAATCTCTGAATCCATTTCTGAAATGTGTCACGGTACACTGATTTAGGTAGACCTCTGAGGCACTGACTGATGGCTGAGCCAAGGGCTTGTCGGAACTTGTAATGACGACCAGATAAGAACTTTTTAAGTTTTGGAAAAAGGAAAAAGTCGCATGGGGCTAGATCTGGAGAGTATGGTGGGTGTGGCAAGACGGTAACCTTCTCTGACTTAAAAAATTGCTTCACAAGCTCAGATGTATGTGATGGAGCATTATCATGAAGTAGACGAACATGCCTAAATCCTGACACAGGGCATCGTTTAAAATAATATTTTTTGAGCTTTTTTAGTATAACATCTCGGTAATACCGACCTGTAACACTTTTGCCCTTCGGCACCGGAATTTGTACGGCTATACCATCACATGAGAAGAATATGCAATAAAGAACCTTCTTTGTGCTTGTGCTTCTTTTGGCAACTACAGGCCTTCTACCATGTTTAGTTAGCCATATTTTGTTTCCAATTTTTCTTACTGGTTCGAAATGAAATGCACCCGCGATAGCGATATGCCAACAGCATTGGCAATATCACGAATTGTGTATCTGCCATCACTTTCAATTATTTCCCTGACTTTTGAGACATTTGCCTTGCCTGTTAAAGTCACGGGTCGGTCAGATTTTGCTGCATCTTTGTGCCAGTCAGAAATTTCTTTCTCTAACTACAAACTGTCTCATAAGATACCTTATCAGACCCATAAACTTCCCCCAATTCAGTAAAAATCTGCATTACCGAATGACCAAGTTTTGTGCAAACTTTTATATAAGCTCTAATTTCTTCAATATTCTTAATCCGTTTCCCAACCATTTTTACAACAGTGGTCAACGACTAGCTCTATTGAAATGACTATAAGTTTAAAACCATGTGGAGCTGAAGGCTCGTGTTTATACTGTTGGAAAGGTATTGAATAGAGCTATTCAAGCGTATCATCATCCATGAAATCGTGCAAAGCGTTATCGCGCTGTGGTACAATACACATTACACATCGAACAGCCCTCATACCTTAAGAGGCTACATGGCCTATTAAGGAAATACCACTGCTTTTTTCTCATGCACAGCAGTGTTTTGACATCGAGTTACACTATTGTCATACCATTAGGTAGTCTTCATAAAGACACATCATTTTCTGATATTTTGATTAATTTCTGATAGCATTAAATAATGGCACAGCCGACGGAAGTTCAGAGGGGTCAGGCCATTGCGATGATTATGCAAGGTCAAAGGCAAATACAGGTTGCCAGACATTTCCGTGTCAATGTTTGCACTATAGAATGTCTTGTTAAATGTCTAAGGGAAACTGGGCATGTTGTTTACAGACCTAGGTCGCGCATGAGCTCACAACGTCAGGACAGGTTTATTCATCTCACGCATTTGCACAATCGGCACCTTACTGACACTGCCCTTTATACTATAGATACTCATAACCGTCCTATCCGTGCAAAAACTGTAAGGAAACAATTGCTGGAAGTTGGTCTGTGGGCATGTCACCTGTATGTAGGTCTGCCCCTTACCGTCGCCAGCGTCGTATGGCTTGTGTGGCGGCACATGCCCCCAGAACTTCCCCATTGAGGCACTGGAGGCGGGTCTTGTTTACTGACGAGTCCTGGTTCACCCTGTTACGAGCAGATAGTTGACGTCGTGGGGAACATTTTGCTAACTGTGTAGTAGAGAGGGATAGGTTTGAGGGTGGATCAGTTATGGTGTGGGGAGGAATCTCACATGGAGTTAAATCACCACTGATTTGAACTTGGACAAGTCTTTTGTCATCTATTAACCCTCTACACAATCCCGAGTTTTAATGACCCTGAGGTAAAGTGCTTTTGAAAACATGGAAAAAGGAGAAAATACTGCTACCCATCAATTTCTCCTTTTCCCACAATGTTTCTACATTTTTTGAGACAAATTGCATCATTTGAACCACATATTTTTGTCGTCTGCAAATGCTTTCAATGTGGACAGGTCTAAAATTTTTTCGTCTGGTAAAGGGTTAAAGAGTTAGCCTATCAGCAATATCACTTTAACTCTTTACTAACAACAAAATTTTAGAATTGTCAAAACTGAAAACATTTGCAGACAAAATACAAATATGACACAAATAATATGATTTATCTTAGAAGGGGCTGAAAACACTGTAGGAACAAAGGAAAATGCTGGTTACCAGCATTTTCTTCTTTCATCACAGTTCCAATCCCAAGCTCTGCCAATTTCTCTTATGAGGATTGGTGATAGTCATTCAGACATGATTCATTGCTCTCTCAATGATGATCAATGCTTCGATGGTGATTATGTGGAGAAACAGCCAGTAGCATTGGAAGAATATTGTGCAAAGCACTGGTACCTAAAACTCCAGGAAGCATCTAAAGATGCACTGGCAACCACTACTTGACTGAAATAATGTTGAAACGGCAACACACAAAACAAACAAACAAATCTTTTCCCACAATGTTTTCAAAGGCCGTCCTTCATGTGGTCCTCAGTGGTAAAGTGTAGGACTTGTGACCTGGAAGCCCTGGGTTGGAGCCTTACTGGATCCACTGGGCCCTTCGTGGGAGTGTCTTTAGGCAAGACACTGCAAAGCCCTTGCCTGGTGAAAAACATGAATATGTGGGCAGTCGCTGTGATATGACTGAAATGATGAAAGCAGGGAGAAACACTATTTCATCAATCAATCCATGTGGTCCAAGAACCCAAGATTGTTTGGTAATGGGTTTAGCTAGTACATGTATACAGTTTTCTCAAAAAATAGTGTGCAACAAGACCAAATATGTGTAACTGAGAAGTATTATCTTTTAACCACATGCAAAAATCTTAGACTTGTCAAAGTCCAGGTCATTTGTGGACAACTACATAAAGGTGGCTCAAATAGTGGGCTTTGCTTTTGAAAATGGAGAAAAGATGGTGGGAAAAAGAGAAATGTTGATCACCATCATTTTCTCCTTTTCCGACAAAGTTTTTAAGAACCTTCCACAAGGTGTTTAAAAAACAAGATTGTGTGGTAAAGGGTTGAAAACAAGTGTTAAGGTTAATGAGAGAGAGAAATTTCAAGCCAGTGGGAATTTCTGCACTACTAAGATTTCTCCAGAAAATAACAGGCAAAAAAATTATTTAACCCTATACCAAAGAATCCTAAGTTTCAACAACCTTCACTCTTTACCAAACGACAGAATTTTACATGAGTCTTAACTGAAAGCATTTGCAGACAGCATCCTAAGTTTAGCTAATATGATGGTACATGTAATTGTCTGTGACAGTGTAGAAAACCTTGTAGGAAAAGGAGAAAATGCTGGTTACCAGCATTTTCTCCTTTTCCCACAAGGTTTTCAAAAGGCTATTTCCTCCGGGTCATCAAAATTCAGGATTGTGTGGTAAAGAGTTAAATAAGAAACCTGTTTAAAACATTGTGGGAAAAGGAGAAAATGCCGCTTATAAGCATTTTCATTTTCCCCCCAGTGTTTTCTACCCTTTCACAGACCAATCCTATCAGTTCAGCCATATTCAATTTGTCGTCTGCAAATGCCGTCAACTTGGACAAGTCTAAAACTCTGTTGTTCAGTAAAGAGTTGCACTTCTAGGTTTTTGTGTTTACAACAAGTTTTGCATACAAAATTCAACCCTCTAAAAATTAATTCTTTAGCACAAACTATACTTTTAGGCTCGTCCAAACAGAAAGCATTTACAGACAACGTATAAAAAGTGTCTAAATCTGTGGGAAATGGCAGAAAACATTATGGAAAATGCTGGTTACAAGCGTTTTCTCATTTTCCTACAATGTTTTTTATGGGCTTCTTCCTTAGGGTTCTTAAAATTCTATATTGTGTGGTAAAATCGCTAATAATTTTTTTTTTCCTGGAGCATATCAAGTGGTTTTGAAAAAAATTCTGGTTAAAACAAAAGAATCAAACTCTACCAAAACAGCAAGATTTTAGACTTGTCCAAAATTTAAAGGATTTGCAAACGACAAATTAGATCTGTCTATAGTCATGGGATCTGTCTTCAAAAGGTTACAAAACAATTCTGCAAAAGAATGATATGCTGGTTACCAGCAATTTCTCCTTTGTCGCAATGTTTTTAATAGCTTTCTTCCTCAAAGTAATTCAGGTATATAAAGCAATTTTATTCCATGTTTTTCGGTAGTTTATCGAGAAATAATGGTGAAATATGGTTTGGTATTTCATGGTTACGACCAGTTAAAAACACAGATTTCATATTTTCTAATTCTTCAGCTGAAAGCGGCAACATTAGTTCCCGCGCACTAGTTACCTAGGTAAACAGTGGGTGCAATTCATGCACTAGTTACCTAGGTAAACAGTGTGTGCAATTCAACCAGAGGGAAATATGATGTAATTTATGTGCATTAATCCTATATTTCTCCCGCTTTACGTAATATTGTAATGTGTTGCTATGTGGAGGGGGTACGCCACGGGGAATTGCCAAAAACAACAGCTGGACTTTGATGAAAATCTTAACTAAAAAGGGGCGAGAAGCTTGAAGTAAATAGATATTTGTAATTTTCAATGGAAGATCAAAATATTATTTCATCTCATGAACATCATCCGTAATATTTTCACCCATGAAAATATTACAGTGAGGCCTATCAAAAAAAAATATCTGTGTTTAGGGTTTCCTGACCCTGCCTAGAAAATGCTGCTGACCCTCAACTTTTTACGCTACGACTGAAAAAAAAAAAATCTGTTGGGTGTGAATGGTACATGGTCCATGTAAAAAGTTCCTGGAAAAAAAATCCCTACCTACAGCATCTTGGACCGAAACCCTAAACACAGATATTTTTTGTTAGGCCTGATGTTCACTTGATGAAATAAATTTTGATCTTTTACAGAAGTAAAGAAATATCCTCTATCTATTAATCTAGTATAAAATATAGATCAGTGTAGATCAATGATTAGGCCACATAATTCAGTTGCAGCACTGAAAGCAATTTCTTCATGTAAAGCAGGTTACTTTTTGTATGCCGCGCTCCGTATTACATTTTACGCAGACGGTTGTGGAAATTACCGACATTTGCCGGTTATTTAAATCTGCCCGTGCATTTTGTGAGCAATGTATGCGTGTGCAGTAATATATTCTTTTCTCTCTATCGCATTCCCACGCCTTCTTCCCTCAGAGACGGTTGTGTCATGCAGCGTAGAATGACTCTAGATCTATTCTCTTTCTCAAGATCAATAGAATTCTTTCTTCCCCATTGGCTGTTTATTATACTACCTTTTATTCATGGAATAAAAGAACTGAATTTGACAACCGAGTCTTATTTCGTTAGCCCCAGTCACGTTCATTTGCAAAATAATGCGATATAAAGTTGCCTGATATAATTTGGAATCAAAAGGAAGCTACAGGAGAGAAGGCATAAATCCAAGTTCAAACAAATTTGTGTGGCAAATAAGACTCCAAATAGTTCTGTTGGTGTTTGTTGATGCAGTTTATTCATGAAAACATTGTAATCATAGAGGCCATCCTCGGAACCCAGGTTTGAAGCATTACGTTACTCTCCATGCATCATTACAGAATGAATCGAAACTTGGTCACTGAGGATGCCTAGAGGCTGACTTAACTGTTCTGTGAGCATAAGGGAGATAAACTTTGATAAGTTAAAAAAAGAGTACTCAGAGTAATTTCCCTTACTATTATAGGAAAGTAACACTATAATTATGACATTTTGTGTCCCTAAGAGAAGCACTTAACCCTTTACTAGATGACAAAATTTTAGCCTTGTCCAAATTGAAAGCATTTGCAAAAGACAATTTAAATGTGGCTTGAATGATGCAATTTTTCTTTGCTAGGGTAGAAAATATTGTGGGAAAAGGAGAAAATGCTGGTTACCAGCATTTTCTCCTTTTCCCACAATGTTTTCTGAAGGCTTCTTTCCCAGGATTGTTAAAAGTCGGCATTGTGCGGTAAAGGGTTAAATCATAAAAACACAACCTTGAAAAAAAAAAAGATATGCTTTCTTTCCATATCCTTCCCCTCCAAGAAAACAAAAAGAAAAGGCTGCCTTTATCAAACAATCCCAAGTTTTAATGATACTGAGGAGAGCTGGATTTTGAAAAGCTTTTGAGAAAAGGGGAAAACCAGCATTCTCCTCTTCCAATAATGTCTTCTATCCTTTCGAAGACAACTTCCTAGATTTAGCCATTTGTGATTAAATTTTGTCATCTCAGGGTCCAAAAATTTCCAGAAAACGCACTCGTCCTGTGGGACAAGTGACTTTGAAAAAACACTTGCCCTGCTTTGATCCTCGCTCGTCCGACGAGAAAAACCCTTCCAATATAAAGGTGTAATCGAATTTTGCCAACGCAAGAGAAACTGCTCTTGTGGATTGCACAAACAAGCGATTATCTGGGCTCCATTTTTCCGGAAATCTCGCGCCTCGGAAAAAAATATCAGGGAACGAATATTTTCTGTGCAATACAGTACAGTAGTTACTTTCTTGACGTTTTTTTTTTTTTTCAGACGAAACGGAAACTTTACAACGAACCTTAAATACCGGGTTTTAAAAACCTGTACCAGTTATCTGGTCAAGTTACAGAAATTAATAAAGCCAAAATAACAGTTTTTTTTAACTGGTTTCGGGAAAGCATTTGAGTTAATGTTAATATCGTTCGTTTTAATAATTAGCAAAGTTGCTCATATTGAATTGGGTCTACCTGAAGCATATTATAAGATTTTTGTTTGCAATAAAAGGTCCTGGGTTATATCATTAGGCTGACTTGAAACCGGTCTTTATTTGGAGCGGGGACCAGCATGTTTTATGTTCTGTTTCAAAATTTGATTTCCGGAATAGATCTACCCTTATTTCGCTTATTCAATAATGGAATGACCGCTGTGTCTCCTGTAGGTTAAATATTCGTCTGAAAAACTTGTTTTACTATCTTCTTTTCACCACTCGTCCTGCCGGACGACCATGACAGATATTTCACTCGTCCTCATCCATTTCTTACTCGTAAATACGAGCGGATGAGTGGATTTTTTGGACCCTGCATCTGTAAATGCTTTCAATTTGTATGTGTCTGAAATTTTGTTGTTTGCCAAAGAGCTAAGATAAGTTACAAGAAGTATTGGTCTTTACCACATGGCAAAACTTTAGACCTATCCAAACTGAAAGCTTTTGCAGAGGACAATTCCATAGTGGCTCAAATGACGCAATTTTTCTTTGATAGGGTAGAAAACATTGTGGGAAAAGGAGAAAACGCTGGTTACAAGCATTTTCTCCTTTTCCCACAATGTTTTCAAAAGGCTTATTCCCCAGGGTCATTAGAAATATTAGATACAATTCCTCAACCTACCTTCATCCATGATTCATTCGTGCAGATACAGTTGGCGTGTCTGATGAAATTCAGATTAAACCTTAAAGCGCCAAATAAACCCAACAACCAATAAAACCCATACATACGGTATATAAAACCCATACATACAGTTATAAGAGCAGGTTGCCCTTGTCTAAAATGTCTCAGCGAAATGGACGGTGTAGATTAAAGATCACTGTTTTTTGCAGTATGATCTTGATTTAAACCGGCTGCAAAGGCAACCTAAAGTAGTGAAAGGCACTTTAAGGGTTTGTAGCCGACTTTGATTATCAGCATATGAGCCATGCTTTGGCAAAAGGAGGCTTAATGCATCCATTATACCAAGCAAGCCATCACATACTTATGGATCCATGACAGCCACTTTTTTTAACAACCAACTTAATCATGAGATAGACTGGTCCTTGGACATACAGAAAATTGACCCATAGCGAAAAGTTTTGGCCCAGCCAGCCTGCGCAGACTGCACAGGCTGACCTTGGTCAATACTTTTCACAGATGCATGAAGCTTCCTTTTCACAGAGCATGGCTCATATGGATTTTTTACCTAAATCTACAGGAGAATGGACTTAGTCTTGAATCACTGTCAAAATTTATCAGTAAAGCAATTTTCTTGCCTTGCAGTTTCTCCTGTTTTCTTTGCCTGACTCTGTGGAGAATTTTTTTTTTGGTTCCCTCTTGGGTTTGTTTATGTTATGAATCTGAATAGCTTGTAAATGTCAGACTTTTAATGGAGTGGAAGGGCTGTTGGTAGAGAAACATTTTAGTTTCTCAAACCTTTCATTACAACAGTTATTTTATTACATTGAGGCAACATTACTTCTTAACTCTTTCATTACTGAATAAATAAATTGTATTTTCTCAAAGGCTACATATATACAGTTTCAGTGCAAGATCAAGAGAGAGTTCAGTCATAATCCTGAATAAAGCAGTGGACAGTATAAATCAGATCAGACTGCACAGAATGTGCAGTCTGATCTTGATCTACACTGTCCAAAAAAAGCTTCTGGTGCCGTCTTTGGTATGGAAAGAGTTAAAGACTGTCAGTTATTTTTCATCAATCGATTGCAACAATTACATCACCTGCTATTTTTGTTTGTCCATGATCAGTTTTTATTATCTTCATGTCATTGTATTTATACCGTAATATAATTATATTTGAGATAATTTGCTAGTATGATTATTTCTAAACACCTTGATAACAAAAACTGTTTCTTAACAATAATCAACAGGCAGGTTAGACCAAAAAATTATAACTTTTTTCAATAGCCTGTTATTACAGTGCAACCAGAAAGTAAGGTATTATTTTAGCATTGATATAATGAAATAATAAAAGAGTTATCTGCATGTTATCATATAAATTAAACTTAATTCTCTCTGAAGAACAAATATTAACATGTTAACTGCCTTTTCTGACCACTGTACTTTACCAAATTACATATACGAGGGTTGTTCGATATGTAATGTGTATTGTATGGTATCTCAAAAGCATTCGACTCAAATAGTGAAATGAACATTACATCCCTTCAAAATATTCTCAGCAGTTTGAAATACGTAATTTCAATCTCTGAATCCATTTCTGAAATGCGTCACGGTACCCTGACTTAGGTAGACCTCTGAGGCACTGACTGATGGCTGAGCCAAGGGTTTGTCGGGACTTGTAACGACGACCAGATAAGAACTTTTTAAGTTTTAGAAAAAGGAAAAAGTCGCATAGGGCTAGATCTGGAGAGTATGGTGGGTGTGGCAAGATAGTAACCTTCTCCGACTTCAAAAGTTGCTTCACAAGCTCAGATGTATGTGATGGAGCATTGTCATGAAGTAGACGAACATGCCTAAATCCTGACACAGGGCGTCGTTTAAGATAATATTTCTTGAGCTTTTTTAGTATAACATCTCGGTAATACCGACCTGTAACAATTTTGCCCTTCGGCACCGGAATTTGTACGGCTATACCATCACATGAGAAGAATATGCAATAAAGAACCTTCTTTGTGCTTATGCTTCTTTTGGCAACTACAGGCCTTCTACCGTGTTTAGTTAGCCATATTTTGTTTCCAATTTTTCTTACTGGTTCGAAATAGTGAACCCATGTTTCGTCACCAGTAACAATGTTTGCAAATTGTCTTTGATTGAATTTGGGAAACATTTTGAACAATTGCTTAGCGGTTTGTACTTGTACTCGTTTTTTGGTCATCTGTCAATATATGCGGTATCCATCTGGCAGAAATCTTTCGTACTTTCAAAATATGTTTCAAAATGAAATGCACCCGCGATAGCGATATGCCAACAGCGTTGGCAATATCACGAATCATGTATCTGCCATCACTTTCAATTATTTCCCTGATTTTTGAGACATTTGCCTTGCCTGTTAAAGTCACAGGTCGGTCAGATTTTGCTGCATCTTTGACGGACTCTGTGCCAGTCAGAAATTTCTTTCTCCAACTACGAACTGTCTCATAAAATACCTTATCAGACCCATAAACTTCCCCCAATTCAGTAAAAATCTGCATTACCAAATGACCAAGTTTTGTGCGAACTTTTATATAAGCCCTAATTTCTTCAATATTCTTAATCCATTTCCCAACCATTTTTACAACAGTGGTCAACGACTAGCTCTATTGAAATGACTATAAGTTTAAAACTATGTAGAGCTGAAGGCTTGTGTTTATACCGTTGGAAAGGCATTGAATAGAGCTATTCAAGCGTATCATCATCCATGAAATCATGCAAAGCGTTATCGCGCTCTGGTACGATACACATTACATATCGAACAGCCCTCGTAGATACATGTACCTGTCATTCTTATGATAAATCTTTTACAAGAGCACACTAAGAAAGCACATTTATATATTATACTGAATTACCTTATTACCAAGCAACAAAACTGTAGACTTGTCTATAGTGAAAACATTTACAGAAGATAAGTTAAATGTACTTCAAAATATTGGATTTATCATTGAAAGGTTTGAAAGGAGAAAAAGATTTTGGGAAAAGGAGAAAATGTTGGTTATCAGCATTTTCTCCTTCTCTCACCATGTTTTCAAAAAGCTTACTTTGTCAGGGTTCATTACACGAATAAAAAATTCAGTATAGTAGACTCACATATACATGTACCTATAAGTCAATTACTGCACATGCATAAAAAACCTTGAAGTAATTTAACAGAAATTTTCTGCGTTTTAAGCTTTAATATTCCACACAAAAATACTGGTACAAAACTGTAAAAACTAGAGGCCCTTGAGGGCCTGAAATCGCTCTACTGGCAGTGAAAGAAAAAAGACAAAAAACACACACAAAAAAAAGGGGAGGATGTTCTTACAACCTGGCTTGAACCCACTAAGACAGCGTAAGTAGGCATGGTGAATTCAACAAACAGTGAAAAAAAATGAACTGCAATTTCTGAAAAATAATTGTTTGGAATCCAGCCAAATTTGATAGGGTTTCAGTACACATTGTATTAAACAATCCCAGCAAATTTCAAAGAAATGTGACAAATAATGTGGACTTTGTTGAGTAAACAATACTAAGTTATCAAAGGGCTGCTTTTCCTGAACAGATTACTAGATTTTCTTCACTTTTAATAGAGCTCAATCCCTTGATGAACCAAACAATCTTTAAAAGTTTCAAAAGAATTGGATCAAAACTGTGGACTTCATTGCCTAAACAAGAAACGGAAATTTTCAACTTCAAATGGCTACTTTTCCCATACTGTTTGTTGGATTTGTTTCAAAATCAATAGGGTTCAAGCTATTGATGAGATAAACAAATTGTGCAAGTTTCGTGAAAATCTGACCATGGATGGAGACACTATCATATAAACAATAAATGGAAATTTTAACTTGAAATGGCTACTTTTCCTATACCGTTCATTGGATTGTTTTTCAAAATCAATAGGATTGAAGCTATTGATGAGATAAACAAACTGTGCAAGTTTCATGAAAATCTGACCGCAAATGCATACTTTATCGCGTAAACAAGAAATTGAAATTTTCAACTTCAAATGGCTACTTTTCCCATACTGTTTGTTGGATTTTTTTCAAAATCAATAGTGTTGAAGCTATTGATGAGATAAACAAACTATGCAAGTTTCATGAAAATCTGACGACAAATGCAGACTTTATTGCATAAACAAGAAAAAGACTAACGGACGGACGGACAGACAGACGGACGGACAGACGGACGGACGGACAACGGAAACCATACCATGACATAAGCTCTGCTGACTCTCAGCAAGTAGAGCTAAAAAAAGTGAAGATTATGGCATAATAGCATTTCTGAATTAGCATACATTCATCAATATTCCATCTTGCTTTTTATAACATAGAACAACTTTGGTCATGCGGGCACTCAGGTATCATTTTATGGTCAAAGGGAGAAAACTCGTATAGACTTAAAGTCAAATTTATGCGTAGTGATCTCCCTTACAGTGAAAATTACACCCTTCCCTCCCTGCTGATGATACGATGGTCGCAGCCATATAGGCATAAACAACCAATAATTTCGAAAGGAAAAACCAGCATTTTTGGGTAGAACTCTAGCTATATCTTTATTTTACTGTGGGACGCTCAAAATCTAGTAAATTTCGCAAGGAATTCTGCTTTGAGATTTTACAACGTTGCTTCCATTTAGGTCTTGAATTGAAATACCCTAAATCCTGCCTACAGTCGATTTTCAATTGTAATTACTGAGAGATATTGAGATATAGTAAAATAATAGAGGGTGCAAGCTTTAAACACCAATACCAGCCAATAGTTTCGATACGGCACAGTATCTTGGCAAATTTGAAACATTAACGAAAACTTGACACTACGGTAAATCTTATCCAGGTATACGTTTCGTATTCTCGGTATTCTCATTTACTCTCCTATCGATTCATGTTAATGTGTGTTTCAAAAATATAAGATTTAATTCTGCGTCAAATCTTACCTTCATGGTCAAGCCGTTAGATCCATTTCCAACTTCAAATTTTGGCGGTTGTGTTTACACATGTGAATATGGTATACGGAAACAAGGGAGACTACCGTTTTGTTTACCTATACTAATTCATGTCTAAAACCGTAATTTTCCTCTGTCATATATCACGATATCTACAGCTCTGTACACATTTGTAATCTAATCATAAAGATGTCTTAGATTCCATTGAAGCTAGACGAGGAAAAGGTGTTTTTGTACCGATCGTCTTTACGGACTCTTCTGTGAAACGCATTGTCTATATTCGGCAGTGGTTTTATGCTGTCCAAGTCAGTAAGGGAGACAACTCTGGTATACATAAAAGCAAAAACCTCGTACGAGTCTTTTCCCTTTGACCATAAAATTATCTACAATTTAAAATTATAACACTAGTTTCATTCTTTAAGTGAAAATGACTTTAGAACATAAAATAAATCTAAACCATAAATAGATAATGAAAACAGACAAACAAATTTGTAAATGATATAGGTTTTTTGCTGTATAGGGGGGAGGGGGTTGGTAGTGATCCTGTTTCTGATGAGTTTTCTACGTTGCCACTGTTCATAGGATAAAAATAAGGGGAAAAAAATTATCAGTGCTAAAAGAAATTGACCCATCTATATGTACAATCATACAAGATTTTGCTCAAGTAGCCTACATCAATAAACAAATAATAGCTGAATCATAGATTTTTGTCTACTTTTCTTTCTACTTTTAGCTCAATCAATGCTCTTAGCGTAAATACCTGTTACTGTTAAGATCAGGATAAGATTACACAGAACTTCAACTTTTGAAAAAAAAATACCACTATGTTATCTTAACTCTTTACCAAACAATCTCTGATAAAGCAGACTTTTGAAAACATTGTGGGAAAAGGAGAAAATGCTGGTAACCAGCATTTTCTCCTTTTTTCCACAATTTTTTCTGCCCTTTCTAGGAAGTATTCTACTTTGCAACCATCTTTATTTTTTTCATCTGCAAAAGCTTTTAATTGATCAAGTTACAAATCTAGTAGCTTTGGTCATTCATGGATTTACTCATTCATGGATTAAAACTTTGAGTCTTTACCAAACCACAGAATATTAGACTTGTCCAAATTCAAAGCATTTGCAGAGGACAAAATAAATGTGACTAAAAATTTGAAATGTTTTTGGAAAGGTGGAAAACATTGTGGAAAAGGAGACAATGCTGGTGACCAGTATTTTCTGCTTTTTCAACAGTGATTTCAAAGTCTTTACTTAAGGCAGTTAAAACTCAGGATTGTGAGGTCAATGGTTAACTCTTTACCAAACGACAAAATGTTAGACTGGTCTAAATTGAAAGTAGTTGCAGACGACAATTTTGATGTGCCTCAAATGGAGAAAACTGTCTTAGAAAGGGTAGAAAACATTGTGGAAAAAGGAGAAAATGCTGGTTACCAGCATTTTCTCCTTTTCCCACAATGTTTTCAAAAGGCTTCTTTCACAGGGTCGTTAAAAGTAGGGATTGTGTGGTAAAGGGTTAAAACATGATTCCAGTCATAGACAATTGTTTGAAGCACACCAATAACTGTCCTGTATATGTTGAAAATGGCTGAATTAGATGTTGTCACCCAGGGAATTTAAGGACAACCACGAAACCACACGGGTGTGGTGTCCGTGGTTGTGAGGTAGAGCCTTGGCCTCTTAACCGTATGGTCCCAAAATCGATACCCGGGAGCAGGTGTCAATTTTGGGATTTTTTATTGGCCCACACATTCGGCGCAGGTGCCGGTATAGTTCCCAGGAAGCAGAATCGAGAGAGATTAGTATAAGTTGTAAGAACTTGTTTCTCAATTGATGTAAGATAAATGTGTTTAAACTAAGGGGGATTTGTAGCTGGAAACCAGGCTCAGCAAAAGCTTTCTCTGATGACAAATGAAAATCATTGCACTTCTTCTCTTATTTCTAACCCTTTACCAGAAAATGCCAAGTTTTCATGACCCTGAGGAAGAAACATTTTGAAAACATTATGGAAAAAGAAGAAAATGCTGGTAACCAGCATTTTTTTTCTTTTCCCACAATTTTTTCTACCCTATCAAAGATTAATTTCCTCATCTGAGTCACACTGAATTGTTGTCTGCAAGTGCTTTGAATTTGGATAAGTCTACAGTTTTATTGTGTTGTAATGGGTTAAACATTCTTCCATATTCATTCCTGTGGTAAAGGAGCATGTTGTATGTTACCTGGTGAAGAACACACAATATATTGTACCAGGACTGTTTGTTAAAGGGTTTAGCTCTAGTTTTCAAAAAAAAAGTGTGCAACAAGACCAAATGTGTGTATTCTTTAATCCCTTACCACACACTAGACTTTTAGGTTCGTCCAAATAAAAAGCATTTGCAGACAACACAATAAAGTGTTTAAAATGATGAAAAATGTGTGGAAAAAGGCAGAAAACACTGTGGGAATAGGAGAACATGATGGTTACCAGCATTTTCTCTTTTTCCAACAATGTTTTTAAAAGCCTTCTTCCACTAGGACATTAAAACCAAGGATTGTTTGGAAAAGGGTCAAGTCTTCACCATTGAAACAGTAAAATCTCATGATACTATGAATTCTTCAAGGAATGAACGGAACACTGAAAAACAACACTCCGTTGTTCAATATTTCAGCTATTGCCTTTTTCAAGAGTTTGAAACAATTTTTCCTAAAAAACATTTTTTAAGTGTGCATTACTTCAACCATATGGTTTTGAAAGAAGGAAGTGAAGTCAACATTGTTACACAGCATCAGTGTTTCTGTGCTTTGTCAAACTTCAGTTAGCATTACATATATGGAATGGTGCATCCTTGATGTTACAATCCAGTGGTTGGACCGACTGCAGCTTCTTGATCCATGCTGATTCATGAATTTGACAAACTTAATTATCAACAATCAATTGCAACAATCACATCACCCACCATTTCTGTTTGTTCATTATCAGTTGTAACCATCTTCATGTCATTGTATTTATGCCTTAATAAAGAGCTTGTATATACAATCCCTGCTTAATATAGATACAGAAACCATCTCAAGTATACAAAGACGTATTTGAGACAATTTGCTAATGTAATTATTTTTAAATACTCTATAACAAAAACTATTTCTTCACAATATTCAACTGGCAGCATATACCAAAAAAATCATATAACTTTTCTCAAAAGATTTTGGGAAAAGAAGAAAATGCTGATTACCAACATTTTCTTCTTTTCCCACAATGCTTTCAAAAGCTTACTTTGTCAGGGTTCATTGAAACGGATAAAAAAACTTGGATATTTGAATCACATGTATATATAAGTCAGTAAGCGTACATGCATAAAAAAGCTTGCAGTAAATCAACAGAATTTTTCAGTGTTTTAAACTTTGATATTTCCAATGAAAATACTGGCAGAAAACTGTAAAATGTGTGAATATTATGGCATTATAACATGTCTGAATTAGACATACTACATTCATCCATAGTTCACATTGCTTTTTATAATATAGAACATGCTGGTACTCACTTATCATTTTATGGTCGAAGGGAGAAAACTCGTACAGCCTTAAATTCAAATTCGTGAATAGTGATCTCCCTTAAAGAGAAAAATACACCCCACTCCGAATAGATGATATGATGGTCGCAGCCATATAGGCATCAACAACCAATAAATTTGAAAGGGAAAAACCAGCATTTTTGAGTAGAAATTAAGCTGTATCCTTGTTTAACTGTGGAAGACTCAAAATCTAGTAAATTTCGCAAGGAATTCTGCTTTTAGGTTTTTACAACGTTGTTTCAATTTTGGAATGGAAAATATTGTTAATCCTAATTCCAGTCGATTTTCAGTTGTAACTACTGAGGGATGTCGAGATATAGTAAGGGCGAAAGCTTTCAACACACAGGGTTGTATTCTTGTCGTAATTTTAGCTGTCAAGACAAGAGTTTCGATACGGAACAGCCCCAACACTGCAAATCTGAAACCTTAACTATAACGAAAACAACATTGCCGCAAATCTTTTCTAGGTAATCGAAATTATTCTCTTATCGATTTAGTATTTTTGTGTATTTCAAAATTATAAGTTTTAATTCTGTGAAAAATCTTACCTTCACGGTCAAACCGTTATTTTCCACTTTAAATTTTGGCGGTTGTGTTTACACATGTTATACGGGAACAAGGGAGACTACCGCTTTGTTTACCTATACCAATTCATGTCCAAAACCGCTATTTTCTTCCGTCAGATATCACGAGAACTAAAGCTCTGTACACCTTTAAAATCTTATCATAAAATCATGTTAGGTTTCATTGAAGTTCGACGAGAAAAGCATGTCTTTGTACCGATCGTCTTTACAAACTCCTAAGTGTAACGCATTGTCAAATTCGGCAGTTGTTTTATGCTGTCCATGCTAATAAGGGAGACAACTCTGGTAATACATAGAGACAAAACCTTGTACGAGTCTTTTCCCTTTGACCATAAAATCATTTACAATTTTAAATTCGAACGCTTGTTTCTTTTTTAAAATGAAAATGACTTTAGAACGAAAAATAAATCTTAACCATAGAAAGGAAATGAAAACAGATAAACAAATTTGTAAATAAAATGGGTTTTTTGCTATATGGGGGTAGAGTGATCTTTTTTCAGATGAGTTCCTTGTGGATTACATTTCATGTAACAAAACTAAGGGGAAAGGAAAAAAAGAGAAAGAAACAAAAGTAATTATGAAAGCTAAAAGATATAAAGAAATTAAATCATCTCCATGTATAATCAGACAATGATTTTGCTCAAGTACATCAATAAACAAATCATAGCAGAATCATAGATTTTTATCTACTATTCCATCTACTTATAAACCCAATCAATGCTTTTAGCGTTAATGCAGCCCCCCCTTTTTTTTTCTTAAAGTACTGTTAAGATTAGGATAACTTTACACAGAACATCCACTTTTGAAAAAAAAAATACCACTGTGTCATCTTAACCCTTAAACAAACAATCCTTGAGAAAGCAGGCTCTTGAAAACATTGTGGGAAAAGGAGAAAATGCTGGTAACCACAATGTTTTCTGATCTTTCTAGGAAATATTCCAGTCGCAGATAGTTGTTTGAAGCACTTTAATTACTGTAATATACGAGAGTTGTCGCAGAAGTAAAAGGACTTTTCTTGTAGCTGCTTTATTGTCGGGCACATACACATATATTTTTGCTTGAATACAGTTCAGCATGTCTGCTCCCGAAATGTGTACTCCAAATGAAATTTTATCTGATGTACTTTGAAATATGCAGAGTTTCCAAGGTAACGTTAAGGTAGGCGGCACACGCCAGTTTCAATAACGCAAAGATAACATTTGCTTGTTCAGATGTCGCTATAATTATCCTTACGTTTTGTTTTTGCGCGCTAAAGTTCGACTGCACAATATGTGGCGTTATGACATCATTTCCTGTTTATTTGAGCGCCATAGCATTTCCGTTAGCTGAGATACAGTGTTTTTCATCACGTCAGTCTACGGAGAAAAAAAATCATGTCGTCCTCAGGAGGTGAAGTCACGTTTACGAGGTACACATTTCAACAGTGGAGAGGAGCTGATGTTGGAAACACAGAGGATTGTGTCGTCATTTAGTAATGACTTTTATGTAGACACATTTGACAAGTGGATCGCACGTCACAGAAAGTGTGTTCGCACTGGTGGGGACTATGTGGAGAAAGTATGATAAGCGACGTCATGTTGGACGTCAGTGAACGTTATTCTGTGTGCCGGGTGGCATTTAGCGTTGTATGTATTTTAACTGTAGTTTCATTATTGTTATATGTATTTTGATGATTTTTGGGAGAAATAATCATGAGATATGGCACTTAATCCGCGTTAGTGTTCTTGCTTATATGCCAATAATTGTTCATATTACAGCAATAGTCCTTTTACTTCTGCGACAACCCTCGTATATGTTGAAAATAAGCTGAAATAGAACTAATCACCAAGGGATGTGTAGCTGGAAACCGGGCTCAGCAATAGCTCTCTCTGATAACTAATGAAAATCGTTGCAGTTCTTCCCTTATTGTTAAACATTGTTTTCAGTTTATTCCCATGGTAAAGAGGCATATGGCTCTGGAAGCATGTTGTAAATCACCTGGTAAAGAACACACAAGAAGTTGTAAGGCGGCACGAGTAATGAGGAGTAATGACTATATGGCTGAATCTGCAAGGCTCTGAACAAGACAAACTGATGATAGTGCGTGGAAACCCCTTCTATGACAAAAATCCTTAGAAATCAAGCTGTGGTAATTAGTAAGGCACATTAAAACCTCAAGAATGGACCAATGTTTTTCTAAGTATTTCTGGGGGGGATGGGGGGAATGATACCCCTGCTTCTCTAGTACAAATATGAATTCACATCAATAGAAGGCTTGCTTTCTTAGGGTCATTGACAAGTCCTGTTTACTTCTAGGGGTAAGCAGTAACCCTGTCTCAATGGTCTTGGTCATGACCCACCTTACATCTCTGATATCTCAGTTACAACCAGTATTACCTTTAACTCTTTACCAAACTACACAGTTTAAGACTGGCCCAAATTGAAAGCATTTTGCAGACCACAAAATAAATCTGACTAAAGATTGGTAATTTGCATTGGGAAGGGTAGAAAACATGGTGGGAAAAGGAGAAAATGCTGGTTACCAGCATTTTCTCCTTTTCCCACAATGTTTTCAAAAGGCTTCTTTCTCGGGGTCGTTAAAAGATGGAATTGTATGGTAAAGGGTAAAAACTATTTTACAAACAGCAAAATATTAGACTTGTATAAAATGGAAGCATTTGCAGACAATAAATTGGATGTGTCTTGAATGATGAGGATTGTTCTTGAAAGGGTGGACAACATGGGTGGAAAAGGAGAAAATGCAGGGTACTAGCATTTTCTCTTTTCCGCACCTTTTTCATTGGTCTCTCTCCTCATTGTCGATAAAACTCAGATTGTTTGGTAAAGGGTTTAATTTGGACTAGTCCAACATTTTGTCATTTAGTAAAGACTTCAATACTTTCAACTCTTTACTCCAAGCCCCGGCAGCGCAGTTCGTGGTGTACAGGATTCAAGTAAAGGAGGTCACTGGTTCGATTCTCGGCTCGGCCAATTTGTTTATGATAGTCACTGTGACAAGATTCATTCCTCTCTCACCGCCGATCATTGTTTCATTGATGGTTGTGTGGGAAAGCAGCCAGTGGCTTGGAAAGAATATTGTGTAGAGTACTGGTAAAAGAAACTCCAGAAAAGCATGAATAGGTATGCTGGCTGCTGTAATAAAACTAAAATAATTTTGAAAACATTGTTAAATACCATACAATCAATCTATCAATTCAACTCTTTACCAACCAATAAAATTTAAGGCATGTCTAAATCAAAAGCACTTGCAAACAAATTAAATGTGGTTCAAACAAAAGGATGACTTGAAACGGTTAGAAAACATTATGGGAAAAGAAGAAAATCCTGGTTACCAGCATTTTCTCCTTTTCCCTCAATGTTTTCAAAGGGCTTCTTCCTCAGGATCATTAAAACTCAGACTTGTGTGGTAAAGGATTGATACATCATGAGTGTCATGAGCCTGGCATTGTTTTCGAAGATAATTTTGTGGATCACATATTGGAAAGCAAGACAAATTATTTCTCTCAGATTTTAATTTTCAGCGTACATGGAGATCAGTAACAAAAGACAAATATAATTACATTAGAAATGTTATATTACAGAAACAATACCATATTAGCTTTTTTTAACATTCCTAAAATAAACAGGAGCACGGCATACGGGTGTCAACTCTTGACTGCAGTTGTTTTTTGTGAGAATTCTAAGCCCAAAAATGGGCATAACTGCGTCAAAAACATTTTAATGGTTACTTGCCTCAGTTGTATGGGATCCCCTTTTGATAGTTAATAATTACCACGAGTCTGAAGTGACTATCTTTAGTAATAAGAGAGATATAAGAATGTCAGAAGTTTTTTTCATGACGCAGACGACAACCATTCTTTGTCTTATTCTCAAGAATTTTCTAAATTTGAAAGTGACATAACTTACGATTAGCTAAACTGTCAGGGTCCTACTTGGCTCAGATGTGAAATGTAGCACTTGTGATCTGAAGGCTCCTGGTTCAAGCCTCATGGGATCCACTGGGTTTTCCTTGGGAGTGTCCTTGGGTAAGACACCTTCCAGCCAAAGCCTAGTACTTGCGAAACCCAGGAAATACATTAATATGTGAGCTGTTGCGGTGATATGACTGAAGTAATGCTGAAAGTGCCATAAAACACCATTGAAATCATTCAATCAAAACGGCTAAACTGTATGGTTTAGCCAATCAGAAGTTATGTTTTTTTTCTAAATCTTGAATTAGACGTGGAATGAAATTAAGAATAGTTGATGAATATGAACCCAGATCTTAGATATTTATGAAATCGAAAGACCCTTTACCAGATACTAAAATTGCACACCTACCTATATTAAAGGAAACTGAAGACAAACTGAATGTGGCCCATGTGATGGGATTTGTTTGAAAGGTTAGGAAACATTGTGTGAAAAGAGAAAATGCTGGTTAACAGCATATTCTTCTTCTCCCACAATGTTTTGAAAAGCCTGTTATCAAAAATGGATTATCGGAATTGATAGGGTGTTTTTAAAAAAAAATCTTTGATACAATTTATTTTCTGTATTCATAAAGATACACATTTCCTTTACTGTCTTGAAATGAATACATAGTCACTAAAAATGACCCAGAATATTTCAATTTCAAGGGCTTATCCATGTGCAGCCTGATTTTGATCTACATTGTTTGCAAAAACAGTCTGCACTGCTCTTCATGATGTTAATGTTAAAAAGAATGATACATGTATAACTGAAATCTGGTTTGAAAAGTTTATCTCTTCACTGCTAGATGAATATAACTTGGCCGTTGTGTATTGGCTAAATACAAAAGGCCTTCTATAAACAATTATGAAGGATAATTTGAAGGGAAGGAAAGGAGTTTTCAACCTTTTGGCAAATTTTATGAGGGAGAGAATAATTGCTTTTGACCAGGACATTGTGCCTCTCCATGATAAATCAATTGTTGAAGACACCATAGCTTGAAATGCCATAAAAACTCATAAGCATACCCCCTATAGTTAGATCTAGCCCCTTGTGATTTCTGCTTACTTGCAATATTAACAGATTAACACGCTCCGAGACAAGGGAGGAATTCACTGTGGCCACAACAATCAAGCTTAATCCTTTACCAAACGACTAATTCTGAACTCTTCCAAACTGAAAGCTTCTGCAGACAACAATTTTGAAAGTGACACAAATAGAGTGAAGTTCTTTGACAGGATAGAAAACTTTGTGGGAAAAGGAGAACATCCTGGTTACGAGCATTTTCTTGTTTTACCCCGTTTTCAAAAGCTTTTTTCCTTTAGGGTCATAAAAACTCGCATTTCTGTTGTAAATGGTTAACATGATGTCATATGACTGACTTGAACACGACTTTAAAGCTTGGCACAAGGGTTATGAAGTGCACTGACTCAAAGGGACATACCTTTGGAAAGATTAAATGGATATTAATACCAATATTAAGAACTTCAATTATTATAATGCTTGTCTCCGCATTATTGAATACCGCTTGTACATGTTTATCAGACGGACAGACTGTCGGACGGACCTATTCCAGTACACCCCTGAACATATTTGTTATGCAGGGATACAATAAAGATTGCTTTGTTCCAATAAATTAGTCTAAAATTACATAAACAATGTTCACAGTAAATGTCAAATCCAGTGATTGGTCCACATTTGAGCCATGCTCTGGCAAAAGGGTGCTTAAATGCACAAAATGCATGTCTGTGATGTATTATACTTAGCAAGACATTACATAATTACGGATCAATAAAATCCATTTTGTCAAACAACCAACTGAATAAAGTGGAAGAATTATCCTTTGACAAGCAGAAAATTTGAAAATAGCAAAAAGTTTCGGCCCATGTAAGCCTGCGCGGACTGCGCAGGCTGACATGGGTCGATACTTTTAGCAAATGCATTAAGCCCCATTTTCAGAGCATGGCTAATTTGTATCTACACAATTACACACTATACCTAATTAAAACATAAAACACATGGCTTTTAAAACTTCTATGTACATCCTAGAATAAAAGAGTTGGAATATTGGCCTTATCTTTGAGACTTTCCTCCATCAATACAGTAAAATCTCTATTAATTACAAAGCCAGAGCCACATAAAGAATACTTTATCCCTCTTCCAAACAATCCTGTGGAAGAAGCCATTTGAAAACATTATAGGAAATGAAGAAAATGCTGATAATCAGCATTTCCTACCAACATTTCGTCCATTTCCCATGTTTTCTATTCATTCAGAGACACATTTCATTATTTACAATTATCTGCTGAGAAAGGCTTTGACATTTCTCTCTAGACATTTCTTACTTCAGCAGGATAAGTACAGCCTCAGCCTGATTTAGGCAACTGATTATTTTTTTGCAAGATGCCATAATTCTTCGACTTGTCCAAAATGATAGTTCTTGCAGATGATATATTCAGTGAGGCTCAAATAATAGGATTTGTCTCTAAAAGGGTAGAAAATGTGACAGGAAAGGGAGAAATGATGGTTATCAACAACTCATATCATCTGAGCCATACTTGTCATCTGCAGGTGCTTGCATTGCAAGCAAGCTTGAAATTTTGTTTGCCTGGTGTTTTACACTGCTTCCAAGTTCGTATCATGGTGAAAGCCCACCCATTTGTATCCTCAAATCAATCACGACTAGTCTGGAGATCTGCAGTGCCTTGCCCTTAGACACTCCAACCAAAAACCAGCTGGACAAGGAGAACTAAACCCAGGACCTCTTGATTACAAGTCAATGATCCTTAACACTGAGCCAACTCAGATGTTGTGATCTCTCAATTTAAAATAGCCCTGTCAATTTTCTCTAGCAGAGTCTGTACCTCCCACTGTACTATTAACACACTATTTTATGTCTAAATCCTCATAAACCTTGACTTATAATCAAATCTTCCATATCTTTGTCTTCAATCTTCAAAGTCTGAAACAAAACAAAACAAGATGTCTGTTTGTAAAACAGTCATGCCCCCCTACTGCCACATTGATACAGGAAGTGGCAGAGTTCATAAACCGATATCAAAAGAATTGATTGGGAAATATCGATGTCATCTTTTTGATTTATAGCCCACTTCAATAGTTAAACATGATAATCTGTCAACAGTTCGCATAATTATAGACATTGCATGTGTATACATGCAAGATTGTAAACAGTCGCCGATACACAGACTGGGTTATCGATTTTCTTTTCAGCACGCACGTTCGACTTCCGCTTTTTCCCAGTCGACTTCAATGCTTACTACGTTCCCGATAATACGCGAATAAAATGTTGGAGCCACAAGGTGAGCCACATATGATGATTTTGAGACACTTTAATTTTTTTTGAGCAAATGGCTCAAGTGGGGAACAGCAGCGCGGGCCCTGAATCATCTGGTGGCCACTGTAACCTTGACCTTTCACGGATTAACCTTAAAATCAATAGGGATCATTTACACTCCAAGATGAATATCTGTACAGAATTTGAAGGACCTAGGTCAATTCTGTGTGTAGTTATCATCTGGACAAGGTTTGGTCTATATATATCATTAAGTTGAAGGCCACTGTGACCTTGACCTTTGATGGATTAATCTCAAAATCGATAGGGATTATCTGTACTCCAAGACACATGTCTGTGCCAAATTTGACGAACCTAGGTCAATTCTGTGTCTAGTTATCATCCGGACAAGGTTTGGTCTATATATCAACATGTTGACGGTCACTGTGACCTTGACCATTGACCGACTGACCTCAAAATCAATAGGGATCATCTATACTCCAAGACGCATGTCTGTGCCAAATTTGACGAACCTAGGTCAATTCTGTGTCTAGTTATCATCTGGACAAGGTTTGGTCTATATATCAACATGTTGACGGTCACTGTGATCTTGACCTTTGACCGATTGACCTCAAAATCAATAGGGATCATCTACACTCCGAGATGTATGTCTGTGCCAAATTTGACGAACCTAGGTCAATTCTGTGTCTAGTTATCATCCGGACAAGGTTTGGTCTATATATCAACATGTTGACGGTCACCATGACCTTGACCTTTGACCGATTGATCTCAAAATCAATAGGGATCATCTACACTCCGAGACGCATGTCTGTGCCAAATTTGACGAACCTAGGTCAATTCTGTGTCTAGTTATCATCCGGACAAGGTAAGGTCTACCGACCGACCGACGGACCTACCTACTGACCGACATTAGCAAAGCAATATACCCCCACTTCGTTGAAGGGGGGCATAATCATCTCATCTTTAAACCTCCTGAGGTCAATGTGCATATCATTTTGAAAAACATTTTCTCAACACATGTTAATTAGAAAAAAACATGAACTAACCCTTTACAAAACAGTCCCGTGTTGTCATAACACCATGGGAAACTTTTGAAAAATTAAAGGTTTGCAAAATGGAGAGAAATCTGGTAACCAGCTTACAATGATTTTTATCTGACATTTCTTTTCATTTGACACATTAAAATTGTTGTCTACAAATGCTTTCAATAAGGAAGAGTCTGAAAATTTGTTGTCTGGATAAAATTTAATCATTTCATGTTAGTATTCTATTTTCAAATGATCATAAACCAACTGAAGACAAGGAGCACAGATTTTCTCCATAAAAAACAAAGACAAAACATGTTTTTGTTATTCTTTAGTGAGTAATCTTTGAGAGTGTTTGTTCAAATATGTGCCCTTCCAATACCAAAATAAATTGTAAGTTATAAAAATTTCCTTACCTTTTCATTAGCTAG
The DNA here is from genome assembly GCA_946811185.2 of Hippopus hippopus. Taxonomy (NCBI): domain Eukaryota; kingdom Metazoa; phylum Mollusca; class Bivalvia; order Cardiida; family Cardiidae; genus Hippopus; species Hippopus hippopus. The sequence continues at coordinate 24,787,067 of OX328106.1, read as the reverse complement.
ATGTAACAGACAAACAAAAGCAATAGGAACACTCAGATTTCTGGCTGTTTGGCCTGACACTTTCTCAGGTAGATCATCCAGTAATTGTTGAAATGACAGAGAACCTGGCATCTCTTTAGATGAATCTGACGTTGATGGACCAGGCTGATCTGAAGAATTATTTGTGTTCTGATCGTGTTCCATGTGTTCAGCAGACTAAAAGAAAAGATAATTGAATTTTTATCGAGATAGTTAGAATAACATCTATTCCTGCAAGTGTTTCAACTCTTTACCAAACCATAAAATTCTATACTCATTAAAACTGATAGTGTTTGTAAACCACCAATCAAATGTGACTCAAATGATGAAATTGTCTTTGAAAGGGGAGAAAACATCGTTGGAAAAGGAGAAAATGTTGGTTACTAGCATCTTCTCCCTTTCCCAACATATTTTCAAAAGCTCTCTCTTCAGGGTCATTCAAAGTCAGGATATTATGGTAATGGGTTAATATGGATGTAACAAGTTGTAGTCAAACTTGGCATCAATTGATGGGGCTTCAATACAACTCTTAACTAGCAAAATTCTAGACTCCAACATGTAACAAGCAATTTCGTTGAAATGATATCCCCCGCCGAAAAAGACCTTTTCAAAACCTTACGCGACTGCGTAACTCAAAATTGCTCCCAGTCAGCCATTTTGCATCGAATCAAAAAAAAAAAACAAAAAAAAAAACAAAAAAAAAAAACGGCGGAATAGGTTATTGTACACATGTATAAAGTTTCACAAAATTCCGTCCAATGGTATTGGAGATATTGTCCCGGACACACAGACGGACACCGCTAAAACTATATCCCTCCGCCTTCGGAAGGGGATAAAAAGTATGTGCAGTCGGTGAAAAAGGTTTAGCTACAATGATGGAATTAGTTTTAGGAAGGATAGAAAACATTGTGAGAAATGCAGAAAATGTGTCAGTACTGGTGAGAGAAAGGCAAGAAACACATGCGTAGTTGCACTGACCACTGTGATATGACCTAGGCTGTTAAAATAGCATTAAACTCCAATACAATCAATCCATCAATCATTCAAATCACTCAATCAATCATTTACCCCTTAACGCTAGACTGATAAGAGAAAGAGAACACTGTATATGGAATGTCAACTGGTATTTCTAAAATATCAAAGATTTCTACAGGATGACTGCATATCTTATTGATTGACTGGTCTTGAAATCAATGTGAGTGAATTTGTTTTATAAACACATTCAAGCAGCGAGTTCTCATTAGCCATATGATTGACAAAAACTGCTGCTTCATTACTTTAAGAGCTTATCATTGCCAGTCAAATCTATACACTAACAGGCAAATTAAATCTTTACTCAACAACAAAATTTTAGATTTGTTGGAAGCAGGTGACAACTCAGATATAACTTGCATGATGTGGAAAAGGAGAAAAAGCTGGTTTCACGTATTTTTGCCTTTTCCCACTGTTTTTTAAAACCTTTTGAATGATTGTGAAAACAAAAGATAATCTGGTAAAGGGTTAGAGCATCTTACTTTTGCTGTTTCACAAGGGGCAGACTTCAACAAATTCCACATACAAGACTTCAGTCTTTTTACATCCAGTTTCTTGGCAGTTTTTGCATAATCTATATCGATTTTGGCAACCTATAAAAATGATTCATATTTTCTTTTTAACTATAACTAAAGTCCTCCATAACTTTTTACCAAACAACAGAATTTTGGATTAGTCCAAATTTAAAGCATTTGAAGATGACAAATTAAACATGACTCAAAAACTGGAATTTGCCTTTGGAAGGGTAGAAAACATTGTGGGGAAAGGAGAAAATGCTGGTAACCAGCATTTCATCCTTTTCCCACAATGCTTTCAAAAGCTTTCTCCTTCAGGCTGGAAAACCCTGTATTGTGTGGCAAAAGGTTACAGAAATTCATAGCATATGACTTTAAACATATCCTTGTAAGATATGGGTTCTCAAACTGAACTTTAGTTTAACTCTTTACCATACAATCCCGACTTTTAACGACCCTAAGGAAGAGGCCGAAAACATTGTGGGAAAAGGAGAAAATGCTGGTAACCAGCATTTTCTCCTTTTCCCACAATGTTTACTACCCCATCAACGACAATATCATCATATGAGCTGCAATTATTTTGTCATCTGCAAATGCATTCAATTTGGTCTAATCCAAAATTTTCTCATTTGGTAAAGAGTTAAAGCATACAAAATTTTAGAAAGGGAAGAGAATTGTTCCTTACAAGCAACATTTCTTTTCTCTTTTGTACCTGTATTTTCAAATTCATTGTGTTGCAAGACAAAACAAACATAAAAATCTACTGATAGTGGTGTTTAACAAAAACAGTTACGTCCAAAATTTGTATCTGGAAAAAAGAAAAAAAAAATAGCAAGGTTCATTCTATTTAAGTTAAAAAAACATATGAGCCATACCCTGTGAAACAGGGCCTTAACGCATCTGCAAAAAGTATCCACCCAGTTAAGCCTACCCAGTCCTTGCACACTGAACTGGGTCGAAACATTTTGCTATTAGTCAATTTTCTGCATGTTAAATGACCTTTCTACCTCTTGATTCGGACGGTAGAATAAGAATGAATTTTATGGATCCATAGCTATCTGATGACTTGCTTGATATAGAGCATCACTGATATGCATTAAGCCCCTCTTTGCATGGCTCAAATACTGTTTCAGCAGGAATATATTGAAAATATAAATTTACCTAGTATGCTAAAGATTTACACGAGAGCTCTATTATAAAAGTTTGAATGTATCTAGATTAACCTTACCTTATATGGTTGTGCAAGCAATTTGTCACCTGACAAGGAGGTGACATCAAATGGGTTCTGTGGTTGAGTGAGGGGATCCTGGGATTGTGCAAAAGGGTCCTGAGATGAAGAGTCCTGAGAAACAAAATCTGTCCCTGAGGTAAAGTTACCAAAGTCCATATCTCCACCTTCATCATCATCATCATTCTGTAACAGAATACAAATTCTACAATTTGCCCCTCCTCTTCCATGTCTTGCCAAGGGTTCATGACATTGATTGTCCATGAAAAAGGTTTAGACTCATTATATCAGACATTGCTATTTCAGCATTTTCTCCTCAAGTTAAGACAAACCACAAAATTAATCTCTGGAGTTAAATCTTTGGAAATCTGATGAAACAATACTGTCAAACAGAAAACTGAAAAATGATAGCTGAAGTTCAAAACCGAGTTTCTGGCCAAATACACAAGCAGTGAGACATACTGCACTCTAACCCAAAACCTTGCACAAATTTACTCCAGACTTCTTTGAAAACATCCTTGTAAAATAGGGATGATTGGTATGATTCCTGTTTATACATGAGCACACTGTAAAACCCTGACAAAACAAGAGCGGCAAATTGTCACAAGATATGCCCGTCCCACCGCCAGTTGTCGAGGGGGTATAATAATCGTAAAGGGCAGGTAATGCAACAAACATGTTTACCAAGTCTCAAGTCAATTTGACTTGAGGTGACAAAGTTCCGTTCCGGACAAGCAAGAAATACTGTAAAAATGAGGATCAAAGTGGAATTATTCAAAATCCGCGCTAGGTAGAGTTATTGTTCTTGCGCAGTGTACTCTGTAATATTATGCAACAAACATGCATACCAAGTTTGAAGTCGTTCTGACTTGAGATGACAAAGTTATATTCCAGACAAGCACTAAATGCTGTAAAAATGACGATCAAAGGGAAATAACTCAAAGACAGCACGAGGTAGAGTTACAATTCTTGTGCACTGCACTTCCAAATATTGCAACAAATAAGCATACCATATTTCAAGTCATTCCTACTTAAGATGACGAAGTTTTGCTCCAAATAAGCAAGAAATGCTATAATAATGAAGATCAAAGGGGGAATAACTCAAAATTCGTGCTAGGAAGAGTTATGGTTCTTGTGCACTGCACTCCATAATTTTTCAACAATCATGCATACCAAATTTGAAGATGTTCAGACTAGAGATGACAAAGTTATATTCTGGACAAGCAGAAAATGCTGTAAAAATGAAGATCCGATCAAAGGGAAATAACTCAAAGACAGCAGGAGGTAGAGTTATGGTTCTTTCACACTGCACTCCGTATTATTACAACAAACACAAACGCCAAGTTTCAAGTCAATCGGACTGGAGATGACAAAGTAATGCTCCGGACAAAGAACTGGACGCCGCCCGCCCGCCCGGACGCCATGGGTGATACCATAATATGTCCCATCTTCAACGGGCGTATAAAAAGCACATATTGAAAAATTGTTTTCATATGGGATCTGCTGCAAGTATGTAAAAGGATGTTACAAAGTGGTAGTATGTTAAAATGGGATATAAAGGAGTACTAATGAGCATTACTTATTGATTTCATGTCAAAGGTAAACCTTTGTAACAAACATTGATGGATCAACCATGATACCTGTCCTTTGTCTTTTGGCCAGCGTTTAGGGTTATCACAAAAATCCTGTTAACCTTGCAGAATATATGGATCCGTGGAAATCGATATTTGACCAATCAGGTAATCGCATTTATTTTACCCAATATGCAGCCTTGTTGTCTGCTATTTCGGCTCCCAAATGAACGAGTGTTAACGTTGGAGGGGTGCAGTAGTATTTATTTATTTTGTGTTTTAAACGTTTGAATTTAAGAAAAAATTTAAAATATGTGCTTTGCGAACGTATACTGCTGACGTGAGATCATGCAGAGGCTTAGACAAGTTTGAATTATGATAATGACTGAAAATGGAACATATGTAAAGAGGTCTGATCAGCGCTACATTACACAATGGATTAAATAATGCTATAGTTTTTTTTTTCCTCTGAAAGAGACAAAAATTTTCAAAATGGAAAACAAAGGTAAAAATAGATCTATATGAAATACCAATAAAAAGAAAGTACGTCCACTTGAATATGTAACCTTGTTCAATAACCTATGCACATTCAAAAAGTGGCACTTGTCATCAATGTTTCAGTTTGACGTTAATCTTAACCCTTGGTGCATGAAGAATATGCTGAATGTGTAGATATAAATCAGATTGCAAATAACATGCAGTTTAATCTTGGACTAAAAGTATCTGCTATTTACAATAAGCATATTTACATGTATTCCTCACTACATAATCCTCACTTAAAGTAGAATTGAATTATGAAAAAGTCAAACTTCTGTTCTGTTCAGCTCGAAAGGCAACTTATGTTCATCAAATAAACTTTTGACTTAGTCATATTAAAGTGGATTAGCACATCTGCCATTTCAAAGGGTGTGTCAGTAAACTGTTAATTGATAGGAATTGTGTTTGATTGCAAACCAATTTGCCACTAATCAACTTGACCACCGTTGTCTTCAGTATATCATAAGATAAAACAAACTACCGTAATGATATTAACAAGTTTGTAATTGACTGACAGCACACTTGACGCATTCTGAAATCATCCCACAACCCTTTTCCCCTTAACTTGAAATTTTTCATAAACTTACGCCTCTCTGTTGAATCAAACTATCTATAAATTTTTCAAAATGCTTGTAATTCAGGGTTATTTAATTGGGTTTGATGTTGAGATGACTTTACTAGTCTTACGAAAACAATAAGTATCTTTAATTCTATTATTCTGTGGCACAACGGAGTATTGTTGATGTGTTTTATTCTTTCTCGTTGAAGTTCAAAAACTTTGCTAAAACAAGTAGATCTATTACATTGTCCATAGCCCCCGTAATTCGCCCTTTTTGTACCTATCCTTGAGTAAATTAGTTAAGCATCTTTTAGTTACTTACCGAGAATTCATCATCGGCAGAAACATATGATAGTAATATTTTTATCCAAAATTTTATTGAGAGAAACAGTCATGACAGCACGATTTAAGTAGCCTATCTGCTATACTGTAATGTATTTACTGTGATTGTTTGGGAGCCCTTGGCAACAGTAACCAAGGAAATCGGTTTATCTTATCACCACGGATCCATGTATTAGAAGACAATTTCAAAATAAGTATAGGAAATGCACTCAAGCTCAATCCTCAGATACAGTTTTGATAGGACAATCTGTGTGAATTACAACTGTTACAACTGAGAAAAACAATGTAATTAACTTACATCATCTGGATTAGGGCAATAGTTTTCCCTGTCATTGATATTTTCATAGTCATAATTATCTATAGCATCTTCCACATCAGCACTCATTTGTTGTCTTCTTATCTGAAAATGAATTAAGATTAAGCCTATTGTCTTAAAACTTCATTGTTTGATTGATTGTATTCAAGTTTTATGCCATTTTAACAGCTAAGGTCATATCACAGCTGTCAGTGCACCTACGCATGTGTTTCCCGAGTCAGATATGTTAACCACTGAGCTCCAAGGCCGTGTCAACTTAAAACTTTACCAGACAAAAAATTTTAGGCCCTTCCAAACTGAGAGCATCTGCAGATGATTAATTCTGAATAAGCGTTAAGGAGCTGGAGCTCTCTGAGAGGGTAGAAATTGTGGGATAAGGAAAAATTTTTAGTTACAAGTAATGTCCCTTATGTTTCCTTGAAACATCCACAAAGGTTAAACATAGAGTTGTTTGATAAAGGGTACCACAACACATCAGATTCACACAGATATTTCACTGTTAAAAATCGAATTTGGAAAGTAGCAACGTCTGCTACTTAGCCCTTCAAAAAACATTCCCCTGTATAAAGACCTCAAAGAAAAAGGCTTTTAAAAACATTGTGCAAAAAGAAGAAAAGGCTGGTAACAAGAGTTTTCTCATATTCCTACAACACTTTGTCCTCATTAAATGACAAATTAAACATCATACAACAAATCTCATCAGATGAGACAATTTGGACATGTCTCAAATTTTGTCATCTAGTAAATTGTATAATATATATTATACATTATAAACCTTCAACATTGATGCAAGCAAATTGTAAAAAAGGTTAGCTTAACTTTGATTTTGTATTGTTTCTCATTTACTACAGTTACTAAAATGATGATGGTATCAACAGGTCTTCAACTCTTTACGACAAAATGTAATTTAGACTTGTCCAAACTGACATGTTCCTCAAATTATGGAGTTTGTCTTTCAATTAGAAAACATCGTTCAACAAGAAGGCCATGATGGCCCTGTATCGCTCCACTGGCAATAACTAAAAACACTACAAGCTAAACATTCTACAATACTTAGCCAGTTGGTTTCGAACTAGAAGACATAGAATTTTTTTTCTACAAAATCCTACGAGAAAGTTATGACCCCAGGGCAAAGCCATTTTTGACCACAGAGCTATAATTACTAGAATCCTGGTGGAGGTCCACAAGAGAAAGCCCCATACCAAATAATAAAGGTCTACAATGTGTGGTTATAAACAAGAAGGTTTTCAAAGTTTCCTCAATAAAAGGCCCTGTAAAACATGAGACCCCTAAGACAGGGCTAAATTTAGTAGCCCTAGGTCCTATGGTTAGTAACAAGAAGATTTATAAAGTTTTCACTATATAAGCCCATGTAAAATTTGTGACCCCTGGGGTGGGGCCAAACTTGACCCCTTGGCTATAATTTGGGCACTCTTGGTAGACGCCCACTAGATAACGCTACAAGCAAAATTTGGTAGCACTGGGCCTTATGGCTAGGTACGAGAAGGTTTTTAAAGTTTTCCCTATATAAGCCCATTTAAAACTTGTGACCCCCGGGGTGGGGCCAAATTTGACCCCAGGGCTATAATTTGGGCACTCTTGGTAGACGCCCACTAGATAACGCTACAAGCAAAATTTGGTAGCACTGGGCCTTATGACTCGGTACGAGAAGATTTTTAAAGTTTTCCCTATATAAGCCCATGTAAAACTTGTGACCCCCCCGGGGCGGGGCCAAATATGACCCCAGGGCTACAATTTGAAGAAACTTGGTAGAGGTCCACTAGATAAAGCTACATACCAAATTTGATAGCCCTGGGCCTTATGGTTTCAGACAAGAAGATTTTCAAAGATTTTCAATATTTTTTAGTTTTGTTGCCATGGCAACCAGAATTTTTGAAGGAATCAAATTCTTTCACAAAATTCTGAAGAGGAGCATAGCAGGATCATTTCTGTAAAGTTTCATCAAAATTGGATGGGTAGTTTCAGGGAAGAAGATGTTTGAAATAAAAGTTAACGCACGGACGGACGGACACACGCACGCACGATGGACACTGGGCCATGACATAAGCCCACTGGCCTTGGGCCAGTGGAACTAAAAATGAGAAAATGCTAGATACCAGCATTTTCTCTTTTTAGAACGATGTTTTCAATACCCTTCTTTTTTGGGGTATTTAAATCATTGGACTGTTTAGTAAGGGGTTCACTAAAAGTCCTCTTAACTAAGAATAAAGTAAAAGCACTGCAGGTGGGTGCCAACACTAGGTTGCATAATTCAGAAAATGTCAAACTCTTTAAACAAAGAGCTTAAAAGAGCTCCAAATGAGAATTTGATATGCTGATTTCTTGTTTGTCTGATAATATTGTGAATATCATCAATGCTAAATATACACTTCCTGCTACTATCTTACCATGCGTTTCTTGAGCAGAAATAGCCTAAAGAGTTTATCAGCATCATAATGATGGTCCTTGGGTAGTGTAGTCTGGTCTTTGCTGTATTTACTTAATGTAGCTTTTGTCAATGTTGTTCCTTTGGACAATTTCAGACTGCTTTCAAAGTCAATATTTTCATCAAAGTCTATCCTGAATAATGTCTTTTTCTGCTTGTTCTTTTGAGTTTTATTCACTATTGATGATTTCCAAGAATCTGTAAAACCAACAATTAATCATAAATCAAACCATACAATCAGGTGTCTCAAGGCCCCAAAGAAAGAAGGCTTTTGAAAACATTGTGCGAAAAGAAGAATATACTGCTAACCAGATGCAGACAACTTTTGGAACATCCTTGAGAGAAATGGATTAACCCTTTACCAAACAATTCCACATTTTAACCCATTCCTCCTATCCACCATCCAAAAGTTTGGAAGCCATACAGGACTGCCTTCTAATAGTCATAGTCTAATGGGATTTGTTTTAATTAATGGGATTTGTTTTAACTCATGTTTCATATTAACAGGGTTCCAGTGTGATTTTCCTTACCTATAATTTTATTTCTAGAATAAAATTAGGTAAGAAAAAAGCTCTTGTTAAAACTTCCAAATTTGATCGAGAGTAAAAGCAGCATTAGGTTTGGAATGAGTAAGTAATAAAATGCTCTATTTCCTTGCCCATTGAAATATCGATTTCCTCAAATCCCTCAATTATGTAAAGTCAGTCTAAAAGTTTATAACAAACACTAAAAGGATGAAAATAGAGCTTTACCTTTAATTAAACTACCAGCTTTCCAGTGACTTGGTCCTGCCCAAATTCTGATAAGAGCTTTATTAAAGTAGGAGTAATCCGAAGGTTCTGTTGCCAACACCTGCATCAATGAGCCTGTAGTTCCATGTCTGTTAAGATTCAAAAGAATAATTAGTTAACACTATTTGCAGCGTATAATCTGGAATTAATTACTTATTTGGACAGTGTAGATCAAGATCAGACAACACAAAATGAGCTTAATTCTTCAGGGTCCTTAAAACATGAGATTGTCGGTACCTTTGTTGGTAACTAAATGCATTTGAGCTAATACTCTAGCTAGCTGATGTTGCATATATTATGGCCACTTGTTTCTATGGTAGCTGTTGGTGATAAGAAACTTGCGACAGCTAAATTTTTGTACTTCAAAAATTTATTAAGGGTCTTGCTTGGCTCAGAGGTGAACATGTAGATTTTGCAAGTTCAATATCACTGGTTTTGCTTGACATTTTGTGGCAGTGTCCTTTATCAAGATACCTCAGAGGTCTTAGCTTGAAATGGTAACACCCAGGACACACATGAATATTTGAGCTGTCTCCATGATATGCCTAAAATAATGTTGAAAACACTATTCAATGAAAAGTTTGCCCCTTGTGTATCAGGTGCTATACTGAGACATCCTACATAGCCATATATGGCTTGCAACATGCAAAAAGGGACATTCAGACCTTTGCGTAAAGTGTCGTCTCGGATCAGCCTGTGCAGACTAATCCGAGACGACACTTTACGACTATATTAGATTTTGTGCTACAGTAGACTTGCGCAAAACAGAAAATAGCATAAAAACGGAGTGTCGTTTCGGATTAGCCTGCGTGGACTGCACAGACTGATGTCCAACTGTCCCTTTTCGTGTGTTGCAGGCCATATCACACTCCAGGCCATCATGACACCAGTGCAAAACAAGGGTTTACCAGATGACAAAGACAACATGGTTGTAACTTCCTCTGTAACTGCCAAAGATAAACGTGGTCTTGACAAAAGGGGTTGACTGTACTTACGTCATGTCATTTAAAACAGATTTGATCAACTGAGCAGCTTTACCATCTCCTATACAGTTATCCCTTCCCATATCTAAATTAGTGTCAGCTTCATCTGAAACATTAAAAGATTTCTTTTTATATTTATTCTAACTCTAAATTCATTACCATTTAAAACAAAACTTAAAGCTGACCATTTTGAGTGCATAATGACAAAATTTTAGATTTGACCAAATTCAGAGCCCACATTGAGACTACAAATCAAATATAGCACAACTAATGTACATTGCCCATTATCAGTATAGAAAACATTGTTGGAAATAGAGAAAATGATAGTTATCAGCATTTTCTCCTTTTCCAATCATGTTTTCATGTTTTCAAAAGCTTTCTTTCTCAGGTTTGTTAAAACTTGGAATTGTGTGGTACAGGTAAATTCATTACAATAAGCGTCAAGTGACTCTCATATGTGAAAGCCAGGGAACATCCTAAAGAAGTAAGGTCTGTTATATGAATAGTCATATGAAAACTTAGTAACAAAAGGAGAAATTGCTTGTTTAGATCAAGTTCTCCAAGATCAACAATTTTTTCTGACAGGTAAGACAAGTCATGTGTAAAAGGTAATGAATTTACATACTACAGACAAGGTCATTCTGAAATTGTGGACAATGTGTATTAGCATTAGACAGCATGAAATATGCAAAGTTCACCTTGGACCTACAACAGTTTGTTCCTTTGTCAAGGACACTATTAAATATTAAAGAAAGATATTAAATCTTTTAGATTTTCAGCACGTGAGAAATGCCCAACTATTGGAAGTTCAATGAACAAAAAACAAAGAGAAAAGGAGAAAATGATAGCTAGACTATTCTCCTTTTCCAACAATATTTTCAAAAGCCTTCTCTGTATATGATTGCTTTTTGGTAACAGCATAAAAAAACAAACATAACAAATGAGCAATGATGACATTGCAGTCATTCTTTCTTTCACAATTCAAGAAAAAAGCTTTACAAACCTTCAACATCTAAATTTTCAGTAAAACTACCATCACCACCTCCCATGATTGACATTTCATCAGCATGATCATCATCAGGGATGGGTTCTGGTTCAGCTTCCATATCGAACCTATGTTCTATCTGAGAATTTGATAAGGATGGCATTGAACTCTGAAAATGAGATGAAATAAGCTGTTTGTATGGTTTTCAAATTTTTTCTTTTAAACATTTGTTAGTAATGTCACTGGAACACATACAACAATTGGTACATTCTGAAAGTTTCCTTTCCAGTATTACACACAACATTATTTCCACCTGGAGAGTAAATTTTCAATCTTGCTGAGGGTTGGTTGACAGAGGCAAGGTCAAACTTCAAATTTTGAGTAAATGCTATACATTAGTGAATTGCTTCATACAGCAAGTCTTTCAGTACAAATCCATGTAATTAGAAAAATGCAATTGGAAAAGTGTTGAATTTACACCTTTACCTAAAAACCCTTTGTTTTAAAGCTTTACAAATTATGGTGGGAAAAGGGGAAAATGCTGGTAGCTAGCTCTTTCTCCTTTCTCCACCATGTTTTTTACTCTTTTTAAAGTCAAATTAACTCATATGACCTTATTTTCATTTATTAATTGCAAATGCACTTGAGATGGATAGCCTGAATTTTTCTCCTTTGGTAGAGTGTTAATCACAAATTCATAAAAAAGGAACATATGACTGGGACTGTGTCAAAGTTGGGCCTAACTCTTTACCTGAGGACAAAATTTCGACTGGTGCAAATTGAAAGCATTTGCTAGTGACAACTTAAATGTTGCACAAATTATGGAATTTGTCTTTGAAAGGGTAAAAAACATGTCGGGAAAAGGAGAAATGCTGGTTACCACAATTTTCTCCTTTTCCCAACATGTTTTAAAATGTCTTTTTCCTTGGGGTTGTTAAAACTCCAGATTGCACGGTCAAAAGTTAATCAATAATCTTTTTTTATTTGAAGATATTAAAAACTACATGTATTTACAACATTATTTCAGTTATATCAGGGCAACCTTTGCACTGACCCATCAGCTCCTGGAGTTTCTTTTTAGTGTAATTTGAGAAACACTGTTTCAGACTCCAAGTCACTGGCTGCTTTCCAACATAAGAATCATGAAAAAAAAACAAAAAAACTTCTCTACCCCTGTAACACTAGCCCTGTACATAACTGACTGTCCTACTTGGCTCAGCCATAGTGATCTTACAGCACAGTACATGTGGTATTTGAAGCCACTATAAATTGTAGAATGTGAAAGTTGAATGCCACATGAGTCATGCTCAATGAAAAGGGGGTCCGATGCATCTTCAAAAAGTTTCAATTAATGTCAGCCTGCACAGTCAGTGCAGGCTAACATAGTTCAAATATTTTAGCTATGGGTAAATTTTCTGAATGTCAAATGACCAGTCTATCTCATAATTCAGTGGGTGGTTAGACAAAATGGTTTTTATGAATCCATGATTATATGATGACTTGCATGGTATAATGCATCGTGCAAATGCATTAATTCCCTTTTGCCAGAACTCTGGTCATACAGTTGATAACAGCTATGTGTCAACCCTACCTCAAATTAGTGATGGTAAGTGTTGAATGATGTGTTTTTTTAACCCTTTCAACATCATGTCAGTAATATCAAGTGATAGCCCAGCTCACTTATTCAAATTATATTTTCCCTTGGTTTCACAAGTAGTTAGCTGGGGATCTGAAGAGACCTGCCAAAGGTCACTCTCAGGAAAAACGTAATGATAATAATTAGAGACAAAAACATACAAACCTGATCTGATGAATCCCAGTTTGAAAATCTAAAGGTGGAAAATGATGGGCAAACCAGTAAGTTTTTGTTTTCATCTCTGAATAAATCTGAAATAATAATAATTATCATCACACTCAAGTGTCATTGAGCTCAACTCAAAAAAGAGAAGAGTGGACAAATGAAAGACAGCCTTTTCTTTTTCAATACAAAAAGGGCCATAACCCTGGAAGCATTCACTATAAAGATAAATTCTAATACCAATGGGAACCATGGACAAGTTCTATGGGGACAGCTCAAACCAGAGCCGTTCATTTCAGTAGTAAGTTTTGACAATATTTTAGTTTTCAACAGTATTGCAGATTTACTGATGGGAAGGTACACTTATGATCTGCAACCTACCAGTTTTGGAGCTTGTATTAGAAGCTTCAGCAGGACCTACACTTAGGGCGAATTGAAATTTTAACTACAAGGCTATAAGAATTCAATTTTACTAATTAGTCCATATACATTTTTCAGTCTATATTTCTTAGATGAAACTGATTGAAATGCAAGGAGAGGGATACATACATATGAGCAGCGCTCTGGAAAAGGGGTTTAATGCATCTTTGTAATGCTTTAAACCAAATCGATACATAAGATAGACACATTTTTCCAAAAAAAAAAAAAAAAAAAAAAAAAAAAGAGCCACAGTGAATCATGAGGTATATCGGTCCTTTGACAGGGCATAAATTTACTCATGGCAAAATGTTTCAAGCCAGGTCAGCCTGTGTTGACTGCCAGGGATGACATGGGTAGATTGGATGACATAAGTCAATAGTTTTCGTAGATGCATTAAATCACCTTTCACAGAGCATAACTTACATGTATATATAAAAACAATGAACTACAAAAAAACTTACCTTTAAAATCTGTTACATCTACATTGCTTTTCCTCTCTTCTATTCGTGAAGTGTTAAGATCCCCAGTGGGTGCTATAAGTGTACTGGAGTCCAATACTAATTGTTGTGTATTGTCAAATGTCCGTAAATTATTCAGTAACAAACCACTACTGCCCCCTTCATCAAATGCTGCAGACATCACTTTGAACAAAGGATCAACCTGTTTGTGTAAATTATCTTGATTTATTCTTAGAAGTTTGAGCAGTTATACATCACCTTACTCTTTCCTAGTACAGAAAAATTAAAATGCTTTTGCAGTCAACAAATCAAATGACACTCACATAAAAATTGTATTTGAATACGAAAGGGTAGAAAAATCGTTGGAATAGGAAAAAATCCTGGTTCCATTTTCCAAAAGCTTTCTGCTTTCCAAAATCACTGCATTGATTGGTTAGGGTTGTTTTTGCTGACAGAGAGTAATAGAGAGGGTTGAGGGTTGGACAAGAATATTTTTTTTCTTCTGAAGCTATAAAAGCTATACTTGTTTATATATTTAAGATGCATGCAAAACTCTCTTTCTAAACAGTACTAAGGTATGATTTTCATTTTTTAAAAGGGGGAAAAAAATCACTAATTTAACAAAGACAGGCAGACATAATATGAAAATAGCAAAGTGAATACTGAAACAGCTTGCAGCCTAAGCAAGACCATTTTAATGAGGATACAAATACATGCCTACTTTAACTCATAGGTACCTGAGACTTTCTAACTGACAGTCATTTAATAAGCTTCCAAATCTCCAGATTTCATCAAAAAGATAAGGGGGAACATAAAAAAGAAATAATAAAAAAAATTACCTCAAATTCCAAATCGAACTTGTTGACATTCAAATTCTTTAAATTTGTTTCAACGGTTTTACTTTTCTTAGTCTGAAACAGATATAAAAGCATTGCATGGATAACCTATTATGCTAAAAAATATATGAGCCATGCTTTGTGAAAACGGGGCTTCATGCATCTGCATAAAGAATCAACTCAGGTCAGCCTGTGCAGTCCATGCAGGCTGAAAACTTTTTTGCTATTGGTCAATCTTCTGCATGTCCAAGGACCAGTTTACATCATGATTCTGTTGGTGGTTAGACAAAATCAATTTTATGGATCCATGATCATAAGATGACTTGCTCTGTATCATGCATCATGAAGATGCATCAAGACCCCTCTTGCCAGAGTGTGGCTTGCATATAACTAACTATAAAACCGTGCTAATCAAGAATCCTATATTTTTCTGATAGATATATCAATTGATCTTAAATCTAGATCGGTGGGCTTATATTTATTTGGTAAACATTGCCAACTTATACAACCTTAAACGTAGAGTGTTAGTTGAATTGTCCTTATGAAATTCTAACGAAACAGCATCCATCCATTTTTGAGAACACTACGCTAATATGTTGCTTTTTCATATCCACAAATGCACCCATTTTTGCCCTCCTCTTGTTTTAAGTCTTAATAACTCCATAAAAATTACACTCTCCATACTGAAAGCATTTGCAGATGACATATAATTGTGGCTCAAAAAAAAATTGTCCTTGAAACCATAGAAAACACCGTGGGGAACATGACTGAGTTAATGGCATTTTACACCACTTTCAACATTATTTCAGTCATATCACTGCAACAGCTCACAAATTCATGGGATACCCTGGATTTCAAAAGACCTAAGCTAAGGTTCTGAAGTGTATTGCCCCAAAGGACAATCCAACAAAAGAAACCTAGTGCTGCCAGAGTAGCTCGACCCAGGACCTAAAAGTTACAAGTCCTACACTTTATCACTGCACCACATGTGAATCCCCCTCCCCCTCAAGTTTTCAAAAGTCTTATTCACTAGAATAATAAGAAACTGGATCATTAGAACAAAGGCCAACAATATTTGCATCATCATAATTAATTAATACCTTTTTCTTCTTTTTCTGTTTGTCTGCATTTTCCGCTGTATCATCCTCCTGTACCTCCATCGCTTCCTCATTCTCCTCTGTAAACAGTACAAAAAAATAACTCTATGTTCAACCCATTTCTCTACACAGGCTAATTCTAGCCTGATTAAAAATATGCTCATAACACAAAATAAAGACAATTGACTGACAGGAACAACTTTGTTAATGTGAAGTTTATAAAAGCCTTTCTTGTAAAAACTCAGGATTGTGAAGTAAAGAGTAAAGATGTATTCACAAAAATACTGAAAAGCACATTGCCAAATTAAAACCCAACTTGCCAATAAAACTAATAACGCTGTCAACACATTGTCAACATAGAAAGTATTTACTTTAAGATTTGGACTATTGGTCAGGTCCAAAGATAATTTATTTGTCAATCAACATATATTTTAGCTGCATGTGGCTCATAATATACTGTATACCTAGCACAACTCTTACAATTCTAAACCCTTAAAAGGCCCAAATAAACCCAATGAACATTTTGGAAATAATAATTAAGAAATAAAACCCAAATAACTGATTTTTTTTTGGTTGCTTTTCTCTAAAGCATTTCAGCAAAGCCGAAAATGTAGATCAAAGATTAGACTGCCTGTTTTGTGAAGTCTCATCTTGATCTACACTGGCTGCAAAGGCAACTATCATATGAAAGGCATTTTAAGGCTTAAGAAAGTGTGTTGCATATCTCTATACATGATAAAAAAAATTCATTAGATTTGTTCAAATTGAAAAAATCAGCAAGTCACAATTCAAATTACACTCATATGGTAGGATATCTTTGAAAAAACAGAATTATTGGTTACAAAGTCAGCCTTTACCTCTTTTCTAACAATGTCTTCCAAAGCTGTCTTTCTTGGTTGGTACAAACACAAGATTGTTTAGTAAAGAGTTAAATTCAATGGATGAAAAATGAATTAAATAAACCTGTGGTTTTGGGTTTATCTGAGCTCCTTCCAAGCCCTGTCAATACTTTGTAGGTTTCTGCATGTATGGCATCAACACGTCCTGCATAAATCTTGGCACTGGCATCAAGGGTAGTGCTAGCAACCTGATTGAAGCAAAATTAAATGTTTAGTAAGTTCTCACATGTTTCTCAAAATCTTTTCTCTACTAAGCATTTAACTCTGAGTCATATGCCAAAACCCTAGACTTGTCCATACAGAGAGCATTTGGAGACAGTAGAAAACCCTTAGTGCAGATAATGAGACTTGTATTTGACACAGTCTTTGGACAAGGAGATAATGTTGATTACCACCATTATCTTCTTTTCCTTTCTTGTTTTCAAAAACCATCTTTCTCAGGGTCATAAAACATAGGATAATTTGTTACACAATTTTTGACAGAGCTTTATTTATGATGGATCAGTGTAAGTACATACCTGTCATTTGACCAAGAATTCCATGATCACTCCAGCATCATATATGCAGTGTTTAGGCCAGGTTGTGCCACTGCCAGATTGATGTGAAATTTTATTAACAATTTCTTCTTTTGCTACATTTTTTTCACACAGTACCTTAAGGCAAGACAAAAAGCGAACACTCCAGTCCAAAGTAATTTTTAAGGCATTAGTATCAAACAGCCTGTGTTTAAATATCTTAACCTTTTACAACACAATCCCATGTCATTACAACCTTTAAGATGGCTTTACTAATTACTCTGCTAATAACTCTCTAATAATCTCTAAAAAATTACATCTCACCTGAAAATTCTCCAATTCTTTTTTCTTCAACAGCTCTGACATGTAGTCTATCAGATGCAATCCAAATGCATTTTTAGCATTTATTTTCTAAAAAAAACAAACACGTAAACATAATAAAGCTTGACTATTGCAACAAAACGTTTGTGAATAACAGCTGATAAACCTGACATCATCTTTAGGTCAATACCATTACCATACATACATGATTTTTCTAAACCTTTGCAGCTGAAGGATAGGGAAAGTATTTCGGAAGCAGTTGTGTGATGACAAGGCATTGCCCCCTTTCCAATGATTACCAAACTACTAAAAAATCCTTAATGATATTCAAAATTTGCCCCTGCAGTAAGATTAAAAGTAATGTGTTATGATGCCATAAAATCTATAATCAAAGGAAATCATCATGTGCATTGTGTGGCTGCCTTTTACTGATTTTTGCCTTTATTGATTTGTAAATAATACTGTAAAACTTATTTAATTTTCACAAATTAGTTTGGAGTCAAACACCATTTATAACAATATTTTGGTAATGTAACATGTCTATACAACCCTGCTGTCTTTTTATCCTAGTGCAGCTTTCAAAGACTTATTGCAATCAAATTGCTATCAAGAAACTTCAAGATTCAGCTACAGAAGAAATTTTCTGTTTTTTGGA
Source organism: Hippopus hippopus (assembly GCA_946811185.2). Taxonomy (NCBI): domain Eukaryota; kingdom Metazoa; phylum Mollusca; class Bivalvia; order Cardiida; family Cardiidae; genus Hippopus; species Hippopus hippopus. Next base: position 24,768,745 of record OX328106.1, on the reverse strand, counting down.
TAAATATATACTCACATTTTCTGCAGAAAGTTTAATACAGTTAGTATAGTGTTCTGTAAGCTGCACTGCTGTAAGTCCATTCAAAGGTAGAGATTGTCGTCTAAAAATATTAAGTACATATATACATTTGATATAAATTATAGTAACACCCTATAACAACTAGTAGATACCACATTACAACTTTTTAAACTCATCCATATTGAAAAGGGTTGCCAGGACAAAAAAAAAAAAAAAAAAAAAAAACATTGTGGAAAGAGAAAATACTCTAACCATTTTTCCATTTCCTTCCATGTTTTTCATGTCTTTTACCAATAGCTCAAGTTCATCAAATTATGGTTTCTTTCGTAAAAGGGTTAAAAAAATAGGGCAGATATGGGATTATTCAGAAATTGGAAAAAGCAGCAAGCCACTTAATTTAAAAACATTTCATTGTTCACATCCTGCAATAAATTACAGCAAACAACTTTGAAAACATCTTTGAAAAAACATGGATGATCTAACCTGATTAAAGTTTGATGCATAAAAACATTTGAAAACGTTGCCCATAACTGAGAAATTAAACATTTCAGGCCACAATTCAGTGCTAGACATTAATCAGCATGGCAGGTGTCCTGTAGCCATTATTTTGGGAAATTTGAGACACCTCACTCATTATAATGCTAAACTCAAATCCCTTCTAAAATTTGGTGTCCAAGAAAATGGAAGGATACTGTTCATGTAGAAAAAGCTGCAAGATAATGATTTATTTTTCCTTTTGCCGAAACATTCTCAAAAGTGGTCTGCTGCAAGTCAAACATGTTGCTGCATTTAATATTGCTACGACATCAAAGACAAATCGCACAATTTGACTCTTTACCAAACAACTGAATTTTTACTCATGCAGATTGTAAGCGTTTACATCAAATGTGACAAATCAAGAGATTGTCTTTGGATGGGTAGAAAATATTGTGAAAAAAAAAAAAAAAAAAAAAGGAAATGCAGGTAACCAGAATTTTCTCCTATTAGAACAATGTTTTCAAAAGCTCTCCGCTTATGAGTTGTTTAAAGTTGGCATCGTGTGGTAAAATAATTGACCAGTAGACAAGCGAGTCGACGCTCCGCCCCTATCGCGTGACCTCGCCCTTTAGACATTATTTCGTAAGCAACATAGTGGACACACTATATATATGTACATCACCATATACATTTTCTGCCATATAAAACCACATTTTGACCAAAAAATCGGTTTAAAAAAAGTAAAATCGAATACAAATATTTTACAAATGTATTATATTACCATTTGAAAACCAGAAGTGGTTTTAGATTAATAGAAGTAACGGGTATCAGAAATTAAACCCATAGAGCATGAAGCACATTTTTTAGGTGCTATTGCAGACAACGCCGATAACGTTTAGACTAGTCATTGTAGATTTAATGATAAAATGATAAAATGGCCTTAAGTTACCAGTTTTAGGGTTTTTCCCAGCCTGAAAATGTTTTTCATTTCATTTAATTAGCCCTCTGGGGGTTAATACATGTTATGTACATTTCTCTTTTTCGTATGAAAGCTATGTTAACTTCAAATATCTTTTTAGGTCCAAATGTTACCTACTGATTGACCGATTGTTTCTACTCGAATGATTTATTTGTTTTGCTGTTTCTGTTTAAATATTCTTCATGATCAGTGGTCTACTTTACTCTTGCTCTTCGATTTTCATAATACCTGCACACATAGGGTTCAAAGTGTGAAAGTATAAGAATGCAAGTATAGCGCATGATCAAGTAACTAAATACCTGGATAAATGTGTGTGAATTGTCAAAAGGGTTAATCACAGTCCATATTTCATGCGGAGAAATACTTAATGACAATCTTCGAATTTTAATATCAAGGTGTGAAATATGGGCCAACTTATTATCATGTTTAATAAATAAACCCAAGTACGTGCTACATCTGTGATTTTGATAATTTCTAGTTGATTTGATATTGACTTCTTTTAGTGGTATGAACCAGATCCTTTTACTTCATCATTTTAAACCACCGATACACAGGTTGAGACCAGCCAACGTCGCGTAAATATGGTGTGTGACATGTACAACGTGGGAAATGGCGAGAAACTAACACAGCCAATGACATTATTTATACCAGGGAAAAGGCATAATTTGTATGCAATGACATTCACAGAAGTATAGCATGAATATGAATTTGTTTTAATAAATACAATCAAAAGCTTAAAAGCTCAAAATTTGATTCAATACGAATCTTTGTGATCTGATGATTCTATGAAATAGTTATAATCTCCAGTCCTAATTTTCTCTAATTTTCGCTTTAATTTTACTCTTCTTCCAATTTTTAAAGTGTTCGTAGTAGTTAATATACAATGTCACTGTTGCAGAAACCTCATCATTGTCATCACTAGATGTATTTTATCTCTCAAAAAAGAAAAGATCGCCAATATATTCTATAGGGAAAGTTAAAGAAATGCGGTTTGTTTGTCTAAGAAAAACGCCCCGATGTAGGTATAGAAAAAGGTGCGCGCGGATTATCGATTTTGATTGGATAATATGTAATTTATCAGCTATCAATTTATAGTAGTAGGCGGAGTTATCTACTGGTCAATTATGTTAACCTACAGTTTGACTGTTGTCTGCAATGCTATCAATTAGGATAATTCTGAAATTTACCAGTTGGACGACCTAAAGGCTCAATAGCTGCCAAAAGTAAACAATGCATGTGTTAAAATGCATTTGAACTTAAATCATACCATTTAAACAAGAGGGCCATGATGGCCCTGAAGTCGCTCACCTGAGCCTTTTGACCAAACATGTTCCAATTTAAATCTCTTTCAAAAGTGTACACAAGATTTTTCTAAGATTTGACCTTGTGACCTAGTTTTCGACCCGACATGACCAATTTTCAAACTCATCCAAGATATCATCAAGACAGACATTCTGACCAATTTTCAAGAGTATTGGACTAAAAATGTGGTCTCTAGAGTGTACACAAGGTTTTTCTAAGATATGGCCTAGTCACCTAGTTTTTGACCCGACATGATCCATTTTCGAACTCGTCTGAGATATCACCAAGCCAAACATTCTGACCAATTTTCAAGAGTATTGGACTAAAAATGTGACCTCTAGAGCGTACACAAGGTTTTTCTAAGATTTGACCTAGTGACCTAGTTTTTGACCCGACATAACCCATTTTCAAACTCATCTGAGTTATTATCAAGACAAACATTCTGACCAACTTTCAAGAGTTTTGGACAAAATATGGCCTCTAGAGCATACACAAGGTTTTTCTAAGATTTGACCTAGTGACCTAGTTTTTGACCAGACATGACCCATTTTTTAACTCGACCGAGATGTCATCAAGACAAACATTCTGACCAATTTTCAAGAGTTTTGGACTGAAAATATGGCCTCTATAGCATACACAAGGTTTTTCTAAGATTTGACCTAGTGACCTAGTTTTCGACCCGACATAACACAATTTGGAATTCATCCAAGATATCATCAAGACAAACATTCTTACTAATTTTCAAGAGTTTTGGAATGAAAATATGGCCTCCAGAGCATACACAAGGTTTTTCTAAGATTTGACCTAGTGACCTAGTTTTTGACCCGACATAACCCATTTTCAAACTCATCCAAGATATCATCAAGACAAATATCTGACCACCTTTCAAGAGTTTTGGACTGAAAATATGGCCTCTATAGCATACACAAGGTTTTTCTAAGATTTGACCTAGTGACCTAGTTTTTGACTCAACATGATCCATTTTTGAACTCGTCCGAGATGTCATCAAGACAAAGATTCTGACTAATTTTCAGGAGTTTTGGACTGAAAATATAGCCTCTAGCGTGTACACAAGGTTTTTCTAAGATTTGCCCTAGTGACCTAGTTTTTGACCCGACATAACCCATTTTGGAATTCATCCAAGATATCATCAAGACAAACATTCTGACCAACTTTCAAGAGTTTTGGACTGAAAATATGGCCTCTAGAGCGTACACAAGGTTTTTCTAAGATTTGCCCTAGTGACCTAGTTTTTGACCCGACATAACCCATTTTTGAACTCGTCCGAGATATCATCAAGACAAACATTCTGACTAATTTTCAAGAGTTTTGGAATGTAAATATGGCCTCTAGAGCATACACAAGATTTTTCTAAGATTTGCCCTAGTGACCTAGTTTTTGACTCGACATGACCCATTTTCAAACTTGTCCGAGATATCATCAAGACAAACATTCTGACCAAGTTTCATGAGTATCGGACTGAATTTAATGTGGCCTCTAGAGCGTACACAAGGTAAAAGTTGACGAAGGACGACGCAAGCAGGACACAGCATGATCACAAAAGCTCACCATGAGCACTTTGTGCTCAGGTGAGCTAAAAAAGGGAAATGATTGTGAAGATGACAATTTGTTATTGTAATTTGGGTTCAAGTGTTAGTACCTGGTACAAAAACGAATTTCAAAACCAGGTAAAAGTAACTAAAAGATTGAGTGACTAGGCAACTTTTGACCTAGTTTTATAACTAATTTCTTTGTCAGCCACCAAACTGACAGACTGCACAACAGCAGACTGTCATCTTCACAAAAGTCTCCGTACTTTTAAATAATGTGATTTGAATTTAAATGCATTTTAACTTATATTGTTTACTTTTGGCTGCCACTGGTCCTTTGATATACATGTATAATATTACCTGTTAGCAGGGGAACTAGGGCTTGACATATTTTTCCGTTGAAGATCAAGGACCCTTGACCTCCGCCGGGCTTTTCTTTCAAGCTCATCATCTTGCTGTTCCATGAGTAAAGTTGATGGACTGTGGGCTGAAATATTTTGAATACAGTAGTTTGCATCTGGGATGTAAAATATGGAGAAATTGATTTGTTTATTTGCATAGTGTTTTACAGCTTTCAACTATAAAAAAAAAGATGCTATTTAACCATGGTGAATCGTCCAATCCATCAATGTCTTTCCTTGCTTTAACCCTTTACTACACGGTCTCATGCAACGACCCTCATAAAGAAGGCTTTTGAAAATATTGTGAGAAAAGAAGAAAATGACGGTAACCAGCATTTTCTCCTTTTCCCACAATATTTTTAATCTTTGAGAAGCAAATCCATTAGAGCCATACTTAATTTGGTAACTGCAAATGCTTTTGAATTGGACCACCCTAAAATTTTGTGGTCTGGTAAAGACTTAATTTAAGGCTTTATTGTATTTGGCTTTGTCATACTGCACTCAATATATCCTACAGCTTTACTGTGATGTGCCATATCAAGAGTCTTTGTGTTCAACATTTCAACCCTTCCCTCTGACACCAGGATGTTCATCAATATCAAAATAAGTTCAGTCACATTTAAGAGAAATCTGTAACAAGAGATGTTCTCGTGTTAGACTTATACAGTGCTTCCATCTGCCTACAATATAATTAAGTTCAACGGACTCCTTTGAAATAGTTCAGCCCAAATGAGTTCCTTCTGGGTCCAAAGAATGCCCTTTAATGGGAAATTTGTGGGAGCTATCTTCACCTTCAGTATAGCTAAGGCTAAGCAACAGTTGGTTCCTACCACCAGTATGCTGGGAATACTGTATTACTCTAGTATGGATTACTAGTTGAAAATTACTAGGTTATTGATTTAAATAGAACTGCAATCACAAAGTCCTGTTTACATCTTGGCACACATGCATTGCATTGCAAGTCAAAGTGAAGGTCTATTTTTAGATGATTTGGAATTCTCATGGTCAGTTTGTGCAGTAGGAGTTAACAAGAAACCATCACCTTTATTACTAATGAAGTCAGATTATCTTAATGTCTTGGCCTATTTTCATCTGCATCACAGGGATGCAATGACCTTTGGTATTTTGCTTCCAAGCATTTTTTCCAAGCCTTTTTAGATACTTCTGTGACTTAAACAGAAACCCTGTTATACATTCTCTGTTTCAGCAAATGCCAATCTCCCCCTTACCTCTCTTTTGTTTCACTCATAAATTTCTAATATTCTTCGTTTATGATTAATGTATAAAACATAATTACAGTACCATTTCATGTTTCTTTTCTAGTTTAGTTAGTTCACTTGTAGCACATTTTACACTCAGTCATGACACTGTGTCATTGACACATAGCCCTCACATATTCCTTCCACAACACATGGATATTGTATGTCATGCACAAGCTTCATGTTCAGGGAAGTCAAATAACATACCTGCTAATGCACTTGAAGATGTCGAAAAATGTGAGAAATTGTCTTTGTGAGGTATGTTCGGTGTTGTAACAATGGGAGACAATACCTCCCTTTGTCGTCTGGATGACATTGCAGTCTGAAAAGCAAGACAATGGAATACTAATATACTGAAAGGTGAACAACTTCTTATGTACAATACCGACTGACCCACAGGTGAACGATGAGTGACAGTGTCTCAAATCATATATTACACACTAATATACTGAAAGGTGAACAACTTGTAATAAATTTTCAATACACTAGTAAAGGATTTCACGCCATTTACAAATTATTTTATATGATTTTCTTGTAGAATAATGTTTCTGCTATACGTTGGTACAATGGATGTTAATATTAGTAGTAAAATGACTTGTAAACAGCTTGATATCCGTGACTAGCGTATAAAAATGTATTACGAGTTGTTTACCTTTCAGTATATTAGTGCGTAATACATGATTTGAGACACTGTCCCTTGCCATTCGCCTGTGGACTGAGCTACCAGGGCTCAGCTTCAGATATTTGAAACATGCCAATATGACTATATTATTTCAAGAATATGATTATGAAGCTTTGTGTCTATGGTAATAGAGAAGCAGTAAAAAGAAAAAACAGATACACAAGTCATCTTCTGAATGGAGGGCAACTTCACCTATCTTGTAATTCTACAATCCATAGTAAATCAACATTGCATTTGACACAGTAAAACTTGAAAATAATATTGGCACACACCTCTGCAGCTCCATATTTTGTCAATAAACGAAGGCACTAGATGATGTGATTCATAGTTTTTATGTGTAAATAAATTGACATAAATTAGAAGATGCAAAAGGTTTCCGGTTTAGAAGACAATCACATTTGTCGTTGTGTCTTGTGAACGAAACTAAACATCGGTTGTCTCCCTTGATTGATCTCCCCATTGATATAGCCGCTTAAAAAATTTGGTGAAGAGATGAGACATTTTCACTCTTCTTTATGGATCTCAAATGCTTAAGATTGACTTTCCATGTTGAGAGAACTCATGTCTCTCACTCATTATGTTGTAAAACTATCTGTTTTATAGAAAAGCGATAAAAACTTGTAAAAAATTGCAATCAGATCAGCGATCTAAAATGCATATTTCAAACTTGACTTTCTCTAATTCAATTAATTCATGGTCAAGGCAAGCTACCGAACACTCTTTGTATTTATGGAGTAAAATTCAAATATACCTGTTCCTATGAGAGGCTTTTTCACTCTTGATCACTATCTTTATTGGGACAGAACTATGGTAACATTTTGTTTTGTTTTCTTCAAACAACCCGCCTTCAGGTTGAAGTCTCGCGAGATTTCAATTGTTCTACTACACGGTTCCTACCGCACGGTTTCACAAAACAGACTGAGATCAATGACGTTAACTAACCAGCGCATTATCTAAAGTATTTCAAAACATGATTTAAAAAAAAACAACCAAAAAAATACAAACATTTAGGAGAAACCAATAAGGAATTCTAACCACATCAATATATGACTTTCATTCGTAAATTCTGCGTTTGAATCTAAAGAATTACGGACGTTTCGTACCATGACCATTTCGTACCAGTCACTTCGTACTATAATTTGACCATTTCGTACCATAGGTTATACCGTTGTGTACCATAATTTTACGACTTCGTACCATAGTGATACCATTTCGTACCATATTTTTGGGATCTATGACTAAGTTTTGACTATGAAAAATGTCCGTTATGACTATTTTGAAAGAAGAAAAACAAAATCAAAAACGTTATTTACTCAAGTTAAATTTATATTGAAGTGAAGCAATATATAATAAATAGGCAATAACACTTTCTGATTATATCCTTTTCCCATAATGTTTTTAAATTAGTTTATCAGAGTTCATAAAAACGAATTGCTTTTGTTAGGTGTGTAGTTTCAGCAAATGAATATTGTGGAAAATGATGTTTTTACAAGAAATAAAATTGTCACATTGACCATGACGTTTGACACTGTCCTTGTCTTGGCATCATGTTTAGAAAAACAATAATAAAGCAGATCGAAATGGAATGGATGACAGATGGGGGTATATAAGATCCCTGATCTATGCAGTCAAAGGTAATCAAACAATTATAATTCTTTGATTGAATGTTCAATTTAATGTAATCAGTTTGATCCCAGTAAAAATAACCCGACCTGCAACAAGCATTGCAAACAGACTAATTACCTGTTTTCTCAGTCGCAACTAATTTAATAGATATATGATAATACCGTAAATTTGATTACAAAAGCATTGGTTTATACTAAGTAAATATATTAAATGTCTTTTTTTTGTCACATTTATTGATACTTTTGGTCATGGTACGAGATGGTATTATCATGGTACGAAGTGGTAACGCTATGGTACGAAATAGTAAATTTATGGTACGAAGTGGTAAATCTATGGTACGAAATAGTTATGGTACGAAGTGACTGCATACCGAATCGAATTACCATCGAATTACCGCTTCTGGCAAAGAAACCCGACTAATATGCAATTTTTTGGTATTCATCAGAAATCGTTTCGATGCTTGTAATGGAGATTGAAAGCATTTCTTTTATTAATAGATTTAACTACAAATATTTATCATCGATTTTTTATTAAAAAACTATATTTATTTTTCTAAACAGAATGAATCTGATGAACAGTCGTTCTCCTTTGTCAATTCAGGTATTCCTTGCCAATTTGAAATGAACATGACAATTTCAAAAAGAAATCAAACGCCGTCGTCTGCTTTTAATCAAACTCATTATTCCAACTTAGATCTTTCAGATTTATATCAAACCAGCGAATAACACATTGACTGAGTTTTACGAAGAGAAAGTTTACCAATGGTCTAATATTATGTTGATTGAATAAGTCGCTCACAAATTCACTGAGAATGGACCAGAAAACGCCATCACTTGGAAAACAGGTTTGTGAGGAGAGGGGGCTATTTTCTAACTAAACTATCTCATGTTTTTAAGAGCTTGAGGAAGAAAAGTGTTGAAAATATTGTGGGGTAAGGAGGCAAATTCCTTGAAGAGTCCTTTTTTTTTTAATCAGATGTTTTCCATCATGAAAATGCTTTTTGTCCTTTAGAAAAAAAAATCACGGGTGGCTTAATCATGTATTTCACAGGTTCTTGACAAGGGCTCTGCCAAAGGGACTCCCCTCCTTTGGGGGAAAAAAAAATATCCGGGCCGAGGATTCAACAGAGGACATTTTGATTAAAATCTCTACTGGTAAATCCTTACCTCTGAGCCACACATAGTCATACTTGTGTTGTGTATTAGGTAAATTCATTAAACTCTTTACCAAACGACGTAATTTTGGACATTTCCAATTGAAAGTATACGCAGACGAATTATTAAAGGTGGTTTAAGTGACAAAGTAGTCCCTGATAGGGATGCATGATACCTAGCATGTCATAACATACTTATGGATCAATCATAACCACTTTTTACCACAACCAAACTCATCGTAAGGTAGACTGGTCCTTGAACATGCAGAAAATTGACCAATAGCAAAAGGTTTTGGCCCAGGTTAGCCTGCGTGGACAGTGCAGGCTGACCTGGGTCGATACTTTTTGCTGATGCGCTAAGCCCCCTTTTCACAGAGCACGACTCATATATTTTTTCAATATACTACAAAAGGTCCATTTTTTTCTTGAACATGTTAGCTTATTAGTTTTTCAATATTTACTACCTTTCAATCAGAAGTTAATCTTAACTCTTCCCATACCATAGATGACAATGGAAGCTTTTGTGGACAGTGTAGATCAAGATCAGACTGCACAGAACATGCAGTCTGATCTCTGATCTACACTGTCCAGTGCTATATTCTAGACTGTGACCAAACTGTCTCTTGATTTTGCAGAAGAAATGTATTTTTAGACTTTGAGAAAATGCAGTTTATTTATTCAGTAATGAAAGAGTTAATGTTTTCAAGAGTGGTCTAATGCAAGATTAAAAAAAAGTTTTTATGAGAGTTTTGGTTTTAGATACTTTCTACACAAGATCTTTGTATCATTAATTCTACAGTTCAGTAGTAGCCTACGAGAAAGACTCAAGAAATGTGGTCGGTATCATGCCTCTCCAAAATCTTCTAGTCCAAGCATGGCAAGCACCCCAGCCAAGGATCATATCAAAGAAAACTTTATCTCTCCTCTCTCAAGAAAACGATATCCAACAACTCCCTTGAAGGCTGAAAATCCTAAAAGGGTCCAGTGTGAAAGCAGCTTGTCTGAGCAGGATGTGAATAATTGTACTGAAACAAAACTTGGAACAGAAATAGGTATAAGGAATGAGTTTATTAACAAAGAAGCTAACACTTTGAGTCATCAGCCAGATGGAGACTGCAGAAAAACACCTGTAACTTCAAAGTCAAGATTAAAACAAGCTCAAATGAAATCTAGTAGATTAGATTTTCGAAATGAACATGAGTCACATGACACAGTAAACAATCAAAGCTCATATTCCTCATCTGGAGAAAGACATGGCCAGGAAGGTCAAAATGTGCTTTTGTCAGCATCATGTAATACAAGAGAGAACAAAAATGCAGACATAGTAACAGTGAAAGACAACAAAAACTTAGTTGAAAAATGTGACAACACTATCAAAGATAGCGACGAAATCCAAGGGACCAAGACTAAACATGATCTTTTGAAAGAAATAAAAATTAAAGAGGAAACACTGAGGAAACTGAGAATGGTTAAAACTTACAGAACAAAGGTAATTGACCGGTTAACCCTTAACTGTATAGGCTAGTTTTAGAACTTCTAAACGTTAGTACAAGTAACATTTGAGGGATAGGAAAATACTGTTTTTTTTCATGTGATAAATACTAGGAAATGGAGTAACCACCTTCCATGTTTTGAAAATATGATTGCTGCATAGACCAAACAATCCCATTTTTCAATGACCCTATGAACAAGGCTTATGAAAACATTGTGGGAAAAAGAGAAAATGTTTGTGACCAACATTTTCTTGTGTTCCCACAATCTTTTATAATCTTTCACAGCCATATCACATTGTTTGAGTCAAACTTAATTTATCTTCTTTCAATTTCAATAAACCCAAAAATTTTGACGTGTGGTAATGTGTTAGAAGTGACATTTATGCAATAGTTACTAGACCAAGTGCATGTACCTCATTGTTCATTTAACCAGATGACAAAATGACAGACTTGTCCGAATTGAAACCGTTGTCAGAAGACAAATTTGTCTCTGAAGTTAGAAAACATTATGGAAGAAGGAAGAAATGTCGGTTACCCACATTTTCTCCTTTTCCTACAATGTTTTCAAAAGCTTTCTTCCTCAGTTGTTGAAACTAGAGATTGTGTGGTAAACGGTTAACCTGTAAAGCGCCTAATAAACCCATTGGACATTTCCATTCTGAAATAAGACCCAGATAATTGTAATTTAGTGGCTGCCCTTTTTCTGTGGTGCTATAGCAAAGCAGACAGTGTAGATGAAAGATCAGACTGCGTGTTTTGTGAAGTCTGATCTTGATCTACACTGGCCGCAAAGGCAACTAAAGAAGTGAAAGGCCCTTTAAGGGTTAACTTGATAACTATGACCTGTGGATTTAAACCCTTTATCAAACAATCGTAAGTTTTTCAACACTGAGGAGGAAGAAGTCATTTGAAAACTTCATTGGAAACTCCTGTAATGGTTTGTACCTTTTATAGGCAAATGCCAACCTTTCAGGCACATAAAATGTTTTGTGATCAATTGGAAAATTGCTCCCTAGTATATCATTAGTTTTTCTCAGAAGTCATCTTTCTTCCTGACGTTCACTCATTGTCTGTTTTTTAAACAACTTGACAAAAAGAGAAATGGCTTGTTAGTAGCAAGTTCGTGTGTTGCCATAATGTTTTCAAGTGTAATCATTTATTAAACCTGAATTAATGGTAATTATCTGTATTTCTACAAGGATGCTTTCAATAATTGGCAGTAGATTTGTTAGAGGATAATGAGTTAATTGATAATACAATATTCAAATTATAAAGCGCATTTGAACAAATGAGATTACACTGAACATTTGTCTTTAAATTTTACCAGACAATCCTGTTTTTTGGGAAAAGGAGAAAATACTGGTAAGCAGCATTTTCTCCTCTCCCCACAAGGTTTTCTTTCAAATGAGACAAATTCCATTGTTTTGCCTCATTTGAATAATTGTATGCAAGTGCTGTCAGTTTGGACATGTCTAAAATGTTGTCATTTGGTGTAGACTCTAACATAACAAAGTTGTAGACTTGTCCAAGTTGAAATCTTTTGCAGATGACAATTTAAATCTTGCTCAAATGCTGGAATTTGCCTTTTATAGGGTGCAAAACATTGTGGGAAAAGGAGAAAATGCTGGTTACCAGCATTTTCTCCTTTTCCCAGAATGTTTTCAAAAGGCTTCTTTATCAGGGTCATTAAAACTCGGGATTGTATGGTAAAGAGTTAAGCAATATATAACCATATCTTTTATTTTACAGAATAATCTGAGAGAGTTACAGTTGCTTATTGACAAATGGAGAAATGTTTCCCAGCAGGCCTTGCAGGACTTACACACCGAGATGCCAGAGCCCAAACCCACACTTACCCAGCTGATAAACCATTTAGGCATAGAACATGATTTGATAGACTTTGACCCTGAAGAAGAGGCTTTCAACTCTTAGGGTGCTGAGGACAATGTGTGGTGCTTCAGCAAACAGTGTAGATCAAGATTAGACTGCACAGAAAGTACAGTTCAATCTTGGATCTCCTCAATCTGATATTTTTATTAAGATCTTCCGTCTATTGAATTGAAACAATGCTTTTTTTTCCTCCATCTGATGGAACATTTTTATGTCGGTTATGACTAAATGCTTAACTATGCATTGGTTGAAGTTACCCCCATCATGACTGTGAAGATGTTCAACTCTTTAACATTAATGACCCGGAGAAAAAAAAACCTTTTAAATCATTGTAGGATAAAACAGAGAAAATAACAGTAACCAGTATTTGAGCCACACTAATTTATCATCTGCAAATCCTTTTAATATGAAGTAGTCTAATATTTTATCATCTAGTAAAGAGTGAAAGGGGTCTTTTGAGATTTCTTCACTATTAAATCTATTTAATTTTTTTTGTGTGTAACACTTATAACAAAATGTATTACAAATTATTATTTCTCTTCAAGTGTAAAGGAACTGGACAGTTGCATTCAGTATAAACCTGAGCTTTTGGCATTGAAATAGCAGGATGGTAGTGTTGCAAGCAGCAACTCTGTCTATTTGTCTCTATTTGTATGAGATCATGTGATGTCATAGTACTTATAAGAATATGATCCCACATGGCCAGTACATGCTATTGATCACGTGACATTCCAATTAGCCTTTGCAAAATACTGGCACAAAGTCCAAAAATATCATATAAGAGGTTATGTAGCTGATTAACCCTTTACCACAAAACAAAATTTCACACTAATCCACATTGAGGGAATTCACAGAGGACAATTTACATGTTTTTTAAATGATTACACCTGTTCTTGAATAGGTAGAAAACATTGTGGGAAAAGGAGAAAATGCTGGTTACCAGCATTTTCTCCTTTTCCCACAATGTTTTCTAAAGCCTTCTTTCTCGGGGTCGTTAAAAGTAGGGATTGTGTGGTAAAGGGTTAACCCTTTACTAAACAATCCCCAGTTTTAATGACCCTGCGGAGGAATGCTTTGAAAAAAGAAAATGGGAAAAAGAGAAAATGCTGCTTACCAGCATTTCCTTCTTTTCTCACAACATTTTCAACTTTTTCTTAGACAAATTCCATTATCCAAGATACATTTAATTTATTGTCCACAAATGCTTTCTATCTGGACCAGTCCAAAACTTTGACGTTTGGTAATATTTTAAAAAAGACGTTTTCTTATACTTTCTTCCTTATTAATGGTAAGCTAACTACTGCCTTACAAAATTCAATGATAAAAACATTTTGGAAGTTTTGTTTGGTCATAAAACTCTGGACAGCCCCCTTTAAAACATACCTACATAAATACAATCTTTTTGCATCAGTTTTTACTTGCTTCTGAAAACATTGGAGGAAAAGGAGACTGCTTGTAACAGACAACAGCCTCTTTCTCCACAGTGTGTCTATGTTAAAAAAAACCATCTTCCTGTGGTTCTTCTGTTCCTTCTCTGTGTCACTTTTAAATCTTTTTAATTTTGTATAAAATTTCTGTACCCTTTCAACGACAAACCCCATGATCACTTGCACCACATTTTATCTGCTTTCTGTACATGCTTTTGAAATGTCCAGTAAAGAGTTAGAATTAGCTAATAAAAGCAAATAAAATGCTAGTGAAAGAAGTGGTCACCAACATTTTCTTTTCCTTTCCACAATGTTTTCTGTCCTATCGGGGAAAGATATGGTTTGGGCTACATTTGATTTTTCATCTACAGGTACTTCAAGGTTGGTCTAGTCAAGCATTTTTATATTTGGGAAAGAGTTAAGGTTTTTGAAAGCATAGTGGGGAAAAAGAGAAAATGCTAGTAATCAGCATTTTCTCCTTTTTCCACAATGTTTGTCCCGTAATAGATAATTTCCATCATTTGAGCTACATTTATTTTTTTGTCTACAAAATGCCCTTAATTTGGACAAATCTATAATTTTGTGTGGCAAAGAGTTAATAACCTGTCAATGTATGCATGGCAACTCTGTACTACCAGAGACAAATTTGCAGGGGACAAGGTTGGCACAGTCTTGTAAAATAGGGGTAATCAGCAGAAATTGAAGGTTATGAAAAGCATTTAAAATTGCGGTAGCAAAAGGAGAAACCACTGTGTGCAGGCATTTTCCTCCTTGGCCACATTTTCTAAAGTGACTGGCTGCAAGACAAAAAAATAAGTGTCTGGTTTTGTATTAATTCTCATGTTGTCATTATGTATTTTTTGTGGTTGTTAGTAGGTGGGCACTCAAGTCTTAAGAGATCATTTCAGATACAATTTAATTGAATTTTTGTTATTTACTGTAATTTTTAGTTCTTGTTATGCTTATCATGATAAATTGGGAAAAAATAAATTCACTGTTTGAAAGTTATCCAAAGTTGTTGTTTTGATACTTGGTATACAATCTGTAATTTTTGTGTAAAAATATTTTTGCTTGAACTTTTCTTTGCATGGTCCATTTGGCAGTCAAAAGTAAGGTTTGACAATAAACAATACTTTGTCCAGGGGCAGCATGCTGAGCCCCCCATGGGGGATTTTAAATGGCACATCTACTCCTGAAGGAGAATAATTGTGCCAAACTACATTGACATTTATCCAAAATGTGGGATTTATGGCCCAAACATGCTCTACTAATGACAATTTTATCATTTGACCCTTAAGTGTGACCTTGACCCTAACTGCACAAATGATTCAAATGGAACTTCTACTGGTAAAGGAGAACAATTGTGTAAACTTATTTTTAAATCCATTGATAAATGTAGAAGTTGTAGCTTGGACAAGCTCTATTAAAGTCAACTTTCTCATTTGACCTTTAAGTGTGACCTTGACCTTGGGCCTACCTAAACAAATGATTCAAATTGCAATTCTTCTGGTAAAGAAAACCTTTTGCGTAAAATCATTCTTAAATCCATCGATAAATGTAGAAGTTGTAGCTTGTACAAGTTCTAATTATGACAATTCCAGCATTTGACCTTTAAATGTGACCTTGACCTTAGACCTATCTGAATAAAATGTTCAAGTGCCACTTTTGCTGGTAAAGGAGAACACTTTTGAAAACATTTTGAAATCCATCCATAAATGTAGAAGTTGTAGCTCGGACAAGCTCCATTCATGACAATTTTATCATTTGACCTTCAAGTATGACCTTGACCTTTGACCTACCTGAACAAATGTTTTAAATAGCACTTTTACGCATGAAGGAGAACAACGGTGCCAAATTATTTTGAAATCCATCCATAAATGTAGAAGTTCTGGTCCGCACAAATTTGGACGGATGCATGCATGCACACATGTACTATCACATGCATGGACAGATGCACATGCACCAAAGTGACATTGTGACAACTATGTTTCGCTCACTGCAAGCAGGCCCAACAAAAATGGTTTCAATTTGTATAACTCTACTATTTTGTTGTCTGGTGAAGAGTTAAATGGCTTACACCAACCTAACCTATCACAGGAATGCTCCTCTTTCACCAGGATTCAAAACTTTGACCTCCTCCTCTGGTGGATGCCTAAACCAATAGGTCATGGAGACTGTTCACAATATATCGAGTCATCAACTTTCTTAAGAATCAATATATGATACAAATTTTAAGTTCATAATGACCCTAAACTTGCACCATACTTCAATTCTAAAATAAGGTATATCATACAAATATAACAAGAGGGCCATGATGGCCCTGAAGTCGCTCACCTGAGCCATTTGACCATACATGACCCATTTCCGATGGCTTCCAGGATATAATGACGAACATTCTGACAAACTGTCATTAGTATTGGACTTAAAATAGTCTCTAGAGTGTACATAAGGTTTATCTACGATTTGACCTAGTGATCTAGTTTTTGACCCGATGTGACCCAGTTTCAAACTCCTCCAAGTTATCATCAAGACAAACATTCTGACCAAGTTTCAAGATTATCTGACAGATAATGCAGCATCTAGAGCATACACAAGGTTTTTAGCTCCACTGGCCGAAGGCCAGAGAGCTATTGTCATGGTGTTGTGTCCGTCGTGCGTCCCTCCGTCCGTCCGTAAACTTTTTCTTTAAAAAACTTCTCCTCAGAAACTATTGACTGGATTTTTACCAAATTTCACAGGAATGTTCCTTTGGTGGTCCTCTTTCAAATTCCTTCAAATAATTGTGTTCCATGAAGAATTCTGGTTGCCATGGCAACCAAAGTAAAAAACCTTTAAAAATCTTCTCCTCCCAAACCGCTATTTGGATAGCATTATTATTTTGCAGGAATGTTCCTTAGATACAGGTTTACAGAATTCCTTAAAAAAAAAAAAAAAAAAAAAAAAATCTGTCAAAAAACATGGCTTTTATGGGAGACTCATTTTCCTTTTATGGTATAAAGTAAAATCTTTGAAAAATTTCTTCTCTAAAACTATTCATTGGATTTCATTATTGTTAGCTCCACTGGCCAAAGGCCAGCGAGCTATTGTCATGGCGTTGTGTCCGTCGTGCGTGCGTCCGTCCGTCCATTCGTCCGTGCGTGCGTCCGTAAACTTTTTCTTTAAAAAACTTCTCCTCAGAAACTATTGACTGGATTTTTACCAAATTTCACAGGAATGTTCCTTTGGTGGTCCTCTTTCAAATTCCTTCAAATAATTGTGTTCCATGAAGAATTCTGGTTGCCATGGCAACCAAAGTAAAAAACCTTTAAAAATCTTCTCCTCCCAAACCGCTATTTGGATAGCATTATTATTTTGCAGGAATGTTCCTTAGATACAGGTTTACAGAATTCCTTTAAAAAAAAAAAGATCTGTCAAAAAACATGGCTTTTATGGGAGACTCATTTTCCTTTTATGGTATAAAGTAAAATCTTTGAAAAAATTCTTCTCTAAAACTATTCATTGGATTTCATTGTTGTTTTGCAGGTAAGTTCCTATGGTGGTTGTCTACCAAATTGTTTCTTCAGTGAGCTAAAATGCAGGATTGAATGATAATTGTTAAAAACTTCCTTTCGCCATTATAGAAATATCAGGCCTGTGGAGCGATACAGGCGCTCAAGCGCCTCTAGTTCAAAGATCTGACCTAGTGACCTTGTTTTTGACCCAATGTAATCAACTTTCAAACTTGTCAAAGCTGTTATGAAGACAAATGATCTGACCAACTTTCAAGAGTATTGGACTGAAAATGTGGCCTCTAGATCATACAAAAGGTTTTTGTAAGATTTGACCTAATGACCTTTTTCTTGACCAGATGAGACCCATTTTCAAACTTGTCAAAGATATCATCAAGACAAACTTTCAAACCATTTTTCATGAGTATTGGACTGAAAATGAGGCCTCTAAAGTGCACATAAGGTTTTTCAATTATTTGACCCAGTGACCTAGTTTTTGACCCGAAATGACCCACTTTCCAACTCATGCGAGATATCATTAAGACAAACAATCTGACCAAGTTTCATGAGTATCAGACCAAAAATGTGGCCTTTTTGAGCATACACAAAGTTTTTCAAAGATTTGACCTAGTGACCTAGTTTTTGACCCCATGTGACCGATTTACAAACTCATCAGAGATATCATCAAGACAAACATCCTAAGTTTCAAGAGTATAGGATTGAAAATCTGGCCTCTAGGGTGTTCACAAGGTTTTTCTAAGATTTGACCCAGTGTCCTAGTTTTTGACCCAAGGCAACCCATTTTCAAACTCATCCGAGATATCATCTAGACAAATACTCTGACTGACTAACTTTCAAGAGTATTGGACTGAAAATGTGGCCTTTAGAGTGTACACAAGGTTTTTGTAAGATTTGCCCTAGTGACCTAGTTTTTGATCCGACATGACCAATTTTCAAAGTCGTCCTTGATATCATCAAGACAAACATTCTGACCAAATTTCATGAGTATCGGACTGAAAATGTGGCCTCTAGAGTGTACACAAGGTTTTCCTAAGAGTTGACCCAGTGACCTAGTTTTTGACCTGACATGACCCATTTTTGAACTCCTCCCAGATATCATCAAGAAAAACATCCTGACCAAATTTCTTGAGTATCAGACTGAAAATGTGGCCTCTAGAGTATACACAAGGTTGATGCCGGACGACGAATGATGGATGACGAACGATGGACAACGCATGACTGACGCCGGACACAGCACAATCACAAAAGCTCACCTTGAGCACTTTGTGCTCAGGTGAGATAAAAACAAAAGTAATCAATAGTTTAAACACAACAAAGTCAGTAAAGCAAGGTAAAAGTTAATTTTTAATTCTATAATAAACAAACTGTACAAGTATGACACATGTGTCAGGAAAAAATGTCCCTGGACCTCAAGAAAAGTGTGACAAATGTGAAGGCAGGGCTCAAAGACATTCATCCTTAGAGCTCTACATTAATTAAATTGAATATCTTAAATAAAAAATAACTGCATATACCTGAAAGTTGCAATGTAATGGCTTTGTTTCGCCAGAACATATTGTACATTCAAAAATGAGACTGTAGACTATGTGCAGACTGGTCATATTTTTAATCGAATTCCCAATTCCCATTGCCTTACAAGTATTTTTCAGACTGCAAGAAAATTAACTACGCTGCTTTTGATTATTTGATAAGAAAAACTATACAGGCAGAGAGCAAGGTAACTGGAGCTATTTACATTAATATTTTGTTAGTGTTCATTGCCTGACATCAGAGCTTTAGCTCTGGAAAACATAGCTGTGATCTTTTATCTTCTACATTTTTGTGACATCGCCATTAACATCTTTGTAAAAATCGTTTTTCAAAAATATTGATAACTTTTTAAACAGCTGTATTTATATATTACAATGTGCTTGTATATATTTTGAAAATATATATTTCACTGTAAAATTCATTTTGCTTTATTTTCATATAAGTTTCATAACAGTAGTTTCATTATTTAATCCACAATAAATTAAGAAGTAAGGTTAGAAATACATGTAAGTAAATGTGGATGTGGACTTTGATGAAATATTTATGGCCACCAACAGTACAATATCCACAAGAGCATCTGTATGCAGTGCTTTATGGATTAACTGTATATTAAAAGATGAGGGCTTTTCTTTTTACGTCTTTCAGTAGAGATAATTTGAAAATGGAATGAGAGCGTCCATTTCATATTTACCAAATACAAAAATTTAACATCCTTGAGAAAGGAGGCTTTTGAAAACACTGGGGAAAGAAGAAAATGCTGGAAAACAGAATTTTCTTGCTTTTCCACAATGTTTCTATAATTTCAAAAATGAATTCCATCTACAGTATGTGAGCCAAATTGATTTACCACTTGCCAATTTATACTTTCATTACTGACAAGTCTAAAAGTTTGTTAAATTTTAAAGAGCTGTTTTACAAGTTTAACTAGAACTTGTTTTTCTACAAAAAAACAGATGTCTCCCCCCTTTTTGGTGTCAGAAGGATTGATATGTCACCAAGGCAATTTATAACTGAAATAATGGTCATCTTTCTCTAATGGTTTTCGAGTTATAGAGCGGACATGAAATTGTACGTAAAATGAGTAAGGAAAATAATGAAAGGGAAATAACTCGAAAAAAATATAAAAGCCAGAGCTATGGTTCTTGTGCATGACACTTCGTCTCACGGTGCTTTACAAATGTATGAAGTTTTATCAAAATATCTTAACAGGTTTTCGAGTTATAGAGCGGACATGATTTGTGACGGAAAATAATCAAAGGGAAATAACTCGTAAAATATACAAGCCAGAGTTATGGTTCTTGTGCATGACACTTCGTCTCATGGTGTTCTACAAACGTGTGAAGTTTTATCAAAATATCTTATAAGGTTTTCGAGTTATAGAGCAGACACCATTTGTGACAGACAGATGGACGGACAGACAGACAGATGCACGGGGAAAAACAATATGTCTCCCGACCCTGACGGGGGAAGACATAATTATTGTTAAAGTTTTACTTTCCTACACAACAAATACAGAGGTTTAAAATGATGAAAAAAAATTTAGGAGATACAGATGAAAGGCAACATGTGCCATCTTCTGTCATATGCAGATGTAACCTTTTATTTAAAACCCCTGTTAACAGTATTGACTTGCAATACCACTGAGATCAAGGTATAAAGAAAATACCAAAACACCCCTTTCAGCTGCTTAAAACTGACTGTTACATTAATGCCCTATGAAACAACATAACTTCACAACATGACACTTTGGTAATGAAAAATGTCATCATATATGTTTTATACACTACATACAAATCTGTACAACTAAACACATGAAAATCAAGTCAGTTTATCAGAAACTGCTTTATTTACAAGTTGAGGTAAACAGAAAAATAAGCAATAAGAACCAGATGTTTTTTTGACTCATTAAAGTAATAAAAGTAGTAAAGTGAAGACCTGAAATTGACTAGACAAAACTATCTGGTCTGACATTCATCGAAATGTGTTCATATGTTGTACTCTCTTAGATTTTCATAATTACAACAATGACTTTGTAGAAAATAAAGGTTATTAGATGCCTTAAAACAATCTATCGTTCATTCAGTTTCAAACAAAACCTCTGTTTTGGATTGAAAATGCCTTTTATAAAAAGATTATTTTACCCTAGTAAGAAGCACAAAAAAGTTGTAAAAAGACTGAATACTAAAATAATCATAAAAACAATTTTGTGCAAATGTAAGGAAAGCAGCCCTGTAGTAAAATTATTTCATCCATGCACGCTATTAACCCTTAAAGTGCCTTTCACAACTGTAGTTGCTTTGGCGACCAGTGTAGATCATGATCAGACTGCACAAAACGTGCAGTCTGATCTTTGATCTACACTGTCCCCCTACCTTGGACATTCTTGAAAAAAATCAACCTTAAAATTACAGTTATTTTGGTATTATTTCTGGACAGAAAATGTTGGTTGGGTTTATTCGGTGCTCTAAGGGTTAAATGAAATTCAATTCCACTCACTCTGAAAAAACGTTGATAATGACGGCATGCACATAAACATGGACACAAATTTACACACAAACATAGATGAGTGAAGGTAAAACACTATCCCTTTTCAACAAAAACCGAAGTACACTGCTATTTAGCACAAGAGGGTAGCTGGGCAGGTGTAGAACTGTCGTAAATTTCTAAAGTTCCCAAATTAGGTTCAATGTCCAATGAATCATCCAAATAAGGAATTGGTAAGTCTTTATCAATGTTGGGTATAGGAATATCTACTGTGTCTAAATCCAGTAGCTCCAAAGGCTCAAAATCTGAAACAAACCATTACTGTATGAATATGACTTTTCCAATCCCTGAAACTGACAGCTTTAAAAAAAAACACAGTGAGAAAAGCTGTGATAGCTTATCACAAGCAATCATGGTACTATTTTTTCCATAACCTTGTTCATTTCCGTGAAGGAGAGTAATTTCTTTTCCTCCAAATGTTTCCCTATGGTGTTACCTGTGCTAGTTTTTGGATAGTCTAAGATCAATCTCTAAAGAAAAGGATTAATCTGTAAAAGTTACACAATCAGGCTGATACAAAAGAACAAGTGTTGGCATTTACCACCCTCTTGTCTTAACCCTTTACTAGATAACAACCTATTGGAGTTGTCCATATTTAAAGCACCTGCAGATGACAAATGTGACTTAAAAGGTGGCACTCAGCAAAGCTATACTTGTTACTTTTAGGGCATATGTTCCATAAACTTTCTTGAGTGAAATTCAGGAGACCTTACTTTCAAAGGTGCTGAATTATGTGTCCTATATTTTTATACTCCTAAGAAACAGCCACTGTCTGGGTTCACACCTTAGCTGGTTACCAGCATGCTCTCCTCTACCAACAATGTTTTCAAATCCACTCATTGCATGAAAACAAGGAAATGTTTGGTAAAGGGTTAAGAAAGCACATTTCAAACACCCTAAAGCTCAAGCTTACAAATAACTACTCCTTTTCAAAGGTGTTCAAATTTGTCCACTGCTGTTTGGTAAGATCGTATATGTGAGGTAAAGGATTAAAAATTCATATGCAACACTTGTCACAGACAAACAGAATACTTTGCTGTAAATATGAATATTGATCAACCCTTAACATATGAAAAGTTTCTACCCTTGTCCATATTGAAAGCAATTATAGACCAAAAATAAAACATCTCAGATGATGTGATATGTCTGTGAAATATTAAAAAACATTATGGGAAAAGTCAATGTTTTTTAAAGGCCTCTTACTCAGGACCATTAAAACAAGTTTGGTTTGGGTCAAATGAAAGAGAAATGTTAGCCCATTACAAGCAGGCTATTCTTACACCAATCCTAAACTAAAACAAGTAATGCAAACTTGCAAAGGAGAAATATTTTAGAGACATGTGAATACCTTTTTTGTAACAGCTGTAGGAAATTTTGTGGGTAAAGGAAACTTCTTGCAAGGAACTGCTCCATTTTTCAACTAAATTTGAAAAGGCCACACTTTATATGGGTATTAAAATACATTATTTGACTAGTAATACTTTTAAAAGACCTACCATCTTGTGGTTCAGGAGGTGATAAATCATTTAAGGGATCCTCCACTACCTCATCCTCACTGTCACTATCTTGTCTTCCACCAAAAAAACATGGAGGTTTCCAGCGTCGGATTCTACTAACCAAACCAGTGAAGTCTGGGTCTTGTCTTGGCTTCATTTCTTCTAAAAATGTTATAAAATAAACATATAAAAACATGATGTAAGAAGAAAAAAAAAATATTAATAAATTTTGAGCAACATTTATATATTAATTGCCTCCATAAAGAAGACTGAGATTTGCACATCTGATCATTTCATGTCTGTCTACGTGTTTTTCTTTTACAAGTATTCTTGGTTGTGTAAACACATTTTATTTGTTACTGTACTAGTTACATAACTATGTAACTGATAACGTCATACACAAAAAATAAAGTATTGAAATGATAACTGATACCAGTTCTACATGAAGAACCTGCCACAACCGGAAGATGACAAATGAAACAATTTGAAACATGGATCAACTCACTTAGAATGAGCAAGTCCCTTGTGCACAGTCATATTTTTTCCTTCTATTTCCTTACCTTACTTTCTGATTCCCTTCCCTATGGGTCTCTTCAACATGGGCATCTTAAAGTCTCAAAGCGCTAATGAAACAGTTAATGGAAGTGCTATGAAATATTTACAAGCAGAGTATGATGTGAAAGAACATAAAAATTTCAAATCAAATACTGCATTAAAATTTTCAGTAAAGGGCAGACAGTGTACATCATAATTATAAAGACTGCATGTAAAGCCCATTTCTGTCTTGACCTACACTGTCTGCAATAAACAGCCTGATCTTGACTTACATTGTCTACAAAAGCTGTGATGAGCACTCTTAATGCTTTTACAGTCCCCTAAAACACAGGTTACTAGTTATAAGATTAAAGAAACAGAATACCATTTTCATTGAAGATATGCATGTATTCTTTTTCTGGGAGAGCTTCTGCAATCTTGTTCACAACTCTGTGTTTCCCATCTAACCCAGTGTTGATCTTTGATTTCTGATGCCTGTCACTCTGTAATCAAATGTTTAACTCTTAATCCAATGGCAAAATTTTAGACTTGGCAAAACTGAAAGCTTTTGCACATGACAAAATGAGTATGACTGATAAGATGAAATTTGATTTTTTGAATGGTAGAAAACATTGTGGGAAAAGGAGAAAATGCTGGTTTCCAGCATTTTCTCCTTTTCTCACAATGTTTTCAAGAGTCTTCTCTGTAGGGTTGTTAAAACTTGGTACTGTGTAGTAAAGGGTTAAATTGGTAATTTTTTTTCCTTCAAGCAGTGTGCTGTCAAAGCAGGGATTCAAGGACATTGTCCCACTGAATTAGAGGAACATCTTGTCATAATGCACTTGAGTTGGGCCTTGTCTCTTTCAAATTCATTTGAGAATTAGTCTTGAGTAATTTTGTCCTACCAAGGTTGAAAACATTCCCCTTTCAACAAGAAAGATAATGGGATGAAATATTATTATCCCTATCAGAAAACTGCCACATGCATATTGTATATCTCAATAATGTGTTACATCACTTCAAATAGTTTTTCAAACATTATGACAAGAACAGGTCATGCCAATGTTTCATCAGTACTAGGCTGGCTCTTTCAAGTGCCTTATTGAAGGAAACTCCAATGTAACCAGCACTGCCACCAATTTGGATGGAACCAGGATTTTCCATTAACAAATCCTACACTTTATCTTTTGACTAGACATAAAGTTTTTTTCTTTTCTAAATCCAAAGCAATTTCAGAAAACAAATCAAAAGCTGCTAAAATGATGGAATGTGCTTTTGAAATGGAAAACAAAACTTTTTCAGAAAATGTTGGTTTTCCCACAATGTTTTCAAAAGCTCTCATAGAATGTAGGGCCAAGGTCATTAAAAGTTGGGATTTCATGGTAAAGGGTTAAACACAAACCATATAAAAAACTTACTGAAGCAAAATGGCAGATACATGAGCAACTCGATAAACAAAAGGGAAATAGCAAATCAATCCTGTATTTTCTTTCAGCACCCCATTTTTAACCAAAATAATTAATCAACATCATAACACCTTGCCTTTTTCTGTATATTGAAATCATTAGCTCTTGGTGCAGGCTTTTTAAACAGTTCCTGAACTGGTCTCACATTGTCTTTACTAGCAATGCCTTTTAGTTGGGGCTGTGTTGTTATACTGTTGACGTCTTTCAGAGCAGATCTTGGACCAGAGCGTGTTATGCTTGAATCTCTACCGGCAAATGTCTTCACACTCGGCATTAAACCAGTTCCTCTTATTCCTGGAAACAATCAAAACAATAGAATAAGTGGATATGATTTGATTAACAATATCTTGGAAAATACTTCAATCCTTTTTAAACCCTTAAGGCCTAAAAAAAAAATATCCGTGTTTAGGGTTTCCCTACCCTACCTAGAAAATGCTGCCGACCCTAAACTTTTTATGCTACAATTGAAAAAGAAAATATTTGTCAGGTGTGATTTTAGTACATGGTCCATGTAAAAAGTTTCTGGAAAAAAAATCCATATCTACCCTACCTACAGAATGTTGGACTGAAACCCTAAACACAGATATTTTTTTGTCAGGCCCAACTAAAATTTAATGTTTTTTGGTAAAATCTCAACTGTCATTTATCATGATTGTATCCAAGATTGCTCATATATAATAAAGGTCTGAAGTTGATATAAGTATATGACGTTTTCCACTTAATCATTTATAGATCTACTTAACAGAACAAAAAATTTTAGGCTTGTCCAAATTCAAAGTATTTCCAGATGACAAATTATATGAGGCTTAAATGACAAAGTTTGTCTGTAAGAGTATAGGAACAATGTGGGAAACAGAGAAAATGCTCTTTACCAGCATTTTTTCCTTTTTGCACGATGATTTCAGAAGCATATTTCCTGAGGGTGGGTGATCAGCCCTTTACCAAACAATATCAAGTTTTAACAACCCTAACCCTTTTGGAAACATTGTGGGAAAAAGAGAAAATACCGCTAACATTTTTTTTCCCACAATGTTTTCTTTGAAAACTTTGGAAAACAATAGGGGGAAAAGGAGAAAATACTAGTAACCAGTATTTGCTTCATGAATTACCACAATGTTTTCTAGCCTGTCAGATAACCCGAGCTCATTTGTATTTTGAATTCTGTTGTTAGCAAATATTTTAAAGTTGCAAGAGTCCAATATTTGTCCTTAGGGATAGGGTTGGAACAAGGAATTTTTTGGCAATATTCAAATAAAAATTTTCATGAGTG
Organism: Hippopus hippopus; assembly: GCA_946811185.2. Lineage (NCBI taxonomy): Eukaryota > Metazoa > Mollusca > Bivalvia > Cardiida > Cardiidae > Hippopus > Hippopus hippopus. The sequence continues at coordinate 24,742,139 of OX328106.1, read as the reverse complement.
ATAAGTTACCAAGAGGCTGTCCAGAGCCCTCTCTGTGTTTCAGTGGTGTATTTTCCTTGTCTATGTAAAGCTGAAATGATGTGGCCATCTTTTCTCTCTGTTACCTGAAAACAGTTTCCAATATAATGGCTGCAGAAAGAATTACAGGAGATTTGTTTGGGTGTTGGTTAGATCTGTCCAGGACAGAATCAGTAAACTGAAACTATAGTGAAATCAAGAGGGCCATGATAGCCCTGTAGTGCTCTACTGTTCTAAAGAAAGCAGGGGTAGTAAAATCAATTAACTCTACCAAACAACAAAATTTTACACTGGTCCAAATTCAAAGCATTTGCAGACGACAACTAGAATAACATCCAAATGATGGAATTTGTATCAGGAAGGGTAGAAAACCTTATGGGAATACTCAATAGGACAAATGCTTGTTATTAGCATTTTCTCCTTTTTCCACAATGTTTTCAAATGCCTTTTACTACAGGGTCGTTAAAACTCAGGATTATGTGGTAAAGGGTTAACAAAGCTGTCCAATTCTTAAAACTACTGATCAGATTGATTGAATGGTGTTCTATGCCACACACTAGCCTGCTAGCTCAGTTGGTAGAGCTACGGTACCAATGTTCTAGGGGTTGTAGGTTTGAGTCCCACATTGAACACACTTTTCTCCCTTGATTTACAATAATGGCACCAAGGTCAATTGGTGAGCACGGGTAGCTAGCACCGGCTGTCCATGGGGACTGTGACTAGCTCAGTTGGTGGAGCTGTGGTACTAACATTCTAGGGGTCTTGGTTTTGAGTCCCATGTTGGACACACTTTTCTCCCTTGATTTACTATACTAGTCATAGATTCATGACAGGATGCACACCATATAACACAGAATCAGTGCATGGCTTTAGAAATAATGGGCGGCGACTAAATCTCTTCTGGTTTTTCTAATTAGTTCACAGTAGATATTGTGCAAAAATTCTAAGTGCACACCATTGGATGCAGATCATGGGACATGGCAAAATTGACATTTGATTGATATAAAGCATTGTTTGGTATGTATGCATGTATGGTAAGTTTGGTAACTAGACAAAACCCAGCTCACATACTGGTGTATGTCCAAGGTTTCACCAGTACTAGGCAAGGGCTTTATCTTGCACAAGGATACTCCAAGAAGTAACCCAGTGCTTCCAGTAAGGCTTGAACCCTGTTTCTCCAGGTTATGTATCCTATACTTTACCACTGAGCTAATCAGGACTCCAGACTTATTTGTAAAAGTGATTTTTTTTTTTTAATAACTTCTCTATAAACAAGCAGAAATTTTCATATTTCAGTAACAAAACTGTAAACATCCTAGTATATAATGAATTTGATACTAACATGTTTTCAACTTTTTAAGATATTAGGTTAATTAGATAAAGCAGGATATATGGTAACAAGAAGTCACAAAGGCTTTTCATCGCTCATCTGAGGACAAAGGTATGGAACATTACAAGAAGTTTTTAAAGTTTTCACCTAAACTTTTCAGTTTTAAATGTTTTCACTAAAATAAGCTCAGGTGAAACTTTTGACCAATCCGACAAATCACCGAAATACCTCCTAAACACCGAAATACCCCGATTTTTTTTTCAATTATTGGGTTCAGATAAGTGATATAAGTGTGCAGGATTTTTTTTTTTTGAACAGAAACCACACTTAATGAATCATTCATTTTTGAGAAGAATGATTTCGTTCATATACATTTATCATTGATTCACATGGAGAACAATCACTGAAACATCTGGCCTGTTACACACCGAAATACCCGTATGCCCGTCTATACAAAAGAATTATCAATATGGCATTATTTCGTACTTATATTTATCATTTCTTTGAATGATAAACACGCACAAAAGAGAGCATATATCCACTTCATTTGCGAAAGAAGTAGACCCAAAAAAGACATTACATGAATGATGATGTGGGTCTCTGATTGGTAGAAACACACTTAAGTTTATCGGCACATTCTGTTCTCTTCTGTTCTGTTAAAGTGATCACAATTGAAGGTTTTCTAATTTGGTGATGTTTGAAGTTCATATTCCCAATGTAAAAAAAGAAAAACTATTTTTTCTAGCATACTTATGGATAAAGATCAGACACATCAACCTTGTACAAAAGCTACTGTTGTGAGATTGTGGAGGTAGAGTCCCTGAATTGACCAATTTTACCATGTGGAGCAGGGATTCTTGCACTTTCTTCACGGCAGGCTTCAATAGCATGTTGTTATTTTGACAGTAGGTTTTAAACTAACCCTCCTTCATCAATATAATTACATTTTTTGTCAAAAACCACAATTTCACTAATTTGAATTTTTAAAAAAAATCGGGGTATTTCGGTGTTTCGGTGGACCCACTTTTGACCCTCAAGGCTGGTAAATTTTCTCCAAAGAGCTGTTTTCTTAATAAACTTGGTGTTTACTGTCCATGAAACAAAGCTACATACCATAATACATTGTGTAGCACTAGGCATGATAGTTTTAGAAAAGTTTTCAACTCTTTACCACAAAACAAAACTTTAGAGCTGTCCATATTCAAAGCATTTTCCAGATGTCAAATTCAATGTAAATTGTAGCTTAATGATGATTACTGTCTTTCATAAAACAACAGAAAACACTGTGTATAAAGGAGAAAATGCTAGTAACTAACATTTTCTCCTTTTCCCACAATATTTACAACAGCCTACATGTACTTCCCTATGGTCATTAAAACTTGGTACTGTTTTAAGATTTAAAACAGGGCTTGAAAATTTCTATAAGACGAACTGGTCCTGTAGGACAAGTGAATTCGAAGACTTGTCCTTCATTTAGGTTCAGTCATCCTACAATTATTGCAGTAATTGCTTGTGATTTTGATGCTAAGTGAAATGTTTTTTTTTTTTGTTTGAATCATGTTTTACGCCGCATCATTTCAGCAAAATCATGGCGACAGTGCACATATTCATGCATTTCCTGGGTTTCACCAGTACGAGGCTGCGGCTCTGAAGTGTCTTGGCCAAGGACACTCCTGTGAAAACCCAGCAGATCAAGTGAGGCTCGAAACTGGGGCCTGTGAAATGAATTGCAAACAAATAATTCCTAAGCATGCAAGCAATCAACATGAATAGATATTTCATAAATTTTTTCATTTCATAAAATTTGTGCCACAATGTTTAATTTAAATTACTTGTAAATTACATGTAAATCCATGGCAAAACCATATCAAATCGACATTGCACGATCAAGTTTTTCGAGTTCCTGATTATACAATGTTGACTTGGCTCTGCTTCTTCAATGGGTTTTAGCGTGTATGTGTGTGTGTGTGTGTGTGTTGTTTTCTTTTTCCCATGGCAAGTAATTTAAATGAAAATCTGTTTGTATTGGCATACAAACAAGTTACCGAGTTTACTAAAACACAGAACGGAACAAAAACGGAACACACTGAACACTACAGAACAGCACATTATGGAACGCGGAACAAAAACAGAACGGAACAGGTGGAACGTTGCGGAACATAAACGGAACATATGTAATGCTACAACAGAACATTTAGGAACGCCGAGGAACAAACACTGCGAAACGGAAATCCTCATGACGGAACGTCACGTCAAAACGAGGCACAGTAACGTTGCCTAGCATTGGCGTGTTCAATATATATCAATATGTCGTTAAAGTTACCAATGTTGGAATAAAGTTCCATTATATAATGTTAACGATGTAAAACAGATTTGTTGGCGTTAAGCGACACCATTGCATTTTCCGGCAAGCTCGGGGTGTTTGTTATAGCAGATCAAACATCCATTTACACGGTTAGACTCTATCCAACAGTCTTGTTCATGTCCAATAAAAAAGAATTGTGTGCATATCCTAGCAGTTAAGATTGGACAAAGAATGGATATACAACAGGATGATCTAGCTATGCAAAAGAACATTGCTGTTGTGAGAAAAAACACCTGTGCTACCAAGCATAAGCCTGGGAGAAAACGTCCCAGACCAGGCGATGTCTCTCCCATTGAAAAATAGAAGCAAGTGTGATGCAACCAGTCAACGACTCACAGCTTTCAGTAAAAACTGAGCTCAATGAGGAAAATAAATGGACGCAGGGTGAAACGGAACATCAAAGTTTAACGGAAACGGAACACCCCACACATAGATGAGCCTGAATTTTCATTTATCGATCGCATGACATCAACACCAAAGTCATCTGAGCTTTTGAAAGATGTCCGCTACAGTCTTGAAGTTTGGGTACCTGCAGATAAGGAGAAACTTTTTCATAATTTGAATGTTAATGACAGGAAACTTATACAGAAAAAGACCTGATGGATAAACGACACAATAATAGACAGTGCTATGAATTTACTTCAATTTCAATTCCCAGATTTAGAAGGATTCCAATCATGCACTCTAGCAGTTCAGATTGACTTTGATCATCACCAAAAACTATTTATTCAAATAATAAATCGAAATCCAGATACAAAAGGAAGTCACTGGTTAACTGTAAGTAACATTAACTGTATGGAGGATGAGGTTTGTACATACGACTCTGCGTTTGAAGATCTTCCTCACATTGAACAACTTGCCGTCGCAAGCTTAGTGAAGACAGAGAAAAAGGTATTTAAAGTTAAATTTAGCAATGTTTATATGCAAACGAACGGGAATGACTGTGGTCTGTAGCAATTGCCAATGCTACTGCTTTGGCATTCGGCCGAGATCCCTCGAAAGAACAGTACATTCCCAACAAACTCAGGGAGCATCTCCTGAAATGTCTGGAAGAAAAAGAAATCAGGCCCTTTCTAACTTCGAAAGTAATAAATAAGAGAAGAAAAGCAATCAAAAAGATCGAAAGTTTGAAACTGTACTGTGTCTATAACATGCCTGATACACACACAAACTATTTTCTGTGGGGTCCGACGAATCACCGAAATACCACCGAAACACCCGTATTTTTTATTGTTGGGTTCAAATAACTGACCAAAGTACGCAGGATTTTTTTTTGTTCAGAAAACATCCTTAATCAAAGTATTAATCATTATTGAGAAGAGTGACGCTGTTAGTATATACTAATCATTGATTTACGTGGAGAATAATCACCGAAACATCGCGTGCCTGACTTGTTACACACCGAAATACGCGATCTTGATTACGACCATCTAGACTAAAGATTTATTAATATGAAATTATCACTTATATTTCTTTTGAATGATAAACAGACACAACAGAGAGCGCTAATCCACTTTATTTGCGAAAGAAGTAGACGGTGAGACCCACATCAGACATTACATGATGTAAGTCTCTGATCTGACAAAAATACAAGTTTCTCAGCGCGTTCTGTTCTCTTCTGGTCTGTTAAAGGGAAGCAATCATAAATGTTCAGCTAACATACTCAAATCTGTTTAATGTGTAGGTTTGTCCTTGTCATTTTTAAAGTAATATGGTTATTATTTATAATCTTATCGGTGAAATTGTAATTGTCTTATCAATTCACGCCTGGTGCTGTGCTAACTAAAGATTCAAAATGGCTGCCGGTTTTCTAATTTGGTGACGTTTTATCTCATATTTTCCAACATAAAAATGGAAAGCTATTTTTTTCTAGTATACCTATGGATAAAGATTAGACACATCAATCTTGTACAAAAGCAACTGAAGTGAGATTGCGGAGGTATAATCCCTGAATTGACCAATTTTAGTACGTGGAGCGAGTATTTCGGTGGACATTTACAGCACGGTAGGCTATTCCGGTGCACATTCTTCACGGCGGGCTTCAATAACATGTTGCTATTTTGACATTAGGTATTAATACTAAGCCTCCTTCATAAATAAAATTACAATTTGGTCAAAAACCACTTCTTCGGTTATCTTAATAACTAAAAAAATACGAGTATTTCGGTGTTTCGGTGGTATTTCGGTGATTCGTCGGACCGTTTTCTGTGTGATCAGTGTTCAGACGATTACCACCCAGAATGCCTTGGACTTGATGCTTCACAATATTAACACAAATTGTTTATATGTCCATCATGTCTCAATCAATAAGTGAATAATCAATAATAAATCATAAATCAAAAATATGGACTCTTCCGTATATGTGTTCCGTCTTTTGCACTGATCCGTGTTTTGGTATGTTTGCCTTGGTTGCTGTTCCGTATTTTAGCAGTTTTTCACTTGTGCTTGTTCCGTTTTTTAAGTACTACTTATATCAGGGTTCTCAGTAGGTCCAGAATCCCAAAAGTTATTGACTATTGGGCCCAAATTTTCAAGAGTAAAAATGGAATTTCAATAGTCAAAGAGAAATGTCCAAGGGTCAAAATTACTTGGTTATTATGGAGAGATAAGGGTGAAATAAAGACAACCTTTTCATTTATGTTCTTTGATTATGGACAAAAATTAGACAAGAAAATACCTTTTATTATGTAAATACTTGTTGGAATGAAGTGGATAGAATTTTAACTTACAGCCTTAGCATGCAGTTCATCTTTATGAATAAACAGACACAAACAACCTTTTAACTGTCTACAAATTTTTAGACTCTATCATGCTTTAGACATTTGCAGATGACAATTTAAATGTGGCTGGAACAACTGGATTTGTCTTTAATAGTCTAAAACATTGTGGAAAAGGGAGAAAATAAACGTCACACCCATTTAGGTATTATTTCTTTAAATTTTAGTATTCTTTTTTCATTTGTCCAATTACTGCTTCTTTAACACTTGTTCCAGTGCTAATACTGTAAGACAAGAATGCCTAACCTCCATCTTTTCTCCCCCCCATCTAATCTGCAGGTTGTTGTACATGTATATTTTCATTTCAAAAACAACCAAAGTTTTTTCCTAATTTTCCATCAGATTTTAGCTTCCACTTATTGTTTTGTACAGAAATTAGTGTAAATTCACTGTTTAAATTTATTATCAAAGATAAAAAGATAGTTTGAAGTGCCTCTGATCGGACGATGTCAAACTGACTTTAGTTGTGTCATGGGTTTTCACGTTTTTTTCCAGCGATCTTTTTTTCATGTCAATTAATATTTTTTGAAGTACTACTGCATAATTAGACATGAATTTGTTAATTAGGGTAGCAGGTAACTTGAAAACTTGTCACTTAACACCAGATAATTGGATTAACACCTTTATCACCTATTTAAAAATGACTCGCCACTCGCCAGCTTGATTAGCTGTGATCAACAGAGCCATGTGCGTCCTTCACATTTCATACTGATCGTGTTTATTACAGTCCATATTTCTGCCAGATGCATGTGACCTAATTTATGATGCTTCAGCAGATAATCTCATGCGTCAGATTGACGCTTGGGCAGATATTTTTGAGTATCAAAAACGGGTCATTTCTGATTTCCAAGCTTCAAAACCCGGGGTCAAATGAGAACCCTGCTTAAATCTAATTCATTCCGTTCCGTCCCGTTCCATGTTTTAGTAACGACCACAAGTTACAAATGTGCAGACAAAATGAATATGACTAAAATGCAGTAAAAAGGTAACAATTGAAAAACTGATTTAATGATGCTGAATTGTCAAATTTCACTAAATTTATAGAAATCACTTATTTCATTTTAATTCATCTTTTTATTTGAAGGAATTGTTGTGTTCTTAAATCTTAATCTCCTATTTCAGGCCACAGGGACTCGATCAAGTAATTTTTTTTGGTATCTTGTAAGTAAATAAAGACAAGGGGTCGAACTTGACCGAAGGGCAGATAGTACCAGGTTCGAATTTAGGCCCAATTACAAAGTCAATTTCAATTCAATTTTGTCATGAAATGTACCAAATCACAGCTAAATGAATACGTTCTTCTATGATGCTACAGATTATAACCATAATCAATCCATTTACCGTACACAGATCGAGATATCGAGCTAATTAGGGTAAATTTCGCAGGCCGAATCTTCTCGAGTCCGAGTCTTCTTTCGCCCCTTTTTTGCTTCTGCTTAAAAACGCTTACCGCAAAGTGCACTTGTCCCTTAAATTGTGACAAATCTAACTGTGATAAAACAGAGAAATCATAAAACTACAGAATAAGATCTTGAAAATTGTATTTGTGCGCAAATAGTCACACAAGTATTGAATGACAAAACTTAAGATGGAGCGAAACTTCAGTGGTCCGAAGCAACATATTAACATTGAACAAAATGATGGAGGCTCAGTAAGGCTGCGTTAATTGTAAATCTGCATTACAAATGCATATATTCAGGCTTAAAATCATTACAACCTAAAACAAAGGGAAAAAGGCTTACTAATGGTTTTCTTATGTATATCTAAGAACAGTTTCTGGATTCGAAGATGGCGGCTAGACTATCGTCAACCAATGAAATTTTGTTTACATTCACGGCTCCGGATTCGTAACAAACACGTTCGCAGTTGGAGAATTCAAATCTAGGCACTTTCGCAACTGAAATGTTTAGTGACTCAAAAGATTTTAAAGCAAGAATATATCGTGTGTATGATTGTAATACTTAAATAAATTGGTATTCCATAAAAGCAGTTAGCGTAAAAAGTATTTTAAGGTGAGTATCCAGCAAGTTTATCAAGGGACACTTTTAGTTTTGATTCATTTTTTGTTGTGAAATTTGTCAGACCGCATCTTGAGTATGCAAACCCGGTATGGAACAACAATTAAAAAAAAAAAAAAAAAAAAGAACATGTAAAGCCCATAGAGAGTGTGCAACGTCGAGCCACAAATATGCTTCCTGGTATGAAAGATATGCCGTAGGAACAACGACTTAAAAAAAATAGGACTGCCAAACTTAATTTACAGGCAGATGAGAAGGGACGTCCCTGTACATAATTGAAACATATAAAATAGTGACCAGTAAATATGTCCAAGAACCAGAAAAGCTTTTTACATTAAGAAATGATTCTAACACACGTGGTCATCCATACAAACTTTAAAAGCATCACTGTTGGACAAAAATTAGACTAAACTTTTTTACATGCCGTGTGGTAGATAACGTTACATGTATATGAAAAGATCTACCAACTTCAGCTGTATGTGCACCAAAGTTAATACATTTCAAGCTAGGATTGACAAATTCTGGGCATGTCTACCAATTAAATACTAATTTAAGAGCTTATATAAGCCGACTGGAAGTAAAAATAAACTTGAACCATTTGAAGAAGAGCTGGTATCCTAGGACACACCAGTCCTACTACCAGAAGAGATCTGTAAGTATCTGTAAGAACTTGTAATGGTTTTTGGCGTTCAAAACAATTGGTGCTTGTTAACTTAATTGAAAGGTATCTAGGGGTATGAAAATCTACATACCTTCAAGTGTTGGTAATATCAATATCCTTTTACATTACTAAAAATCAAGTTTATAAACGCTTTATCTACAAAACTATTTCAAAAAGCGTTACCCATACGACATAAAACCGACATAGAATTTTAAAACTAGATCAAAAGTACTAGGTCGCTCTAGCTTTTGTTTACTTTTACCTGGTTTTAAAGTTTATATTCCTGCCAGCACCTAAACACTTGGACCGACCGTACAATAACAGATTGTCATATACACAATAATTTCCATACTTTTAAAAGGTATGATTTAAATTTAGATGCATTATAACCCCCCCAATGTTTACTTTAGGCCGCTACTGGAACTTTAATTACCATTTTTGACCAAATAACGTCAGTATTATATATATAAAAGCAAAAACATGATCAAACTGGAACCAAGGCTAACTGCCGCAGGACCGTTTCGAAGATATATAAGAACCCAAGCCTAGCACTGATGAAAAAGACACGAATAAACTGTCGCCGTGAAATATTGTTAATTTCAAGAAATATAGGAGTATATACGTGCTAGAAATGTAGCCTATCTCATTACTTTATCAAACAAATACGCTTTCTGGAAAATACTTTGGCATCAAGGTAAAACCCCCGTCATATTAGGGCAGCGTTCACACGGCGATCCCACGGCATCCAAGAAAAATGCAGAACGCCGAGGTTCGTGCAATATGACTGCATCTCATTCACCGCCACAATAACGCACTTGGCATCGCCAGTAGACGTGTTAGGACGGTATAAAACGCCGAGCGACGGCGCCTACTTTGAGCACGCTCAAAACAAGCGCTGTCGCTCGGCGTTCTCATTATAGCGCAGCTTTGAATTTCCTTCTGTTTTAGGGAGTAAGCTTTCTTTGTGTGTGCTGCTCTTTTAACTTTCTTTTTGCGGTTATAGTTTTATCATTTCCTGACTTTTCGAGAGCAAAGCAAAGAAACAACAGACAAATAAATGTGTAAACAGTCTGTTTTTATGGGTAGTGAAATTAAACGTCAATAACACGCTTTCCGCGCAGTGCGAGCACCTTGAAAATGCCGTGTAAACCAAGTGTACACAGTGTGAGCATAGTTAAAAACACAGTGCACGCGCGGTGGAAGCGTCGTGAAAGTGCAGATAATCGCCAATAAGAACTCCGTAGGACCACGATAACACGCCATGGGAGCTCTGTAGCGACGTCCGGGTCGCACTGAGAACAGTATGGCATCCCTATTTTCGCGAAAAATATCCGATTTTCTTACGATCTAGTGGCGCTCTCGAAAATAAAATTACTGTGCCAACGCAGTGGGAACGTCGTATAGTGTGACAGTAGCTTAAACTCGTATTCTAGTAGAACATACAGAGGGACAATGTAAAAACATATAAAATTTATGGTATGTATCACCAGGCGGCCCTCAAGAGTGTCGGTTCTTTGATGAACATATAGGACACAAACTATTGTTACAAACGTAGAAAATGGCTCGATTTTGTCTCTTGTACTTTTTTTGCTCACCTGAGCACAACGTGCTCAAGGGGAACTTTTAGGATCACGTTGTGTCCGTCGTGCGTCATCCGTCGTGCGTCGTGCGGCGTCAACAATTATTTAAACATCTTCTCCTCCTAAACCGCTCGGCCAATTTAGACCAAACTTGGCTGGAATATTCCTTGGGAGGTCCTCTTTAAAATTGTTCACAGAATTTGATTCCATCAAAAACTCTGGTTGCCATGGCAACCAAATGCAATTTTCTAAGAAATTATTTAAAAATCTTCTCCTCTGAAACCGCTGGTCAGATTTTGAAATAATTTCACAGAAATGTTCCTTAGGTGACCCTTTTCAAAAATTGTTCGCAAAATTTTGATCCGTCGGAAAACATGGCCGTGGTGGGGGGGGGGGCTCTTTGCGTCGTGCGGTGTCAACAATTCTTTAAACATCTTCTCCTCCTAAACCGCTTGGCCAATTTGGACCAAACTTGGCTGGAATGTTCCTTGGGAGGTCCTCTTTAAAAAGTGTTCACAGAATTTGATTCCATCAAAAACTCTGGTTGCCATGGCAACCAAATGGAATTTTCTAGGAAATTCTTTAAAAATCTTCTTCTCTGAAACGGCTGGTCAGATTTTGAAATAATTTTACAGAAATGTTCCTTAGGTGACCCTTTTCAAAAACTGTTCGCGAAATTTTGATCCGTCAAGAAACATGGCTGTGGTGGTGGTGGGGGGGGGGCTATTTGCACTATACGGACATGTAGAAATTCTTAAAAATTCTTCTTCTCTGAAACCACTGGTCAGATTTTGAAATAATTTCACAGAAATGATCCTTATCTTATGCCCATTTTTTTAGCTTGGCTGTTTTTGAAGAAAATATTGAGGTATTGTCATAGCCCTGTTGTTGTCGTCTGCGTTGTTGTCGTTGTGCAAAAACTTTGACATTTTGTTATATCTCGGCTTTCACTCAACACATGTACTTGAAACTTGGAATAATTGTTCACTAGTAAAAGAGCAACCCATACAACAAGGGCAGATAACTCTAAAATCATTTTGTCCAAATTATGTCCCTTTTTGACTTAAAATTTTAACTTACTATCCAGCACCCAACAGTTAATTGTTGGCACCAGCATGCAGTGCTCTTGTTCGACTTAATATTTTTAGCCACTATCGGACATCTGCTCTTGTTCAAGAAATGGTCCTTGGGTGACCTATCCCAAAATTTATTTGCAGAATTCTGATTCGTCAAAAACATGGCTATGGTGATGATTGTAGGGATGGTGACAGATTTTGAAATGATTTTTACAGGTGATCTTTTCAAAATTGCTTGGCAAAATAATGATTTTGTTTCCAAAATTTCAATACTTCAAAAAAAATTGGCTATGGTCCTCTCAAAAATTCAGGTGAGCGATCCAGGGCCATCTTGGCCCTCTTATTTTATGTTAAACCCGTTAAATATTGAACTGTATACTAGTTAGTTTACAAGTACGTAGTACTAAAATTTAGTCGTGAACTATCAGAAATAAGCAGTTATCATACATGAAAAATAAAAGGATTACCCAATCGAATTCTAATTTAATCTATTGCATACTTGAAAAATTCAATTCAAATGTAATTGTTCTTATTTACAGAGATTTCGTTGTTTAACACCTCTGTTCGCCTTCGTTGCTGACGCAGCCAAAGTTAAATTTACCAGAGCTTCCAAAGCACAAATGCTGCTACGTTGCAATATACAAATATGGTCTTCTCCGAGTACCCTTTGGAGTGGCTGTAAAACATGTTTGATTATGCGCGAGCTCAGCACAACCGGACTCTAGTAAATCGACGAAAAGTATTTGATCGAGATAATTGTTCGATTGTGACAGATGATGTTAGATCCAGGCTGTGAGCTATGATGGCGAATGTCGCTGGTTCGAATCGCATAGGGTACGTTCCAAGAGATTAGTTAAAGCGGTAACATTTTATAGACATCTACTCTCTAAAGCAAACCATGTCGGCCTCTGAACTCTTCACCAGTTAACAACATTTTGGACTTGTCCAAATTGAGAGCACATGCAGACGACAAATCAAATGTTACCCAAAACATGAAATTTGTCCTAGAAGGAGTAGAACACATTGTGGGAAAATATCTAAGAATGCTGGTTACCAGCATTTTCGCCTTTTAACACAATATTTTCAAAAGCCTTCATCCAAAGGGTTGTTAAAACTAGGGATTGATTGGTAAAGAGTTCAACCCTTTACCAAAGGATCCTGATGAAGACAGCAATGGGTAACAATGTGGGAAAGGGAGAAATACTGATTATCAGCATCTTCTCCCTTTTCACACTATTTTCTATGGTGGCATATTTCTGCCGCGAGATACAAGATAGTTATTGCGATAATTTAAGAGAACTATCGTGATAAAGTTTCCTGGAAATATTATCTAGATAATAAAAAGTTTCACGATAAAAATATCGCGATAATTCTAACTGTTATCATGATTTTTTTTGCTTTCGTGCCCATAACTGACATTCACGGTATCTATAATTAGATACGGTTTCGGAACATCTTCGTCTACAACCTTATGAATTCTCCCTTTCCCTGAACGGTTTTAAAGTGTTCGTAGGAGGCATTTGAAGTTGTCTTTGTGATTTTACAGACTTCTGTTCATTTCCAGTCTTGTCAAAATTTACCAATTAAGCTACAATTGTTAATTATTCGAATTTTTACTTACTGCAATTTTGTGAAGTCAAAAACTACCGAGTTCATCCAAATGATAATTTTTCTATTTATAGATATCGAGGAACAGGTAGAACTATCACGATAATTTTATCTTGCATGTCAGCTTCGTGCACGACTGAGAAATTTTGCGTTAAAATATTAAGTTTATCGTGATATTTTTTTCAGGAAACTTTTCACTATCTCGATAAAATTTCCTGGAAACTTTAATTTATCGCGATAGTTTTGTAAAATTATCATAATAGCTATCTCGTATCTCGTGGCAGAAATATGCCACCATAATTTTCTACATTTTTTGAAGAAAAAACCTAGCTTAAGCCACATTAAATTTACCGCGTGCAACTAAAAACAATTGGGAGAAGATCAGTCCATAAAATTGTGTCGTGTGGTAAGGAATTAAGATAATGTAAATGTTTCATTACGCCATTTTGATTTCAGGAAAACACGAATAAGGTTCTTTTTCGTTGTGTTACTTTCAAATTTAGACAACTCTGGAGAACAAGACTGAGAATATTGTTAAGAACGGCTGCTGCATACGGACCCTGATTGAATATACAAATAAGAATACTATTTTTTTTTTTTCTTATGCGAACATATTAGTTCTATGAATTCGAATCATTGTATGTCCAGCTCTTCTCCAGATGGCAGAATTTTGTCTACATCGAAAACGGTGGCAGACGACAGTTTGAATGCGAGTTGTTTTGGTGAGGATGAAAATCATTGGGGAGGCGGGGTGAAAAGATCGATTAGAAAATACCGGTTACCAGGATCAAGTTGGGGTTGTATTCTTGTTCAGATGACAAAATTTAGACTGAATTTTAGACCTCGCAGTCGGATTTTTTTTAACGGGTTAAGAAATTGAATTTAGTTTAAAACTGCTCATGTCATCTAAAAAAAAAAAATTTCTTGCTGCAAGCGCCCCACAAAAAGTTTTGACTGTATCATTAGTTATTCGTCAACAAGAAAGTTCTCAAATCCATTGGTTTAATGTTTATACTCGATAAATTTGTCTCTCCAGGTTTCTCCATCAATTGGGTTAGGTACATCTCTTTAGTTTTCAACGTTCCGGTATTTTCCATTCCAAATAAACTGCCTGGGTCTATGTTCATCGGATCATAAAGCGGACAAAAAGTCCTCTCCGGTTTCTTTGTACAGCTTATCGCTCGTCGAAACAAAGTTAGAGACGTCCCAGCCGGGTTATTGTCTTTGTCTGCAAGGGTTCTTAAGTTGGCAACAATGACGTCACAAGGCAAAGATTGTTTCATAAAGATGCGCTCAGTCGGAATAGGTTTTGCGGATTCGTAAGATGTAAAAAAAGAGTAAATGGGATGTTGTAAAACGTCGTTGAGAAATGCAGTATTGATGGATGGAAGCATTGCCTCTATTATTCTGGGTTTGATAAATTCATATAAGGATTCAAGTTCGAACAGAAACGTTGTTTTTGTGGGCTTGTTATCTGTTGCACCTTCCGGTAAACCATTTTCATCAGCTGGGGCTACCCTATCCACAAAAATATCCAGCATAAAACGTTCTGGACTGATAATACCGTGCGGTTGCGATGAATGAATCGCTAATCGCGTATTCATACTTTCTAAAAACGCCATGGAAGTCATCGGGAAAATGCTGGCTCCGTACGGTAAATGTTTTCTGAATTTTCTACGCATCATCTGGAAACCGTTGGAGTCGGAGTAAAAGTCTGTGTTTCTTATGTTTGTTTTTAATCTCATCGCCAAGTCACGATTATAATTGCTCGGTAAATTTGTTTTAAGTTCTACTCGAAGAGCTCTTCCGGTTATACCGTCAGTGTTAGGTAAAATATAATCCACTTGAACGATATCATAGACCGCTTTTACTCGACAACTTTTCGATCCTTTCGTAGCTGTAACTGTTGGGGTGGATGGTAGAGCTGATACGGTTGTATTGGAATCCATGATGTAGGCTCCAGTAACGCTTGGATAAGCTATCCAGTCGATTACGCTCTCTAAACAGTTTTTGTCTGTCTTATGACAAATACTGAGAAGAGTTCCGGTAGTTTTGCTAAAGGTTGCATTCATGTAAGAGTTCTCACATACAAAAACATCATTTTTAGGTTCTAATTTCTCCATATTATGTCGTGCCCTGTTTCTGGAAGAAGAATCGGATTTGAAAGTGTAAATTACCAGGCTGACCGGCGGTATATTGATTTCAAACGAGACCTTTGCAGTTCCTTGTCCAAGATCTTCTACGTCAAACCTAACAGGGTAACCCTTCGTGTCAAGAATCGAGACAGCTGTGGATTTCACAGCAAGGCTTACAACTTCTGTTCGACCCTGTGCCAAACTGTTTACCAGCACTACTCGTGTCCCTTTTTCTGTGATCGGAATTGGTCTCTCCTCAGTTAATGTGTTATGTGAGGACCGGAGCAAGGAAGACTCAAAAGAGATACCTTGTGTTTCTGGTTCTTTTGTCTGAACAAGAAAACTGAGAGCAGAGGTAAGGACTGACTGGGTTGCGGTAAAAGCTGATGTCAAACGTTTTTCATAATCTACTACTACGTTAGCTTGTGAAGTGCCTGTGATAGCTTGGTGGTGCAGAAAGAGCCCGAGATTTTGTCTTGCTTCCACTAATTGTGATAGTAAACCCTTTTTCTTATCTGCAGGTATTAACTCTGTATCCTGAAACAGTATGGAAGCCAGCATCTCGGCTGCCCGAAGACTTTCTTGAACTTCCCTGGACAATCGTTTGTCAAACATTCGTGTTGTGAAATAACCCGTGAAATATTGATACATTTTTGTGTAAGAATAAAAATCGCCCGAGATAACTGGAAACGTTATATTAAATCGTTCTTTTTGTCTATCGACTACGTCGAAATAGTCCTTAAGTGTACCGAAATGTATATTCATGTTAAATTCGCTAGTTCTTGCATTGACATAGTTCATGAGAATCTTCATGTTCCTGTAGATTTTATCCCAATGCCATTTCTCTTGGTAATAAAACTCTCCACCGTACGGCAGGAGAAGAACCTTTTCTTCGTAATTTACGGCTTTCTTCTTTAGTTCATTTACAACGCTTTCAATCAGTTCAGGTAAATTCTTATATTTGTTGATTCCCATTTCAGTATTTGCTGCTGCAGACCCAGGTAGGGGAAAATCTTTCATACGTATGAAGTCCAACTCTTTACAAACTCCTCTCATTGGACCACAGCTGTCTTGGATACCAAGGCTGTCATAAGGTTCGATCTGAAATACACAAATGATGATAATCTTAAAGATTCAACTTTTTTACATTTTCTATCTAGATTTTATTTTCCCCGCTTTTATCGTTTCTTTAACTCTTTACCAAACGACAAAATTTTAGACTTGTCCAAATTGAAAGCATTCGCAGACGACATAAAAAACGTGCCTCAAAAATTGAAACTTGACTTTAGAAGAATAGAAAACATTGTGGGAAAAGGAGAAAATGCTGGTTACCAGCATTTTCTCCTTTTCCCACAATGTTTTCAGAAGGCTTCTTCCTCTGGGTCGTAAAAACCAGGGATTGTTTGGTAAGGGGTTAAAAGTGATGGTGTACATTTTTTTTACATATGTAATACATGACCGCTTACTGCTTTTACGAAGTTTCCGTTTATTGCCTCATTAAAATCATTTTGGCTCCCTGAGGGCCTACAGGCGACAGCGCCCTTTAAAGTAATCTGACATATTTCTTTTTGAAACTTGCAGTACTATTCATATAACAGAAATTATTATTTTTACATACATTTTTCACTATATAAAACTTAAACAACCAATCATTTTCAGACTATACCTAGCAGAATCACGAGTTAAAAGTAAGCATTGTTTTTGGCAAAATGCAAAATGAATCACGAGTTAAAAGTAAGCATTGTTTTTGGCAAAATGCAAAATCAACTTCGTTTTATATAAATCTATATTAACCGTATAGTCAGCAAGATGTAATTTCATGAACACACACACACGTACAGAAACCCTTTCACTGACTGGTTTGAAGAGAAATGATTCTGAAAAAAAAAACCCCAAACATTTTAGGAAAGAAATTTAATCTTTAGGCTACAATTTTGTGTGAGTACGTATTGATCAGAGCTAAGCTGATGTGTATAAACTTGTCGAAGCAGCTCTCTGTTTGTTGATTTTTAATGTGTTTGTTTTTTTCCACAGTAATATTAGAACTTTGAATCTATTGTTTCGTCTTTTCTTTTTTTCTTTTTAAGAGGAACTGCAATGGTATAAATCATGCTGCTTTCAACAATATTTTTATCAAATCACAACGACAGTTTAATGATTAATGTCCTCCCTGGGTTTTACCAGAACTAGACTTGGGATATACAGACCTTTGCTAAAGACAACTCACAAGACTGCTTAAACGGCTCAACTTACGTCCAAAATTAACTTATGTTATCACGTAACCTATTTGAGCAATGCTTTGTGAAAAAGAGGCTTTTGCATATGCGAAAAGTATCGTTTATTTTCTATTGTAAATTTTCTGCATGTCAAAGGACCATTCTACCTAAGGATTCAGCCAGCTGTTGGACAAAACGGATTATATGAATCCATACTTATGTGATGACTTGCTTGGTACCATGCATGGCAGAAATGCAATAAAGCCTCTTTTCAAATTATCCCTTTCACAAAGTAACTAAGAACTTTTTAATGCGAGTACACGATCGAAATCTTCGATGATACAAGTATAATTTATCTGTGGAACTTTCAAAAGATTCAAAGTTTATGGCGTAAAATATACATCATTATCATCATCATCATCTTCATTATTATTGTTATCACGATTACCATCTTTATTATTATTATTATCTTTATTATTATCATCAGCATTATTAAAGCTCAAAATGTCAAATGGCTCCTTTTTCCAAAAGAAATTATTCAATTTCGCTATTTTTTGTAAGCTTCAAGTCTTCGGGTATACAAAAAATCTGAAATAAAAGGAAAAACCTTTCATCCGATTACTTGTAAGAAAAACAATTCTATTCGATGAATTTAAATGTTTCAGTATAAAGTCATTCTGACTAATTGAGTGTATGAGACTACGAAATACGTTTGTGCTTTAGCGTCTCGAATTTTGTGAGCCATCACATGCTTAACACCCCTCTACTGTGGACAAGCGAATTGGTCGAGTCAAAGTACAGTAATGTCTCATTGTTTGTTTCATTTCTATACATGGATACATGTATGTCCTCAAACGTGTAAGCATAAAACTGTGGACAGATTGTGGAGAGAACTAGTCCCATGCCAACGTTTAAGCTTTTTTGGCCTTTCTCCAGCTTAAATATGGTGTCCATTTACATTAAATGACACTAAATATAGAAACAAACACAGGGTGGGATGTAAAAAAAGGCGCATGGAGCTATCACTTAACATATGTTACCATCCTCGTGTTTGGAAAAACGGTTAAAATATTATTGTATACGTGTATATAGACATTTGCGAAAACAATATGCGCATGCATCTCTTAACATCTACCAAACATCGCATAAAAAATCACTGAATCTTCGAAGCGTATAAATTTCAATTTCATTCACTGTCCCTTCTTGCGCCAGCGTGAAATGTCATAAAATCTTGAAATCACATCGATTAAAATAAGCCAACAAATTTTTGGCGCCCGATAACACAGTTCTCTCAGTTACACAGTAATGGCTACAGTTTCTTCCAGAACAAAAAAGTGTTGAAGGCTGCGAAAGTGCTAGTGTTTTCAAAGTAGAAAAACCACAGGGTTTGTAGAGCTTTGGTTCGTACCACAAAGAATTCAGTTCGACAAATTTTTAGACGCTTCAATATTGAAAACGTTTGCACACGACGATTTAAGTGTGACTCAAATGATGAAAGTTGTTTCTGAAAGGGCATAAAACACTATGGGAAAAGGGTGTCACAATGTTTTCAAACAGCCTCTCCCTCAGGATCAATAAAGCTTGGGGTTGTTGGGAAAAGGTTTAAAATGAAACAAAACCCTTTTTATATTTATAACCGGTCAGCCTCCATTTGAAATAATGATTGAGAATGTACGATTCAGATAGTAGTGCTAAACTGAAGTGGTCACTAATATGAGAACTGTTTACCATTTGTAAATATTTCAACCGCTATCTTCGATACAAAGGCACTTGGATGTTGACAAACTTAAACTACCTTAAGACAAGGTGTTTAACTCTATTATCTGCCGTACATCAACCCCTTCATTTGTCAGTATTTTTCACATATTTCTACACTGGGATGAAAACGGTCGTTAAGTATATGGTGTTCTAGGCTAATTGATTTCCGATTTGATAATAAACAGATGAATATTAAAGGCCCAGTAGAGGCCAAAATATCAAAGCAGGTGTCATAATACATTTAAATTTAAATCATACCATTTAAAAGTATGTAAAATATTGTGGAGATGACAGTCTGTTATCGTGTGGTCGGGCCATGTGTTAGTCGCTGGCAGAAAAGAATTTTAAAATCAGGCAAAAAGTAAACAAAAAACACAGCTACCTGGCAGGTTTTAACCTAGTTTTGAAATTAATTTCTCCGTCAGCGACCAACACTTGGAACGACCGTACAATGACAGGTTGTCATCTTCACAATAGTTTCCATACTTTTAAATGGTATGATACAAATTTAGATGCATTAAAACACCCGCTTTGTTTACTTTTGGGCTTTATTGTTACTTTAAGCTACTTATAAAGGGCGAAACTTTTGAAGTGGACAATTTTTTTCTTCCCACCGTGAGATGGAAATGTCAATACTGCGGTAAATATTTCGAGCAAGTTTGGTTGGTCAACGAAATTTGAGTATCGGCTTTGAAATCACGGCGTGATGCTAAATAAGTTCTTGACCAATCAGATTTTTCCAACATGCAGAATTTGTAAGATAAAAGTCTTTCTGAGTATAAATGGGCCGTATTTTTTGATAAAGTGTCCAAAGAGGTCGAGTTTATATCTACACTTAGCAAAACTTATGAACCGTCACTTTTAGAAATGTAGTTTTTCGGCGTTTGCTCAAACAGTATTGAAAAGGCATAGAGTCTACAACATGTTTATCAAATATTTATTTCTGAAACTCTAGAACAGATAATCGGTCGTCCCAGGGTACAAGAAGTGGACGGATGGTACCCTTTACAAAATATGGCACGCAAATTCCGCGAAATACATTAGTTCTTACGCGGGGAAAACTGAAATTAAACGTCGTTTTACGAACTTACATCAAAACAGAAAAACATGGCAAGAATATCAACTGAAGCACGCAGAAGGGCTGTAAGAATGTTGTAAATTGATTGATCAATTCGATGGGTAAGTTGCATGTAAGATGTCATGTTTGTGAAGTCTTGTAAGTCGGTTGTTTCAAATTATGCAGCAGAAAGTGTATTTGTATAGGTTTTTTTTTTAACATTGTTTCAGGTTGCATGGTAGTAAGGCAGACACGATAAGAGAACCGAACAGTTATATGTGCTAAGTATCAAAGATTCTTTGATGCCGGCCCCGTGATAGTTCAACCACTCGTCGTCAAGGTACATCGATTCGGGGGTGGGGGAGGAAAACGGATCAATTTTGGTATGGACATGGATATCGCACACAGAAAACGCCTATTATGTATATCCAGGGCAATCTTAATACACAGAGGTACCAAGATGCTGTCATCTTGTCTTTGCTCACGAGTGCAACACGCACAGCCCAACAGGGGTATGACAACGTGACTTGCCACACTGCATGGGCTACGCGTAACATGCAGCCAGCAGTATAACTTTATCTAGAACACTTCCATTGTCTTCTTAAAGCCCGGACCTTAGCCTTATTGAACAGACCAGGGACGTCTTGGAACGGCGTCTGTGAGAGTTACCCCAGCAGCAAAACCTAAGCCAACTCTCAACAGACGTAAACACTTTTGGGGGAAATCTTATTCAAAAAGAAATAAGACAATACACTCTGTCAGTGACAGCAAGGTGCCAAGGTGGTATTCAGGCCCGTGGAGATTAAACCTAGTATTGAAAAAGCAGACTTTGCGTAGATGGAATTGTGTGATTTTGAGTTTTTAGGGTGTGTTGTGTACAAACTTAATGAAACTTGTAAAGGTTTATTGACTTAAAATGCGGTAACCTAATCTCATAACAATTTGTTGATTTTGCTCATCGGTATTACCGTAATTTTTCAAAATTAGGATGTGTATAAGTTTTGCTCAGTGTATACTGTGTATGGGGCTGAAATAGTTAAGATGAGAAGTATACATACATGTCCGAGAATATCGTCATTGCCTAGCGTATCCCAGAGCTGTCTCCATTGGTACGTCAACCACTTCTTGGACCCCATTAGGTCTTTTACTGCATGGCTTACTCGCTTCATTATAAGATGTTTAATTCCAGCTTTTCTAGATAAGTAAGGGACAGAAGCGGAGTATCCAAACTGGTCAAAACTGACCGTAGTTTCCGGAACGACACCAAAAGTACTTTTGACCCAATGGTGACCTTCAATCATCTGGTCCAAAAGAGCATAGTAATGCGGGGTTGCTTCGTCTGGTGACACCCACATTCCTGACGCAATCTCTATCCTTCCACCCTGTACCAATGCTAAGAACATTTCTCGAACACTATCCGGCTGATCCTTCCACCAGTGATTCAGATAACATGTTTCAATCCAGGCAAAAGTCAAGTCCGGATACTGGTTCAGTTTTTCCATGATATTTTTCAAAATTTTGTCTATATACTCCTGGAAATAGTCCGAATAAGTTCTAAGCCAGCCTGCTTCCAGATGGACGAACGGTACAACAACAACCTCGAGTTGCAACTCGTTAAATCCTGGAGTTTCATTTGTCCGATAAACAAATTCTGTGATATCGGGTCTAAGAAACGCACGCGGATAGAGACCACCAGTGGTAGGATATTTGATGAATAAACAGTCTAGAATTTCACTCGTAAATACATCTGCGGTGATGTCATGATCTCTGGATGAGGAATAACACTGTGCTGTGGTGAAACCAGAGTCGATACCATAGCCAAAACCAAAACTAGGTGCGCTGAAAACATTTAGAGACTTTTGTACGAGGTTGGTTTCTTCTGATGAACTGTTCATCCATATTAACAAAGTGAAGGCGGCTGTACCGTATATCAACTTCTTGACGGTCACTTTTCTACGTAACCTGTTTGAGTAGTAACGATACCAGTTTTTCATTGCTTCCAAGCGACTCTCTGGTTCTGTAAATGATCAAAATAATATTTTGATACACAATGAAAATACAGTGTTCATAACTATGTAAATCTTAATTTTGTGGAAAGTTTTAGCCGAGGGCTCCACGAGAATATTTGGAGTGCCACATTTTTAAGCTCTACTGGCTGAAAGCCAGCAGAGCTTACGTCATGGTGTGGTTTCCGTCGTGCTTCCGTCCGTCTGTCCATCCGTCCGTTAGTCTTTTTATTGTTTACGAGATAAAGTCTTCAGTTGTGGTTTCGTAAAACTTGCACAGTTTGTTCATATCATCAATAGCTTGAACCCTATCGATTTTGAAAAAAAATATGACAATCAGTATGGGAAATGTTGCCATTTGAAGTTGAAAATTTCCATTTCTTGTTTAAGCGATAAAGTTCACATTTGTGCTCGGATTTTCCAGAAACTTGCACAGTTGCTTTGTATCATCAACAGCTTGAACCCTATTGGTTTTGAAAAAAAAAAACTCGACAAACAGTATCGGAATAGTAGTCATTTGAAGTTGAAAAATTCCATTTCTTGTTAAGGCAATGAAGTCCACATTTTTTATCCAATTCTTTTGAAACATGCAAAGATTATCAAGGGATTGAACTCTATTAAAAGTGAAGAAAATCAATAATCAGTTTAGGAAAAGCAGCCATTTGATGATTTAGTATTGTTTACTCAACAAAGTCTACATTATTAGTCACACTTCTTAGAAATTTGCTAGGATTGTCTAATACAATGGGTACTGAAACCCTATCAAATCTGGCTAGATTCCAAACAATTGGTTTTGAGAAATTGTACTTCAATATTTTTTCACCATTTGTTCCATTCATCATGCCTACTTATGCTGTCTTAGTGGGTTCAAGCCTAGTTGCAAGAATATCCCTCCCATTTTTTTGTGTGTTTTTGTCTTTTTTCTTTTTACACCATGAATTCATAATGTATGCTAGCAAAAAAGCAAAATCACTGCCAGTAAAGCGATTTCAGGCCCACAAGGGCCTCTAGTTTAAAGATTCGAATACGCAAAATACTTTTGGCTAAATTGGTACTAATGAATGTCTTTTTCTTGTTCTACCTGCTTCTCATGTGCACTCCAGGAATATCACAAAAGATATGAGCCATGCTCTGGCAAAAGGGGGCTTAATGCATTTCCGTGACCCATGTTATTAAGCAAGTCGTCACATGATCTTGGATCCATCAAATGCATTTTGTCTAACAACCAACTGAACAACGAGGTTAAATGTCCTTAGACATACAGAAAATTGACAAATAGCGAAAAGTCTCTGCCCAGGTCAGCCTGCGCGTACTGCGCAGGCTGACCTGGGCAGAGACTTTTCGCAGATGCATTAAGCCCCCTTTTCACAGAGCATGGCTCATATGTAAAAAAGTTAATTGTATCACAGATCCTAGATATAACAGGCCTCGAGGCTGGCTCGAAATACCTGTGATGACTGTGAGATCGACCTAGCACTGATAAATGATAGCCAGTTCGGAAGAGTTCATTCCTCTCCCATCGCTAACCTTACTTTCGACTTTGTTTATGCGGGAAAGAAGCAAGTGACTTCGAAAGAGTCGTGCGCGTGTTGCACTGGATAGGAATGGTGCCCTAGCCGCAATGGCGTGTCATATTCAGTAATCTGAAGCAATGTACATCAGTTATTTCGAGTGCCGCACACACATTTACTGATAGCCTAGCGCGACCCAGTGCGCTTTTGCGGACAGTGTAGATTAAGATCAGACTCCACAGAACGTGCAGTCTGATCTAAGATCGACACTGTCCGCTACGGTCAGATGTCTCCCGCGGAAAGAATTTTGAAATAATCATTTTGGTTTGTACAAAGGGCTGGGAATGTCTGTTAAACTTATTTTAGCAGATTGTCCCATTCAGTACCACAAGTGGACCATTTCAGCGGCCGGTGCAGATCAAGATCAGACTGCACAGAACATGCAGTCTGATTTTGTATCTATACGTCCGCTTGTTGTTACGGAAGACCACTCCTTCATGCATGGCTTCATCCCGGTTTAAATACAATACCTATAACAGCTGCGTTAGGGAGAATTCTCTTTAGCTCAGTGGTTATCGTGTTGGCTTTTCGTCCGGGCGTTCTAGATACGAATCCTGCCCGGTCCCTGTATTTCTGCTATGCATTTGTTCATTTGTTTCTTTGTTACGGACTTTGTTCGTAAGATGGGGGCTCGTCCGGGATTGGCCATTGAGCCATTAATCCCATTTGTTGTCCAAAAACGGACTTTCTGCCTAATAAGGCTTTGAGTCATCAATAAATGATGACTTTAAGAGGGGGTGTGTTACGGGAGACCACTCCTTCATGCATGACTTCATCCCGGTTTATATACAATACCTAACAGCTACGGAATACCGTTAGGGCCATCGCCTATAAATTTGTTGATTTTAAACGCGAGTATCACCATCGTACTATCGCGTTATCATCATCGTACTACCGTATTATCACCATCGCACTATAGTGTTATCGTCATCGTACTATCGCGTTATCGTCATCGTACTATCGCCTTCCGGTGCGCATGCTCATAGAGAAATTTCTCCTCCATGCGACAAGATGGATTCAGAGTCGGACAAGTTGGCTTCTTTACAAAAGAAGCCAGGAGAGGTCAGCATCAATGTTTTCAAATAGTTTATTGGCTTTTAATTTCAATATATTTTGGTACATGTAAACAAGTAAAAAAGCCGCCGCGTAGAAACCCCATATGCTTTACATGACGCTCATTTGACCTTCTTGTCGCGTTTCAAGTCGCATGATCTTGTCCAGAGGTCTTCTTTCTCTTTTTTTTAACGAAATTCTTCTTATTTTTTCTTCTGCTTAGATTTATTTGCTTAATGAAAAATTACAATTATTTGAGAGGTCGTTTGCAGCCATGGCAAATTAATATAACAAAAATTTTCTGAAATTCGTCTCATAAAAATAAACCACGTCTATTTCCTGTTTCGGTTTTTTGATTTCGCTTTATTTACAAAACCATGACGAAACAGACTGTGTATCAGTACAATTTCGCAAGAAAAATGGATTTAGACAGCAAATTCTGTGGCAGTCTGCCTTTTAAACTCACCACTGTTGGAGAGGTCTGATGACCTCTCCAATAACGAAGGTAGGCATAAACATTATAAATTTTGATCATTTAGGCAATTAATAACTTTTTTAAAAACTTTATAAGGTATTCACTGTTTGTTTTCTTTTACTGTATAGATCTAGTCTTTTGGATATGTCCTGAAGATCATACATGTGTGCGCATGCGCATGCGCACCGGAAGGCGATAGTACGATGACGATAACGCGATAGCACGATGACGATAACGCGATAGTACGATGACGATAACGCGATAGTACGATGATGATAACGCGATAGTGCGATGGTGTTAATACGATAGTACGATGACGATAACGCGCTAGTACGATGATGATACTCGCGTTTAAAATCAACAAATTCATAGGCGATGGCCCTAACGGTATTCCGTAAACAGCTGCGTTAGGGAGAATTCTCTTTAGCTCAGTGGTTATGGTGTTGGCCTTTCGTCCGGGCGTTCTAGGTTCGAATCCTGCCCGGTCCCTGTATTTCTGCTATGCATTTGTTAATTTGTTTCTTTGTTACGGACTTTGTTCGTAAGATTGTTTAGTCAAGCCTGTTAATAAAAATCTGAGTTTCAGTAGATTGTATTTGCAGGCGTCAACAGAGGTCGATTATAAACAGTTTAATTGGCGTTAGATAGATTTCAGGATCCTTATTCAGCAAGCATTCTTATGAACATTCTTAGTCTAATTCTCCAAGATTTTCTAAATTTCAAAGCAATCCAACCTATGATTGGCTAAATCAAATGGTTTAGCCAAATGGAAGTTGTGTTCGTTTGAAATCTAGTGGAAAATTTACTTAAAAATCGCGGGAAAACATGTAAGAGAAGACAAAATAATGAATGAAACTGAGTTTTGCTCTATGTAAAAAGCGGTTTGAATCTATGAAAAATATCGATCGATGTCAGCCGGGATAGTCTTATCTTGGCCGAAATTTTTGCCGCGTAAATTTTCTGCACATCAAAGAACCATTCTACTTCATACTTCAGTCGGTTTTAGACAAAAATGGGCCTGCCTTATGTGACGACTTGCTTGGTATGGTGCGTTACAAATATACACTAAACCACCTCTTTCCAGAGCGCCGCTCCTTTAACCCTTAAGCTGCTAAGCGCGACTCACTGACCTTTTGCGGACAGTGTATATCAAGATCAGACTGCACAGAACGTGCAGTCTGATCTTGGATCTACACTGTCCGATAAGGAGACATATTTCTCCAAAAATAAATACAATTCACTGAAACTCAGAAAGGTTTTTATCAACAGGCTTGATGAAACAAGCGGACATATAGATACAAGATCAGACTGAATGTTCTCTGCAGTCTGATTGATCTGCACCGGCCGCTGAAATGGTCCACATGCGGTACTGATTGAAAAACAGTATTCGGTTTTTTACCATTGGTTTGAGTTTTATTTAAATCATTTAGCAGGATAAAGATTAAAAGCTAAATGTTTCTGTTCAATCCGCCCCCAC
Source organism: Hippopus hippopus (assembly GCA_946811185.2). Classification (NCBI taxonomy): domain Eukaryota; kingdom Metazoa; phylum Mollusca; class Bivalvia; order Cardiida; family Cardiidae; genus Hippopus; species Hippopus hippopus. The sequence goes on along the minus strand of OX328106.1, from coordinate 24,714,958 downwards.
TTTTATAAGTTACATTGTATTGCTACTCCTGCAAAACGGTTTAAACCCCCTCCGCCCCCTCTTTCCCCCCCCCCCTCCCTCCGCCTCTGGTATGTTAATAGCAAAACAAATAAGATTGTGATAAAAATGGTTCAGGTACTAACCTTTTACTAATCAACCTCGTGTTTTTAACGACCCAGCAAACCTTGCGAGAAAAGGAGAAATTGCTTGTAACAGGCAATGTCTCCTTTTTCCCCAAAGTGCTTTCTACTCTATCAGATAACTTTAGCTAATTGGTACCAATAAAAATTTAATGTCGGCAGATGCTTTCAGTCTGTAGGAGTCCAAATTTTGTCATTTGGGAAAGAATTAAAGTATTAATGTTCATTTCGGGACATAAAGAAAGAAATTTAAAAAAAAAAGGGGGGGGGGGAATAAATAATAATAAAAAAGGATAATTATAACTAGAGAAGCCATGGTAAGTTTATCTGAAACGAACCTTCTGAAGACGCCAGCGTTTCTTATTACTTTTTGCACTCCAAACAAAATGATGATGTTGGCATTAAAGTTTGCACCACTGGGTATCAGGCTGTTGTGATAGAGTATAGTTACTTGAAAATGTTTTTAAAAAATCTATATATTCTCCAACGTTAAACAAATAACAACCTTGTTTGTATGTAACACTGTTTAATATACACAAACAAGATAGTTAACTCTTGACAGCCTTGGCAACACCTGGAGGTTTTGTGAATACTGTAGATCAAGATCAGACTGCACAGAATGTGCAATTTGATCTTGTACCTTCACTGTTTGATATTTCGTGAGGTACTCTGGCTAAAATGGCTGTAACTTTGCAACATATGGATCCTTCCTATACAATGAAACTCTCCATTTCATTTATATGGTAGTTAATGGTTACCACAGTCAACATTAAACTCTGTACCAAACGACAAAGTTTTAGACGTGCTCAATTTGAAAGCAATCGCAGACGACAAATTAAATGTGGCTCAAATAAGAGGAATTTGCCTCCAAAAGGTTAGAAAACATTGTGGGAAAAAGGAGGAAATGCTGTTTACCAGCATGGTGTATTCAAAAGACTTCTGTCTCAGGGTCGTTAAAACATGGGATTGTGTGGTAAACGGTTAAACTTTGTACCAGAAGAAAAAAATGACAAGTTCTTATTAAAAGCAGTTGAAATTATGTATGGCTCAAATTATGGAATTTTTCTGTGATGATATTTAAGATATATAGTTGGAAAGATGAAGAGGATTGTAACATTTTCCATCAATCTTTCAACAACTTTCCTCTCAGGGTTGTAAAAAAACAAGTAATCGTCTAGTAAAGGAATAAACTTCAACAATATACGTGGCATTTACTGCATATTTACAGTTTGGGTCCTTTTTGAGGATTATACTGAAGTACCTGTGTTATGATTTGTTGACCCTTGGGCTGCTGAGCGCAAGTTAAGGACCTTTTGCGGACAATGTAGATCAGTATCAGACTGCACAAAACGTGCAGTCTGATCTTGGATCTACACTGTCCGATGAGAAGATATTTTCCCCCAAAATAACTTTGAAATAGCAACATTTGGGTTTTTACTATCGGCTTGAAAATTTCATTCAATTTATTTAGCAGGTTATGGGTTAACAGGCGTCCTGAAAAGCAAATATGTTCGGGGGTATACGGGAATTTACCTGTCCATCTACCAGTCCGTTTTGATGTGGACATTAAAAAAGGCACGAGTTTATTTGTGTCTTCGAGATTTCATCCCTGAATCGCGGTCTCTCGCCCACCCCTGTTTTGCAGTGATTGTATTGAAACTTTATACAAGGCGCGGTTTTTCTGATGTCAGCTTTGAAAAATGATCTCCCCTTCGCCTTAAACGTTTACTCTGCGTATTAAATTTTAGGTTTTAACTGGCTGGTTAATTCCCCTTTTTGGGACATCTTAGATTTCGATATGGTTGAAGTAATGCTGAAAACGGCGTTGAACAATTTCAAAAAGCAAATTTACCACACGCTTAGCGTTAATATTAATACATGTATATTAGAGTCCTCAGCTTGTGCTTGTAGAAAGTTCTTAGTCAGAGAACCTGGTCCGCCGTTGGAGCGAAATTTCCGTTACTATTCGAAAGAGTCTCCATATTGATAATATTATGGGATTCGACACCGGACGACGGTTGATGATCGACATTTTACGACCATGGAAAGTTAACCTAAGCACTCTGTACTTAGGTAAGCTACCAAGTCGAATTTCTCAGGGTATGTTTTTTCCTTCGCCAGAAGTGACCCAGAAACAAAGTCAGTTCACGTCCATCAATCACTGAAGTGGAAAACGAGGCTGTTGCGTACATCAGGAATTTGTTGTTGGTGGAGGAAAATTATTTCATAGAAATGGTGTTAATCGTTTTTGCAGTCATTTTCTTCCCCCATTAGAACATAGTAAAGAACAGTCAAGGTTCATATACACATGTCGTTCAAAATTCTATCCTAATGCTTTCTTTGTAAAAAAAAATTCAAAATTTGACCACGTGGCCGCGTGGACGCGATAGTGCACTTCATGCAATCAAATGGATAGACTTGTTATTTAGGTATGGTGCAGATTTTTTACAAGGTTCGGCGTAAGCTTTCGTACCCTGGTATTTTCCAACGCCTTTCTCTTATTGCTTGTTTTAATTCTTCTTTACCAGACGGCAAAGTTTGCTGCAGTTGTCGAGTAAATAACACAAAGTTTCTACCAGTTACATTGTAAAGAAACAGAGGAAGTTTGCATGAGGTAGACTGTCAAGAAATCAAATTTTGCAAGAGGTGTACTGTAAAGGAAACAACGTTTGCAAGAGGTGTGCTGTAAAGAAAACAGACGAAGTAAATTCTATTTGAATTCAAAATACGACTTTTTGTTTTCCCCTCAAATGTTTGACGCATTTTTCATCATTTTTTCAAGGCGGCCAGGGGACCTATATAGACGTTCTAAATTGTTTCTTTAACAAGTATTACTCATAACACTATTTCTTAGTCATTGGTTACATGCATTCCAAAGTCAAAAACTAAGTCTTGAATCGAAAAGGGTTTAAAATATCACCCACGCTGACTCGAACCTCCCAACATATGCTTCATTCTTAAAGCAAATATTTCATCTTTAAACACACAACGTTGGAAATCGTAGTCGCAAAGAAGAAAAAAAAAAAATGCTCGTGTAGAGCGAATTCTTTTGCCACCTCGTTTTGACAATTATGTATAAATAAGACCTTGATTGGTGATGAATATGCATTTCTTAAGGGAATGTTTTAAAAGTCATCTGTTGCGGTTTTGTTTCTCAGATAATGTATTAGCAGGAAGTGAACAGGAACAGGAACATGGAAGGAATGTAACACTCGCACCAATTACTCTTGCTTTTAACCCTTACGGAGTTTGACGTTACCCAGTTGCGCTTTAGCGGACAGCATAGATCCAAGATCAGACTGCACAGAACGTGCAGTCTGATCTTGGCCCTACACCGTCCGATACCTGTAAGCATACTATGACACAAAATATCTTCATTTACAATGGAACAGTAAGTTTAGACCTGGAAAAAAGTTGTATTTGTTGAGCTGGAGCGAAAAAGTATTTTTTTTAGAATGTACACATTTTCAACCAATAACAAAGAGGTAAATCATTATTTCACCTTCAGTACTGTGTTAATGGTTAAAATATCTTCACAGACACTGCACAGTGTATATAAAAGATCAGGCTACGGGGTCCGTATAGCCGTATAGAGTCTCATCTTGCTCTACATTGTCCACAAAAGCCTCTTTAACTCGGCACTGAAAGGGTAACGCCGACTATTACTCACACAGGTCGCGAGTGACTATTGGACTGTTAGCATATTTTTTTCCCGTCAATTTATTTTCCTGTGGAGTTATTCATATTCCGGAAAAATATTATAATCAAGTTTCAACTCGGATATTTTACTTTTCTACTGCTTTGTAAGAACTTCATAAGGTCTGTATTTTTATATGCAAGTAATAAGTAGTAGAAGTGGTAATATAATGGCATCGTTTTGAATCGAATTACTCTTTAAAAATTATTTTGGACAATGAACAAACCGGAAAAAAAAAAAAGGGGGGGGCTTTATTACATTGTATAGCTATAAAATTATGAAATAATTTAATCTCAATTTAAAATGACTAGATTTTTTACTAAATTTCGTGTTGTAGGTGCCTTTACGAATTTTTGGGTCGAGATACTTGAGTTGGAGTACCGACAATGTAGGTTTGGTGTATGACGATTCTAGATTACATTCTTTGTTTTATTCTAGATTTACAAAGTGACTCAATTTCTGATTGGATGAACTATTTGATTTATAAGCTTTACTAAACAAGCGGGCACCATATTTGTAATATCAGACTGCACGATCTATGTGGTCTGATACTGGTCTATTCCCTTTGCAAGAGCCCCAATATTCGCCTGTAGCACTGAAAGGGTAAGTGAACACAGCAAAAAAAAAAATGCAAAGCACAAATCAATGCATTATTCGATAGATCAAGATATGATCATTCGGTCAATGAGCGTATTTTAGTCTGTCTTGTAATCCCCTCTTTGACGTTTTCTCATGCTTAAATTTTATTATTAATTCTAAACAATAGTATTTACGGAATACTTTTTTATTCAATAGCATTTGATCTACATAAACTTGTATCGTCCACTTTTCCCTTTCCGTGTCTTAAGTGTCTGTAAAAGTCGTCTCCGTTTTAGCCGCTGCACCAAAATACTCTCTTCAAAGGAGAATTTGGCAGTTTTCAGATAACGGATATGTTTTGATTTTTCTCTGATATCCGCAGCGAAATCTCGCGTAACACTTTAAGAAATGATTTGTTGTCTTGCGAATGTCAAGACAATTGTATTCGTCACACGTGCTAGGTAAGTTTAGATAGAAAATCTCTTGGAACTACTGAATCGAGCATACAATATCGAACCTGTGTTCATACAATAACATTGGTACGAACGCTTGTACGAAACGTGTAGTTCTGATAAAGAACACAATTGAGCGAAATAACGAAAAGAAAAAGAACCCTGATCACGTAGGTTTTTTTTCTTCTTCTTCTTCTTATTTCGACTATTGTATAATTATGTCGCAGACCAGATTGGAATCTAAGCGGATCCGGAATCTATTCAGGCCAGATAAGAATTCCGTTTTGACCGGGCAGTTTTTGGATCTACCTAGTGCATATTGGCATCTATCGTAGTAAACTTGATGTTTCAATCATAACATTGACTACACCAAATAAAACCTTGGAGCAATTGAATAAATATCTGAATGGTGACACTTATAGAACAAGTAAGTGTTGTGGACAATAGATCAAAGAACATCCCATATTTGGCCAAGTCATAAAGCATGATTTGCATAACAGTTTAAAAAACGAACATGAAGAGGCAAAAGATTTTAAAAGGCTAAATGAACTTGGTTTAAACTTTTCATGAAAATGGTAGAAAACATGGTTGGAAGATGGACAATTGCTTCTCAATAGCAATGATTTCTTTTTCGTAATATTTTCTTTTATGTTCCTTCAAAAAATTTTCTTTCTCTGTCACATCTTTGTAATTGTTGGCATGTCACAATCTAAAATAGCATGTACATGCACAGCACTAAATGTATTTCTAATTAAAACATTGTACATGTAGTAAGCAATATAATGATATTAACAACTAGATTCTAGTTTGGACTAAGCAGATACCAGACTGGAATACCAGTCAGGCTTGGGCAGATTCCGGATTTGCCTAGATCTTAATCTGGCCTTCGATAGATGTGCGTACATTCTAAACTCGCTAAGCTCTTTACCAAACGACAAATTTTTGGACTGGGCTGGGTTAAAAGCATTTGTAGAGTATAAATTAAATGTAGTTCAAATGATTTGGAAAACTGAGCTGGTTACCGGCATTTTCTCCTTTTCACACTACGGTTTCATATGTCTTCTATTTAAGGGTTGATAAAACTCGGGATTGTGTGGTAAAGAGTTAAATGTTAGATGATAAACATGTTGCACAATACCGATATGATACATTTCGATACATTAGAATGGGAGAGAGACTCTCATCTTGAAAGAGGGTGAAAATTTCATTTTTTTGAAAGACACCATATCGAATTTATGGGCCACAGGAAGTAGGGAGTCCTGGTCCGGAAGCAAAAAAGGTACCAGCGACTCGTCAGCAACGGTCATATTTAAAATGAGCCATACTCAGTAAAAAGGGGACTTAATTGCATTTGCGATCTACTCAGGTCAGCCTGCGCAGTCCGCGCAGGCTGACCTGGGCCAAAACTTTTCGTTATTGGTCGATTTTCTGTATGTCAAAAGACCAGCGTACCTCATTATTCAGTAGGTTGTTAAACAAAACGGATTTTAGGGATGTATAATACTTTGACGACTTGCTTCGTATCTTGCATGACGAAACATAGAACATCGATTCTATCTGTTTTGAGAATACCGACGATTTTTTGACTGTTTTTTGCTACATTACCTCAACATAACAGATGTTCTAATTGTCACTTCAACGATTTATCCCATGTGTTAACAACCCTGGCGAAGAAGGCTTTTGAAAACATCTTGAACCAAAAGGAGACAATGCTGGTAAGCAGCATTTTCTCTTTCTTTCCCGAAATGTTTTAGACCGTTGAAGTACAAATTCCGTGTTTTTAGGTATCTGACTTACAGCCTGCAAATACCTTCAACAAAAAAAGTTCGAATAAGTCCCATGTACTTTTTTCCGTCTGGAAAAGAGTGGTATTTATTTACGACTAGTTCGTTTTAACTTGTAATAGTACAAGGTTTAATTAGACCAATTTGAATCTGCACTTAATACAAGGATTGTTCAAGTGACAATCGGAAATGACGTCAGTCACAATACACATCGGAAGTCCTTGATTGTCACCGCATTGAGACATGAAGGACCAATGAAAGCCCATCCGAATGAAAGATGGGTGTTTACCAATCCTTGTCAAGTAATTTGAATAAGGAATTCATAGCCTGCAAATTATGATGAACGTACAGAGAAGCTTTATGGAAGGGAGCGAAGAGTGTGAAGTTATTCTTAGACAGCCAAAGAGGGTGATTGCCTCACTACGCTCTACTCTTCGCGTTTCACAATGATTAAATGTTACGCAATTTCAACCGCTATTGCAGTAACTGTAAAGCTGCCAGTGTGCACCTTGCCATGGTTTCCTGACATCGTCACACTTAATTTGAGCGCTATACACTGTTTTCTCCAGTGATTGTTCAGTAGTGACAAATCCATGTAAAAGTTGAGTATTCAATTTCGTGTACTGTAAAGTTCGCACCCATTGTTTATAGCGGTACCTCTCGACGCCGGAGTATCTTATACCACATTTTTCCTACTGCCTAAAGACAACTGGCCAAATCCAGCCTAGCAAGCGAAAAATATCGTTCAAAAATTGTTTGGCCGAGCCAGTCCAAAAGACACCAAGGGGCATCTATTATATGGTAACTGGTGTACAATACTTGCATTTTAAAAATCATGAGGTAGGCCAATTTGAATCCGCATTTCGAGACGAGGATTGTTCAAGTCACACAATCGGAAATGACGTCATGCGGATAATTTACCAAAAGCAAAAGTCTAGACCCAGGTCAGCTTGCGCGAATCGCGCAGGCAGACCTGGGTCGATACTTTTTGGAGATGCATTAAGGCTCTTCAGAGCGTGATTTACCTAATTTGTACATTTCGGAGTGTCGATGTCGTGATGCCGTTCGAGCACATCTAGTAAAATGTTTAGCCTTCCATGTTTAATTGACTTCCTTCAAGGGTGGAATCAGGCTTTTAGAACCATTAGGCACCCCGAATTGGGACCAATATTTAACCTCTGAGCGTTAAATGAATAAATTGGTCTTTTTTCAATCAGGAACTAAGGGAAAAAAACCATTCCAAGGTTTTCGGTCAGTATATTTTACGATACAGCGGAAAATGTAGGCCTAAAATCTGATAGCATGTTTTGCACAGTCTGCTCTTAATCTACACTGTTCGCAAAGGGCGGTAGGTCTTGACCTACATTGTCAACAATGATAACTTAAGTTGTGCTTAGCACCTTACCACTTTAGTCTCAATGGTGAGACGCTACGGTGATTTTTTTCATATTTGGACATTTATTGTGCACCGTACCGTCTCAAGTCCATCGTGAATTTTACGGTCGCAAAGATAGAACGGTACACTGACTTTATGTTTCGTCGATTTAATCTGTATTGCAGCGAAATGCAATTAACTTTTAGTAACAAACATAACCAAAGACAAATAATTAAACCTTTCATTACCTTAAGAGCATGTAGAAGTCGTTTATAACTTGTAAATCTCGGAAAAGAAACTGACGAAATCAGAAATGAGTGGCGGCCATTTTGTGAGTTTTTGGGAACGTAAATTACTCGAGTAACAGATGAAAGGAACTGATTTTTCTTATGTTCAGCGTTTAAATTGAAAATATTTGAATTTGAAACAAATGATTATTGAATACGCAAGCAACAGGCATGTTTAAATCCTAGTTTTGTGCTTTATTTGCGAAATTATAAGAGTTCAAACTTGCGCACAAAATCTGTGCGGAGCTTTCAACTGTTTTTGTCTTGATCGTCTCTGTACCCAGAGGCGACCATTCAAAAAGTAACATCGCTTTTGGGGACAGTTATCTGTACTACTTACCACTTAGGCTGCTAAGCGCTACTCAGTGACCTTTTGCAGTGTAGATCAAGATCAGACTACACAGAAAGTGCAGTCTGATCTTAAATCTACACTATCAGATAAGAGGTTATTCCCCACGGCAAAAATGAATAATAATAACTTTGAAATAGCAACATTTTGGGTTTTTACATACGGTTCGAAGGTGTCATTTAACTATTCAGCAGGATACGGGCTAAGGATTAATAATGAGAATAACTTTAGGCTGGAAAGTGACGAATACCGTTTTCGATCTGGTCCTACTTCTTTCCAACATAACGCATTTGCCTGTGGTGGATTATGGGCGTTACGGCCTTGTCCCTGCACTGACAGTAGGGTCTCTTATACTCTGTATATTAAACCCTCCCACCCCCCTGCCCCACTAAAAAGCTACCTTGCCAGGCAGAAGGATGAACTAATGGGTGTAAATGACCTCAAATTAAATCCGTGCCCCAGTTAAATGTAGGCCTACTTCTAAATAATGCACGTCACGAAACACTTCAGTATAGTGAACATAAATTTCGAGAATACGGATCATGAGTTTAGTTTTGGTCTAATCGTGCATTACTGTAACTCTTTATCATACGACACTGGTTATGGCATTTTTCCCTTTTTCCACGATGTTTTCAAAAGGCTTTTTTCCTTGGGGTCATTAAAAGAAGAGATTGTTTGGTAAAAGGTCAATGTTTTTGGCATATCTGCTGCAGATAACATTAAAAAGCTCAAGTGCACAAGAGTGGTCAAGAAACAGAAAATTCTCCAAAAGTGTCATTCTCTTTTCGATAAAATAAGTCTGTTCGATATCTTCAAAACAAAATTAATCCAAATAGAAGTGACTATGTTATACCCCCTTCCCCTCCTTCCTTGTCGTCTGTGCATATCATATTCTTCGAAGGCTGATGTTTGAAAAATACCACCTAGCGAAGATAATGCCATCCTTGTATACCAAAACCCTCCCCGATCAGCCCTCTCTTCCTTGAAAAAGGCGTATCGTATTATCTGTTTATTTCATTGTTATCCATTCACTCACGTTTCTCAAATTTAATTTCTAGGCAAGTGAACTCGAATTGATACTTTTATATACGACCTATGGTACACTCAACAAAACTTCTAAATGGACACCTTTAAGCTGGAATTCCCCGTATACCTTTCCTAGCATACCCTGTCCAGAAAAGAGACAGTTTATTTGGTTTGATTTTTGGAGAATATTTAACCAGTGTAAAAGCATACCTCAGCCTAAGTCTGAAAAGAATTTTTCGATTCGTTCTTTTGAAAGGAACTTATTCAATGTTCATTCACTCAAAATTGAAAATTGCAAAAAAAGAACTTTCTTTTTTTGAAAACTTGAGCTTGTTCTCTCGGTTTGTATTTTAGTGCAGAAAACGATTGTCATGTTTTTCTTGCTGACAAATTTCAGTAATTTGTGTTTTTCTTTTTAGCTGTAAAAGTGTTATCACTGCTAAGATCAGACTTGCAGTCTAATCCGATAAGAATATACTGTCTCAGACTTAAAGGACGGATCTATGGCCTTTTGACAGGCAGGGTTGATTCCAATCAGTCTTGTTGGAGTGCACTGGCTGACCCGGATCGACCCTTTTCGCTGATAGGTCCAGGCGTTGTGTTATGTCGAAAGTGGGCACGCACGACACAGGAAGGATATCAGTTACATAGTATCTATTGTGTTTTCGAATGATTCATTGTTTATCTTTATTCTAGGACATATTGTAGAGTCGGCGATTTCGCAGAAGAGGAAGCAAGTAAAGTGTGCGTTAGGGACGTAAAGACGACATCTCATTTTAATGTACAGATTGCCCGTGGAAAAAACCTACAGACCACGTTAGAAGCTGATAATAAGGATTTGTGAATGTGAATAAAACTTGGGGTCATCACTTTGAAAGAAGGAAGAAAAAGTTTGTTAGATACTTAAAAGCGGAAGTGCTTGAAATCACCACAGACTTTACTTGTGTGTGCATAGTAAACTAGATTTCTATATCAATTATTTTTAACGACAGAAATTTTGTCTTAAGTGAGTTCATTTATAACGGCGGGTTCCACGTGATTTGAAAAGTACCGGAAAAGCGCAGGACAATGTTGCATAAAGTGTGGATAAATTTGTGCGTGAAGTATTACAATGTTCCTTTGCATATTTACACAGGTTAAGGATTATCCGAAATATTATCCATACAGATAGGAAGACGAACATATAAAGTTCAAGTGAGCATACATATAAAAAATCGAAATACTAGTATATGAAATAATGTTGAAGTATATATAACATTGCACTTTGGTAAGTAATTGTGAATGGTGAAGTGCACAAGGACAAGCAAACAATACGACAGGTTGTGGAAAAGTCGTTTTGACAAAAAGGGAGACAGAAAGGAAACGCTACAATAGCAACAACAAAACATTTTCACACACAGGGAAAACTGCTGCGCAAAATGGAGTTCCAGACGAACATGTCAAACCTTACAAACTCTATGGTTATCAAAATCTCACTTGAAGAAATCAACAATAACTACACAACAGATCTTTTACCTTTGGTTTGTATTCTAATACTGCTTATGGCTGTAGGATCGTTTGGAAACGGACTCGTTGTATACGTTTACCTCAGAAAAATCGCTGGGTCGGCGAAGCGAAGTTTTATTATGACATTGGCTATTTTAGACCTTATCGTGTGTGTAATTGTGATACCTTTTGAAATATACGACATTCTTCACCAAGTAACATTTACAATCGGAGGACTTTGTAAGTCTATGAGAGTGCTAGAGTACGTCACTGTCTTGTCAGCTGGTTTTGTTTTGGTGTCCGTGTCTTTTGAACGATACTATTTCATTTGCAAAGCATTCGAAGAGTTCACACCAAGGAAGGCAAACATTATATGTGTTGTGTGTGTTTTATCTGCCATTTTACTATCTTTTCCATCCGGTATGATTGCAGGCTCCAAAAAGAGAACCGTAACCCAAGGCAACGCTAGTGTAATAGGTCACGAGTGTTCAATGAACTCTGAAAATGACGATAGTGGTGATACCAAAACAAAGCTGTTGAAGCAAGTTTATTATTATTCGCTATCTTTTGTATTCATCTCCTGTTTTACTATGTTTATTGTGCTTTACTCAATCATTGGACGATTACTCTATAGATACCAAAACGGAACTCTTGTCCAAGGTTTGATTTCGCCGTCGTCGGACAGTGCCGAAGATACCCGAAAAAAGAAAATATCCGTGGACAGCCAATCAGCACAAAGTATCCGAAGTGGGCAAAATGATACATACATACACGGACGTAGATCGATTAAATCGGTTAGATCTATCGTTATTTTCTTTTCAGTGACTGTAGTGTTTGTTGTTAGTTTTTTACCACACCTAGTGGTACGAATTCTGGGGTTTTTCAATATAGAAATAGATTCAACTCTATTATATAACTCACTTATCAGGTCATATCTAGTCAGTAACGTTTCGAATCCATTTATTTATAGTATTTTCAATGCCACGTTCAGGAAGGAGTTAAAGAAAACATTGTGGAGGATAAATGATGTGTTCATTCCAACCAGATGGACAACACGAAGAAACCAAAACCGGTGATCAGTTAGTTCCGATGTTGGCCATTTCAACCCTTAGCCAAACAATCCTATGGATTAACGAGCTTTAGAAAAAAGGCTCTTGAAAACACTGTGGGAAAAGGAAAAAATGCTGATTTCCAGCATTTTCTCATTTCCCAACAGTGGTTTCCATCTTTTTTAAAGACAAATCCCTCGATTTGATCTAGTTTGTCGTCTGCCGATGCTTTAGATTTGGACGAGTCTGATATTTTGTAGTCTGGTTAAAGGTTTGACTCAGGATAAATTCTCCTGGGCTACCTTTCACTAAACTGCATACGCACACAATTTACGTACGCAGTTTAGGTAAATTTGCGTACGCAGTTTAGGTAAGCAAGCATCAAGTCTGAAATCAAGTTTCACTAAACTAAATAACTTTATGCTTCAAGTAAAAATTTGCATAACTTTACGACAGCTCATACCTTTGGGTAGGGATCGTATGTGTGTTTGTACAATCCCAAATAATCTGCGTAAGTCTACGCAGTTTATTGGAACGCAGCCAAAGTCTGGCTCCGCTAGCACAAAGCACTGATTAGGTTACCTTCTAAAAGAGCTTTGCTGCAGACGACTGGAAAACAATCCATATCAGATATGGACAACCAAGATGAATTACGGTTTAACGCATAAACAGTTGTGAAAACATTTTGGCCAATGGAGAAATTGTAAATTATGATAAGTCTGCTTGTGCCACAACCTTTTGAAAGTGGTATATTGCAAGATAAAAAAGGAAGTCTGCAGGACTGAGATAATGCGGTCTGAAGATGAAATATCGTGAAAATGTTACCACTTCACAGATACGTGTACAAGACGTTTACCTATTGGAATTATTTCTTTTTAAATAAAAATGAAAATATTTTTTTTTGTTGCCATTAGATCTTTTTACGATTTTCCCACCAAAGTTCTTTAACCATTTTTGGATATTCCCTTGTCATGAATTTGTCCCTTTTGACGTCTAAACTGTTAAAGGCATACCGGTACGTGAAAACATTGTGACAAGGAATGAAGTCTTTCAAATGTGCATCCCCCTCCATATGATTTTTTTTTTTAAATTAATAAAACACGAAGTTGGTCGTTGGTAAGACGACATCCACGAAAACCTTTTCAAGGAATTGCGGTATTTGGCATACAGTATTTGGATGACATTTTGAAAAACCAAAACATAAAGAAGTGCTTGATTGACAAGACGGCAAAATTTTAGACCAAAATTTTGGTCCATAATGCAACACTCAGAAAAAGTTACGCACCCCCGATTTATTTCTGAGCGATTTCAGTTTGAACTTTTCCAGTGAAATCTTGCATATCAAAACAAGTGTATGTGTTTTAGTGAGCAAGGTCAATACTGTTGCTAACATATCAAGGAAGAAAGTGGACAGAGATTGCAATTTGTAATGCAGAAAATGTAACATATTGGGGCGTATCTTCTTCACATAAAATTGACGTTGGTTTAAGTATGGAGCAGTAGATTTTAGGTGTTCATACCCTGTTACCATTTCAAAGTAGAAATGTCTATTTGAGTCTAAAGATAAATTAGTACATTATATGGTCAATATCGAGTGAACTCTTCACGTGTACATATGACTGCTTCATCTCTACGTTTTATCTCTCCTGTCAGACGCCAAATTTCTGGAATCGTAAGCTGTCGCCATTCCTGATGTAGGGCTGCCTCCAGTTCATCTAGAGCCTGTGCAGGTAGCCCCATTTTCTTTACTGGACGCCCAATAATGTCCCAAATATGTTCCGATCGAATAAAATCTGGGTTTCTAGCAGGCAATGACAATGTCACAATTGCATTACAATGGAGAAAGACTGCCACTGCCTTAGAACGGTGTGGTCCAGCGTTGTCGTCCATGTACAAAGATCTATCGGTACGTGAATGGTTCTCAAAATGAGGCACAACACCAGGATTCAGGACGTCCTGTATGTATCGTTCACCTGTAAGTCTATCCTGTATGGTCACAAAGTCCAAGTGAAATGCAACTCCAGACCATTACCGATCCACCGCCGTAAGGAACCGTTGGTTTTATGTTTCTTGGTTTTTAAGGGGTGTTTTTGTGCCTCCAGACTCTGAACAGCCATCCATAACGTGTAGCAAAAACCTGCTTTCATCCGCCGCCATGTTCTTAAATTCCAACCCCTTCTCGCCAAACACACCGCAAAAGTGTTCTCTGGTGATTTTCTCAACAACAGAGGGTACTTGATTACTCTTCTTGAGGCTAGTCCAGCTGCACGTAAACGATTTCGAAGTGATTTCAAAGACAGGCGTCGATGTGGTGGCCATTGTGCCTTCAGATAACGATCGCCAGTAGAGAAAGGTTGTAACCGTATTAAACGAACCAATGCTCGATCCTCTCTTTGTGTTGTAGCACGTGGTCTTTTAGACCTTGGCAGATCTAAAACATCGTTGGTTTGACGGTGCTTTCTCAACAATCTGCTAATTAAACTGTAGTGGTACCCAAGCTGGCGTCCAATAGCCTTGAACGACACCCCTGTTTTAAAAGTGCATACCGATAATTTGCCACCACCGAGCTTCAGAGAAGTCGTCTCTCCATGTTTGCCTAAACAAGCAAAATCGTGAACATTAGTTCCCGAGTAAGTTGGTTAGGCAAATGGTTATTTTTCCAAAAGCACGAGGTGCATGATATCCAGATATTTAATTCGTTACTACGGAATTGCTTTCGTGTCATTTCAAAAAGTATCTTTTCAGAAACCTTCGTTTATTGAATTTTATACAAAATAATACTTATATGTGCTTATTTTTTTTTTCTATGTGTATATTTATACTCAGCTTTTGCAGGCGACAATTTTGGCGTGATGATGAAATTTATCTTGGACAAGGTAGGAAACGCTGAAAACGGAGAAAATGCTAGTAATCAGGATTTTCTCCTTTTTCCACAATGCTTCCAAATTGTTTACTATTGGCCGCTAGTTTGCACACTTTTCAATGGTATGAATTAAATGTCTGCATTTTGACTCCCAAATTGTTTACTCTTGGCCGCAAGTGTGCTTATAAAATGCGTCGGTCGATCGCTTGAGCAACTGAGTTTACGGTTGCATTTTTAAGTCGGAAAAGAATGTGTATGTATATCTGAGAGTGTGAGATTGTCAGAACAGCGAGTTTTTGCATTTTAACATTTACTGATTGGTCAGCCATTTTGTTTGATTGACAAAAGAGATCGATCTTATTTTCTTCAAATCCCTTGACGTTTATCTTAACCCTCAGGCTGCTAAGCGGGACTCACTGACCTTTAGCGGACAGTGGAGATCAAGATCAGACTGCACAGAACGTGCAGTCTGATCTTGGATCCACACTGTCCGATAAACAGATATTTTCCCTTAAAAAAGTTTGAAATACCATTATTCAGGTTTTTACAATCGGCTTGAGAAGTTCATCTAACTTATTTAAAAGGATAAGGTTAAATAATTGGGTCACTTCAGCCCGTATTTACCAACTATTCGAGATAGCATTCTTGGTTTACTTCAAAATGAATTTTTTTTTTAATCATAGTCACACAATTCTAGGTCTGATAAACCAAACGGTGTAGCCAGGAAGAAACTGTATTATATACTACCGGTAATACTTTCTAAATTTAGAATTCTATCAAGATTGCTATTCGGAATCGTTGCTGAGTAAGGGTAATGGAGGGGGGAGGTCATCTAGTATTCTAAATTCAAATATTCTTAATTCCAAGACAAGTGCTTTGATTGGCTTACACAAAAATTCACACTAAATCGGGTAGCTAGTCTTGTAATTAAGAAATAAGATCATTAGAGCAGCATTCTGAATGGTTTATGTGTAAGCCAGCGAATGGCAGCGGAGATCAGTTTATCTTCTTTTCCTCAAATTCCATAACCGTCATTTCCTGCTGAAATGCGACCTCTGGTGTTCTTTGCTGTCTGATCTCATTCTCTCACACCAATACCAGATTGATTTTGTAAGCATGGCTATATTTGGCATGCCCTGTGAAAAGGTGTTTAATACATTCGGAAAAAGTTTCGACCCAAGTCAGCCTGAGCAAGCTGACCTGGGTCGAAAGGATTTTGCTTTTGGTACATATTCTGCATTTCCAAGGCCGAGTCTACCCCATGACCCAGTCGGTTGTAAGACAAATTTCGTTTTATGGATCCATAATTATGTGATGACTTGGTTGGTATGATGCATTACGTAGATGCATTAAACCCCCTTTTGCCAGAGCATGGCTTATTTGTGCTAATTACTATAAGGACGTACTGAAGAAGGCGTTTGAAAGCAAAAGGGCCATAATGGCCATGAAGTCGCTCACCTGAGCCTTTTGACCAAATATGATCCATTTTATATCTCTTTCGAGATACTATGACAAACATTCTAAGAAGCTTTCATAATTATTGGACTGAAAATTTGGCCACTAGCTTGTACACGAACTTTTTCTACACTCATCCAAGATGTCATCAAGACAAACATTTTGACTAAGTTTCATGAGTATTGAACTTAAATAGCGGCCTCTAGACTGTACATAAGGTTTCACTAAGATTTGACCTAGTGACCTAGTTTTTCACCCGACCTGACCCATTTTCGAACTCGTCCGAGATATCATCAAGACAAAGATTCTAACTTTCAAAAGTAGTGGACTGAAAATGTGGCCTATAGAGCGTACACAAGGTTTTTCTAAGATTTGACAAAGTGACCTAGTTTTTGACCCGACGTGACCCATTTTCGAACTCGTACAAGAAAGACATTCTGACCAACTTTGAAGACTATTGGACTGAAAATGTGGCCTCTTAAGCATACACAAGTTTTTTTTAAAGATTGGCCCCAGTTACCTAGTTTTTGACCTGACATGACCCATTTTCGAACTCGTCTTAGCTATAATCAAGACAAAGATTCTGACTAACTTTCAAGAGTATTGGACTGAAAATGTGGCCTCTAGAGCGTACACAAGGTTTTTCTAAGATTTGACCTCGTGACCTAGTTTTTAACCTGACATGACCCATTTTCGAACTCGTCCGAGATATCAACAAGGCAAACATTCTGACCAAGTTTCATGAGTATCGTACTGAAAATGTGGCCTCTAGAGCGTACACAAGGTAAAAGTTGACGACGGACGACACACGACGGACACAGCACGATCACAAAAGCTCACTTTGAGCACTTCGTGCTCAGGTGAGCTAAAAAGGAAAAAATGCAGGTTATCTGCATTTTCTCCTAGTCGTTTCTCGGCCATCATATGGGCCACAATCACTTTGTGGTACGCAAAAGCTTTAAGTATGGGTGAATCTTAGTTTTTGTTGTCCTGTAAAGATCTATGACGAATTGGGAGAAAACTGAATAATAGTTGAGCTCTTTTTGTCCTAAACCTTGTGTGAAAAGGAAAAAAGGTAACCATCATTTTGTTCTTTTCTCACAATGTTTTCTAACAAATCAAGGACAAATCCCGTCGTTTTAGCCTTATCAAAATAATCGTCTGCAAGTGCTTTCAATTTGGACAACTACTAGTATACTATCTTGTCGTCTGGTAAAGAGTTAAGTGGACACTTGTACTCGTATGTTGCTTTTGCTCATACTTGAGCATTTTGCGAAGTGCAAGAGTGTTTGGTCACGAATTTCAGTCGTGATTGGATCATTATTACATTAAAATGTGTTTCACCACGTCGAAATGTTTCGGTCAAAGTCCTTGGTCGAAACTCATTTCCTTTAAAAAGTTGGTATCAAGCACTTCTGCTCCACTCTTTTATCAGAAACTTGAGGGACAACTCCAAATATGCATCATGTTGACTTCACTGTGACAATAACTGATCAGTCCTTGTGAACCGATTAGACCTCCAAAAGACCAATTTTAAACCATTATCTTTTGACTGCAAATAGCGGAACTGCTCCATGTCCTGTCCACTTTCCCTCCCCTATGTTCATTGTCAAATTGACAAGTTTCAAAGCCGAACAGAAAGGCAGGGTAAAGTTTTAAGACAGTTTTGAGAGTCAAGAAATAAATGTGTTTCTTTTTATTATAATCATTCGTCTGCAATAAAGGAACTGACAAAAGTTCATTTGGATTTTGGCAATACTTCATTAGAAAATCGGATACTCATGATAGTACCCCTAGATATTGCAGAGGTAAACTGACTGACTCGTCAGTACCTAGTATGCCCCCCCCTCCCCCTACATCCATCGCAGCAACTATTATCCTACTAATCAAATTAATCAGTCTGTTTCTTATTGCTATAGGAATATTTTCCCATTTTTCGAGCTACGCTTGTCTCAGCTGTTCCAGAAAAGCGCAGGCATTTTGACACATCCTTACCCTCCTGTCCAGTTCGCCCAAAAGGTGTTCAGTTGGGCTGGCCAGTCTAGTGGGTTGATGTTGTTGTTTGCCAGAAGTTCTTGGGGAACTCTGACCACACGCGGCCCGGCGCTATCCTACCTGAAAATCAGGTTATGCCTCTATGCAAACAGAACTGTGACAGGGCGGAGAAATTTGTCTCTGTATCTTACATCTGTCAAGTTGCCGTCTACCACAACCGATGGTGATTGAATCCTACCCGAGATTCCTCCCAAAACCATCACTGGACCGCCGCCGAACTTATCCCTCTCTATAACGCATGCGTCGGTGAAGTGTTCCCAATGACGTCTGTATATACACATAGGCCTCTGAAACTCCATTGGTCTATCAAGGGGTAACGAAATTTTCATTTTCGGACACTGTTATCATAAATAGCACATTGGGGATTCCCTCTGTATCGTATATAGTAAGACTTGTCTACTCAGTTCCATAAATAAGTGTCCACTTAATTTTCTTTTATTTCTCGTCGCATGTTTTACTGAAGACCAACAAATTTGGTATCATACTTTAGTTCAGAGTCTGTAGAAAATGCCAGGCTAATCAGATTTTGACTAACAGAAAGTTTAAGTTAGGTTTTTGCAGTTTAAATGAAGGTGGTACTAAAACCAAAGTTGCAAAAGTACTCAAAGACTAAGGTAACATTAAAGTTAGGTTTTTCTTAAGATTCTTGCAATTTTTCAATCAATATCTTGTATGGCCACCTCTACTGTCGATACAGGCAATTATTCGACGTCGCACAGACCTTACATAACGTAAAATCATTGCATCAGGAATGTTATTCCATTCCTGAACGAGAGCGGTGGCCAAAACCTAACTTCAATGTTACCTTAGTCTTTGAGTACTTTTGCAACTTTGATTTTAGTACCACCTTCATTTAAACTGCAAAAACCTAACTTAAACTTTCTGTTAGTCAAAATCTGATTAGCCTGGCATTTTCTACAGACTCTGAACTAAAGTATGATACCAAATTTGTTGGTCTTCAGTAAAACATGCGACGAGAAATAAAAGGAAATTAAGTGCACACTTATTTATGGAACTGAGTATATATACGATATAGAGGGAGTCACCAATGTGCTATATATAGAAACAGTGTTGATGAAAATTTGAATATAAATTCCGTGATATACAGGCGATGCACCAATGTGCTATAAGTGTTCGATGATCGACCAAAGACAATTTTAGTGTTCCGTGATAGACCCATAGAGCTTCAAAGGCCTGTGATATACACGACGTCGCCCGTAGGAACGATACAGAGTGAACCTGTACTCATCAGTAAAGAATATCCGACTCCACTGCCTCAATGGAAAGTTAATGGGTGCATGTGCCTTTAACCAAGCCGCACGACGCTCAGGGGTAAGAGGACCTACTTAAACATGTCGGACCCGTGTATCATCAATGCGAAATCCGTTCCTTAAAGTGTCGGGGGTGAATATTACGATTGTGGTTGCCAATGATGTTATTACGTCGCATTAAGACAGCGATTATGCAAAAGGCTGAGACGTATGAATCGGTCTTGACGTCGCGCGTAGATGTCCCGATCAGAGAAGATCGGCAACCCTTCCAGTCTCTCGCAAGCGTCGGGCAAGACGTTCTATCGTCGAAAGATGCACGCTGCCACCTCCTGTTGTCGTCGACCCGCCAAGAGTAGGGCCATGGCGTTTCTGTTAACCGTACCATGCTGCCGAATTGCTGACTTTGAATCGATGTTTGTAAACCAATGTGAATACTTCAAAAGTACCAAATGGACTGAAAGTTTCATTCTGCAAACTTGACATTAAAATTCTGTAGCACTTATTGCTTTTCAGTACTCCCCCTGGCCACTGATTGCAACGCTGTTGCGTAATTTAAACCATCCTGATCGAAGGGCAGTGACCGACATATTCACTTGACCGATTTTCACTGTTTTAGACCAAGCAGTAAAATATTTCTGGTAAACTTAAATTATCCTGCGTTACTTTTTCGGCTTAGAGTGCAGTTAACAACGTAATGAAGAGAAAAAAAAAAGCACTTGATAGTTTGCTTGTTTTATTCAACATGTACCCCGTTGCTTCCAAAGAAGCTATCTTGTTTATTTAATTATGCTATGATTCCTCATGACTTTTACAATGTCAAATAATACATGGATCCGTGGAAATCGATATTTGACCAATCAGGTTATCGCATTTATTTTACCCGATGTGCAGCCTTGTTGTCTGCAATTTCGGCTCCCAAATAAACGACTGTTAACGTTGGAGGGGTGCGATAGTATTTACTTATTTTATGTTATAAATTTTTGAATTTAAGAAAAATTATAAAATATGTGTTTTGTACCGCTGACGTGAGATCACTTAGAGGCTGTAGACAAGTTTGAATAATGATAATGACTGAAAATGGGACATTTGCAAGGAGTTCTGATCAGCCTATATTACACAATGGATTAATTAATGCTATGTTTTTTTCCCCATCTGAAAGATTCTGAAAGAGACAAAAATGTTTTAAGTGGAAAACAAAGGTAAAAATAGATGTATATGAAATACTAATAAAAAGAAAATACGTTTACTTGAATATCTAACCTTGTTCAATCTATGCACATCCAAAAAGTGGCACTTGTCATCAATGTTACAGTTTGACGTTAATCTTAACCCTTGGTGCATAAAGAATATGCTGAATGTGTAGATACAGATCAGACTGCAAATTACATGAAGTTTAATCTTGGACTAAAACTATCTGCTATTTACAATAAGCATATTGACGTGTATTCCCCACTACATATTCCTCACTAAAAGTACGTAGAATTAAATTATGAAAAAGTCACTTCTGTTCTGTACTGGTCGAAGTTCAGCTCGAAAGGTAACTTATGTTGATTAAATAAACTTCTGACTTAGTCGTATTAAAGTGGATAAGCCCATCTGCCATTTCAAAGGATGTGTCGGTAAACTGTTAATTGATAGGAAGCGTGTTTAATTGCAACCCAATTTGCCGCTCTAATCAACTTGACCACCCGTTGTCTTCAGTATATTAAAAGATAAAACTACCGTCGGTGATATTAACAAGTTTGAAAATTGACAGCACACTTAACGCATTTTAAAATCATCAGACAAAACTTTACCCTTAACCTGAAATTGAAATTTTTCATAAACTTTATTACCCCTCTCTTATCTATAAATTTTTCGAAATGTTTGTAAATCTAATTCAGTGTTATTTAATTTGGTTTGATGTTAGGATGACTTTACTAGCCTTACGAAAATTATAAGTATCTTTAATTCTGTTATTTTGTGGCAAAACGGAGGTTTGTTGAGGCGTTTTATTCTTTCTCATTGAAGTTCAAAACTTTGCTTAAACAAGTAGATCTATTACATTGTCGGTAGCCCCCGTAATTCGCCCTTTTTGTACATATCCTTGTGTAAATTAGTTTAAGCATCTTTAAATTACTTATCGAGAATTCATCATCGGCAGAATAATATGATAGAAATATTTTTGTCCGAGATTTTATTGAGAGAAACAGTCATGACAGTACAATTTAATTAGCCTCTCTGCTATACTGTATATGTTTTTACTGTGGTTGTTTGGGAGCCCTTAGTAACAGTAACCAAGGAAGTCGGTTTATCTTATCACCACGGATCCATGTATGGTCTCAACATCTGCAGAGTACCCATGTAAAGCACACTTACGGTCATAACATATATGGAAAGTACCAATTTAAAGCACAGAAGTTGAGCTTAACCGAGATGGAATTTCAATTGAAGAAGAGTGAGTCATGTGTGTGTATAATTATTATTATATAATACAAATTTTTCGATATACTTTTTCGTCTAATAATAATTGAACACGGTTATTTTTGATTACATGTATATGGCACAACTCTCAAGTATTTACATTGCACTAAATTAGCTATACAGTGTTTTAGCCTCTAAGTTTGTATTCATTTAATATACTAAATAGAGGATATTTGTTTTTTTCGGTGAAAGATCGAAATTTATTTCATCTCGTGAACATCATCGGTAATATTTTCACGAGTGGCCACTACGCCACTTGTGAAAATATTACCGATGATGTTCACGAGATGAAATAAATTTCGATCTTTCACCGAAAAAAAACAAATATTCTATTTATTTCATGCTTTTAACCCTTTGGGGGGGGGGGGGAAACTTAATCAAAGTCCAGTACAGTTCTTTTCGGTTATTCCCCGTGGCGTACCCCCTCCGCATAGCAACGCATTACAATATTACGTCAAGCGCGAGAAATGTGAGGTAAATTACGTCATACTTCCATCTGGTTGTGAGGCACGCGCATTTTACCTAGGTAACTAGTGCGCGGGAACAACTGTTTCCGCCTTCAATTGAAGAGTTAGAATATAAAAATCGGTATTTTCACTGGTCGTAACCATGAAATATCGAAAAATATTTCACCGATATTTCTCGATAACATACCGGAAAACATGAAATAAATTCAATTCTCATTCTAAATTCCAAGAGTACCCATTTGATAGGCCAAGATGTTCTGTCTCAGCCAATCAGGGCCCGTATTTACACCCAACCATTCCAAACAGCGGTTTTGTTTTGTTTTTTCTTTTATTTTCCTAAACTTAGGAAGCAAAAAAAATTCTGATTAGCTACATAATTTGGTTATTAACAAAGTTTCTTATTGGAATAAAACATTTGATTTAGCCTTTCAGAAAGAGCACTCGGGAATTTTGAATACAATTGAGAATGCTTGGTGAATAAGGCCTATCCATTCGGCTATCTTGGATTTTATAATTAGAACAATATCTAAAATGTATGATGAATATGACCCTTAACTCTTAATTATTTGCAACACAATCCAGACTTCTAACAACCTTGAGAGAGAAGACTTTTAAAACCAACGTGGGATAGAGAGAAAATGCTGGTACCGTAACCAGCATTTCTCCTTTTCGCACAATGATTTCTTCCCTTCATAACAGAAATTGCTGTTTCTGAACCACATCTACTTTGTAGTCCGCAAGTGCATTCCATTTTAAAAGGGGGAAGAGGGTTCAGACCCGCAACACATTAAATTGTCCTAATAGCTTTATGCGTAACTCTTTGGCAGTATAGGGTACACAGACAGCGAGATTCACGTATGCCCTTATTTGTTGACATCCTTGTCATCGATGATTTAGTCTTTTTGCAACAGCTGCAGCAACTGCAGCCCCTTTGCCTTTCCCATCACTGGCAGGAACAAACCAGAACTGAAAAAAAAAAAAAACAATATAGACTGAGACAGTACATGTATATGTAGAGAAATGCTTGGTTTGTTATGTTGACTGATTAATTGTGTGGTGTTTCAACATTATTTCAGTTACAGTGTATCTCGGGGACCAGTGCACTATCCATGCTTTCCTGGAGTTTCTTTTACCAGTACTCCGCACAATATTCTTTCCAAGCCACTGGCTGCTTTCCCATAGAAACATCGTCGAGACAACGGTCAGCGGTGAGAGAAGAATTAATCCTGTCGCAATGACTATCATCAGTCCACAGAAAGAAATTGACTGAGCCGGAATCGAACCAGCAACCCCGTTCTCAAGTCCTGTATGCTACCGACTGAACTACTAGGGCTCAGCTGGTTTGTTATGTAGTTTTACAACTGGAAGAAGTACAGTTTGTCTTGATACAAACAAGACACTTTGTTTCCAGATATCTATAAATTCAAATGTAGAAGTACATCGATTCTATAATTATTTTATTTACCGGTATACTATAAATAGAGAATATAAATACTACATGTATATCCACAGGCCTTTGAAGCTCTATTGGTCTATCAAGGAACACTAAAATTGTCCTTAGTCGATCATCGAACACTTATAGCACATTGGTGCATCGCCTGTATATCACGGAATATATATTCAAATTTTCATTAACACTGTTTCTATAAATAGCACATTGGTGACTGCCTCTATATCGTATATAGTAAGACAAGGTGTGCAACAAAATCGAAGAAATTTGACCCCCCCCGTCCCCTTTCAAAGATGACATTTAACAGAAAATGGAAGAATAAACCTAATTACCAATGCAGATGGGTTCACAGATGAATGTTCTTCTGTACCCTCACCCTCAAAATTTCCAAACGGCTCTTGCCATCAAGCAATAGCTCTCATCTCAAAATAATTAAAAAGCTTCCACATTTTCCGGTTCGCCACGCGCTGACGTCACACAATTCTTTATGACGCAGCAAATTTTAACTCGCGTGAATTTGCTATCAAAAGACGTGCCAAAGCTTTTGACCAATGAACGGTAAAAATGCATTTGAAAATATGCGAAATGGGAGATGAAAATCGTGAAACTGGATTAGATCAAAAGATAAATTATATTCGACGAAATGTTAATTTAATAATTTCACCAATACACCAACAAAAAAATTTTCGATCTGTGTTTGAAAAATAGAATTTAATTCTTATTCGCTGCAGGATTACAAATCGTGTGACGTCAGCGCATTGCGATCCGGAAAATATGGAAGCTTTTTAATTCTTTTGAGATAAGAGTTATTGCTTGATGGCAAGAGCCGTTTGGAACTTTCGAAGGTCAGGGTACAGAACAAAAATCATTAATGAACCCATCTGCAATGGTAACTAGGTTAATTTATTCGTTTTCGTTTCAATGTTATCTCTGAAAGGGGACGGGGGTAAAATTTTCTTCGATTTCGTTGCACACCTTGTCTTACTATATATACCATACAGAGGGAATCCCCAATGCGCTATTTATAGTAACAGTGTCCGATAATGAAAATTTCATTATCCCTTGGTAGACCAATGGAGTTTCAGAGGCCTATGGTATATCCATGTAAATCTGTTTGTGGAAAAACTTTAGAAAAATCATGAGCATTTAAATGCATTTCTGACAAAGAATGATCAAGTACTTATTATTCACTGTACACCTAGTTTTATACTGACTTTGTCTGTTCTAACGAAATATCATAAATCTGCATAATTTTGAGCAGAGCAAAACCATAGAAGACTTGGAAAAAAGCTAAAATAGTTAAGCAAATGGAGAAATTAAACATTTAGAGTCTTTTCTGTATTTGTTCCAATGTCTTCAAATGTCTGCTGATACAAAAACATTTACAGGGTTTTCAAGGGGAAATGACTTTGAAGTTTGTAGATATGTCAACCTCAGATCCATCCACACAGGCTTATCACTTTACCCATCAATAAAACTTCAGACCTTTCTTTTTCAAAAGAATTTGTAAGCAACAAATTAATAATCATGCCTCAAATGATGGTATTCATCTTTGATGTGAAAAAAAAAAAACATCGTGGGAAAAGGAGAAAATGCTGGTCACCAGCATTTTCTCCTTTTCCCGCAATATTTTTGAAAAGCATTCTTGCTCAGGGTCATAAAAACATGGGACTGCCTAGAAAAGAGTTATAAGGGAAAAGTTTAATTTAGAGAGTTCCCTACCTTTGTGTCTTGTTTCAGGAATTGGGGGATTATTTCTATAAGCATATCATGAAAGAGAGGATGAAATCTGTACAACGCACCATCTACTGCAATTGCTACTTCCTTACGCCTCATTCTGTTGATTAGGCAAGCTATACCTGTATAAAATACATGTATTGTATTGTTTTACGTGCTTAGCCTGCTAGGGAATTCATATTACTTTTTCACTGTCACTGATTGCAACTGCTTTATTGTTTAAAGGCCCACTAGCAGCCAAATGTAAAGAATACAGGAGTCAAAATGGAGATGAATTTAATTCGTACAATTTAAAACTGTGGATATTATTACGAGTCTGATAAATGTGTTGCTGTACAATCTGACAAAGTAGCAGTAGCTGGCAGGAAAATGTATCTTAAAACTAGAAACAAGAGGGCCATGATGGTCCTAAAGTCGCTCACCTGAGTCTTTTGACCAAACATGACCTATTTTCAATCTCTTTTGAGATATCATGACAAAATCTACTAAGCTTTCATAATTATTGGACTGAAAATTTGGCCTCTGGCATATACACAAGCTTTTTCTAGAATTTCTCTCAGTGACTTACTTTTTAGCCAACCATAGCGAATTTTCCCATTGTAGACATTATCAGAACAAAGATCCTGACCACCTTTCATAAGTATTGGACAGAGAATGTAGCCTATAGAGCATACACAGGGTTTTTCTAAGATATGACCTACTGACCTAGTTTTTGCCCCAAGATGAACGATTTTCCAAGTCGTCTGAGATGTCATTAAGACAAACATTCTGACCAAGTTTCATGAGTTTTGGACTGAAAATGTGGCCTCTAGAGCATACACAAGGTTTTTCTAAGATTTGACCTAGTGACCTAGGTTTTTGCCCGACATGACCCATTTTCAAAGTTGTCCGAGATATCATCAAGACAAACATTCTGACCTAATTTCAAGAGTTTTGGACCAAAAATGTGGCCTCTAGAGCATACACAATGTTTTTTTAAGATATGACCTAGTGACCTACTTTTTGACCAGACATGACCCATTTTTCAACTTGTTCGAGATATCATCAACACAAACATTTTGACCAAGTTTCATGAGTATCTGACTGAAAATGTGGCCTCTAGAGTGTACACAAGGTTTTTCTAAGATTTGACCTAGTGACCTAGTTTTTGACTTGACATGACCCATTTTCGAATTCGATCGAGATATCATCAAGACAAACATTCTAACCAACTTTCAAGAGTTTTTGCTGAAAATGTTGCCTCTAGAGCGTATACAAGGTATTTCTAAGATTTGCCCTAGTGACCTAGTTTTTTACCAGACATGACCCATTTTCGAGTTTGTTTGAGATAGCATCAAGACAAACATTCTGACCAAGTTTCATGAGTATCTGACTGAAAATGTGGCCTCTAGAGTGTACAGAAGGTTTTTCTAAGATTTGACCTCGTGACCTAGTTTTTGACCCGACATGACCCATTTTCGAACTCATCCAAGATTTTATAGAGACAAATGTTCTGACCAACTTTCAAGAGTTTTGGGCTGAAAATGTGGCCTCTAGAGCGTATATAAGGTTTTCTAAGATTTGACCTAGTGACCTAATTTTTGACCTGACATGACCCATTTTCAAACTCATCCGAGATATCATCAGGACAATCATTCTGATCAAGTTTCATGAGTATCTGACTGAAAATATGGCCTCTAGAGTGTACACAATGTGTTTCTAAGATGTAACCTAGTGACCTAGTTTTTGACCTGACTTGAACCATTTTCAAACTCATCCAAGATTTTATCGAGACAAACGTTCTGACTTACTTTCAAGAGTTTTGGACTGAAAATATGGCCTCTAGAGCGTACACAAGTTTTTTTTAAGATTTGACCTAGTGACTTAGTTTTTGACCCAACCAGACCCATTTTCAAAAAGTTGTCCAAGATATTATCAAGACAAACATTCTGACCAAGTTTCATGAGTATCTGACTGAAAATGTGGCCTCTAGGGCGTAGACATGGTTTTTCTAAGATTTGACCTAGTGACCTAGTTTTTGACCTGACATGACCCATTTTCGAACTTGTCTGAGATATCATCAAGACATACATTCTGACCAACTTTAAAGAGTTTTGGTCTGAAAATGTGGCCTCTAGAGTGTATACAAGGTTTTTCTAAGATTTGACCCTGTGACCTAGTTTTTGACCAGACATGACCCATTTTCGAGCTTGTTTGAGATAGCATCAAGACAAACATTCTGACCAAGTTTCATGAGTATCGGAATGAAAATGTGGCCTCTAGAGTGTATACAAGGTTTTTCTAAGATTTGACCTAGTGACCTAGTTTTTAACTCGACATAACCCATTTTCAAACTCGTCCGAAATAACATCAAGACAAACATTCTGACCAAGTTTCATAAGTATCGGACTGAAAATGTGGTCTCTAGAGCGTACACAAGGTAAAAGTTGATGACGCACGATGCACGACGGACACAGCACGATCACAAAAGCTCACCTTGAGCACTTCATGCTCAGGTGAGCTAAAAAGGTTTCCAGCTATTGTTCTAGTTTTAAGAATCATTTTTCTATCAGTGACTGAACTCTGACAGACCACAGTGTAACACATTGTCAGACTTATAATAATATCCATTCTTTTATATGGTTTGATATAAATTTGTCTGCAATTTGACCCTCACATTGTTTACATTTGGCCCCTAGAGTGCCTTTAACCCTTTATCACACAACAAAATTTTAGACTTGTCAGTACTGAAAGCGTATGTAGGGAAGAAACTTAACATGACTCAAATGATGACAGTTGTTTTTAACAAAGTGGAAAACATTGTGGGAAAAGGAGAAAATGCTGGTTACCAGCATTTTCTCCTTTTCCCACAATGTTTTCAAAAGCCTCTTTCTTCAGGGTCGTTAAATGTTGGCACTCTGCGGTGATGGGTTAACTCTTTACTGGACGGCAAAATTTTAGGCTTATCTAAATTAAAAGCAATTGCAGCCAACACGTCAAATATTACTCAAATCATAGGATTTGTCTTTGATAGTCTAAGAAGAAATTGATCCTTATGAAAAAATTCTCCCATTTTTGCAATGATTTCATTTGCATTCCTATATCAAAATCTTATTTCCTGTTGCTTTTCTGTCTCTCACATGGATGTTATAAAAGTCATTTGCTGCAAATTTGTTTCAAGACTTTTAGGGTTCACAGATTGGAACAGTCTCTACAAAAACACCAAAGGTTTTCTTCAGCATCCTAACTATAAACTCTAATAGGACCCAAACTAGTGCATTTTCAAGGTTTCTTTTGTCCTGAATATCTATGCAAAACAGACAGGGTAGATCAATGATCAGACGCTATGTTCTGTGCAGTCTGATCTTGATTTACACTGGCTTCAGATGCAACTACAGTTGTGATTGGCAACATAAGAGTGAATTCTTCCCAAAACAACAAAATTTTGGACTTGTCCAAATCTAATGCATTTGCAGACCATAAAAACAAATGCAACTCAAACTGTGCTAGTTTTTGTTCAAACGGTAGAAGACATTGTGGGAAAAGGAGAAAATGCTGGCTACCAGCATTTTCTCTTTTTATTAATATATTGTCAAAAGCTTACTTTCTTGGGGTTGTTAAAATACAAGACTGTTTGGTTAAATACAGGACTGTTCTGTAAAAGGTTAATTAAAGTCAATCTAAATAAAGTCTTATATCATATTGCACTGAAGACTAGGCACATACCGATAGCTGTAAGAGTGATGGCACGGACCGACACAAGTTGACATATATGATGTAACACTCGGCATTCTAACTCCGATGCTTCTGACAAATTGAGTTCATCATACACATGGCGTGTAGCTTTGAAACGGATGTCTTCGTCACTGCATAAAAAGAAAAGTCAAGTGTTAGGCCCCAATGCAGGAGTCTGTCTTAGATCAGGAAGGTCCTTTCAGACAAATTTAACTGTCAAATGAAAAATATCATGTACCAGTAGCTGACCGATTACTGTACATGTTAGTTTCAGATCTACTAAAGACTAGTACAAGTGAGACTATTGAGGAATAATGAACTCTTCACCAGATTACAAAACTTTATAATTGTCCAAATTAAAAGGATTTTCAGGCAATAATGAAAGTATGACTCAAAATAGTGGGATCTGTCTTTGTTTTCAAACCAAAAGTTCTCTTCCCTGTAAATGTTTTGTAATGGGTTGACAAATACTGCTCATGCATTTTAAACAAAATCTGTTTGTAAGTGAAACATTTAAGAAGAGGAGGGTATTGTATATGTATTACTTCCTGAAGGCATGGAAAACATTATAGGAAAAGGAACGCTTATTGTTTTAACCTTCTACCACACAATTCTGACTTTTAACGACCCTGAGGAAGAAGCCTTTTGAAAACATTGTGGGAAAAGGAGAAAATGCTGGTAACCAGCATTTTCTCCTTTCCCTCAATATTTTCTACCCTATCAAAGACAATTTTCCGCATTTGAGTCACATTTAAATTAACACTGCAAAAGCTTTCAATCATGGCAAGTGTAAAATTCTTTCATGTGGTAAAGGGTTAAACAACCAATCTGAGGGTAGTGTATTATCTTTAAAAATTTCTGATGCCTTAATCCCAGTCCTCTGGATTTACATTTAGTGCTCTAGAATGGCCGGGTGATTGTATTCAGCCTCTTGGTCTCTAGAGCTGTGCATTTGTTGTTTGGTAGACTGATAAGTAGATCACATCTAGTACAAAGAAAAGAATAGACAACATGACAAACCTGAGTATTTCTGAGATATATTTCGTATAAAAGCGTCTTGGAGTTTCCAGTTCCCGTGTCCAGTGTTCTAGAAATAGTACATCGTTATCCCTCATATTCTGCAAGACCAGTCGAACTATCTCCCCTAAATACTGACCACCTATCATCTTCTCATACCTATAAATTATAAATGAGCCATGCTCTGCGAAAAGGAGGTTTAATGCATCTGCAAAAAGTATCTCTCCATATCAGCCTGCGCAATCCGTGCAGGCTGACATGGACCGAAACTTTTTGCTATTTGTAAGTTTCTTGCATGTCCAAGGACCATTCTACCTTATGATTTAGCTGGCTAAAAGACAAAATGGATTTTTTGAATCCATAATTATGTAATGACTTGCTTGGTATAATACATCACAAAGATGCATCAAACCCCCTTTTGCCAAAACATGGCTCAAATGTTACATGTACTTGAAACATTACCCCCTGAAATGGACTTTTCTTTATCTTGTAGCAGACTTTCTTTGAAAACAATGTCACACAGATTTAAATGATTCCTTTTGTCACAATGTTATGTGTATTCATGAATGAAAACATAATTATGTTGATTATTACTTTTAAGATACAGAATTTTCTAACTTTCCTATGACGTTTTCAAAAGCCTTCTTCCTACGTCCACACAAACACAGTGAGGCATTAGCCCTTTACCAAACAATCCCATGTTTTAACAACCTAGGGGACAAATGCTTTTGAAACCATTGTTGGAGAAGGAAGAAATGCTGGTATATCAGATCATTTCATTCACAATTTGCTATTACAAATATTTTCATTGTGTACCAATCTAAAATTTGGTCATCTGGTAAAGAGTTAGAAAAAAAAAATTTCAAGAAAACGATAATACATCTTTTGAATTGTAGTCAACAATGAGCTTATATGTTCTTCCAATTATGTTGAACAATTAACAAATAATTTTCTGTTTTAATGACACTGAGGAAAGAGAATGTTGAAAACATTGTTGTTAAGTAGGATTTTCTCCTTTTCCACAATGTTTTCATCCATCTGAAAAACAAATTCCATAATTTGTGCCAAAACTGATTTTTGATCTGCAAGTGCTTTCAATATGGAGGAGGAGTCTTAAATGCTGTCGTGGGGTAAAAAGTTAGAGCTGCCCAAGTACGGCACATGAACAGTCATATTTGTATACTGTTACTGAACCATAATTCAGATATAATGCATACAGAATAGTATGTTGTAGTAACTTTCCTGGTCCTTGTATTTGATTCCAGCAGCCTGAGAAAATTTGATATCAAAGGTTGAGCGAAATGTCAAAGTTTTTTTACACTGCCAGAAGCAAATACAAGCACCAGGAAAGTCAATACAACATAATATTCCTTTCATTATATACCCACAAAACTTTCATTGATAAAATATTGCAATTATTGACATTTTAGTCGAAAATGGTCAACAAAATAAAACAAATTATGGATTAGTCGGTAATATTTTCATTTTTATTAATGGCAGATGAATATCATTGGGATCACTTTGACAAATCAAACTGCAAATCAATGCATGCATATTCCATGCATGAGATACATCATCATACCATAGACACTGTGAAGATACAAATTCTTTTCTGTCATGTATGGTATTTGATTCGTTTGTGACACATGTATTTGAGCGAGAAAATTTTCGGGTGTGTAATAAAGTGAAATTTATCTTGGAAACCACCTGTACTTAGCATCCAGCTACCTTTACCTCTTACCACACAATCCTGAATGTTAACAACCCTGTGGAAGGAGTCTTGTGAAAACATTTAGGGAATAGAAAAAAATGTCTGTAAACAGCAAGAGCTCCTTTTCCCACAATATTTTCTACCCTTCCAAAGACAGATCTCATCATCTGAGCCACATTTAATCTGTTATCTGCTAATGCTTATAATTTGGAAAAAAGTCTTTTTTTTTTGGTTTGGTAAAGGGCATAAAGATCACTGTTTTGATTCTTCATCCCATCCGTATCAACATAATTTAACTTGTATTTCACTCTTTATCACAAAACAAACCTGTGGACTTGTCCAAATTGAAAGCATTTGTAGATGACAATCTAAAGGTAACTCAACTGATGGAATTTCTCTTTTATAAGGTAGAAATCATCATGGGAAAAGGAGAAAATGCTAGCTACCAGCATTTTTGCCTTTTCCCACAATGTTCTGAAAAGGCTTCTTCCTAAGGGTTGTTAAAACTCAAGACTGTGTGGTAAAGGGTTAAAAACCACCTGTTGTGGGAGATTACTAGTCATACAATTCCTGGATCTCTGAAAACAGGTTTGAGTGCATTTTACTTCCTTACACTGCTTTTCCAGGATGTTTTGCAATGGAATCAAGTCCTTTATCATATTCTGTTCTAATGAAATCTAAACATCCATCTTTTCCAAATCCCTGCCACTCTGTGTTGATTATCATCTGAAACAGTAAATACTTTCTCAACAACTCTTTTACATTTTTATGGCCATTCAAAGTACAAGACATAGCAGAAAAGGTCCTATGGTCCAAATCAAATGAATATTAAAGCATTCATAGATGACAAAAATACAGACTCATCTGTATTAAAACCATTCTCAGGAGAAAAAATGAATGAGGTTTAAGACAACAATAGTCTTCAGTGACTTGCTGAAAAGAGGAAAAATAGTAGTGGATTTATTTTGGACTCTAAACAATTATTCATATAATCTCTCTGCATCAAACCTTTTACTGTTTTTTTTTTTAATGACCTTACAGCAGAGAGCTTTGAAGAACATTGTTGATAAATGCCAGCAACCAGCATTTTCTCTTTACTTGACGTTTTTCTTGTTTACCTTTTCAATGACAAATCACATCATTTGAGCTTGACTTAACTGTTGATTGCAAATGCTTTGAATAAGGACAATTTTGTCGTCTGGTAAGTGTTCATTTTTTTAAAAATAGAAGGAAAATTATACAAAATTTTGGGAGACTTACCTCCCTTGGTTCATCACGATCTCCATCCCATGTCTCCACTTTATCTAGACTTTCTATATAACATGCATTTGTTCCTTTACCTTGACAGAAAAAAAATCAACAATACACTGTAAACTTTGATTATGAAAAGAAGAGGCCATTGTCTGAAACAATGGAAACCTCATTTCTGTAAGAGCTTATAGCAGACACTTTAACTTCATCTGTATAAAAAATCATATCATCAGACCGTATATTAACATATGAAAAAATATATTCTATCAAAAAGGTATTGTGACAAATGCTTCAGAGCACCCATTTCTTCGTACAATAATGCTTTCATTAGACCAATACTTGATACTAATAATTTGTCACAATAACTTCCAGAATTTTGACTGCTTTTAAAACACTCTTATCTAATTGCACTTTAAGGCATAGAGGAAAAATGTGGCTCAAGTGTTCATATTTATTTTTGAAAGGGTAGAAAACTTAGTGGAAATAGGAAAAACTGCAGGTTACTAACATTTTTTTCAAAAACTTTTACCTCAGGGTCATTAAAACATGGGATTCTCTGGTACAGGGTTGAATTGTATTTATTGGCATTTAATTTGCCCTGACTACCTTTTCATATCTCTTACTCAAAAAAAAAAACAATCTAAAAGTTAAAACTTATTTACAACAGAAAACTTGGAACTATAGTATTCAAGCATACTTACTAAGAATTAAACCTATAGAACATTGTTGGTCATTAAGAGCCCCTGACATCAAAGTACCAACAGTATCGTTCACTAGTATCACACATTCAACATTCATTTCCTGTTAAATTGAGACACAAAAGCATAATGAATAAAAGGTCTCAAAGACCTGATAAGGAGATTTTTATCGCAGTATTTAGCAAAAATATAGAAGAATGAAAAATAGGCCTTTAACTTTTTACCAGACGACAAAATTTTAAACAAGTCCAAATTGAAAACATTTGCAGATGACTCACAACCTAAAATTTACCTTTCAAGGGTTGAAAACACTGATGGAAAAGGAAAAATGCTGGTTTGGTAAAGGTTTCATCACATATAATGCATGTAAACCAATTACTTGTTAGAATAAGCATAGGCAAGGAAAATCAGAGTTGGTCAACCCATTAGATTAATTCTTTACCACACAATCCTGATTTTTAACAAAGCTGAGGTAAAGTGCATTTGAAAACATGGTGGGAGAATTTTCCTATAATGTTTTCTTCTCTTTCACAGGCCAATGTCATCATCTGATCCCCAGATATTTCGTTGTCTGCAAATGCTTTTAATTTTGATAAGTCTAAAATTTTCTAAAAATTTGCAGTATATGCCGATAGTACCAGTAATTCTAATGATCATGAGCAAAAGATGACTTGAGAAGTTATCATAATTATGTACATGTACAGGATAGTTACATGTCAAGACTCAAGAGTATACAACGATGAAGAGAGTATATAGAACATAATTATCAACACAAAATTGCTCGTTTTATTTTCATGTGTATTCATGCTTTAACTCATGTTGATAACCCATATCTAACAAGTATGTTTACAAAGTCTGCCTGATAAAGAATTTATTGCATTTAATGAACATCAAGACAAATAGAAAATGAAATATCATCTTACGCCCTTTCTTTTTATTGCATCATTTAACATTCCTACAATTTCACATCCTTCCACACCATCCACATGGAAATGTTTAGACCAGGAAATGAGTACTGCTTTGTTCAGCGCCATCTGTTGACAAGCGAATGCAAATGTCAGGCCCAAGGGAATAGTTTCCGTGGTATTCAGTAGGTCCATTTGTTTTAAAAAACGATGCAATGAGTCTGCTAGGTAATCAAATAACTGTAATGAAAAATCCTGCGAATGAAATAGAACAAAAGCTGCATGCATTATTTAAGAGTGTTAAGTCACAACATTAAACATCACATAGCTACATTAACAAATAACTTCATTATACAGAAAATACATGACTTCAGCAACCCTTTATAAAACAATGCAATGTTTTAAGAGACTTGAAGAGGAAAGCTTTTGAAAACATTGTGGGAAAAGGAGAAAATGCTGGTAAACAGCATTTTCTCCTTTTTCCACATTGTTTTCTACCTTTTCAAAAGGGAAATCAAATCATTTGATCCATTTGTCATCTGCAATTGATTTCAATATAGATCAGTCTAAAATTTTGCAGTCTGAGAAAGAATTACTGATACATAGTGTAGAACACTCATTTTACTGTAACATACCTATTTCAGTGACGTTTCTTCCGTAAGTCGGATAATGAAAGTTTCAGCATATTTTGCTTGGAATATAATGCTGTATACTATCATTGCTTTCAAACTTACAGATGAAATTCTACGGTAGGTGCACAAGTTTACCTTGTTAATCCTTTACAACAGGGCAAAATTTTAGATGCCCATATTGAAGGAATTTATAGACAACAATTCTATTGTTTTTCAAATGTATGTCTCCTTGAACAGATAGAAAACATTGTGTGAAAAGTACAAAGAGCTGGTTACCAGCATTTCCTCCTCACATAATGTTTTCAAAATCCTTCTTTCCCAGGGACATTAAAACTTGGGATTGTGTGGTAAAAAGTTAAATATGATTGATTGATTATATGGTGTTTAACGCCGCTTTCAACATTATTTCAATTATATCGCGGCAGCCAGTGCACCTATCCATGCGTTCCTGGAGTGTCTTTTACCAGTACTTCGCACAATTTTCTTTCCAAGCCACTGGCTGTTTTCCCACATAATCATCGTCAAAACAATGGTCAGCGGTGGGAGAGGAATGAATCCTGTCGCAGTGACTATCATCAATCCTCGGAAAGAAATTGGCCGAGCAAGGGATCGTAGCCAGGGATCGAACCCAGGACCCCGTGTTCTCAAGTCCTGCACGCTACCAACTGAGCATCCGGGGCTCGGCTAGTTAAATATGATATTTTCATATGTAGGAATATGAACTGAGGGCAACCAAAAATAATTAGGAATGCATTTTTGTCTTCCTCTTTCAATAATAGTTTCTTATATGGCTTGCAACACTCGAAAAGGGGCATTCGAACATTTGCGTAAAGTGTCGTCTCAGATCAGCCTGCGCAGTCCGCGCAGGCTAATCCGAGACGGCACTTTACGACTACAATAGATTATATGATACAGTAGACTTGCGCAATGCAGAATATTGCATAAAAACGGAAAGTGTCGTTTCGGATTAGCCTGCGCGGACTGCGCAGGCTAATCCGAGACGACACTTTACGCAAATGTCCAAATGCCCCTTTTCGCGTGTTGCAGGCCATATGCAATCATTGCAAAAATGATTATGTGTTTGAAAAATGACTGTATCTGCAATATCAAAAGAGTCTGTCACAAAGACATATGAATGATAAAAAAGAAAGAATGAAAAGACAAAATTAGACTCTATTCAAGCTACTGGCTGCTATCTCGCATCAACAAACCCTAAATAATGTCTAGTTGATTAACCCATTACCACACAATCCCTACTTTTGACGACCCTGAGAAAGAAGCCTTTAGAAAACATTGTGGGAAAAGGAGAAAATATTTCTACCCTTCACAAAACAATTTTCAAATTTTCAGTCACTTTTATTTTGTCGTCTGCAACTGCTTTCGATTTGGACAAGCCAAAAATTTTGTCGTTTGGTAATGAGTTAAAAAGATAAATCTTGTTATTATGAATTTCTTCAATCCTTGCAAAGAGTTTGAATCAAAGGTAGGATGTGAACTGTCAACCTCTGAATTACTAACCTCTACCACTGAGCTTTAGGCTCTTGACAACCTCAACCATTTATCGAACAATCCCAAAGTTTAATGATCCAGTAGAAAACCTTGTTAAAACTTTGTGGGAAAAGGAGAAAATGTTAGTTACCAATATTATCTCCTTTTCCCACAATCTTTTCTATCCCTTCAAGGACATATTCAGTCAGTCGAGCCACATTCCCAACAACAATCCCGACTTTTAATAACCATGTGGAAAACCTCTTTAAAACTTTGTAGCAAAAGGAGAAAATGTTGGTTACTAGCATTTTCTCCTTTTCCCACAATCTTTTCTACCCTTTCAAGGACAAATTCAGTCGGTTGAGCCACATATAATGTTGTCTGCAAAATGCTTTCAATTTGGCCAAGTCTTTAATTTTGTCATCGAGTAAAGACTTAACGACGTATATGACAAATTTTTCTAAAGGACAGATTTTTAAAACTTTGCACATACAAAGCTCACCATGTCTCTAGGAGATTACAGTAAAAAAAGATGTGGGTCACCACGCTCGTTTCTGAGAAATTTGCCTTTGAAAAGGGTATAATTATACAGTTCCAAAATTCAGCTTATATTGGATTTAAAGTGCCTCTCTTTAATAGTCAGTTAAACAGGAAAATTACAGGAAAAATATATAAATATACATCATTTTAATGAAAATTTATATATTTTTGCACAAAAAGTATAAAAAAGCCTGGTTTTGAGCATGGTAAATGTACAAATATGCATGTTATATATAGACCATTGAGTTCAAAAAGGGAGATAATTTGATCGAATTAAGGGTTAATCTTAAAAAAAATACATACTTTTTAATGGACAGATTTTTCTTAAACTTTCCACACTTATAGTATTTATAATTCTAAACAATAAGAAGAAATAAAAATGGCACCTATCCGTGCTTCTTTCATCAGAAAACAAGGTCACTGTGGAAGTTATTTTTTCAAAAAAAAAATAGGATAGACGCTCAGCAGACATGGTGGGAAAAGGAGAAATTGTTCAATAGGAGCGATTTCTCCTTTTCCAACAATAATTTTCAAAGTGGAAACACCTATACTTCCACAGCTTTAAATTTCCTGCCTATGTTTCCTTGTTTGGTGTGTAACGCCGTGTCAGCAGCATTTTAATTATTTCACGGTGACAGTTCAAAGATCCATTTTTTTCTCTTCACCAATACTACCCGAAGAAAGTGCTACTTGTTTCAGAGCACCAATAGTATTACCATTATGTGCAAAAAATACATAGATGCACTTTTGATTCAATATCCACGACAAAAATACATGCGCAGTAGGATGCGCGCGAACATTTGTCATATATGTCGTTAAATATAAATACAGACGAGTCTAAATGAGTCTGGAGAGAGACTAGGGCTGCCTTTCACTATGCAGCATACATACAAAATTTGTGTGCTAAGTTTAGATGAGCAAGCACCAAGTCTGAAAAGTAAATATCATTAAACTGCATAACTTTACAATTTGAGTATGTACATGTATTTGCATGACTTTATGCCAGCTCATACCTTTGGGTAAGGCAGGTTTTGTATGTGTATATATACAATCCCAAATAATTCGCATAAATCTACGGAGTTCATTGAAACACAGCCCAAGAGTTAACCCATTACTGTAGAGGCTACTTACTATCAAGAGTAAACATGATGAAGGAAGAGAAAATATTTTCTCCAATAAAATAGTACACACTGTCGGAAAATGAGCAACTGTTTGTTACTAAGAACTGCTCATTTCCCCTAAATGTAAAGGAGCATGACAAGCAGCAAATGTCCTGTCCTTTATCAATTAGATTTTAAAAGCATCCCACATCTACTCACATTTTCACCTTTCTGTTCATGTAATTTGGTAGGTAGAACGCCATTTCTAGTTTCTACTGAAGCCTCTTTGTCATTTAAAGTGACCAAGATGAGACGAAAGTTGGAGCCTTCAAAGTCCAAAGCAATGTACTTTCCTTGCTCTGTAAATAATGAAATAAACAAATTTATGATACTCTGACTGTTAGGTGTTTTATGGAATATATGTAGATCTACATGTTAATGATCTACATGTCCATGTATTAGGTCTAATATGAGTCTATAGACTATGATCATATCCAGATTTAACCTTTCAGTAAAAGATTTTATGTTTAAATGTCCCTGAGAAATAAAACTTCTGAAAACAGTGTGGGAAAAGGAGAAAATGCTGGTGACCAGCATTTTCTTCTTTTTCCAACAATGTTTTCTGCCTTTTCTCAAATAAATCTTATCATTGCATCATTGGTTACCAGCATTTTCTCCTTTTCCCACAATCTTTTCTACCCTATCAAAAACAAATCCCATCATTTGAGCCACTCTTAATTTGTTGTCTGCAAATGCTTTCAGTTTGGACTTTTCTCAAATTTTGTCGTTTTGGGACAGGTTAAAAGTCGTCCGCAGAAAAAGGGAGACAATGGTCATCTGCTTACCAGTTCCGTCAGGTACAGCCCTAACGAAGGATGTGTACATCTTTATTGGATCTGTATCTTGCTTTTCTTTTGTCTTTAAACCTCGATCTAGATTTTGATCAAACAGTTGTTGAACTCTTTCATAGTCTTCATCAGTCAGACAAAATGGCTCAACAATGTGATCCCTCTGAAATTGAAATAATATAGTGAATTCAAACATTGTTAAGAAAACTTTTCGAAATCTGGAAATTATACACTATTACTTGAAAATCCTGTGCTTCATCTTTAGTGATAATTTGCACCATATGATGCAAAAATGTTCCATACCAGATGCATTGTGCACTGGATCCAAGCATATTTTGATGGAATAACTGTGATATAAACTGTACATTGTGACATTCTAATGGGAAAGCACTCAGTGGCCTAGAAAGAAAGAAGTTAAGAAAATCAGGGAATGCATAAACAGATGCCATGATGCAGTTGAAATATTGTTGATGTAGTGGTCCTTAAGGACAAAAACAAAGATTCTACTAGTCATTTTATCTTTTACGACATTTCCTTTGTATTTGTAATAGATCTACTTTCCTCTCTCCATCAAACGTAAAAATGCCAAACAAAAAAATATTGGAAAATGTCCAACATTTTTTTCTTTGTGCAATTCAAGACACCCTGCAACATGCAACAATGGATGTATGATTGGGTGAGTGTGGACCACAGTAAGCTACAACATATGTGCAGTCTCATCTTGGTCTACAATCTCTGTTTGTTACTCTGATGGAATCAGTCATATGATTCCCAATGAAATGCAAGTACTAGTAGTAGCTTAAAGAAAATATCATTTAGCAATAGATTCTATTGAAAGATATAAGTTAAACAGGACATTGGTAAATATAATTACCCCATTTTTTTTATACCTAATATTATTAATTCGTATCAGCATAAAATACATGTATATATCATGATACTATCATCGATATCAAGACTCCTTTTATCATTCAATAGGATTTGCAGTAATATAAAGTTATCTTCATCATAGTCATAGGTAAAATTATGATGGAAATACATTAATAACAGATTCACGTTGTTGCCTCTGTCTGGTAATACCCCTGTATTCTGTTCAAGAGTCCCGGAGTCATCCTGTATAGAAGCCATTAACCCAACACCACACAATTACAAATTTTAACAACCTAGAAAAAGAGGCCTTTTGAAAACATTGCGGGAAGAGGAATAAATGCTAGTAACCACAATGTTTTCTCTATTTACAAAAGCAAATTCAAGCATTCTAATGGCATCTAATTTGTCGTCTGCTTTCCATTACAACCATTATAAAATTTGGTAAAGAGCATGGTCTCTTCCTCTCGGTAGTATGGGAAAGCCCATCCAACGTGTTTGCTGGTTCAACTGCTTCTAACAGGAGAACAAAGATACGTGCTATGATTGAAGTTAGCCTCATATGGTAGCAGAATACAATATGGCCGCATATTTCCTACAAACCTGCAAAATGAACTTTACATATCACTGGGCCCCTGTTTGAACTGTTGCACAGACCCAAGCCGAAAACCTGTACTACTCTCTACAAAGGAGAACGTCGTAAAATTACAAATTAAACTTCCACTTGATTTTGACTTGAACAGAGGACGATTTATCGTTTTCTTGGCGATAATCCTGATTGAATGGTGCAGAAACACGTGAAAATTTTATTCGCCCTACTTGCAGATAACAAACAAATAAGTAATAAGCGGAGAATTTCTGCCAATCGGCTAAAGCACGAAATGGTCTTTTCTCATAAGCAACTGGGCGAAACCTGGGCGAAATGGTTAAAATAATCAAAGTATTGTTAGCACTCTGGTGTGCAGAAAGGCGTTGAATAGGTCCTGCATTGACCTTATCCGTACCAAAGCAAGTTGCAGATGCACTGTCGTATGATGAAGATTAAGATCAGACTGAAACTTACAGGTCTTGAGCTGTACTGTCTGATATTTTAAGGAGTTTTTTCCCAAAACCTTTGGAAGAGAAAATAATAGTGGAGTGACGGCCACCATCCCTATTCCGACGTCCATGTATGAGAAGGGAAAGTTTTTTGCAAGGTTGCAAGGTGCCAAAACATTCTCACAGTCATGAGGAGAGGTTAACTCTGGATAAAGCACGTAATCCGTGTTGGAGTTGCTTCCCCTGTCTCATTAAAGTACACATGAGAAGATGTCTCGAAAGGTTCACTAAGTTACAATAAAAAAAGAGATCCCTTCAAAAATTGCAAAATAGCAAATCCATATTTTCAGGAACATCTACATACAAAGACGGCTGAAATCACTCTCCTAAAATATCATATGATCTCCAGAGCGGGGCCATCTATTTACAGTTCTCAGCCTATTTTGTGACATGACATACGAAATATCGAAGTTCTGTGTCTTGTTAAGAACAAGGAGACATTTTCAAGATTTCCCACGGCTTGAAACATCTGACCCTCGGGACAAGACCCTTTTCCACCAAGGAGTACATACATAATGCGCTACTTGTTTACCACTGCTGCAATACGTCTTACTATAAGTGGAATTCGTTACACACGCAGATTCACCGTTGAGCACGTTAAAGTTTTCCCTTCAACTAGTACAAACTTTTTAGTAGCAAAAAGTTTCACGTATCAAAAATTAGGTAGCCTATGATCATCATCTGAACAATCTTGTCGTACACCCGATGATGATGATGAGGAGGAGGAGGTTGTTGTTGTTGATGATGATGATAATGATGATTCAATGTCGCAAAAGTCTTGGATGCGATTTTTGGTCCTTATATGTATGTGCATTTTCGGCCGGTGTCCTTTATTTACAATAAATGATTTGAATTTGATTCTGATTTTCTTCGATACCAACTGAAATCCTGAAAGGCTGGCTATTTAAAGGTAATGTATAAATTTGTCAATAAACTAGTAAGTCAATTTTTCTCAACAACAGAAAGGCGGAAAATTGAGGTGGGAAATATGAGACATGATCTGTGAAAATGGTACTTAATGCATCTGCAAAAAAAGTATCAACCAAGGTCAGCCTGAGCACTCCGTGCAGGCTGATCTGGTTAGAAACTTTGCTGTTGGTCTATTTTCTGTATGTCATAGGACCAGTGTACCTCAGGATTCTGTCGATTGATAGACAAAATGGGTTTTATGGACCCATAATTATGTGATGACTTGCTTACAACCATGCACCAGAGATGAATTAAACCGCTTTTCTCCAGAGCTTGGCTTATTTATATACATGTATTATGTTAAAACCATTTCTGAGAAGACTCTTGA
Organism: Hippopus hippopus; assembly: GCA_946811185.2. Lineage (NCBI taxonomy): Eukaryota > Metazoa > Mollusca > Bivalvia > Cardiida > Cardiidae > Hippopus > Hippopus hippopus. Next base: position 24,671,808 of record OX328106.1, on the reverse strand, counting down.
TGTTGTTCATAATGCTTTCAAATCTCTGTTTGACGGGTGTAGACAACAGGTCTACTTATCTAGTTGATTGTCCACTACTTGAACGGTTTGAAAATTGATTGATTGATTGGTTGGTTGGTTGATTGCATGGTCTTTACCGCTGTTTTCAACATGATTTCAGTTATACAGCGCCGGCCAGTGCGCCTTTCCATGCTTTCCTTGAGTTTGCGTTACCAGTGCTTAGCACAATATTCTTCCCAAGACACTGGCTGCTTTCCCTTATAACCATCGTCGAAAAAATGATCAGCCACGGGTAAGAGAAGAATGATTCCTGTCGCAATGGCTATCATCAACCCTCGGAAGGAGATTGGCTGAACTGGGGATTCGAACCAGCAACCCCCTATTCTCAAGTCCTGTACCCTTTCTAGGGCTCCGCTCAGTATGAACAAGAACTATCTTTAAAAAAGATAAACGGCGTCAAGTTGTCTGCAAAAAAATCAGCTAGCGGGCCTTAAAATAAGCATGTCGACATTTTTACCAATCACAAATTCCTATCTATTCATTTGGTATCAATAACAAATAGTAGGTCAAAAGCCAGCACATTCAGTTACGCCGAAAAAGACATACACGCACACACAATTAGAGAATTTGCCTATCTGTGTGAAGTTGATTGAAATCAGCCGAGTGATGTAGGAGGAGTTTCATAAAAGAAAATGTTGACGACACGCGACTGGACCATAACCGCTATAAACCACCACGGTTATGTTAAAAGAAAATTCGAACGTCTTCATTACAAATTTTAGAATTTCGGTCAACATACAGTCATTTAACTATATGTCATTTAAGTCCGTCAATGTAAAATATGACGTAAATTTCTCTTTTAGGTTCAATTTAGCTTAAAGCAGCAGCTGACGAAATTATTTCTTCAGAAATTCACAATGTCCGGTCATATAAACACAGGATGGACCGTTGACACGGTGATGAAGATTGTAATTTGTTTTTCAATGACTGACGTAAAAGATGGCCTTCCGACTCCATTGCTTCTGCCTGGGTTTGTCGACGTCAGGTTTACTCTGAAGTTTAAGATACTGTGTTACAGTTTTTGAGAGGTTGGAACGTAATTTCTTACAGCTAAGCTACAGCCTGGTCAGATAAAGATACACAAACATTTATAATTACTAAAATCGCATTCGGGAACAGTAATCTGTACAAGATACCCCCATGCAATGAAAAGGCATACAAAATGCGAACAAAACACCCAATTTAAACTGTCGAAAACGATATACTGCATGTAACTATTTAATGCAAAAGGGTGACAGATAGTACTGTAAGTCAGGGTAAAATAGTCGTGCCTGGCTCTGAGCCGAAGTTTCTGCGCTAAATTGACGGAAAGTTCTTGGGACAGCCTTACCCACTCTTATAAATACGAATCATTATAAATGGATGTTTCAGAAAGCAACGTGAGAAATGAAGAACTTTCTTACAATGAAAATTTTCCCCTTTTGTTGCAATGTTTTCGAAAGCGGTGTGCTGTAAGGAAAATAATGTCACCTGCAGGAGGCAATGTGAAAAAGGAGCAATAAAATCGAAAAAGAGAACGACCGAACTATTAAGTCACGAGGAAAAGACTGTTGACTTTTATGTAATAAATAATCATGACTTCTTTTTCAACCATCACCACCCTTTTTCCACCCCAAAATTGGCGTTTCCGAGGCAGGATAAATACATTATTAAGTTTTTGCCACACAATCCCGAGTTTTAACGACCCTGAGGAAGAAGCATTTTGAAAACCCTGTGAGAAAAGGAGAAAATGCTGGAAACCAGCATTTTCTCCTTTTCCCACAATGTTTTCTACGCTGTCAAAGACAAATTCCATAATTTGAGTCACACTGACATTGTCGTCTGCAAATGCTTTCAATTTGGATTAGTCTAAGACTTTGTCGTTTGGTAAAGAATAAGGGTAAAGAGAAAAGAAAGAGCAGCATAGTGTAGAACTCGCTCGCTATACGCATTTTTGTGTCTGCCATACTGTTTTCAACAGTCGTTGGCTGCTCGTAGAGCCTAGGATGTCCTTAGCGACAACTACTGTACTGTTAACTACTGACACTTTTTTTGTAATCATATTAATCCTTCGACTGATAACAAAATACAAAACGGATATTATGTAACTTGATAACCATCTGCAAACAACTTCATTTTACTTGCAGCAGAACACTTTTTTCCAAAGATGGCTGCAAAAGGAGAGTTTGGTCATAAGGTGGAGTCTAATCTTGGCCTTTAACTGTCCTTGTAGCTTATACGGCTAATTTCATTTCTCTTAACCCTTACCCTGCCAAATAAAAATTGTTGACGATTGCACAAAAATATTTTGCTAAATGTACAGGCATTTCGCTTGGCTAATCTAATCCAAACTACCGATAAAGCAGCGGAGGGTGTAGAGCAAGATCAGACTGCAAGTATGTGTAGGCTGATCTTGTTGTACACTCTCCGCAAAAGTTATCCATTGTCGCGAACGGCAGGATAAGGGTTAAAATAATAAATGGTATTTTTTACTAATTTCATTTCTCTTAAAAAAATAAATGGTCTTTTTTCACAATTTTCACGTAACAATACATTATTCAGTTAATATTTAAGAACCCCAAGTACAAAAAGGGTAGACAACATTGCTGAAAAAGGTGAGAAGTCCCGTTACCAGCATTTTCTCATTTTCCCACAGTGTTGTCAAATGGGTTTTTCTTTTCCCTGAGGGTCGTTAATACATGGGATTGCTGGGTAAAAGGTTTATAAGGCATTAACAAATCCAAATAATTCGATTTCCAGACTGTTCATATCAGAGTATCTCAATATTGGACAGTGTAAATAGAAGATTAGATTGTAAGTCCTCTGTAGTCTAATCTCGATCTACACCGTCCACAGAAAGCATTTCATTTTGTTCCTAGCCATACAAAGTGTTATACGAGTTCAGAAAGCCGGATACAAAATCTTTATCAATGAAGATCGGTGTAGCCAATGGGTCAGAACATCTACGTATGAATTATAGCTATTCTTGGGATCATTTAACCCTTCAAGGTACTTGATATGAAAATTGGTATTTTCAACTACAAAAAAAGGCCCAGACAAAGCAAAAATCAAGGCTGTATTGTTCTTAATATCCCGTTTATTACCGGAAGTAGTAGATACAAGATCACAAGCACGTCCTGTGCTGTCTGATCTTGAATCTGCACTGTCCGCAATCATAACTACAGAGGTCCTTGGGGATCTAAGGGCTACTTTCATATCTCTTCAAAAATAAATCGTACTTTTCATCAAATGTTTACGTAAGTACTATTAAGTACAACTAGTATGTACTTTCAACAAATATAGAATTTATCAAAATAAGGTTAAATTACGTTGTCAGCACAATATGTCGAAGACGGTGTGATCGATTTTTTATTTCTAGAACAGTTAAAAAATTCGTTTGTCCTGAAACCAATGAGCCATGCTCTGGCAAAAGGGGTTTAAATGCATCTCCGTGGTGCATTGTACCATGTCAGTCATCATATAATTATGGATCCATAAAGGCCACTTTGTCCAACAACCAACTGAATTATGAGGTCGACTTGTCCTTTGACACGCAGAAAATTGACCAATAGCAAAATGTTTCAACTCAGGTCAGCCTGCGCGGACTGCGTTAACGACTGAGTTAATCAACCATGTAGAGCAACGAAGGATTCCTGATTTCTGTTCCACCCTTGGCTCTGGAAATTTACATTTGACCCATGCTCTGTAAAAAAAAGGGGGTTTAATGCATCTGCAAAAAGTATCGACTCAGGTCAGCCCGGGCAATCCACGCAGGCTGACCTTGGCCGAAACTTTTCGCTATTGCTCAATTTTCTTTATGTTAAAAGACCAGTCTACTTCATAATTAAGTCGGTTGTTATAAAATGTGGCTATTATGGATCCATAATTATGTGATAACTTTCTTGGTATCATGTATCACGAAGATGCATTAAGCCCCCTTTTGGCTGAGCACCCTAGTCTGAGTCCACTCATTATGGTCATTACAATTCTGTGGCAATGAACTGTTAATCTATTTCTTTATTATTTCAGTTTTGAAAAAGTAACGTCAGAAGAATATAATCAGGAGAAAAATGATCAGACTGGAACCTAGGCTACTTTCACCCCAACCCCCTTCTCGTACGCTTGTGGCACATGTACTGGTAATTCATTCATGTTACTCCGGCAAGGCACACACGTGCACTGGCCAACGAATGAAGTAATTAATCAAAGTAGTACAGATAACTGTCCCCAAAGGCGATGTTACTTTTTGACTGGTCGCCTCTGGGTACACACGATCAAGACAAAATCGCACGGATTTTGTGCGCAAGTTTGAACTCTTATAATTTCGGAAATAGAGCACAAAACTAGGATTTAAACATACCTGTTGCTTGCTTATTTAATAACCCTTCGTTTGAAATACAAACTTTTTCAATTTAAACGCTAAATATAAGAGAAAACCGTGCATTTCATCTGTTACTCGAGTTGTTTACGTTCCCGAAAACACATAAATTTCGTCAGTGATTTTTCTGAGATTTACATGGCTTAAAGGACTTCTATATAAGCTCTTTATGTAGTGAAGGGTAAATAATGATTTGTCGTTGGTCATGTTTGTTGCTAAAAGTTAACTGCATTTCGCCGCAATACAGATTAAACCGACGAAAGAGAAAGTCAGTATATCGCTCTATCTTTGCTACCGGAAAATTTACGATGGACTTGAGACGGTACGGTGTACGATAAATGTCCAAATATGAAAAAAAAAAATCACCGTAGCGTCTCATTATTGAGACTATTAATCAAAGTACATATACTACTAGCCTTGGTTCCAGTCCGTTCATTTTTTTTCCTTTTCTATCACTCGGACGTTACATTGTCAAAAAATGACGACCTAGGGACATTCCAAAATCGATCGCAGCGACATCTACTTTTTTTCCATCTCACAGTGGGGTAAAATAGATGTCGCTGCAATCGGTTTTCGAACGTAATGACTAAAAATAGATACCGAAATTCCTATAACATCGATTTCATCACTTCCTGTTTGTAAGCTGTCTTTGAAAATATTGACAACAAAATTTCAAACGGGTTATTCACAATGATTTTGGAGGATAGTTTAACAATAACAACGGTTATAAATGGCCGTGATATATTTTTGATGCCCCCCCTATTGTATAAATTTTGAATTAGTCTAAAAACGCGCGAATCCATCGTTTTAAACATTATGACGTCACGCGATAAACAAGTCTATAATTAGATTATCTGCACAATTCATAGTTATGGGGGGGACCCTCGAATGTCCCCAGGCGGTAATAACGGAAGCGACTAACAGGCAACTGCAAAGGACCAAAGACCGCGGTTAAGAGAGCGTGATATGAAGTAGATCTAATTCAGATATTATCGCCTGGACCCAGCCTAATATACTGCCGGTATCAGCTTTAATAGTGATGCAAGGGTTTCAAATGACCTTTAAAATAGCCACCGTTGTCATCAAACGTGCTGAGTATATAATCAATAGTATGTACATAAATGGCAGTCAAACCCGTGCGTTGTGAAAAAAAAAACGCTGCGGCCATTAGATATGGAATCTTTCAAAAGTTCTATGCATTACTCCTCAGGAGCGTGTGCATAATCGTGTTCATGCATTGATTTCCGAAGTGGAACTGACCTGGTTTTAGTACAGACATATACATTCGACACTATTTAGTAGACCCAGTTGCAATCTGACGTGTACGCAAGTAAAAAAATGTTGCAAATGGATCAGCTGACCATTAAATTGATCAAATTCTTCAATTTCCACGATGTTATTACTAATAGTGTTATCTCGCGCATGCATGTTTGCAAGGATCTAGATCTACATAAACTTGCAGAAATGAGTCCGTCTGCGAAAAAAAAAAGGTTATTTCTATAAGAACTATAACTGACTTACGACGAAATCCTCGTGCTCTGAAAGCAGTTTGTACAGTGACTCCACCACGACATCCTGGCTTAAACCTTTGACCTGCTTGTAGGACGTAGATCCGAACCCCAGGGAGAGAGAACTGGCACTTTTATGCATATCCTTAACGGTCAGTGAATTGCTCCGAGAAGCCATTTTGAATATTTTCAGTTGTTATTCTCTCAAAATAAACTGATAAAGCAAATATCAACTGACATACTTCCCCGAGTGTTTACGTTTCAACGTCTTTTCATCCTGACACAATATTGCTTTATGTTGAATATGCGTGTGTAGAGCTACAGAGTTACCAATATTGTGTTCGTGGCAGATATATGTTTTTTTTGTTTACATTCTGCGTATACATTACATTTCAGTAATTTGAAATTTCGCTTTTCAGCCGTGTCTGACTTGTGGGACAATTTCATGTCTACCGGAGAAATAAAACCTATTATTTCAAGCATTGTGATGATTGTGTGGACGATCAAATTAGATCACTCAGTGTAGATACAAGATCAGACTGTGGTATGTGCAATCATCTCATTGACATACATATGTCTAGGCTACTCTTGTCTGCAATAATTAGCGCAGACTTCGTAAAAAAAAAAAATAGAATCCGCTGTGTCTGAGTTTTTAAACTAGACCTGCATTGTTAACTATGAGACTGTTTGGAACTGTGTGATCAGACGACATGTAGAGGTTTTTAGACTAGATCTAGCCCAAATCAAAAGCATAAATTGCAGACGACAAATGGGATATGGCTAAAATGTTGGATGTTTTTCTTAGAAAGATTGTGCTGTATTTAATTGGAATGGAGTTTAAAACCGTTTTAACAACATTGGTGATACGACGGCGGTCAGTGCACCGACGTTGTCACTCATCACAACTCGGCCGATTCCGTCTAACCTCGTCTGTATAAAGGTCGTTTCCCATTCGGCATACCTCGGGTGATGGGAGCCATCATATCCCTCGGCTGTAACTGGTGGATTAATATGCATCAGATTGATACATACCCGGAAATACGCCGTTCTGAAAATTGTAAGGCTCCTCTTAAAAAAGAGAACTTGAGTTTCAATTTTCTATCGAAACCTTTCTAACTGTATTTCAGTTCAGTTGACAAACAGTTCGTACATTCATTATTTAACGTGGTTTATCAATTTCGATTGAATTTTTTACCGACAGATAAACAGATATGAATAACTTCATCGAGGTTGTTTATGTCGTTGCTAAACGACTGTCAGTGGCGCGCTATATATAGAATCACGTGATTCTCATTTCAAAATGGAAATCTCCTTGATACGGACGAGGTTAGATGTAGGTACGGAATCGGCCGAGTTGTGACGAGTAGTCGTTTCCATTTGAACTGCCAATCACGTGATCTTTTACATGGCGGCGCCATTGTAAGTCGATTAGCAACGACATCATTATCTCCCGCTAGATGGCATTCTACAAATACACATCTATCTAATTTGGGCATTCTGGGTACAGAACCGGACTACTTTTCTACGCGACAACCGTTACTTTAAATTTCAAACTAAATTAAACGTTTACTCAATAAAACGCTACCTGGTGCGATTCATTCAGCTATGATCAGCAGTTTAGAGAAATCTGGAGTTAAAACAGGCCTGATTTCTCCTCAAACGTATTGATAAATGCCATTTTCTCCATTGCTACTTTATACCGCGTATTACTACAATCCCCCCAATTTTGGGGAGAGTGATGCGTCATATCAGACAGGTCGAATCTTCGAAGAAAATGACATGCGCAGACAACGGCAACGACATAAACAACCTCGATGAAGTTATTCACATCTATCTCTCTGTCGGTGAAAACTGCAATCGGAATTGATAGACCAGGTTAAAAAATGAATGTAAGAACTGTTTGTCAACTGAAATATAGATCTAGTTAGAGCTAGAAAGACTTCGATAGAAAATTTAGACTCAAGTTTCCATTTTTAGGAGGAGCCTTACAATTTTCCACTCTCTTGCACTACGGATCATTCCCATTCACCTCTGTAGTTGGCTCAGAAAGTAATCGGTCATCACGTGATATTTTCGTCATATGACCATAACTCAAAATGGCGACACAAACGCCGGTGAAAGAAAGACCAATCGATTGTTTTGTGTGCTGTTCAAACAGCATACGGCCAATCAGACTTAGTGGTAGGAAATGTGAAAAAGACGGATTTTCTGAAAAGCTTAAATGTCTTTTAAAGGACGATAACTTGTTTTTTAATCTTACAAACTTACATCCATCGGTGTGTCGAAACTGTTGTCATCATTCATGGGCGCAACCATCTTTTTTACAATTGGCGTAAGATTCTGATCAGTAAAAAAGCTTGAAAAAATAGTTCCATTGTATACAGGTAAATTCATCAGTTTGAATGCACCTATAATGTATCCGGAATCATATTTCCTTTGTCTACTTTATGTTACACATGAAACAGTTAAACAGTAACAAAACATGTTTTCGTCGGTTTGACAAGATTCTTGTCATTTAGCCCATTACAGAGATGTATGGTGAGAGTAACGAACGACAACTCTGCTCGGAGATTGACAATTTTCAGAACGGTAAACCGGCATATTTCCGGCGAAGAAATGTACCGTGTTGTAGCATATCAAGCAACCAGATACAGCCGAGGGACTTGATCACCGGATCACCCGAGGTAAACCTCATGCTACGTTGTCTGCGCATTCGGCATACCTCGGGTGATCCGGTGATCAAGTCCCTCGGCTGTATCTGGTAGCTTGATATGCACCTACACGGTACATTTCTTCGCCGGAAATACGCCGGTTTACCGTTCTGAAAATTGTAAGGCTTCTCTCAAAAAGAAATCTTGAGTCTCAATTTTCTATAGAAAACATTCTAACAATATTTCAGTTGACAAACAGTTCGTACATTCATTTTTCAAGTGGTTTATGAATTCTGATTGAAGTTTTCACCGACAAATAGATAGATGTGAATAACTTCATCGAGGTTGTTTATGTCGTTGCTAAACGACTTACAGTGGCGCGCCATGTATAAGATCACGTGATTGGTACTTCACATGGAAACGACCGTTATGAAGACGAGGTAAGATGTAGGTACGGAATCGGCCGAGTTGTGACGAGTGTTGTCTGCGCATGTCATATACTTCGAAGATTTGACCTGTCTGCTATGACGCATCACCCATCCCATATACCAGGGAAAAGTAGGGCTTATACCGAAGCTATTCCTCAAGCCTGTAGGGGGCGGTTTTAATAAATGGCCGGTGCATAGGTTACATGCTAGCTAATCAAAACTGAATGAATCGCACCAGGTAGCGTTTTATTGAGTAAACGTTAATTTTATTTTGAAATTCAAAGTAACGGTTGTTGTTGAGAAAAGTAGTCCGGTTCTGTATTCAGAATGCCCAAATCAGATAGATGTGCATTTGAAGAATGCCATCTAGCGGAAGATAATGGTGCACCTAGCCTACGTATGCCTTGATCGTACATGTGTTTCCTGGCTGTCTCACACCATTAACTGACACAAAGTTCTCTCTTTCCAAGCCACTGACTATTTTCTCACTTGGTCTTAGTAAAAGAAGAAAACATCTACTTTTCCCTCAATGTTTTCAAAAGCTCTAAATCTAACGGTCGTTGAACTCGGGATTGTGTGGTAAAGGCTTGTAAGATATTTGAGATGAACATGGATATCTATACCTAATCGGTAGGAAAGGCGTAGAAAAGACCAAGACATTGTGATTCTGAGCCTATTTAAACGTTCTCTGCAGTCTCATCTTAACCCAGGTTCTAAATAACACTTTACCAGGCAACAAAATTTCGGACTTGTCCGAACAGCAAGCATTTGCAGACATGTCAAACGTGTCGAATGATAGGATTTGTCTTTAAAAGACGAATTTCTGAACATTGATCATCGCTGTTGGCTACCTTGCACCGACATTAAAGTGGGAAAAAAATAACGGCAAAATATGATGATTTTCGTCCGTTTTGAAATGTGGCCCGCTACAGCACTAATAAAGTCGTCTGCAGTAAAGAGTAAATTGATACACGTGTTCTGTCATGAGATCTACATTGTGCACATTCACAAAATTCACTAGATACCTGATGCATGGTATGTTTTACCTAAAGGTCGAAATACAAACAGAAGAAAACAGGCTTGGCATTTCCCAGATGTCAAATTTCGGCGTCGTATTCTCACAGGAAAGGTTGTGTGCGCGTGTGTGTGTGTGTTGGGAGTTGTTCGAGGAACGTGCAAACTAGAATGTTACTGCACCGAGTACCTCCTGTAACAAACTTGCTGAAGACGTCAACTCTTGCCCGCAAATTTCCGAGTAAACGACGCTGGTGAAGAAGACCTTTGAAAACACTGTGAGAAAAGGAGAAAATGCTGGTGGTAACCAGCATTTTCTCCTTTTCCCACAACCTTTTCTATCCCTTCGAAGACAGATTGGAGTTTTTTAGTCTCGTTTACTTGTCGTCCGCAGATGCCCTCAATTTGGACTTGTAAATCTAAACTTTTGTAACCTCATTTTGGACTTGTCAACGCAAACTCGGATTCAATTCATGAATACATGTTAAATCATATGTTAAAAGGAGAATTGGCTCGTGGTGAGCAGTTTCTCCTTCAGCTACATTGCTTCCCACAAGATGGCTGGTGCAAGCAATTACCGTGTTGAGATTAAATACCCCATTGGAGGAGATACTTTGAACAGGAAAAATAATCACCCATCGGAGGAGATACTTCGGACAAGAAAAAATCGGACGTATAGACAGACGAGAGAGTAGGAAAGGCAGGCGGACAGCCAGAAGTAAAGCACCGAATAACATCCCTTGGTCTTCCGGCAAGGGATAAAAAGGCAGCTACAGTTTGTAACACATAAAAGTCGAAGCAAACAAAATGTTTCTCAGCATTTTTCACCAAATGCAAAATACTGAGAGAACATGCATTTTCTATAGATAAAGCACAAGAACTGAGGCGTGAACGTACTCTAACCCTTTACCCCACAATCCCTACTTGTAGGACATTGGCCGCTAAGGCCTTTGAAAACATTGTGGAAAAAGGAGAAAATGCTAGTAACCACCAGTTTCTCCTTTTCCCGCAATGTTTTCTACCCTTTCAAGGACAAAATCCATCATTTGGGCCAGAGTTCATTTGTCGTCTGCAAATGCTTTGAATTTTCAAAAGTCCGAAATCTGTTGTTTGGTAAAGAGTTAAACAATAAACTAGTCCACTGTAGTGGGGCGTAAAGCATATGATGGGACACAAAATGTGTCTCGTTTTAATCTGCCCAGAGAGCAGTTTATTGTGTAGGTCAGACACTCAGTTAGCTGGAATGACTGAGACAAGTATTTAACATCATAGGCCTTAGTTTCTTACATGCACAGGTACCGCAATTCAACAAATACCTGTTCTACCTATTCAGTTGACACGTTTGTCCAGTCTTTCTGGTGTATCTATGTACAATATTTACTTTCATTACTGAATAAATAAATTGGCATTTCTCAAAGGCTAAAATTAAATTTCCTTCGCAAGATCAAGAGACAGTTCGGTCATAATCCAGAATGTAGCAGTGGACAGTGCAGATCTGAGATCATATTGCACGTTCTGTGCAGTCTGATCTTAATATACATTGTCCACAAAAGCTTCTCATGTCGTCTATGGAATGGAAAGCCTTTAGACTGTACTGGTATGTATACTGTTTAACCCTTTACTACACAATCCCAAGTTTTAATGACCCTACGGAAGACAATTTTGAAAAAAAATGTGGGAAAGGGAGGAAATGCTGGTAACCTCCAGGCTCCTTTTTTGACAATATTTTCAAATTTTTAAAAAGCAATTTTTTTTTTAGTCACAATTATTTTGTTGGACGAGTCTAAAAGTTTGTCATTTGGTAAAGGGTTAACTCTATGGCGTCAATGTGTATCTATTTACTCGTACGAGTATGTATAAATTAGTTAACCCTGTAGGAATCGCTGCTCTAATGTAGGTGTATGCTTTAGTTAACCCTCCACAAAATCTCGACTTTTGAAAACATGGCGGGAACAGATGAAAATGCTGGTAGCCAGCATTTTCTCCATTTCCCACCATGTTTTCTACCCTTCCCAAAGCAAATTTCAATTTTTCAGTCAGATTTAAATGTCGTCTGCAAATGCTTTCAATTTGGACCAGTCTAAAACTTTGTCGTTTGGTAAAGAGTTAACCCCTTACAAGTTCGGCATTTTCTTCTTGTCCAACAATGTGTTAACAAGCCCCCTCTCTCTGAGTATCGTTAAAACTCAGTACTGCTTGATAAAGGATTAAAAAAGATTTGTCTGTAAGACAGATATGAGGAAACAATGAATGTAATGGACAGGAGGACTTGTTGCCAAGGAACAACAATCTACTCTAGAAAGCTGAAGTGAAAACAAAAGAAAAGAAGCCCATATGAAACATGTGTATGATTTATTCATAGGCATGAATATCAAAAGAAAAAGTTTCAACAAATACCAAATATTTTAACAACATGAAGTGAAAGAGCAAGGCAACTAAGTCTGGGAATACGCATTCAGACAAAGACACACACACACACATACACAATTGAAATTCACTCATTCTCACAATAAAGTAATCTGTTGTTCTGCACCTTAAATTTTGAGTTTCTAATTCCCTTTCCTTCATTAACCTGATACCTCTTAACTCTTTACCAAACGACAATATTTTAGGCTTGTCCAAATCGAAAGCATTTGCAGATGACAAAATAAAAGTGAAAATTTGAAATTTGTTTTGTGAAGGGTAGAAAACATTGTGGGAAACGGAGAAAATGCTGCTTACCAGCATTTTCTCCTTTTCCCATAATGTTTTCTAAAGGCTTCTTTCTCAGGGTTGTCAAAAGTAGGGATTGTGTGGTATTGGGTTAACCCTTTATCAAACAATCCTGACTCTTAACGACCAAGATGCAGAATCTTTCTATAAACATTGTAGGTAAAAGAGAAAATGCTGATTATAATTAGAAGTTTTGTTACTTTCAAATTTAGAAAATCTTGGAGAATAAGACTAAGAATATTCTTAAGAATGGTTGATGAACAATGACCCTGTTCTCAACTATCAACACCCAAATTTTGCTCATCTATACCAGCACTTTTATTTTGACAAAGTTTTTTAAAGTCCATAAAAATCATTCTCAAGTATAGGTAAAGATATTCGGATATACTATGGATGAAAATATAGAAAACTAAAGCTTCTTGCATACATTCCCAGACTTGGCAAAAATCTGCATTGTCCATACTTTGAAACCTTTACAATATGGAATGAAAGTAAAATTGTGATTAGGGTAGTAAAATGAAAGAACCACTAAGCACAAAGACAGACCACAGTCCACTGAAGCTCCATTAGTCTATCATGAAATGCTGAACATTTTCTTTGCTAAATCTTGGACACCGTTACATTTGCGCATTGACTCCATATCGTGTATACGGTAGTTATTTATATATGATACAGAGGCGATGCGCCAGTATGCTGATTCCAGTAACAATGTCCAATGATTGAGGAATGGAATGTTGGAATTCTGTGATAGACCAATAGAACTTCTGTAGCCTATGGACAGACAGACAGACACAATATCTTCAGCAGAAAAAGTCTTTGCTTTGGATCAGACAACTTTTAAGACATTGTGGCAAAACAAGATATCAAGTGTAACCACTAAATTCTCCTTTCGTCTCCATGTTGTTACTTGTCTATACTGTTCCCATATTTTGTGAGCCATCCTTGACAAAAGACATGAAAACATGTTTAACCCTTAGGCTGGTAAAAGCAACTCAAAGACCTTTTGCGGACAGTGTAGATCAAGATCAGACTGCACAGAACATTCAGTCTGATCTTTGATCTACACTGTCCATCGAGGAAATATTTTTCCACCTAAAATACCTTTGAAGTAGTAAAATTTTGGTTTTTACTATCGACCTGAAAGCTTCACTTCACTTATATAGCAGGACAAGGGTTAATACATGATAACATGAGAAAATGCAGAAGCAAAATGAGAAGTTGCTCCTTACAATTTCTCATTTTAAACAGTGTCCCCCTGCAGTAGGACGAATGTTGTCTGCAGAAGCTATAGTGAGAAACAAACTGACAAGTACCCTGTTTTGAACTTCATTTACTGTTTAAACAACAGGGATAAAGACAGGGAAAAGTAAAGTATTATTGACAGTAATTATGAATAATGCATATGAATTAAATGAATAATAATTAAACCCATCACTGTACAAATATGGCTCTTTGTGTCCCTGGAATTAATGACAGTTAAAAACCTTGTTGCCAAAGAAGAAATTGCTTGTTCCCTCCAATGAGTTACATCCTGTAAAAAAAAGTACTTTCTTTTCCTTTCAACTTTTGTCCTTTGTATTAATTTTGGTTAGTTTTGTGCTGGTCAAAAAATTTCATGCACACTAACAGGTAAGTTAAGCATTATGCATTTGAGATAGATGTATAAGAATCTAAACACTAAATTCTACTCCTACTTCATTCTGGGAAAGAAAACTAACAAAATGATGTCTAAATAATGGTCATAGCTCAGTCTGTGGTTCTATTACATAGATTTTTTCCAACCAATAGCTGACCACTTACAGTTTGTTTGAATGTCAATTTTGCTTATATTTCAGTTATAAGACATTGACAACTCATTAGTTTATCTATTTCTCTGTTTCAGTTGTACCAGGCTTGGAGTTCTGCAATGCCTTCATCAATGGAACTCCTATGTGACCAGTGCTACTAGCTGGGACCGGATTATAGTAATCTGATTACAGATCATTAGCCTTGGTCACTGAGCCTGTTTTCTTTTACAACTGGTATCTGAATGCATAACTGTCATCTCTTTTTTTAGTATTGATGAAAAACAAATATGTTTAAACATACAGTCTATGGCAATTCGCTAATCAAGTCCATGTTATTTGACTTATTAAATTCTTAGTATGCAAAGCACAAATAAACAAACATTTGTAAATTGTGAACTTTATAGACCAAGATTAGACTGCAAAAAACTTGCAGTCTAATCACAGATCTACAATCTACAATATTTTTGTGATATAACAAGTTAGAACACCTTGAAATGCAAAAATCAGGATCATTAACATCAACTGAAAATGTGTATTTCATTGATTTGGCACTGTTGGTGTTTGTTTGAATGGCTAATTAATTCAGGTTCAACACTGGTTTGATGATATCTGCAGGTAAGAAATGCAAACATTGCCAGATATAATTTGCTTGTACTGACAGCAAAATAAACAATGTGAATAATAAAGAGTTGCTCAATTTAACAATTTCTCTGTCTCAAAATGTTTACTTAGGTTCTCAGTTGTCTTGTGTAAAAATTATTTTGTGTCAAAATGACATACTGGAATAGATCTAACAGTGTAACTGCCCTGATAGACTAACTATAAAGGAATGTTACTTGTCTTTTCTACAACAGTTTCTCTTCTAAATGAACCATTTAAATGACCAGTCTGAACAGCAATGGTTAATGGAGACTGTATGGTTTAAGGGAAGAGGGTAAATACAACAAGGATCTAGCTAAGTTAGACAGAAATCAAAACTCTTACTAAGGGTAAAGAGCTGTCCTATTTTCTATTAGTATTCACAGCATTCACAAGCAATATTCTCTGCTCTACTGAAGCACCATCTTTACTCATCAGCATACCGTCACCATGACAACAAGTCTTCCAGAAAGCAAACTATGTTACATGATTTTCGATGTTTGTGACGGGAATACTAGCAGATGATGTGCATTGCTGAACTTCAGAAACTAAATATAATTCTTTGTTAAAGTTTCATGATTTGAGATTCACCAAAGGACCTTTATATTGCTCTTCTTTTAGAAGAATTTTTGTCTTTGTTGGTGTAGTAAGTCACTAGCGTGTTTACAAAAACATTATAATAAATATAAAAGCATCTGGCCCACTGTCTCTTTTCTGGTCTATAAATAGAGCAATCAAGATGGCTGTTGATCTGTCTACCAGCTGTCCATCATTAAGATATGCTGAGATCATTCATTCCATTTTCAAGATTTTTCTTCTGGTTTCTGACTCTGTGGGCCACAGCTGCCACCAATGCAGCTCCTTTTCCACTACCATCATGAGACAGCATAAGTCGGAACTGTAATATAAAATTTTATTATATTCTTATCAGTGAATTACTGGGATTACTGTGAATAACACCAATAGTGATGATAAATATGGTATCATCACTAGGGACGATATAGTTTTAGCATGTTTCCCAGAACTACTTTTTTCCTATATTGCTCATATTGTACCATTCTTGATACTTATTAGAACAGAAAAGGGTGAATTAGGAATATATTACATGGGATAATCAACTGGTTGTGTTTGATATTAAAAATCTGTCACTTGAATGGGGTTTGATGCGGTTAAAAAACTCGTCCTTTGGACTCGTTTTTTCAACCGCATCACACCCCTTTCTAGTGACAGATTTTTAATGTCACACACAACCAGTTGATTATCTTCTATTACCCTTAGAACATCTCATAAGGTTTGTGTATTTAAACACTACTCTAGGCCTGTACTTTATCACCAAGTATTCACGCCAAGCAAGACTTCATCAAATAATGTTTCTAAAAGATACAACTTACTTTTGTTATTGACAAAAAAACTCTCCCATTAAGAATATCAACTGGTATGACACATTATTAGTAAGAAAAAAAATGGTGGTATGATACATTTTCATGAACCAAATCTTGAACATTTTGAAGTATTAAAGTTTGTAGAGAATGTCATAATGAAATGACCACACACAGAAAAATAGCAAAAATCCATGACACCATACGAGTTTACATTTGTTAAAACCTGCTCCTCATTCAACCATATGGACAATAAGCACAACTGTTCATGTAATTCCTGGCAGCATAAATCACGATCAGACTGCATTTAACTCTTTACTAAACAACAAAATTTTCGACTTTTCCAAATTAAAAAGCATTTGCAGCGAGCAAACTAAAAGTGACTCAAAAATTGAAATTTTTTTTTAGAAGAGAAGGAAACATTGTGGGAAAAGGAGAAAATGCTGGTTACCAACATTTTATCCTTTTCCCACAATGTATTTAAGAGCCTTCTACTTCAAGGTCAGTAAAACTTGGGATTGTGTGGTAAAAGAGTTAACCCTTGTTCTAACAACCTTGAGAAAGTATGCTTTTGAAAATGTTGGAAAACACGAAAAAATTCTGGTATCCAGCATTGTCTCCTTTTCCCACAATGTTTCCTAGCCTTTCTAAGACAAATCTTTTAATCCGAGATATATCTAATTTTTTGTCTGTGACTGCTTTCAGTTAGGACAAGTTTTAGATGTTGTCCTCTTGTAAAGCATTGATGCAAGTTTCATCCTTTTTATGATTATCAATTAAGTTTACCACAGAAATGAAGACTTATCCAAATTGAAAGCATTTGTAGATGACATTAAATGTTGCTCAAATCATGGAATTTGTCTTTGATAGGCTAGAAAACACCTTGGGCAATGGAGAAAATGCTGGTTACCAGCATTTCCTTATTTTCCTACAATGTTTTCAAAAGGCTTCTTTCTCAGGGTCAGTAAAATTCAGGATAGTGTGGTAAAGGATTAAAAGTTAATTTTCCAGATGGAACTGTGCCATAGTCTTGATGATACAAGTCAAATCCAAAACTTTTAAAGGAAAAAAACAATGATTATGGCTACTTACAGTGATACCGGGATTAACTTGTTGTTGTATTTTTTCCACCATCAGATCATGGAAATGTGGGTGGAATCTGTACAGGGAACCATCAATTGCCACGGCAACATCAGGTCTGTTCATTTTATTCAGGAGGGTGGAAATGCCTGTAAAAGTAAACAGGACAGGTATGATCATCTGAAATTAGGACATATTCATGTGTATACCATGACAGAACTCTATAAGACATTAGGCCATTAGAACTGATATCTTTATAATCCCTTGTTCACAAACAAGGTTTACCATAATTTGAATTTCCTTATTTCAAACTCTTAACACTGCATTTGATTAAGACAAGTTAAAACATTACAATAAATCAATCATGAAAATATGTGACATTCTGTGGCAAAATGAGAAATTGCCTGCTATGACCAAACACTCCTTTTTTCAAAATGCGTTCAGATATGCTGAAAGATAAAAATACTGTCCACAAAAGCCGATGTAGATACTCACCCGAAGAAGCCAAGTAGGCTGCTCTTGTTGAAATAAGACAGCACACATGTTGTGCGATGCGACAATCTTCATCAGTATATCTCGGGATGTTCAACTCTTCAAACACTTGCTTTGTGTTCTTGAAGTGATCGTCGATATCACTGAAAAATAATAACAAAGACCCAACTACAGTGCAGGCCATGAATTCTCTACAAGCAAACAAAACATTTTTTCATAAAACAAGCAAAGGCTGTTTTTTCTTCATTTTTTTTTATTTAGAATTCAAGAAATGCACAGAACTTTTGCTGCCTTCATAATTATGTTTCTCTTTTAGGCTATGAGCACCAGGGTCTGTATTCACCAGCCATTCTTATGAATGTTCTTAGTCTTATTCTCCAATATTTTCTTCATTTGAAAGTACATGTAACAGACCTTTTGATCGGCTAAACCAAAGCATTTACCAGAACTATATTATAATCATTCTAGTTATCATTAATTATACTCAAAACTTTAAAATTTGTTTGCTTATGCGATTAATCTTAAAAGGGCAAACAATAAAATATACAATCTCAATTTGGCCCAGATATTACAATTTCTGAATTTTTTTTAGCAAACTGTCTCATAACTAGAGGCGCTTGAGCGCCTGTATCGCTCCACAGGCCTGATATTTCTATAATGGCGAAAGGAAGTTTTTAACAATTATCATTCAATCCTGCATTTTAGCTCACTGAAGAAACAATTTGGTAGACAACCACCATAGGAACTTACCTGCAAAACAACAATGAAATCCAATGAATAGTTTTAGAGAAGAAATTTTTCAAAGATTTTACTTTATACCATAAAAGGAAAATGAGTCTCCCATAAAAGCCATGTTTTTTGACAGATCATTTTTTTTTTTTTAAGGAATTCTGTAAACCTGTATCTAAGGAACATTCCTGCAAAATAATAATGCTATCCAAATAGCGGTTTGGGAGGAGAAGATTTTTAAAGGTTTTTTACTTTGGTTGCCATGGCAACCAGAATTCTTCATGGAACACAATTATTTGAAGGAATTTGAAAGAGGACCACCAAAGGAACATTCCTGTGAAATTTGGTAAAAATCCAGTCAAAAGTTTCTGAGGAGAAGTTTTTTAAAGAAAAAGTTTACGGACGCACGCACGCACGGACGAACGAACGAACGGACGGACGCACTACGGACACAACGCCATGACAATAGCTCGCTGGCCTTCGGCCAGTGGAGCTAAAAAGTAGAAACAAGATCAGACTACAGAGTCTGTGAAGTCTGATTTTGATCTACAACTTTACACCTGATTGACTAGGTATTAAAGGGTGGAGGAGATTGAGATTTTCTTACCTTTCAATTTCGGAAACATATTTTGTGTAGAATCTTCCCATAGTAGATAACTCCTCTGACCCTTTACCACCAAAAAGAAGTCCATGTTTTTTGAGTTTTTCCAAGACTAGACGGACAATCTCCCCCATGTACATACCAGATATCATCTTCTCATATCTGTAAAATACAAATTATTCTTTGTAACCATTTAACTTTAAGCAGTTTATTGGACTTCACTGGCACAGATTTTGCTTTTCTTTTTCTAAAATCCCTCAAAGCCTTAGCTCAATAACTGTACAGGCTATTTTCAGAAACAACTGAGCTTTGCTCTGTGAAAAGTGAGCTTAATGCATCTGCAAAAAGTATCGACCAAGGTCAGCCTGCGCAGTCTGACCTGGAACGAAACTTTTTGCTATTGGTCAATTGTATGCATGTCAAAGGACCAGCCTACCTCGTGATTCAATAGTTTGTCATACAAAATGGATTTTATGAATCCACAATCACATGACAAGTTGCTTGGTATAATGCATCAAAGAGATGCATTAAGCCCCCTTTTGCCAGAGCACGGCTCATTTAATATACGCTTCACATGGGACAAACAGGTGAGGAACTAAAAGTGTTATTTATCTACAATGTAGAAAACACTTTGAAAAAAGAAGCAACTATTTATTACAAGTAATCACATTTCCTCAATGTTTTCAGAAGTCATGAGCTAAATTGGGTAGATCCTAAACTTGTGTTAGAGTAAATGATTGAAGTTGGTTCTTACGTTTGTTTTCCAGGGTTAATGGAGTGTTTGTCCACTTTTCTATCATAGTCTGTCTTGATGAAGTCCAGACATCCATCATCACCCAATGCTCCCCATTCTGTGTTGATGATCACTTGCTGGGGTTCATCCCAATCTCCATCCCACAGTTCTGTATTCTCAAGTCTTTCTATATAACAGGCATTAGTACCTGTTCCTGAAATTAGAAATATAAATAAAATATACACAAGAGTGAATTAACACGAACAGTGTCATTTTAATTAAACCTTTGTATTAACTCTTTAGTTAACAAAAAAGCATTGGACTGTAGACCTCAAGTATGGTTCAAATAATAGGATTTGTCCTTGATTGGGTAGAAAACATTGTGAGAAAAGAAGACAATGTCGGCATTTTCACTTTTTCCCACAATGTTTTCCAAAGGACCCTTCCTTAGGGTGACAAATCAGAAAGCGATACAAATAAACTTAAGTTCTTTGACAGGGTAGAAAACATTGTGGGAAAAGGACCAGCATTTTCTCCTTTTCCTACAATGTTTTCAAAAGGCATCTTCCTCAGGGTTGTAAAATCATGGGATTGGTGAAGGGTTAGAACTTAAAATGTCAGACAAGCTGTCTGTCACAACATTCACATCAAATTCACATTCCAGGCTATTTTCAGCCCTAGATGTATTCTCCTAACCTACAAACTGATTTTCATTTTGGACAAGGTCATATGCTTTTGAAATTTAACTCTTCACCAGACAACAAAATTTTAGATTGTTCATATTGATAGCATTTGTTGACATGAACTTATATGTGGCTCACTGAAAGGCTGTTTTTGAATAGAAAGAAATCATTTTGGCAAAAGGGGAAAATGCTAGCTACCTGCATTTTCTCCATTTCCCACAATATTTTTAAAGCTTTTATCTTCATAGTTGTTATAATCAGATTGTTTGCTAAAATAAAATAATGGAAAAAAAGGTGAGAAATTGTAAGGTATGAAGTTTTCAGTTCACAATGTAACCTCCTTACAGAGAAAGCAGGTTTTGTGAGATTGGCAAGAGCAGTGAACATGTCATCTGTGCCACATTAAACCTTTTGGAAGCAAATACTCTTTGCTCATTTACTACTGAATAAATACATTGCCTGTTTACAAAGGCAACAAATACAGTTTGTTCATAATCTAGATTAAAGTAGTGGACAGTGTAGATCATAGATTAGACTGCACATTCTGTATTAATTTCTAAATTATAATTATTGTTATTCTAACCAATAACAATGTAAAGTTATATGTTGTTTAACAATATGTTTACATACTTTATAAGTCAAAATAAGCTTAACCTTCAGAACTTAAATCCTGAAGGTTACATGAATGCCACAACTGTTCTAATACTTGACAAAACAATCCTGGGTTTTTGGGGATGTTTTTGAAACAGTCAGAGGTAGTGAAATGCTGGTAACCAGCACATATTCCTTTTCACAAAATACTCTTTTCTCTTTCTGGAAAAAGTCACATAATTTCGGCCACATTTAAAATTTCATCTTGAGGTGCTTTATATATGAAAAAGTCTAAAGGTATGTTGCCTGGTATTAAGTTCAGTTGTTCTACATTTCAACTGGCACAAATTCAACCCCCTCTTTTTTTTTCCCTAAATTGGGATGAATCCAATAGGACAGTATCCTTAGCATATTATACAGGTGCTAGTTTCGGTTTTGGAATTGGTCCATCATTTCATGCCTAGTTTTGCTCACTTCATACGGTCTGATCTTCATTTACACAGCTTACAAAATCATGTGCTACTCTTAGTATCCAAAAGTCAAAAAGAATGGAAGCAAAAAATTAACCACTTTGGTAGTGGGCATGACTCAAGCTACTTTTAAAGACAGTGTAAATATGTTTTTTCCCCATTAAATTAACAATGTCCATTTCATTATTTTCAATTAAAGCTTGTCATCCATTTCATTAACTCAATTAATGCTAGGAGGGCTAAGAAGCCACTTCAACTCAGTAGTGATTTTTAAGGCACTGTTTTTGTTATTTTTATTTGTTAAAGTGAACAACATATAATTAGGACAGCCTAAAATTGAACTGGCAAGGTGACCAATCTCTGGGTTACAAGGTTGCACCATATCAAGTTCTTCTCTCCTTGAAAGAATAAACTCTATACCACATAGCAAAATTCTAGTCTTGTCCAGATATATAGTATTGTCCAAATTTAGAGTATTTGCAGATAGGCTTTTGTAAGTGTGAAAAACATGGTAAACAGCAGTTTTCTTCCTTTTCCCCACAATGTTTCAAAAAGGCTTTTTCCTTAGGGTAGATTCACTCTTTACCAAGTAACAAAATTTTAGACCAGTCCAAATTGAAAGCTTTTGCAGATTACAAAATAAATGTGACTCAAAAGTCAAAATTTGTTTTGGGAAGCGTAGAAAACCTTGTGGGAAAAGGAGAAAATGCTGGTTATCAGCATTTTCTCCTTTTCCCAAAATGTTTTCAAAAGGCTTCTTCCTTAGGGTGGTAAAAAGACGAGATTGTGTGGTAAAGGGTTAAAGACAGTATTGTTTGGTAAAGATTGACTAATAGGTATTTACTTATAATAATTATGACTTCAATTAATCAAGACTTCCAAATACTGCATCATTACAAGTCTTTGCATGTATAAACACTCTGATATAATGGAATAATGTTTTTTTGATTTCTTGTATGATAAATTCTATTAAAAACATTATTCTTTTCACTTCAACCAAGCTTTTTTTCCCTACTGTAGACATTGTTTACCCATTACCACACAATATCGAGTTTAAAGGCCCTGAAGGAGAAGGCTTTGGAAAACACTGTGGGAAAAGGAGAAAATGCTGGTAACTAGCATTTTTTCCTTTTCCCACAATGTTCTCTGCCCTTTCACACTCAAATTCCATCATGTAAGTCACATTTAAATTGTCATCTGTAAATGCTTCGACTTTGGACAAGTGTAAAATTTTATCTTTTAGTAAAGGATTAAAACAACTCAATGGCTGGCACAATATCAAGTTCCAAATATGGCATTTTATCAAATATGGAATATATTACTTCTACTTAAAGGTTACTTGTGTAAATCTCAAATCACGTTTTGTGAAATGGTGACTAAATTGAACAATGTCCAAGTGAATGTTTACATTGCATTAATATCCTCACGTAGACAGATAAGTTTTTGAATCAATACAAAATGCTTCTGAACAAATTGCAACAAATGGAACTGAATACTGGTTTTTTTGGGTTAAAATGGGTTCTATGCTATTTTAACCCTTTACCACACAGTTCCGACTTTAAAACAAAGAAAACAACAAGAGAGAAAGGTTTTGAAAACATTTTGGGAAAAGGAGAAAATGCTGGTTACCAGCATTTTCTTCTTTTCTCACGATGTTTTTTACCTCACCCAAAAACACATTTCATGTTTTTATTCACATTTTTTCAGCTGTTTGCAAATGCTTTCAATTTGGACACATGCAAAATTTTGTCGTCTGGAAAAGAGTTAAACATTCTTTCAACCATATAATGCAGGAAAAACTGTTTTGAACCATATAATATCCATGCTCTTAATTCATCATGATAAGGTATAGTTTTAATTTTACTGTGTTTCAGAATTTTATTGGTGTTTTAGTATTTTTCATCTACTATAAACCTGTCTATCTTGTTAACTATGCCTTTTTTTTTGTTGATTTGTTTAAGTCTAAAATCTATTGCTTCCCAACCGTTCAATATTTGTAAAACTGAGTCTAAATGAGGATAGGGTTGACTATCTGATATGTATCAAGTCCAAACAAACTTTATATTTTCTATAGGTATTTATAAACGCACAGACTAAATTGTATAGACAATTTGTAATAGTGCCAATTCTGTATCAGTTATTCATTACAATTCTGACCTCATTATTTTGACAGGCTTTTATTATATATATCTCACGGGAAGAAATGATAGATAGTCTGATAAAGAAAGACCTACATTTTTAGGAACAAAGAAAATGAAACTATTCAATACTGAAAACATAAACAAATGGAACCCTGTACCAAACAATCCTGTGTATCATCCTGTGGAAGAAGATTTTTGATAGTACTGTGGGAAAGAAAACTGCTGAAATCCCAATCTTTTGATGACAAATTCCATCATTTAAGCCACCATAACTTTGTCTTCTGCAAATGCTTACAGACGAGTCTAAAATTTTGTCATCTGGTTGGCCATTGTTGTTCTATTTTCCATTACAATTTTTTTGAATGCAAGTCAGAGATGACGATGTACAAACAAAAGCTATGCAAATAACCTAACTTTGTCTAGTGGAAAAAGAAACTATAGAATGATGTGGGTCATATTTCAAAATATCCGATTGAACCCTTTACCACACAATCCCAAGTTTTATTGACCCAAAGGAAAAGAACTTTTGAAATCATTGTGGAAAAAGGAGAAAATGCTGGTAACCAGCATTTTCTCCTTTAAACACAATGTTTTCTACCCTTTCAAAGAAAAATTTTTTAATTTGTGTTAAATATAAACTGTCTTCTGCAAACGCTTTCAATATGGATCAGTCTACAATTTTGTCATTTGGTAAAGGGTTGACTGTCACAAAAGTAGTCTTTATCTTACAAATAAGACAAACTGAAAACTTAAGATTGGACAGCAAAGAAACTGAAACTAGCTAAAATGTTTTTTTTTTTTCAAATTATTTCATGAAGGAATCTAATGTACACGTATCACAGATTTTGAAAATATTATATTGAAGATTAATATGAATCTAGCGAATTCATGATGACTTTTTGTCTTTGGTATTATAAATTCCTATGACTGATAGTTCTTTGCTCGGTGGGCCTGAACTAACCTCCCAAATATGGTATTTTAGGATTTCTTCTAATTGAAAATGTAAAAGAACATAAAAGACTTGGTAGGACTCCGTAAGTTTGACAGACCTCTAAAAACACAATATCCCAGCCAATCAAATGGCTAATGTTCAAAATCAGAATTAGAACATTATTCAAAATTGGTAAATACAAGCCAGCAAGCTGTCCTCAGCCTTCCAGGGACTCTTAGCCAGATGACAATTTTTACAAAACTTTTGCAAAGAAAAAATTAGATTTCTCATAAATGACTTTACTTATCTTCGATAGGTCAGAAAAAATTGTGTGCAAAGGAGAAAATGCTTGTCACCAGTATTCACTCCTTTTCTCTAACTGTTTTCAGAGCCTTTCATCTCAGGGTCGTAAAAATATGAGACTCTCTGGCAAGGACTTAATGCCTAAATCAATAAGGATGTTAGAATGAGTACAGGGTACCTACCTAGAATAAGTCCTATTGCACACTGATTATCACTGTGGGCACATGACATTAGTGCCCCCACTGTGTCATTGATCACAGCTAGACAGTTCACCTTTATATCCTGAAAAGACAAAAAGAAAAAAAGAATGCTTTGAGTCTTAAATGTGAAACACCTTTTAGAAGCATTTCTGTCACTAAACATGCAAAATCTCAATCAAACAGTATGCTTGGAAACTAAATGTACTTATATATGGAACAAAAACCTGTATAAAAGTGAATAATAAAATGTTGGCCAATTTACAGTTAAACTGGCTTGAAATTCTGACTTTACCTTGAAATACTTTCCAGACAAATTAGACTACCTTAAAATGAAATAAACATCTCTTTCAGAGATCAAAGTTCCAAAAATTCTAAATTTCAGGGCCATCATTTAGATATCCTTGTAAAAAAACTCACTTAAAATGTTGAAAATGTTAAACTGAGCTTTTTCTCCCAACTTTAAGTGTCTATTCTTCTAATTTAACATGCTGTCTCAAACAAAACAAAGTTACACATACCCCTCTCCTGACAATGGCTTCATGCAAAAGTTGTACAATGTCATTTCCTTCCACCCCTTCACACTTAAAACCTTTAGTCCAGCTTGTCAGAATAGCCTGGTCAAGTCCTTCTTGTCGACAGGGGAATGAGAAAGTAAACCCAAGGGGTAGAATTTTGTCTAGGAGATCATGGTCCTTCATGAACTTGAAGATACATTCAGCTATGTGATCAAACAACTGTAAAAGCATAAAAAAATATTCTCCTCACATGTTATCCCTTTTATGAAGTGAACTTTTTGAATTAGGAAAAACTGATGAAGTGTTGTGAAATACAGTAGCAGTGATTTCTAGTATTCGTGATAACTAAGTGGTTTGGGCACCCGCCCCAAAAGCAAGAGGATTATGGGCTCAAGTATCCTAATGACCACTTTTTCAAGCCTATCAAAAAATAGTCTGAAACAGTCACATTCATAAATCTTTCACTGTCAAAGGTAAACATCCTGTCACCAAAAATAGACTTTATTCTTGAATAATTTGCATCATCCATGTTTCCACAAGAAAACTGTTTAGACATACTTGTCAACCTTTCCTGCATTTGCATATTTATGACTTTATGTTACCTTGATGTATTATTTCCGTTTTTCAAAGCAGTCATATGCCTTAATGGGATGACATGAATTCAAACTCTATAAGAAACAATCCTGAACTCTAACAATCCTAAGGAATAAGGCTTCTGGAAAGATTATGCCAAAAGAAGAAATGTGGGCAGCCAGCATTTTCTCGTTTTCCCACAACTTATTTTACCCTCCATGTGACAAACCTTACAGCAACTTGTAGTTTGTTGTCTGCAGATGCTGTCAAACTGGACTTGTCTAAGATTTTCCTGCCTGGTTTGAAAACATTGTAGAAAAAGGAGAAAATGTTGGTTTTCAGATGCCTTCTTCCGTAGGATTGTTAAAACTTGGGATTGTGTGGCAATGAGTTAAAGCAGTAGAACTGGTTAGAGCCATGACCAAATAATGTTTGTGCCAATGGCCTTAAAGCTTTGGAAAACAAATGGGAATGAGGCTTTTTCAACCCTTTGCTAAACAATTCAGTGAACTTAAAACCCCAAGACAGAACACTTAACCAGCATTGATAATTGACAGCAATATCTTAGTTACACTTAACTTATATTTAAATTATATAAATTTACTGTAGCTATTGTCTAACCTGTACTCCTGAACCCAACATAATTTGCTGTGGAATCAGGTAAATCTTGCTCTCCATCTTCACATCTTTCCCATCTAGAGAAATGAGCAGAACTCGGAAATTAGTTCCACCTAGATCTAGAGCCAGAAAATCTCCAGTTTCTGAAACAAATTAATGAACTCATTACCTCACAAAACAAATGACAATTGTCTCTTTACAAAATGACCAAAACTTAGGACCTCTTAATTTTTTATATCCAAGTCATTTGCAGACCACAAATTATATGTGACTCAAATGGTAGAAATTATCTTTAACCCTTTACCACACAATCCTGACTTTAAATGACCCTGAGACAGAAAGCTGTTGAAAACATTGCGGAAAAAAAGGAGAAAATGCTGGTTGCATTTTCCCCTTTTACCACAACGTTTTCTACCCTTTCCTGAACAAATTTCAATATTTGAGTAACACCTATAATGTTGTCTTCAAATGCTTTCAATTTGGGTAAGTCTAACACTTTGTTGTTTGGTAAAGACTTAAAAGGGTAGAAAATGTTTTGGGAAAAGGAAAAAATACTGGTTATCAGAACTCTCTCCTTTTCACAAAATGGTTTCAAAAGCTTTCTACCTTAAGACCTTAAAATCTGGAATGAATGGAAAAGGATTCAATGCTTTATTGATACACAAAATCTGTACTGAGTATCAAGGAAAGAGCACTTTTTAATACGATACATGAAAGGGAGATTTAATGGCATTACTATTTTTTATTTTTCAGATTTTTTGACACTTTGGGCTTGTATGTAGGACCGTAACTCTAACTCACACAATCCCAAGTTTTAATCAGCCTGCAAAAGAAAGCTATTGAAAACATTGTGGGAAAAGGAGAAAATGCTGGTAACCAGCATTTTCTCCTTTTCCTACAATGTTTTCTACCCTATCAAAGACAGAAATCATCTTTTGAGCTCCAATTGGTTTGTGGTCTGCAAATACTTTCATTTCGGCCCTGTTCCAATTTTGTTGTTTGGTAAGTGTTGAAGACCCTAAAGACAAAACAAAACAATTTACCAGTGCCATCTGGAACATTCTTCACATAGGTGGGAAACATTTTCACCCTGGCTGTAGGATTTGTCGCTTTTCCCAGACCCTTGTTGAAATTATCCAACATAACATCCATGATTTTTTGGTAGTCATCATCACTCAGTATAAATGGACGCAATATATTCTCTATCTGTAAATAATAAAGAAGAACCATTAAATTCTTCATTGTAAAGTAGAAGTTAGTTTTTATCAATTTAACCCTTTACCACACTATCCCGAGTTTTAATGACCCTGAAAAGGAAGGCTTTTGAAAATATTGTGGGGAAAGGAGAAAATGCAGGTAACCACGTTATTTGTTGTCTGCAAATGCTTTCGAATTGGACAAATCTAATTTTTCTCGCTTGGTAAAGGGTTAATGTTTTTGTATTTTATTATCTTTGTATGAATGCTACCATGTTGTTAGATTTCTTTTCGGCAATAAGACATTTAAATCCAACAAACATCAAAGGTAAAGTTTTTAACATCTAACAGAGTTTAAGTTGAATACTTGTATGAAAATGTATGAATACTTCCCCTTATCTGTGTCTCATTTTGTTTGATAAACTTTATTTGCGTTCTATTTCGAGCAAAGTTTTTCAGTGCATACTAGCCATTTAATCATGAATTGCTAGACAGGTTTTCTCCAAACCTTTATCAAACACTTTAACTAGAGGCGCTTGAGCGCCTGTATCGCTCCACAGGCCTGATATTTCTATAATGGCGAAAGGAAGTTTTTAACAATTATCATTCAATCCTGCATTTTAGCTCACTGAAGAAACAATTTGGTAGACAACCACCATAGGAACTTACCTGCAAAACAACAATGAAATCCAATGAATAGTTTTAGAGAAGAAATTTTTCAAAGATTTTACTTTATACCATAAAAGGAAAATGAGTCTCCCATAAAAGCCATGTTTTTTGACAGATCTTTTTTTTTTTAAGGAATTCTGTAAACCTGTATCTAAGGAACATTCCTGCAAAATAATAATGCTATCCAAATAGCGGTTTGGGAGGAGAAGATTTTTAAAGGTTTTTTACTTTGGTTGCCATGGCAACCAGAATTCTTCATGGAACACAATTATTTGAAGGAATTTGAAAGAGGACCACCAAAGGAACATTCCTGTGAAATTTGGTAAAAATCCAGTCAATAGTTTCTGAGGAGAAGTTTTTTAAAGAAAAAGTTTACGGACGCACGCACCGACGAACGGACGGACGCACGACGGACACAACGCCATGACAATAGCTCTCTGGCCTTCGGCCAGTGGAGCTAAAAACCACTTGGCACTGCTACAGTAAAAATTATGTGAATCAACTCCAATACAGATGACAAAATTTAAGACTTAGACTCATCCAAACTTAAGTCACTTTCTGATGCCAAATACATTTTGATTAAATGATGGGATTTGTCTGTGAAAGGGTAGAAAACATTGTGAAAAAAGGAGAAAATGCTGGTTACCAGCATTTCCTTCTTTTACCATAATGTTTTAAAATGCCTCCTTCCCTTGGCGTGGAGAGACAAGAAATAGTTTGGTAAAGAAATTACCGGATAGTATAGAAGAGTTAGCTGGATAGTCAAGACCAGAGTTAGTAGTCTGGTTCACACCATACCTACAATTGTATTTTGATTTTTGTCCAGAATTGTCCGAGACAAAATCACAGAATATTTGTTTGAAAACATTGCATGGTGGGGTTGAGGACAAGCTGTTGCTCAGTATGAATATCAATTATCAGTATGAATAACTATTTCCAACAATGTTTCTCTATACCATCCCATGCTAATAGGGAATTTGCTTCTTGTCTCACATTACTTTGCCATTTCAAAATGTTAATTTTCTCAACCCAACCTTTTAT
This sequence comes from Hippopus hippopus, assembly GCA_946811185.2. Lineage (NCBI taxonomy): Eukaryota > Metazoa > Mollusca > Bivalvia > Cardiida > Cardiidae > Hippopus > Hippopus hippopus. The sequence goes on along the minus strand of OX328106.1, from coordinate 24,641,707 downwards.
CCTATTTCACATTAGTTTTAGTAGGGTCTAAAAATAGCCGATCTATCTTGTTAGAACACCTAGTGATGATGAAATTCTTGCATCATGTTGGCCTCATATCACAAGATTGTGTTGGTTTGTGCTTTATCTTTGGACTGAGTCAACATTGGTATGTCATGTGAGCTAACTAGTACAAATATCAGAGCCAGCCTTTAACTCTCAATGCACCTTTCACCTCTATAGTCACCTCTGCAGCCAGTGTATATCAAGATCGGATTGCACAAAATGTGTAGTATGATCTTTGATCTACACTGTCCACTTTGCTGAAATACTAAAAACAAAAGGCAGCCAGGAAATCAAAATTATCTGGGCCATATTCTAGAATGAAAATGTTCGTTGGGTTTATTAGGTATTTTAACCCATAAAGCGCTGGAACCCATGTAAACTGTTTTTGTGGACATTGTAGATCAAGATCAGACTGCACAGAATGTGCAGTCTGATCTTGGATCTACAATGTTCACTACTTTGTTACATATTCTGGCCATAACAATGAAAATTTGGTATTTCGGGTTCTTTTCGTAAATGAAACGGTCCATTACAGGGTCCAAAAAATTCACTCGTCCGCTCGTATTTACGAGTAAGAAATGGATGAGGACGAGTGAAATATCACTCCTACTCGTCCCGCAGGACGAGTGGTGAATAGGAGATAGTAAAACAAGTTTTTCAGATGAATATTTAACTTACACGAGACAAAACGGCCATTCAATTATTGAATAAGCGAATTAAGGGTATTCAGGAAATCAAATTTTGAAACAGAACATAAAACGTGCTGGTCCCCGCCCCAAATTAAGACCGGTTTCAAGTCAGCCTAATGATATAACCCGGGACCTTTCATTGCAAACAAAAATCTCATAATATGCTTCGGGTGTACCTAATTCAATCTGACCGACTTTGCTAATTATTAAAACGAACGATATTAACATTAACGCAAATACTTTCCCGAAACCAGTTCGAAAAACTGTGTTTTTTTGGCTTTATTAATTTCTGTAAATTGACCGGATAACTGGTACCGGTTTTTAAAACCCGGTATTTAAGGTTCGTTGTAACGTTTCCGTTTCGTCTGAAAAAAAACTAGAGGCGCTTGAGCGCCTGTATCGCTCCACAGGCCTGATATTTCTATAATGGCGAAAGGAAGTTTTTAACAATTATCATTCAATCCTGCATTTTAGCTCACTGAAGAAACAATTTGGTAGACAACCACCATAGGAACTTACCTGCAAAACAACAATGAAATCCAATGAATAGTTTTAGAGAAGAAATTTTTCAAAGATTTTACTTTATACCATAAAAGGAAAATGAGTCTCCCATAAAAGCCATGTTTTTTGACAGATCTTTTTTTTTTTAAGGAATTCTGTAAACCTGTATCTAAGGAACATTCCTGCAAAATAATAATGCTATCCAAATAGCGGTTTGGGAGGAGAAGATTTTTAAAGGTTTTTTACTTTGGTTGCCATGGCAACCAGAATTCTTCATGGAACACAATTATTTGAAGGAATTTGAAAGAGGACCACCAAAGGAGCATTCCTGTGAAATTTGGTAAAAATCCAGTCAATAGTTTCTGAGGAGAAGTTTTTTAAAGAAAAAGTTTACAGACGCACGCACGGACAAACGGACGGACGGACGACGGACACAACGCCATGACAATAGCTCGCTGGCCGAAGACAACCACCATAGGAACTTACCTGCAAAACAACAATGAAATCCAATGAATAGTTTTAGAGAAGAAATTTTTCAAAGATTTTACTTTATACCATAAAAGGAAAATGAGTCTCCCATAAAAGCCATGTTTTTTGACAGATCTTTTTTTTTTTTTAAGGAATTCTGTAAACCTGTATCTAAGGAACATTCCTGCAAAATAATAATGCTATCCAAACAGCGGTTTGGGAGGAGAAGATTTTTAAAGGTTTTTTACTTTGGTTGCCATGGCAACCAGAATTCTTCATAGAACACAATTATTTGAAGGAATTTGAAAGAGGACCACCAAAGGAACATTCCTGTGAAATTTGGTAAAAATCCAGTCAATAGTTTCTGAGGAGAAGTTTTTTAAAGAAAAAGTTTACGGACGCACGCACGGATGAACGGACGGACGGACGGACGACAAACACAACGCCATGACAATAGCTCTCTGGCCTTTGGCCAGTGGAGCTAAAAAACAAACCGTCAGAGTCCAATATTTGAAGGGTTTATCTCGGCGGACGAGTAAGGATCAAAGCAGGGCAAGTGTTTTTTCAAAGTCACTTGTCCTACAGGACGAGTGCCTTTTCTGGAAATTTTTGGACCCTGCATTATATTAATTCAGCACTGTAAGTGTTAAGGGTTAAGTTGTACTTAATGTCCTTTCCAATGCAGACCTTTACCAAATACCAAATGAAAAAAAAAACTTGCAGCAAAACACTATGAAATCATACATGTACTCATTAAATGAAATAGAACTTCAATTTTTGACTTTCCATCTTACTTGCATATGCAGACATCAAATACCAGTAACATTTGGCTCAGTTGATGGGATTTGTTAGAGTTGAAAATGTGGGAAAGGAGATGATGCTAGGAACCAGCATATTCTTCCTTTTTTCCACAACATTTTCGAAAGCCCTATTCCTCAGGGTCGTTAAAGCTCAAGATTGTTTGGCAAAGGGTCAAGTCCTTTCCAATTAGGATAGGGAATTCTGTACATGAAACGGAATGATATTGACTTGAAGTATGCTACTGTCACTAAGAGATGCTCCATGCACATAAAGATCAACTGCCTGATTTTCGGTCTGATGGTTAACAAAATTTGCCGTCACGGTTTTGCTAGTTCCATGTCTTTTGTGATCTTTGAGTAACCCTGGCAAAACTTAACCCATGAAGATCAACAAGTCATACATGCCCACTACTGGTGACTGGCAAGTAAGCAGCAACTGTTTAGAACAATAAATTTGTCCCTTTGTCACATCTTATTTTTTAATTCATTATACATGTATCTAGCTCATATTACTATGGTAGATCTGCCATACTTTCTTTTTCATCAACATTCATTCTGGAGCAGTATGAACACAGCATTCAGCAATGTCACTACACATTATTCTGATTTGAATTCTAGAACTAGCCATCTAATTGGTTGAGACATTCTACTGGAATTTAGAACGAGTCTAGAATGGTTGTTGAGAATATGCAGAAAATTAAAGTAAATGAAGAAAGAAACCAAGAAAAGGGGCACACTTACAGACGTTTTTCTTCCAATATGACAGGCTCCAATTTCTTTCACCATGACTAAAGTATTTAATCTCCTCAATCATACATCAAGAAATTTTGCCTACCTTCAGTCTGCCATTTTCGTTTTAATGCTTCTATTAAATTATTTCACGACATTTCAATTTACACTAAAATCCTTTTCTGATCCTGTGGTACAAACTAATACTGTTGATATGATCACTAAACATGACTTGCAGTCATGACGAAACTCTAAGAACAGAATGCTGTCTCTTTAACATCAATATTACCTTTAAATATCACTCATATTATCTCTTTCACATTCAAGTGTCCATGAATTCTAGTCACATTTTGTTATTGCTTTCTGTAACAAGATCAATAAATGTCCATGTTGAATTGTCAGTTTATACTACCACTGATTTCTTTGTTTCATCATTTTAAAAACAAAAATGAACCACAGGAAATATTAAAATTTTATGACTCCACTGAATTCCCAATGATACCAGTTCCTTAAAAGCATTATAGATCAACGTGATTGTACTAAAATTGTTTTCTTGGTTTAAGCTATTCTTAGATCTTTAATAGCATGATACACTCCCATAAAGGAAGTTCTAAAGAAACAATTATGTAGTCTAAACTCATGCAAGTTTGCTATGTCATATCTAAAAACACTTAACACCAATCAGACGTTTACATGAAAAGTTTAGAATCAAATTACAAATGGTGTTCATGTACAATGTATTAGCTAAAGCTAATCATGTTTCAGCTGGTAGTGAAGTGTCAAAACATCCAAACTTAAAAGTTTTACAAGACAATTTTACTGAGCAAGACATTTAATAAAAATAAAGGTGAAATAACCACTGAAGTGTAACAATTTTCCACAAACTGTCACACACTGATACTTCAGGTAAATTTACCAAAATCGATATAAACATGAATGAATAAATTGACGTAGGTAACCATCTTATATGATGACTATATCTGACGTTGGAAGAGGACATTATCGCACCATCTGTCCAACCATATTGAAAACCGTGTTTTTGTTGGATGATAGATATTCATAAATATATTTTTATCTTAAACTTATTTATACCTTTTATGACTTTTGTAGAATCAGCATCAAATTTTAATACAATGCATGGTTAGTTTAAACAGGGGACAAGATACTGCACTGTCTATAATTATTTAACTCTTTCCCAAAAAGTTTAGACTTGTCCAAAGTGATGCTTTTGCTGAAAAACAAATTAAGTGTGGCTCAAATAATGTAACTTGTCTTTGAAATAGTAGAAAAAAATTGTGGGAAAAGGAGATAATGCTGGTTACCAGCATTTTCTCCTTTTCCTGCAATATTTTCAAAACCCTTTAACCCTTTACCAAACAATCCCTTGTTTTCACGACCTTGAGGAAGAGGCTATTTGAAAAAGTTGTGGGAAAAGGAGAAAATGCTGGTAACCAGCATTTTCTCCTTTTCCCACAATGTTTTCTGCCCAGTGAAAAAACTTAATTTCAGTTGTTCGATTTCAAATTTGTTGCCTGCAGATGCTTTCAGTTTGGAAGGCTCTAAAATTTGTTGTTTGGGAAAGGGTTAATCCACAAGTCATTATAACTTGGGTTTGTGTGGTAAAGAGTTAAAAGTATTTGCAGATCAGAAATTAAATGCTGCTTCACTTTTAACCAAACAACAAAATTAAGGTTCAAATTGAGAGCACTTGTACACAACAAATTTGATGAGGCTCAAATGATGGGATGTTTATTAGAGTAGAAAACATTGTGGAAAAGGGAGAAAATGCTGGTTACCAGCATTTTCTCCCTTTCCACAAGTGTTTTCAAAAGCCTTCTTATATAGGGTTGTAAAAATATGGCATTATTTGGTAAAGCATTTAACAGCAAAAGAGGCTCTCTCTCAAAATTTCCATAACAAAACCTTGGCGACTTTAGTGGACAGTGCAATTTCAGACCTCACATTCACATTGACAGATATTTTTGTAAAATATTCTGACTTCAAAGATGCTGAAAATGAGAGATCTCAGAGTACAGTATTTGACTTATTGATTGAAAAAAATTCATTTCATATAATGTGGCACTGTTTTGGCTCACCTAATAATATAATGGAAGAATGCACTAGAAAATATTGTGTTTCTTCACAAGCCAATATAACAGATCAATACTCTGCTAATATCTACATGATTGTATGATTTTTGTGGTTACTGGTTATATTCAATAAAGGCTTTCATTTCCTTCACAAAAGAGAGTATTGATTCTAACTTAGCAAGCCTTGAACCCAAAGTAAGTTTGATGACGCAATACAGAGCTGAAATGCCAATACACAACCCTAGAGGATTTGTTTCTTGCGCTGCTTAAACAATATTCTAGTACACTTACAACATGGATTCTAATGTGACCAGCAAGACCAAGGAAATTAGAACCCAGAATCTCTGAAACAAAAATCCAACTCATTAACTCTATACCTGATGACAAAATTTTAGCCTTGTCCAAATTGAAAGTATTTGCAGATAGCAAATTAAATGCTATTCAAAACATAAAATTTGTCTTTCATAATTGTACCAGCATTTTCTTCTTTTCCCACAATGTTTTCTACACGAGTCTTTCTTAGGGCTGTTAAAAGTTGGCGTTGTGATGTGATAAAACAAGCAGCAAACTCACTCAGATTTATTGGTATGTAACCTCATTTTAACAATTCATACAAAATGTGTTTTTACATTAATCTACTGTTAAAAGTGAATCTGCTCGTAACAGATAATTTTTCTTGTGCCACAATGGTGTCAAAATTTATGCATTCGAGCTCCTGAACCCATGTGGGTTGTCCAAGTTTTAAAGGTCTTTACCTTAAAAATTGTTTCTATTACTAACAAGATAATTCTGAAAAAGATGCACACCAGAAATATCAATGAATGCCAAAAAAGATATACAGGAAAGACAAATAACGTAACAGCTGATTCTGTTTTGCGTCACACAACAATAGTACACAGACACCTCCAGGTCAGTTCCAAGGAAAATGTGTCCAAGTAAAAATGTCAAGGATGTAAGATATAAAGTATTAATAGTGTATTATCTGATAGCTTGCAAAATAGATGACTTCTTCCCTGAAGGGAAAATCTTGTTACAATTCCTTCACGTCTTTTCAAAACAACAAATAGTTGACTATTTCCAACTGAAAGTAGATGCAAACGAGAAATTGGATAGATAACTGAACAAATGAGGGTACCGGTAGCCCTCTGATAGGCTAAAAACATTAAGGGAAAAGGAGAAAATACTGGTTACTAGCATTTTATTTTTTCCTTTTCCAAAATGTTTTTTTCCAAAGCTGTCTTCCTCGGATTCGTTAAAACTTGGGATTGTTGGGTAGAGGGTCAGAGCAAATACCTTAACAATGTATTATAACAGTGTAATTTGTAGTAAAAACAGAAGTAAACTTAGCTCCATATAAATGCATCTTTTGATTGTATTGGAGTTTAATGCTGTTTTAACAGCTATCACGGCAGCCTGTGCAGCTACACATGTGTTTCCTGGCTTTCTCACACCAAAACTATGAAATTCAAAACTAGGTTAAAAGTTGCCAGATAGCTCTGTCTTATGTTTACTTTGTTACCCGATTTGAAAGTTAATTTTACAACCAGTGACTAACACTCTGACTAACCATACAATAAAAGATTGCCATCTTTACAATAATTTCCATACTTTTAAATGGTATGATTTAAATTTAAACACACTTTACCACCTCAATGTTTACCTTTGGCAGCTATAGGGCCTTTAAAGGTAGAATGTCATGAAAAAAGTAATGCATAATTGATGACCAATTACTTTCAACTGATACAAGATGGGAAATAAAAAAAAATATTTAAAAAACACTCCAGGATGCACAAACAGGATACACTGTTATCTTGATTAAGATCATATTTCAACCAAATTGTCATTAGAAAAATAGCAAGATTTACTATAATATGGCTGTGGATAGGTATTTCTGTTTGCCTGAAAACTGGTTCCATATTCACCCCCATTCTAAGTTACTGGTACATTCTTTTTCTAAATTTGGAAAGTAACACAACTTCTGATAGGCTAAAACATTTGCTGGAGCCAATCAGAAATTGTGTAACTTTGCAGTAAGTTTTTGAGAATTAGGATTACAACGAAACTTAGAATGGATGGTGAATGTGGCTGAGCACTCATTACCATGCTGTATCATTTCATTGGTTGTTAAGTGTTTTGAATGGTGTTTGATGACTCATTTAACCCTTAACCACACAATCACAACTTTTAACGACTCAGAGGAAAAAAGCCTTTGAAAACATTACTTGAATCACATTTATTTTGTCATCTACAAAATCTTTTAACTTGGAATAGTCTAAATTTTGTTGTTTGGTATACAGTTAACACAATATCATATATCTCATTAACAGCTCACTTATTCAAGACTGTCTGTCCATAGTTTTGTCTTTATAATGCTATGGCTCTTCAATACCTTTCCCAAGGACAGCCCCAGTTAACCAGAACTATCACCTATTCCTTTCTCTTGAAGATCATAAACATCCCCAGTACAAGCATATCTTTCACATGGGTGAATTAAAAATACACAAAATAAGCAAAATTTTTATGAACCCATCCATCTGTGAAATTATCCCTTGTATCATAAAATACCAAATTTATAACATCAACAAAACCATCCCATTTAGGACATCGTGAAACAGGATGTGTTGCCAGAAATAACTGAAACCTGCGTCATAAAATTTAATTCTTGTTGTACCTACAACTAGGTGAACCATGAAAATCTTGTCAGTTTTCATCTTTTTTTTCTGCTATTCTAGAGACCAGTTTCATCCTTATCACAGAGACCTCCATCCATGGTATTCAATGATTTGTTTCTCAGGATGTCACCCTTTCAGCGCTTGATGTTTCTTCCTAAACAAATTTTAAGCCAACAACTTTCATAACATCCTTGTAAAAAATGAATAGTGCATACAGATTTGGGTCCACCAAATGACAGCATTTGAAAACATTCTGGTTCACTAACAAATTTCTTCATACAGGTAATTTCTCTGTTATGCCAATCTGTTGTCATAAATGATTTGCATCAAAACAATACCATGCGGATATGTTATAAAAATGAGCTCATAAGTTATTCCAGTTCTTGTAACCAGGCATAGGCCATGACTGAAGAAAACTGAAATAGCTTTAAAGAATAATTTCACTAAAATACCTACCGGTAGTTTTAAAGTTGCTTCTATGGGAAAGCAGCCACTTGCTTGGAAAGAGTGCTGAGCAAAATAACAAAAACTGCAGAAACACTCAGAGAGGTCACTGACACAATCAGAATTCTGTTGAAAATCATCTTGTTGTGTCTACCTTTTACCAAAAAATCCTGGGTTTCAACGGTCAACCCTTTACCAAACAATCCTGGTTTTTTTACGACCTAAGGAAAAAAAAAAAAGCTGTTGAAAACATTGTGGGAAAAAGGAGTAAATAATGTGGGAAACGGAAAGAATGCTAGTAACCAACATTTCCTGTTTTTCTCACAATTTTATCTTTCATTGCAAATACAGAAATTGCCCTTTGAAATATTGTACATGGAATTTATCATCTGCAAAAGAAATCAAATTGGCCAAGTCTAAAATTTTTTGTGTGGTACCGGGTTAAACAAATCAACAAGCTCATGCCTGTAGTCAGGGGAAAACTTTGAAGCCTGAGCTCCAACATCCATTTTGCAAGTATGCTTGTCAAAGCAAAAAATACACAAGAAAAAGGCCACAGGCCGAAGGTGTGATAACAGTGCCAACTCCTTACAAGTGGGCTTCATCTCTCCTACATTACTGGCTATGTCCCTGAAGCTGACCACTATGCCCAATTCTTGCCAATACACATTGATAGTAAATGATAAATTGATAGTATACACAGGATTGCTTGTTAAAGGGTTCATAAATTTTACTTTCCTTTGACTATGAGTAAGACATGTATGCCAGATGTTTTTTCTTGTATACCATGGCATAAGTCACTACAGAAACCAAACATACCATTATGACTTGGCATGTACATGTATAATATAAATCTACCCAACTACATACAACAGATATAATAACCTTATAAACCCTTAGTATAGCAACTGCACCTTATATTGTCTTTTTTCCTTTAGTACTTACGGTATATAATTTATGGTGCAAATCATGATCTGATTGCACAGAATGCGCAATCTGTTCTTGGATCAACATTCATTTCATGAGACAGTCTTACAAAATCAACACTGGATTCACAATACTTCTTAGCTCAGTTATTACTGATATATTTCTTTTAATAACACTTTACCACACAATCCCCAAGTTTAACAGTTTACCACACAATCCAGAGTTTTAAAGACCTAGAAAGAGAAGGCTTTTGAAAAGATGGTAGGAAAAGAGTAATTTACCAATGTATTCGGAAACCCTAAATGTTCGAACATGCTAAATTTGCAGTGTCTGATTTTGGAAGGACGACAAAAGTCCTTTGACAGGATAGGAAACATAGTACTGTGTTTCCTACCCTGTCAAAGGACTTTTGTATCCCTTTGAAATTTGTAGTCTGCAGATGCTTTCAGTTTGGAAGTCTAGAATCTTTCATGTGGTAAAGAGTTATGAGCACTACCCTATTTTTCTTCTTGAAAAATCTCTGTACTTCAATTTTACTACAATTTTGGGCCGATTATAATAGAGCATATATCCAAAATCAGACTGCACCTTTTCTGCTCATCCTCCATGTCTGCAAGAACAACCTGGCATGTCACTGGCATCCAACAGATTTCAAGTAAACCAATAAAAATCCTTCAAATAAATAACATTAATACCAACCTTTTTCCACTTTTCCTCTAAAGGTAATCTCACATTTTCACTAAGAGAACGCTTCAATCTAGGTCGAGATTTTTTCAATGGTGAATCAACCAAGTCTTTGTCGCTTGAAGCTCTTTCTAGTTTTGGTTTCATGGATTTTGTTGAAATGGACATCAAACACAGTATATATATAATTTATAAAGTGTCTACACTATGTCTAGAGGCTTAAGATTCTGGTAAATAGATTGTACTGTTTTGTTACAAAAAAACAGTCACACCTATTGACCTAATGAACTAAGTCTACAAATACTGCAGGTACTTGTACGAATGAATTTGGTAAAAGCTTGTAAAATGTAGATAAAAAAATCACCTGTTTGATCAATGTTTCAATCACAACACAAAATTCACATCCGTCGAATATCAAACACTGTGAATTTCAAAATACTGGATTGTGTAAGTTACACACAATCAGTCAAGCAATACCACAAATGCAATGCTAGCTACCTATTACAGCACGTTCAATGAGTAAGCAGAATAAATACACAAAATCTATAAATATGACCTGGTAATATGTCAGAACATTGCAAAAGCTGGCCACACACAGCAGTCTTGGTCACCTTAAACCTTAATCTCTAGCATTCCAATAAAACCAATTCTAAAACATTCATCTGAACAGGTACACAATAATTCTGCTGTGTATGTGTGGGTTACACACAGAAACCTCTTGGTTGCTGAATATTTACGATATTCTTCTCTAAGCAAGTCAGTATGTTAATCAGTCTCTTTCATGTGACGTTTCATATGAACTGTAGGTTTGTTTACATTACTACAACTATCTCAGTGAACTCATTCATAAACTGTGTGGACAATGTACTGTAGTATTCATTTCGTAAAAGTGGGCTGGGCTATGGACAGTGTGACTCATATGCCACTTTACAATTGTCAAGTTTCAGGTACTATGGTATATTCACTTGTTCATTGTTGTTCAGCATGTAAATCTGAATGCTAAGATTTCACATACATAGCCTACTAGTATCTTAAAATCCCTACTGTGTTATGTGGAAATAGTTCTACTACAACACAAACAGCTCGTAATGTTGAAAAAAAAAAACAATAGGTGCCCCTGTTTTAGATGCAGTGCTTTATTTGCATTGACCCATTGAATACTATGGTGAGAAAAAAAAGATAAACAGAAAAGCACATAATGAATTCTTTCCAAAGCAGTAAGACCCTATTTTAAGGTGAATTAACATTCCTGAAAAAAAAAACCCAGGAAATCCTGCAAAACTGTTCAGTATAGCACTTCAGTCAACCATATACTTAAATTCATCTCTGAAGAAAACAATTACAGCAATTCAAAGGTTTCATAAACTGGAGTAAAATACCATTACAGCCTGTTCAAGAATTTTCTCAGACTTACTAGAGGCTTGTATGTACAAACATTGGAATCTGCTAGCAGAATTAATCAATACTATCTCTGTCCTTGAATAACCTTCACTGTCTGCCTACAAGGTTGACCGTTTCCCCACCACAGACCTCATATTGACTTGTGTAATAATTATAGACCAATTCCATTACATTGCATCTACATGGAATGATTTGCTTAATAAATTGTCCTTTGCATCAATATTCTATTAGATCCACTTTTGCTACCTTTTTTCTTTTGTCTTTTCAAAACTTCAGTTATATCTTATTCACAAAAGGCAAACCAGTGAATATGTACATGGATATAAGGTGGCTTGAGAAATGCAAAAAAAGTAATAGTCATACAAAATTACATCAACCAGCCTCCACTAACCTCTTATGCAATAAAAACATGCTGATTCACTAATGGGGGGAAAACTTTTAATCATGAAGACAGATTAAACTTGATCAACACTGTCAGCATAAGCACCAACTGTTGCTTTGGCATGTTAAAAATTAAAGTTACAGTCCTGTGTTTGAGTCCCTGTTACAGTTAGTTTATTTGGGGGGGGGGGGGGGTTTGTGTCATAATTTGACAAAGTAAATTCATATCTTACAATCAAAGTCTGAAATTGTGCAATAAAGCATGTAGCCAAACAAAATTATCATACTTCATTTATTATGCAAGTCTTTATAGCCTTTCATTAACAACCAGAGTGTATGATCCAGTTTACGTGACTGAGTGCATGTCTGCCCTCTTGACATTGATTTCAAAATATGTGGCACATGATTGGTCTCCTACCTAGCAACATTAATTTATTAAATCTATATTCACCCATTACAGTGCAGCCTATCTATAACAAACCAGTAGCTAGTAGACATGTGACATGATACATAACTATTCATACTATAGGATAGGAACATACTGTTTTGGAATGATGTAGAAAACATTGTGGTGCACAACTCATAATGCTTGTTTACAAGCAGTTCGTCCCTTTTTATATGCTGTCTATTGAAGAAATGTTAAAAGTTACACTCATTCTGCATCAGGCTTCAACCATGTCTTTTTAACTTATTCAAACTTTCAGCAAGTCAAACAAACATGCATCCATCCATATTATGGTTTCTCTCTCTAAAAATGGGGAAAACTACATTAACTTTTCATAAATCAACACGATTAACCTTGAAAAACATACACTAGATCAAAATCTGGCTGCACAGAACATGCAGTCTGATCTTGGATCTAAAGTGTCTTGTACAGTGCAGCTTATTCCAGTGAAAAGACATGCAGGTGGTAACTTTCAAATTCCAATTTTTGGGCTTTCAGTAATGGCTGCAAATTTCCATTTATTTAACGCTTTACTACACAACCTTGACTTTTAACTACCCTAAAGAAAAAGCATTGTGAGAAAATAGGAGAAAATGCTAGTAACCAGCATTTTCTCCCTTTCCCACAATGTTTTCTACCCTGTGAAAGAAAAATTTAGGTTTTGAGTAACTTTCAATATGTTGTCTGCAAATGCTTCCAATTTAGGTCAGTCTACAATTTTGGCATTTGGTAAAAGAGTTAACATTTTATGGGTTACAAAATTCTTGTACCACATGGAGTACAGTAAAATATTTGATATATAATAAATTGTTTCATGTTGTCACTTTTTAGCTCACTCTATCATGAAACACATTTGAACAAGACAAAAGTTGTTAGTATAAACATACTGAAATATAGACAAAGTAATGGAGACTATAAATTAAAATGAAACTTAAAACCTGAATCAAAAATTAAAAACATTTGTGACAACAGGTGAAATTGCTTGTCAATAGCAAGTTCTTATTTGTTACAATATTTTCAAAAGTGGTCTAAAAGTCAGAAGAAATGTCTTCAGGAGCTATTACTAGTATCAAACTATCATTTTTATACATTCCTATGCATACTAAAATACTTGTAAAACCTTGAAGGTAAAAGAACACCTGAAGCAATCAAATATACAAATACATCTGAAAATGTGACTACCATTCCTTTTTCTTTTGCAAGATTGTTTCTTTCAGCTTCTTTTATTATTAACATCCCAAAGGCTCTCTGATATTGCATACAAACACCAAATGATGGCATCCAATTTAATGATATTATAGATGATTGGTTCTTATAAAACTGTAGATAGATTCTCACAATACAGTACATAATTATACAGTCTCAGACTCAGGATCCCTATTTTGATTACCTGAGAGCAATAGTATCAGTATTTGGTGATCTTTGTCCAAGTAAAAATGACACACCATGGTTTAAGATTGAGAGGTGCATTTTAAGAACAGCTCCATAAAGTTGACTAGATTTAACTTTATTCTTTGTTTATTAACCTCAGTGAATACTTTTTTAATTGTAAAAGATATCATCGAGACAAACATTCTCAACAGTTTCGTCATTTAGGTAAAAAAGTCCAAGGTTTAATCTGGTCCGTGACGTAGCTCTTGACCTGGGCTGGCAAATGTTCAAGATTATTCTTCCAAAATCAGAAATACAATTATTCTGAACAAAGGTTCATCAGGATTGATGCACAAATATACCCATGGGGGACTGTGAGATTGTTCAAGTATTTTATCTAGTGACATAGATTTTGATAAAGTGTCCCTTTGAAATTTCAAATTTGATCCATACTGTCCATTCTTCTTACATATCAGAGATATTCGAACATTAATAATGTTTTACTAAAGTTGGGACAGAATTGTAGCCCCTAAGTTATTGTGTTTTTCAAATATTTTGATAGATATTCTTTTTCAATGTTCAATCTAGAGCGTGCCATTGCGCCATAGGCCCCCTAAAGTCCCAGATGGCACAATTCTAAACCAACCTCGGGCCCGTCGGGCGCACTCAATTGTAAAAGTCCCATTCCATGTGTTTCTACTTTTTTCCGCTCAATAAACATAATGCCGAGCTTTCCAGTCAGAGTTTACTGGTAACCCGATAGATAGACTGAACATATCGATCTTTGTGTCGGACGGTTTCGGCAGAATAACGGGTACCAGAGGTTACGATTCTTTGAACATCGTCTGATCATTCAATATCGCAATGAAGCGATTTTCTGAGTATTTTGGAAGCCTTAAGGGGCAAAAAAAGGCAAAGGCTGTTTAAAATATTACTTCAAAAAGCACAGTCGGGCCAGTTCCCAGTGTTCCACTCGCGCAAATTATTGCGTAAGTCACGTTATAGAATTGAAATTCACGTAACAAATACTGGTTACACACGAGACCTAACGTAAGAAAATACTCGGACAAAAAGGCCATTATCCACTTATCTTGTGTAAAATGACAGGTTTTGAAGTTACTTGTTATCCTTATTGACAAATCTGTGTCAAATCATTTGGAAATACCTATCGAGAAATTAACAGACATGAAAAAACGATCGGTGCAAAAAAACGTGGAAATCCATGACACAACAAAATTGACGTTGTCCTCTCAGTCAATTCAGACTGCCTTTTCAGCTTTTTAATGACTTTAACCCTTTACCACATGGCAAAATTTAAGACCTATCCAAATTGAAAACATTTGCAGAAGACAATTTCATAGTGGCTCAAATGACGTAACTTTTCTTTGATAGGGTAGAAAACTTTGTGGGAAAAGGAGAAAATGCTGGTTACCAGCATTTTCTCCTTTTCCCACAATGTTTTCAAAAAGCCTCTTCTTCAGGGGTGTTAAAAGGCGTCATTGTGTGGTAAAGGGTTAAGCAGTAAATTTACATAGATATCTTAATATAACAGACTTTTTTGCTGCAAATCATCAATATGGATTGCTTTACCTCTAGTTGGGGACCATTATTGTCATACCCTCTAATATGAAATTTTACCCCAAGCAGATTTTCAGCCAAAGGTGTAAGTGTACCCTTGAAATAAAAAGCTAGTGGGAACACTGCAGTACATGCCCTCCAAGCAACAATAATAATACCCAACTGAAACGCAAGTTTCAACCAAAATGGCACCCGGAGAAAAGTTGACTCGCTTCAAAAGTTGGTTAGTTTATGATGAGAAAATTTAACTCTACTTTGAATGATCGACAGGAAAGTTAAATCCCTCTGTGACGGGATATTAGAACTTTCAAAATTTCACCATTAACAGACATATTTCGTAATTTTTCTTTTCTTTTATGATAAAATTAATGGTGGAAACAAGGTTGCGTCAGTAACAATGATAATTTCTGTAGAGTTGCAGTTTTATTGGAATGGTATTCATAGATAAATCAATGAGAATGTACTTGTTAAATAAATGAATGAGAATATACTTGTTAAATAACAGGGCAACACTTGTTAAATAAAACGGTTAACATTACGGTAATAAGGATGATTTTTCATGTGTGGCCCCCAGTTTTCCAAAATGGCCCCCTATTTCAAAGTCTGTGGGCCCGATGGACCCCCTCACAAGCAAAGCTAGATTGAACACTGCTTTTTTACTAAAACTGATACATGTCCAAGACGTTAAGAGCTTAGACTGTCCATTTCTAACCACTTCAGTCTCTGAACAATAATGTGGTCCCAACAGTAAAAACACACAAAAAAGATATGAAACAGGAAATTACTATTTCTTAGCCTAACAAGTGATCATTTTTTTTTAATGTACCCTTGACAAAATTTCAGACTTGCCCACGTTGAAAGCACTTGCAGATGACATAATAGATGAGGCTCCAATGTTAGGATCTGTCTACAGATTTATAACACAGATTAGAAAACATGGGAAATGGGCCATTTACTAGATCGTTTGGGTATAAAATAAACATTTCACTACTTTAATTTCAGGAGCAAGACAGGTAGTTTGTGTATTGGGTAACTTTCAAGCAAGGTAAAACAGATTAGCATTATAATATCCTTATGGCAGTATGTGTCACAAGTTTTTACAGGTCAATGAAGATAAATGGGTTGGCAGTAATTCATACCAAATTTGAACAAAGTAGAGTTGGAATGTAATTATATAAAATCCCCTCAATAAATCTTGTACACATTTCTAGACTAGGATAATCCGAATATTCTCTGATAAAAAAGCGTATGTTTACCTTATTAAAGGTCAGTTTGCTTTTATGCTATTTTTAATGCCGTTTTCTACATCATTTTAGTTGTATCATGGTTTCAATCACCGCATTCATAAGTATCTCAGGTTTCACCTGTACAAGGCCAGGGCTCTGAAGTGTCTTGCCAAGAGACACTTGGGCAAAAAATTCTGTGCCTCAAGTGAGGATCAAATCTGGGTCTGCCATTGTAAACTGTAAACCTACATGACTGGGCCATGTAGGAACCCCTTCTCCAAAGAGAAAAAGACCTTTGTCTGCACTTGTTCATAAACTAGATGTATGGGCAGTAAAGGAAAGATGATACCACTTATGAGCCCATCACAAACATAGAGACTATGAGGATTGGCAAATTGTTTACCTGTAATTTCAAGTAGATACTCTTTACCAACTCTTTACCAAATGTTAGATGGGTCCAAATTGATAGTATTTGCAGACGACAGATTTAATGTGGCTAAGATAATAGAATTTGTCTCTGAAACAGTTGAAAATATTGTTGGAAAAGAAGAAAATGCTGATAACCAGCATTTTCTCCTTTTTCCACAATGCTTTCAAAGTACTTCCTCCTAAGGGTAGTTAAAACTCAGGATTGGTTTTGTAAAAGTTTAATACATGATTAACTTGTTCACTTCAAATAAGTTTAATATACTATTTTAAAGTACAAAATACAGGTCTGCTGCAAGATAAAGATGGTAGGTCTGTCATGGTCTAGAATACAAAAGAAACTGTAGATTAGAGATCAGACTGCAAGTTTGGTGCAGTCTGATCACAATATACAGTGTCCATAACAGCTTCTTGTGTCCTCTATGGTAAGGAAAGGTGTAAAAAAGAAAAGGTTTAGACGAAAGATGAAAACAGGAAATCAGTACAAAGTGATCCATAATACTAAGTCCTGCAAGGATAAACGAGAACTATTGCATCAGCTCATACTCCTCAACCAACCAGATATGTATTTCACTTTACACACCTTTATATCATAAACCAATCAGAGAGAAGGACGGCTGACACACCCTCAAGTACAATACTGAACCATTGCAAATTGACTTTTCATTTCAAACATTACTGAACAATTCATGTATGCATATTACGGTATGTGTTCATGTATACAACTCCTTGTCTGGTAAGTTAATGAAACAATTGTGACAAAGAAGACATTGCTCTAAACAAGCTCTTTTTCCTTATACATAGATCAACACTAAAAGACAGGACACCCTCCAGTCTACAATTTAGAGAGTAAAATATCATGTATTCTATTAATTAGAGTATTAGGGCACATACTCTAAAATTGGGTGTCTAGCTCTGGATTTGCCACAATGTCCTCACGTTTACAATGTATTCAGTTCATATTTTCATATCTACACAGTATTTCTCTGATATAATATAAAACCTGATCAATGTTTTTTGGCTGTTGAAAATAATGAACAATCTGGACCATGTTTTTACAACCCTTGGGAGAAAAGCTTCTGGAAGAATTGTGGAAAAAAGAGAAAATGCAGGTAACCATTTTCTCCTTTTTCCACAATGCTTCTACTCTTTCTTATGCAAATTCTATTATTAAAGTTAAGCCACATTTAATTTGTTGTCTGAAAATGCATTCTGCTTCTGACAAGTCAAAAGTTTTGTCATCTGGTAATGTCATTATTCAAAGTATCAGCTAAGATATTATATCGCTGGGAAAGAGTGTTGAAGCATTTCTGATACACATAAATTATTAATCTCTAAACACGAACATGTACAAATGAAAAAAAAGGTGACATTCATAGCTCAATCTTTTTTTTAACGGCAACATGGGTAAAAATAAGTAAATATTCTTCCAGTAGTTCTCTATAAATTACATGAGAAACTTCCTGTTTCTTTTCATTGAAAAAACCACATCCTTATGTGTTGGACAATAAAATCATAACAATTACCAATTTACCATGTTAGATTATATGTACATGTCCCGGACTCTGTGTCATCAGTACAAGTTAACAGAAATCTGTTTTGATTATTGGAAAAACAAACCACTGCATTCAAAATTCTGCCTTTGAACTTGGGTAAACAACAAAAATGACTGACACATATGCAAAACTCATGACCTCAAGTTTGCAGCAGAAAACACTTAAAACATCTGTGAAGTATAAACTATCCACCTGAATAAAATTTTTTCAAGTAGCAATTTAAAACATTGTGGCAGAATGAGAAATGCTCCTTGCAAGCTTCTTTAGCCACAATACTTTCAAACATGGCCTTTTGTAAAATGAAGAAAAAATGTCTATAGGAGAAAACAAGAAAACATTGTTGCAAATGGAGAAATTGCTCATTATGAGCAATATCTCTCTTTGAAACAATATTTTCAACATCTAGTTTCATGAATGAAATAATTATCAAGATACAAACTACAAGTGAAAAGTCCAAATTCAACATTTTTAATGACCATTTTGAGTAAAACTAATTACTTACAAGCTGGTCCTCTAGGTTGTTTGGTACCATTTTCATTATAGCAGCGATCACTTGCTGCATGCCCATCCTTAATTTCTCATCTTTCAGTCCAGCTTTAAATGCCTGAATCTCATCGGAGTTGACGTTCAAGACTTCTTCAAGATCAATGCCACAACTTGCCATAATTTCTTCTCTTTAAATTTTATGCTTACTTCAAAAACGAGATAAATCTTTTTCTCAAAATGATTTCCTTTGGCTGTTTTTTCTTTCCTATTTCAAACTTTTTCTTTCAACTGTGTAAAGAGCTTTTCTTTATTCAATCTAACAGACAGAACTTAAAAGTAGTTGCTAAGAAGATCAATAATATGCAGTACTCTGTATTGGTATTTGCCAAACTAAGTCGCCCACCAGGTATTTATATGCATGCTCAAGTTGGTAGATGGGGGGGGCGGAGCTTGCATATTTAACAGACTAATACAGTTGACGTCAGTACTTTATTTTGAAATAAAGATCACATGGTCTGTGTTTACTGTTTAGCCAAGGTTCTGTCAACCACGCATTGAAGTAAGTACAGCAATATAAATGGAAATAGGAGATGATTTTAAGAAATATTTTATCCCATAGTATTTACATTAGTATTCAAATAGCTTGATGAGATTTAGACTCTTCCAAATTCAAAACATCTGCAGATGTCAAATTTGAAATTGGTATTAAAATGAGTTTGTTTGTTTGATTGGTGTTTAACCCCATTTTCAACATTATTTCAGTTACATCGCGGCGGCCAGTGCACCTATCCATGCTTTCCTGGAGTCTCTTTTACCAGTACTCCATACAATTTTCTTTCCAAGCCACTGGCTGCTTTCCCACATAACCATCGTCGAAACCATGATCAGCGGTGAGAGAGGAGTGAATCCTGTCGCAATGACTATCATCAATCCTCGGAAAGAAATTGGCCAAGCCAGGGATCGAACCCACGACCCACTGTCTCAAGTCCTGCACGCTACCGACTGAGCTACCGGGACTAGGCATTAAAATGAGTTTAAGCTCTCAGATAGGGTTGAAAACATTGTAGCAAAAGGAGAAAATGCTGCATATCAGCATTTTCTTTACCCAGAATGTTTTCAAACAACCTCTTCCTCGGGGTTCAGAAATATCTTACTTATATTGGGGCTACTGCACCTATCCTTGCCTTCGGAGAATTTTTTTTAACAAGTACTTAGCACACCAGTCTTACAAAGCCACTGGCTGCTTTCTAGCATATACCAGTATATCAAAACAACAATGTTCAGCATTAAGTCTTTCACTACCAATTACATTACATTTTTTCTACAGCTACAAATATAGCTCTGTTTGATCATCATCTAGACAGTAGTGGACAAGGCAGAGCAGAATCAGCAGGCATTTTCTGTGCAGTCTGATTTTAATCTACACTGTCCACATAAGGTACTTGTGTTGTTTACGGTGAGAATAGTTACTCTTTAATACCACACAGCAAAGTTGTAGACTCATCTGACTGAAACTCTTTGCAGACAAAAAATTAAATGTGGCTCAGATGATAACTTTTATAACAGAAACAGTAAACAAGAGGGCCATGATGGCCCTGAAGTCGCTCACCTGAGTCTTTCGACCAAACATGACCCATTTTCAATCTCTTTTGAAATATTATGACAAACATTCTAACAAGCTTTCATAATTACTGGATTCTGAAAATTTGGCCTCTACGTTGTACACAAGCTTCTTCTAGAATTTCCCTCAGTGACTTAGTTTTTAGCCAAACATAGCCCATTTTCCAATTGTAGATATTATCAAAACAAAGATTCTGACCACCTTTCGTAAGTACTGGACAGAAAATGTGGCCTTGAGAGTCAAGGTTTTTCCAAGATTTCACATGGCGACCTAGTTTTTTACCCAATGTGACCCATTTTTTATTTCATCATACTGATCATCAAGAAAAACATTCTGACCAATTTTCATAAGTATTGGACAGCAAATGTTGACTCTAGAGCTACACAAGTTATTTAAAAGATCTGACCTAGTGACCTAGTTTTTGACCGAAATGTGACCCATTTTCAAACTCATTCAAGATATCAGCAAGACAAATATTCTGACCAAGTTTCATGAGTATTGCACTGAAAATGTGGCCTCGAGAGTGTAGAAAAGGTTTCCGTAAGATTTGACCTAGTGTCCTAGTTTTTGACCTGACATGACCCATTTTCAAACTTGTACATGAAATCAGCATGACAAATATTTTGACCAAGTTTCATGATTATTGCACAGAAAATGTGGTCTCGAGAGCATACACAAGGTTTTTCTAAAATTGGACCTACAGACCTAGTCTTTGATCCGACATGACCCATTTTCAATCTCATCTGAGATACCATCAAGACAAAGATTCTGACCAACTTCAAGAGTTTTGGATTGAAAATATGGCCTCTAGAGCGTACACAATGTTTTTCTAAGCTTTGACCTAGTGACCTTGTTTTTGATCTGACATGACCCATTCTCAAACTCGTCCAACATATCATCAAGACAAACATTCTGACCAAATTTCAAGAGTTTCAGACGGAAAATGTGGCCTACACAAGGTTTTTCTAAGATTTGACCCAGTGACCTAGTTTTTCACCCGACATGACCCATTTTCAAACTCGTCCGAGATATTATCAAGACAAACATTCTGACCAAGTTTCATGAGTATCGGACTGAAAATGTGGCCTTTAGAGCATACACAAGGTAAAAGTTGAAGACGCACGATGGACGACGCACGACGGACACAGCATGATCACAAATGCTCACCATGAGCACTTTGTGCTCAGGTGAGCTAAAAACATCATGGGAAAAGAAGAAAATATTGGTCACAAGCATTTTCTCCTTTTCCCACAATGCTTTCCACAGGGAAAGCCTTCTCAATCAGGGTCATTAAACTCGGAATCATGTTGTAAAGGTTTAAGACAGGAATGAATCCTGTTGCAATGACTATCATCCACCCTTAGAAAGAGTTTGGCTGAGCTGGAAGATTGGACCAGCCACCTCTGGATTTAAAGCCCTTATTGAACATACCAACTGAGTTCCTGAACTGTAACTATGATTATGATCCAGATTATCAAAAAGCCTTGACTTCCTTCCAACAACCTATAAAATTTGATTTCAGTCTAGGGTCCACTTTGACTCAGTGGTTTGTAATTAGGAAATCAATTCCCATAGATGGCTCAAGTCATACAGGTGTGTCCTTTAGCAAGGAACTGCAGAGTACCAACCTAGCACTGATATAACCAAGGAAAGACACAAATTAGTGAGCTGTTGTGTTGCCTTGACATGACTGAAATACTGTTGTAAGACAAGCATAATACATGTATATCATTAAGCTTTGGGTTGACAAGCCTGACTGAATGCACTTTAGTGGACGGTATAGATAAAGATCAGAATGCACAGAAAATGCAGTGTGATATTTGATCTACTCTGATACTGTGAGGATTTCTCAGGAGAAAAAAAAAAGACTTTGCATCATTTGGTTTTCTCAACTGCCTGGAAATGTCTGATTTATTCAGCAGTTTAAGCATTTCCATGTCTATCTGACTTTCGTTGCAGTAACACAGTTCTCCTTATACTGTATCATTTTAGGCATTATCATCTGAATGGAAGTCAGAGGACTGAAAAAGTTTAATTTGCAATCAAAGTTAAGAAAACACAGACCTTTAACCTACAGCAGCCTTCTTAGCAGATAATGTAGATCCCGAAACAGATGATTGTATGGCGTTTTTCACTACTTTCAAGATTATTTCAGTCATGTCATGGCAAAAACTCACACATCCATATAATTATGTCCTGTACATGTATTTCACAAGTGCAATACTACAGCTCTTATGTGTCTTGCCCAAGGACACTCCCATGAAAATCCCAGTGCATCCTTTGGGGCTTAAACCCAGCGCCTCCAGGTTATGAGTCCTTCACTTTATTTCTGAACCATATAAGACCCCTCCAAGAACTGACACATTATTATAGTCTGGTCTTGGAGTTAAAGTGTCGGCCATTTTGAAAAATACTTAGGTAAAACCACTCTTAATTTCAAATGTGTTTCTTTTTTACCTGAAATTCTTTGGCACTCCAGGTGTTAAACCATTACTGCATACAATGACGTGTGTTTAAATTTTAGACTGATCTTGGTTGAAGTCCATTTGGCGTGAAAGGAGAAACAGGCAAGAAAATATTGTGACAAAAGAGAGCATTGCCTAATTTCAACAATGGCTACATTTGTCTAATTACTTTAAAATGCTTTACAAAAGTACTTTATAGCCATTTACCAAACAATTGGGGTTTGACAAACCCTGAAAAAGAAAGCTTTTGAAAACATCTTAGGAAAAGGAGAAAATGCTGGTTACCAGCATTTTCTCCATTTTCTATGATGTTTTCAAAAGCTTTCAAAGACAGATATCATCTTTTCTGCTACCCTTTATTTGTTGTTTTCAAATACTTCTAATTTGGTGGAGTCTAAAATTTTTGAGTTTGGTAAGAGTTACATGTAAGAGGACGAGGAAAAAAAAAAGATTATCTTCCAATCAATTGGCAACAGCCTTGGCTCCCCAAACAGTCAGTGTTCACTATATTTTCCACCTACATAAAGACACAAGCTGATAGATCTGATATCTGGTGACAGATGTCCCTTGAAAACAATAATATATATATATACCTTAGACTGTATATATACAGACATTTAACCCTTCATCAAGCAATTATTGTCTGTTCTGATGATCCTGAGGGATTATGCTTTTGAAAACAATGCAGAAAAAAAGAAAATATGCCTGTTACCAACTTTTTTTCCATTTCTCACAGTGTCTCTGCTCAACACCACTCATTTGACATATGCAAAATTAATGCTTTAAATAAGGAGTAGTCTAAGTTTTGTTGTCCGGTTGAGAATTAAAACGGTTTTATTCCTTCCAGCACCATAGCGGCCTTTTTGGACAGTGTAGTTGATTATCAAATTCCACAGAACATACAGCCTGGTCTTGGTACTATACCGTCTAGTAAAGTCAAGCCTATTTAATGAAAATCTTTCTGATTGTATATTTTACCACTGAAAAGTATCTTCTTTATATATTTGCACTGAAAAGTTGACCCTTTGCCGACCATTCCCGAGTTTTACCAACCTTAAGCATTAGCTTTTTTGAAGAACTTGGGGGAAAAAGGAGAACAAGCATTTTATCCTTTTCCCCAAAATGTTTTCTAACCTGTCACAGACAACTCCAATACTTGTAACAGCTTTAATTTGTCATTTGCAAGTACTTTCAGATTTGGACAAAGTCAGAATATTATTTTCTACTGAAGGATTAACTCAAACATGTCATATTCAACCATTAACTACAAATTTTTACAACCCCTAGAAAAGAAAGCTTTGGAATGCATGGTGGGAAAAGGATAAAATGTTGGTAACCAGTATTTTCTCCTTTTTCCACTCTGTCAAAAATAAATTTTATCATTTGAGCCACCTTTTACATGTCTTCAGCACATCCTGTGAATTTTAACCTGCCTAAAACTTTGTAGCTTGGCAATGAGTTAACTCTTTACCACACGATCCCGACTTTTAACGACCCTGAGAGAGAAAGATTTTGAAAACATTGTGGGAAAAGGAGAAAATGCTGGTAACCAGCATTTTCTCCATTTCCCACAGTGTTTTCTACCCTTCCAAAATCGAATTTCAATTTTTGATTCACATTTATTTTGTCGTCTGCAAATGCTTTCAATTTGGACTAGTCCAAAATTTTGTTGTTTGGTAAAGAGTTAAATGGCTGAGCTCATTACATCCTGTAGTCAAATTTTTGGGGTATTACTACATATAATTTTTTTTCGTCAATTTGACCTAACAAACTACTGTAGTTATTGGCGCTGTATTAACCAGTTTGACAACTAATTCTTTACAAACTGACAAATTGTTTGAATGTCTAAATTGACAGGATTAGCAGAAGACAAAATCTAATAGGATTATGGCTTAATTCTTTTCCAGACAATAAAGTTTTAGACTTGTCCAAATTGAAAGCATTTGTAGAAAATAATAAGAAAGTGGCTCATCAATTCAAATTTGTCTTCTAAAGGTAGAAAACTTTTCCTGGATTCCAGCATTTTCTCCTATTCCCACAATGCTTTCAAAAGTGTCTTCTTCAGGGCTATGAAAACTTGGGATTGTGTGGTAAAGGATTAAATGATGAAATCACTATTTGAAAGACTAGAAAATATTGTAGGAAAAGCAGAAAATGCTGGTAACCAGCGTTTTCTCCTTTTCCCCACAATGTGTTCAAAAGCCTTCCTTTTCTAATTGGTTAACAGATGGTATCATCTGGTAAAGGATTGGAAGACAGAGTACCTCAGCTAACAAACTTGTCATGAATTTAATTTCAATTTTTACTATTACTAAATCAGCATCTAATTTGTCTCAGGAAAAAAGACAGACTAATGAAAAGAATGGTTCAAACCACTTTAGAGAGACTCAAACCACTATTTCTTTATGGACTTCCCTTGTGGATGGAAAGGGGTTTTATGAGGGTCTGATTTAATTTCTTAGCCCTTTGCCCATTCGAAATCAAAAGGGCTAAAGTTGAACTTAAGAATTAGAAGTACATTTAAAATAGTTTGAGAATACAAAGTACACATGACGAAAGTAAAGCCAGGACAACAGTTAACTCTTTACCAAACGACAAATTTTTGGACTGGACCAAATTCAAAACATCTGCAGACAACAAATTAAATCTTGGTAATATGATGACTTCTGACTTTGATAGGGTAGAAAATATTGTGGGAAAAGGAGAAAATGCTGGTTACCAGCATTTTCTCCCTTTCCCACAATGTTTTCTATGGGCTTCTTTCTCAGGGTCGTTAAAAAAGTCGGGACTGTGTGGTAAAGAGTTAAAATTCCCTGATGCAATACTGCTTTCTGATTTCCTCAGATTTTCTAGACCCATTTTCAGGAAATACTGTTATTCTATTGCAGAATTCTCTACAATACACATGTACCCATAAACAAAATACATTTAATTTAGGCTTTAAGACCTAAACTCTTTACCAGACAATAAAATCTTATAGAATAATCCATAATTGAACACATTAATTTTGCTAAAAACATTTTTTCCTTGAGCAGTTTAGGCTCAAATGTTCAAACATTTCTATCATAGGGTTAAAACGTTGTGGGAAAACAAAAAATGCTACTAACTAGCATTTTCTCATTTTCACATGTTGTTTTCAAAAGCTCTCATAACCTCAAAATTGTAAAAACAAAGGCTTACTTTGTAAAGGATTGAAACAAAGGTTTCCATAAGCTGAGCCATTCCAATTCCTAAAAAATTGTAAGTTCTAAACCAACACCTACGCTGTGGGTACTTAACCAACACCTACGCTCCCTGGTTTTCACGACCCTGATAAAGAAGCCTTTTGAAAACATTGTGGGAAAAGGAGAAAATGCTGGTAACCAGCATTTTCTCCTTTTCCCACGTTTTCTACCCTTCCCAAAACAAACTTTAATTTTTGAGTCACATTAATTTTGTTGTCTGCAAATGCTTTCAATTTGGAAGAGTCTAAAATTTTGTCATTTGGTCAAGAGTTAAATGAATTGTCTTAATGCTCAAGGCTATTCATTTGACAACCACAAAATAGAATTTAGTTGACTGATTGATTGTATGGTGCTTAAGGCCGTTTTCAACATTATTTCAGATAAAATTGCGGTAACTTGTGTGCCTATTCATGCTTTCCTAGAATCTCTTTTTACCAGTACTTTGCGAAATATTCTTCCCAAGCCACTGACTGCTTTCCCACATCATCAAAACAATGATCAGCAGTCAGAGAAGAATCGATCCTGTCATAATGACTTTCATCAATTCTCGGAAAGAAATTCACCCAGCTAGGGATTCGAACTAGTGACCCCCATGTCTCAAGTCCTATATACAGTACTAGTGACCTGCACTTGGCGCTTAGAAGTTGCAAAACAGCTTAAAGTTCAATGCTTTTGGGAGTTCAGGAAACTCTATTTATCTGTAGCCCTGTTGAAAGGTCAACATATTTCTCCATTGTAATTGACAGAATTCTTGTCAGCATAGATGGAAGAATTGTTAGGTACTTATAAAAGTCACAAAGATTTCTTGCAACTCTTCATAACAATGTGTAGGCGATAGCAATATGGGAAAAGTTGCCAATAAACTTTAACCTTACTGTTGTTTGTTTAGCACAAACAAATACATCTGTGAAACTCTTGAAACATTTCTGATGCAAGCATACCATAATTATAAACAAGTCTGAAGGCCAACTATTTACCAGACAACAAATTTAACTCTTTCCATACCATAGACGGCATCAGAAGCTTTTGTGGACAGTGTAGATCAAGATCAGACTGCACAAAATGTGCAGCCTGATCTATGATCTACACTGTCCACTGCTATATTCTAGACTATGATCGAACTGTCTCTTGATCTTGCAGAAGAAATGTATTTTTAGCCTTTGAGAAAATGCAATTTATTTATTCAGTAGTGAAAGAGTTAAAGACTGGTAATTATTGAAGACATCAGTACAGAAGACCACAGAATAATTTCCCTTCAAATGATACTATTTGTTCTAGAAAGAGTAAAAACCATTGTGGAAAAAGGAAACAAATGCTGGAACCAAGCATAATACTCCATTTCCTACAATGTTTTCAAAAACTTTCTTTCTCAGATTCATAATAAAAGGGCTGCAGTCATTTGTCATTTGAAATGTTAATGGCCTTTAAAAAAACATTGAAACGAGGTAAGCCAGGACTGGAGGATTAATATAAAGACGTCAACACAGTTTCTAGCATGGATTAAGATTTCTGATCCAAGTCTTGAACTAAGACATTTGCAATGCCCATGTAGTTAATCATAGCCTAGGTAAACAAAAGATTTCAAGCTTTGAAAATATTGTACATCAGGATCAAGGGTCGGCGTTCACCAACCATTCTCTAGAATATTCTTTTGTCTTTTTCTAGATATGGTAACAAAACTTCTAACTGACTAAACCATATGGTTTAGCCAATAAGAAGTTGTGTTTCTTTCAAATGCAAAAAATTCTTAAAAATAAGACTAGGAATGTTCTTAAGAATGGTAGGTGAATATTAACCCTGATCAAACAGCAGAGAACAAGCAGTCTGATCTTAGATCTATACCGTCCACTTGATTATTAAAGCACATCTTAGATAAAAGTCTGTCATCTGAAAATACTTTCAATATGGACAAGTTACACTGCGTTGTCTGGAAAAGGGTTACCGTAAATATACAGAAATGTTTCAAAGTTCTCTTCCACAAATTTGTTTAAAGGGATATGAGTTAATTTAGTCAAAAAGTAGAATGTTTTATATGCTGTGCACTGGTCAAGTAGAAGCAATGACCAACAACAACCCTGAGGAATAATAACCAAAATTGGACATGAGCCACAGAGACCTTAAGGATTAGCCTCTCATTACGAATAGTTCAAGTGCTTATTACGTTAAACATATCTAAAACCTAAGGGCACAATAGCGGCCAGAAAGACAATGCAGGTATTAAAATGCATTCAGATTTAAATCATGCTATTCAAAAGTATGGAAAATATTGTGAAAATGGCAATCTGTTATTCTGTGGTCCCTCCAAGTTTTAGTCGCTAGCAGAAAAACGAATTCTAAATTTCCATACTTTTAATTTGTATGATTTAAATTGAAATGCATTTTAACACCCGCTTTGTTTACTTTTGGCAGCTATTGTTACTTTAAATACATTAAATTAATTCTTTAGCACCCTATTTCCTTCACTACAGATCTACAAATCCTGATCCTGGAAAAAGCATAATGACATGAAGTATGAGGAACAAAAACTTTAATCCTTGGAGCACCAAGCAAAAGAAAATGACATATTGTACAGTCATTAAATGAACTTATATCCTGTTTTCTTAACCCTTTACCAGACAATCCGGTGTTTTAATGACCCGGAGAAAGAGAGCTTTTGAAAACATTGTTGAACAAGAGCGGCAAATTGTCGCAAGATACGCCCGTCCCTACGCCAATTGTCAAGGGGGTATAATAATCGTAAAGGGCAGGTAATGCAACAAACATGTTTACCAAGTCTCAAGTCAATTTGACTTGAGGTGACAAAGTTCCGTTCCAGACAAGCAAGAAATACTGTAAAAATGAAGATCAAAGTGGAATTACTCGAAATCCGCACTAGGTAGAGTTATTGTTCTTGCGCACTGTACTCCGTAATATTGCAACAAACATGCATACCAAGTTTCAAGTCAATCAGACTGGAGATGACAAAGTTATGCTCCGGACAGGCAGAAAATGCTGTAAAAATGAAGATCAAAGGGAAACAACTCAAAGACAGCACGAGGTAGAGTTATGGTTCTTTTGCACTGCACTCCGTATTATTGCAACTAACACACATGCCAAGTTTCAAGTCAATCGGACTGGAGATGACAAAGTTATGCTCTGGACAAGCAGAAAATGCTGTAAAAATGACAATCAAAGGGAAATAACTCAAAGACAGCATGAGGTAGAGTTATGGTTCTTTTGCACTGCACTCCGTATTATTGCAACAAACACACATGCCAAGTTTCAAGTCTATTGGACTGGAGATGACAAAGTTATGCTCCGGACAAGCAGAAAATGCTGTAAAAATGATGATCAAAGGGAAATAACTCAAAGACAGCACGAGGTAGAGTTATGGTTCTTTTGCACTGCACTCCCCCTTAATGAGATCTATCCACCCATGAAGTTTCATAACCGTAGCTAGCATAGTTTTGGAGATATGCTTTGGACAAAATTCAAGTATGAATATAAACAAAGGGAGATAACTCAAAAATTAAGTAAGCAAGAGTTATGATTCCTGTGCACTGCACTCCCCCTTGATAAGATCTATCCACCCATGAAGTTTCATAACCTTAGCTAGTATAGTCTTGGAGATATGCTCCGGATAAAATTCAAGTATGAAAAACAACAAAGGGCAATAACTCAAAAATTAAGGAAGCAAGACTTATGATTCCTGTGCACTGCACTCCCCCTTGATGAGATCTATCCACCATGAAGTTTCATAACCTTAGCTAGTATAGTCTTGGAGATATGCTCCGGACAAAATTCAAGTATGAAAAACAACAAAGGGAAATAACTCAAAAATTAAGGAAGCAAGAGTTATGATTCCTGTGCACTGCACTCCCCCTTGATGAGATCTATCCACCCATGAAGTTTCATAACCGTAGCTAGTATAGTTTTGGAGATATGCTCCGGACAAAATTCAAGTATGAAAAACAACAAAGGGCAATAACTCAAAAATTAAGCAAGCGAGAGTTATGATTCCTGTGCACTGCACTCCGCCTTGATGAGATCTATCCACCCATGAAATTTCATAACCGTAGCTAGCATAGTTTTGGAGATATGCTCCGGACAAAGAATGGGGACGCCGCCTGCCCGCCCGCCACGGGTGATCCCATAATACATCCCGTCTTCGACGGGCGTATAAAAAGGAGAAAATACTGGTAACCAGCATATTCTCCTTTTTCCACAATGTTTTCTTTCCTTTTTAAAGACAAATCATTTGAGTCATTTCTAATCAATTTTGTCCTCTGCCAATGCTTTCAATTTAGACATTTCCAAAATTTTGTTTGGTAAAGAGTTAACCCTTAGAGTATTAAATAAACAGATATTTTCAATGTAGAAATAAGAGTAGAATGATAACAAATATCAAGATCCTTTTGTTTCTAGAATATCAAAGCAAAGAGGACAGTGTAGGTCAAACATCAGACTGCACACTTAGAGCTGTCTGATCACGACTCTACTCTACACTGGCTGGCAAGAGGCTAAAAGGTATTTTTATTGTTGGACTACCTCATTATATATCAGAAATTGCAGACCCAAGCTCAGCCTGTATGTTGTCAATAGTCTGATCTTGATCAATATTCAGCAATGTTTGAAATAGTAACTATAGTGGTGAAAGAGACATTCTACTGTTTCATCAAATTGTAGAACAGTTGACATCTATAATGTTTGGTAAGATTGGAAGAGTTATCTCCCATATTCAGTGTATATATTTCAAGTAGCCTTAGGTTTCTAAATAAAATAATTACTTTGCAACACATGAATGTGCCTTTTTGCACTCATAAGTCTAGTTGTTTTTGGCGACAGTGCAGACTAGGACAAGACTGCACAGAATGTACTGATTAGGATCAATTATTTTATGAGATATTTTGGTTGGTCAGAGCCGTCTTAACTCCTTACCAAACGACAAAAATTCAGCCCAGTCCAAATTGAAAGCATTTGCAGACAACAAAATAACTGTGACTGTAAATTTGAAATTTGTTTTTGGAAGAGCGGAAAACATTGTGTGAAAAGGAGAAAACGCTGGTCACCAGCATTTTCTCCTTTTCCCACAATGTTTTCAAAAGCTTTCTTTCTCAGGGTTGTTAAAAGTCGGTATTGTGTGGTAAAGAGTTAAATTACAGTGTTTGGTCTCTTTTACAAACAGAATATGTCCATCTAATCCTTGGCCACACAGTCCCATATTTAAATGACCCTGAGGAAAAAATACTTTGAAAAGTTGCTGGAATATGGTAAGCAGCATTTTCTCCATTTTTTATGTTTTCTACCCATCTAATGATGCTTCACATCATTTGTATGTGTATTTAATTTGTTGCCTGCAAATTGTATCAACTTGAACAAGCTAAAACATTGTCATCTGGTAAAGATTTATCTTTCTTGGAACTCTTTAGGATTAATTCTACTAGTATAAATTCTCATATTTTCTCCTCTTAGCCCTCTACCAGATGATAAAATTTTAGACATTCCCAAGTTAAAGACATTTTGCAGACAAATCTAATGTGGCTCTACAAAAATTATACAGATATATACAACAAAAAAATAGATAATTATTGCAAAATGATATTAGTGATCACTTGTTTGGAGCGTTTCTTATAAGGCTGTTTGAATTGCGACAGATTTTCCTATGTTGTATTGAATTCAGAAAATAGTTGCGCCTTTTCCATTGCCCGTAGTTACTGTATGACAATAACATTTCCATCGTCTGTAATATGACCGTTCTGTAATTCAGAAGTGTCAAAACACAGAATAAGTGACTATTTCACTTCGTCTACTGCATCCTCATCCCAGAAAGTTAATGAGAAAGCTGAAAAAGCCTCTATCAATATTGATCCTATTGAGACAGACGATTGATTAACTGATTGATTGAATGGTATTTTATGCTTCTTTCAACATTATTTTAGTCATATCGCGGCAATAGCTCACATAAATTATGTCTATTCTGGGTCCTCTGAGTACCAGGCCAGGGCTCTTGCCCAAGGACACTCCCACAAAAAACCCAGTGGATCCAGCAAAGCTTGAACCTGTGGCCTCAAAGTCACCAGTCCTACACTTTACCACTGAGCCATGCAGGACCCCTTGAGACAGACAAGGGGCCCTCATCAAACTGTCAGCTGCACACATTTGAGTAGTCGTGGCTTAAAGACTGCCTGTGGTTACAAAAGAATGACATAAGGGTGAAATGACTTGCTCGTATCGTTTGGAGCATGGTCTAAAATACACGTTCACCATTGGGAATGAGAATGACTAATTAAATTAAACGAATTTGATGTCTTAGTTATATACTGTATAAGTGGTAATTTTTGCAATTTGGAAATTTTATTGATTTTCCAAATTCGCAAACTTTTCTGTTCGCATGTTTTACCATAAGTACACCAAGAAATAACGAGTGACTTGAATTCGCAAAAAATATCCGTACACAAAATGCCTATAATCAGTAATTCACAAATGTTTTGACAAGCATATATATCCACATATACAGTACGTTGCCTGATGGGCCCCCAGGTTTTTTGAAAATCCTCTACATTCTCTAAAAGCTTTGGGGAAAATCCCCCACTATTTTTCAAATCCCAGTCTTTCCAAAATGCCATTAGACTGACAGATATATCTGGTAAAAATGAGAGATCTGTCAAAATCCTGCAGTTCACAGGACAGGACAGACTATCTGGTATGAAATCTGACATGGAAATACATGTTCCTTTACGATACTCAGTGACAGTGTTTGCATTATTTCTTTACATAAAAGTTGAAACATAAAAATAGCAAGGAAAGGTCAAATACTAACTTAAGATCAACAAAATTAATTGGTTTTCCCATACTCTGCTCAGTTTCAGAAGACCATTGAAAACAGCCATACAAACTAATATGCCTATTTTATTTGTACGATGATTTTTCATTGGAATTTGAAAATCTGGTGTCCAAATTACACAACATCTATTTCGGCCATTTCTAAAACTTTCTTTTCTATACAAATAAGATTGGCTGCATGAGAGAAAACTGGAAGATTCCTTTAAAGAAGGGTCTTGGTCAACTTTGTATCAAACAACAAAATGTTAGAAATGACAAGATATGTTTTTGATAGTGCAGAAAACATTGTTGCTAACCAGCAGTCTCTCCTTTTCCCAAAATGTTTGCAAAAGCCTTCCTTGTCAGGGTCGTTAAAGTCTGGAATGTGTGGTAAAGAGTCCAAAAATCCTCTGACAAAATGAGACTGGACTTTTTTCGTACATCCAGAATTTTACAAAAAAATCCCCTAATTCATACTCAGACGTATAAAGTCAAAAGTTAGGAGTTATAAAATCTAGGGTTTAACTCTTTACCAAACGACAAATTTTTAGACTGGTCCAAATTGAAAGCATTTGCAGACAACAAAATAAATGTGACTGAAAAATTGAAATTTGTTTTGGGAAGGGCAGAAAACATTGTGGGAAAAGGAGAAAATGCTGGTTACCAGCATTTTCTCCTTTTCCTACAATGTTTTCAAAAGGCTTCTTTTTCAAGGTCGTTAAAAGTCGGGATTGTGTGGTAAGTAGTTAATGAAGCTTCTGGTATCCGTGTAGCTGTAACTATTGAATTCAATACCTGACCATTTACTAATATTCGTCACTTCGCAAGTAAATCAAATCCCAAACTCATTTGAGAGGAAAAAGATTAATTCTGCTATTCATTTACATGTTGTGATCGGTTCGCATTCAAAGTCCGATATATTTTACCGAAATTATTCATTGAAATAAAATGATGGCAGATTTTTCAAAATTAGATTGTGACGAGTGTCAAAAGATAATAATTATACAACCTGAATATCCCAAATATGTTTTAATAACACTTGAATGTGGAGAGGAATAGATTTTTTTTCCCGTTCAGCAGAATTTGTCTGCCAGTGATCCAAAAATAGAACAACTTGCAGAATCTGGTTTTCTGGAAGTGTCATTGGTTACCTCCCTTCCATGTTGTACATTTTATATATAATCTTTTTTGCATCTCTTTTCATCGTTTCTTTCCTTCTATGTCACGCAAAATACATAGCAATACTGGGGCTGGCTAGACGATTTTAGCGTGAATCGTGCTATCGCCCCTGTCCAAAATAAATACTGACTATTGGTTTCCATGTATTAGTAAAATAATCAATAAAAGCATTGAATACATAATGCTGAGATCCAGTGTTTTTTTTCATATTTGGCGAGCGTGTTCGAAATATTCTGTGCAAAAATCGATTATAAGGTACCAAATCTGCTGAATAGTGACTCTTTTTCCACGAACTTCAAAGGCAGATGACTCATTAAACAAGGAAAACGTTAGTCATTTTTGCTGCCAATCTTTTGGTCTGGTTGTAGGTTTATTAACGAAATCATAGTACAATACTTTGTATTAGAGTTGGGAAAGTTGATTTCTTTGGAGAAAATTCATCTCTCAGGGAAAAACTACATTTTTGAGGGAAAATTTGCTGAGGGGAAGATGCCTACTATCGACGTCACTTGCTTAGTATAAAAAAAAAAACCCTACTATTTATACTTTTGGACCGGTAAAAAAATCCAGCCTGGTAAAAGAATTTTTTTTAAACCTGATCCTATGTCCAGGAAGAACTGGGTAACTTTCAGAAAGACTGAAATCCTGGCTGAAACACTTTGTAGTTGTTGTAATTTTCACATAGTCTGTTAAGAATTGCAGGTCTTTGTAACTGGTGGGATTTTAGTTTCAGATTAATCATAAATCTGAGTCGTGGGTTCGATCCCTGGCTCGGCCAATTTCCTTCTGAGGATTGATGATAGTCATTGCGACAGGATTCATTCCTCTCCCACCACTGACCACTGTCTCGACAATGGTTATGTGGGAAAGCAGCCAGTGGCTTGGAAAAAAAATTGTGAGGAGTACTGGTAAAAAGAGGAAAGCATGGATAGGTGCACTAGCTGCCGTGATATAACTTAAATAACGTTGAAAACTGCGTTAAACACCATACAATCAATCATAAATCTATCAGTCTAAGACCTTATTAGTGCCAACTTAAATAGCAGGAACATCTAATTGAGCTATTAAAGGAAATCTGAGCAAATTTAAGAAAAGATAATATACTTTCAATGTAAATTCTGGTTTAGCTTTTTATTCCTCCTTTAATATTGGCCGTAACAATCATATTTTCTTTCAGTGCTGTCAGTTCTTTGATTCTGATAAAGAAAAAAACAAAATCTTATGAAGCTATTCTTTCCGATGAAATTTCAGATCAGAATAAATCAATTAAAACATTTCAGATAATGTAAATGTATGCTGTTTCATTAAGTACATTCATTTTTGTTGGGAAACCTAAATGAACCGAGACCTTCACCTTTCAGGCTTTATTTCAAAAAGGTCGATTTGGGACATGTTGAAATATCGACACATTGATCAATTAAAACTTCGATTTTTCTTACCGCATTTCTGTCAACTGGTTTCGGAAATGGGTCTCTCCGCCTTGGGGAAGATATTCTAATTTCTGGAGCAACAAGTGCCATTACATTTGATCTCAATTCCTGTCAACTTCTTTAATTTATTTCATACTGAAGGTCAGTTTCGTTTCATCGTTAAGACTGTCTGCTGTTCAGACTGGTATTCCGGGAATTACAGATAATTTGATGTTCGCGCGCGCAATAAGCGTAACCAGTCGAAGGGATCGGCTTCAAGTTAAGTTTGAGAGTAATTTACTCGAGTGCGCCTAGGTCGAGTTCGGGAATCGAGGTTACTCTCGGAATTGAAACCAAACTATTTATACATTACGAATTTATATGAGAATGACATAAAATTAACTGCTTGATTCTTTATCTTACCAACATGGTGCTTGTCAAATTTACAATTAACTACCCAACTTGCTTAGTTACTATCAAAGGCCTGTCAGTCAAAAAAAAGTAATATATCAGATAACAACTCGAAGTACACAAATACAAGACAACCAATATCTGTCACTGCATTAAATGCTTGTTTAATATATATATATATCAATAAAAATGTAACAAATTTTGGTTTGCCCAAGCATGCCTAAACCTTTGCAGACTACAAAATTTTAGATCTAGACTTCTCCACACATTTTGCAGACGACTAATTTAAATGTGTCTGATGCGATTGGATATGTTTCTGAAAGGGCAGAAACACTGTTTGGAAAAAGTGAAAATGCTCAGTATTTCTCCTTTACCTAGATCAAATATGTTTGAAAGTGATTTTTGTTTTTCACAAATTTACTTCTTTGTATCGCATTACCCACTAGGCAAGAAGTCTCGTAAACACCCCCAAGCATACTCCAGCCTAAGTTTGAAAAGAATTTGTTGACTTGTTCTATTGAAATGAAGTTATTAAACATTCATTCACTTAACATTGAAATTTGAAAAATGATTTTTTTGAAAACTTCACGCTCCTTTTCTCGGTTTGTGTTTTTGTGCAGAAAATAGTTTTCATGTTTTTTCTTACTGCTGACAAAATTTCAGTAATGTATGCTTATTTTTTTAACCTAGTTTGTCCGATAGACACCACGCATGCGCAAACCATGTGATTTCCCTTTTTTTTTGAAAAAGAGATGTCTTCCATTGGCAAAATCGAGAATCATTTCATTACAATACCATGTCCAACGTCTAGACATATATTATAAGTTGTTTTTATTTATCTGTCTATTACTTGGTCAAATTTACAGGAGAAACAAAAGTGGCTGGTTAGAAGTTTTGCTGAGTGTATGGAAAGAATTATCCCCTATAAGATCCATTAAGTGAAGTATGAATAGCAGCCAACCCCCTGTATACAGCTGTCATTGACTCATTAAGAAACTTAAAAATTTTGGACTGGACTAAAATGAAAGCTTTTTTACACAACAAATTGAATGCAGCCTAAATCGTGATTTGTATATTTGATAGAGTAGAAAAATGTGTTGGCAAAAGAAAAGTGTTAGGTACCAGCATCGTCTTCTTTTCTTGCAATGTCTCCAAAAACTATCTCTTTCTGAGCTGTTAAAACTCGGGATTATGTGGTAAAGGGTTAATAGGTCCAATGTAATCAGCCAATGTATCAGCCCCTTGATAAGTCAGTTTTAAGGGACACTTACTATGTTTGTCTTCTCTCTGTCCCAATAAAATTCAATAGAAATTTATTCAAAGAATACAATTTTATGCATGTAGCTTGGGAAGAAAAGGCAACTCTTATCATTTAAAAGCAGTAACTTGCATGCAAGAGGCAGTTTTAACAAACTTTGTCAATGTAAAAGGTTATCAAACCAATATTCCACTTAAAACTAAATGCCAGTAGACTACAAAACAATGACAAGAGCGAAAATGATTGCATAATTTACAAGTTTTGAAACGGGCAGGATGTGTTTTACAATATTCAGTTACATTTTTATCCACCTATATAATCTAAAAGTATGAAATACTTCACCTGGAACTGGTCAAGATGAGGGAAGAGGGGATAGTCAAATTTTATAGTCTAAGGGAGAAAACTCGTTCATTCTTAAATACTAGGTTATGAAGAGTGACCTCCCTTATTGTATCTCCCAGCATTCCCTTAACCCCCCTCCCCCCCCCCCTTCCCCTTCAAAATAAGAATTAAACAATCAATATTTTCGACAAAGATACTTGAATATCTTTTATCACTGCAAGGAAAATTTTGCAAGAAGTTCAGCCTTGAGGTGTAGCCTTTCGAATTTGACTGGATGAGAAATGAATCAATCCTGTTTCCAGGCGAATTTCGTATCATAGCTATAAAAGATTAGAGAATAGACTAAGCGCGGAACAAAATAGAGAGAAAAAAGGCGATTGAAATGATTTCCTTACGGATTAAAAATGCACACATTCTACCTGCAATGTATATTTCAAATATTTTAGGTTGAAAATCTTACCTTGATTAGGCCTACAAGTACATTATTTTTGCTCTTAAATTTTGGCGGTCGTTCTGTTTGTAAAGTGATGGTAACCAAGGGAGACTACTGTCTGTGTACAAAATAGTTATCATTTATTTATGTTATAGATGTACTGCATTTCTTTTTTTTCTGTCTGATTTCATTATGTTTACATAAAGTTCTGTAAACATGACTAATTTCGTCATAAACACATATTAGAAATCATTTCAGCATTACGAAAAAATTTTTTATGTTGATCGTCAGTCTGAGTCATAGTTAACGGGTTTTGATTCGTCTGTGGTTTTGTGCTGGACCAAAGTAACAAGGGAGGCGACTCTGGTATAAAATAGTAACAAACACGTGTAAGAGTTTTCTCTCTTAGACCATTAATTTCTTCACTCTGTCGCACTATTCGATATATTCAACCAAACCCTCGCGGAATTTCGAGTTGCAGTTCAAACAAAGGGACAGACTTAGATGTGACAAATATCAGGTTTAAGTAATAAAGTGTATTAGATTGTATTTTTTTAATCGAATTTGCTTGTCATCCTTTAGAAACTCGTAAATTTAACTGCACAGAGGCGCATTAGAAAGTGCACATATATTCGGATAGTGCATTGGTTCGACTACCAATCTCTGATGTGTTAGATCTAGGTTTTGGAAAAATATCGAGATGGTGACAAGAGATATACAGAAAATCGTTCGGTGATATTTGTTTTCGATTCTAGAGTTATTTTGACCCTGTTCAATGCAAGTCAACCGAGGTGAACTGTGTAACACGTCGCCAATAAACTTGACTCTAATTAAAACATGGCAGAATATGTGTCCCTTTATAGAAACACAAGCTACATACATCATAACATGTATACATCTATTTGTGGGATAGACAACTACACTGCAAGTGTATTACAGCTGAAAGGAAGAAGAAGAAGAAGAAAAATCTCTCTGTGATTGTCAAAACTCGAGATTATTTGGTAGAGTTAATACAGGTTGCTTGCTCAAACTTTTAACTTATAATTCTGAGTTTTAACTGCCTCTAGAAAGAAAGATTTTGAAAACATTTCCCACAATATTTTCTGTCATTTCAAAGACATATCCAACCATTTGAGCCTACATACTGTATAAGTGGAAATTTTTGCGATTTGGAAATTTTTGCGATTTCGTGAATTTGAAAAAATTCACAAACTTTCTGTTTGCGTATTTTACCATGAGTATACCAACGAATGCCTTGAATTCGCAAACATTGCCTTACGCAAAATGTCTGTAATCTGTAATTCACAAATTTTTCGACACACGTATATATCCATGTAATACAGTAATTCGTCATCTACAAATGTTTTCATTTAACTTTTTCAGCGCCAAATAAATAAACTCGACCTCTTTCGAGGGCTCAAAATACAAACTATTGAAACTTAGAAAGATTTTGATTGTATAGGCTTGACTACACAAGCGGATGGTATGTATAGGCTTGACTACACAAGCGGATGGTATGGATCAAAGATCTGTGCAGTCTGATCTTGATCTATGCTGTCCGCAAAAGTCAATGTTTTCGCCTATGGCGGCAAAAGGGTTAAGACTTGTACAAACTTTTATTCATTGGTAAAGAGTTAAAAAAGGTGACTGGAAAGACAGGTTTTACTACTCTTACATACAGTAACCGTTTACCAAACAACAAAAGTTTGTACTTTACCAAATTTGCAGACAACAGATGAAACTCGGCTCAAATAATTTTTTGTCCTTGATAGGTGTAACCAGCATTTTCTCCTTCTTCCACAATGTTTTCAAAAGCCTTCTTCTCCAGGCTTATTAAAACTTCGGATTGTGCGGTAATGGGTTAAATTTTATTTTTCTTTCAGCATGGAGTTCTACCTTACCATGATGTATATGACTATAGATCAGGAAACAGCGTTAAAAGATTTGTTCCAGTGTAAAGGATGGTCCTATTGTAAGATAGGTGAGTGTTGTAGTGTTATAGCTGGGTATAGTTTTTATAAAATACTTAAAGTAATAGTAAAGGCCAAATGTAAGCAAAGTGGGTGTTTAAATGCATTTGAATTTATATTATACCATTTAAAAGTATGGAAATTAATGTTAAGATGACAATCTGTCATTGTACGGTCAGTCCAAGTGTTAGTCGCGGACAGAGAAATTGATTTCAAAACTAGGTTAAAACCTGCCAGGTAGCTGTGTCTTTTGTTTACTTTTTGCCAGATTTTAAAATTCTTTTTTTCTGCCAGCAACAAACACATGGCCCAACCAAACAATAACAGACTGTCATCTTCACAATATTTTCCAAACTTTAAATTGGTATGATATAAATTTAAATGTATTATGACACCTGCTATGATATTTTGGCCTTTACTGGGCCTTTAACCCTTTACCAAACAGCAAAATTTTAGCCTTGTCCAAACTGAAAACATTTTTGGAAAAGGAGAAAATGCTTGTGATCAGCATCCCCCTTTTGTTCACGCTGTTTCTCTCCTATCAAAGATAAATTTCATTGTAAATTTTGAGTTGCAATGACTTTGTTGATTGCACTTATTTGTAAGGCTGCTAAGTGCAACCTGCTGACCTGTAAGGGGCAGTGTAGATCAAGATCAGACTCCACAGAACATGCAGTCTGATCTTGGATCTACACTGTGCGATAAGGAGATACCTCTCCCCCAAAAATGCCTTTGACATAGCAGAATTTGAGTTTTTACTATCTGCTTGAAAGCTTTATTTCCTTTATTTAGCAGGATAAGGGTAAATTATTGATGGAGTCTAAAAATATTCTCCTCTGGTAAAGAGATAAGGGCTGGAGCATGTACAGTGTACTGCCCTTGGGTCTTACTGGGTTCCAGTCCGATCATTTTGTCCTTTTATATATATTTCTCCAGCACTTTGTCAAAAAGGACAGACGACTCCTGAAAAAACAGAGGCAAATGGAATTCTTAAATGTTGGACATGAAAAGCCTAGTCTATTTATTTTACATTAATTTTTGTAAAAATTTTTGTTAAATTTTTCAGATATGTCATCTCTAACAGATAAATTAGGACCCTGTGTTCTGAACAGTGAGGCAGTTTGCAAGAAAACTTTTTCAGAACAGGAAACCCCTTTGATGACAACGGTGGTCAGTGAAGGTCAAACTACTGTTACAAGCAATAATGAAGATATCAGGAAGGATCATGAGTTATCCTCTGGACATGTCGAAAAGGAAATGGTATGTGATGGAATGTCAAACCTCAAGTCAAGATACCCTTTTAACCATTAGTGTCTGCTTGTCAAGGAACCACTCTACTTTATGTTTCAGTCTTTTGTTAGACAGAATGGATTTTGTGGATCCATAATTATGTGACAACTTGCTAAGTGTAATGTATCATGTACATGCATCAGACCTGCTATAGCCAGAGTGCTGCTCAATTTATCTATCAGGTAGTGAAGGGTTATGTTAGTAAATTGTTTAAAAAAAAAGCAGAAAATGGTTGAAGTTTACTGTCAGATTTTTCTGCTTTAGATTTACTCCGAGTCATCATTAACCCATTACCAGACGACAAAGTTTTAGACTCTTTGAAATTGAAAGCACTTGCAGATGACAAATTTATTGTGGTTCAAATGAATAAGTTTGTCTTGAAACGGGTAGAAAACATTGTGGGAAAAGGAGTGAATGCTGGTTACCAGCATTTTTTTCCTTTAACCATAATTTTTTCACAAGTCTTCTTCACCAAGGTTTTTAAAACTTGGGATTGTTTAGTAAAGGGTAATTAAAGTGCTGGTTTTCTAATCAGGAAAACCTGGATTAATCTCAGCCGGTAGCTGCTGGTCATGTGTGAGTGTCCTTAAGTTAGGCACTGCAAAGTCTCAGTCTATTACCGGCAAAACCAAAGGGAGACATGAATAAGGTAGCTTTTTGTATGATAAACTTAACTGTAATAGTTTTCAAGTGGGCTCTAACTGCTAAAAAACCAAATCCATTTAGATTTAACCCTTTACCCAACAATCCAACTACCCTGAGAAAGAAAGCCTTTTCAAAATACTTTGGGAAAAGGAGAAAAAATTAATGCTGCTAACCAGTATTTTCTCGTTTTCTTACAATGTATTCTATCCGATTGCAGACCCATTTGGTCAATATTTTATGTTTTAGAATTTGACTAGTGTAAAATTTTGTCATGTGGTAAAGGGTTAGTATGTGTTTTTAATCATTAAAAAACCTATCAGAACTTAAGTTGTTTTTGCGGCCAGTGTAGATCAAAGATCAGATTGCAAAAAATGTACAGTCTGATATTTGATCTACACTGTCTACTTTGCAGAGACGTAGAGACATTCTGAACAAGAGCACTGATGATTTTGGACTTACATGTATTTGGGTCTCATTGCTACACTGAACAAGTCTATTGGGTTTATTAGCTGCTCTATGGGTTAAAAGCTTTCAGTGCTTTGGTTTTTAGTTTTGGAAAATTGAACATTTTTATTCACAGAGTGATGAAGAGCATCATGTTTCAGATAATAACGTACAACTAGAAAGAAAGAAATCTTATTTATGTCCAACATGTGGAAAAAGGTTTCAAAAGGTCCTCTGTTTAGATGGCCACATGAAGGTCCATGAAATGGAAAGAACAGGGAAAAAGAGGCAGTTTGTCTGTGCAGCAGAGAATTGTGGGAAATCCTTCAGCAGAAAATCTCATTGGCAGTTCCATATGAATATTCATGAGAAGAAGAAGCCATTTGTGTGTGAATACTGTGGGAATCAGTATTCTTCCCAGTACAGGTGAGTTAACTCTGTACCAAATAATTCCATGTTTTAACAACCCATCACGGGAAAGGAGAAAATGCTGGTAACCATTTTCTTCTTTTTCCTTAAACCTTTACCACACAATCCCATTTTTGACGAACATGAGGAGGAAGCCTTTTGCAAACATTGCACAAAAAGGAACTTTTAGTTTGTTGTCTGCAATTGCTTTCAACTTAGACCAGTCTAAAATTTTTTTGTTTGGTAAAAGTTAATGTTTTCTACCCTTTCAAAGACAGTTTTCATCATTTGAGCCATAAAATTTGTGCCTTGCATGTGCTTTCAACTTGGGCCAGTCAAAAATATTGTTAATTTCAAATTTGCTGCAGACGACTCTGAAAAATGTGGACACAGCATGTAATCAGTTTTGATTACCTCCTTACCAGAGAACAAAGTTTTAGCCTACACCAAATTGAAAGCATTTGCAGACAACAAATCAAATCATTCAAATGTGGCCCAAAAGAACACTTCTGTCTTTGAAATGGTATGAAACATTGTAGGAAAAGGAGAAAATGCTGGTAACCAGCATTTTCTCCTTTTCCCACATTGTTTTCAACATATTTATTTTTCAGAGTCATTAAAATTTAGATTATGTGGTAATGGGTTAACTCCATACCAAACGACAAAATTGTAGACTTATCCATATTTGAATTATTTGCAGACAACAAATGATGTATGTCTCAGATGATGGTATTTGTCTTTGAAAGATTGGAAAACATTGTCGGAAAAGGAGAATATACTGGTTATCAGCAGTTTCTTCTCTTTCCACAATGTTTTCAGGAGCCTTCTTCTTCAAGGTCATGAAAATAGGGGATTGTTTGGTATGGGGTTAGAGTTTAATTATTGAATACAAGAAAAGTCATTGTAACAAGTTACTAGCTCTTTCTTCTTTTTCTATGATGTACCGGTATTGTAAAGTCCCCTGTCAGACAAAAAAAGTTTAATGCCGGCGGTTAATATGTTAAAGTGATAGTTTAAAGCAACTCACACGTAAATTCCATTGAACTCTCTGTCAAATTATCCCAAGTATTAGCAACCTTGACCAAGAAAATTTTCCTGAAAATGTAATTGGAAAGTAGGAAAACACTTGTAATCATCTACTCCCTTCAAATGATAAGTGTCAGTTTTGAGTCAGTTTACTTTGAAGTTTTCAAATACTTGGACAAGCCTTAAATAGCTTCATAAGATTGCAAAAATTTGAGGGTCTTATCCAATGTCTACAATCATGTACTACCCTACAACAGTTTTAAAAACATGGTTGCAAAAGGAGAGAATGCTGGTAACCAGTATTTTCATCTTTTACCATAACATTTTAAGAAACAAATTCCATCATTTGAGCCGCATTTAAATCGTCGTCTGCATCTGCAAATGCTTTCAGTTTGATTAAGTCTAAGACTTTTTCATTTCGTAAAGAGTTAATTTGTTGAACTTTTTACCAGATGACAAAAATTCAGACTTGTCTAAATTGAAAGCAGTTGTGGATGACAAGTTAAATATGGCTCAAATGATGAGATTTTTCTCTGAAAGAGTAGAAAAATTTGTGAGAAAGGAGAAAACAGTGCTTAAGGATAGGGCATCCTAATGGGATTCATCGCCTTTTATCACCAAAATCGTAGGGATTTGGCTAAGACTTGTGTAATCTGTAATCAATGCGGGGAACCAGTGTGTATCGGCTTGTGGATTACAGATTACCCGAGTCTTAGCCAAATCCGTATGTTTTTCGGCAATGAAAGGCGATGTTACAAAAATCCCATTAGGGTGCCCTATCCTTAATAGCATTTTCTCCTTTTCCCAGGAATGTTTTCCAAATCAATGTTTCTCAGGGTTATTAAAATACAGGTTTGTTTAGTAAAGAGCTAAGTATTTTGATATACATGTAGTTATTGTGCATCATATTATCATATTTCACTTTAAATTTATTTGCAGTCACAAACGTCACATACTTGTGCGTCACACAGGGGACGGGGGAAGATGTTCTTTATGTGGTAAAATGATTCTAGAGAGAGAAGCACTACTTGCTCATAAGGCTATCTGTCATACAAAGTCATCACATCGATGTGAATTATGTGGGGCAGTATTCAAGTGGAAGGCTCGTTTACGAAGACATTTGAAAAGACACGATGAAAATGATATATC
This sequence comes from Hippopus hippopus, assembly GCA_946811185.2. Taxonomy (NCBI): domain Eukaryota; kingdom Metazoa; phylum Mollusca; class Bivalvia; order Cardiida; family Cardiidae; genus Hippopus; species Hippopus hippopus. Next base: position 24,596,713 of record OX328106.1, on the reverse strand, counting down.
TGACAATCGCTTTGACAGTGGATACATAGATTACACTTTACACTCTGCGTCCAACTGTGGACAAACATCAAAACTCACCTATCAATGTGAACAGTGTATGGCAAAATTTAAATCCCAGTCATGTTATGATAACCATGTGAAGAACAAAACCTGTGAGAATCCAAAAGATTCTGATCAAACGAACTCAGCAAAAAGGGCCGCTTATTTTTGTAGAGACTGCAACAAATCTTTCAAATGGAAACAAAGTTTTTATAAACATAGAAAGAAACAGCACTGCAGCAGTTCTGTAGATGAAAAGTGTGATGAAGACACTACAAAACTAGAAGAAGGAAATAGAGAAGAAATTATTGTTTACTATATTCCAGGCTCAGATAAAACTGAACATGAGGGCAAGGTAGCTGATTTCAGTGACACTAGCAGTGTAACATTGACCTTGAAACAATGTTAGTCAAGATAATTTGTCAAGATCAAGAACTGTAGTTGCCAACAATTTAGCCATGCTCTCACAAAAAGGGGCTTTATGCATCTGCAAAAAGTATTGACCTTGCCAGCTTTCGCAGTCCCCGTAGACTGACATTTTTTTTACTGTTTGTAAATATTCTGCATGTCAAAGGACCATCAGCCTCTTGATTCAATTGGTTATTGTACAAAATTGATTAAATTGATCCATAATTTATGATGAGTTGCTTGGTATGATGCATCATGGAAATGCATAAAACCTCCTTTTGGCAGAGCATAGCTCAATTGTAAATGTTTCCCTTATTCTATATTCCAAAGTTAGACACTCAGTTTCAGCCAATCACATGTCCAGTTTTGGAATTTAAAATTAATTTTAAATGCTTCGTTAATTTGCCAACAAATATTGCAGAACAGAGAGGCTTAGCACAGGGCCACTTTGAAAAGAGCCTGCAGCTGTCTGGCAGCAATGAAAAGCTGCATTTTTTTTACCCTGAAAGAGCCTTCCATGGCTATAGTTGCCTTTGCGGACAATTTAGATCAAGATCAGAATGCGCAAAACATGCATTCTGATCTGTGATCTACACTGCTAGCTTTGCTGAAACACTCAGGATAAGAGCATCTATAAAACTATAATTATTTGGGTCTTATTTTTAGACTGAAAATGTCTGTTGGATTTATCCAGCTCTGTAAGAGTTAACTCTTGCTAGGAAATTCATATTAATCTTATTTCTTCAGGAAGTGATATACTGGCAAAAATATGATCTTTTAACCCTTAGGGCACCGAATATGCCAATAAACATTTTCAGTCGAAAACTAAGATCTAAAACAATGCTATTTCATGCTTGCTTTTGTCTACAGTGTTTTAGCTAAGCGGACAGTGTAGATCAAAGATCAGGCTTCACTTTTTGTGCAGCCTGATCTTGATCTACACTGGCCGCAAAGGTAACTATAGTTGTGAATGGTGCTTTAAGGGCAAGTACAAGTGGAGAAGAGATGGCACTATCTTCTTTGTGATTTTTGTATGTCCTGTGGAAAGAGTTTTTGTCAATAAAAAATATGGACCATTAAATTTCATTGTCAATTTGTGCATCACAGAGAGTAAGTGTACATGTTCATCATTTTACTTTCAAAACCTTGACTAGTCAATTAGTATTGTGGGGAAAAGTGCAGTTGCATGTAATGGTTTCTTTTCAAGCAATTGATCCTCTTTCCATGTGTTTCATATTGTTCATGGCACATGTAAACTGATATTTTTATATCTTTTTTTGCTAGTGTACTTTGTGATTTTTGTTTGGTTTAAAAATAGCCTTTACAATAGTTGGTTAAATGCATCCTATTTCACATCATCATTTCTTATGCACAAGTGATTTTAATGGTGGGTATTTACATAAATTCAAATGTGCCAAACATTTTTTTCTTTTATGATAAGTTTAAATACCATGTATTATTTCATGCTTTTCGGTAGGTTATCGAGAAATATCGGTGAAATATTTTTTGATATTTCATGGTTACGACTAGTGAAAATACCGATTTTTATATTCTAACTCTTCAATTGAAGGCGGAAACAGTTGTTCCCATGCACTAGTTACCTAGGTAAAATGCGTGTGACTCACAACCAGATGCAAATATGACATAATTTACCTTACATTTCTCGCGCTTGACGTAATATTGTAATGCATTGGGGGTACGCCACAGGAAATAACCGAAAAGAACTACTGGATTTTGATTAAGTATTGTTCATCTGTATCTTACAAGGATGTTTTCAGCTCTCTGTTTCAACTGTTTTTCCACAAGTAATTTGAACTATTCTCTCTACCATAGTGGATCTTTTGTTTGTTAGGTATTAAGGTCTATGGCCCCTAACTCATCAGTAAACATCGACGTTTTCATAAAGGCTATTCGGCCAGTCTTAGCAGGTTCTTTTAATATGAGAGTTGAGGGCTGTAGACTAACTAACTCACCGGAAAATATCATGTAACATCGACTTTTTCGTAACGGCTATTAGGCCAATCTTGGTAGCTTCTGTCTTTTAATATGAGAGTTAGGGGCCGTAGACCTTAAACAGTGTATTCTACATTATTTCAGTTATGTCGCAGCAGCCAGTACACCTATCCATGCTTTTCTGGAGTTTCTTTTACAAGTACTTTGCATAATGTTCTTTCAAAGCCATTAGCTGCTTTCCTTCAATAATGCCAGTGAAACAATATTAACCCTGTACCACAGGATCTGGACTTTAAATGACCCTAAGGAAGGCAGCTTTTGAAAACATTGTGAAAAAATGAGAACATGCTGGTAACCAATATTTTCTCCTTATCTCACATTTTCTATCCCTCAAAAGGCAGTTTTCCATTTTTGAGTCACATTTATTTAGTTGTTTGTAAATGCTTTCAATTTGGACATGTCTAAAATTTTGTTGCCGAGCCCCGGTAGCTCAGTCGGTAGCGTGCAGGACTTGAGAACAGGGGGATATTTATAGACGACAAATCGAATGCAACTCAAATGATGGAATTTGTTGCAGAGAGAGGAGAAAAAATTGTAGGATTGTCGGACCAGCATTTTCCCCTTTTCCCATAGTGTTTTCAAAAGCCTCCTTGCTCAAGGTCATTAAAACTCTGGATTATGTGGTGAACGGTTAAGAGCCCATTGGTATGTCTAGGTTTTTACCAAGCTTTTGACAATATTTCAGTCATGTCACAAGGCAAGCTGAGTTATATCCTTGATCTCAAGTCTTTCCTTAATCTTAATCTCTACTGCTACAGTACCTTGCACAAGGGTACTTTCATATGATCAGCACTGATAGTGGTGATTGAACAATTTCTAATAATAAAAACCCACTTGTTTAACACTTTCCCAAATGACAAATTCTTCACTTCAAGTTTGGACCATTGGCAGATGACAAATTCAAAATTGGTACAAATGAGCTAAGTTCTATCACAGGATAGAAAATGTTGTGGGAAAACGAGAAAAAGATTTGACAGGTTACCAACATTTCTGATTTTCCCACAATGTTTTCAACAGCCTCCTGTCTCGGGGTTATTAAAACTCAGGATTACATGTATGTGGTCAAGGTTTAACCTGTCACCAAACAATTTGGTGTTTTAATGAACCTGAGGAAGACGGCTTTGGAGAATAAAGGAAACAGAGAAAATGCTGATATCCTACCCTTTCTTTAATTTACCAAGATGTTTTCTTGACTTTCAAGGATAATCTCGCCATTTTAGCCATATTTAGTTAATAGTCTTCAAATCTTTTCAGTTTGAATAAATCTACAATTTTGTTGTTTGATAAAGAACTATGGTGATATTGTATTGAACGGTGTTTTATGCCACTTTCAACACTGTTTCAGTCATAGCAAGGCAACAGCTCACATATTCATGTATGTCCTGGGTTTCAACAGTACTAGGCTTGGGTTCTGAAGTGTCTGACAGACATTTTCACAAAAAACCAGGTGCTTACAGTGGGGCTTGAATCCTGGGCCTCCAGGTCACGAGTCCCACACTTTACCATTGATCCACGCAAGATCCCTGCTATACATGCATGAAAATGATAAGAGTGAATTGCAAAGGCTTCATTCATTCAATTCTTATCTCCTCTTCTGATAATTTCACCCAGAAACAGATAAGATAACAAAAAATTTAAACAAGCCTTTTTTCATAGATGAAAATAGTGAAGGGAAAATAGTGACTGCTTATCCCACAATTTTTTCAACCCTTTCAAAAACAAAGCCCAAAATTTGGGTCGCAAAGTATTTGTCGTCTGCAAAGACATTCAATATGGGCAATTCTAACATTTTTTTCTCTTGTAAAGAGTTGATATTTCCTTTTGGCACAATAAAATTAAGTAAAATGCTTTACCATTATCCCTTTACTATACAAAACCGAGTTCTAATGACTTTTAGGAAGAAGGCTTTTGAAAACATTGTGAAGAAATGAGAAAATGATAGTTACCAGCATTTTCTCCTATCCCCACAATATTTTCTGCCCTTCAAAGGCGAATTTCAGTTTTTGAGTCACATTCAATTTCTCTGCAAATGCTTTCAATTTGGATAGTCAGGTGTAAAATTTTGTTGTTTTGTAAAGGGTTAACTTTCAGTTAAATCTCTATGAGTGTCCTCCATGACAAAATGTTTTAGTTCTTTTACTACCAACATCAGATATTCCACTCTGTACAAAGTTTTAAAAGTAGATTTCTATTCCTATTGAAGATGAATATTGTCATATTTTCATAGTTTAGTCCTAATCTGGTAGTGGACACTGTAGATTCAAGATCAGACTACACATTTCTGTGCCATTTGATTGATCTGCTGTGAAAGCCGTTTAAGATTTCATTGGTAATGACAAGAGTTAACTTTGATGTATATTGCTTTTACTGTGATGTTTTTGAATTTTATGTTCAAATATGTGTACATGTATTTGCAATTATTTACAAGCAGATTCCACCTTGTCCCTGCCTTGAAAAAGGGTGAAATTTTTTAAGTCTTTACCAAACGCCAAAATTTTAGACTAGTTCAATTTCAAAGCATTAGTAGGCAATGAAATACTTGTGAGTCAAAAATTTAATTTTGTTTTTAGATTGATAGAAATCATTGTGGGAAAAGGAGAAAATGCTGGTTACCAGTGATTGTGTAGTAAAGAATTAAGGATCTTTAAAGTTCTTTAAAGTCATTTTTTCTATGAAATTTCTCGCCCATTGTCACAAGGTAGTATTTATTGTGTAGCAAGGGATGAAATCATTATTATTAAAATGATTAATGGTCAAGATTGCCAAGGTCATAGAACAACCCGACTATGCTATTGAAGGTTATAGTTTCAAATCCAGTTATGGCAAGTATTTTGTTGGAATAATTTTGTGTTATTTTGCAAAATTCTAAGAAAACAGTCATTTCCTTATGATTTTTCCATAGCAAATATCGACTTTCTTCTGAAATAGATCTATTTCCATGCAGCATCAATTTACAGGCTCAATTTCATTGTAGAAAGTAATCATAACCATTTATAATTACATTGTTTGTAATATTGTGTGTTTTTCAAGTCAATGACTTGGTCTTTTTGTTGTGGACAGCGCGCAAAAATGAAACTAAATAGAACATAAAGAACCAAGGATCTAATCACCTTCCTTGGGTAGTGTAAGTTACGAAACAATCAAAGCCTGACAATGGCAACTGTCACATTAACAATAAAATGGAATGGAAAAGAATACAAAATAGATTCCCTGACAGCAATAAACACTGTTGGGGACTTGAAAAAGAAAATAGAAGGTGAAACTGGAGTTCTGCCAGATCGACAGAAGTTACTAGGTTTGAAATACAAAGGTTTGTAAACTGACGATTCGGCCTCTGTTTACTTCATACTAAGGTAGTAAAGCGAAGACCTATGGCTCTATTGTAGATTCTGATTGCAGCTTTATATCGTGTTTAACATAATATATGTTCTCTCCCAGTCTCAGTGAGTTTATCCTGTCAGTTGGGCTTCATATCATGTTGTGTCTCGAGCGGAGAAACAATCACAAAACAACATCGTAGGGCTCGCCCTTCGGATTGAGGGTAAGTGAAATCTCTAGACAATTTCCATTCAACGTTTTCTTTGGCACAAATATTTTACTTGGTCCAAGATCACTCAGCTTATTCTGTGTAAAAGGTTTATGTCCTATATTAGGTCCATACTGTCATGGAAAGCAGTTTAATGTATAAGCACTTAAAGTCTGCCTTTCTGTGGAGCTAGCTGTTACAGTAATGCTGTTTGGTGTTCTTCTCTCAGTGATAGTTAACTCTAGCAAACTAGACTAGTCCAAATTGGAAGCATTTGCAGACGACAAAGTTAATGTGACTCAAAAATTGAAATTTGTTTTCGGAAGGTTAGAAAACATTGCGGAAAAAGGAGAAAATGCCGGTTACCAGCATGTTTCCTTTTCCCACAATGTTTTCAGAAGGCTTCTTTCACAGGGTCATGAAAACCCGGGATTTTTTGGTAAAGGGTTAAGTAAGTTGCATTATAATTAGGGCTTGGATGGTTGATCAAGCTGTTGCACTATAGAATACTATAGATACAAAAAACATTTAAATGAATAATTTTTTCCTCTCATTGTAGGCAAAGTGCCAGACAATGATGTTGTTCTATCGGAACTTAAACTCAAACCTGGCTCTAAAATAATGATGATGGGAACAAGAGAGGAAGAAATTGTAAGTAAAAGGTTGCTCATTACTAATAACCCTACAACTGCAGTGCAATCTCAGTGCATGCCTCTGCAGGCAGTTTATGTAAACAATGTGGTAAACGAAAACTCTGCTAAAAATTTTTGCTGTTTTTTCCATTTTCAACCTTTTCTTTTTTCTGATGGTATACTTTAAGTTCTCTTTACAAGATGAAAAAACCTTATCCTTGTCCAAAATGAAAGTAGTTGAAGATGCCACATTAAACAAACTGATCTGTCTTTCCAAAGGCTGTTCTAAATCAGTGTTTGAAAAGGAGAGAATGCTGGTTACCAGCATTTTCTCCTTTTGTCACAATGTTTTCTAAAGCCTTCCACAAATTCATTACAACAAAGGGTTTTTTGGTATAGGGTTAAATGTACTTCCTACTAAGAGCTTAATAACTTCACAAAGTGAAAGTATTGTCAGAGGAGAAAATGGTGGTTACCAGCATTTTCTCCTGTCTACATAGTATTTTCAAAAGCCTTCCTGCTCAAGATGGTTAAAACATGGCGTTGTCTTGTAAAGTGTTAATGCATTAGTAATTTATTTATAATTCTTATTCTTGTATTTCCAGACAAAAGTTGTTGAACCACCGCCTGATATTCCCGAGGTTGTAAATGACTTTGATATTGAAGAAGATGAAATTGCAGTTGAGAACAGGCTGGTTTATCTTTCATTTCACTCTTACACTACTATGTACAACACAGTGGGCTCTTGCTGACAATGTTTAAATGACCCTGAGAAAGAAAGCTTTTAAAAACATGGTCAGTAAAGGAGAAAATCAGCATTTTCTCCTTTCCTCAGTGCTTTCTTTTCAAAGAAAAGTCCAATCATATGAACCACAATTAATTTGTCATCTGCAAATGCTTTAAAGAGGCCCTTATACTCATTTTCAGCCAGTTTTAACTCATTTTGTCTCTATTTTATCAAACTATAGTCATTCTTATATCTTCATGCCAAATATTGCGCCTGACGGTTGCAAGGTTGCTTAGATTACGGTCAATAGAAAATGCATTTCGCTGAGTTGCGGCCATCCATGTAAACAGACTCGTCGTTTCCGGTTTTTGAATCGAAGATTTTCGATATATCCGTTATACACTCGGGTAGATTCATATGATGATCATGCATTCTGTCACGTGACTATATTCGACCTTCGCCCTGCGTCTAATGAGGTAAACAAAGGAAAATGGAGGCTTCTCTGTTGCAGCCTCGATTTTCAGACGGAGGTCGCAGCCTATATGCAAATTACACCGTATTCGACTCTAGGTGGAAACCAACGATAAATTTCCGTGACGCACCACCATTGTTTACAGCTTCGATCGTCACCCAGTTTTCTTCTGACCAATGTTCAGTTTCTAATACAAATCTCCGTGTTTCTTTTTTTCAGTTACACCATATATGTCAGTAATTTATCCATGTTTACACAAAGGGCTGATTTCTGTACCATTCTAAATTGTTTGAAATTTAACAGCATTTTTGCTCACCGGCTGTAGACGGGCATCTTTAAATTCTGACAGCTTTGAAATCGTTGTCTGATAATGTGTTAACCTTGAACAGAGGAGAGTTTGAATCAGAGAGAAAGTTCTGTGAGCCAAATGTGATCTTACATTTGCTTTAGTGAAAAATTCTATCTTTTAATTACAGTTCTTTTTTCTTTTAACAGAGAAGAGTTTCTAGCCAAAATTGAAAGAAGAGTGAAAGATTACAAGATAGAAATAATCAATGAACCAAGAACAGATAAAAAGCTTCTGGTATTAGACATTGATTACACTTTATTTGGTAAGTGCACAACCCATTATTCTTTAGTATCAGTATTAAGAATTAACTATATGACTACATGTATTAGTTTACTTGCTTTTGCTGACATTATAGAGATCATGCCTAACATTGGCATTTAAATCACAATATAGAATCATTACTCAGCAGGGAATCAAGACTGTCATTATACCTGTATACTGTACCTGACAGGTAATTATAAGGCTTTTTGATATAGAAAGCCTCTGCAGACTACACATAAAATACGGCCAAACTGATGGTATTTGCCTTTGACAGGTTGAAAAAGACTTTGGGAAAACGAGAAAATGCTGTTTACCAGTTTACAGGAGTACATACATTTTGTATTTGAGAGTAAAGCTATAATGGACTGAGACTAGCAACTGGTGGTCAAGTGAAAGTTTTAAGTGAAAGTGTCCAAAAATATTAATGATCATTATGTATAATTTTGATTTGCATGCACCATTTACATGTACTGGTAACTTCCATATGCCTGTGAAAGCATACAACATTTTCTCTTTTTCCCACAATGTTTTCCACCCTTTTAAAGATAAATCACATTGTTTGTGCCACATTGAATTGTCATCTGCATGTGCCTCCAAAGTGGGTGAGAGTGAAAATTTGTCTTCTGGAAGAGAGTTGAAGGCTTAAGAGCAACTGTAGGTGCTTTGGTTGACAGTTTAAGTGAAGACCAGACTCCAACACAGTCTGATCTTGGATTTACACTGTTTTGCATGCTGAGACACTTTGGTAAACAATGTAAAATTTGTGAATTTCCATAGATGGAAAACATCACTTTGTTTAGGTTTTTTAGAGTTAAATGCCATGGGTGTATTCACCTTGCAATCTAGATTCATCACTGATTTTAAATTATATGACAAATCATTTTGTTGGCTGAGCTATTCTGTTCTCTTGAAGCCAATTAAGATACCTAGAATAGTTGATGTATACAAACCCTGAGAGTCCAAGTCAATCAGACGATCAGTCTTGGAATAGAAAATTGTAACCTGTTACAGTAAAACCAAGGGTTTTAAAGACTTTGAGGTAAAAGGCTTTTGAAAATAATGAGGGAAAAGGAGCAAATGGTGGTAAACAGCATTTTATAATCTACTTTTTCTAGTGTGTTGAAAAGGAACTGTCATCATTTTAGCATTATTTAAAGTTGTCTTCTGCAAATGTTTTTAAATTTGATGAGTAGAATTCTTTTGTTTGGCAAGGAATGAAACAATTATGACAATTGTTGGCTGTACTACAGAAGGCATTTACTTTTATTCCATAGACCATAGATCAGTGGCTGAAACAGCAAACGAGCTGATGAGACCCTTCCTCCATGAGTTTTTGACATCAGCCTATGAAGACTATGACATTGTTATCTGGTGTAAGGAAATTTTGATTCTTTTCTTAGTATAGTTTATGAAAAACAATTAGGTACATCTATTTAATTTGGCTGGTGCTTTTTAACTTTATTACCGTGCAGTCATGAGTTTTAACACCCTGACAAAAGGAGCTTTTGAAAACATTATGGGAATCTGATCCTAATCTACATTGGCACAAAAGAGACTAAAATAGTGAAAAGTTCATTAAGGGTTAAAATTATTAAAATTTATGCTTGCAGCTGCCACAGGTATGAAGTGGATTGAAGTGAAAATGAAAGAACTTGGAGTATCAAGTCATTCAGGCTACAAATTATGCTTCATGATGGATAGCTCAGCCATGATAAGTGTTCATACCCCAAAATATGGTGTCATAGAGGTAGGAGATAATCTCAAAAGTATTTTAATCAATAGGATGTCATATTGACTTAACCTCTTGCCAAACAATCATGACTGTTAACGACCAGGAGGAAGTAGGCTTTTGAAAACATTGTTGGAAAGGGAGAAGATACTGGTAACACAGTGGTTTCTACCCTGTCAAGGACTACTTTCCTCATTTGAGCTACCTTTGTCATCTACAAATGCTTTCAAGACATGTTCAAAGTGTTGTCGTTTGGTAAAGAGTTAACTCGTTACCTCTTGGAGCAAGTTTGCAGATGACAACTTTAAAAAACATCCAAGTACAATAAGGACTACAATGATAAAAAGTTTTACTCTTTACCAGTTGACAAAATGTATTATCCATTTTGAAGACAATCATAGTTGTGGTGCAGTTGATAAACGTTGTCTTTGAAAGGGTTGAAAACATTTCTGTCTGCCTTTCCAAAGACATATCCCACCATTTAAGCGGAATTATTTGTCGTCTGCAAATGCTTTCATTATTGGGAAGTCTGACATACTGTTGTTGGGTAAAGAGTGTATTGCAAGTGCTGAGTTTCAACTGTTGGGGTATAAAAGTAATGCTGTAAGGTGAGATATTCCAGTACATGTTTTGAGAATCAACCAGTTGATGATATTTCATCAAATAACCTGAAATATCATCAAAGATTGTGCCATGAGGCCCCCAGTTGGGATATGTACCCCTGCTTGAAGTTGACGATACTTCAGGTTAAACCTCTTGGAGTCATCTAGGGTAAATATTCCCACTGGGGGCTCACAACACAATCATGTTTGATGGTATTTCAGGTTAAACCTCTTGGAGTCAATAGGGCTACATATCCCAACTGTGAGCCTCATAGCACAATGTTTAATGATATTTCAGGTTAAATCTCTTGGAGTCATTCAGGGATATATATCCCCAATGGGGGCCTTATGGCACAATATTTAATATTTTACACTAAACATTTTGGAGTCATTTGGGCTATATATCACAAAAGGGGGCCTCACAGCACAATCTTTGATGATATTTCAGGTTAAACCTCTTGGAGTCATTTGGGGTAAATATCCCCACTGGGGGCCTCATAATACAATCATGTTTGACGATATTAGAAGGAACTTCATTATGAACCCACAACAAGGGTTGAAAGTAAGTTGAAATTTAACCCTTATAGAGCCTTTCACACCTATAGCAGTCTTTGCGGCCAGTGTATATCAAGATCAGACTTCAAAAAACATTCTGATCTTTTCTCTACATGGTCTGCTTTGCTAAAACACTACAGACAAAAGCAACCATGAAAGTGAAATTATTGGAGTCTTTTTCATAGACTGAAAACAAGTGTTTTGGATTTATGTGGCCCTGTATGGGTTAATGCATTGTATGTACCATCTCTTAATGACTTTTTGTGCCTTGCAGCAGACCACTTTTCAAACAGTGTATTAAAAGGGGAAAATTCTCCTAAAAAGCATTTCTCCTTCTGTGAGAAAGTTTTTTATGCGTAATATTATAACTGATGTTGATTATCCATGTTTAAATGAATGTTTTCAAAGTGGTTATTTCCTACCTATACCACTCATGCCAAGTTTTAACGACTATGAGAAAGAAGCCTTATGAATTGTGGGAAAAGGAGAAAATGCTGCTCAATAGCATTTTCTTCTTTTTCTCCAATGTTTCCTCCGATTCCAAAGATAATTTCATCATTTGAGTCACATTTGATGTCGCCTGCAAGGGCTTTCAATTTGGACAGGTCTGAAATTTATTGTTGGTAAAGAGTTAAAGAAATCTCTATTTTCAAACTGCTTGTACGTAGGTTGGTGATAGTTACATGGTACTGGTCATCATTTGAATCAACTCTAGTACTTTTAAAATGCCCTTCTTGTTCTGAGATGTGCAAAATTTTGATTTAATTTGATTTGGATCTGTAATATCTGATGAGAACATTAAAAGCAACTACTGACAGAAAACGAGGGTGATAGCAAACACCTCAACACTTTGCAATTTGGTAAGCTGACGGTATTGGAATAAGATCTATTTGGCTTTGTCTAATGTTTCATTGTTTTCACCATCCTGGGAAAGACGGCTTTGAAAATATTGAAGAAAAAGGAGAGAATACTTGTGATCAGCATTCACACCTTTTCCCATTTTGTTTTCTATCCTTTATTTTGGCCAGTTGAAAGTGTCCTGTCTTAAAATGTTTTGATATAGAAGAGGCTGGGTGGAAAGTTGAAAGCCCTTATGAAATCTCATGTTATTGCATTTTGGGCATTGTTTTCTTTTTCAGATAAGACCATTTAAACAAGCACATTTTAACAGAGAAAAAGACAAAGAATTACCAAAATTAGCTAAATATTTAAAAGCCATTGCTAGTGTAGATGACTTCACCACATTAAACCATAGAAAGTGGGAAAAGTAAGTTTATTTAACACAAAGTTAACAGGTTTCTATACAATAATTATTACTTAATGCTTTACCTCATAATCTCCAGTTTTAGGAAAAAGTAGGGAAAAGGCCTTTTGAAAACAAAGTTGGAAAAGGAGTAAATGCTGGTAACTTGCATTTATCCTTTTCCTACAATGTTTAGTACCCTTCCAATGGTAAATTTCTATTTTTGAGTCACAGTAATTTTGTTGTCTGCAAAGGCTGTCAATTTTGGCAAGTCTAAAATTTTGGCCTTTGGTGAAGGGTTAAGTTGTTTTTTAATGGTATGATGATATGTCGGCAAAATAGCTTTTGTCTAGTCCCGTGGTTCAGTCAGTTACACACAGGGCTCGTCATTCATAGGTCATAGTTTTGAATCAAAGCTTTTCTGTAGGATTGATGATTGTCATTGTGATGGGATTCAATGCACTCCTTGCATTACATTGATTCAAAGGCAGCCAGTGGCATGGAAAGAGTAAGTACCGGTGAAAGAAACTCTTAGTAACACATTGAAAGGTGCACTAGCCAGAGTGAAATTTTTTTTTTTTAATACAAATCCCATTATTTTAGTCTCATTTAGTTTGTAATCTGCATATGCTTTAAATTTGAATCAGTCCAAAATTTTGTTGTTTAGTACAGTCTAACAAAAAAAAAAGCCCACACCGAAAATTTGATATTTCCAGTTAGCTTTCATAGACTTATGTGTCATAAAAGGTTTTCCTTAATTTTTGAGCGTATGAAGGAAATACATGGAAGACAGGAAAAAATTATCACTTTTTAGAGTTTTGTAAACTTGTGAGACAAGGAGCATTTGCTCGTTTCAAATGATTGCTTTTCCAACCATTTTCTCTTTTGCAAAGCTACTAGTTACTGGGCCATTCACTCTTTTACCACAAGACAAAATTCTAGACTTGTCCAAATCCAGAGCATTTGCAGATACAAAATTTTAGACATGTCCACATTCAAAGCATTGGAAGACAAATTATATATGGCTCAAATTATTGGACTTATCTGTGAAAAGGTAGAAAACATACTAGGAAAATGAGAAAATGCTGGTGACCAGCATTTTCTCTTTTTTCCCACTGTTTTCAAACACTTAATCACTCAGGATTGTATGTTTAATGGTAAACACATCTTTTTCTCCTAGGTTCAGACTCAAAAGAAAGCATGGAGAATCTGACAAGAATTTAGAGTCAGTGGAGGATGGAGGTGAGAGGGGAGACAATCCTGACACAGGATGATAATTTCTCTAACATTCTGAAGTTCTTGAAATGGAAACTTTGACGTTCACAGTCATCAACATGTCTTTTGCCGACTTTACAGTCAAAAGCTATCAACGCCGATTAAAGAGATTACAGATTCAGTGATTCCTTTGGCAAAGCGTTTTTTCATGATCATTTATTTGGACAAACTGTATATCATATTCCTTTGTCCAGAAATGTTGAATTAATTTTACACCCAAAATAAATTTGCCATGCTGTGAACAACTTTGAAAACATCCTTGCTGTCTATGGTAATCAACAGTGAGAACATTGAATCAAATGAAGAAATTGCTTGCTATTTGTAATTTTCCATTTTTCTCAATGTTTTCCAAAGTGGTTAGCTGAAAAGTTGTCTGTAAAATGTATCAAGTAGACGAGTATTGAATACCTATATAAATATAGTCCTGTTGTGTTTTTTTTTCATCAGGATTCTTATGAAAAATTATCTATTCTGTTACCAGTACACAGAGATTAGGAAATTCTATTATGTTTTTACATGTAATATCGTTTTTTACATCTTTGTTTGCGTTCACTGTAATTTTCATGTTACAGTAAAATCATTAAATGAGCTTTATATACCAAAAAAGTTACAGAATGATTAAAGAGCAAAAGTCAATTCTACCCTTTGTTTCTCATACTCCTGTTTTTGTTTTACATTCCACATGTTTTTGGTGTGTGCTATAACAAGCCTTTCTGCCTGCCTGTCCATCTTTGGACTTGCACATAAGTATACACTTGCCTCATGCTCTGGTAAGAGATGGTTTAATGCATCTTTGTGATCCATGATATTCAGCAAATTAATGATCCATAAAATCTATTTTGTCTAAATTCAACTGAATCATGAGGTGAACTGGTCCTTTGACATGAAGATAGACCAATAGCAAGAAGTTTTGAACAGGTCAGCCTGTTGAACTTGGTCTATACTTTTTGCAGATGCACTGAATCTTTCCCCCCCCCCCCCCTTTCTTACAGCATGTCTCATTTGTATCACAAACTGCTTCTACAGTTTTGCTGTTTTGATCCAACAAGCTAGATGTACCAGGCACGTTTTTATCATGTCAGGCTTTAAGCTTTGAATGCAAGTTAAGAGACAATCACAGGAATAATGCTTAATTGGTGTTTTACACCGCTTTTAACTCAGTCATATTACAGCCACAGCTCACATATTCATGTATGTCCCAAGTTTCATCAGTACTAGGCATGGACTTTGAAGTGTTTTGCCCAAGGACACTCCCACGAAAAACTCAGTGCTTCCAGTGAGGCCTCAACCCAGGGTTTCCAGGTTACAAGTCTTGCAAACTATCACTGAGCCAAGCAAGACCCCACAGGAAAAAATGCAAAAACTTTTTTTCACAAAAACAGGAAACAAGAAACAGTAACCAGGCCATGACATAAGATATTCTTGCATACAGCCAGCAGAGGTAATCAACGCACTGAAAGCGCTACTGAGGTGGAGCGCATTCAATCCAACTCTAGTTTAGATCCAACTGTCTTACCAAATAATAAGCATGTAGTGCTACATTGTATACGAGAAAGAATTCAACAGAAGCAAACGTATTTGATGAACGTTAGCTTTATTTGTACATCAAAAGACTTACACATTACATTTAAATATTCACTAGCCTGGTTGCTTTCTTGCCAGTGTATTTGATAAACTCCATAGACATCTGGTTCAGATTGATGTCCGTTCGGAACATTACATTTTCATTTTAAGTGCGATATTTTCATTATTCTTGAGTACACTTCTCTTGTGTTCATTGATATCTTGGCATGTAAAGATGACCTTTTTTTGGGAGGAGGGAGGCTTTGCTTATTTTCTCTATGAAGTTTTAAAGTAGTACAGACTTCTTACAAATTAGTGCTCTGCCTAAGCCAACTATCTCTCACTTACCTAAAGGGAAGTGGGGCAATACAAGCCTACCATGGCTTTCTTGTTTAATTTTTTTCTCTCTCTGAGTCCCACTCTCATCACTTTTGATTTGTTTCATTTGTGTGCTTTATTTAAAAAAGTGCTGTTTTCTCATAGAACAGCTCCAAATTTTGGGACAAACATTGGGAGGATCGGAAGATTTTTTTTTCAATAATTCACACAAAATAACAACAAGAGGGCCCTTGGACCCACAGGGACTCGATCCAGTAATTTTTTTGGTATCTCGTAAGTAAATATAGACAAGGGGTCGAACTTGACCGAAGGGCAGATATACCGGGTTCGAATTTCGGCCCAATTACAAAGTCAATTTCGATTCAATTTTGTCATGAAATGTACCAAATCACAGCTAAATGAATACGTCCTTTGATGATGCTACAGATTATAAGCAAAATCAATCCATTTACTGAACACAGATCGAGATATCGAGCAAATTAGGGTCAATTTCGCAGGTCGGACACAACCGTGCAACCGGGACACCACTCTACTTTCAGGGCTAAATGACATATCTCAGCCACTGAAAGCCGTTTTCCTACCATGCATCGATTAAAAACATGTTTACTTATATGATCAAATTTGGAACTTGTCTAAAATATCATCAAGACAAACACTCTGACCTAGTTTCATGAGTTTCAGGCTCTACAGTGCACTCAAGATTATTCTAAGATTTGGCCCAGTTACCTACTTTTTGACCCGACATGACCCAATTTCAAACTTGACCAAGATATCATCAAGACAAACATTCTTATTAAGTTTCATGAGTATAGTACAGAAAGTGTGGCCTTTAGAGTGCAAGCAATGTTTTTCTAACATTTGACCAAAGGTCAAAGTTGTCTGAAATTTTATCAAAACAAACTTTATTACCAAGTTTCATGAATATCTGACTGAAAATGTGCCCTCTAGAGTGCACAGAAGGTAAATGTGAACGACACACCAGGATCACAATAGCTAACCTTTAGCACTTCGTGGAGGTTCCCCCTCTAGAAAGCGTGGTTCGGGGGACCTTTCCCTAGAAAATGTTGAAATTGAAGACATCTCTAGAAGCAAATCCAATGCATTTTGAGACAATCTTTGCTTCCAAAAAAGCTAAGAAGGAAAGACGAAAAAGTGGTGCGGCCAATACCATATTCGGCCAAAAAAAGGTGGTCAGGCCATGGCCGGACTGCCAACGACAACCTTGCTTAGTTGTGGGTTCAGAATCCAACTTTAACTCAGAGTGGGGATGCTTTGCTATGCTTCACACCCCACCTCAAAAATGGATGGATTTATGAAAGAGAGTTCAAGAGAGTAATGGTATCAGTTACTTAATTTTCCACAGTACAGAAGTCTAACTCTACCACAAAATCCCAACTTTTAACGACCTTGACAGTCAAGGCTTTAGAAAACATTGTGGGAAAAGAGGAAAATGCTGGTAATCAATTTTAGTTTGTAAGCTACAGATTCTTTCAAATTGGTCCAGTCTTAAATTTTGTCATGTGGTGTTTCAAAGCACAGAAAAGGAAAAGAAAAGTACCTTTTAAGTTTTTTTTTCCCTTGATAAATAAGAAGTCGGTTACATGTCAACTTTTTACAACTTTATTTTACATATTCAGCTCAAAACAAAAAAAAGGTGCCTCTCGTCAGGAGAAGCCATTAACAATTACCTATATTTAACCCTTAACAAAATAGTCCAGAGTTTTAATGACCCTAAGAAAAAACCCATTCAAAAACATTGTTAGAAAAGGGGAAAATAACGGTACCTGCATTTTCTGGTCTTCCCACAATTTTTTCTATCCTATTAGAGACCAATTTCATCATTTCAGGAAGATTTGTTGTCTGCGTAACTTTCCATTTGGATAGTCCAAAGTTTTGTGGTTTGGTAAAGAGTTAAACAAGATTAACAAGCTTTAGTACAATTTTAGTTGCTTGATTATTTAAATCAAAATCTGACTGCATAACATCACTTAAAGTACATGTACTTGCCATGCTCAATAGCAAGTAAAGGCTCTACCAGTTGAGTGAGTTGACATATCTTAGTCTTCTCTGTATTGAAAATATTAACAAACAACAAATGAAGCACAAATGTTAGGATTTGTCTATAAAAGGGTGTAAACAATGTGGGAAAAGGAAAAAAAATGCTAGTAACCAGCAATTTTTCTTTTTCCCACAATGCTTTTTTTTTTCAAAAACCTTGTGCAGGATTGTAAAACATAGTTGTGGGTTTAAGTCATGTGTTTACACTCCTAATGCTTTTTCTTTGTCTTCTTTCCTTTTGCAGCACCCTTTTGCGCTCCCTTCACCAGATTCTTAAACCGTCCTTTCAACTTGGCTTGTTTTCTGAAAAGATTTACATTCAACTTAAAATTCTAAATTTTTAAATTGTTAGAAAAATGACTGTAAAGCATGCAAAAACAATTCTGAGCTGTTTACCACTGTGTATTTCCAATATTAGTAATTGTCAAGTCTAAAAAAGTACAAAACAATAAAACAAGAGCCGTGCATGTGGGTGCCAAGGCTGTGGATGCTTGATTTTCAGAGAAAATTTAAGTCTAAAAATGGACATAACTGTGACAGAAATACTTTAATGGTTACATACCCTTGTTGTTTTGATTCCCCCTTTTATACTTCACAACTAGTCCAAATTTGAAGTAAATATCTTCAGTAATAACAGAGACTGAAAAAATGTCAAAGTTTTTGCACGACGGCACAGGCGACAGGGCTATGGCATTACTGACTTTTTCTTCGAAAACAGCCACACTAACAAAAGTTAAAACAGTCAAGAGAAGCAAATTTAACTCTTTATCACACAATCCCGAGTTTTAACAACCCTGAGAAAGAAGCCTTTGGAAACCGATGTAGGAAAAGGAGAAAATGCTGGTAACCAGCATTTTCTCCTTTTCCCACAATGTTTTCCGCCCTTTCCAAAATATTTTCACTTTTTGAGCCCCATTTAAATTGTTGTCTGCAAATGCTTCAATTTGGACAAGTCTGAAATTTTGTTGTTTGGTAAAGAGCTAATAGGCAATTTACTTTTGTTCATGTGCATATTCTTCAACACTTTACCAGATGAAAAATTTTGGCCTGGACCAAATTGAAAGCATTTGCAGATGACAAATGCTGCCAAAATTGTGCTTTCTGTCTTTAATAGGGTTGAAAAATTTGTGGGGAAAAGTTACCAGCATCTTTTCTTTTTCCAACAACGTTTTCAGAAGCCTTCTCTTTCAGTTGTTAAAACTTTTCAAAAGCCTTCTTCCTCAGGGTCATTAACAGTCAGGATTAAGTAGCAAAGGATTGAGAGGGGGATTGAGAAAGAATTACCCTGAGACTATGACATTAGAGGTTTAGCCCAGAGGACTGGAGGCCAAGGGCTTTAATTCTGGCAGTACCAACTATTTTTAGACTTAGCAAATTTACAGATTACACAATGGAAACAAAATTATGAAGGAATATACACTGTCCATACTTGGAAAGCATTGTGGAGGGAAAAGGAGCAACCCCTTGTTAATTGTATGAACTCTTCAATACAAGTTATGAGTGTAATTACGGTAACTCTTTACCAAACATAAAAATCTTTGACCAGTCCAAATTGAAAGCATTTGCAGATGACAAATAAAATGTGGCTGAAGTGGTGGGATTTGTCTTCAATGGGGTAGAAAACATTGCGGAAAAAGGGGAAAATGCTGGTTACCAGCATTTTCCCCCTTTTCCCATGTTTTCAAAAGCCCTTTTCTTCGGGGTCATTTAAAGTCGGGAATATGTGGTAAAGGGATATAGCAGTGTAAAAACTTGCTGTCATAGTATATATCAACAAGGCAGAATGATAATAATTATTCATTAGCAAAAGTCTTTTCACTACAAAACAAAGATAAGGAGAAAAAGCCAATTCCTTACCTTTTATTCAACTGTTTAAAATCTAATGGAACGTATGCATATGGATCTGGTTTTCCTGCTTTCTTCACGTCTCCTTTTGCTTTCTGAAAAATACAAAAATTTGCAATTGAACATGGAGATTAATCAAAATCATCTGTAAAACAAGATGCATGCATATACGTTGTACTGAACTATCCACCTTCTACATAACAATTCTGTATTTTATGGCCTTTGGAAAGGAGGGTTTGGAAAACATTTTTGTAAAAAAGAAAACTCTGGTAACCATTTAACCCTTTACCACACAATCCCAAGTTTTAATGACCCTGAAGGAGAAGGCTTTTGAAAACGTCTTGGGAAAAGGAGAAAATGCTGGTAACCAGCATTTTCTCCTTTTCCCAAAATGTTTTCTTCTCTGTCAAAAGCAGTTTTGCTATGTCTAAAATTTTGTTATGTGGTAAAGGGTTAATACTTACCATTGAAGAGACTTGCCAATCATTAACTTTGGTAACCATTTGATTTTCATCATTTTTGAGACAAATGTTAGTAATTCTATAATAACAGTGTCATTCAATCCAAAGGATACCAAAAGGTGGAAGGGATCCTGAGATTTAGTATTGCAAGCATAGACAGTGAGGTGACCCTTCCTCTTAACCAAGTGACAGAATTTAGTGTAGCTCAAAAGATGATTTCTATTTTTGATATGGCTGAAAACATTGTGGGTAAAGGAGAAAATACCTTTCCCCACTATATTTACAAAAACTTTTTTTTCTCAGGGTCATTAAAACACTGGCTTGTTCAGCAAGAGGTTACTTATAGTATATAATGGCTTCAGCACATCTGTCCCAAAAATTAGTGTCTAGCCCTGCATCTAATTTGATTCTTGTAATGCTTTCACTGTGAACAGGTCTAAAACATTTTTGTCTGATAAAATTCATGAGCTAAATAAATTGAGGATAATCAACTGGTTGTGTGTGATATTAAAATCTGTCACTAGAATGGGCTGTGATGCAGTTGAAAAAACCAGTCTGAAGGTCGAATTTTTTTAACTGCATCAAACTCCATTCGAGTGACAGATTTTTAATATCACACACAACCAGTTGATTATCCTATTTATTATATTCCTAATTCACCTTTTTTATTCTATAAATTATCAAGAATGGTACAATGTCAGCAATATAGGGAAAAAGTCGTTCCAGCAAAAGTTCTAAAATTACATCGTCACTAGTGATGATACCATAATTATCCTCACTAGTGTTGTTATTCACTGTGAAGTCCCAGTAATTCACTGACAGGAATATAATAAAAGTATTTTATATAACAGATGGTGGCAAAAAAACCATGTTTAGACAATGTGTACCTTTGCTCTATACTCTGCTCCATAATCCTGAGTTTGCTGATTTTTATTCAGCTGTCTGTGGATACCTTTCCCTCCAGCTGAAAGGAAGAAACAAATTCATTTTTAAGTCCATTATAATGTCTGAAACACAACGGTGGTGGATGACCTTGAAAACATCCATGTACCAGTGATCAACTCAGAAGATACTCCCACTAAGACAAGAGCACTGCATGCCGGTGCCAAAGCTACGCTGCAGTTGCTTTTAGTGAAAATCTGAAAATGAAAAAATGTGTCAAAAATATTTTTATAGCTACCTGCCCTTGTTGTAAGGATTCTTCTTTTAATAGTTACCAGCAAGTCCAAGTCTGAAGTAAATATCTTCAATAATGACAGAGATATTACAAAATGTCAGTTTTTGCATGACGGCAATGCAGGTGTACGCTGGGGGGTATACATGAGTCAGGAGGTTGTAGAGGTTGTATACAATTGAGTCATGCTGTGTGTAAATGGATTTAATGCATCTGCAAAAAGTATAGACCCAGGTCAGCCTGTGCAGTTTGCGCAGGCAGACCTGAGTTGGAACTTTTTGCTATTGGTCAATTTTCTGCATGGAAGAGACAAGCCATGATTTAGTGGGTTATTATAACAAGAGGGCCAAGATGGCCCTGGATCGCTCACCTGAATTTTTGAGAGGACCATAGCCAATTTTTTTTCAAGTATTGAAATGTTGGAAACAAAATCATTATTTTGCCAAGCAATTTTGAAAAGGTCACCTGTAAAAATCATTTCAAAATCTGTCACCACCCCTACAATCATCACCACAGCCATGTTTTTGACGAATCAGAATTCTGCATATAAAGTTTGTATAGAATTCAGAAAACAATCCATTATAAAGTACAGAAATGGTGATCAACTAGGCAGTTAACACCCAGATAGAGGCCCTTTTTGGTAACTGGTGAAATATTATGCATGTATTCCAAAGATTACAGTTTTATAATACCTCTTGCAATACATAGCTATCAAATACAGCAAGTAGAAAGTGTGCATATCAGCATTTCTCACCAGTGCACTTACTTACCTGGTATAGGTTGACGTCTGCAATAGCCCTTTTCATCAAAATACCTATACAGTCTTTTGATGAAAATTAAAAGGTCACCAAATGATCATTTCTGTCAAATTATTTCAAAATCTGACCAGTGTTTTCAGAGAAGAATTTTTAAGAATTTCTTAATGTCCGTATAGTGCAAACAGCCCCCCACCACCACAGCCATGTTCTTGACAGATCAAAATTTCCCGAACAGTTTTTCAAATGGGGCACCCAAGGAACATTTCTGTGAAATTAGTTCAAAATCTGACAAGTGGTTTAAGAGAAGAAGAATTTCAAAAAGTTTCTTTAAGTCCATACAGTGCAAAGAGCCCCCCCACCATGGCCCTGTTTTTTGACGGATCAAAATTTCGCAGACAATTTTTGAAAAGGGTCACCCAAGGAACATTTCTGTGAAATTATTTCAAAATCTGACCTATGGTTTCATCAGAGAAGATTTTTAAAGAATTTCTTAGAAAATTCCATTTGGTGCCATGGCAACCAGAATTTTTTTTTTTGGAATCAAATTCTGTGAACAAATTTTAAAGAGGATCTCCCAAGGAACATTTCTGCCAAATTTGGTCCAAATTGGCCCAGTGTTTTAGAAGGAGAAGATGTTTAAAGAATTGTTGACACCGCACGACGCAAGAGCGCCCCCCCCCCCCACCACCACGGCCAATGTTTTTCGACGGATCAAAATTTTGCAAACAATTTTTGAAAAGGGTCACTCAAGGAACATTTCTGTGAAATTATTTCAAAATCTGACCTGCGATGTCAGAGGAGAAGATTTTAAAAGAATTTCTTAGAAAATTCCATTTGGTTGCCATGGCAACCACAGTTTTTGATGGAATCAAATTCTGTGCACAGTTTTTAAAGAGGACCTCCCAAGGAACATTTCTGCCAAATTTGGTTGACATTGGCCCAGTGGTTTAGGAGGAGACATGTTTAAAGAATTGTTGACGACACACGACAGACACAGGGTGATCCTAAAAGCTCCCCTTGAGCATGTTGTGCTCAGGTGAGCTAAAAATGGATTTTATGGTTCCATAATTTGATAACAGTGTTGATCCAAGATTAGACTGCACCTGTCCACAGAACAACATAAAGTGTCTTTGATGTTAACCCTTTACCACACAACCCTGAGAAAAAGAAGACATTTGAAAACTTTATGGAAAAAGAAGAAAATGCTGGTAACCTATATTTTCTCTATTTCAAACTTTGTTTTCTACCCAATCAAAGACAGAAATCATCATTTGAACTACATTTATTTGTAGACTGCAAATGCTTTCAATTTGGTCAAGTCCAGAATTTTGTTCTTTAGTAGAGAGTTAACAGGAATGAATAAAGTCCATGTGAGATTGAGTGATACAAAGTTTACCTTTATATTTGGATGTGCTGGGTTTATTTTCATCATCAGAATCTCCCAAATCTTCTATCTTTCTCTTTTTCTGCTTTATCTGTAAGGGCAAGATAGTTTTGGTGAAATAAATACTTCTGTATATTTTACAGGCAAAGACATTCTGAAGTTAAATCAACAATTAAAAAAATTCCAAATAACAAGAAAAGTCTTGTTAATACCGTAAGTCCTGCTGCTGAATTTTTGGTGTCTTACTTCTGATAACTTTTGTTTTGGACTGGACCAAATTGAAAGCATTTGCAGATGACAAATTGAATGTAAATTAGAATTGTTATTTTTGTATTTAGTAGGGCAAAAAATATTGTGGGAAAAGGAAAAAATGCTGGTTACCAGCATTTTCTCCTTTTCCCACCATGTTTTCAAAATCCTTCTCTTTCAGGGTCTGCATTTTCTCCTTTTCTGACAATGTTTTCAAAACCCCCCTCTTTCAGCATTGTTGTTCATCTTATCTTGTAACAAATTTTTCAATTACGCTTTTGCAAATGTGACTGAATGTTTTCCTTAACACTTTACCACACGAGAAATTTTAGACCTGTCCGAATTGAAAGCACTTGCAGATGACAGTTTCAATGTGGCTCATATGAAATTATTTTTCTTTGATAGAGTAGAAAACATTGTGGGCAAAGGAGAAAATGCTGGTAACCAGCATTTTCTCCTTTTCCCACAGTGTTTTCAAAAGCCTCTCTATATCAGGGGTTTTAAAAGTCGTCATTGTGTGGTAAAGGGTTAAAGGGTCAACAAAGCAAGAAATTGGAAAAAAAAAAAGGTAAATATTTCTAAAACTTTGTCATATTACTATCCAAAACCTCTGCTTAGCTTGCCTCTATCCTTCACCCTTTCGCACACAATCCTGTGATTTAACAACCTTGAGAAAGAATGCTTTTGAAAACACTGTGGGAAAAGGAGAAAATCTTGTAACCTGCATTTTCTCCTTTTCCTACAATGTTTTCTAACCTTTCACAGACAAATCCATTATTTTTGCCACATTTATTATTTTGTTGGCAAATGCTTTCAATCTAGTACAAAGTTTGGTTCTTACCTTTCCATCCCGTCTATTTTCTAGTTGCTCCAAAAGGTCATCTATTCCCTCATCATCTGATTGACCTGTATTAATAATGGTGATTAAGAATATTCTTTAGTAAACACTTTACAAAGCAACCCCATGTTTTAACAATCAGTAGGAAGGAGACCTTTAAAACCATTGTGGGAAGAGGAGAAAATGCAAATTTCCCAAAATGTTTAGTGCCTTTTCAGAGACATATCTCATTATTTTGGGCACATAAACTTGCTGTCTTCAGTTGCTTTCAGTTTTGCCTTGTCTGAAATTTTGTTGCTTGGTACACAGTTAACACTCAAACCTGCATATAATTTTTTCAGTGTGTTAGTTTGTTTTGTTAGTATGGTTTTTAGTGCCATTTTCAACATTATTTCAGTTATATAGAGTCAGCCAGTGCACCTATCTATGATTTCTTGGAGTTTCTTGTACCAATGCTTTGCACAATATTCTTCCCAAGCCAATGATTGCATGTCTTCATAATTATCATCGTAGAAACAAGCAATTGTCAGAGAGGAATGAATTCGGTTGTAATGACCATCATGAATTCTCAGGAAGAAATTGGCCAAACTGGGGATATCAACCAGTGACACCTTTGTCTCAAGTCCTGTAAGCTATCCACTATGCTATTGGTGCTCAGCTTTAGTATGTTGAAGCAAACCACTGTTGAAAGAATAGTGGACAAAAATTTTAAAACAGGATAAAAAGTAAACAAAAGATAGAGCAACCAGTCAACTTTTGACACAGTTTTGAAATTTAATTTCCTGCCAGGGTGTAACACTAGGACTGACCATACAATAACAGATTATCATGTTCATAATAATTTCCATACCTTTAAATGGTATAGTTTAAATTCAAACACATTTTACCACCCCTTTGTTTACTTTTGTCTGCTATTGGGCCTTTGCTGTGATGTAACTGAAAAACTTTGGAAGTAGCATAAAACATATAACTCTTTACCAAATGATACAAGAGTGCCGTCGTCACAATATACGTCGCTGCATTGCAAAACCCTGACAATATGCGATAGGTCACATGATGAGAAACATTCTGTGAAAATTTCATCCAAATCCATCAAGAAATGTGAGAGGAGTTGTGTTCACAAGAAATGGACGTACGTATGGACGTACGAAGGGACAGACGGACAGACGGAGAAGATGACGCCAATATACGTCGCCTCTGGCGGCGTATAAAAACCCGAAGACTTGCCCAAATTGAAAGGATTTACATACAACAAATTAAAATTTACTAAAATATCAAAAGCTTTTTTTCTCAGGATCATTACAACTGAGAATTCTATGGTGAAGGGCAAAATGAATAAATACCCAACTCAGAGCTACAAAATCTGTCTAGGGCCACTAACCTTCACCGTCACTCATGTCTGTAATTATCAGTCTTCCATCTGGCGCTGTCTTGAAACCTGAGTCTGACTTCTTTGTTACTTTTTCTACTGGTTTTGTGGCTGAAAAACAAAAAATGAGAAACTCATTTACATTGTATTCATGTATATTATGTCTGTCATAGAGATGAAACCATTAATTGTAGAACCTTTCCCCTTGAAACAAATTTGGAGTAGACAGCATTGAAAACACCTTGGTAAAATATGGCTTATCAAAATGAAACACAGTTACACTCCATGATACAACTATATGTATTGTGGCAAAAGCTCAAATTGCTTTAAACAGCACTGTTTTCAAAAGTGGTTTTAGAAGGTGTAATAAAAAAAGTATTTGCATGAGACCATGTCTTTAGACAAATGTATAAAATGGATAAGGAGAAATTCAAACAGGCAATGAGGCAAATCATGAAAGTGTCCATTACAGACAATAAGTACACTGATTTAAACAGTCAGGTGTAAAGCATAAAATCGCATCCTAGACACACAGGATGCTAAAACTTTACAATAATTATTGTTATTTTGTATTTTATAGTTTGGCTATTCAAGTGTTTTTAGCTTGTGTACAAAATCATCAAAATATCCAAAAATAATTTTATTCAAACATGACATACAAAAATTGCCAACTACACACAAGTTCCACTCTTTAGTGCTTTGTCAATAAAGGTCTTTGTGACCTTGACCTCTGACCTCAAAATCTGTAAAGATCAACTAAATATCAATATGAATATTTGTACCAAGGTTGAATTTTGAGGAACCTAGGTCAAACTACAGTCTAATCATTGTTGAGACATAATTAAGCAAAAACAGCAAGAGACTGACCCACCCCCTGACCATCCAAAAGACTGACATGGCCCAAGAAATATAACCAACACTCATGTAAAGGGTGATTTTAATACATCTCTGTAATGCTTTATACCAAATTATCAACAATTTGGGATCCATAATATCCATTTTGTTTAAACAGCCGACTGAATAATGAGGTAGACTGGTCCCTTGATATGCAGAAAATTGATCAATGGCAAAGAGCAAAAGGTATTGACCCAGGTAAGCCTGTGCAGACTGTGCAATAATCCAGGCCAGCCAAACATGTTCCAAAATGTCACCTACCTGTCACTTTCTGAGACGCCTTGATATCCATAAAATCCATGATGTCATCTTCTCCTCCCTCCATCAGCCAGGATTTTCCTGTTTTCTTTGCAGATCTGGCCTCTTTTGTCTCTTTTTTAGACTTCCTTTTTTTATTTTTAGCATCATCATCATCAGCATCAGGTTCAGAATCTGAGTCCTTCAAAATGTCTTCAATACTGCAAATGTAATTTAAGATCAATCTAATCCAGCCCAGATCTATATGGAGTAAACAAGCCCATGTAGCTCAGCTGTAATATGGGCAAACAGAGATTTTCATTTTGAACTGTGGCTCAGAAAAAAACTTTTCTAATTTTCAGTATAATAATAATAATAATCATCATCATCATTTTCGGAATCTATTTTTTTTAGTATCTCTTCAATACTTTAATGACAGATTAGGATAATTATACAATACCTCACATGCATTTTTGGGCTCACAAAAATTGATGTTACATGGAAAAAATTCAACAAAATACAAAAAACAGTGTTGTCCATAGTACTAGTAAAAATTAAATGAGTCATGCTCTGGCAAAAGGGGGTTTAATGCATCTTCATAAAGCATTATATCAAGCACATCAACTTGTATTACGGATCCATAAAATTCATTCTGTCTAACAACTGACTGAATCATGGTGCAAAATGGTTCTTGTGCATGCAGTAAAATTACCAAAAGCAAACTTCTGTCACAGGTCAGCCTGTGCAAACTACACAGGCTGACCTGGTTGATACTTTTTGCAGATGCATCAAGCCCCATTTTCACAGAGCATGAGTCATATGGAAAGCGTATAACAATAGCTTCTTTAGTGGTAACTCTTTAACAGACAGCAATATTTTAGACTTGTCCAACTTGAAAGAATTTACAAAAAACAAAATCAATGTGGCTCAATTGAACAGATTTATCTTTGGTAGAACAGAAACTGATTATCAGCATTTTCTCCTTTTCCCACACTGTTTTCCAAAGCATTTTACCCCCAGGTTGTTAAGAGTCAGGCTTTTGTGGTAAAAGGTGAACAACTGTTATCAACATTATTTCATTTGATTCAAAGTGGCTAGTGCACCTATACATGCTTTCTTGAGTTTCTGTACCAAAGCTTCACTTCTTCCAAACCACTGGCTCTTTTGCCATGTAAACAAAAGGCAAAACAGTGTCTAGCAGTCACACCTATGGTAATGGAATGAGTAAACAAACAATTATTCATGAGACTTACCTCTCTGTTTTTGACTTAAAACCTAATGTTTCATCATCACTTTCTTCATTCTCTTCTGGTGCTTTCTTTTTCTTCTTGGCTCTTTCATCTGTTTTCCTTATGTTTACAAGCACCTTTCTGATACTCTCTGGTGTCATCCCATAAATTGTCTCATATCTACATGGAATAAAAATATCTTTTTTTCATTGAGCGATTTGTTGATTAAATGGAGTTTTATGCCACTTTCAATACTATTTCAGTCATATCACATCAACAGCTTACGCATTATAAATGTCCTTGGTCTCACCAGTAATACGCTAGGCTATGCAGTGTCTTGCTCAAGGACACTCCAACATTTTTTTTGCAGGGCCTCCATGATACGAATCCTACACTTCAACACGGAGAATCCATCAATTTGTGTCAGGTATTAACTCTTTACCAGACAACAAAATTTTAGACTACTTTAAATTGAAACCATTTCCAGCCTACGAATTAAGTGTGGAGCAAATGATGGAATTTTTTTCTAAAATGTTGAAAAAAAAGAATTTACCTGCATTTTCTCCTTTTGCCACAATGTTTTCAACCATCTTTTTTCTACTGGGTCACTGAAGCAATCTTTTGGTAAAGGATCAACAGTAATCTGTTGGTATTAACAGTAACTTTAAAGGTAAGTACAGATCAAAACATTCCCTAACATTTTGACAAGCTTTGTATAAGTTTACTTTATAAAGCTCTGTCCAAATGCAGTACAGATGACCACCTGCTTAAGCTTTATACCACACAACCTTTTTACCCTTTTGAACAACCCTAAGGAAGCCTTTTGAAAACATTGTAGGAAAAGGAGAAAATGCTGGTAACCAGCATTTTCTCCTTTATTCAACAATGTTTTCTATCCTATCAAGGACAAATTCCATTGTTGGAGCAATATCTAAATTGTCATCTTCAATCCCTTTCAATCTCGACAAGTCTACATTTTTGTTAGGAGAGTTAAAAATTTTGATGAGCTTTACTTTGTAGAAATCAAGGCTCTGTTCTAAAATGAAGAGCAGATAAACACCTACCCAAACTTTTTGATGAGCTTGGCATATATTTCCTTTGATTTAAACCTGAAATGATGATGGCAGTCCTCCTTCATGCTGACTAAACTCTTCATCTGAAATTAACAAAATGTTTTACCTGCAGTTTACCTATGTCACAACATGTTCTTACCTATGTCACAACATGTTCCAGTGAAACAATTTGTTTGTATGGTGTTTAATGCCATTTTCAGCATAATTTTTGTTAAATAGCAGTGGTCAGTGCACCTATCCATGCTTTCTTGCGAGATTTTTTTACCAGTGCTTTGCACAACATTCTTGAAAAAAACCTTTCCATTAACACAGGTTTAATTTTTCAGTGCCAAAGGCAAAAACACAGGCAAAATTAATTTCATAGGCTCTTCACAGAAATAGCTCTTTATTGGATGTCAAATTTTTAGACTTGTCCAGATTGAAAGCATTTCCAAGCAACATATTAAATGTGGTTGAAATAATGGAATTTGTATTTAGTTTAGGGCAAGACATTTTGAGAAAAGAAGGAAATGCTTGTTACCAGCATTTTCTTTTTTTCCCACAATGTTTCAAAATGCTTCCTCCTCAGGGTTGTTAAAACATGGGACTGAGTGGTAAAGGGTTAAAAAGCATGAGCAAGATTGACTTGCCAAAGAGTGTGACAAATTGCAGGAAGGACAATTTGATTTTCATGTTTTAGTAATAACTGATAAAAAAAAAAAAAAAAAACAGAAAAAAATTACTTGTTAGAATTAGTTGTTTCTTTACTAAAATTGTTTTTAAAAACTGTCAATCAAGATGTGTATAATGTAAAGACTATTTTATACAGTAATAGGTTATAACAAACTTGAGATTCATTCACAACAATCAGTACTTACAATATCCTTCAAATACTGTGATAGCACTGTGACAGGGTATGCCTTGATGAGAACTTTGATGAAGGACAGGGCACCTTGTACAACTTCACGTGACTTCGACTTCAACAACAAACAGGAACTTTCAATAATTGACTGTAACATACTATCTGATACTTTTTCTGTAAAATAGGACACAAGAACCTGACTTGGCATCTTTCAACTCTTTCCCGGTCAAGTCAATGATTTTACAACCCTAAGGAAGAAGACCTTTGATTACATTATGTGAATATGAGAATACACTGGTAATCAGTATTTTCAAGTCTCCCAACAGGATTTTCTACCCTTTCACAGACAACTCACATAATTTTATCCACAAATGAGATTTCAAAGCTCTAGACCTTAAGAGTTTAGAGATGTGAACAACATAAATCATTATGCTGGAATTAGAGTGTGCAGGCTAACTTTGTCAACATATCTGAAATAGCATCTCATTTTGTGAGTAGCATGCTGAGAGTCCAAAATCTCGGAAAAACTATCATGACTGGAATGCCATAAAAAAGTAGATTTCTGCTTTTAACCTGTAGGCTACTAGGTATGATTCAAGGACCTTTTGCAGACAGTATAGATAAATATCAGACTGCACAGAATGTGCAGTCTGATCTTAAACCCACACTGTCCAATATGGAGATAATTTTCCCCCACAAAAATTACCTTTGAAATAGCAAAATTTGGATTTTTACTAACTGCTTGAAAGTTTCATTTCACTTATTTAGCAGATTAAGGGTTAAACTCATAGCACAACTAGGTCATACATGGAAAATCCAACACTTACAACACAAACTATCAGCAGATATTGCACAGTCTATTACATGTAAAATCACAAAATAGCACACGATGGGGAGTCAAATAAATAAATCACACAAAAAATGTCAGCTTTATACCTTTGAACTCATACATAATCCTTGTCAAAGAAAACAGTGTTGCACTGATCATTTGTGGAGAGCCTGCAAATCCTGCCATCACCATCTTGAAATACTCCTCCAAGGCATCTGAAAGACAAAGAGAAAAGTTGTCATTGCTAATTACATCAAATACACATATAAATGTGTTACCTGCAGTAGTAGACAGTTTTTGAAAATCCTGCATTTGAAAAAAGAGCAACTGCTTCTTACAAGCAGTCATTTTTGTTTATTAATTAAATTTTTTTAAAAAAATATTTCAAGTAAAACTTCTTTGTTATGATTCTTTTTAACTCTTTACCACACAAGAAAATTTTAGACTGGTCCAAATTGAAAGCATTTACAGACGACAAAATAAATGTGACTGAAAAATTGAAATTTGGTTTGGGAAGGGTAGAAAACATTGTGGGAAAAGGAGAAAATGCTGGTCACCAGCATTTTCTCCTTTTCCCATAATGTTTTCAAAAGGCTTCTTTCTCAGGGTCATTAAAAGTCGGGATTATGTGGTAAAGAGTTAAACGATATGACAGCAAAAGTGAGCTGAAGTGCATTGATGTAAATTCTCTACTCACTGTGGCAATGTCACAGTCACAGATCTTTCCAACACTGATGCTCAAGTAATGTGGCATGACGTTTGATGAAGTTGATGGCTGTACACATTATTGTCAGGCAAATGATCCACAAAATTGTTTTTTCTCCTTGTTGGCAAATGATGGATCAGTAGTAGGGAGTTGAGCATATCATGTATAAGCAAATCTTTTCATAAACATAAAGTTTATTGGTGTCATATTCCTGCAAACAGCTTTGCCCTTTGTTCAGATTCACCCATTTTGGTAGCATGTGCAGACAACAAATGATATGTGACTCAATTGATGGAAATGTTTGGTGAAAATCAGAAAACTTTGTGGAAAAAAGGAGAAAATGCTGGTTTCTCCTTTTCCTAAACTGTTTTTGAAAGCCTTCTTTCTAAGGCTTGCTTAACCTCAAGATTGTTTGGTGAAGGGTTACTATGTTCAAAACTCTACTTCTTAATAGGCACAAAAACTTGACAGCACTTGGGACAGGATCAAGAAAAATCAGGAAAAATAAGTTCATACCTGATGCATCATTTGACCATCTTATCACAGCATTTCCCATTTCAACCAGTAAGCTGTAAGCTGCCATACGGGCCCTTTCTCCAACCTCTTTTGTACATAAGATTGCCTGTCCAAAGTACATTAATCTTTTACCATATACACTATTTTTAGACACAACATCAACTAGTGCAAGCATTCTGATAGTATTGCATAGAAATACCCAGTCCCCTACAGGCTGTATAAATCGCTGGTAGGTATAGTTTGTGAAACTCTGTGGAGGAGAAAGAACGTATTTGACTCCCTTTCAGAATTATAAGCATTGTGTCTGTCTTTGTATGCAATGCTTTAATGAAAGCCAGATATATATGCATTTTCCTTGTTAAAGTAAGTTCATTGAAGAAGTTTTACTAAGACAAAATGTGTTTGTGTAACACAAATGCCCCCGTAAAAGCAAATTTTCAGAAATATGACCTTTACCTTGTGAGATGACCTTGATCTTATCATCAGCAGGTGTGTACCAATGAGAGGTACCAGCATACCATGTATAAGTGTTATAACTTAAGTACTTTGAATATACAGAGAAATGACTATGAAAAGTTTTGAGGGTAAGTTTTCATGATAAGGGTTAAAATTTTTGACCTTGACCTTGGACATATAACCCAGAAAAGATCGGTATCAATGACAGGTACCTACATACCAAACATGAGCATTGTAAGTAAAAAAGTCGGGAAAACTGTTTTTTCAGTGAAATTTTCTAAGTCCAAAGCCCATAATTTCGTCAAAAATCAGTGGACCAGAACGAAACTCGAACTTGATCTGTAACTCATGGTGGTTGACTTACACACCAAAAATCAGCTCAATATCTGCCAGTATTTAGAAAAAAAGTCCGGAAAACTGGTTTTTTGGTGAAAATTTCCAAGTCCAAGGCCCGTAATTTCGTCAAAAATCAGTGGACCAGAACAAAACTCGAACTTGATCTGTAACTCATGGTGGTTGACATGCACACCAAAAATCAGCTCAATATCGGCCAATGTTTAGAAAAAAAAGTCCGGAAAACTGATTTGTGTGCGGACTGACGGACAGACAGACGGACGGAGTGCAAACCTAAAGTCCCCTTTGGCTTCACCGGTAGGGGACTAATAACTTACTGCTCACCTGGCTCAATACATAAAATCTGAAAATTCTGCGAAGTGCAAAGACTTCTGTGGTAGGGCCCAAGGAAACTTCCTGAACAACACTCTTTCAAAGTCGTCTACATAGCAAGTTTTTGTCAGAGCAAATGAGTTTTGAGTTTCTGAACTTATTCTATTTTTCAACTTTTACAAATTTCAAGATCAAGATCACTACCATTTCCAATGTAAATGCAATCAGACTAGGCAGTCTTGCTCAAAAAGAAAATTTTTCATTACTTCATAGCAAGTAAAGTGCAGCATTTAATGTTTTTAAGACAGTGTAGATCAAGACAAAATGGATAAATGATCTACCTGTCCAATCTGTTAACCTTTATCCTGCTAAATTGCTGAAATAAAACTTTTATGCTGATAGTAAAAGCCCATGTTTTACTGTTTCAAGGGTATTTTTTGGGGGAAATCATGTCAGACAGTGTGGATCAAAGATCAGCCTGCACGTTCTGTGCAGTCTGATCTTTATCTACACTATCTACAAAAGGTCAGTAAGTTGTGCTTAGCAGCCTAAGGGCTAAGACATATTCTGGTAAAACCAGCCTAAAATTGCTGTTTAGGGTTTTATATTAAATTGCCTATTAAAGAATCTATATAACTTTTCCTGCTAATAATTTGCAACAGCCTGTTGGAATGTTTAATTATTAATAACACAATAAAATGACTGATCGATTGAATGGTGATTTACACCGCTTTCAACATTATTTCAGTCCTATCACGGCGACAGCTCATATATTCATGTATTTCCTGGGTTTTACCAGTACTACTAGGCTTGGGCTCTGAAGTGTCTTACCCATTAACACTCCCATGAAAAACCCAGTGGATCCAGTGTGGATTGAACCTGGGGCCTCCAGGTTACGAGTCCCACACTTTACCTACAGGACCCCTACAATAAAATGATGTCAATAATGTTGGATCATCTTTCAAATAGGTGCAATTAAGTCATAATTAACTAGTGTCATAAAAGTAATTATTGTTCCTAATAAGAAAACAACCATCTTGTAGTACAGGCCCCAAAACTTCATCTATTAAAAGTGACTGTCCAGATTATTGCAGAAGTGAAATATATGTAGTATTTATCTATTCCACAATAAATTTTGATTCATGGCAAAAAAACCTAAATATGCCCCCTTAAAGAAATACTTCATATAGGAAATAAAAAAAAAAAAAAATCCAGGTCTACCTCTGGCACAGTTGCAAGCAGGAAATCATTGTGTTCTGTTTCTAAAAATCTGTACACGTTAATTACACATCTAAGCCTGGGCTGAAAAAAAATGTTTATTTGTCATATATTACTGTAACTCATCTATTTCCCTACTACGATAAACATATATTCCAATTAGAGAATTTTAATAGTTTCATTAACTGAGTTGACATAACCCTTTACCATACAACACAATTTTATTTTTGTCCAAATTAAAAGTGCTTAAAAAGAAGAAAATGCTGGTTACTAGCATTATTCCCTTTTTCTCAATGTTTTTAAAAGTCTTCTTCCACAAGAAAAACTCAGGATTGTTTGGTAAACATTTAAATTACCCGATGCAAGCTTTAGCCACACTTGCATGTGACCACAGCCACTAGCAGGTATTCAACTCTTTACCACACAATCTTGTTCTAATTCAAAGCATTTGCATACACAAACTAGAGCTGTCACTGAATGTGACTTAATACCCCCGCCAGCGCTTTGACAGAAACGGGCAATTATTTGTACACAGACGGACAGACGGACACACGGACGGACACACGGACAGTCAGGGTGATTCCAGTATACCCCTGAAAACATTCGTTTTGCGGGGTATAATAAAATATGTCTAAAATAATGGGATTTTCTACAAAAGGGTAGAAATCATAATTTGAAAGTACAGTTTCTAATAATGATCTGTGTCAGGGTTGTTAAAACATCTATCATTCTCAAAACATTCTGCATAACATTCTTAGTCTAATTCTCAAGAAATTTCCAAACTGCAAAAATAACACAATTTCTGAATGGTTTAACCATTTGGTTTAGCCAATATTCTGTTCACTGGATCAGAGAAAGTTTTACTTTCTGAATCTAGAATAAGAACATGAATGTACTTTAGATAGGTTGGTGAATGGGACCCAGATTGTTTTGCAAAGAATGAACCAAATTTGGCCATTACAATTCAATCCAACTTGTGAACCAGTTGGCCAGGGTGGACTTCTCAGTTTTAAAATATTGTACTGAAATTGAGAATTGGCATTTAATATAAGGTATGGGACGCATTTTGATTTCAGGGTTTCAAGACTGGGTCATGAGAATTTGCATTAAATATAAAGTATTGGAAGCACTTTGATTTCAGGGTTTCAAGACTGGGTCACTATTAAATGTACTCACTGCTTTGGAGGATGGTGCCGATGCTGACAGAGATGTAAGAAGAGTTTCCTGGATATCTGTAAGTTTTTCCAACACAAGTTCTCTGGACTCAGGAGATTTACCAGCACAAATATCCTCTAATATACGATAACATTTCTTTTGTAAGGTTTTATCAGTATCCTGCCAAAGAAAATGATTAAATGATTATTGAGGAACAATTACATTTCAGAACCATAGTTTTACAAATTAGGATATACTTATTGATTGATTTTACACCATTTAATCCCTTATCACACAATCCCAAATTTTAACAACCTTCAGAAAGACCGCTTCTATTAACATTGAGGAAAAAGGAGAAATTGCTGGCAACCAGCATTTTCTTCTGTTATGAAAATGTTTTCAACCTTTCCAAAGACAAATCTCATTATTCAACCCCCATTTACTTCATCGTCTGCAAATGCTTTTATTTAGGAAAAGCCTAAAATTTTAGAATCCTCTTATTCAGTTGGCAGTCAAAGGGTTCAAATAGAACTTTTGCTACCCATGCAACTGTTGACTTAGGAAAACATTGTGAGAAAGATGCGACTGCCTGTAACAAACAAAATGCTCCCTTTCCTGGTAACATTTCTTTGTTGATGAAAAACCTTTTTTCCTTTCCCTCAAATATTTGTTCCAATTTTCCTTTTCTAGTTTGGGTAATCTGAAGTTTTTCCATATCCAGAAATTGCATCCACAGTAATGGATAAAAGGATTTTACAAACAAATAACCAAATTTCTTACAATACCAGATATCTGAACTAATTACTCTACCTGTAAATGCTCCAAGGCTAATGTATAAATCTGCTCCAACTGTTTTCTCTGAAGATATGGTATCATAGCTATAAATAAATCATGTAGTGCATGCCTGAAAAGGAGAACTCTCAAAATTATTAAGAGAAATAAAAAAAAAAAAGCAATAAAATATGTTTTGTTACCACGTGTGTTACAAAAGACTGTGACAGCTTGGAAACGCACAGGCTAGTGATCAAGAGGTTGCCTATTCAATCCAAACTTAACCAATATATCTTCTCAGAACAACAGGCATATAATGATAGGTGAACTGGTTGTCATATAATCAAAATACTGCAGTTGACTGTATACACACCTTGCAAACAAACACAAATCACCATTGCTTTCCACTTTTTTTCAACAATGGATCACAACATGGCGTACCTCATACTGAAACTGCTCCTTTTGGTCATTAACAAATTAAATAGCCTTTGTGGAGAATGTAGGCTGATCTTGAATATATAATGTCCACTAAATGATTCTACTACTACTAATAATACACCACAATTGTAAGACGTGCCAGGAAGAATTATCCCCCCCCGCCAAAAAAAAAAAAAAAAAAAAAAAAAAAAAAAAAAAAAAACTAGAGCTGTCACTGAATGTGACTTAATACCCCCGCCAGCGCTTTGACAGAAACAGGCAATTATTTGTACACAGACGGACACACGGATGGACACACGGACGGACACACGGACAGACAGGGTGATTCCAGTATACCCCCAAAAACATTCGTTTTGCGGGGGTATAAAAAAATGAACAAGAATTCTTCTATCTTTCCAGGTGTTTAAAACATTTTATCTTTTTTGTACTTTTTTAAACAAAACAGTTTACAGCAAGAACTAATTATAATAGATTAACAATACAGAACAAACATGAAAAAAACAAGATAATCCCAAATCAGGCTGACCTCAGACAGATGCAGTGAAAGGGGTACCAATTCACATTGTCTACAGAAGTAACAACTCTTTTCATACATACTTGCAACAAAAACATTTTTCTTTGTACATAAAAACATGATACGGTCTCTCAGTAGAAGGCAAAGTTTTCATACTTTTTCTGTACTGTCATATTTTCTTCTTTCAGTTTCTCTTGACATTTCTCACAGTAAGTAGACATCAACTGCAAAATGAGAGGACAAAATTTAGAAATGTGGCATACAGAGCAACCATCTAACAGAATGATAAACACTCATTTACCCGTGACTTATAATCCTTTGATTTTATGACCCTGAGGAAGAACGATTTTGAACCAATGAGGGAAAAATGGAGAAAATGCTAGTAACCAGTATTTTCTCTTTTTCAAATATTTTTTTTACCACATCAAAGTCAAATTCCAACCAGTAAAGCTATTTTAAATTCACACAAGTCCAAAATTTTGTGTTTATAGAATAGCTTATATTTATACAACAGGAAGCTTTTAGCAATATATCTTTTTTATTTCCTATGACCTAGTGTAATTTAGTCTTTACCAAAAGACACAACTTTAGACTTGTCCAAATTGAAAGCATTTGCAAATGACAAAATAAATGTGACTCAATAACTGGATTTAGTTTGGGAAGGGTAGAAAACATTGTGGGAAAGCGGGAAAATATGGGTTACCAGCATGCTCCTTTTCCCACAATGTTTTCAAAAGCTTCCTTTCTCAGGGTCGTTGAAAGTCAGAACTGTGTGGTAAAGGGTTAACACAAAATTGACATGTTAAAGGTAATGTTTGGCAGACAGATTTCATTTCAAATTTTCAATAATTATGACCAGAAGTGTTTGTTTGATTAGTCTTCTACACCATTTTAAAAGGTATTTAAAGTAGCAACAATGAGGGTTTGCAAATCGTAGAAATGGCAGTTGGACTCGGAGCAAATATTCACCAACTGTTCATCATATTGTTCTATTTCTACATTCTACACACAATGACATTAGTGGATGAGACAGAATGTCATGCGTTTCAGATGAATAGTCTTAAATGGTTTTGCCAATCAAAAACTATGTTGCTTTCTAAATCTAGAGTTAGACTATGAATACAATGAAAAGCAGTTGGTGATTATGAACCCCGAAATATCTGTACCTGTTTATCTGTTATCTGGAAATAACATTTTATAGTTTCAAACACAGCTAATCTAGACATATCTTTGACATTCTCTGATTCTGCTGTGTAAATGTTGAACAGGATTGGCAAAAAGTTCTTTGCAAATCTGGAGATCTCTTTCCTGGTGTCATCTAAACAGAAAATAAATAGGACAATAACCTTAAAATACTTATGTAACACATTCCCAGCCTTTATATTGCAGAGTTAGAAAAAAAAAAAAAAAAATATTTATCAATTAATGTAAAGATTATTGTTAACCTATGACAGAAGTTGAATCATTTCTCAACATTTTGGAAAACAGTGTGGAAAAAAGGGGAAAAAATCTTGTTTTCATAAATTAAACCATCATTTCTTGATTTCCATACTAAAAAAAGAACATTTTCTCTTTCAAATCAAATACTGACAACCTTTAGCAAATCAAAACTTACATATGCTTCTTACAGCCTTTTTTGTTTTGTGTTTAACCCTTTACTAGGCCCCATAATTTTAGGTTTGGTTATTAAGCATTTCCTTACAACTTTGCTCACATGATGAAATTTGATTATGAATTGGCAGAAAACATTTTTGGAAACGGAGAAATTGCTGGTTAGCAGTAATTTCTTCTTTTCCCATAATGTTTCAAAGGGCCTCTTCCTTAGGATCATTAAAACACAGGACTGTGTGAAAAAGGGTTAACACAGTTTTTTAACACTTTCAGACATTTAATGGCAGCCAGTGCACCTATGTACACATTCCTGGGGTTTCTTTTAACTGAACTTTGCACAAAACCTTTTCCACCCACGGGCTGCTTTCTCATGTAAATATCATCAAACCAATTGTCAGCTCTTTTGCATCTGACTATCTTTGAAAACATTGTCGCAAAAGGAATGAACTAGAGCTGTCACTGAATGTGACTTAATACCCCCGCCAGCGCTTTGACAGAAAAAATTGTCAAGTTCAAAGGGACATAATTCCTCAACCAGGAGGAGTTGACACTTGAAAATTGCGTCTTGCAAATCTTCAATATATGATCAATATATGTGCAAAGTTTCAATACAATTGAAGGAAAACTGTAGGAGTTCGCGACACAAAATTACTAGTATTTTGTACACAGACGGACACACGGACGGACACACGGACAGACAGACAGGCTGATTCCAGTATACCCCTGAAAACATTCGTTTTGCATAAATGTATGGTGTTTTATGGCAAAAGGAGTAAGTACTCTTACCAAATATTTCCTTCTTTTTTTACAATTTTTTCTAATGTATCTAACCATAGTTCATACTTATTAGTCACTATCCAAATTTTACCAGCACGCTTTCAAAGAAATGTTCTTTTTCAAGAGGCAATGACTTGAAAATGTGAACCAAACATTAGTTGCCTTCCTAGAAAGTGTAGACTAGAATCAAACTCCACAGACCACTCAATCAAAATCTTAACCCTTAGAGCACCTTCACAACTATAGTTGCTTTTGTGGCCAGTGTAGATTAAGATCAGACAGCACAAAACATGCAGCCTAATCTTTCATCTACACGGTCCGCTTTGCTATGTTTTTCTTGGCAAAAGCAACCATGAAATTGCAATTATTTTTGTCTTATTTTGAACTGAAAATGTCCTTTGGGCTTATTCAGCGCTCTGAGGCTTAATACCATTAAATGAGCCATGCTCTGGCAAAAGGGGGCTTAATGCATCTCCGTGATCCATGGTACCAAGCAAACTGTCAAATACTTATAGATCCATATTAGCAATTTCTTTTAATAACCAAATTAATCATGAGGGAGACTGGTCCTTGTACATACAGAAAATTGACCAATAGCGGAAAGTTTTGGCCCAGGTCAGCCTGCGCGGACTGTGCAGGCTGACGTGGGTCAATACTTTTCGCAGATGCATTAAGCCCCCTTTTCACAGAGCATGGCTCATTTATTGTGTTCTTTGACTCAAAAAGTTATTCTCTTACCACAGGTAAGACTTTGTGTGATCAGTTTCCGAAGAGAGGCAATTACCTCCATTCTCAAGTCTGGTCTATCACTGATGGCCGTTCCCAACACTTTGGCGATACCTTTAAATGCCTGAAATGTTGAATAGCATTATATATGAGCCATGCTCTGTGAAAAGGGAGCTTAATGCATCTGCGAAAAGTATCAACCCAGGTCTGCCTGCGCAGTCTGCGCAGGCTGACCTGGGCCGAAACTTTTCACTATTGGTCAATTTTCTGTATGTCAAAGGACCAGTCTACCTCTGGATTAAGTCGGTTGTTAAAAAAAAAGTGGCTATTATGGATCCATAATTATGTGATGACCTGCCTGGCATCATGTATCACGGAGCTGCATTAAGCCCCCTTTTGCTAGAGCATGGCTCATATATAGATTTCCCATGAAAGAATTACTGTAAGAAAGAGCTTCAAAAGCAAAAGTAATCCAAACGTACAGCTGATATCAAAATTAACCCTTCATCAAACAATCCTGAGTTTTAACGACTTACAGAATCAGAGCTTTTGAACAAATCATGGGAAAGCATTTTCTCCTTTTCCCACATTGTTTTCTTCCCTATTGGGGACAAATCAAGCATTTGAGCCACACCAAAGTTGTCGTCTGCAGTTGCGTTGAATTAGGATGAGTCTAATATGTTGTTAGGTAAAGAGTTAATATACTGCTGAAGCCTCTGCTGACAGTGAAGATTAAGATCCAATTGCATAGAATGTGATGTTGGATTTACCCTGTTTAACCTTTTATATCAAACACTGACCAGTAAAAGCCTGGAAATTGTAGCATATGTCATTCATTGTTTAAGTCATACTACAGCAACAATTTACTTATTCATTGTGTTTCATGGGTGTAAGCAGAAGGATGGAGCTCTGAGGTGTCTTGCAGATCAACTCTTCCCCCCCCCCCCCCCCCCAAAAAAAAAAAAAAAAAAAAAAAAAAAAGAAAAAAAAAAAAAATCGTTGAAATGATATGCCCTGCCGAAAAAGACCT
This sequence comes from Hippopus hippopus, assembly GCA_946811185.2. Classification (NCBI taxonomy): domain Eukaryota; kingdom Metazoa; phylum Mollusca; class Bivalvia; order Cardiida; family Cardiidae; genus Hippopus; species Hippopus hippopus. Next base: position 24,555,157 of record OX328106.1, on the reverse strand, counting down.
TTTCAAAAATTTTCATGACCGTGTAACTTAAAACAGACAGACGGACAGACAATGCTAGAACTATATCCCTCCGCCTTCGGCTGGGGATAAAAAAAAATAAACGCTACATAAAGGGATGAGACCCGGGAGCTCTGGATCAACAAGTCAACACCTTCACTACTCAGCTACACAAGAACCAAGTGGCTAGTAAGGTGTTAACTCCTTACCTTCTGATGCAAAACATGGAAAGTCAACATAAATTGTGGTCATGCTCTATTAAAATAGGGTTTAATGCATTTGCAATGTGTATTGACCAACATCAGCCTGCAATGTCCGCACAGGCTGACGTAGGTCATAAGCTTTTGCTATTCGTTAATTTTCTGCATGTCAAAGGACCATTCTACCTTAGGATTCAATCAGTTTTAAGAAAAAATAGATTTTATGAATCCGTACCTATGTGCTGACTTGCATGGTACCATAACTCTTTACCAAACGACAAATTTTTGGACTGGACCAAATTCAAAGGATCTGCAGACAACAAATTAAATCTTGTTAACTCTTTCCCAAACAAGCCCTTGTTTTTACGTGTCTGCAGTACAAGTCTTTTGAAAACACTGTGGGAAAAGGAGAAATTACTCGTAACGGGCAATTTCTCCTTTTCCCACAGTGTTTTCTACCCATTTGGACAACTTTCTGCCATTTTTATCAAATTTGAAATTGTCGTCTGCAAACTCTTTGAGTTTGGAAGAGTCTAAAATTTGTCGTTTGGGAAAGGGTTAATATGATGATTTCTGACTTTGATATGGTTACCAGCATTTTCTCCTTTTCCCGAAGTGTTTTCTATAGGCTTCTTTCTCAGGGTTGTTAAAAGTCTGGATTGTGTGTTAAAGAGATAATGGAGATGCATTTAATCACTTTTGACACAGCAAGAGATTTAACTCTTTACAAGATGACAAAACTTTAGATTTGTCCAAATTGAAAGCAGTTGCAGACAACAAAATAAATTTGATAATAAGACTGTCTTTGAAAGGGTAGAAAAACGCTGTGTTTACCAGTGATTTTTCCTCAACCCATGATCTTTTTAAGACTTCTAAATCTCAGGATCTTTAAAATCTGCGCTTGTACATGCCCAATACAAAAATACTTATGAAAGCACTGTAATTAAAGGATAAATTGCTTGTTACAACCAGTATCTCCCTTTTGCCACAATGTTTTCAAAAGTGGTTTGATGCAAGACATGAAAAAGTCATTTGCAGGTGGTAATGCACTATGAGAGACTCTTAACTCTTCACCACACGACAAATATTTAGACTCGTCAAAATTTAAAGTATACACAGACAAAAAAGTAAATGTGGCTCATATTGTAAGAATTGTCGATGAAAGGGTAGAAAACATTATGGAAAAAGTAGAAAATGCTGGTAACCAGCATTTTCTCCTTTTCCCACAATGTTTTCAAAAGTCTTCTTCTCTCTAGTTTGTTAAATCTCGGGACTGTGTGGGTAAAGACTTACTATGATGAACAAACCTGTGCAATATCTGTAGGTCTGGTACAAAACCCCGGTAACAAGGACCAGATCTGATACTGCAGAATGTCGTAGGTTTTAGATGCTACCATATTCTGTTGATCTGACAACTCCAAAGCTGAAAAAGAAACAAAATCTAGAGTAACAAGTACTGACCTTTTTATAAGCTGTAAGAATTAACCGGGCAGGGCAGAGCTTTGTTACAGTTCACTCTATTTTAAATTGAGGTAAAGTAGGTAATTTGTAAATCATTGTGTGTAGCTGTATGAAATGCAGTATAAAAATAAAGAATGCAAGAATTGAACAACATTGATAAAAAGCACCTTTTTTCACAATGTTTTCAGATGGTAAAAAAGTATGCAATTCATGTGTCCATAATACAATGGATCTATAAAGTAATGTTATGATGCATGTGTTTACACAGATTTACGACAAACAACTCCAAACTGGCTCGAGGCCACTAAAATGTAAAATAAACTGGTCAACTTATGTCAAATATTAGCCATGCCCTGCTGGGTCAATTCTTACACCCTATATACAAGTTATACTTTTGTATATACATACAAATATATTACAGACATAGCTTACAAACTTTGAAAACCTGTGTTTTTGGTCACAGTGTAAATGAATCTCTCTTTTTTTTTTTTTTACCAATTACTGTACTGGCTGTTCTTAGACCTACAAAAACCTATAAAAAAAATACACAAAGTTAAATAATCAAAGAATCAAAAGGAAAATGTCACAAAATAGAATACAAAATATCGCCCTGAAAAGGAGGATGTGATTGTTAAAAGCTAATGCTCTTCTTCCCACAATGTTTACCAAACTGCCAACTGCTGTGGAGTAAAAAGAGGTACACATTTTGTGAAGATGGGATAGAAGTATTACCTCTTTGCCTGAGCTTGGCTGCCAGGGGTAGAAAGTAGGAGGTAAAAAATCCTAGCTCTGTCTCCATAATGTTGTCCCTCATTACTGGTATCAACCAACTTCTGGGAAAATCTAAATCATCACTGAAACAAAATTAAAACAAGAGGACCATGATGGTCCTATACCGCTCACCTGAGTAGTAAGCAGTAAAGGTCTACAATGAAGATAAATACCAAATATCGAGGTTCAAGGCCAAATGATAATGAAACAAGAGCGGCATATTGTCCCAAGATATGCCCGTCCCACCACCAGTTGTCAAAGAGGTATAATAATCGCAAAGGGCAGGTAATGCAACAAACATGTTTACCAAGTCTCAAGTCAATTTGATTTGAGACTTCAAAGTTCCGTTCCGGACAAGCAAGAAATACTGTAAAAATGAAGATCAAAGTGGAATTACTCAAAATCCGCCCTAGGTAGAGTTATTGTTCTTGCGCACTGTACTCAGTAACATTGCAACAAACATGCATACCAAGTTTGAAGTCCTTCTGACTTGAGATGACAAAGTTATATTCCGGACAAGCAGAAAATGCTGTAAAAATGATGATCAAAGGGAAATAACTCATAGACAGTAAGAGGTAGAGTTATGGTTCTTTCACATTGCACTCCGTATTATTGCAACAAACACAAATGCCAAGTTTCAAGTCAATCGGACTGGAGATGACAAAGTTATACTCCGGACAAAGAACTACTCTAAAGAACTTTCTAATTTAAGGGCAAATAACTCCAGTTGTTCTGGTCCGATTAGACCCATAACCGAACTCATCTGAGATCTTATGGTCATATATATTTTGACCAAGTTTGATGCTGATTGGTTACAAATTGTAGATGCTTTAGTGTAAACAAAGTCAAATATAGCAATTTTTCTAATTCAAGGGCAAATAACTCCAGTTGCTCTGGTCTGATTAGACCCATAATCGAACTCATCCGAGATCTTACAGTCATATATATTTTGACCAAGTTTGGTGCTGATTGGTTGATATTTGCAGATGCTAGAGTGTAAACAAAGTCAAATATAGCAATTTTTCTAATTCAAGGGCAAATAACTCCAGTTGTTCTGGTCCGATTAGACCCATAATCAAACTCATCGGAGATCTTATGGTCATATATATTTTGACCAAGTTTGGTGCTGATTGGTTAATATTTGTAGAAGCTAGAGTGTAAACAAAGAAATATGAACGGACGGACGGACGACGGACTGACGGACGGATGATGATGCCGACGGACGGTGAGTGATCACCGTAGCTCATCCTGAGCACTTCGTGCTCAGGTGAGCTAAAAAAAATATACACATCTTCCTGATAGGTAGCAAATTAATCAACAAATTGATAAATCATTTCAATATCAAAAATCAATCAATTTATAAAATAAAGACTTTACAACACCTTCTCAAGTTAAAACAACATCCCCCCCCCCCTCCCCCAACAGCTTTTAAAAACATTGGTAAAAAGCTTTTTCTCCTCTTCCAATAATGTTTTCTACCATTTCAAAGACAAATCTCAAGTCAAATTTGATTAGTCCTCCATATGATTTCCACTTGAACTCTTTACCCACACGAGACAATTTTGGACTGACCCAAACTGAAAGCATTTGCAAACAACAAAATAAATGTATGCAAAATGATGATTTGTCTTTGACAGAGTGGAAAAAATTGCGGGAAAAGGAGGAAATGGTGGTTACCAGCATTTTCTCCTTTTCCCACAATGTTTTCTACACTTTTAAAAACCAATCTCATCTCTTGAACCAAATTTAATAGGTCATCTGCAACAGCTTTCTGTTCTGATATGTTGAAAATTTTGTCCTTTGGCTGCAAGATAAATGTTAAAGTAAAATGCAAGGTATACAAAACATGCATACCATTGACCAGTGATCTGTAATGGCACTGTGTTGAGCACTCTCTGTGGTCCCATGGCTTTCACAGCACATCCTACAGTTATGTCCAGTTCCCCTTTAAACTGAAATCTTACACTCTCTCTCAGGTCTGCTATGGTTTTCAGACTTTTAGAAAGTAAATCTGAGTAGTGTCTGCCCAGAACTTGGTATGCTACGGCAAACAGTTGTAGAACCAATCCCCAGGATACATGAAACTGATAACTGAGCCCGCTCTCCAGGGCTTTAATTATTCTATGGATGGGTGAAGGGTTTGAACCTGTAGCTGTCTGCAGTGATGATTTCACTTCTTTAGCTACTGGAGTAACGCAAGTGTGAAGTAAAGACTGAAATGTTAAATTGGATGAAAACAATCAGTTCAATACAGTGCATGCCACTTGCCAGACTATATGTACAAAACAAGAGGACCATGATGGTCCTATATCGCTCACCTGAGTAGTAAGCAGTAAAGGTCTACAATGAAGATAAATACCAAATATCGAGGTTCAAGGCCAAATGATAATTAAACAAGAGCGGCATATTGTCCCAAGATATGCCCGTCCCACCGCCAGTTGTCAAGGAGGTATAATAATCGCAAAGGGCAGGTAATGTAACAAACATGTTTACCAAGTCTCAAGTCAGTTTGACTTGAGACTTCAAAGTTCTGTTCCAGACAAGCAAGAAATACTGTAAAAATGAAGATCAAAGTGGAATTACTCAAAATCCGCCCTAGGTAGAGTTATTGTTCTTGTGCACTGTACTCGGTAATATTGCAACAAACATGCATACCATGTTTGAAGTCCTTCTGACTTGAGATTACAAAGTTATATTCCTGACAAGCACTGAATGCTGTAAAAATGATGATCAAAGGGAAATAATTCAAAGCCAGCACGAGGTAGAGTTACAATTCTTGTGCACTGCACTTCCAAATATTGCAACAAATAAGCATACCATATTTCAAGTCATTCCTACTTAAGATGACAAAGTTTTGCTCCGGACAATCAAGCAATGCTATAAAAATGAAGGTCAAAGGGGGAATAACTCAAAATTCGTGCTAGGAAGAGTTATGGTTCTTGTGCACTGCACTCCGTAATTTTTCAACAATCATGCATACCAAATTTGAAGATGTTCAGGCTAGAGATGACAGTTATATTCCGGACAAGCAGAAAATGCTGTAAAAATGACGATCAAAGGGAAATAACTCATAGACAGTATGAGGTAGAGTTATGGTTCTTTCACACTGCACTCCGTATTATTGCAACAAACACAAATGCCAAGTTTCAAGTCAATCGGACTGGAGATGACAAAGTTATGCTCGAGACAAAGAACTATTCTACAGAACTTTTTAATTCAAGGGCAAATAACTCCAGTCATTCTGGTCCGATTAGACCCATAATCAAACTCATTCGAGATCTTAGGGTCATATATATTTTGACCAAGTTTGGTACTGATTGGTTGATATTTGTAGATGCTAGAGTGTAAACAGTCAAATATAGCAATTTTTCTAATTCAAGGGCAAATAACTCCAGTTGCTCTGGTCCGATTAGACACATAATCAAACTCATCCGAGATCTTATGGTCATATATATTTTGACCAAGTTTGGTGCTGATTGGTTGATATTTGTAGATGCTAGAGTGTAAACAAAGTCAAATATAGCAATTTTTTCTAATTCAAGGGCAAATAACTCCAGTTGTTCTGGTCCGATTACAACCATAATCGAACTCATCCGAGATCTTATTGTCAAATATATTTTGACCAAGTTTGGTGCTGAATGGTTAAAGATTGTAGATGCTAGAGTGTAAACAAAAAAATGTGAACGGACGGACGACGGACGGACAACGGATGCCAAAGGACGGTGAGTGATCACAATAGCTCATTCTGAGCACTTCGTGCTCAGGTGAGCTTAAAAAACCCTATTTCTTAAACCTACAAAATACATTTCAAGGACAGGTTAACATGAATGTACTACAATATTTAAAAACATAGTGAAACAAGAGCACCGTTGCCGGTGCCAATGCTCGGCTGCAAGTGCTTGAATTTCAGCTAAAATTCTAAGTCGAAAAAGGGGCATAACTTTGTAGAAATACTTTGATGGTTACCTGCCCCATGTATGAGTTCCTCCTTTTGATAGTTAAGAACTTGTCCAAGTCTGAAATATATCTTCTTTAATAACAGAGATATTACAAAATGTCAAAGTTTTTGCACGATGAAGATGACGCAGACGACAGCGCAGACGCAATGCAGACGACGCTTGGGCTACGACAATAATTCTTTGTTTTCTTCAAAAACAGCCATGTTAAAAAAAAAGCTAATCACATGTAAAATGCAATTCTCCTTTTCAAATAGTATTTTCAAAACCTGGTAAAAAGTTAATACTGTATGGAAACTGCCTACAGTTTTTACCAGACTTTTTCCAACACAATTATAATCTTGAGGAAGCAAGATTACATAAACATCAGAAAAGGAAAAAATGCTGGTAACTAGCATTTCCTCCTTTTCCAACAATGTTGTCTACCCTTGTAAAGACAAAATATAATCTGATTTCTGTTTAATATTATGTTCTGCCAGTACTTTACAAATAAAATTTACCCAACCAAAGGTCAAAGTTTAGACTCATCCAAATTTTAAGCATTTGCAGACTACATATTACACATGGCTCAAATGATGCACTCTATCTTTGTAAAGATAGAAAACAAGCTAGAAAACAGAAACAAGAGGGCCATGATGGCCCTGGATCGCTCACCTGAGTAAATAGGCGAAATTCACTCCACATGCATAATTCAATTTCTGACAAATTGTCAGGTCAACTGAGCTTAAAATGTGGCCTCTAGAGGCGTCCACAAGGGATTTCCATAAGTTGACCTAGTGACCTAGATTATGACCCCACGTGACCCAATTTAGAACTCATCAAAAAATTTATCAAGACAAACATTCTGAACAGTTTTCAAGTTAATTGAGCAATAAATGTGGCCTCTGGAGTGCTCACAAGGTATTTCTTTAATTTGACCAAGTGACCTAGTTTATGACCCCAAGTGACCCAATTTCAAACTCATCCAATATTTCATCAAGACAAACATTCTGACCAATTTTCAAGTCAATTGAGCAAGAAATGTGACCTCTAGAGTGCCCTAAAGGTATTTCTTTAATTTGACCTTGTGACCTAGATTATGACCCCAGGTGACCCAATTTTGATCTCATCCTAGATTTCATCAAGACAAACATTTTAACCAATTTTCAAATCAATTGAACAATAAATGTGGCCTCTATAGTGCCCAAAAGGTATTTCTTTAATTTGACCTAGTGACCTAGTTTATGACTCCACATGACCCAATTTAGAAATCATCTGAAAATTTATCAAAACAAACATTGACCAATTTTTAAGTCAATTAAGCAAAAAATGTGGCATCTAGAGTGCCCTAAAGGTATTTCTTTAATTTGACCTAGTGACCTAGTTTATGACCTCAGTTTACCCCATTTAGAACTTATCTGAAAGTTTATCAAGACAAACATTCTGAATAATTCTCAAATCATTTGAGCAATAAATGTGGCCTCTAGAGTGCCCACAAGGTATTTCTTTAATTTGACCAAGTGACCTAGTTTATGACCCCAAGTGACCCAATTTCAAATGCATCCGCTATTTCATCAAGACAAACATTCTGACCAATTTTCAAGTCACTTGAGCAAGAAATGTGACCTCTAGGTGAGTGCCCTAAAGGTATTTCTTTAGTTTGACCTTGTGACCTAGATTATGACCCCAGGTAACCAAATTTTGTACTCATCCTAGATTTCATCAAGACAAACATTCTGACCAATTTTCAAATCAATTGAACAATAAATGTGGCCTCTAGAGTGCACACAAGGTATTTCTTTAATTTGACCTAGTGACCTAATTTAAGACCCCACATGACCCAAATTAGACTCATGTGAGATTTTATCAAGACAAACATTCTGACCATTTTTCAAGTCAATTGAGCAATAAATGTGGCCCCTAGAGTGCCCAGAAGGTATTTCTTTCATTTGACCAAGTGACCTAGTTTATGACCCCAGGTGATCCATTTTCGAACTCACCTGATATTTCATCAAGACAAATGTTCTGACCAATTTTCAAGTCACTTAAGCAATAAAATGTGGCCTCTACAGTGCCCTAAAGGTATTTCTTTTATTTGACCTAGTGACCTAGATTATGACCCCACGTGACCCAATTTTAAACTCATCCTAGATTTCATCAAGACAAACATTTTAACCAATTTTCAAATCAATTGAACAATAAATGTGACCTCTAGAGGCCCCACAAGGTATTTCTTTAATTTGACCTAGTGACCTAGTTAATGACCCCACATGACCCAATTTTAGAATCATATGAGATTTTATCAAGACAAACATTCTGACCAATTTTCAAGTCAATTGAGCAAAAAATGTTGCCTCTAGAGTGCCCATAAGGTATTTCTTTAATTTGACCTAGTGACCTAGTTTATGATCCCTGGTTACCCAATTTTAAACTCATCCGAGATTTCATCAAGACAAACATTCTCACCAATTTTCAAGTCAATTGAGTAAGAAATGTGGCCTCTAGAGTGCCCACAAGGTATTTCTTTAATTTGACCTAGATTATGACCCCAGGTGACCCAATTTCAAAGTCATCCAATATTTCATCAAGACAAACAATCTGACCATTTTTCAAGTCAATTGAGCAAGGTATGTGGCCTCTAGAGTGCCCTAAAGGTATTTCTTTTATTTGACCTAGTGACCTAGATTATGACCCCACGTGACCCAATTATAAAACTAATCCTATATTTCATCAAGACAAATATTTTAACCAATTTTCAAATCAATTGAACAATAAATGTCACCTCTAGAGTGCCCACAAGGTATTTCTTTAATTTGACCAAGTGATCTAGTTTATGACCCCAGGTGACCAAATTTCAAACTCATCCGAGATTTCATCAAGACAAACATTCTGACCAATTTTCAAGTCAAATGAGCAAGAAATGTGGCCTCTACAGTGCCCTAAAGGTATTTCTTTTATTTGACCTAGTGACCTAGATTATGATCCCACGTGACTCATTTTTAAACTCATCCTAGATTTCATCAAGACAAACATTTTAACCAATTTTCAAATCAATTGAACAATAAATGTGACCTCTAGAGTGCCCACAAGGTATTTCTTTAATTTGACCTAGTGACCTAGTTAATGACCCCACACGACCCAATTTTAGAATCATATGAGATTTTATCAAGACAAACATTCTGACCAATTTTCAAGTCAATTGAGCAAAAAATGTTGCCTCTAGAGTGCCCATAAGGTATTTCTTTAATTTGACCTAGTGACCTAGTTTATGATCCCTGGTTACCCAGTTTTAAACTCATCCGAGATTTCATCAAGACAAACATTCTGACCAATTTTCAAGTCAATTGAGCAAGAAATGTGGCCTCTAGAGTGCCCACAAGGTATTTCTTTAATTTGACCTAGATTATGACCCCAGGTGACCCAATTTTAAAGTCATCCAATATTTCATCAAGACAAACATTCTGACCAATTTTCAAGTCAATTGAGCAAGAAATGTGGCCTCTACAGTGCCCTAAAGGTATTTCTTTTATTTGACCTAGTGACCTAGATTATGACCCCACATGACCCAATTATAAAACTCATCCTATTTTTCATCAAGACAAATATTTTAACCAATTTTCAAATCAATTGAACAATAAATGTCACCTCTAGAGTGCCCACAAGGTATTTCTTTAATTTGACCAAGTGACCTAGTTTATGACCCCCAGGTGACCCAATTTTGAACTGACTGAACATGTTATGCTCAGGTGGGCTAACAAAATTAGAACAGGTTCACTACATACCAAATAACAAAGCTCTATGTCTTCCAGTTTTAGAAAAGAAGAATTTTAAAGTTTTCCTTCTTTCTTCCTATGTTCGAACTTGTGATCCCCGGTACAGGGCCAGTTTTGACCCCAGCAGCACCATTTGAAAAAACTTGGTAGAGGTCCACTAGGAGATGCTGCATACCAAATATCAAAGCTCTACACCTTCCAGTTTTAGAGAAGAAGAATTTTAAAGTTTTCCTTCTTTGTTCCTATGTTCAAACTTGTGACCCTAAAGGCTGGGCCAGTTTTGACCCCAGGGGCATCATATGAACAAACTTGGAAGAGGTCCACTAAGAGATACTACATACCATATATCAAAGCTCTATGCCTTCCAGTTTCAGAGGAGAAGAATTTCAAAGTTTTCCTTCTTTGTTCCTATGTTCAATCTTGTGACCCCCGGGGCGGGGCCAGTTTTGACCCTAAGGGCATCGTATGAACAAACTTGGTAGAGGTCCATTAGGAGATGCTACATACCAAATATCAAAGCTGTATGCCTTCCAGTTTCAGAGAAGAAGAATTTTAAAGTTTTCCTTCTTTGTTCCTATGTTCGAACTTGTGACCGCCAGGGTTGGGCCAATTTTGACCCCAGGGGCATCATATAAACAAACCTGGTAGAGGTCCACTAGGACATGCTAGATGCCAAATATCAAAGCTCAATGCCTTCAAGTTTCAGAGAAGAAGAATTTTAAAGTTTCCCTTCTTTGTTCTTATGTTCGAACTTGTGACCCCCGGGGCGGGGCCAGTTTTGACCCCAGGGGCATCATATTAACAAACTTGGAAGAGGTCCACTAGGAGATGGTAGATGCCAAATATCAAAGCTCCACGCCCTCCAGTTCCAGAGAAGAATTTTAAAGTTTTCCTTCTTTGTTCCTATGTTCGAACTTGTGACCCCCGGGGCGGGGCCAGTTTTGACCCCAGGGGCATCATATGAACAAACTTGGTAAAGGTCCACTAGGAGATGCTACATATCAAATATCAAAGCTGTAAGCCTTCAAGTTTCAGAGAAGAAGAATTTTAAAGTTTTCCTTCTTTGTTCCTATGTTCAAACTTATGACCCCCGGGGCGGGGCCAGTTTTGATCCCAGGGGCATCATATGAACAAACTTGGTAGAGGTCCACTAGGAGATGCTACATACCAAATATCAAAGCTCTACGCCTTCTAGTTTCAGAGAAGAAGATTTTCAAAGATTTTGCTATTTTTTCCCTTTTTGTTGCCATGGCAACCAGAGTTATGGGTGGAATTCAATCTCTTGAACAACTTTGGTAGAGCTTCACCCAAGGAATATCCCTGCCAAGTTTCATCAAGATTGGCCAAGCGGTTTAGGAATTGTGGACAGACGGACAGATGGACGCCGGACAACGACCGGTCACAATACCTCACCTTGGCACTTCGTGCTCAGGTGAGCTAAAAATGCTGCTTTTGGAATTTTCTACATTTCAGACTATTTTTTCAAAAGCTTTCTTCATCAGGATTGTAAAGGCACAGGATTGTAAAGAAAGATATTTTCCTTTGTTTTTATCACATCTACTTGAGTTATTTATACTTGTGTCTGAATGATCTTAACCCTTGGGCTACTAAGCGTGACCTAATGATCTTTAGGGGACAGTGTAGATCAACATCAGACTGCACAGAACATGCAGTCTGATCTTGGGTCTACACTGTCCGATAAGGAGACATTTTTTTTCCTTACTTTGAAATAGCAACATTCCTGTTTTTACTATTGGCTACGAAAGTTTCCTTCAACTTATTTAGCAGGCTGAGGGTTAAGATAGCCCATGCAGTAACAGCCCGAAGAATTACCTACAAGCATAGACAAATTACCTTCAAGGTTTTACAAGCTGCACCAGTTATTTCTGTCTTCACTGATAACAGGCAAACCATTCCAGCAGAAAACAGTTTTGGTAAATGACCAAGACACAGTTTAGCATCTAACCTGGAAAAAGGTGAAAAGAAAATTAACAGAATACAATATTTTGGTCAAGACATGCAGTAAATGTGTTGGGCTGTATAGATTCAAGATCAGACAGCATACTTAACTGTCCAGTCTGACATGCATCCATACTGTTAACAAATCTATTCTAGTGCTTGGCAATCTTAAAGATTATTATCATAAATGTTTACTAAAGAAAATCCATAGACCAAGACATCCAACACTTTAAAACAAATGAAGCTACCCCAGCAACAAAATTATCCACCAAAAAATAATACTCTCAACAAACTGAAAAGGCTGATCTAATTCACAATATTTCAAAGCTATGCAAACATAAACAAACGTTGACCATCACCACAATTTTATATCAAAAGTAATGTTTCATCCGTATGAAAAATTGTCTTTAACCCTTTACCACACGACAAAATTTTAGATTTGTCCAAACACATAGCGTTTGCAGATGACATATTAAATGTGGCTGCCTTTGAAAGGGTAGAAGAGATTGTGGGAAAAGGAGAAAATGCTGGTTTCCCACTATGTCTTCAAAAGTCTTCTTTTTAAAGGTCTTTAAAAGTTGGGATCGTGTGATAAAAGGTTAACTGTACCATACCACCATACCCTGTAAGATTAATGTGAGCCATTTCCATGACAGCTAACCAGGCCTGTGTAGGCTGAACATCATTCTCTCCCGGCTGATAGTCATACAAAGCCTGAAATAGAGAATAGAACATGAGCAGGATAAAATCTGTCATCCACACTTACAGTACTATGTAACTGAAATAAACCTTTCAAGCTCATACAAACAAAATAAATATTGCAGTTTCAAGGATGTTTTAGCCAGAAAACCCTTCACAGAAGCAAGACAGTGTAAACTCAACTCTGATCTTATCTGCACTGTCAGCAAAACCAACCAAAGTTGTGTGCCATGCTGTAAACATTCAGAGCTCAAGACAGATACAAAGTTATGACAGATCAATCACACAGCCAATAATTTCATTACCAGCAGACAACAGCAATATGTTGTGAGTTATTTGGGTGTATACAGGATATAAATTTCACTAATGGGGTCTTTCCTACTGGCTGGTCTTGTGGGGAGTGTCATAGGGCAAAGAAATGCAAGGCTGAGTCAAGTTCTGGCTAAACCCAAGGAAAGGCAAGAACAAGTGAGATGTCGTCGTGATATGGATGAAATACTTTTGGAGGTGATGTAAAACGCCATTTCAACAATTAACTTTTTCTATGCCAATGTAACAAATTCAAAACTTTTCAAGGTTTTTAGGAAGATTTCCACTGCAATTTTGAGATGATTTTGAATGATAGTGTGACATAAGGTAGCAGACCGTGTAGATCCAATGTCAGACTGCACATCCTGTGCAGTCTGGTCTCGATCTATGATGTCTGCAAAAGCTATCTAAGTCCCCATTGATGAGAAAGAGTAATACAAGCAATGAATATGAACATTACCAAATGAAAAAACCAACACAATCATGACCAACTTACTGTTATAATCTGGGCATTTAACTCAGCTGACAAGTTTGATTCTTTTGGTTTGGCAGCAAACATTGCATGAAGAGCTTGCATCCCACTGGCTTTCACAAACTGAATTTTAAGATGCAATGTATGTAGGATAGGGTAATTGTATGTTTAGATACAAAATTGGAACAGTATCTCACTTCCCTAACATCAAAATCAATACTTCAAGAGCATTTAAATCAATCGTAAAAAAAAATCTAGTTTGGGTGTTCATTATGTATATCTCAACTGTAGGCCATAAGACCTTAAGACTTGTAACAATTTATCTGTCTTACATTCTGGAAAAAAAGAGAAACAGTAAAGAAAAAAGTTTTTGTCTTTTAACTAAAATCAAGGCAAAAGGAATGATTGTTTGAAATGAGCTTTTTTTCTCCTTTTAAGTCAAGTATCTTCTATATCCGTAGACATACAGTTAATGTAGTACTTACCACATTGCTTAATGTCATGACACGCAAGATAGTATCACACGCCGACTTTAAACTGCTTTTGGGAAGAACTGGTAAAATGCTCTGTAACATGTGTAAGGCATACAGGGTGTCTTTGGCTTCCCCGGTACCTGTATCATCAGCAAACATCACATATTAACCCTATACCACACAATCCTAAGTTTTAACAACCTTGGGAAAGAAGGCCTTTTAAAAAGATTGTGGGTAAAGGAGAAAATGCTGGTAACAAGCACAACTTTTTTTCTTATTTCGAGCAACTTTTCATTAGTTGTCTACAGATGCCTTTAATTTGGACAAGTCGAAATTTTTGCCTTTTGGTAAAACGTGAAAGAAAAGATTCTGTACATTACCCATTACCACACAATTCCAAGTTTTAAAACCCTTGAAGAAGAAGGCTTTAGAAAACATTTTGGGAAAAGGAGAAATGCTGGTTACCAGCATTTTCTCCTTTCTTCACAATGTTTTTTACCAATGTAAAGGTAAATTTTAGTTTTTGAGTCACATTTTGTCTTCTGCCAATGCTTTCATTTACCAGACTAGATTTTGTCATTTGATAGAGGAATAACTCTGAGCCAGATGACAAAACAACAGACTTGTCTAAGTTTGAAACAATTGCAGAGGACATATTAACATGCCTCAAATGATAGGATTTACATTTGAAATGGTAAAAAAAAATGTTGGAAAATGCGAAAATGCTGCTATTAAACCAGCATTTTCTACTTTTCCCTATTTATTTTCAAAAGCCCTCTACATTGGAGTCGTTGAAAAACCAGATTATTTGGTCAATTGTTTATGGCCAGACCATGTCCTTCTTTAAAGTTCCTATATTTAGACAAAGTAAAATTCATCCAATTTTCATTAGTCTAATTACAAATTACCCAGGGTACAGTCCTTTCAATTCCGAAAGACTTTTCTTCAACAGGACAGAACACATTGTTTGTACTACAAAATGGTTGATTTTTTCCAGGGTTTTTCTCTGACCCACTGTTTCTTTGAATTTTGAACCCGAATTTTCTACATGTCCACAAACATTCTATAGGTTTGCCTTTCATTCATTTGAATGTGGTAGGGGGTAATCTCCTTCTTAAAGAAGCAAAGGAAAATGTTTGGACGATGTTTACCTAAGCTGTCAGCTAAATGTAAATAGAAACAATAGTATTTGGTCAGTAAAGAATAAACCTTTGTACCTCCACACTCTTCAATAATCTGTGTGCAGTGTTTAGCCGTTGTGGCTGCTGCGGGATGATGTGGTGGTGGCTCACCTTCTACCATGAACAAACTGCCCTTCAAAACAATACACACTCCAGAATGGGCAGCTTTTCTAACCTATCAGAACAAAGAAAACTTTTCCTTTGCATTTTAATGAAAGACAAGTAAAATATATATTTATCATGAAAATCTTTAGCTTCTAATAAATTATTTCAAACAAAATGTATTTTCTACAATTTACCCTTCTGGTATACAATCAAATATAAGTGTTTTATTTTTTTAACCAGTTGTACAGTCTCACTGAGCTGTCTGTTCACTAAAATTGTCAAATGCAATTTCTTTCTAAAAGCAAGAGTTACTTTGGTATCAACAAACAACAGGTAACAATTACGTGAAAAAAATTACACTCATTGCCCCAGTTAGATCAATTTAATAGCCTTGCAGCAGAACACTTTTGAAAACATTCTGCCAAAATCTTTGCAGTAATTTCCACATTGTACAAAGAAAAAGCCCTACCTTTGGTTTTTTATGAGTTATAAATGTCAGAAGGCCTTTGTAGACTTGCTGTATGGAGGAATTATTCCATATGGCCTGTTCTTGGGATCGCAGTAAAAATGCCAGTGACATCAGTAGCTGGAATTGTATGCAAAATTTCACATTCTGTTCATATCATTTAATCCTGCATTTAATCCCAAATAATTCAGAATTTTAACAACTCAGCGAAAGAAGATTTTCAAAAACTTCATGGAAAAAAGGAAAAAGTGATGGTTACCAGCATTTTCTAATTTAACAACAACATTTTCTACCCTTTAAAAAACAATTATAATGATTTCTTACCATTTTTGACATGTCATCTTCAAATGTTTTCAATATGGACAGGTCTTAAATTTTGTTATCTAGTATAGGGCTAAAACATTACAATATACAGGTATCATATTTGCAAGAAATATGCATTATCTTTACTACAATTTTAATTCATGGATTCATGGACAATTCAGGTAAATCTAAATTTTGCCCTACAAAACTTATGGCACCTCAATATACAAAAAAAAAAAACAGTTTTGTAAGTGCAAACATACATGCTGATAGACATAGTAAATGTAAATACATCTTACTGATTTCATTATAGAAGCTTGCCCTTCATCTGTGTGTTTTGCAAGAAGATCTAAAAACACCTTGGCTACCTCAGAAAACTTGCTTCTTAATACTGGAACAGGAACCCTGGAAAAAAAAAAAAAAAAAAAAAAAAAAGTCTTTCAAAGACATCTACTTCCAGATTTTACTCACACCTGGGTCTGTATTCACTATTCACTAACCATTCCTTGTTTCATTCTTAGTCTTATTCTAGATTTAGAGAGTAACACAACTTCTGATTGGCTAAACCATTACAGTGTACCAAATACGTTTTCAACCCAGAGTCAACCGAGACAATCTGATAAACAGGTGGAAGATTTTTGCATTAGAATTTAACACCGTTTTTAAAAGTCATATCACTGTGGCCAGTGCACCCTACACATGTGTTTCCTAGCTTCCTCACACCAGTACTGACACAACTTTCTTTCAAAGCCTCTGACCACTTTCTCACATGAATCAGAGGTGAAAGGCATATAATCATCGGAATGTAAGTTTGCTGCAACTGGGTATCGAACCGGCAACCACCAGGTCCAGAGTCAGATGCACTAACCACTGGGCTATCCAGCTAGGCACAGGTGAAAAAGCTGATACCTTTGTAGCAAGTTCTTGCTGAGACAGGTGCCATAAAAATGTACTTACTTTTTGATCACTAGTGAGATGAGATACATGATTGCTGTCTGTGAATCAATAGTCTCTGTGCTTTCCAGGGCAGTCATCTATAATGATAGAGCTGTTAGAAGATTCATCCTTTAACACACAGACATAAATTTAATGATCCTGAGGTAGAAAGCTTTTGAAAACATTGTGGGAAAAGGAGAAAATGCTGGTAACCAGCATTTTCTCCTTTTTCCACAATATTTTCTACCCTTCCATAGGCAGATGTTTACTTTGTAATTTTAGTTACATCTAATTTGTCATCTGCAAATGCTTTTGAATTTGGACAGGGCTAAATGTTTGTTGTGTGGTAGAGGGTTAACTGAGCCTGTCCCATCAGGGAACATACAAACTATAATGCTTTTTATCATTATTATTGGTTGGGTTTTAGAAAGCAATGTTATGTTTTATACCATCCCAAGGTACACAGCTATTAATTCGAAGACATTCTGAAAAGAGTAGAAATTAAAATTAACCTGTATTTCTTTTTCCCCCACAATGTTTTTCCCAGAAGCGACTAGAATGGGGTACATTGTATGATGTTAAGTCATAAATTTTAAGATTTCCCTCCAATAGCTTGTTTTTATTAGAAATTAAATATAACTGGTTGTTTTAGCCAAAATCTCTGACACATTTCCTACAGTGTTGATCAAAGATCAGAAATTCGAGTCTGATCTTGCTCTATTAATCTGCAGAAGCAAATTAAGTTGTGTTATGTGCTGTAACACGTGATGAAAAACAGAATATGACAAACTTTGCCTCTGCACCCTTAGAGTGCCTAAACCATTGAAAGGGACCTTCTAATTTCAGAAAATCAATTTGAATGTCAGTTTCAAAAATGTTTTTCTAGAAAATGTAACAAAGTAGCAAACAATGTAGATCAGAGATCAGACAGCATGTTAAATTAATGGTCAAAGATCGGAGTGCATGTTCTGTTGTCTGATCTTGATCTACACTGTCTGCAAAGCAATACAAACTGTGCTTAACTCTTTACCACACAATGCCAACGGTCAATGACCCTGGGAAAGAAGTCTTTTGAAAACAATGTGGGAAAAAAAAGAGAAAATGCTGGTAACCATCGTTTTCTCCTTTTCCAACAATGTTTTCTACCCTATCAAAGAAATATTTCACTATTTGAGCTACATTGAAATTGTCGTCTGCAAATGCTTTCAAGTTGTCGTCTGGTAAAGGGTTAAGCCTTGGCATCAGATGTTGATGAATACAATCCTGATGTCGATCACTGAATGGTGACAAAGAAGCAACGTAGATCTAAGTAAAACTCTAGCAGGGCAAGTATATCCCCCACACTGGGTGCCTAGACATTGGATCAGGATCCAGGGAGTCCAGAGAGATAATGTCTGTAATATTTAACCAATCAAAACTACTTCATATATAGTTAAAGGCTTCAATTAAAATTTCGGCCAAATTGTTTGAAAACTGTACCATAAGAAAAGGACGCCAAAATGGCATCTATGGACGGATAAATAGATGGACAACCTAATTCCATTAAAAGTCCCCCCTCCCCCCACTTTGTTGTTGTGGGTATACAGAAAATTAACATAGATACCAGTGCAGCAAAGTACTCTGTCTCTGTCTCAGTACCACCACCTGTTTTTATGACCTCTGTTATTGCAGCAAGGACAGCTAAAATCTGCAATTCAAAAAAATATTATTACCACAAGCTCTTTCCTACAAAACCTGCCCTTTCTGCAATAGGAAAATCTCAATGCAGACTTGATGATATGAAAAAAACAAGAGGGCCATGGTGGCCCTGTATCGCTCCACTGGCTAATACGTAAAATCCCTACATGACGAACATTACAATACTTGGCCAATTGGTTTTGAACATAAGACCCCTGAGACAGGACTGAAATTGGTAGCCCTAGTTCTTATGGTTAGTCACAATAAGATTTCTAAAGATTTCATTATATGAGCCCATGTAAAACTTCTGACCCCTGTGGACGAATCACATTCTACCCTAGGGCTATAATTTACACACTCTTGGTGAAGGCCTACTAGATAAAGCTACATGTGAAATTTGGTAGCCCTAGGCTTTATGACTAAGTACAGTTAGATTTCTTAAGTTTTCCCTCTATAAGCCCATGTAAAACTTGTGACCCCCGGGGCAGGGCTAATTTTGACCCCAGGGCTATAATTTGGGCACTCTTGGTAGAGGCCCACTAGATAAAGCCACATGCAAAATTTGGTAGCCCTAGGCCTTATGGCTAGGTACAAGGAGATTTCTAAATTTTTCCCTATATAAGCCCATGTAAAAACTTGTGACCCCCGGGGTGGGGTCAAATTTGACCCAAGGGCTATAATTTGGGCACTCTTGGTAGAAGCCCACTAGATAAAGCCACATGAAAAATTTGGTAACCCTAGGCCTTATGGCTAGGTACAGGAAGATTTCTGAAGTTTTCTCTATATAAGCCCATGTAAAACATGTGACCTCCGGGGCGGGGTCAAATTTGACCCCAGGGCTATAATTTGAAGAAACTTGATAGAAGCCCACTAGATAAAGCCACATGCCAAATTTGGTAGCCCTAGGCCTTACAGTTTCAGACAAGAAGATTTTCAAATATTTCCAATATTTTTAAGTTTTGTTGCCATGGCAACCAGAGTTTTTGAAGGAATCAAATTCTTTCAAGAAATTCTGAAGAGGACCATGGCAGGATCATTTCTGTGAAGTTTCATCAAAATTGGATGGGTAGTTTCAGAGAAGAAGATGTTTAAAATAAAAGTTAACGCACGGACGGACGTCTGCACGGACACACGGACGCACGACGGACAACGGGCCATGACATAAGCCCGCTGGCCTTCGGCCAGTGGAGCTAACAAAGAACAGAGAGATGTCAGTTGGAATATTTACTGTAACTTACTGTTTCTAATTGTATGTCAAATGAGAATTTACTGTGGTAAGCACAAACTTTATGTGCTATTTTACAAAAAAATCTTCTGTTTGATTTGATTTCAAATTCATCATAATAAGTCCAGTACTAAAGGGTTATCTCCCTTTACTATGCTTAACATGATAAATGAATACAGATGCATTGTAAAACAGTATTATGTAAAACCATGAGGTCTTCAGGACAAAGACTCTAAATGTGTTTCCTAGAGAATGTTTCTAAAACTGTACAGTGGCATTCAACTACTTTTTGACTAGGAGTAACTGATCCACCCATGACTCTCCTCAGGTATCATCAAGACAAACCTTCTGACAGGTTTTGCTATAATTTGGGTCTAAAGCGGCCTCTTATCCTTTATCCAGTGATCTGAGTGTTAACCACCCTGATGGTAATGGCTCTAAATACATTCTGGGTTAAGTAGAAAATGCATCTAATTATCATTTTTCTTCATTTTCAACAATATCTTCCTAACTCTAACCCTTTACCACACAATCCCGAGTTTTCACAACCCTGGAGAAGAAGGCTTTTGAAAACATTTTGGGAAAAGGAGAAAATGCTGGTTACCAGCATTTTCTCCTTTTCCCACAATGTTTTCAATCCTGTCAAAGTAAAAACCCATCATTGGAGCCACAGTTAATTTGTCTGCAAGTGCTTTCAATTTGGGCAAGTCTAAAATTTGCCATTTGGTAAACAGTTTAGAAAAAACTGTTTATCATTTAAGGATAGGGTACCCTAATGTGGATTCCTGTAACATCGTCTTTCATCGCCGAAAAACGTACAGATTCGGCTAAGACTCGGGTAATCAGTAATTAATCGGCCGATAGATACTGGTTTCCCGCATTGATTACGGATTACCGGAGTCTTAGCCGAATCTGTACAATGAAAGGCAATGTTACACGAATCCCATTAGGGTGCCCTATCCTTAACTCTTTCCCAAACGACAAATTTTAGACTCTTCCACACTGAAAGAGCTTGCAGACGACAATTTTAAATATGATGGAAATGGGGGAAAGTTCTCCAAAAGGGTAGAAAACACTGTGGGAAAAGGAGAAATTGCTCATTATGAGCAATTTCTCCTTTTCCCACAGAGTTTTCAAAAGACTTGTACTGCAGACACGTTAAAACAAAGGCTTGTTTGGGAAAGGGTTAAGCTCGTTCAGTTTGTTATCTGTGAATACTTTTCATTTGGACAAGTCTAAAACTTTATCTTCTGGTTTAGGTTAACAGTTAAGAAATAACAAAGCAAATATAGAAGACAGATAACTGATGGAGTTCATAATGCACATAATACATAAAATGCTTACTTCTTTATGCAATGCAGAATTGGATGCCCAGTAACGATGAACTTTACCAAAAGTGGTGTTAGTACACTCTGTCCAGTTTGTGGCCCAGGTTTTGAAGGTGCCTGAAGTCTGTTGATCTGAATCTACACTCATGGACTGGCTGTCCTGGTCTTTATCATGTTTCTGTAGAGCATCAATTGTCAGCATACTGGGTCCTGCATGGATGAAAAGGCAATGGTCATTTACTGACATTCAATCACACATCTAGAAATTTACAAATACATAAATGGTGGTTGTCATTTCGGAAGAAGTCAACAATCACACAGACACTGATTTCAAGTGTCTGAAAGATGGGTTGGCCTAAAATATGCATTGGAAATTTTCGACAAAATGGATGAAAGGGAAATCATTGGACGAAATTGTCAGGGTCTGAAATTGAAGGTTGAGTGGAAAGTTTCCATTGTTATTTTAGGCCCACTGTCTGACAGACATCAGCAGCGTTCACACTACTTACCAAAATGGTACAAAACGCTATGAAGCACACAGCGCAACATTAGCAACTAGAGGCGCTTGAGCGCCTGTATCGCTCCACAGGCCTGATATTTCTATAATGGCGAAAGGAAGTTTTTAACAATTATCATTCAATCCTGCATTTTAGCTCACTGAAGAAACAATTTGGTAGACAACCACCATAGGAACTTACCTGCAAAACAACAATGAAATCCAATGAATAGTTTTAGAGAAGAATTTTTTCAAAGATTTTACTTTATACCATAAAAGGAAAATGAGTCTCCCATAAAAGCCATGTTTTTTGACAGATCTTTTTTTTTTAAAGGAATTCTGTAAACCTGTATCTAAGGAACATTCCTGCAAAATAATAATGCTATCCAAATAGCAGTTTGGGAGGAGAAGATTTTTAAAGGTTTTTTACTTTGGTTGCCATGGCAACCAGAATTCTTCATGGAACACAATTATTTGAAGGAATTTGAAAGAGGACCACCAAAGGAATATTCCTGTGAAGTTTGGTAAAAATCCAGTCAATAGTTTCTGAGGAGAAGTTTTTTAAAGAAAAAGTTTACGGACGCACGCACGGACGAATGGACGAACGAACAGACGGACGGACGGACGGACGGACGGACGGACGGACGGACGCATGCACGCATGGACGCACGACGGACACAACGCCATGACAATAGCTCGCTGGCCTTTGGCCAGTGGAGCTAACAACAATGAAATCCAATGAATAGTTTTAGAGAAGAAATTTTTCAAAGATTTTACTTTATACCATAAAAGGAAAATGAGTCTCCCATAAAAGCCATGTTTTTTGACAGATCTTTTTTTTTTTAAGGAATTCTGTAAACCTGTATCTAAGGAACATTCCTGCAAAATAATAATGCTATCCAAATAGCAGTTTGGGAGGAGAAGATTTTTAAAGGTTTTTTACTTTGGTTGCCATGGCAACCAGAATTCTTCATGGAACACAATTATTTGAAGGAATTTGAAAGAGGACCACCAAAGGAACATTCCTGTGAAATTTGGTAAAAATCCAGTCAATAGTTTCTGAGGAGAAGTTTTTTAAAGAAAAAGTTTACGGACGCACGCACGGACGGGCGGACGGACGGACGCACGCACGACGGACACAACGCCATGACAATAGCTCTCTGGCCTTCGGCCAGTGGAGCTAAAAATCAAAAAAGAAAAGATACCAGTCGGCAGCCACTGCAAGCTGCCCAGTGCATTTTGGTGGAAAATATATATTTTTGGCCTAAAAATATAGGAAATTAATGTAAAAAAATATAGGAGTAAAATAGGAAATTATTGGCTTACAAAGGACTTCTATTAACATTAAAATGTACAATTAACTTGAAAGGCAATAGACTAAAAGCAATAAAGCAAATCCAGATTTTACCAAAGTCTGATGAATTTTCCCTGGCCTCCACCTCCCCTTACAGCCAGCCCTTTAAATCACCAAATATAAGAATATATAGGAAGCTCAGAAAAAATAGGAAAAAATAGGAACATAGGAACACAGGGCATACTGGCATTGGGTAGGGTCGGTCAGGTCACCTGAAACACAGGTATTTTTTTTCTGGTCTTATCAACAATACATAATTTCCAAAATATCATATTCATTTTTGAATAATCCACTGGCTTTCAGGTGTGAATGTAATTGTACTTCAGACTCATCCAGAGTTAAAGGAGTATCCAGCAGGTAAAAAACTTGGTGTTTTCTTTTATCATTTAAAACAGAAGCTTATTGTTAAGCCTAATTAATATGCTGGATTAATTAGAATGATATGCTGAAACATTTAAAGTCATACAATTTAGTTCAATTCCTGCATTGGTACTTTAAGAAATAACTGTCCTCCTGATGTACAGTTGTACTGGTACCTGGTGTCTATTTACAGCAATAGTTTACATCATGCAGCTTAACCAGTCTTTTACAAGACCTGTTTACGTGAACATAGTGGCCAATGTGTACTGTTTGGCCGGCTGTACGTCGACAATTAGTCAGTGGTATACATAATCTATACACTTGTGTAAGGAGCTTAATACGATTTTCATGATGAAGTTCCGTTTTCTGCTCTTTCAGTTCTCTTTTGTGGATTATGTGTAGTGTTTGTTACAATTTTAATTACGCAAGCCTGAGAAATCAGATACATACGGTAAGTGGTATGCAGTCACTTCATAACCATTTCGTACCATTCCGTTTATGACCATTTCGTACCATAGATTTACCACTTTGTACCATAAATTTACCATTTCGTACCATAGCGTTACAATTTCGTACCATGATAATACCATCTTATACAATGACCAAAAGTATCAATAAACGTGACAAAAGGAGACATTCAATATATTTACTTAGTATAAACCAATGCTTTGGTAATCAAATTTACGGGATTATCATATATCAATTAAATCAGTTGCGACCGAGAAAATAAGTAATTGGTCTGTTTGTAATATTTGTTGCAGGTCGGGTAATTTTAACTGGGATCAAACTGATTACATTAATTGAACATTCAATCAAAGAATTATAATTGTTTGATTACCCTTGATTGCCTAGATCAGGGATCTTATATACCCCCATCTGTCATCCATTCCGTTTCGATCTGGTTTATTATTATTTTCTTAAACATGATGTTGAGACAAGGACAAGGTCAAACGTCATGGTCAATGTGACAATTTTATTTCTTGTAAAAACATCATTTTCCACAATATTCATAAGCTAAAACTACACACCTTACAAAAAAGTTCACTTTAATGACTCTCGGAGAAACTACTTTGAAGACATTATGTGAAAAGGGGATAATCAGAAAGTGTTATTGCGTATTTATGATATATTGCTTCACTTCAATATAGATTTAACTTGAATAAATAGTGTTCTCAATTCTGTTTTTCTACTTTCAAAATCGTCATAACGGACGTTTTTCATAGTCAAAACTTTGTCATAGTTCCCAAAAATATGGTACGAAATGGTCTGACTATGGTACGAAGTGGTAAAATTATGGTATGAAATGGTATAACCTATGGTACAAAGTGGTCAAATTATGGTACAAAGTGACTGGTACGAAATGGCCATGGTATGAAATGTCCGTAATTCCGGTAAGTAACTTTAGTAAGTTGTCTTAAAAATGATTTAAATCATTACTTACAGGATGGAAAAGTGGAGGGAATTCATATAAAAGTGACAAATTCTTCTTGGTTAGAAGCCTCAGTCCTCAACAAAATCGACATAATACTCCTTCATCAAAACGAAATAAATAATATCGTCGATTCTGAAAATTTGCTTTCATTTTGCATTTCGGCTACACTTTTAAACCGGTCCGACGAATCACCGAAATACCGAAATACAACCGAAACACCCCTATTTTTTTATTATTGGGTTCAGATAACTAATATGTATGCTGGATTTTTCTTCTTTTTTTTTTAACAGAAAGCACACTAAATCAAAGTATTACTCATTATTGGGAAGAATGAATTTATTAATATTTATCATTTTATTCGTGTGGAGAACAATCACCGAAACACTCGCGTGTCTGGCCTGTACGTATACGCCAATCTAGACTAAAGAATTATATCAATATGACATTACCACTTATATTTATTATTTCTTTGAATGGTAAAAACACACAAAAGAGAGCGCTAATCCACTTCATTTGCGAAAGAAGTAGACCCAAATCAGATATTGCATGATGTAAGTCTCTGATCCGTCGAAACACCCACGTATCTCTGCATGTTCTATTCTCTTCTGTTCTGTTAAAGGGAAGCGATCATAATTGAAGGTGTTCGGCTAACATTATCCAACTTGTCTGACGTGTTAGTTTGTCATTGTTATGTTTAAAGTGATACGATTATTAGTAGGCGGAATTATAATTGTCTTATCAATTTACGTTGGTAACGTGGTAACCACGGATATAAAATGGCTGCCAGCTTTTATTTTGGCGATGATTTAATCTCATATTCCCAATACAAAAATGAAAAACTATTTTTTTTCTAGGATACTTATGGATAAAGTTCAGACACACCAACCTTGTTGAAAAGGTACTGTAGTGATATTACGGAGGTAGCGTTCCTGAATCAACCAATTTTACTACGTAAAGCGGGTATTTCGGTAGACATTTACAGTACAGTACGGCTGTTCTGGTGCACATTCTTCACGTACGTCGGGCCAAAACGGCATGTTGTTATTTTGACACTAGGTTTAAAACAACCCCCCTTCATCAATATGATAACAATTTGTATCAAAAACCACAACTTCAGATATTTGAGTTTAATAATTAAAAAAAAAAAAATAGGGGTATTTCGGTATTTCGTCCGACCCCTTTTAACAGTTCCTTTAAAGACCAAATCTCCAGAGTCCTATGTAAAATTTGGGTGGACTCAAGGTCACAAGAAAAGGTAACTATCAATCCTGGTCAAACAGAATACCTGTTCTCATCTTTCTGTCTTCGCCTTCCTATCCACATTTCTTTCAGAGGAATTTACCTACCCTTTCCAACTACGTATTTCCTTCCTAAATCTACCCTGGCAACTTTTATAAACAAAATTACCATGCATGTAAGACATCACAACCAGGTTTTAATTAGTAAAAAATCTCTATACAAGACCATAAACATAAAGAAAATCAGCCGTGCAAACCAGGACAAGGAAATGATAATAGGCGAGTGAACCGAGAACGAGGGATGTTGGGATGACTGAATATAGGGCGAATAAACCATTAAACTTTGAAATCCTTCAATAATCGATGAACAGTGGTGGCAAGTCAGTTTTCGTGAAAATAGAAGGAAGTTCCACAGGAGACAAATCCATTGTTGTTTAAAGCTGTCAAAAATATCGTACCCGCAGTTTTAGCGAAGAATCTTCCTCTCGCGGCTTCTCTGAAACGAGTTGTTTGTGGGTTTGAAATTGCACTATGACCTCGTTTCCACTTTTTCGATTTTCCTTTCATTGTTTTCGGATTTCCTTTGAATTTTGTCTTACTACCCATCTCTAGTATATCATTAATTGGCGAGGTATTTGGTGAATTATCTCACACGTGAGTTTATTTTCATGGCTGCCGGAAGTATGTAGTGATTAAAAACAGCAGCCAGAATCATGTGCGTAAAATAATCGCTGTCGTAAGAAACACATTGAAACCCCTTTGGCGGAGTAGAAATAAACGTTTTCAGAAAGGCCATGTGAATCCCCCATCTTTTTTTTTTCAGTCTGAGAAATTAGTTAAATCAAACTTCAGAGGGCCATTAGTTTTTCGATGCCATTTGAGAACAAAAAGACACGTGTACACACATATTTTTTTTTAGCTTTTGTTGAAAGGATTCCTTATTATTACGACCATTTAAAGAGAAATGCGAAGATCAGAGTGCACATTTCGTGCAGTCAGAACTTGATATTAATGTCCGCAAAATCACAGCGAGTTGCACTTAGCCGAAGGGTTCGAATTTAATTGTTGCTTCACACTGATCACCTCGATACAATGTTGCAACTGACGAATATAAGTCATTAAATGCGCATTTTCCCCTGGTGCCAAAATGTTTTCTGAGTGGCAGCAAGGATCGATTATCTGCCACACTGGTAGCCGTTGTATCTTCCCTAACCGTCAATAGAGTTCATACGAAGATCGATAAAAGGCTGCCAGTTTAAAATTTGTCTACTAAAGGGTAGAAAACATTGTTGGAAAAGGAGAAATGCTGGTTACCAGCGTTTTCTCTTTTCTCCACAATATTTTCGAAAGCTTTTGTTTCTCAGAGTCGTTAAAAGTCGAAATTGTATGGTAAACAGTTAATCGTCTGCGAGTGGCAATGTGTAAGGCGCAGCCAGGGCCATTTCTAGGGTCAGAATGACCTGCAAAAACGGGGTTCCCGTGTCTTTGTCCAGGGTAGGATTAGGGGACAAAGCCTGATTGGTAATAGGGGAACGGAACATTCACTGTTTTATCCGCATAGAAGAAGAAGGACGAGGAGGAAGTGGAGGAGGAAAAGAAGAAGAGGATGAGGAAGAAGAAGGAGGAGGAGGAGTAAGTGGAGGAGGAGGAGTTAGTGGAGGAGGAGAAGAAGAAGAAGAGGGGGAGGGGGAAGAAGAAGAAATCCATGTTTTCAAAGGTACATGTATGTATGCCTAGGTATACCCCTGAGAGCATGACGACCTATCTAGTTTATGTCGACCTGAATAATTACTCTAACCATTGATCTTCTTTATTACCGCTCAAAGTTTAACTCTGTCAAGTCTTCCTTGTGTTTTTCGCTTACTTCACAATCTGCAATACACCAAAGCTAGTAGACATATATTTTCCTTCTTTTCCAACAATTTGTGTACTCATCTTTAAAGGGCAAATCAACAAGTTTCAGATATGGTTAATTTTCAAATCTACATTTATCAAATGGTAACCTGGTAATGTTGTAATTAGAAGAAAAAAAAATTAGTAAAAGTACTTTTTTTCAATTCATATTTCTGCTTATTAATTTTCATTGCATCGCTTATCTCCCTTACTTATTGTTGCGTCCCTTGATTTGTGACGTCATAGGAGAGCTTGTTTCAATATGGACGTTGTTTACGATAGAGAACTGAGCGATATTGAAGACGAAGAAATAGACGATTCTGGGCCGGTAAGGCCGTACATATACGAACCAATTTTTAAAGAAACTTATTAAGTTTCTGATGATGAAGATAAAAGTAACTTTTCGCCCACTGATGACGAAAATGACGATGTTGTGCCGGACTTTTCAACGTGTTGAGTATTGCGCGCTATTGAAATACGTCTATTAGGGGCGAACATCGCTTACAGAAATATTATTCTAAACATGATAAAATTAAGTGTATAGCATAAACTTTGTTTCACGTGAAGCAATTTCAGTAGATTAACGGGCGGAATTAAACAAACAAAAAAAGAAAAGAAAAAAAAAAAAAAAAACGTTTCAAGACAGTTCCACGACAAGACAGTTCCCCGACACTTTTGAAGACATTTCCCCGACACTTTAGTTTCATGTCAAATAACCCTTTTCTTGACTTTTACGATTGATAATTGTGAGATGTTAGTTCTAACTATTTGTTGATGGGTCCTTGTTGATATTTGTATCTTGTAAAGAATTCTGTAAGCATTGACGGGTACAAGTTTATTCTCTCGTGGGTGAAGGGTTACACAATAAATCACGATTTTCATGAGAATAAGAATATTTTGAAATGCTGTTAACCAGCATGACATTTGATAAAAGAATATGTTCCGAGATTATTAAGAGTTAATTCTCAAAATTATTTCAAAAATTATTTTACTTGTATTTCTTACCATACAGAAATACATGAACACCAGAGAGAGGGAGAGGGGATCTACCTGTGTGAAATACTTTTTTGCTGTTTACCTTGTCCACATGATCCATTCAATGCAAAAATTTATCATACATGTATAGCTACTGTATGTTCCATATAGAGCTTGTCTGTGGAAGTCTTAAACTCTGAATTGTAATTTGTTCAGTTCTTGTTTGTCTTATGCAAATTGTTTCAATTTGGGCAGGGATCTTATACGATCCCTGATTTGGGTAAGTCTCAAATTGGTCTACCGTCTACTAGGGACTGAGCGGTTAATACTGACATTCCGGTCAAATTGCAGTATAGACGACTTCAGAATCATTGTAAAAACATAGAAAGAGCTGGTAACTATCAGTTGGTCCTTTATCCACAATATTTTCTATTTTTAACTCTTTACCAAACGACAAAATATTAAAGAGGTCCAAATTGAAATCACTTGCAGACGACAAAATAAAGTTAAATATTTCAAAAATTGAACGTCAAATTTATTGACTCAACCGAATTGAAAGCATTTGGAGTCAACAAATTAAATTTTACTCACATGTTTGGACTTGTCTTTGATGGGATAGAAAACATTGTAGAAAAAGAAGAAAATACTGGTTACTAGCATTTTCTCCTTTACCTACAATGTTTTCAAAAGGTTTTTCTTTCTTCACAAGGGTCGTTAAAACAAAGGATTGTTTGGTACAGGGTTAAAGTAAGTTAAACTAAATTCCAATAAACAATCACATTTTATCGGTCATATTTATATGCTGTGGATTTGAATTATTCTAATTTTTTATCATTTGGGTTAGGGTTAGGCTAAACCCTTACACAGATGGCAAAACTTTAGACTTGTCCACTCCACACCGAAAGTATTTGCAGACCACAGATCAAATGTGGCCTTGACAATAGGTTTGAGGGTAGAAAATATTGTAGGAAAAGAAGATAACCCTGGGTATCAGGATTTATTCCTTTTTTCACTCTGTTCTCAAAAGCCTTCTCCATTAGGGTGGTTGAAGGTCAGAATTTTGAGGTAAAAGAATTGGTGTGTGAGACTGGTCAAAAACATTCTGTTTCCTAATTTAAAAAAAAAAAAAAAATGTGTTATTTTTAATTTTCTCACTTTTGTCTGATTATCAGAGAAAATGACTTGTGTCAAATGTGCATTTTCAATAGTTTCATACTGACGTGTTCAAAACATTTTTCTCAGTAGCCTGTCTAGAAGACAAAATATGGATAGGAAAAGGAAATATCCACAAATCAAAATTGTATTGATATAATTCAAAATTTGTTCAAAATGTATGTAAGTTGTCAAATCATTTTTAACAAAGAAATGTCAAAGAGAAGTAGTGTATGGGATAAAAGCTGTAACATGGGTTTACTGTCACAAACAAACATTACAGTGTAAAGGGGTGAGATATGCAAATGTTATATAATCATTTCCTGTATTGTTTCAACTGGTTTGTGATGGATTAACATTTATGACCGTGACTTGGGGTAGCCAGATACTGACTTCACCCTTTACCATACAAACCCTAGATCTAGTTTCCAATACGCAAAGAAAGAATGTTTGATTAACAGTGCGGGAAGAAAATGATGTTTGCTGTTCAAAGAATGATTATTATCCCCTGAAAGTTTACATCATTTGAACAATGTCGACTTTGTTATTTGCAAAATTTATGCTATGAATTTGGATGAATCTATAATTTTGTTAAATGTTGAAATCATTTGGAACAGGGAGAAAACTGCAGCAATTTCTCCTTTGTTCATAATGAAGCGATAATGTAGAAATGGGTAAAATAGTACGAATAACAATTCATGTATTCCATTTTTAAGAAAAAAAGAAATTACCTACTTCATGTTGGATTTTCTTTTTGGAAATTGCCGTTGCAGAATGTCTGTCTTTCGGAGTTTCGGTTTAAGCCTATCTCCTTTCGACTCGGAGTTTCGAATAATGTCGGCACAGCGTCAGGTTTTAACCGCAGCCTAAAATTCCTATAACCAACTTCTTTTGCGAGTTTTGGACTTATTAAGAACTGACTGTCATCGAAGTATTTCAGACACAATTTCGAATGAACCGATGGCAAAAAATCCGTCGCTACTGTCTGGCCCCGGTTTAAACGTTGAATCCATAGTTTCCTCCTTATTAATTCCTTCGGAAATTTGAAAATACTAATTCTATGAGTTCCCGAATCGACGTTGCAGCCATAGGCTGCACAATTTTTTCGGCTGAATTCTCAGTTAATACTCAGATACCTGCTTACAATCATCCGCGTTCCTACTTTATGTCTACTGACGGTATACACAGAGTGACTCGACAATGACGTCACACATGCACGGGAGATAAGCGAATTAGGGGAAGTAAGCCATGTACCATTTTTAGGGCCGTATATCAGCGTGACAATTCGGCCGTGGTTTATGGCATGTTACAGGGTGGTATTTATGAAAAATGACGGACATATGTTTAACTGACATCATTTGCAGCTGATTAAAGGAAAAAAACAGTCTGGTCAAAATATCTTGGGATTTGCCCTTTAACGTATTATGTAACATTTTCTGTTAAGGGTAATTTATTCTTTTACTAGGTCTAGATCTATAGATATTCTTTTCATTAAAAAAAAAAAGAAAATGGTAGCTTGCAGTTGATACCAAAAGTGATAAAGAGATCGTCTGTAAATTCATTGGCAAATGTGTAACTTTGTGACGTAACGGGTCAATGCAGTAAATAAAATCTTCGATCTATATACTGGCCGTACAGGTCGAGGTCAATGGCAGACAGGTCGTTACTTCCTGCAGATGACAGATATGTCTTCCAGCGGGATACTGTTGAAAATTTTACAGTGCAAAACTGGAGTAAATATTCCCCTTCTCCCTCTCTAATGATAATTGTGATGATGATGATGTATGATTAAGGTCCCTCCGCGCTCTAGGCATATTTGGTATGGACCCAAATGATGATAAACACGGCGGGGTATCACGTGACACAACAACAACAACAATGGCGGACATTTGAAGAAATTCCCCCACTTAAGGTAAGAAAATCTTCAATAATTTTGTCAATACGTGACCGATTGGAATTTGGTTTGAAGCAGAGAAGGCGGAAAAACGCCAGGGATTTGCTGGATGTGGTAGATCTTTTAAACAACACCTGATAAAAAAAGTTATTGACGAGCAAACAAATTTTTACCCTGGATAACGTTCACGTCGAAAATAAATAAAACACACAAACAGGCCACTTTTCTTGTTTTAGTGCATTTATTGTGTTCCCGTATGCATAAAATGTGGAGAGCATGAATGAAAAGTCTTGTCACTATCAATATTCTTTATTATAATACGATTTTCTAGCTAAACAACGTTATTTTCAAAAATGATATAGTTCACGTCAGGAAATTTTTTATGATAACGTTCACGTTATAAGTAGCATTTCATATTAAAATAGTTCTATCATGAATACTGGTGTGATTTGAAAGGAGAGAGAGAGTAAATCAAATATGCCGTAAAACCGTAAAACTTGCAGAATCATATAACTTTATTAAATGGCTAAGCGTTCAACACTTTGTTGCTAACTGTTGTGAATTCTTTTGAATAAACAACTGTCTTCTGCTATAGAACTATGTTGAGAGGTTATTATTACGGTTCTCTTGCATATATATCAGGCACGTAGGAAGCATTTCAAGATTGGGGGCTAACTTCGAAATACTGAGATTTTTTTGCGTGGTTGTTGCATTGCACTAAAAACTCATATTTTAGTTACTATGATTTTCAAAATTATTGGGGGGGGGGGGCTGAGCCCCCCCCCCCCCGTTCCTACAGGCCTGTATATGCAAGAATTTTATTTCAGTTATAACTGAAATAAAATTCGAAAGAATAAATCCAAATAGATGTATTACTTTCTTTTTAAGAGGGGGGAGCATAATGCTGATCGGACTGTGAATTGTCTCACTACACGATTCTGATCTTGATCTACATTGTCTGCAATAGATCCCTGCACCAGCTTCAGCAGCTGTGAGGTGTAACAGTCAAGTTAATGTATTTGAACTTGGCCTCCCTTTCGTAAAATTTCCAAAATCATGTATACAAAATTTAACTAGACTATATGCTAGATTTGTGTATTGTTTGCAATAATTCTTTATCACCAGTATGGATATCTGTAATACTAATAAAGAAAAGAAACTAATATTTCGTCTTGTTCTTTACACAAGAAATTAAAAGCATATCTATCAAAATTTGTTTTGAGAATATAGGAAAACATTGCGGAAAACATTGCGGAAAAAGGAGAAAATACTGGTTACCAGTATTTTTCACTTTTGCACGAATTTTTTAAAAGGCGTTTTCACAGGCTTTCTTTCTCAATGTCAAATGATTTCAGGTATTGTTTCAGAAAGTGTAGGTTATAATCAGATATATTGAGTACACATTAAGAATATCTTGTGTGTTCGAAAACACATGGATTGTTTCCCCTGTTAATAAATACAGTATTACTTCCCTTGTTTCACTTGTCGAGCAGGTTAATTTGTAATTCCAAATTTCCTGCAATATACAAAATAAATCTTATTGAAATTTAAACATGTAGTAATAAATAACCAATAAAACAAGTATTTATAGTAATTTACTCGTTGTATTTTAGCTGAAACGCTCTAGCGAGGAAATTCTCCCATGGCGTGCCGAAACTACGTAATCTCCCGATCTTCGTGTGTAAAGAAAGACAAATTTCACAGTAATTATGATATATTACACATTGAGATTGAACCACAGTAGAAATGTAGCATATTTACACAATCATAATAAATTTTTGTCCTTTTCAATCGATACATTATTGCTCTGGCGAGCAAAGTTTCATATCTCATACTTATGTCATAAGAGTTGTCTCCCTTTGTTATTTATCACAATTTCAAAGGCAAATATCTTGCAAAGTACGATTTTTCTATCGATGAAACATTAATATGTGATGTAAATTGCATATATCAATATATTTTACTAGTTAATATATTATTTCACTGCTATGGAACAGCTGTGGCGTGCAAAAACTCCCATGGCGTATCCATGGCGTATAAATTCTCCATGGCGTATTTTAGTAGGACCCCAGCGCGTAATCAGTACTAAATAAGAATACATTTTGTACATGCTTTAAACAGCTACATACGACACGTAACATATTTAAATATGGCTAAAATCAAGACAATTTCATAATTTAAAGTATGCATTAACATGATATTCAAGACAACATGACGCAACTAAGATGATGAAATATGTATATTCTATATTCTACTTATGACGTGAACGTTATTGTAAAAATTTCCTGACGTGAACTATATCATTTTAGAAAATAACGTTGTTTACCTAGAAAATCGTATTCAAATAAAAAAGTACCAATAGTGACAAGACTTTTATTCATGCTCTCCACATTTTATGCATACGGGAACACAATAAGCACTTTGACCAGTCCGCATAGCTCAATAGGTAGAGCGGAGGACTCGTGAACGTGATGTTTCGAGTCACTTGAGGGTGTGGGTTCGATCCCCACGGCTGGCCATCTAAAATTACTAATAGTCTTTCGGATGAGACGTTAAACCGAGGTCCCGTGCGACGGTGCTATACACCGAGCACGTAAAAGAACCAGGCGTAACTTAGGATGGGTTTTGTCCTGTATCTGCATTATCCCCCGTAACAATACTAACAGCCTTCAGGGGGCATCGCCCATATGGGCAACCGGTGGCGACGATAAATAAACGCAAATTCAATCAATCAATAAACACTAAAAGAAGAAATGTGGCCTGTTTGTGTGTTTTATTTATTTTCGACGTGAACGTTATCCAGGGTAAAAATTTGTTTGCTCGTCAATAACTTTTTTATCAGGTGTTGTTAAACGATCTACCTCAAACCACAAATCCCTGGCGTTTTTCCGCCTTCTCTGCTTTAAACCATATTCAAATCGGTCACGTATTAACGGAATTATTGAAGATTTTCTTACCTGAAGCGGGGGGATTTCTTTAAATGTCCGCCATTGTTGTTGTTGTGTCACGTGATTCCCCGCCGTGATAAATGTATTTCTGTACTTTAACTTTTATTTGTATGACTACCCCAACATCAAGGTGTGCATGGACAGATTCAAAGTCTTCTGCTACGAATTTGCCATCACAACCTGAAGTGTGACTGTAGATCTACACTGTCCGCTTTGCTGAAACCCGATATGGACCAAAGAAACCTCGATATTGCGAATGTATGTTTGATTTGTTCGGCGGCTCCAAGGGTTAACCCTTTACAACACAATCTCGTGTTTTAACGACCCTGAAAGATAAAGCATTTGAAAACATTAACGGGAAAGGAGAAAATACTGGTAACCATTTTCTCGTATCCCCACAATGTTTTCTAGATCTACTCTTTAACAGACAAATCTAATATTCTGAACCACAGTCAATTTGTATTCTGCAAATGCTCTGAATATGGGTCAGTTAAACATTGCGTCTGTTGTAAAGAGTAGAAAAGAAGAAAGATACTTCCTTTTCTTGCTGTTTCCACCACGGGATCCTAGATACTCGTATGGCTTTTTGTGCAGGTAGCACTTTATATCATGGTGGTGGGTTACCTTTATTCCACAACTGACGTTATAAACAGCTGCACTGTGGAAGGCACAGACTAAGATCAGACCATACAGAACGTGCAGTTTGATCTTTACCCACACTGTTTGCTACAATATATGCCGTCACAAATGTTAACGAAAATTCTACTGATTCGAACAAATTTCTTTTTGCATTCATAGCGCAGGGAAAAAAAGCTAAATGTTGTAGATCTAGATCAATTTTGCAACGAGAGTTGTGTTCACAAATTTTGACCTCGGTGACTGACCAGGGCGTGGACAAACCATGAGTTTATAAGGATACACTTTACAAACCCTTATTTCAACCAAAGCCGAATACGTACAATTCCATACATTGTCTGACTAACAATATTGCATGACACACTTCTCCGCGTGTAAAGACTCACGTGATGACGGCCTTGTAAATCTTGCAGTCTGCTGAACTTTCACTTTACTTTAAATGCTTTAAAAAAAAAACCTAATTTCATATTGGTGAAATACGTACGGTGGCACAAAAGTGACATGGAAGATATATTTTATACTACGTGCGCACGCAGTAGCTAATACGTGCGCACGTATTAGTTATTACGTGCGCACGCAGTAGCTAATACGTGCGCACGTAATAAGTAATACGTGCGCACGTATTAGCTACTGCGTGCGCATGTAGTATAAAATATATCTTCCATGTCACTTTTGTGCCACCGTAAATACGCCCGGAAAACTGTGATTGCCTTGTTGACAACGAAATATCTTTTTGTTGTTACATTTAAATCTATATAGATCTAGTCATTGGCAGAATGCAACACTGTCCACCTCGAAAAAGTACACGCATATCTCAAGAAATGAAAGTACGATCAGTTTTAAAACGTGACGCAGATTATACACCACCTGCCTTTTTATTCCTTTTTGTCTACGTTTTCAAATGTAGGAAAAGAGAAAAAAAAAGATGAAGAAATGAAAAAAGATGAGACAAAACATGGCTCGAAACTGAACCCTTCCCGGCATTTTACAAAAGTTTTTGGTTGGAAAGGGTAAACTCTCCTTTACATGACTCGTTCGTGACCCCGTTTCATTTACGTCACTGGTTTGACCTATATTTCACTGGAAATCACAGACAGTCTGCATGTTCATCTAAAATTAGCAACATGACCTAAAAATAGATGGACTGGATTTCAATTTCTTTCATAAATACAGAAAATAGTAAGCATAAAATAGTGAACCAGTGACCAATTTTGTGCGTTGACAAAGACTGGGGGTGTGCTCACTTGGAGGTGTGTGAAACAGCTGACGAGAGCAGTGTAATGTTACTTCAACTGCTGCTTTTTTCTATAGATTGGAATAGGAATTTAAGATTTTAACATATTTCACAGACCAAGAATTCGCACGAATGGACACACTGACGCCGGAAATCACAGAATTTCATTAAAATAGATTTAGTTGCTTGTCAACAGAACCCAGGGTGATCAGCCGGTAAACTATTGTCAGAGCTCAAACAGTGAAGGACCAAGAGCAAAATGGTTAAAGACAGATCTAGGGATTATCCGCCTAGAAGGTATTTTTCAAAATCTTTCTCTTTTGTCCCCTTAAACTAAGAGTAGATCTAGATTTTTTTCATATTTTCATATACCTCCATACACCATGGGCGAACACTGAATCGGGAATAAAATTTCATCCTTTGGCTGTGGTAGAGAGTTAGATAAGTAGAAAACATTGTGGGAAAAGGAGAAAATGAAAGTTAGTCACCAGCATTTTTTCCTATTCCCATAACGTTTTCAAGAGGCTTTTGTCTCAGGGTTATTAAAACTTTCTTTGGATCGCCCACTAGAGGGTTAAACACTTTTAGTCACATAAGACAAGGTGGATCAGACATTATGTTTTAACACAATAACATTTTATGCAGTTTGTGGAAAAACAGTCGGGTAGAAGGAGAAAATGCTGGTTACTTGGACAAGAACAAAGTGCTGGTTACCAACTCATTCTCCCTTCCCACACTGTTTTCAAAATCCTTTTCCTCAGGATCATTTGAATAGGGGATTGTTAAAGGTTTAACCCTTTACCAGACAATCCAAAGTTTTGACGACCCTACTAAAGGTAACCAGCATTTTGTTTCCATTCCTCAATGTTTCTAGCTTTGTAAGCCAGACCAGATAGCTCACAGGTTAGCGTATCTGACTTGTGACCTGGTGGCTTCAAGTATGATACCCGATTGAAACAAACTTTCTTTCTAGCTATTTTTCAACTCTAACCGCTGATGCATGTGGGAAAAGTAGCCAGTTACTTGGAAAGAAAGCTGTGTTAGTACTGGTGTGGGAATGCCAGGAAACACATGTGAAGGTGCACTGGCCACCGTGATTTGCCCTAGGCTGTTAAAACGGTGTTAAACTCCAGTACAATCAATCATTGTACCATTCTGAAAACATTTTTTTTTTTGAGACCAACTTATTTTGTCATCTGCAAATGCTTTAGATTTGACCAGGCTAATTCTTTTTCATGTGGCTTAAAACTTAAACTTTTTTTGTGTTACTCATAAAATGGTATAGGTGTGAGAGAAAGGTAAATAAATCTTTTTTGTGTTTTTCAGGGAACACGAGAGATATAATTTCTGTTCAAATCATACCCAGAACCAATCATATGCTAGAAATCCTGGACCAACACAGCATTTTAGCCAGTCAGGAGGATTATTGCACCAGGACAACAAATCAAATGACTCCAGACAAGCATCTCATGGTGGATGGGGCTCTTTGTTCAAGGACAGAGCATCATTTGTAGAAATGCATGTAGTGTAATTAAGATGTACCATAAAAGTGCAATATGAATCTCAGGGCTTTTGTGTTTCTACTAAATACATGTGACCTTGACATGATCCCTAAGGGTTGCTTGATTTTTAAACATCTCCCGGTGATGAACATTTACTTTTGTGTCTTACAGATCTATAAGATATAAAAAGAAAATTTTGATGCAATATCCTGATATAGAAAAAAAGACTTTTCCCAGTTTAAGGTTATCTAGTCATATTTAGTTTGTGGAAAAAACAATGTCTTATCAAATAACTTGATACATAACCCACCTTACAAACATTGTCACAAGTAAAGTGAATATTAGCCAGAAAATGTGCTTTTGTAGGATACCTATCATATACTACATCTAATATGCTCTTTAGATATTTTTTCAAAGTTCTTTTCTATATGTTATGTCAGAAACTGGTGTGCTATAATTATGTTGATGTTGAATGTATGACTTAGTGTTCCATTCATTCATTCTAAACCCTTAAGACTTTTCTCAACTTCAAATGCCTTTGTGGCAAGTGTACCTCACGATCAGACTGCTCACTTTCTTGATACATTCTGAACAAAAGTAACGTTGGAACTAGACTTATATATCCACAAAAGCTACTATAGAGTCTAGGCTCATCACTTAACATGTTAAACATCGGAGCGACCAGGATTGAGCATTCTATCATGGGTGATAGGATTATTTTACCTTTTTTGTAAGTTTTACACAATTTTGTTTTATCTCGGACGAGAAATATCTTAACATGATTTTATTCTCTAACTTAACTCTTTACCAAACAACAAAAGTTTTAGACTTGTGCTATTTGAAACATTTGTAGACAACAAATTATATCCGACACAAATGCTCATATATGTCTTGGAAAAGGTAGAAAACAATGTGGAAGAAGGAGAAATATTGGTCACCAGCATTTTCTTCTCTTCCTATAATGTTTTGAAATGCGCCCTTTTCA
This sequence comes from Hippopus hippopus, assembly GCA_946811185.2. Taxonomy (NCBI): domain Eukaryota; kingdom Metazoa; phylum Mollusca; class Bivalvia; order Cardiida; family Cardiidae; genus Hippopus; species Hippopus hippopus. The sequence goes on along the minus strand of OX328106.1, from coordinate 24,515,788 downwards.
GTTGAAAAACTTAGGATTGTTTGGTAAAGGGTTAAGTGAGTCTGGCAAATTTCATTTTATAAGTGTGACAAGGAAATGTGTGCTAGATTACACAAAGATTATTGTAGGGTCTATTTTATATATCACTTTCTTTATACATGTATAGGCTTGTGTGTGTGCTGCTACTGCAGGCAACTTTTTGTAAATATGATGGAAAGACTTTTGCTCATATTGTGCAGTTTTTAGTATTGCTAAAAAATATAATGTCTTAAATCTTTACCAAACGACAAAGTCATAGACTGGTACAAACTGAAAGCATTTGCAGACTTTAATTTAATTGTAATTGACATGATTGGATTTGTTTGTGAAAGGCTGGAAAACACTGTGGGAAAAGGAGAAGATCCTGGTTACAAGCATTAACTCCTTTTCCCACAATGTTTTCAAAAGACTGTTTTTTCAAGGGTCTTGGGATAGTTTGGTAAAGAGCTAAAGTCAAACTGTCTGTTAATTTACTATCCTATGAAACAACTTCACTTATTGCAGCATACTATTTGGGAAACATACTTGTAAAATTATGTTTAACTCTTTACCAAAGAACAAAATTTTAGACTTGTCCAAATTGAAAGCCCAAATTGAAAGCATTTGCAGACGACAAAATAAACGTGACTCAAAAATTGAAACTTCACTTTAGAAGAGTAGAAAACATTGTGGGAAAAGGAGAAAATGCTGGTTAGCAGCATTTTCTCCTTTTCCCAGGTTTTCAAAAGGCTTCTTCCTCTGGGTTGTAAAAACCAGGGTTTGTTTGGTAAAGGGTTAACTCTTTACCATATGACAAAATCTTTGACTTGTCCAATTTAAAAGCATTTACAGATGACAAATTCGATGTTACTTAAATGATGGGAATTATCTCTGGAAGGTTTGAAAATATTGCTAGAAAGGGGAAAATGCTGGAAACCATCATTTTCTCCTTTTCCCACAATGTTTTCAAAAACCTTTTTCTTCAAGGTCATTAAAACGAGGGATTATTTGTGTAAATGCTGTTTACTAGACAACAAAATGTTAGACTTGCCTCAATTGAACCTTTTTCAGACAGTAAATTAGGAGTTGCACTAGTGATTGTTTTGTCTCTGAAAGGTTAGAAAACAATTGGTTGCCAGCAATTTTTCGCTTTTCAAAAATATTTTCAAAAGCTTCCTTTCTCAAGGCAGATAAAACTGGGGATTGTGTAGTAGAAGATTATAAGAGCACAAGTTTAGGGCTTATACATGACAGACTTGTGAAAGTATTGCGTTTAATCCATTACCACAAAATCCTGAGTTTTAACGACTCTGAAAAAAAGGCTTTTGAAAGCATTGTTGGAACAGGAGAAAATGCTAGCAACCGTATTTTTTTCTTTTTTCACCACAATATTTTGTATACTTCCTTTCTTCCAAAAACAAATTTCAGTTTTTGAGTCACATTCGATTTGCAGTCTGCTTTCAATTTCCATGAGTCTAAAAATTTGCTGTTTGGTAGAAGGTTAAGTCTTTACCAAATGACAAAATTTTAGAACTGTCCAAATTGAAAGGATTTGTAGACAAAAATTAAATGTGGCTCAAATGATAAAAGTTGTCTCTGGAGAAGTTCAAATGCTGGTTTCTAGCATTTTCTCCATTTGCCACAATGTTTTCATAAGCTTTCTTTCCCAGGGTCATTAAATCATTGGCTTGTTTTGTAAAGGGTTAGGGAAGACATTCCCATTATCAAGTATTTCCTCCTTTTGCTAAACGAGTTTCAGAAAGCTTCTGCTGCAGAGAAAAAAACAGCCATGTGCATTTGGTAGATAAAGTGGTAAGGGCTTGAAGAAAATGGCCTTTGGAGACAGGATGTATGAAAAGATACACCATTGTGTACATGTACCGGTAGATAGATTTTTTTTTTTACTGTAGTAATTTTACACAAAGCAGTGCTGCCTTTAACATCGTTTGAAGGAATTCTGTAAGGTTTGAAAGCTTTTCTAAGAAAGTGTATTCCTTTGTCACAATAAGTAGCAATACTAATTAAAGTTTTCTTTATCTAATGTAGAAAAGGTTGTTCTTTTAGTCTGTTTTACTCATTCTAGATACATGCATTTCTATCACAAGGTGTTTTACACGCTGCCACTTTTAATTTTTCTTGTGTATTAAATAAACATTTGTAGATTTAAAGGTATCCTTAACTCTTTACCAAACGACAAAATTTTTGACTCGACAAATTCAAAGCATATGCAGACGACAAAATAAATGTAGCTCAATTGATGACTGACTTTGATAGGGTAGAAAACATTGTGGGAAAAGAAGAAAATGCTGCTTATCAGCATTTTCTCCTTTTCCAACAATGTTTTCGTACGCTTTTTTCTTCAGGGTCACTAAACTCGAGATTGTGTGGTAGGGGTTAACCATTTGCCAAACAACTCTGTTTTAAAGGCCTTTTGAAGAAAACGTGTTTTTGAAAACAATGTGATAAGAAGAGAAAATGCTGGTAACCTGAATTTTCTCCTTTTTATATGCCCGAAGGGTCGTCCGTCCGTCTATTCGTCCATCTGTTAGCAATTTCTTGCGTGCGCAACACCTCCTACAGTTTCCATTGGAATAAGTTCAAACTTACCACAATAAATCTCTATGATGCGTAGTTATGCATGTGACTATTAAAAGTTGGATCTCTTTAGGCGTTCTCGATTTTAACCCATTTCACTGACGAGTCCTTTCGGGCGTATATGTTCGGCTCTGCGAAGCGCTTGTTCAACATGTTTCCTATCGAATCACAGAACTTCAGCTCCTTTCTGTCAATTTCTGAAATTGTGTCTAAAGAGGCCTTAAATTTTGGACTATAATTTGTCATTTGGGAAAGGGTTAAGAAAGTGTACTGTGTAGATCTAAGATCAATGTACCGGTGGATCTACAAAAGAAACTGAAAATGCTTCTAGGATGATACAGGTCGCAACAGACTGTACGTCCTGAAATAAATTTTAAGCAGACGACTTTGAAAATATCCTTTGGTAAACGTAGATGATCTATATACATGACATTATATGCATAATGTAGATTAACCCTTTACCCAACAACAAAATTTCAGCCTTTTTCAAACAAAGCATTTGCAGATGACAAATAAAATGTTAGATCTACTAAAAACATGATTTTTGTCTTTCATTGGGTAGTAAACTTTGTGGGAAAAGGAGAAAATGCTGGTTTCGAGCATTTTCTTCTTTTCCCACAATGTTTTCAAGAGCTGTTTTCACATAGTCATTAAAAGTCTGGTTAGTGTGGTAAAAGGTTAACATTGCTCCAAATGAATCAAATCCTCATAAGCAGTTTTTTAGGCGTTTTGAAGCCAGTTGAACACGACTGTGACTCGTGCACAACGCTCCCCGCCCATGAGCAAGGGAGGCCATCCAGATTTCTAGTAAAAGAGTTTTTGCAATGGTTGTCTCTCTTCTTTCATTAATTTGAAATGTAGTGCAACAACACAATAGTTTTTTGTAAGTTTCCTGAAGCAAGTCAGTTGTATATGGTAGTAGTTGTTATGAACATGATTATATTCAGTTACTGTGCATAAAGGTACAGTAATTTACCTTTGTTTCATCTGATCTTGCCCCTTGGTGTGATATAAATAAAAAGGGAGAACAAGAGAAATTGTTGTAATTTCAAGACTGTTTTATATAGATCTAGTCAGAGTACCTGGCAAAATAATGGAAAATGTGCATTCAAGGTTAGACTATATGCTGAATGCAATTATCTGACCTTGATCTATGAAGAAACAAATATATTTGTTCTTGCAATTTAACAAGGAGTAAGCCCCTTTAACCTCACGGTAAATGCCTCCAGCAGAAAATAAAATTTTAAACTTATCCAAATTGTATGTAAACATTTTTCATCTCAGGCTTGAATGATGAGATTTGCCTTTGGAAGAGTAGAAAAGACTGGGGGAAATGGAGAAAATGCTGGTTACTCCTTTTCCAATGACATTTTCAAACACTTTCTTCTTTTGGGTTGTTAAAACTCGGGCTCATTTGGTAAAGGGACAAGGCTGCTTTGGCCTTATTATCTGGTAAAAATATTAGATTAAAGACTCATGATTAGGTTGTACATTCAGTGAAGCAGTCTCCCAACATCAGTGATTACTGGAGACTAAAGTTCTTACATGAATCTTGAAAAATGTTATTAAAGGAGCCTCCAGCATGCCTAACCCTTTACCACACAATCCCGAGTTTTAACAATCCTGAGGAGGAGGCTGTCTGAGGGCTTTTGAAAACATTGTGAAAAAAGGAGAAAATGCTGGTAACCAGCATTTTCTCCTTGTCTCAAAATGCTTTCTACCCTTAAAAGACAAAAAGCAACGTTTTTAAGTCATAGTTGATTTGTTGTCTGTAAAGACTTTCTTTTTGGACTGTCTATAACTTTGTTGTTTGGTAAAGGTTTGATAACTTTTTTTTGCAGACCCGTTTCATAAAATCTTATCTCAAAAACCAGTAAATGTCAGCTTTTTTTTGATATCTTAGAAATTATACTGTATACATGGATATATATGTGTCGAAAATTTGTGAATTGCAGATAATAGACATTTTGCGTATGGAAATATTTGCAAATTCAAGACACTTGTTATTTGTTGGTATATAGTGGTAAGTATGCAAACAGAAAAGTTTGTGAATTTTTCAAATTCGCGAAATCGTAAAATTTTCCACATCACAAAATTTTCCACTTATTCAGTACATCAGAGTATGCAAAACTATACTTGCACACATGGAAACATCTATGAACTTGGCTTGCTTCTCTGAAAGCGTATAAAGTGATGGCACATTCTGATATTGCATAAATATTTATTTCAATTGTGTGCAGGATAAGAAAATTCAGCTTCATTACACTGAAAGCAAGCGTAGTCATGCAATAAAAAGACATGTTGGCTTAAGTAGTTTATTTGATTTATTGCACAATTTACAATCAAAAGTAATAATATAGTAACAATGTATCATGATCCATACTGTTAACTCTTTTACTACACAACAAAGTTTTAGACTTGTCGACATTGAAAGCATTTTTAGACCGTAATTCACTTATTGCTTAAATGATGACATACATGTACATGTTTTTCTTTACATGGATAGAAAACAATGTGGAAAGGGGAAAATGCTGGTTATCAGCATTTTCTCCTTTTCCACATAGTTTTCAAAAGCCTCTTTTGCTGTTAAACCCCGGACTGTGTGGTAAAGGGTTGACATTTACCCATTCCCCCAGTTTTGCAGCAAACAACTTTGTAAACATACATGTGAAATATACATCATCAGCATGAATATAGTTTAACACATTTATACACAGGAAAATATCGTGGCAAAATGTTTGTTATGAGCATTTTTCCCTTTTGTCAAACTGCTTCTTTTCCCCCCTTTTTTAAATGGTCTGCTGCACAATTCTGCTGATTATTTTGTGTTCGATGGTTGGTTGTATTGGGGTTTAACGCCACTTTAACAGCTAAGGTCATATCATGGCGGTCGGTGACGCACACGTGTTTCCTGGCTTTCTCACACCAGTACTAACACAACTTTCTTTCCAAAGCCACCGACTACTTTTCTCACATGCTTCAGCAGAGGTGAGATGCGAAAATACGCCGGAAAGAAAGTTCGCCTCAACCGGGTATCGAACTCACAACCACCAGGTCATGAGTCCGACACGCTCACCATTGAGCCACCCGGGCGGGGCATTTTGTGTTCGAACAAACACATTAGTTTATTATCATGTATGACAGCAAATAAATGTTCCAAAGATTATTCATATGATATTTATATGTAGGTCTATATCTCTCATGGATACAAAAACTGTGTTCTGTGTTATAGCAATAGCTGCAGCAGAAACATGGCCCAAGACACCATCCAGCTACTTTATGATGACATCAACTGGCATACACGCTGAATTCAGAAAGCTGACCTAGGCAAGCAACATTTAACCCATAAATTTAAGACAAAAATTTATACTCATCCATTTGCAGACAAAAGTTAGCGCATTACTAAACAAAAACACATCTTATACTCAGCAAAATATCAAGTGTGTCTCAAATAATGTCATTGAAAGAGGGGAAAACTTTATTAGAAATGTAGATATGAGGCTACCAGCATTTTGTACTTTTCCTGTGATGCTTTCAAAAGCCTTCCTCATCAATTTTTGGATTTCTAAAACCTGAGATTGTCTGGTAAAGGGTTAAAGAAATGCTTTTACTTCAGCTTTTTATCAAATCCAAACATAAAACACACTCGTACAAAGGTTGTTATCATGAACCTTTCTTCATAGTTTTCATAGTTCTATTGAATTTTCTAAATTTCAAAGTAACACAATTCCTGATAGGCTAAACTTATTGGTTTAGCAGATCAGAAATTATATTACATTCTAATAAAAACAAACTAAGAAGGCAATTTACAATGGTTGGTGAATACAGGCCTTTATAGCTTGTGTCAAGGAGTGAAAATCCAGATTTTTATGTACAAAACAATGTGATTTAGCATTTTACGATACATTCCTGTTTTTTAACAACCCGAAGGGAGCATGCCTTTGAAAACATCTGGTAACCAACCTTCTCCTTTTTTCTACAATGTTTTCTTTGTTTTCAAATACAATTCCCATCATTTTTTGCTACATTTTGTGTATCTGCAAGGGCTTTCAGTTTAGAAAAATCTCAAAATATATCTTCTGGTAGAGTTTTCATAAAAACCAAATTTACCAAGTAAACACCTTATCTCCTCAAAAAAAAAAATCTTTGTAAGACATGTGTAGTCAACATGACTTTAACCCTTTCCAAAATGATGATTTTTAGACCCTTCAGAATTAAAAGCAGCTGAAAACTGCAAATTAAAAACTGGTAGCTCTTTGAAAGCATAGAAAACATTGTGAAACAAGAGCGGCAAATTGTCACAAGATACGCCCGTCCCACCGCCAGTTGTCCAGGGGGGATAATAATCGTAAAGGGCAGGTAAAGGAAAATAGTAGTGCCGCAGAAATCATGTAAGTGATTGAAATAGGCATGAATGTCTCCTCTAATGTTAAGGAAACATGCACATAAAGTTTCAGGTCATTCCAACATGAAAAGACAAAGTTATATTGTAGAGAAGCATGAAAAGCTGTAAAACAAGAGGGCCAAGATGGCCCTGGATCGCTCACCTGAATTTTTGAGAGGACCATAACCAACTTTTTTTAAAGTATTGAAATTTTGGAAACAAAATCAGTATTTTGCCAAGCAATTATAAAAAGGTCACCTGTAAAAATCATTTCAAAATCTGTCACCACCCCTACAATCATCACCACAGCCATGTTTTTGAAGAATCCGAATTCTGCAAATAAATTTTAGGATAGGTCACCCAAAAGACCTTATCTTGAACAAGAGCACATGCCCGATAGTGGCTAAAAATATTAAGTTGAACAAGAGCACCTCATGAGAGTGCCAATGTTTGGCTGTTGGAACCTTGCTGGATAGTAAAATAAAATTCCAAATCGCAAATGGGGCATAATTTGGACAAAACAATTTTGGAGTTAACTGCCCTTGTTGTATGGGTTGCTTTTTACTAGTGAACAATTATTCCGAGTTTTAAGTACATGTGTTGAGTGGAAGCCAAGATATAACAAAATGTCAAAGTTTTTGCACAACAACAACAATGCAGATAACGCCAACAGGGCTATGTGAATACCTCGATGTTTTCTTTGAAAACAGCTAAGCTAAATAAGGGGTATAATATAAGGATCATTTCTGTGAAATAACTTCAAAATCTGAATAGTGGTTTCAGAGAAGACAAAATTTTTAAGAATTTCTTCATGTCCTCAGAGAGCAAATAGCTTCCACCCACCACAGCCATGTTTCTTGACAAATCAAAATTTCGCGAATAAATTTTCAAAAGGGGCACCTAAGGAACATTTCTGTGAAATTATTTCAAAATCTGACAAGTGGTTTAGGAGAAGAAGAATTTCAAAGAATTTCTTTAAGTCCATACAGTGCAAAGATGCCCATCCCCACCCAGGCCATGTTTTTCGACGGATCAAAATTACACAAACAAACTTTAAAAAGGGTTACCCAAGGAACATATCTGTGAAATTATTTCAAAATCTGACCAGTGGTTTCAGAGGAGAAGATTATCAAAGAATTTCTTGGAAAATTCCATTTGGTTGCCATGGCAACCAGAGTTTTTGATGAATCAAATTCTGTGAACAATTTTCAAAGGGGACGTCCGAAGGAACATTCCAGCCAAGTTTGGTCCAAATCGGCCAAGCGATTTAGGAGGAGATGATGTTTGAAGAATTGTTGACATCGCTGGACGCCAAGAGCCCCCCCCTCCATAACGGCCATGTTTTTTAACGGATCAGAATTTCCCGAACACTTTATAAAAAGGGTCACCCAAGGAACATATCTGTGAAATTATTTCAAAATCTGACCAGCGGTTTCAGAGAAGAAGATTTTTAAAGAATTTCTTGGAAAATTCCATTTGGTTGCCATGGCAACCAGAGTTTTCGATGAAATCAAATTCTGTTAACAATTTTTAAAGAGGACCTCCCAAGGAACATTCCAGCCAAGTTTGGTCCAAATTGGCCAAGCGGTGTAGGAGAAGATGTTTAAAGAATTGTTGACACCGCTAAACGCCAAGAGCCCCCCCCCCTCCCCCCACCACAGCCATGTTTTTCGACGGATCAAAATTTCGCGAACAATTTTTGAAAAGGGTCACCCAAAGAACATATCTGTGAAATTATTTCAAAATCTGACCAGCGGTTTCAGAAGAGAAGATTTTTATTGAATTGTTGACACCGATGGACGCCAAGAGCCCCCCCCTTCCACCACGGCCATGTTTTTCAACGGATCAAAATTTCGCGAATAGTATTTGAAAAGGGTCAGCCAAGGAACATATCTGTGAAATTATTTTAAAATCTGACCAGCGGTTTCAGAGGAGAAGATTTTTAAAGAATTTCTTGAAAAATTCCATTTGGTTGCCATGGCAACCAGAGTTTTTGATGAAATCGAATTCTGTGAACTATTTTTAAAGAGGACCTCCCAAGGAACGTTCCAGCCAAGTTTGGTCAAATCGGCCAAGCGGTGTAGGAAGAGAAGATGTTTAAAGAATTGTTGACACCGCTAAACGCCAAGAGCCCCCCCCTCCACCACGGCCATGTTTTTCGACGGATCAAAATTTCGCGAACAACTTTTGAAAAGGGTCACCCAAGGAACATATCTGTGAAATTATTTTAAAATCTGACCAGCGGTTTCAGAGGAGAAGATTTTTAAAGAATTTCTTGAAAAATTCCATTTGGTTGCCATGGCAACCAGAGTTTTTGATGAACTCAAATTCTGTGAACACATTTTAAAGAGGACCTCCCAAGCAACATTCCAGCCAAGTTTGGTCCAAATCGGCCAAGCCGTTTAGGAGGAGAAGATGTTTAAAGAATTGTTGACGCCGCACGACGGACGACTGACGACGCACAACGGACACAGCATGCCCCTAAAAGCTCCCCTTGAGCACGTTGTGCTCAGGTGAGCTAAAAAAAATAATGAATAGGGAATAATTCCAAAAGGGCATTAGGTAAGGTTACGGCTCCAGTGCATTGCACTTTTCGTAACTGCAACAAACATGTTTACCAAGTCTCAAGTCAATTTGACTTGAGGTGACAAAGTTCCCTTCCAGACAAGCAAGAAATACTGTAAAAATGAAGATCAAAGTGGAATTACTCAAAATCCGCGCTAGGTAGAGTTATTGTTCTTGCGCACTGTACTCCGTAATATTGCAACAAACATGCATACCAAGTTTGAAGTCGTTCTGACTTGAGATGACAAAGTTATATTCTGTACAAGCACTAAATGCTGTAAAAATGATGATCAAAGGGAAATAACTCAAAGACAGCACTAGGTAGAGTTACAATTCTTGCGCAGTGCACTTCAAAATATTGCAACAAATAAGCATACCATATTTCAAGTCATTCCTACTTAAGATGACAAAGTAATGCTCCGGACAAGCAAGAAATGCTATAAAAATGAAGATCAAAGGGGGAATAACTCAAAATTCATGCTAGGAAGACTTATGGTTCTTGTGCACTGCACTCCATAATTTTTCAACAATCATGCATACCAAATTTGAAGATGTTCAGACGAGAGATGACAAAGTTATATTCCGAACAAGCAGAAAACGCTGTAAAAATGATGATCAAAGGGAAATAACTCAAAGACAGCACAAAGTAGAGTTATGGTTCTTTTGCACTGCACTTCGTATTATTGCAACAAGCACAAATGCCAAGTTTCAAGTCAATTGGACTGGAGATGACGAAGTTAAGCTCCGGACAAAGAAATGGACTATAAAAATGAAGATCAAAGTGGAATTACTCAAAATCCGCCCTAGGTAGAGTTATTGTTCTTGCGCACTGTACTCCGTAATATTGCAACAAACATGCATACCAAGTTTGAAGTCATTCTGACTTGAGATGACAAAGTTATATTCCGTACAAGCACTAAATGCTGTAAAAATGATGATCAAAGGGAAATAACTCAAAGACAGCATGAGGTAGAGTTACAATTCTTGCGCAGTGCACTTCCAAATATTGCAACAAATAAGCATACCATATTTCAAGTCATTCCTACTTAAGGTGACAAAGTTATGCTCCGGACAAGCAAGAAATGCTATAAAAATGGAGATCAAAGGGGGAATAACTCAAAATTCGTGCTAGGAAGAGTTATGGTTCGTGTGCACTGCACTCTGTAATTTTTTAACAATCATACATACCAAATTTGAAGATGTTCAGACGAGAGATGACAAAGTTATATTCCGGATAAGCAGAAAATGCTGTAAAAATAACGATCAAAGGGAAATAACTCAAAGACAGCACGAGGTAGAGTTATGGTTCTTTCGCACTGCACTCCGTATTATTGCAACAAACACAAATGCCAAGTTTCAAGTCAATCGGACTGGAGATGACAAAGCTATGCTCCGGACAAAGAACTGGACGCCGCCCGCCCGTACGCCATGGGTGATCCCATAATACGTCCCGTCTTCAACGGGCGTATAAAAAGGAGAAAATGCTGGTTATCCAACAACAAAATCTTAGACTTGACCAGATTGAAAACATTTGCAGACAACAAATTAAATGTGGCTCAAATGGTAGAATTTGTGTACAGTAGAGTAGAAAACATTGTGGGAAAAGGAAAATATGTTAGTTGCCTGCATTTTCTCCTTTTCCCACAATGTTTTCAAAAGGCTTCTGTCTCCAGGTCGTTTAACTCTTTACCATACGACAAAATTTAGGATTGGACCAAATTGAAAGTATTTGCAGACAACACATTAGATGTCACTTGAATGGTGATATTTGTATTTGATAGAGTAGAAAACATTGTGGGGAAAGCAGAAAATGCTGGTTACAAGCATTTTCCCCTTTTCCCACAATGTTTTCAAAAGCCTTCTCTTTCAGGGTCGTTAGAACTCAGGATTGTGTGGTAAAGAGTTAACCCTTTACCACACAATCCCGACTTTTAAAGACCTTGAGAAAGAAAGCTTTTGAAAACTTTGTGGGAAAAGGAGAAAATGCTGGTAACCAGCATTTTCTCCTTTTCCCACAAAGTTTCCTACCCTTCTCAAAACAACTTTCAATTTTTGAGTCACATTTCTTTTTTCGTCTGCAAATGCTTTCAATTTGGACAAGTCTGAAATTTTGTCGTTTGGTAAAGAGTTAAATTTGGGATTCTCTGATAAAGGATTCAAAGGAGATTTTTTTGTTTCAACACTTTGAGTCTTTATCAGACAACAAACATTTTAGGCTAATTCAAATTTAAAGCATTAAATTTTGCAGATGATGCATCAAATCTGGCACAAATGAAGGAATTTTTTTTTATCATAGTGGAAAACATAATGCAAACATGAGAAAGTGCTAATGAGCAGCATTTTTCCATTTTCCCACAATGTTTTCAAAGGCTTTTCTACTCAGGGTTGTTAAAACACTGGATTGTTTGGTAAAGGGTTAAATTAGTGCAGATGACTTAAAACTACATGTTTTACATCACCAATTTCTGGTTAAGCCTTCCTTTTCCCAACACAACCTTGTATGGAGGAGAGGGCTTTTTAATAATTGTTGGAAAAGGAGGATGTGCTGGTAACCAGCATTTTATCATTTTCCCACAATGTTTTCTACCCTTCCAAAACTAGATGTCAATGTAAGAGTCTTACTTATTCTGTTGTCTGCGAATGCTATCAATTTGGAGCATTCTAATATTTTGTCATTTGGTAAACAGTTCTGAGTTATACAGAGTTAAATTAAATGACAACAAAATTTAAGAGGAATTTTGCAACTCAAACTAACATAAACATATATTGCTTGACAAAATTCAACTGAGATGTTTGTTTATTCACTGACTTTATATCGACACATTGCTTACAACTCCATACACTCCATGCTATCAGCACAGACAATAAGCGGGAATTAAGTTGTCTAGGTATAACCCTTTACCAAACAACAAAATTTTAGACTAGGCTAAATTGAAAGCATTTGTAGACGACAAATTAAACATGGCTCAAATGATTGGGGTTTCTTTTAAAGCGAACAAAAGCATTGTAGATAAAGGAGAAAATGCTGCTTTCTAGCATTTTCTTCTTTTCCTGCAATGGCTTCAAAAGCCTCTCTTCTCAGTGTTGCTAAATTCGGGATTGTGTGGTAAAGGGTTAATATTGCCACACAATACTTCTGGTAGGTTTATGTATACAGGTAGATATCCTGTTTACTCATATCCTCCTCCTCCCAAACAGTCATTGGCAGATGTATAAACAATGTGAAGTTCACTGCTAATGCATACAGTGATGTTACAATACAAAATGATAACACAGGCTTTTGTTTCAAAAAAATTCTTCTAGGTATTCTTTTTATGAGGCTGCAGTGGTAGAAATTATTTTCAAACAACACCCCGTGTGTGATAATAAGGAATAAAGTTCTTGCTGTTGGGTCAGCCTTTTCAGCTGTACAGGTGCCAGAGCAAATATATAGACTAGGCCCAATATCAACAAAAACTTGTAAATCACGTACATATAGATATTTTTACAATCAATGACTCATTTTTTGTATCAAACACAGAAATCACTTTTGGCCATTACTACTAGAATCATTATCTACAACTTGTACACCAGTCTAGTAAAAACAAGTGTTTTTCCAAAAATAGGTAACCCTCCTGTTGCAGCAATATCAGCTATCATCCTGAGATAATTTGAATGGTCGTGCTGAGCCTTCGCTGTTGGCCTTTTTAAGGGCATGCTTCTTGATATCTTTGTCCACATCTGCGTGGGTTATTTTGTGTTGAGCAATGGCGGAATCACTTGTAGTCATGTGTAGTTTTCTCTTCTCTCCCAGCTCTCTAGAAAAAAAAATCCAAAAGTTTTGAATCCATTCACAAAGTTCTATGGTTGCCTTTGCAACCACTGTAGATCAGTCGGATCAGGATGCATGAAACATGCATTCTAAAAAATTTGCAGCAGACAGTTTTGAAAATATCCTTCTGAAATACATGTATTGCTATTTCGAGGTGCTTTAGGGCGTTATTTCACAAAAATCTGACTATATGGATGTATACTACACTTGATGTTGTCTGATCTTGATCTACACAGTCTGAAGAAGCAACTGAAATTGGTTAGTGCTTAATTGGCAAAGATTTTTTTCACCCCATATTCAAAAGTCATCTTAAAAGGCAGCCTAAATCTTTCTGAATATTTTGCTTGTTCATTTTGATGTTCAGTGCTGTCTTAAGAATATTTCAGTTGTGCAACAGTAGATGTGCACCTACTGCTGTTTCTTTAAGCCTTAGAACTCTAAATAAATAAAAAGAACCTTTTTCAGTCTTGAAAAAAGATCAACACACAGTGATTTCACGGGTGTCTTTGCCAGAATATTTCACAGAACAGTAGACGGTGTGTCTTTGCCAGAATATTTCACAGAACAGTGGACAGTGTAAAACCACAGGCCTTTGAAGCTGTATTGGTCTATCATAGAACACTAAAATTTTCCTTGGTCGATCATCGAACACTTAAATAGCACATTGGTGCATCGCCTGCACATGTATATCACAGAATATACTCAAATTTTCATTAACACCGTTTCTATAAATAGCACATTTGCGACTCCCTCTATATCGTATATAGTACGACAAAGTGTGCAACGAAATCGAAAAAAAAAAATTGACCCCCATCCCCTTTCAGAGATAATATTAAACAGAAAATGGAAAAAATAAACCGAATTACCGACGCAGATGGGTTCACAAACGATTTTTCTTCTGTACCCTGACCCTCGAAAGTTCCAAACGGCTCTTGTCACCAAGTAATAGCTCTCATTTCAAAAGAATTAAAAAGCTTCCACATTTTCTGGATCACCATGCGCTGACGTCACACAATTCATTATGACGCAGCGAATTATAACTCGGGTGAAGTTGGTATCAAAAGACGGGCCAAAGTTTTTGACCAATGAACGGTACAAACGCATTTGAAAATATGCAAAATGAGAGATGAAAATCGTGAAACTGGATTAGATGAAAAGATAAATTATATCAGACGAAATGTTAATTTAATAATTTCATCCATACACCAACAAAAGAATTTTCGATCCAAGTTTGAAAATAAAAATTTAATTATTATTTGCATCAGGATTATAAATTGTGTGGCGTCAGCGCATGGCGATCCGGAAAATGTGGAAGCTTTTGAAATCTTTTTAGATAAGAGGTATTGCTTGATCGCAGGAGCCGTTTGGAACTTTCGAAGGTCAGGGTACAGAAGAACAAGAGGGCCATGATGGCCCTGTATCGCTCCACTGGCTAATACGTAAAATCACTACATGCCAAACATTACAATACTAAGCCAATTGGTTTTGAACATAAGACCCCTGAAACAGGACTAAAATTGGTAGCCCTAGTTCATATGGTTAGTAACAAGAAGATTTCTAAAGATTTCACTATATAAGCCCATGTAAAACTTTTGACCCCTCGGGGTGAATCAAATTCCCCCCTAGGGCTATAATTTACGCACTCTTGGTGAAGGGCCTTTAGATATAGCTACATGCGAAATTTGGTAGCCCTACGCTTTATGAATAAGTACAGGGAGATTTCTTAAGTTTTCTCTACATAAGCCCATGTAAAACTTGTGACCCCCGGGGCAGGGCCAATTTTGACCCCAGGGCTATAATTTAAGCACTCTTGGTAGAGACCCACTAGATAAAGCCACATGCAAAATTTGGTAGCCCTAGGCCTTACGGCTAGGTACAGGGAGATTTCTAAAGTTTTCCCTAAATAAGCCCATGTAAAACTTGTGACCCCCGGGGTGGGGTCAAATTTGACCCAAGGGCTATAATTTGGGCACTCTTGGTAGAAGCCCACTAGATAAAGCCACATGCAAAATTTGGTAGCCCTAGGCCCCATGGCTAGGTCAAAGAAGAATTTTAAAGTTCTCCCTATATAAGCCCATGTAAAACTTGTTATATAAGCCCATGTAAAACTTGTTACCCCCGGGCAGGGCCTAATTTGACCCCAGGGCTATAATTTGAACAATCTTGGCAGAGGTCCACTAGATAAAGCTACATGCCAAATTTGGTAGCTCTAGGCCCTATGGCTAGGTAGAAGAGGAATTTTAAAGTTCTCCCTAAATAAGCCCATGTAAAACTTGTGACCCCCGGGGCAGGGCCAATTTTGACCCCAGGGCTATAAATTGAAGAAACTTGGTAGAGGTCCACTAGATAAAGCTACATGCCAAATTTGGTAGCCCTTGGCCTTACGGTTTCAGACAAGAAGATTTTCAAAGATTTTCAAAATTTTTCAGTTTTGTTGCCATGGCAACCAGAGTTTTTGAAGGAATTAAATTCTTTCAAGAAATTCTGAAGAGGACCATGGCAGGATCATTTCTGTGAAGTTTCATCAAAATTGGATGGGTAGTTTCAGAGAAGAAGACGTTTTAAAAAAAAGTTAACGCACGGACGGACGGACGGATGGACGGACGGACGCACGACGGACAACAGGCCATGACATAAGCCCGCTGGCCTTCGGCCAGTGGAGCTAAAAATCATTAATGAACCCACCTGCACCAGCAACTAGGTTCATTTATCTGTTTTTGTTTAAATGTTATCCCTGAAAGGGGGCAGGGGTCAAAATTTCTTCAATTTTGTTGCACACCTTGTCCTACTATATATGATACAGAGGGAATCCCCAATGTGCTATTTATAGTAACTGTGTCTGATAATGAAAATTTAGTTATCCCTTGATAGACCAATGGAGTTTCAGAGGCCTACGGTAAAACCAAGATCAGAAATGGGGCTCAAATCAAGGATTTTTCTTTAATAATGTAGAAAACATTGATGGAAAGGGAGAAAATTCTGGTTACCAGCATTTTCTCTTTTTCCAACAATTTTTTCAAGTCTTCTTCCCATGAGTCATTATGAGGGAATGTTGAGGAAGCAGTCAATCTACATGTATGCTATCTGCAATTTAAATTGTGATAGCGGCTTTAAGAGGCAAAAGATAATAATTGACACACCACATTCACCAATGAAACAACTACTTCTAAAAATATCATGACACAATCTCAATTTGTCATGTTTCAACAGTCATGAATGGGAGCCATTTAAAAAGTCAAAGGTCTAAGTGAAGACAAGTGTTTCTATAG
This sequence comes from Hippopus hippopus, assembly GCA_946811185.2. Lineage (NCBI taxonomy): Eukaryota > Metazoa > Mollusca > Bivalvia > Cardiida > Cardiidae > Hippopus > Hippopus hippopus. Next base: position 24,499,167 of record OX328106.1, on the reverse strand, counting down.
TTTAGTTAAGCAAAAGGTGCACCTAAACAAACTGGTTTAAACTGGCTAAACAATAAGTGTTTTATGGTACAGTAAAACAATAAGACTTTGCAATTATAGCTCAGCTTAACAGTAAAACATTGTTTTATCTTTAAGCTGAATGAAGTGATAATGGTATAGCAAAACGAAAAGTGTTTTATGGTATAGGTAAAGAAATAAAAAATACTTTTACACAGCAGCTAAACAAAAAGTGTTTTGCGGTAGCTAAACATTAAAGTAACAATAAAGGCCAAAAGTAAACAAAGCGGGTGTTAAATGCATTTGAATTTATATCATACCATTTAAAAGTATGGAAATTATTGTGAAGATGACAATCTATCATTGAATGGTCGGTCCAAGCGTTAGTCGCTGACAGAGAAATTAATTTCAAAATTAGGTTAAAACCTGCCAGGTAGCTGTATCTTTTGTTTACTTTTTGCCTGATTTTAAAATTCTTTTTTTTACCAGCAACTAACATATGGGCTGACCACACAATAACAGACTGCCATCTCCACAATATTTTCCGTACTTTTAAATAGTATGATCTAAATTTAAATGTATTATGACACCTGCTTTGATATTTTGGCCTTTACTGGGACTTTTAGTGTTTCAAGGTGCAATAATAGTTTAATGGTACAGCTAACCTAAAAGTATTTCATGGTGCAGTTAAAGAAAAAAGTGCCTTATGGTTCAGGTAAGCAATGAGTGTTTTATTGTACAGATACACAAGAAGTGTTTTATTATACAGATACACAAGAAGTGTTCAATTGTACAGATACACAAGAATTGTTTTATTGTACAGATACACAGGAAGTGTTTTACTGGGCAGCTAAACAAAAAGCGTTTTATTATACAGATACACCAGAAGTGTTCTATTGTACAGATGTACACACAAGAAGTGTTTTACTGTACAGATACACAAAAAGTATTTTATGTACAGATACACAATAAGTGTTTAATGGGGCAGCTAAACAAAAAGTGTTTTACAATTCAGCTTTACAATCAGTATTCTATGGTACAAGAATAAAATAAGCGTTTTATGGCTCAACTAAATAATAGGTGTTTTATGGGGCAGCTTAGCGAAAAGGTGTTTTACGGTACAGACAAACAAAAAATGTAAAAAGGTAATGCTAAACAAAAAGTGTGTCATGGTACAGCTAAACAAAAAAGTCACAAGGTAATGCTAAACAAAAAGTTTTTTTATGGAGCAGCCAGAGAAAATGTGTTTTATGGGGCAGCCAAACACACAAAAAGAGTTTTATGTTGCTGCTTAACAAAAAGAGTTTAAATCTTAACCAAAATTTCCTTATGGGGAAGTTAAAAAATAAGTATTTACAGTGCAGCCATATAAAAATGTTTTTAAGGTGCAGCTAAACAAAACAGTGTGTCATTGTACTGCTAAACTAATGCAAGCATTACTTACCATGGAAAACTCCAAGGATCTAATGCAAGGTCAAAATTTGACCTCTAGTTTATCTCAAGAACATCTCGTTCTGTAATAGTATCCCAAAAGTTTTCATGGTTAAATGAATGCTTGATAGAAACATAGACACTGACATAGATAAAGATATAAGCACTACTGTCATCAGGTCAATACTACAATACCATATTTAATAGCAATATCTTTATAATCAATAGCCTCAAATGACACACAGGTAATGAAACAAACAGGCCAAGAGAGACAACGCTGCAAAAGCACACAATGTCAACAAGCAACTAAGGTATCTGACACTTCATATAAATGCTTTAACTTAGCTTATGCCTGCCTACATTAAACAATAGGTAGGGACTAAACATAGTTATGGTACATAATACCAACATTTTCTCCTTTCCCCGTATGTTTTCCAAAAGCTTCTTCCTCAGGGCCCTTAAAAGTCTGCATTGTGTTGTACAGGGTAAAATAAAAGACATAACTGCAAAAGTATCACATACTGGTGCCAATGCCAGGCTGCATCTACAGGGCAAGTGTTTCAATAAACAGTACTACTCAACTCTTTACCATAGGACAAAAGTATAAACTTGTCCAAATTGAAAGCAGTTGCTGTCGACAATTTAAATGTGGCTCAAATGATGGGAAAAAAACTGTGTGGTTACCGGCATTTTCTCCTTTTCCCACAATGTTTGCAAAAGCCTTCTTCCACTGGGTTGTTAAAGCTTGGGATAGTATGGTAAACAGTTTAAGTAGAGGGGTTTAACTGTGATAAGAATACTCAAATTTTAGGGTAACCCTGTTAATTGGTGTTTGTCTCCTATTTGATAGTCAACTAATAGCTTGAGTTTTAAGTAAATATCATTAGGTGCGACAGAAATTTCAGAAAATGTTAAGTTTTTGCACAACATTATGATGATGTGGATGACGACAGGGCTTTGACTTTATCTTGATGTTGTCTAAGAAACAGCTGTGCTGCAAATGTTATGAAAACAAGAATAATAACCTTTCTCTGTTATATACATTAAAATTACCAAAGGCATCTTCCTCTGTTTTCTCATCATTGACTAGATCCTGAAAATTACAACAATACATATATAGTTTAGCCTTTACCAGACCACAACATGTTAGACCTGTCCAAGTTCAAAGTATTTGTACACAACACATTGAAAACAGCGTGAATGATCTCAGATCCACTTAGTCAAATAGTTTGTTAGATATTCTTACAAACCAAATTTAAACAATGTACTAATCAATCCTGTATTTTAACAGTCCCAAGTCAGAAACGTTTGGAATACATTGTGACAAAAGAACAAAATGCAGGAAACCAGCTCTTTCTCCTTTACTAACAGTATTTTCTTTCCATTCAAGGGCAAATCCTACCAGTACGTCTAATTTGATGTCTGCACATTCTTTCGAAATGTATGTGTTTAAAACTTCTGATTGGCTAAACTGTTTGGTTTAGCCAATCAGAAGATGTGTTACTTTCAAATTTAGAAAATTCTGGAGAGTAAGAATAAGAATGTTCTTAAGAATGGTTGGTGAATATGGGCCCTGGCCTTTCAAATTTCCCTGCATCTAATGAATGTATGTGCAAGAAGAGTTTCATGTATACAGTTGTCAAATATAGATTTCTACAATACAAATTCTCTCCTTTTCTCTTTAACTCATTGATGACAAAATCAATAGGGGGATATTAACGAGGCATATTGAATATCTGTACCAAAACTGAAATAAAAAACTAAGCGCCTTGAGTCCATCCCAGATGATAACAATCTAGACTTATCCACAATGAAAACACTCACAGATGAGTAACAAGAAGTTCAAAGGATGGAACTTGTCTCTAAAAGGTTAGAAAACCTTTTGGGGAAAAGAAGAAAACGCTGGTACAAGCAGCATTTTCTTCTTTTCCCAAAATGTTTTCAAAAGCAATCTTCTTTTAGATTAAAAAAAAAAAAAACCTGAAGATTGTGTAGTAAAGGGTTGAACAGAGTCTGGCCAAGGTATGTTACTCATATGGACTGACCCAACCACCTAACTCACTGACACTTTGAAAAAAGTATACACCTCTTTCTTTTAACTTTTTACCACACTGTCCCATGTTTTGACAACTCCTTGGGAAAAGGAGTAATGCTTGTCACTAGCATTTTTTCCATTTTGCAAAGTGGTTTTAAAAGCTGTCTTTCTTAGGGTCATGAAAACATGGTATTGTCTGTGAAAGAGTTAAATGAACATAAGAATACCTGAGAATGACTTGTGACCTGTCCGTCTGATCTCCTTGACAACTGTTTTGCTAATCTTTTCTTCTTTTTATGTAAAGGGTTGGCTTCTATTATCATTTCTTCTAGCTCATAAGTAGGGTCACAGTTCAAATGATCTTTCTACAAAACAGGAGAAAGCAAAGAATATTTTTCAGATATCACTTTCTCTAAACTTCTATTTTAACAAGAGCACTGCATGCAGATGCCAACGCTCAGCTACAAGTGCTTGATTTTAAGAAAAAAATGCTGCGTTGAAAAAGGCCATAACCGTGTCAAAAGTAATTTGATGGTTACCTGCCTGTGATGTAAGAGTTCTCCTTTTGAAAGTAAAGAACCAGTCCAAGTTTGCTGTAAAAATCTTCAGTAATAAAGGAGATATTACAAAATGTCAAAGGTTTTGCACCATGACGACGCAAACAACGACAGCTATGACAATAACAGTTGACCAAAAAATGGGTCAACTCTTGGGGTCTTGGCACAAGGATAGAGTTCATAAAGATCAGACTGCAGACTGATCTTGACCTATACTATGTGCTTTGTTGAGATCTTTTGGCCCAGTAGCTGCAATATTTTTGGTCTTTCATCAATTACTGAAAATGTCATTTAGTTTTTGTAAAGCAACTTATTCAAATAAATCTACAAACAACAAGATGCCAGATCTCAGCAAAACAGGAAAGTATTTTCTCTTCCTTCCAAAATTTTCCCTTTGCATCATATCAAGTCTTAAGCTTGTCTGTAAGGTTTTAGGTAAAGTGGTAGTGATCAGGTATTCAAGTAATACATGGCTATACTTAATGTGTCTGCCATAATATGTATTTACAGCAGTTGCTATTTCACCAATCAAAGACTCATACAGAACAAGTAAAAATGAAATTTTGTTTTCATCAAATGTTGAACAAATACATCTTTACAACTGATTGGAAACAGAAAAAAACTTTTGAAAATATTTTGTAACAAGCAGCAACTGCTTGTGATTACGATTGCTTTTTTTTTCTACAACAATGTTCTCATTTGTAAAAAATTCATTTTTCTTGCCTTCAAATATTTCACTCTTATGTTATTTGACTACTTTATACTTGGTCCAAAAAACACCTGTAAAGTCATTGGTAAATCAATTCACTACCTCCTACACACTGCATCTTGTCCATCTTGCAGCAGACTACTTTTAAAGATATTGCTGTAAATGAAGAAACTGCTCATAGCAGTCAATTTCTCCTTTTACCTACTCAACCCAGTAGCTTAGGTATTTGGTAGTGTGCAAGACTTGAAACAAAGAAGTCGCTGGTTCCAGTCCCAAGCTTGGCCAATTTCTTACTGAAGGATGATGACGTTTACCGTATTTTCCGGACAATAGGCCGTGGCCTATCTGTTAAAAAAGTGGAAATTTTCAAGGGTGTGGCCTAGAAGATGAATTTGCTTATACATGTATGTTAATTTAATTTTGCTAGTTGATCTTTTTGTGCGGCCTGTAAAACTAAAGATTAAGAAAACTAGTGTACGATTACCCACATGGGCGCTATTTCGGTTCAAGCCCCTAATGTTCTTTTCGAACACTATTACCTTTAATTGGTAGAAAAATTTCTCCGCTTGCCAATTTACGGCAGTGTTAAAATTCATGACCACCCTTGATTTTCATACCTTCTGATTGATAGTGTCTGTTGATATCAATCAGTGGTTAACTACCAATAGAATTAAAGGCGCTGTTTGGTGTGTACCGTCAAATAATTAATCGAAGTGACAATTTGACAATTTCGAAATTCTTTCATTCAACAAGGGATGAATGAATGATAACAGTCTCAAGTCCTCTGGGTGTTTTGATCTGCAAAAGGGGAAATCACTCCAATGAAATGTAAACCAAATACAAAAACAACAGATTTTTTTTTTCATGTCTATATTATAATACATATACTGGTCCATATATCTATAGATGGATGACTTTGTACATTAGCCAAGCGTATCAGCCACGGCCTATGTACTGGAGCAGTCTATACGATAAATTTTATTTCTAAAATGGTTAAAATGAAAGGGTGTGGCCTAAACAGTGCGGCGGCTTATTGTCCGGAAAATACGGTATTGCAATGAGATTCACTCCTCTTTCATTGCTAATCATTGTTTCCACAATTGTTGCAAAGCACTGATAAAGAAACTCCACAAAGGTGTGAACAGGTGCACTTGCCACCATAATTTTAACTGAAACAAGAGCACTGCATGCTGGTGCCAATACTTGGCTGCAGTTGCTCGATTTTCAGTGAAATTTTAAGTTGAAAAAGGGGCATTACTGTGTCAAAAATGTGTCAGAATTGTATGTGTTCCCCTTTTGATAGTTAACAGTTTGTCTGAGTTTGAATTGAATATCTTCAGTAATAACAGAGATATAATAAAATGTCAAAGTTTTTGCACGATGACCCAAACACAGACAGGGCTATGACAATAACTTGATGTTTTCTTCAAAAACAGAACCTTTTCTTAGGTAGTCATAAATAAGACCATGATTCTTGTGGTCTATCTTTGTTTCAAACCTTCCTACAGTACATTTTTGTCAGGAGATTCTAGGTCAAAAGATATAATACTTACAGAAGGCACAAATGTAGGCTTTATCTGCCTCTGTAGGACTTTACTGAAGTCCATGTTCTCCATGTAGCTCATCTTCTTCAACATGGCAAGAGAGGAGATTCGTTTGTCTGGGTCTAGATGTAATAACTATAAACAGATGAACACAAATAAAGAAAATGTACATAGTGTTGTTGTATATCAAAAATATCTAATGAGGTTGGGAGAATTGATAATTGTCAAGCCTTGGCGAGACAATCATGAATTCTCCCAACAGAGTTAGATCTGATTTTTAGTCATTGTGAAAAAGATGTGAAAAATTAGTGTGTCATTTCAAGTGAAACAGATCTATTCAATTTAAACAGTGGATAAGCTGTAATACTGATGTCGTGAATGATGTTAACAATGATTACCTAAGGAATATTCATTTATGTAATGCAATATCTGTGGCACATCAAAAATAAAAATAGCATAGGTTGTATTGCAAGGATATTCGGTAAGTTGAAAGATAAAAAAGCATGTTAAAGAGCATGATAAAAGGTTGTTAGTTATATATGTTAGTTACATGTTTCAAATTCTGTAGTATTACTGGCCACAGTCACATAGCTTTGAATGAATAATTCTGTACAAAACAATTCTAGGTTCAAACTATCCATAGGAAGTCTTTTAAAAACATTATGGAAAATGGAGAAAATGCTGGTTACCAGCCTTTTCTTCATTTCCCACAATAGTTTTCACTCTTTCAAAGACAACTCATATTAATCAAGTCAAATTTAATTAGTCTTCTACAAATGTTTTCAGTTAAAATTTTGACATCTAGTATAGAAGAAAAAAGAGATCAGTTTGTTCAACTTGTTTAGTTCATAGAGGTAGCCATGCAGTTTATTTATTTAATACTTTTCTCTTAAAATGTCTAATGCTCCAGTCTTTATTCAAAATTTAAAGCTCTAGACAAGTCATCTGCACACACAATGAGTTCAGCAACACATACAGACCTGTTTCAGCAGTCCTCTAAGGCCTTCCTCCCAGTTGGTAGATGAACAGGGTCTTGAACTTGTAAACATTAATTTGACATCTGCAGCTGTCGTTGTGGAATGAATCTCGTATGGTCTCTGTTAAAAAAAAAAAACTCCTTTGTTATACATGCAGATTTACAGACAAATACCAGTAATTATGAAAATTGGAAATCTATCTTGCACAAGATAAACTTCTTTGGTGTAAATCTACTGGTATTCATGAGGCTGTGGACAATACAGAAATTTTAACTTACAAATTTTATTTTTATCATCTTTAATTAAATTTTCAATTTTATTTCAGTTATATTGCTGCAGCCATCACACCAATGCATGCTTTCCTGGAATTTCTTTTACCAAATCTTAGCAAAACATTCTTCCCAAACCATTGTCTGCTTCTCACATAACCATCATTAAAATAATAATCAGCAGTGACTATCATCAATCCCAGGAAAAAAAAACTGGCCTAGCTGGGGATAGGAACCACTGACCCCTTGGTCTCAAGTCCTGTATGTTACCAACTGAGCTACTGGGTCTAAAAAATGAAATTACTTATAATACTTCAAATTTTCCTCTGGCTGTATGAACTCTTTCCCCACATCAAAATTCTAGACCCGTCTGAAATTCAAAGTATTGCAGATGTTAATTAAAACATGACTCAAATGATGGGATTTATCTATGCAATATCAGAGAACTTTGTGGGAAAAGGAAAAAAGGAAAAAATGCTGGTTACAAGCATTTTTTTTCTTTTCTCACAATATTTTCAAATTCCCTTTTCATCACAGCACTTAAAACATAAGATTTTTTGGTACAGAGTTGACAGACTTGTTTTTCTTATAAAAAACTGATAATTACCCGTCCTTTGAGCATTTCATAAGCACAAACACCTAAAGACCACCAATCTACAGGGTATGAATATCCAGGGCATTCTTCTAAGGCACAAGCATACACTTCTGGCGCTGGAGTTAGAAACAATCAATTTTACTGTGTCTTTCACAAAAAAACATATAAGTTAACCTTTCAACAAATGAGAACATTTTAGACAAGCTTAAGTTGAAAGCATTTGCAGATGACAAATGGGACTAAAAAACCCAAATTTGTTTTTGGAAGGTTAGAAACTCCTTTCCAAATATGTTTTCAAAAGCCTTCTTATTTAGGGTCATTAAAGTCAGGATTGTGTAGTAGAGGGTAAAACAATTATTTACTCAACTCTTTATCACATAAATAATGCTAGATTTGTCCATATTTGAAACATTTGCAGACAACAGACTAGGTGTGGCTAAAATGATTGAAAATGAACTGAGCACAAAATACTCAAGATGCGCTTTTGTGATTGTGTCCTTCATGCATCGTCCATCATCCAAGCGTCAAAAATTACCTTGTATGCACACTAGAGGCCACATTTTCTGTTCTGTACTTATGAAAATTGATCAGGATGTTTGTCTTGATAATAACTCTTGAAAAAGTTTGAAATTGGCTCACACTTGGTCAGAAAGTGTGTCACCGAGACAATTTCAGAAAAACCTAGAGGGCACTCTACAGGCCACATTTTCAGTCATGGAAATTGGTCAGAATATTTATCATGATAATATCTTGGACAAGTTTGAATGTTAGGGAACAAGACAGTTCCCCGACAAGACAGTTCCCTGACACACATTTTTGAGACAGTTCCCCGACACTTTTGAAGATAGTTTCCCGACACTTTTGAAGATAGTTCCCCGACATTTTTTGTCTGTGTTAAGTGACGATTATCAAGGATAAAAACTGCTGATGAAAGATTTTCTGCATAAATAATCTTTTGTAACTGATTGAAGTGTTTGTACCTGCAATTGACGAGCATATTTGATCACTGTGACATTGTTTGTAATTTTCTATGATGGCCTCGTGAAATGTCTATAATTTCTATCACTCAGCTTTGTTTGACGGTCTTTGGTCGCAAAATACCAAACAATATCGAAATATACTACATTTTTCCAAATGGTACATACAATATACATGTATGTAAAATATTAGGATTATGGACCGAGCGTACCAGGTACTAGGTAAACAGAAAAAAGTATTTCACACAGGTAGGCCCTAAATCCCCCCATCCTCCTCTCTGTCTAAAGAATTTCTATAAAATGTAAAGGAATACACACAACTAAAATACAAATTATCAAAACAATTTAAAGAGTCAGTATCGCCAAACATAATTATCTTTGATCAATTTTAATGCTTGTTAAAGGCCTTCTTAAAATTTATATATCCAGTAACAACACCAATTATCCAAAAAAATATTTCTAAAATCTCATGATTATCAATCATAAAAGTCAATAAAAGGTTATTCGACATGAAACAAAAGTGTCCGGGAACTGTCTTCAAATCTGTCGCGGAACTGTCTCAGAAACTTGTGTCCTGGAACATATAGGGTCAAAAAGTGGGTCACTGGGACAAATCTTAGAAAAAACTTGTGCACACTCTAGATGCCACACTTTCAGTCTGATACTCATGAAAATTGGTAAAAACTGTTTGTCTAGATTATATCTTGGACAATTGCAAGTCATTTTTGGCAACCATCTTTTACAAAATATCCAACAGTGAAGGGCAAAGATTAGACTGTATGTTAAATAAAGTCTGAACTTGATTTAACCCTTTACCACACAATCCCGACTTTTGAACGACCTTGTGAAAGAAGACTTTTGAAAACATTGTGGGAAAAGGAGAAAATGCTGGTAACCAGCATTTTCTCCTTTTCCCACAATGTTTTCTACCTATTCAAGAACAAATACTATCATTTGAAATATATTTGAATTAATGTCTGTAAATTTCTTCAATATATATAAGTCTAAAATTTTGCCGTGTGGTAAAGGGTTATACTATATCCAATGGGGACTAACTTGAGCCCAGCAGCTTTGCATTTCATACTTCACCACACCATCCCAAATGTTAATCACCATGCATTAGAAGGTTTTTGAAAACTTAGTGGAAAAAGGAGAAAATGCTGGAAACCATGATACATGTATACTCTGTGCTTTTGATGTATTCTGATATTCTATAAACAATTCAGATAAAAAAGCCTTGATACTGCAATATCTTGGTTCTTTTTCTACTAAATCTATCCATTTCACTGAAATGGCACTCTATCTACCATTCTCTTCTTTCTTAGACCCTAAGAAAGAATGCTTTAAAAAGCATCACGGGAAAAGCTTTCCCTCTAACACTTGATAAGTTCACTATGAGCAATTTCTTCATTTATGACAATGTTTTCAAAGCCAGCAGAGGGTTTTTGACATGTCAAAAATGTCTACATAAAGTGCAGGGTTAGCAAAACCTTATTATATTATCTTGTTTGCTGGTCAATTAAATTCCAATTTCGTATTATTTGCCCCCAAGAAATAAATTTGTTTTTCTATTTTTTTTCATATAACAGGTATCAGGCAACAGCTTGATAACCATCGTAAAGCTTTTTACACTCTTGCCATGCTTTTTAACCCTGTACCACACAGTCTCAGGTTTTAACGACCCTTAGCGGACACCAACATTTTCTCCTTTTCCAACCATGTTTTCTAGCCTTTCAGAAACAAATACAATAATTTGAGCCACATGAGTTGGCTGCGAAATTTCCAACACTGACAAGTTTAAAATTTTGTTGTCTTGTAAGGGGTTAAGCCTTTACCACACTACGAAATTCCAGACTTGTCCCACTTGAAATCATTTGCACACAAAAATAAAAAGAGGCCAAAAAGATGAATTTGTCTGTATAAAAATAGAAAACATTTCAGGAAAAAGAGGAAATGCTGCTAACCAGCAATTTTTCTTTATTCCCCTGTGTTTTCAAAAGCCTTGCTGTTCTGGGTCATTTAAACATGGGATAGTTCAGTGAAGGGTTTAACTCTTTACCATGTAACAATATTTTAGACTGGTCCAAATTTGAAGCATTTGCAGATGACAACTTAAATATGGCTCAAATGATTGGATTTGTTTCTGAAAGCTTTGAAAACATTGAGGGAAAAGGACAAAAATGCTGGTTACCAGCATTTATTCCTTTTCCCAAAATGTCCTACAATGTCTTCTAAAAGTCTAATATTTTATGCTCGTTAACACTTGGGATGGTGTGGTAATGAGTTAACTGTCTTTCTCTGGCATAGCCTGTAAATGTAAAAGCAGAATTTGCTTTTGTAGTGTATGGTGGCATATTTCTGCCACGAGATACGAGATAGCTATCATGATAATTTTACAAAACTATCGCGATAAATTAAAGTTTCCTGGAAATTTTATCGAGATAGTGAAAAGTTTCCTGAAAAAATATCACGATAAACTTAATGTTTTAACACAAAATTTCTCAATCGTGCATGAAGCTGACATGCAAGATAAAATTATCGTGATAGTTCTACCTGTTTCTCGATATCTATAAATAGAAAATTTATCATTTGGATGAACTCGGTTGTTTTTGACTTCACAAGATTGCAGTAAGTAAAAGTTCGAATAATTAATAGTTGTAGCTTAATTGGTAAATTTTGACAAGACTCGAAATGAGCAGAAGTCTGTAAAATCACAAAGATGACTCGAAATGCCTCCTACAAACACTTTAAAACCATTCAGGGAAAAGGAGAATTCATAAGGTTGTAGACGAAGATGTTCCGAAACCGTATCTAATTATAGATACCGTGAATGTCAGTTATGGGCACGAAAGCAAAAAAAAAATCATGATAACAGGTAGAATTATCGCGAAAATTTTAATTATCTAGATAATATTTCCAGGAAACTTTGTTTTATCACGATAGTTTTCTAAAGTTATCATGATAGCTATCTCGTATCTTGCGGCAGAAATATGCCACCATAGTACTGACTGTTCTTTTCATACTGATAAGCGATTTATGAGGCTATCATATTTAGTGCTGTACAAGTAACCTTAAAACTCTAAACTCTTTACCACACAACAAAATTTTAGACTATTCCAAATTGAAAGCGTTTGCAGACTATAAATTTAAATGTAGCTCAAAAGATGATTTCTGTCTTTGAAATACAGAAAACATTGTGGAAAAAGTAGAAAATGCAGGTTCCCAGCATTATCTTCTTTTCCCACAATGCCCTCAATGGCATTGTTCTTCAGGGTCATAAAACAGGTATTGATTGGAAAAGGGTTAAGAAAATTACTGCATAATTTGTTGTTGTGATACTTCAGTATTATGAGTGCTGAATGCTCTAAAAGAAATCCATTTTGACCATACAGTTTTTGGAATAATTTGTACCATCCCACAAACCATTAGTTTATTGTTGCCATGGTAATAATATTTCCATACATACAAAACCTTCATTTCTCTCCATATCTTTACAATTCCCATATGTATAGCATGTTTACAGCTAAACAGAAGAAAGAATTTATCCTTATTAGTATAATAGTTTTATCCTTGTAGAACTTAATAGGTTAGCATCAGATGATCTGATCTTTACTACAGATAAGGAAAAAAGGACAGTCCCTACCTCCTTAACATTTACCAGACAATCCCAAATTTTAACTCTTTACAAAATGATAAATTTTTCAAATTGTTAAAATTGAAAGCATTTGCAGACGACAAATTAAATAGGGATCAAATAATAGAATTTGCTTCTAAAAGGGTAGAAAACATTGTGGAAAAAAGGAGAAAATGCTGCTTACCAGCATTTTTTCCTTTTCCCACAATGTTTTCAAAAATTTTTTTCTGTCAGGGTTGTTAAAATTTGGGATTGTTTGGTAAAGGGTTAACGCGACCCTTTTCCAAATTGAGAGCACCTGCAGACCACAAACTAATGGTTGCTCAAATGATGAGATCTGTCTTTCAAAGGGTAGAAAACATTGTGAGAGAAGGAAAAACTGCTGGCTACCAGCATTTTCTCCATTTCCAACCATATTTTATAATTCAATTATCTTAAAATTTAAGGCTTCCTCCTCAGGGTCATTTAAAGTCAGGATTGTGTGGCAAAGGGTTAGTTAGTAGCATGCCTTGGGGAACTTTGCAAATAGACTGGGAAAAGCTTAGAAAATGCACAATATAAAAGTAGATCTACTGCTACCCTATATTTTATGAAAACAGCCATTTACTGGAACTGTTAGAGACAAGCCAAAATTGCACCCCCCCCCCCGTCCAGGAGAAGGTGAGGGCTCAAAATTGTATCTACTCACAGACTGACATACAGACTATGTAAGTCCAGAAATAACCCTTCAACATGCAATCCCTAGTTTTAATGACCATTAACAACAAGGCTTTTGAAAACATTGTGGGAAAACGAGAACATGCTGGTAACCAGCATGTTCTCCTTTTCCCACCATGTTTTCTACCCTTCTTACAACAAATTTCAATTTTTGGGTCACATTTATTTATATCATCTGTGAATGCTTTCGATCTGGACACATCTGAACTTTTGTTGCTTGGTAAATAGAGTTAAACCTTTCCACTTGATCGTGAGGTATAATGATACAATGTTGTACATACCCATATAAGGCTTGGTACCAGACATAGAAGTGGCCAACTGTCCATCACTAATGACTGTGGCTATGTTGAAATCTGTAATATGGACATGTCCTTCTTCGTCTAGTAGTATATTGTCAGGTTTGATATCCCTACAATACAATGATAGAGAAATGCACACAAGATAGACTTATACATGGCATTGGACTTATCCATTTTCACTCTTTTGAACCCTTTACCATACAATGCTGACTTTTAAAAACCCTAAGTAAGAAAGCTTTTGATGTTTGTTGGTTTGTATCAGAATTAAACATCCTTTAACAGCTTAGGTCATATCATGGCAGTCAGTGCAACTACACATGTTTCTGGCTTTCTTAAAACAGTACTGACATAACTTTTTGTTTCCAAGTCACTGACAACTTCTCTCACATGCATCAGAAATGAGGGGTAAATAATCGCCAGAAAGAAAGTTTGCCTCTACTAGGTATTGAACTTGCAACCAACAGATCATGAGTCAGATATGCTAACTACTGAGCTACCCAACTGGGCAAGAAAGCTTTTGAAAATCCTGTGGGAAAAGGAGAAAATGCTGGTAACCAGGTTTTTTTAAAAAACCCTTCCAAAAGAAAAATTGAATATTTGATTATTTTGTCATATGCAAGTGCTTTTAATTTGGACTGGTCTAAAAATTTTGGCGTTTAGTAAAGTTAAAACAATAACTGCCTGAATGGGACTTTTTTTCTTTGACTTGTAGAGGAATGATGAAAAAAAAACAAATCAATCGTGAGGACCAATTTTTTATACACATGTTAACCCTGTACCAAATAATCCTGACAGAAACAAATCCAATCATTAAAGCCACATCTAACTTGTCCATCTGCAAATGCTTTCAATTCATACAAGTCTTAAATTTTGTCATGTGGTAAACAGTTGAACAACCTGAGGAAAAGGGATTTTGAAAACTTTGTAGGAAAAGGAGAAAATGCTGGTAACTGCATTTTCTCCTTTTGTCAAAATGTTTTCTACCCTTTCAGAGACAAATCTAACCATTCGAACAACATTTGTCATCTAGAACTGCTTTGAATCTACAAAAGTCTGCAATTTTCTTGCTTGGTAAAGAGTTTAAGATGTTTATAAAGTCATCTACTGCAAATTCGTTCTAGGAGAAAACGAGTAAAAATGAGGGGAAGGCTGAAAGTATATTTCACAGAATAAAACAAACATATTTTATGGAATAAATCCGAAACTACTATACCAGTACTGTATGTACAATGAACAATCATATTTACTGGTAATTGCCTCAGATGAAAAATTCTACCAGAAATATAATATCTATTATGATGGTAATTAAGGTATCTGGGCTAACTTTACATTCGCAATGTCCCCATAATTCGTTTTTGCCCAATTAATTCTGTACATTACTACCATGTACAAAAAATGTCAAGAAGAGTTGGACACGACATGATATATTTGAATAGCTACATTGTAAAATAATCTAAATTTCAACATAAGAAAACCATGAAAACATGCTACTGCACTGACTTGATATCCATGTCAAAGAGGGCAAATTTTTTAAAAGAAAACAGAAAAATAATAAGATTGAAGGACATACAAATGGACAAATGGACAATGCCAATACAATATTTGTCTGCCTTTTGACGCAGGATAAAAAGTCAGGCCAACCAGTTTATTTAAAGCCAGTAATGTTCTTGGGGAAATCATCAATAATAGGAAAGACCTTGCAAGTCAAAAGTAATTATTCTATTGACTTTGTGGCGACCTTTCCAATGAAACAAAAGTAATTTGTTGAGAGCACGAAGAAGGAAATGTTTCTGTCTCAACAGTTGGTATGATGCATTATGAAGCTTGTTTGACATTTTCTCTGTGGTACAGTTTCTGTTCCCATTAACTCTTTACCAAACAACAGAATTTTAGACTTGTCCAAATTGAAAGCATTTGCAGAAGATAAAATGAATTTGACTCAAAAATTGAAATTTGTTTCTAGGCAGGTAGAAAACATTGTGGGAAAAGGAGGAAATGCTAGTCACCAGCATTTTCTCCTTTTCCCACAATTTTTTAAAAAGCCCTTTTTTTAAGGGTCGTTAAAACTCAGGATTGTGTGGTAAAGGGTTAAACCTTTGCTAAACAATCCAGTGTTTAACTCTTTACCACATAACAAAATTTAGGACAGATCAAAATTGAAAGCATTTCCAAAGGACATAGTAAATGTGGCACAAGTAATAGGATTTGTCTGTAAAAAATAAGAAAACAATGTGGGAAAAGAAGAAAATGCTTGTTACCAGCATTTTCTTCTTTTACCACAATGTTTTCAAAAACTTTCTTTCTCAGGGTCGTTAATACTCGGGACTGTGTGGTAAAGGGTTAAACCAACCTGAGGAAGAAGGCTTTTAAAAACATTGTTAGAAAAGAAGAAACTGCTGGTAACCAGCATTTCCTCCTTTTCTCACAAGGTTTTCAACCCTTTCAAAGAGAAATCCTATTACTTGTTATCTGAGAATGCTTTCAATTTGACGAGCCTAAAATCTTGTCCTCAGGTAAACAGATAAGTCATTACAGCCAGTAAATGAATTTAAATTCTTGCAGCAAACCACTTTGCAAAACACTCTGGTAAAAGGGGAAATTTCATATAATGATTCTCTTTTTCCTACAATATTTTCATGTGTATTCATGTATGAAATCTAAAACTAAGTCAAATAATCATATTTCAAAAGGAGGTAACTGAGTGGAATAGAGCAATATATAATTTCAACTACAATAAGTATGAGTGACAAGAGACTAGAGTCATTGTTCACTTGTGAGTGTCCTTGGGCAAGGTGCTACTGAGCCCCAGCCTAGATAAAGACAAAACCAGGAAAGACATGAAAAAGCAAGCTGTTGACTAAAAGCTGTTGAAATCTGCATAATGCCTTGTTCAACCAAACAGAAAGATAGATGAAATAATTGATTGTATGGTGTTTAATTCCGTTGTCAACATCATTTCTGTTATAACGCAGTGGCCAGTGCACCTATCCATGCTTTCCTAGAGTTTCTTTTTACCAGTACTTCGCACAATTTTCTTCCCCAGCCACTGGCTGCTTTACCACATGACCATCATCAAAACGCTGAGCAACAGTGAGAGCGGAACGGATCCCATCACAATGACTATCATCAATCCTCTGAAAAAAAATCTTTGAGCTGGGTATTCGAATCCAAACAAAAAGAAGCAAGAAAATTTTAATATTGCATCTTTGCTGTAATATTATGTAGGCCCAAAGTTCTTGACAATTTTGCCATAAAATGAATAATTGATTTTTTGCCCTTTCTCTCAGCTCTTTGCTGCTATTGTATCACAGGCATTATGAGAACTTGGAGACACAAAGGAGCTTATGCCCCATTAACTCTTTACCACACAATCCTGTGCTTTCACAACCCTCAGGAAGAGGTTTTTTGAAAACATTTTGGGAAAAGGAGAAAATGCTGGTAACCAGCATTTTCTCCTTTTCCCACAATGATTTCTAACCTGTCAAAGAACTTCAGTTCATTTGTACCACCTCGAAACTTGTCGCCTGCAGATGCTCTTAGTATGGAAGAGTGCAAAATGTCATTTGGGGCATATTTGTTTACCATACGACAAATTTTTTTACTTGACCAATTTGAAAGCATTAAAATTTTTGTAGATGTCATAGGAAATGTAGCTTGAATCAAGTCTTTGGCCTTGAAGAAAACATGGTGGAAAAAGGAGAAATTGCTGGTTACCAGCATTTTCTCCTCTTCCAACAATGTTTTCAGAAGGCTTTTTCCTCAGGATCATGTTGTAAGGGTTAAAGGTAGGCTGTAAGGATCATTTCTATGTAACAGGCAATAATGAAAGTGAGAACCATGCTGTACAGCATGCAACCTTTGTCATTAACTCTACACCACACAACAAAATCTTGGACTTGTCCAAATTGATAGCATTTGCTGATGACAAATTAAATATGGATAAACTAATGGAATTCTCTCATAAGCGGGTAGAAAACATTGTGGGAAAAGCAGAAAATGCTGTTTACCAGCATTTTCTCCTTTTCCCACAATGTTTTCATGGGCCTTCTTCCTCAAGGTCATTAAAACTTTGGACTGTTTAGTACAAGGGTTAATCCTAAGAGCTCTGAGTTAATGAAATGGACCTTCTTAATAAGGCAATAAGAGCCAAAATATTCCTAGATCAAGGATTTTTTGGCTTGTATATATCTAACAAAGATGTCTGCAGTCTGTTAACTTCTGCACAGTCTGATCTTGATCTACACTATCAGAAAAAGCAGCTTAAACCATGTCAAGCACCGTATCCTTTATCAAACAATCTGGTAAACAGCATCTTCACCTTGACCCAGATTGTTTCCTCCTTTTTAAAGACAAATTTTAATCCAAGTTTGAAGTGTGCCATTTTTGATTTCCTCTCTGCAATTGCTTTCATTTTGGAAAAGTGTAAAATTCTGTTGTATGGTAAAGAGTTAATGGTTAATACCCTTCAATCAAACAACAACAGCCTTTAAGTTTTGTAATGATTTTCTAATGACTGGCAGGAATACAAAACAAGAGGGCCATGATGGATCCCATTCACTCCTCTGGCTTACTAATAAATGAGCCTAAACTGGTACGGATGGCAACATTCTTTTAGAAAGAAATCTATAATGCAATAAAATGTTAAAGACAAAATAAGTCGACCCAAGTTTTATAGATTTACAGCTGAGAGTAGATACCAAAGATGACAAACACCCTCTAAATATCTTGATGGTAACTACAGACTCATTCTCAATTTATTTGACCATTCAATGTCGCCATACATTTAATGAAAAATAAGAAAGATTCATGACCTCCACGGGATTATTGTAAGTGAAATTACCAACTATAACATGCAAAGACAAAATTCAGATGTATCTTGCCCTTCCTGATGCCGCCCAATTAACACCCATGCACATTATGTGTAGCTTGGTCACTGAAATTGTCATGTCGCCAAGAAATAATCATTATCGATGTAGACTAATGCCACCAATTAAAACAAGTATTTCGTGGTAAACAACCTTTTTACGCAAAGTTTTGATGGAAGCCTTGCTACATTTGACAAAAAAATCTAACATAATATGAGGAACGCTAAAATGATAACGAGACTCAGTTGTGACGCCAATTCTATGTAATCAACGGGACAATCTCAATAGGTCCCCCAGAATCGGTAGAAGAATCCAATTTTATTCCATTTGATATAACAGATAGCTCCCTTAAAGACCTGTATTTAACACCATTACCATTTTTTAAACATACTGCACCTTGTAAGATGGGAAAAAGACGAAGAATTCACTGAAGTGGAACCGTAATAATTATGTAGTTGTTACGGGAGACCACTCCTTCATGCATGGCTTCATCCCGATTTAAATACAATACCTAACAACTGCGTTGGGGAGATATCTCTTTAGCTCAGTGGTTATGGTATTGGTCTTTTAAACCTCGAAAAACGAGGATCTTGTCCGCCGTGGGTTCAAATCCCGCCAGATGCGGTTTGTATTTCAGCCATGCATTTGTTCATTTGTTTCTTTGTTATGGAATTTGTTCGTAAGATGGGGGCTTGTCCGGGATTGGCCACTGAGCCATTAATCCCATTTGTTGTCCAAAAATGGACATTTGTTGTCTAAATAATAGACTTACTGCCTAATAAGGCTTTGAGTCATCAATAAATGATGACTTTAAGAGGGGGTGTGTTACGGGAGACCACTCCTTCATGCATGGCTTCGTCCCGATTTAAATACAATACCTAACAACTGCGTTGGGGAGATATCTCTTTAGCTCAGTGGTTATGGTAGTGGTCTTTTAAACCTCGAAAAATGAGGATCTTGTCCGCCGTGGGTTCGAATCCCGCCAGATGCGGTTTGTATTTCAGCCATGCATTTATTCATTTGTTTCTTTGTTACGGACTTTGTTCGTAAGATAGTAATCAACGAGTCTCGTCAAAGATTCCGAATAAAATTAGTGCATCTAACTCTGATATGTAAATGAAAGCATATTCGAGACCAAAATCGACGTGCAGATATGTGCAAAGTGATTCTGTCGGCCAGTACACTCGACCTTTTCAAAATATAGTGAAAAAGCTAGTTCACACTTGTAAACAGTAATCAACGAGTCGTAATCAACGAGCCCTTGACATTAACCATGTCAAAATCATGATAGCAAAACCATGTAATTCAACATTATTTACCTTTGGTTCTATTTCTGTTGTTAAAATCCCTTTGATTTCAGTGAATATTGTGTCTGGTTATGATGTAATTATCCTGATTCTGAGGTTACGTGTCGGAAACTATGATGTCTTTCTAAAAGGGTCTCGTTGACTGCATATTGCATATTATTCTGTTGTAATTTGTAATTTAGCCATGCTCTGTGAAAAGGGGTTTGATGCATTTGCAAAAAGTATCGACCCATGTCAGTCTGCGCAGTTGGCACAGGCTGACCAGTGTGGAAACGATTTGCTTTTTGCAAACTTTCTACAGAGTCAAGTATCACTCTACCTCATGATTTGACAAAATGGATTTTATGGATCCATTACAATATCATGACTTAATTGATTTAACACATCACGGAGATGCATGAAACCCCCCTTTGCCAAACATGGCTCATTTAAATTGATACCAAGTATGTATTTATTCAAGTTTTGTTCTTTAGTTCTTTGAAATGATGATCATAAATCAGACCTTTGTCGATGTTTGCGGGGGTATGGTGAATTTAAGTGGTGTATTTCTTTTTTATTAAAAACATATTACATATACTCTAGGATCGATATTCCTTCGCCAATAATAATCGAAATGTACAAAGATAGCGCAGATTAACTTCAAAGATTTACTATAAGGTGTCCGACAGTGGTGAAAACATGATAATTATTGCAGCAATGGAAAAAGGTGAAGCTGTGAAATGATAAAGAGATGCAGAAAAAAGATGTCACTGGACCCAATGATGATCGTATTTGAACCAACAACGAAACTGGGTCGAATTTTCACAGTTCAAGATGGTGTTTTGAAAAGTTACCGATTTAAAGATTTTTACAAGTGTTCATAACGTTAACACTCTAAGTGTAATAAACGGGACAAAGGATTAACGTCAACAAATATGATCCTTGTTCACTCTTCATAGCTCATAAATTCGGGTAAATTGCGTTAAATTAGCATTCATTTAGATTTTTATAGACACTCTAACAGATGGGACAATAACTAGTAATAAACGGGACAATGGGAAAAGTTATAATATAATTAAAACAGTTTTGGCTATAATGAGTAAACATGTTTACTGTATGAAAGCATAGGATTCTTGAAAATTATTTCACCTTTGACATATTTTATGAAAAAGAATAGAATAGTATTCAAGCATATACTGCATCATTTTCATAGAAATATATTTTTCAAGCCCAGCATAGTGCATATTTTTCTTGGTAACATACACATATTATATACCAATCGACGTGAAATTTTATCAAAATTACGACAAAAACATTCAAAATTATCCAAAGCTGATTAAGCTTGGAAAGCGGCATCTATTCTGTGCAATGGTAGTTCTTAAAATCATGCAGAGTTGATAATGCATGAATATACATAAACATAAATGAAAATTCCTAAAAATAAGTTCAAGGCTGGTGAAATTCAAAATTCGGTAGCTTTAAACATGGAACTACCGTGCGAAATGAAGCAAAGCAATAAAATACGACATAAAAAATTCCGAATTTTTATATGCCCAATGGTCATGTTTTGTGAGAATGAGTCACAGAGGATTTTGCGCTCCTCCTCCTTGATTGGACAGTTACAAATGAGAGCAATCCTCTATAGAAAACTAGAGGCCCTTGAGGGCCTGAAATCGCTCTACTGGCAGTGATTTTGCTTTTATGCTAGCAGACATTATGAATTCATGATGCAAAAAGAAAAAAAAAGACAAAAAACACAAAAATGTGTTCTTGCAACTGGGCTTGAACCCACTAAGACAGCATAAGTAGGCATCGTGAATTGAACAAACAGTGAAAAAAAGAAGGGGTGCAATTTCTCAAAACTGAATGTTTGGAATCCAGCCAAATTTGATAAGGTTTCAGTACTCCTTGTATTAAACAATCCTAGCAAATTTCAAAGAAATGTGACTAATAATGTGGACTTTGTTGAGTAAACGATACTAGGTCATCAAATGGCTGCTTTTCCTGAACGGTTTACTAGATTTTCTTCACTTTTGAAAGAGTTCAATCCCTTGATGAGTCTTTGCAAGTTTCAAAAGCATTGGATTAACACTGTGAACTTCATTGCCTAAACAAGAAATGGAAATTTTCAACTTTGAATGGCTACTTTTCCCATACTAATTGTCAGATTTTTTTCAAAATCAATAGGGTTCAAGCTGTTTATGATATAAAGCAACTGTGCAAGTTTCATGAAAATCCGACCACAAATGCTGACATCATCGCCAAAACAAGAAATGGAAATTTTCAACTTTAAATGGCTACTTTTCCCATACTGATTGTCAGAATTTTTTCCAAAATCAATAGGGTTCAAGCTGTTGATGAGACAAAGCAACTGTGCACGTTTCATGAAAATCAGACCACAAATGCTGACTTCATTGTGAAAAAAAGAAATGGAAATTTTCAACTTGAAATGGCTACTTTTCCCATACTGTTTGTTGGATTTTTTTTCAAAATCAATAGGGTTGAAGCTATTGATGAGATAAATAAACTAAGCAAGTTTCACAAAAATTTTATCACAAATGCAGACTAAATTAAATAAACAAGAAATGGAAATTTTCAAATAGAAATGGCCACTTTTCCCATACTGTTCGTTGGATTTTTTTCAAAATCAATAGGGTTCAAGCTATTGATAAGATAAACAAACTGTGCAAGTTTCACGGAAATCTGATGACAAATGCAGACTTTATCATGTAAACAAGAAATGGAAATTTTCAACTAGAAATGGCTACTTTTCCCATACTGTTCGTTGGATTTTTTTCAAAATCAATAGGGTTCAAGCTATTGATGAGATAAACAAACTGTGCAAGTTTCATGAAAATCTGACCACAAATGCAGACTATCGCGTAAACAAGAAAAAGACTAACGGACGGACAGACGGACGGATGGAAACCACGCCATGACACAAGCTCTGCTGGCTGAAAGCCAGTAGAGCTAAAAATCATCTGCTTTCTTCCTCAGACACTTAACTCTTTACCACACAATCTAGAGTTTTAACAACCCTGAGAAAGATGCCTTTTGAAAACAATGAAAACATTGTGGTCTTACGAACAAAGTCCGTAACAAAGAAACAAATGAACATATGCATAGCTGAAATACAAACCCACGGTGGACAAGATCCTCGTTTTTCGAGGTTTAAAAGACCAATACCATAACCACTGAGCTAAAGAGATATCTCCCCAAAGCAAATGTTAGGTATTGTATTTAAATCGGGACGAAGCCATGCATGAAGGAGTGGTCTCCAGTAACACATGCCCTCTTAAAGTCATCATTTATTGATGACTCAAAGCCTTATTAGGCAGTAAGTCTATTATTTAGACAACAAATGTCCGTTTTTGGACAACAAATGGGATTAATGGCCAATCCCGGACGAGCCCCCATCTTACGAACAAAGTCCGTAACAAAGAAACAAATGAACAAAATTAATGCATAGCTGAAATACAAACCGCATCTGGCGGGATTTGAACCCACAGCGGACAAGATCCTCGTTTTTCGAGGTTTAAAAGACTAATACCATAACCACTGAGCTAAAGAGATATGTCCCTAATGCAGCTGTCAGGTACTGTATTTAAATCGTGACGAAGCCATGCATGAAGGAGTGGTCTCCCGTAACAGAAAACCAGAAAATGCCAGTAACCAGTATTTCTCCTTTTAACACAATGTTTTCTACCATTTTATGGACAAATTTCATCATTTTAGCCACATTTGATTTGCTGTCTGCAGATGCTTTCAATTTGGATATGTCTAAAATTTTGTCCTTTAATAAAGAGTCAAACACACGAATGGTTGCAAATGGGTAAAATTGCTCTGACTTTTCCAAAGCTGATGACTACTTACCTGTGTATAATATGTTTAGTTTGGAGGTAATCAAGAGCCAGGGCTATTTCACAGATGTAAAGTTTCACTCTGTCTTCGTTGAATTGTGTCTCTTGCTGTATGTGGTATCTTAGGTCCCCACCTAGTAACAAATCTACCACCATAAACATGTCCTCTTCATCCTGGCAAATAAAAAAGAAATTGCAATATTTTTTTTTCAGGGATTGTATTCTCAAACAATTATAACTACAAGTATTGCTGTACTTCTGTTCTTCAAAAGCTTTCCTCCAGTGTTGTAAAGAAAAATAGGGACAGTTCTTGATTGTTCAATAAGGAGTTAGACATTCATTAGAATAAAACAAACAAATAGACAAGATTAAGGAACCTATGCAGGAAAACTTGGCAAAGCAATCTGATCATCTAAACAGACTTGACTTGCATATTTATTGAATTACCACCATTCAGAAGGAAGTTAACACTTTTCCCTGAGGCAGTCATGTAACATGGACC
Source organism: Hippopus hippopus (assembly GCA_946811185.2). NCBI lineage: Eukaryota > Metazoa > Mollusca > Bivalvia > Cardiida > Cardiidae > Hippopus > Hippopus hippopus. Next base: position 24,474,913 of record OX328106.1, on the reverse strand, counting down.
TTCAGCAATAAATTCAAATTTGATTTTCAAATTACCAATTTCAATCCCATAATTTGATATCAGGATGTAAAGTTGTTGCAAAAAAAGTATCTATTTACTGCCACATGCTTCCATACGAAGACAGAAGTTTTAAATGTTTTATGTGTAGATTCAAGAATCTGTTAACTGGTTCTACTGTGTAAAGAGTGCAGATGTTTTCCTGCATCAATAATTCAAAGATTCTATTTCAGATGGGAAGAAACTTGTGAAGAGGAAAGCACATTACTTTAACTCTTTACCACAAAATCCGAAGTTTAAATGACCCTGAAGAAGAAGGCTTTTGAAAACAGTGTGGAAAAAGGAGAAATGCTGGTAACCAGTATTTTCTACTTTTCCCACGATATTTACTACCCTTTCAAAGATGCAGTCCATGATTGGAGCCAAATTTATATTTTTGTTTACAAATACTTTCAATTTGGACAAGTATGAGTTTTTCTAGTGTGATAAAGAGTTAACTCACTTTCAGTGCCAATACATTGCCAATATACTTTATCAACTCGACTTCTTCTGATGGCAAGAAATTTAATCCACAGAAAAACAGAAACTTTGTCGTTTAATGGACTTTACTAAACAAACACATTGTACAAATTTAAGATCAGACTGCATATTCTGTATAGTCTGATCTTGACCTATGCTGTCCACAAAAGCATCTGTTTTCGCCTACGTCGCTGAATAGGTTAAACCTTTGTCTTCTTAAACCCTTTACCAAACAATCCTGTCTTTTAACAATCTTGAGGAGGGTGACTTATGAAAACATTGTGGGGAAAGCTGAAAATACTGATAGGTAGCACTTTTTCCAGATCCCACAATATTCATTGCTCTTTCAAAGGTAAATTTTATCATTTGAATCACACTTGATTTGTTGTCTGCAAAATGTAAATATTGATGAATCTGAATTTTCATAGTTTGGTAAAGAGTGAAGAATAATCTCTTCTTTTTCAACACCCAGACATCTCTTGAATACTTTATAGAACAGAAGAAAGCTAGGCAGACATACAGACTTTGTTATGAGGAGGAAATAAGCCTGCAAGACATCAACCTACTGTACATCTTCACCAAAAAGGAAATTCTGTACTCTGGCAGATGACATATTTGAAAAAAAAACATTGTACAAAAAGGAGCATTTGCTTGAAATAGGGAAGATGTGTGTTGAACATTCTATGGAATAACTCTTTACCAGACAATAAAATCTTAGACTTGTCTAAACTGAAAGGAATCACAGAGAACTAACTAAAAGTGAATCACATGATGGAAATTGTCTTTGCACGAATGGAAAACATTGTGGGAAAAGGAGAAAATGCTGGTTAACAGCAAATTTATATTTATAAATATATTTTATTTGGATCCTTTTTCCTGACCAAATGCTCATTTCATTTATTCAGTGCTCCAAGAGTAAACAAGTTACCTTATGAAAACAAATTTACAGCAGATACCTTTGAAAACACTCTTTTAACCCTTTACCACACAATCCTAAGTTTTAACAACCCTAAAAGAAAGCCTTTGAAAATATTGTGGGAAAAGGAGAAAATGCTGGTAACCAGCATTTCCTCCTTTTCCCACAATGTTTTCTATCCTTCCAAAGACAAATTTCAATTTTTGAGTCACATTTCTTTTGTCTTCTGCAAATGCTGTCAATTTGGAAAAGTATAAAATTATGCCGTTTAGTAAAGACTTAAAAAAGGGATAATCAACATTGAAGTTAATGAAGGTTTAATACATGAACTCAATGAAAACGTTGTAACAAAGAATATAAGAAAACAGTTGAATTATGAGCAGTTTCTACTTCTTCCACAATATATACAATATATACAGAAAAGGTCTGCTGCGAACTTGCTACGCAACATACAGTATCTCATTTTTCCAGCATGTTTTCAGAAAAGATCTGCTATTTGACAAAATTTTTCCTTTTTCCTCAAAGTCCTCAGAAAAGATCCAATGCTAGGTGACAAACAGTTTCTCATTTTTCAACCATGTTTTCTGCCGCTGCGTGACAGAAATCATGTTCAGAAAGTAATGAGTAAACTCAACAGGTTTCCCATTCTAAAGATCCATAAATAAAACAGAGTAATTGTTTATTGTCAGATCCATGTTGGACAGCAATAATGTCTACTAGAATCCACTTCTGTTCTTCCTGGACTTTCTCATTTTTTACTGTCCCTGATCTGTCACTAATTTCTGTTGACAATGTAAAAACTTTGACCTAAACCTATTTGGAAAGGATGGCTATTTGGAAAATGGAAGGCTTACTTACTTTCCTCTGCAAGATTTTATGATTTTATGGTACCTGGTATACAATACACGTAAGCCATGCTCTGTGAAATGCATCTGTAAAAACTTTTGATCAAGGTCTGCCTGCGCAGTTAGTGCAGGCTGACCTGGGTCGAACTTTTTTTGCTATTGGACAATATTCTGCATTTGAAAGGATAAGTGTACCTCATGATTCAGATAGTTGTTATAAAAAAAAAGATTTTATGGATCCATAGTTATGTGATCACTTGCTTAGTATCATGCATCACAGAGATGCATTAAATTCCCTTTTGCCAGAGCATGCCTCAAATGTTATTCAATACATAACTAACCCCACATCTGAACCCTATAATAATGTAAAGAAACAAAATTATAAAATAACACAGTATAATCCCTTGGTACCACGATAGACTGATAGATTAAATCGTGTTGTACATCCCTTCTATAATATATCAGTCATATAACAGCTACCAGGATAAAACAACAATCTAGCGAATAAGCAAAATGAACAATTCTATCGAGATCTAGCTGTTTTCGGCAAACAGCATTGATAACATTGTAGAAAAGAAGCATTTGTTTCTTTCATCACACTGTGTTCTATTTTATTTAATAAAGCTATTATGGCCTTTTTTTACCACAGATTTTTCATGTGTTTTTTATACATATTTGGAGTACCAGAAATAAGACCCAAATAACTGATTCCTAGCCTGCTCTTGTCCAGAATGCTTCAGCAATGCAGACAGTGTTAATCAAAGATCAGACTGCACAAAATGTGCATTCTGATCTTGATAGACACTGGCTGCCATGGCAACTACAGTTGTGAAAAGCATCATGAGGGTTAAAACAGATTTTGATAATGGATTAACCCTTAAAGCCCTGGAACCGACTATCCGTAAGTTGTTTTTGCTTACAGTGCAGATCAAGATCAGACTGCACAGAACATGCAGTCTGATCTTTGATCTGCACTGTCTGCTACTATGTTACATATTTTAATGGAAACAACCTTGAAATAGCACTATTTTGGACTGTTTTTTCCAATTTATAAAGGTCCAAATCATTAATTCAGCGCATTAAGTGTTAATATGTTTTTTCCTAGACAGATCTCCAATGCATAAAAAGAAAAGAAAATATTCTGTCAACATTTCAACCTAAGTTCCGACACCTCAATTACAGTTTTTATGACAGCTGGAATAGGTCTATGCCAAACCATGGCTTAATCAGTCAAATGACTGAGAATTCTAATTTGTATTCTGACATTAGAGCTTTGCTTTTCATTGTTACAGACAGCACTTTATTGCTTTATAATCTGCTTTCATAACTATACAGAATGTTGACCACAAAAGTCTTGTATTCATGCACTGGCAAATATTCATTCAGCAGCTCCAGATTATGTCAAAGCTTTCGCATAAAATCTTGCACAATCAATGGCTACTACAATAGCTTTTGCAGACGATATAGACCAAGATCAGACTGCACAGATGTAAGAATTTTACTGTCCTCAATCTGATACCACATCCTGATCAAATCAACTTTAATTGTAGCAGTAATCTGCTTTTAGACCAAGAAAAGACAAGAGCTTTATAGCTGGCAATGAAATACACCTTTTGTAAACATAGTCCAAAAAAGAGAAAATGCTTCTTAGCAGCATTTTCTCCTTTTACCACATTGTTTTCTAACCTTTCATAGAAAAATCCAAGCTTTTTGGGCCACAATTAAATTGGTGTCTGCAAAATGTTTTCAGTATAGACAAGAGTAAAATTTTGTCGCCTGGTAAAGAGTCAAACCTTTCAATAAAATGGTGGCAGGTAAACTCAGGCGATACCTGTGGCACATCACATAAAATCACTTGTGAGCACTTCAGACAACTGGTGACAAATTGGCTTTTGCTGAAGAACACATGATTCTAATGCTTACAGAACCAAATAAACTGATAAGTCATTTTCAGTCTAGAAATAATACCCAAATAATTGCAATTTGCAAGGTTGCTTTTTCTTCTGCAGTGTTTAAACAAACAGACAGTGGAGGTCAAAGATCAAACTGCACATTCTGTCCAGTCTAATCTTGATCTGCACTGACCGCAAAGGCAACTATAGTGTTGAAAGTTGCTTGAAGGGTTAAAATAGCTCCATTAGTTTTTTAGCCCTTTACCATACAATCCAAAGTTTGAATGACACTGTGGAAGAAGGCTTTTGAAAATGTTTTGGGAAAACGGGAAAATGCTGATTACCAGCATTTTCTCCTTTTCCCAAAATGTTTTCTACCCTTTCAATGACACATTCCAATACTTGAGCCACTTTGAATTTGTCAGCAAATGATTTGAATTTGGACAAGTCTAAAATGTTGTTGTTTGGTAAAGAGTTAACCTCTAATTGTTTGTTGTTGTTCTCTTCCTCAAGTAGAAGGTGCCAGACAGTTTTCTCATCTGGGGAAAATACTCATTATAAAACTTAATCAGTTTCGTTCATGGATAAGTATAAGAAAATCCAATCACACTGAATATCCTTGCTGCTTTGCTTCAGACTTTTTAATTTAGTTTCTGCTTAGTTATGCTTATTGATTGATTGAATGATGTTTTTCATCCCTCTTTTAACATTATTTCAGTCATATCACAGTGACAGCTCACATGTTCATGTATACCCTGGGTTTCACCAATATTAGGCTACAGCATTAAAATATCTTCTCCAAGGACCCTGTTTAGTTATTATTTACCTCGTTCAATGAAAGTGGTGCCCGTGGTTATGACTGATTGATTGAATGGTGTTTTACGCCGCTTTCAACATTACATCAGTCATATCACGGCGACAGCTCACATATTCAAGTTTTCCTGGGTTTGACAAGTACTAGTATAGGGCTCTGAAGTGTCTTGCCCAAGGATATTTCCTTCAAAAACCCAGTGGATCCAGTGCGGCTCGAACCCAGGGCCTCCCGGTTACAAGTCCCACACTTTACCACCGAGCCACGCAGGACCTAAATAGCTAAGACATTATATCTCAGCCAACCAGATAGTTTGTCTATGCAATTAATCCTTTACCACACAATCCTGAGTTTTAATGACCCTGAAGAAATAGGCCTTAGAAAACATTGTATGAAAAGGAGAAAATACTGGTCACCAGCATTTTCTCCTTATCCTACATGTTTTCTACCCTTTCAAAGAACAATTTTTTAATTTGTACAACATTTAGATGGTCGTCTGCCAATGCTCTCAATTTGGACGATTCTAAAATTCTGTCAACTGAAAACTAGATAGAATTTATAAAAGTTAAAAAACAGCCCAAGACAATCATACTCTGTGCATTCACATCTATTTGAGTCATGCTCTGTGAAAAGGTAGCTTCATGCCTCTGCAAAAATAGCAACCCATGTCAAGCCTGTACAGTCCACACAGGCTGACATTGGTCAAAACCTTTTGCTACCTGTATTTTACCTGCACATCCAAGGACCATCATACCTCCAGATTCAGTTGCTTGTTGGGCAAAATGGATTTCATTGATCCATATTTATTAACCCTTTACCAAACAACCCCTGGTTTTTACGACCCAGAGCAAGAAGCCTTCTGAAAACATTGTGGGAAAAGGAGAAAATGCTGGTTACCAGCATTTTCTCCTTTTCCAACAATGTTTTCTACTCTTCTAAAGTCAATTTTCAATTTTTGATTCGTGTTTATTTTGTCGTCTGCAAATGCTTTCAATTTGGACAAGTCTAAAATTTTGTCGTTTGGTAAAGAGTTAAATGACTTGCTTGGTATAATCCATCATGAAGATGCATTAAACTCCCTTTTCTCAAGAGCACTAGTGACTCAAATCTATTAACATTTTTCACCTGGATCTTGGATCTGCCTTGCCATATACTGTGATGTGACAAAAACAGCTTTAGACTTAGAATACTAGTACTTGGTTCCTTCTCATCCACTGAAAATATCTATTTCATCTCTCTAGCAGTCTTAAGGGTAACCTTTCACAACTATCCCATGTTCTTACCAACTTGAGGACAAAGGGTTCTGGAAACATTATATTAACTCTTTACCATTAAAAACAAAATTTTGGACTTGTTCAAATTGAAAGTATTGGCAGACGACAAAATAAATGTGACTCAAAAATTAAAATTTGTAGTAAGAAAGTGTAGAAAACATTGTGAGAAAGGCAGAAAATGTTGGTTACCGGCATTTTCTCCTTTTCCCACAATGTTTTCAAAAGCTTTTTCCTCAAGTTCATTAAAATTCGGGATTATGTAGTAAAGGATTAAGTGAGAAAAGCAGAGAAAATTCTGGAAACCATCATTTTCTCCTTTCATTGTCATGTTTTCAACTCTTGCATAGAAAAATCTAATCATTTGAACCATATTCATTTTCCAAGCTGGTAACCATTATTTTCTCCTTTTCCCTCTATGTTTTCAACCCTTTCAAAGAAAACGCTCACCATCTGAGCCTCATTCAATTTGGCCAAGACTAAGATTTCACTTGCTGTAAGGTTAGGTATCTGTATTTATGACTTCTTTCTTTACCAAAGGGCAAGTGTTTAGACTTATCAAAGTTGAAAGCATTTGCGGAGACAAATTAAGTATGACACAGATGGCAGAAATTGTCTTTAAAAGGGTTGAAAACATTGTTGGAAAAGGAGCACTTTCTCTTTTACCAATGATATTTGAAAAGAGCTTCTTCTCAAGGTAGTTAAAACATGTAGGATTGTTTGGTAGAGGACTAAAAAAAAAACCTTGACAAAAATATTTCTGACTGCAATCACTGCCTAGAGCAGGCATGAAATCTAATTTTCTGTCTACAAACATGATCATATATCAACAGAGTTCATTTACCTCTCTCTGATGTGAGATTCTATTGTCTATACAGTATCGAAATTAATCCTGCTAAATGTTTCTCAAGACAATCCTATTACATAGTGCAATAATATAGCATATAATTCAGGCACAATCTAATCTGTTAAAACTGCCCCAATACAACTTTGTAGATCCTCAAAGTAGATAGCTATAAAAACATTGTGGAAAAAGGAGCAATTCCTTGTAACAAGTTGCAAGTTATACCTTCTAACGAGCAATTGCTCCATTTCACCATTGATATTTCCTTTCCTTCAAATGTTTTTTTTTTTGTTTGTCATAATAATTTTAGAAAGGTCTATGATTTGGAGAGCAATAAATTAACTCTTTTCCAAAGGCCAAAATTTTGAATGTGTTTAAACTAAAACCATTTGTAGATGACAAAATAAATGCAACTGAAAAACTGAAATATGTTTTGGAAAGGGTAGAAACATCATGAGAAAAGCAGAAAAGGCTGGTTGTCACCTTTTTCTCTGATTCCCACAATGTTTTCAAAAGCTTTCTTTCTCACAGTCATTAAACCTCTGGATTGTGTGGTAAGAAGTTAGCCAATTTAACAATCCTGAGGGAATGTAGCTAAAAATGTCAGAGGTAAAAATGCCAGAGGTAAAAATGTCAAAGTGGTAAATATGCCAAAGGTACTAATGTCATAGGTAAAAATGCCACATGTACATGTATTAACTATAGTGTATATATAGGGAAAAAAGCAGTAGCCATTCAGGTTAGCTCAGTTGTTCAAGGCATAGCAGGTATGACTTATTTCTGGCCTCTGAATCACCTGAGAAAGCAGTCAGTCAAAATCAAGATTGGTTTATGGACCAACAGAAGAAATGTGTGGACTAAGATTGCTTACTATCATGTAAGATACTTTGTCACAGATTTTTTTTTCTCAGGATTCAAAAGAACAGTATAAATTACACAACAGTCTTTTTATGTCCAACACCAGGGGTAATTTGAAAAATATTGTGATTAAACAAAAAATTACCCATAATGTGGTCATGAGCAATTTCTCCTTTTGTTCCAATGTTTCCTCAAACAAGTTATCTATTATCAACTGAAGATGCTATGATGTGATGTACACATATCTGGTGAAAAGTCAGAATCAAATGCTTTGCGCTGGAATAAGTGTGTTTCATCCTGGTATCAAATCCGCAACTGAGCCAACTTGGATGGCTACTACTTTTCCCCCATGTATTTAAAATAGTTAATACAACTGGCATTTTCACCTATGACATTATTACCTCTGGCATATTTACCACTTTGACTCTGACATTTTATCTCCGGTATTTTTACCTCTGACATTTTTACGGCACACCATCCTGAGGACAAAGGTTTTTGAAACATTGTGGATTAAGGAGAAAATGCTGCAAACAAGCATTTTCTGCTTTTCCCATCATTTGAGCCATGCTTGATTTTGTTGTTTAGCAATGCAGAATTTTGTCATTTGACAAAAAATTAAAACATTAATACATGTAATAGCTTTAGTACAGAGTACAGACAAAGATAAAATTACACAGCATGAGCAGTCTGATCTTGGATCTACAGTACAAAATATATTCGGATATTATTGCAAAAATCAGCCATAAAATTTAAATATTAGGTTTACTTTCACCTTTGGAAAATCTTGTTACACATGGAGAAGAGTTGCAATGTCACTGTAATCACATCTTCCTTTGGCCTTCATTCCACCAATTGTTTTTCATGGGTTTCTTTCAACCACAAAATAAACTACCATTTTTAGAGCTTAAATGCTGTTTGAAAACTAGTTTAAAAGATCTTTTAATTTTTTGTACCGAGACTTTGACTTCAACCAAGAAAATTGTGCTTAGTTTGCATATTTCAATGTATTCAGAAAAGGTGTCTCATTACAGTAATCCTGGCAGATTCCATTTTATCTGTTCTATAACACTTCATCAAATAATCCTGAGTTTTAACAACTCCTAGGAAGAACAATTTTGAAAACATTGTGGGAAAACAAGAAAGTCATGGCAACTAGTATCTTCCTTTTTCTGCAATGTTTTCGACCCTTTCAAAGTCAAATTCCATTTTTTGAGCCACACTGACTTTGTCATCTGCAAATGCTCTCAATTTTGACAAGTCTAGACCTTATCTTGTTAATCCTTATCCAATTGATAAGCAAAATCTGCTTATTATATCACCTGCAATATTGTACTCATGTGTTTTTAGAGATACTACAAATATCTAATTAACTTACCATTCTTTACCACAGTGAACTTGACTAAAGCCTTAATCCTTCACCAAATAGTCCTTGAGAAACAAAACTTTTAAAAAAAATTGTGGGGAAAGGAGAATATGCTGAAAGAGAGCAGAAATTCATATTTTACATTTAAGTTGACATTTTCTAGAGTTTCCTGGCTACTGTGATCCAACAACAAGCTCCTAAAGATCTCCTGCTCATAAGTTATTTGGCACAGAAATACTAGCTGTGTTTCTGCTAACACAATGAAATACCTGGTAGGTCAACAGGTAGGTATGTTTATTTCACCTTACATATATATTAACCTTGAAAAAAAAGTACACACAGAAATAAGTTTGGCTGGATAAAATGTATGAAAAGTGACTTACCTGAAATGTGAACCATAAGTTGACAAGAAAAGGATGGTCCAAAGTTGAAAGAATCTCTATTTCCTTCATCACATTTCTTACTGCATCCATTTTCAAACACATAGCTTTGTTCATGTACTTCATTGCGTACATCTTCTTGGAGTCTCGCTTCTGTACTATACACACCTTACAAAAAAAAAATATTGTATTTTTCAGAAGTCTGTTTAATCAAATCCCAAAGTCATTAAAATCATCACTAAAACCTATTTTGTAAGTATTCCATAGAAGTGCATCATTGAATACCAAAACAGTAGGTTCTTGGTGAAAAATCAAAGTGACTTCACTTTTTGACCCTTAAAACATTACACTTATCTGCACTTTGGGAAGTACAAGTAGTATAAATTTTAAGACATATGAAATCAGTGCTATTTTTTTTTATAGCTACAGCCAAGTCCCTGAAAGAATACATCCTAGAAGCCACATGTTGTGACAGCTGTATTCAGGTATTTAGTCAGAACAAGTAAAAATTAAGGCCTAAATCCTTTAGCACTGCACTTAGCATAACTTTAGTTGCCTTCATGTAGTTTAGATTAAGATTAGATGGCACAAAATATGGGTTCTTATCTTGAATCTACATTGTCTGCTCTTTTGTAATGTGTTTTCACAAGAACAGCCATGATATTGCAATACCAGGGTTTCTGAGTTTCTATTAGTAAGAACTTAAATACTGGCACTTCATCATTTAAGTGCACTTACTGTAAAGCTTTAGAATTCAAAATCAGAGATATCATTGGTTAGTAATACAGTCAAATCAAAAGAACCAAACCAAAGCTAAAAATAGTAACAATCATAATTACGATTGGTAAGAGAGCACTGTTACCATTGTTGTTGATGGCACTCAGTGGTAAATTTTTCTATTTGTAATATTATCTTCCAGAAATTTTTCCAAAGGCGATGCTTTGTGTTACAAGAATAATAGTCCTATAAGTACTCACAAGACAGGTTTCAAAGATATTATCCTTTGAACACATGGAATACAAGCCATGATTGTAGAGACCAAGCTGTATTAAGCAACCAGCTGGGGACAATACAAGTGTGCATGTTTAAAACAGGTGCTTGCTTAGTACAGATACATTCCAAAATAATTTGCCTTCTCTGGAAATTCAAGATATCAATAATTTCAGTACTTTAAAATGGTATGATTTGAACTCGAATGTATTTTAACAACCGCACTGTTTGCTTTTGGCTGCCACTTGGTCTTAAATAGAGGCAGCCATTAACATACCCTTTTTCACCTAATATCTAAAGCACCAGGGAGCCATGCAAAACACTGACAGGGCACTCTTATTTCATAGGCAATTTTCTGAAATTTAAGCACCATCACTTAGTATAAGTACAGTCTGTGATTTGGGTTTTAGTCCGTGCCGACTGCGAAGCAATTGCCATTTGAAAGACCCGCTTTTTTAATGCAGAAGATCAATTTTACTGCCGATTATGATTCATTTGGAAATTAAATAACATTCACGATTAATATGGGATAATAGTATTCGGTAATTCACTTTCTGAAAGTTTTTCCAAGTTATCTGACAAATTTTGTGTTAATGGAGGTATATAATGTTATTGGAAGTGTATGTATATTCGGATAGTCAGGTTTTAATGACATTGATTTGTGAAGTTAAATTAGAATTATGTCGATGCAGTACCAGTAAGTTTATTTATAGAATATCAGTGATCATAATTTTTGTCAGTCTGCATTTGAAAAGATTTAATGTAGCTATCTTGCATTTGGAAGTCTGTCACTCCAGTCGTCGATTTTAAGGTAAGGATGGGAGTGTACTTTCCTTATCTGCAAGTCTGACTCAATCTAAAAGCTTGTCTATTGACAGAAAGCTGCTTTCTTACCTTCCCAAAACTGCCTTTACCTATTGCTCGTAGAATCAGGAAGTGGTCAAAGTTTACTGAAAGACACAAAAAAATATAAATAAATAAATAGTGTGAAACATGCTGTGGAAATCTTGGAAATAGTTTCCATTCTGTGAAATTTTTGTCAATCGTTTGATTTAACTCTTTTCCGTAGAACAAAACTTTTCCAAATTGAATGCACTAAGTCTTGCAGATGACAAATTAAATTTGGCTAAAATGAGGAGACTTCCTTTAACCCTTTACCATACAATAAAACTTTTTAACAACCCTGAAAGAGTAGGCTTTTGAAAACATCGTTGGAAAAGGAGAAAATGCTGGTAACCAGCATTTTCTCCTTTTCCATTGATGTTTTCTACCCTATTAAAGACAAGTTCCCTATTTAAGCCACATTAGTTTGTCGTCTGCAAATGCTTTCAATTGGGACATGTATAAAATTTTCTTGTGTGGTAAAGAGTTTAAGTTGCAGAAGTTGTTTTTACTGTAGGAAAAAGAGAATTATGTTTGTTGTCTTTTTCTATAATCTTTTCAAAAGCTTCAAGTTATTTTTAACACAGAATTATTTAGAAAAGGGTTATGATAGTTCTGAGTTGGTCTGAAAGTAATAGATTATGCCAACTACCTCAATAGCATGCTGGCAAAGCAATTTCTTGGTGATGCTTTTGACAGTTCCCTAATGGTATAGCTCTCAATAAAAACCAGTAAATTTTTTCTATGCAACTGTCTTTCCTCTCACAATAGAAGAAATGCTCACAGAAGTGTTTACAAGTGTTCTGGACAGACAATTAGATAGTTATAATGACCATACAGATTTCTGTCTGCCAAAAATGAGAATTTCAAGTCCACAAGTTCTTTATTCATGATCTTGAGTTTCAGTGATAACCTACAGTAATCTCCTTATACAGGCATAAAGCCTCATTTAACAATCAAATCGTGTCAATTCGGATATAACTCTAGACATTTCCAATATGTCCACTGTCAATGGACGGGGAAATGTAATCTTGTTATGTCCAGGATTGAATTCCTTTCCCAATGTCTCGTTTCCTTGAATCTGGCTTTTCATATCCAACTACTGAAGATGATAATGAGCAATTTCTCCCTTTGCCACCATGTTTCATTGTATTCATCACCACATCATAAATAATGCTGGTTACCAACAGTCTTTTTTCTTGGGGTCACTAAAAGTTGGAATTATGTGGTAAAAGGTTAAAAACCACAGTCCCAAGTGTAAACAACCCGGAGACAGAGAGCTTCTGAAAACACAACATTTTGTTACCTTTCAAAGACAAATCCAAGTAATTTTGGCCACATTTATTGTCTGCAAAAGTTTTCGATTCAGACAAGTAGGCCTATAAAATAAATTTTATTGATAGAGACAGGATTTTCGGCTGACTTTCTCATTTGACCCCTTTTAATTCTTTACCACACATTCCTGAGTTTTAACAACCCTGATGAAATAGCCTTTTGAAAACCTTGTGGGAAAAGGAGAAAATGCTGGTTTTCTAATTATAATAGACAATTACCATCAGTTCAGCCACATTTAATTTGTTGTCTGCAAATGCTGTCAATTGGGACAAGTCAAAAGCTTTACTGTTTTGTAAAGAGTTAAATAAATAAGAGAAGGCAAACATTAAATTTTGGGAGATGATTTGAAACTTTTGATTAATTATCTTGGTGTAAAAGATTTGAAACTTACAAATTTGACAAAAATGAGATAGATCGCCTTAACTGAACTAGAACTGTTGCAACGGGGACAAATAACCCCCTACCAGCACCTTGTCAGTGAAGCAGCATAATCAGAGAACGGAAATGATTTTCAAAACAAAGATCATCAGTGACCTTGACCTTTGACCCATGTCACCAAAAACAATAGGGCATCTCCTTGGGTCATGAGCAACACTTGCATAAAGTTTCAAGGTCCTAGGTCAAACAGCTATTGAGTTAGAGCAAGGAAGGAATTTTCAAGCAAAGTTCACCAGTGACCTTGACCTTTGAACCATGTGACCAAAAAACAAAAGGACACCTCCTTGGGTCATGAGCAATACTTGTATAAAGTTTCAGGGTCCTAGGTCAAACTGCTTTTGAGTTAGAGCACGGAAACCAAAACAAGACAGAAAGATGAATGGACAGACAGACAGACAGATATGGTGAAACCAGTGTATCCCCCCTACTTCGTAGGTGGGGGGTATAATTAGTGACAAGACAAATATACCTTGGAAACTACTGCACAGTGTTTTCTCCTGATGTAAAATTTTGCGGACCATTTTTGACCCCCCATCCAGAAATTGGGAGGTCAAAAATCAAAAGAGGGGGGGTCAAATTTCTTTAAATGATTATGAAGGAAAAGATAAATAAACAAATTTTCAATATTCTTTGTGGTTTTTTTGACATCATCAAATATCAATATGTTCAGTCATAAAAACAATAAACCTTGATGCTTACTATGAAAATGCCTTCATAAAAAAGCCCTTGAAAGTTGTTTAATTTGTCCAACAGACATTTATGCCATATCAAAGTCAAGATTTAGTACTGGGGAATGTTGCCATGACATTTCTGTTGGGTTTACTATCAAAATCAGCTTATTCGCTTTCTGGTGCTAATAACGCAGTCAAAGCAGGAGACATTTTACGTTTAGGAACAGTCAAGCCTTCTTTGACGCTTGAAATGAGACTAAATGGATTCCTATTTTATCCTCTATTGTTAAGTATTTGTATTTAGAATCTGCCAATGCCAACCAGTCCCCACTTTTCCAGTGGAGGGTAGTGGAGATCGCATTAGAGAACCACTTAAATTTATCACTTATTCCTTCTGTTAATTATTTTTCAATCAGATACTTGGAAAATAGATTTTAATTTAAGTGTGTTACAAATGACTCAACTATAGAATTTCAGCGGGACAAGTGAGTAAAAAACCCATCAAAACAAAAAACATGCTCCGGGAAAACACTGGTTGCATCACCATTCAGCTTTCTTTATGCAAAACAAAACTAACAGCAGTTGAAGCCTTGTACTTTGCAGCAGACCACTTTTGAAAACATTGTTGATTAAATACAAATTTGGTTGTAATGACAATTTGTTAACCTTAAAATGTCTACAATGCATCCATTACTTCACTCTTCTTCCAGTCTTTACCGTATGACAAAAGTTTAGGCCTGTTCAAATTGAAAGCACAATGCAGATCAAAATATAAAGGTCACAATGGTTGAACATGTCCTTAAAGAGTACAACACAAAGAGTAAAAAACAATGTGGGAAGGGGAGAAAATGCTGGTAATCATCTTTTTCTTCTTTTCCCACAATGTCTACAAGAGCCATCTTCTTCGTAGTCTCAAAAAAGAATAAAAAGGACTGTTTAGAAAAGGGCTAAACTTTAGTTCCTGTTGATTATCAAGTCATAAGAACTTTGGCAAATTTATCTGCTGCAAATTTGTATGAGGAGGTAATAAAGTAAAAATGCCAGAAAAAAAATAAACTAGGATTCCAAATGCCTCTTTAATTTGAAAAATTCATTATTAACCTATCCCTTGAAATTGCTGCGCGAAATTTAATTCTCTATCTCAGTCTTAGTGACATTGACCCTTAGAAAATGCTATTAGAACTTTTTCTCATTTATTAAAACATTATTATGGTTTCAATGAACTTCAAACCATTGTTAATAACAAAATTTTAGGTTCATTGAAAGCATTTACAGATGACAAATTAAATGTGGCTGAAGAAATAGGATTTGTTGTTGAAAAGGTAGAAAATATTGTTGTAAAAGGAGAAAATGCCAGTCACAAGCATTTTCTCCATTTTCAACAGTGTTTTCAAAGGGTTACTTTATCAGCAAAACACATAAACTGTTCAGTAAAGGTTTAACCCCTGGGATGCTGAGCTCAACTCTAGGGGTTGACTTCACCAACCAAACAGAATGTTGTAACTAAATTCTTAATTCCATGACTCTAGCCATCTGATTGGTTGAGAAAGAGGGCTTGTCTTGGGATTCAGAACTCAGATTGATATATATTTAGAATGGTTGTCAATCATGACTCTAGATGCTTTCATCACTAGTCACTTATCTGACTCTTAAATCTACATGATCTAATATTTTGTGAAATAATCTTTGGTCACAAGAGGGCAATAATGGCCCTGTATTGCCAAACTAACAACCAAATCTTTAATTGGTGTGAATATGTGATTAAAGATCTTCAAAAGTATCATCCAGTGAACTATTTGTGTTCTGACCAGTGGTTATGGAGGTGAATTAAGTTTAAAAAAGACTACACTGTAAGTCAGCCATATGAAAAAGGAAGTCAGCCAATTTTACAGCCACTATGATTTTGAGACAACTAAATTGTTTGAGGTCCATTAAAGGAACAGTCATGTCAAATACACATATTAGATTCTTCCCCATACATTTCAAAAACAAGTCCTTTTTTTTTTATTACTAATCCATGAATCTGGCAGAAGTGACCATCCAAGGATCAGATGTGACAAATATAAATGAATTCTCAGAAATAGCTTTGACAAAACATTTTCCATGAGTGGAGTATAAGTCATAAAAAAAAAACATCTCATGTGCTCTTTTCCAACTCTAGAACATATCCTAATATAGAATAGGATGAAAAGCACCAGGTTTTATGATACACACAAAAAATAAAGTTCAATCAAGATGTAATCAAAGATGTTCTCTAGGAGTGGAATATCATGAACAATCCAATTTTATACATACTTGTATCTCCAAGTCTAAGATTAAATTCTATCACAGCAGAATATTTATTGGCAAAACAAGTGTATAAACTTCTGCAATTTTAGGCAAACAAGATT
This sequence comes from Hippopus hippopus, assembly GCA_946811185.2. Taxonomy (NCBI): domain Eukaryota; kingdom Metazoa; phylum Mollusca; class Bivalvia; order Cardiida; family Cardiidae; genus Hippopus; species Hippopus hippopus. Next base: position 24,458,511 of record OX328106.1, on the reverse strand, counting down.
ATATTATAGATAGGGGGAAACCTATACAGCCAAAACAAATTCCACATTTTCACATAAATAACCTGTATTAAGTTAAAGTTCATCAAAAATGCACCTAATCTTGTCATGGGAGTATCCAGAGGCAGAAACTCCTCGTCCAGACCAACCTCTGAACTTAACCGTTAAAAATGATTACCAAATTTGCTTGAATAGGCAATGCTGGGTCCTTGTTCATTATGCATTTTGTCACTGTCAAAATATGATCCCTATACATTGTTCTTTCTCCTTGCAAACCACTGACTTCAGCAGAAATATCAAAGATGACAAAAAATGTGATTTTGTATATCAACCCTTTATCACACAATCAGCATTTTCTCCATTTCCCACAATGTTTTCTACCCTTTCCAAAACAAACCTGAATTTCTGAATCATGTTCATTTTGTTATCTGCAAATGCTTTGAATTTGGCCTGTCTAAAATTTTATCCAATGGTAAAGAGTTATTAAGAGCAGCCTGTTCCCTTAACTCTTTACCAAACAACAGAATTTTAGACCTGTCCAAATTGAAAGCATTTGCAGACGACAAAGTAAATGTGACTTGAAAATTTAAATTTGTTTTGGGAAGAATAGAAAAAATTGTGGGAAAAGGAGAAAATGCTGGTTACCAGCATTTTCTCCTTTTCCCACAATGTTTTCAAAAGGCTTCTTTCTCAGGGTCGTTAAAAGTCGGGATTGTGTGGTAAAGAGTTAAGAAACATTGTTGGATCTGTGCATGCTGTTTTAAAATGCTTTTGTTACACCATAAACCTGTTCTGAGAGATCTTGATATCACATCTTGCATCCCAGCAGTAGACAGCCTTTCAAAAAATTGGAAAGGAACTGCTGTTAAATATGATTTTTCACAAAGAAAAAAAAAATTATTTCCTTTGCAAAAAAAGAACCCAAAACAGACAGAATATGATTCAAAGAACAACATTGGCTGGTAAGGAAAGTACCATTTTCAAAACACTATAACAATTTAGGGAAAATGAGCAAATTAATGTTTGCTTTGTGTAGTTGCTCCTGTTCCCATAGTGTTTTCTAGATCTGTAAAATCAGGGTAATGTTTTGACAGAAATAGATTTAGGTATTCCTGTCAGAAATTGTACTAGTTCAGAAACTGTTACAAGCCAAAACAATCATACAGGGAGACCATAAAAAATTGATTTCTGATGGTCTCTTTCTTGATGTTCCATTAGGAGATGTAAATTTCCTTACTTTTGATGCAAACTTCCAGAAAACTATGATAGAAAATTATTCCACAGACAAATATTTTCCAGCAAAGGTGATTTCGATGACCAAGGGCACAGATAAGTGGAGATTTTTAGGTTCAAAGACCAATATCTGTATAGTTCTTCACTATGGCCTTTGGTGTGGGTACTTATTTAGAGCTGTCTCAATGGGACAATTTGAATGAGTACAAAGGTTTTAGGTAGGAAATGATAATTAACTCTTTACCACACAATCCCTAGTTTTAATGACCCCAAAAAATAAAACCTTTATTGAAAACACCATGGGAAAAGGAGAAAATGCTGGTAACCAGCATTTTCACCTTTTCCCACAATATTTTCTACCCTTCCAAAGGTGAATTTCTAGTGTTAAGTCAATTATTTTGTCGTCAGCAAAACTTTCAATTCGAGAAACTACTCTAACATTTTGCGGTGTGGTAAAGGGTTATAGAACTTAAGAACATTTTCCCATCTGGACTTTACCTCTTTACCAAACAACAAAATTTTAGACTTAAACAAATGCAAACCATGTGCAGATGACAAATCAAAAGTGACTAAAATGATGAAACTTGCTTTAATTGAGTAGAAAAAATGGTGGGAAAAGTATAAATTGCTGGTTATCAGCATTTTCTCCTTTCTCATTATGTTTTCAAAAGGCTTCTTCCTCAGGGTTGATATAACTCAGGATTGTGTGGTAAAGGGTTAAGATATGCAGAAAAAGATCGTGAAAAATCATAATATTGCGCAGAGTTGTTTCCTTTCATTGCTGTTTCATTTTGCAAAATGTCTTTGTTTAAAGTCCACAGAGGAGTACAAAGTAGAATTAGTTCACTTTTGTGGACAATGTGGATCATGATCAGGCTGCAGAGATATGTAGTCGAATCTTGGTCTGCACTGTTCGCAGGGGTCACATATGTTATTGGATGTAAATAACAATTGTTGTAAGGATAGAGGGAGGATGGCCACGACCTCCCCTATCCAATATACGTGGCTAATAAAGTTTACAAAAAAAAAAATCTTGGATATTAGGTGTCTTTTGCAAAAACAGCCTGTCTCTGGGACAGAAACTTGTATGATAATGTTGTTAACCAAGAATTAACAAAGTACAATTTAGTTACTTTTGTGGACAATGTGGATCATGATCAGAATGCTAAGAAATATAGTCAAATCTTGGATCTAAGGTATCTGGCACACAAGAGGGCCATTGGCCCAAAAGCAGTCTCCTGAGTAAAGTCATCTAGGGTTGATAAAGCTTAAGAGATCCTCGTTTTAATGATGTAAAGACACATGAGTGTAAGTGACCTACTTTTCGACAAACTTGACATACATGTATTTCTAAACTTGTCAGAGATATCATCAAGACAAACATCCTGACCAAGTTTCATGGGTATCAGGCTGAAAATGTGGCCTCTATGGTGCACACAAGGCTTTTCTAAGATTTGGTCCCGTGACCTACTTTTTACCCAAAATGACCCAATTTTAATTATATCTGAGATATTATCAAGACAAACATTCTGACCAAGTTTTATGAATATCAGGCTGAAAATGTGGCCTCTATAGTGCACATAAGGCTTTTCTAAGATTTGGCCAATTGACCTACTTTTTTACTCAGTGTGACCCAATTTAGAAGTTGTCTCAGAGATCATCAAGACATAAACTCTGTCCTATTTTCATGAGTATCAGGCTGAAAATGTGGCCTCTAGAGTGTACACAGGGTTTCGCTAATGTATGGCCCAGTGACCTACTTTTTGACCTGTCATGACATAATTTCAAACTTGTCACAGCTATCATCAAGATAAACATTCTGACAAAGTTTCATGAGTATCAGGCTGAAAATGTGGCTTCTAGAGTGCACATAAAGTTTTTCTTAGATTTAGCCCAGTGACCTACCTTTTAACTCAACATGACCCAGTTTAGAACTTGTCTAAGATATCATCAAGACAAATATCCTGACCATGTTTCAAGAGTATCAAACTCAAAATATGGTCTCTAGAATACACACAAGGTGTTACTAAGATTTGGCTCAGTCAATTTTGAACTTGTCCAAGATGTAATCAAGACAAATTTCCTGACCATATTTCAAGAGTATGATCAAGCTAAAAATATGGCCTCTAGAGTGCACACAAGGTTTTTCTAAGATATAGCCCAGTGACTACCTTTTGACCCACCATGACCCTTTTTTGAACTTGTCCGATATATCATCATGACAAACATTCTGACCAAGTTTAATGAGTATCTGACTGAAAATGTGGCCTCTAGAGTGCACACAAGGTAAATGTTGACTACCCCACAACGCATGACGGAAAACGCACGCCGGACACAGCACGATCACAAAAGTCAACCTTTAGCACTTTGTGTTCAGGTGAGCTAAAAACAGCCTCTGTCTCTGTTACAGTAGCTAGTAGTGATAATGTGCTTAACCTAGGGAAGATGATAAATAACAAAAGCCAAAATACAAATTTAATTTAGTTTTAGTTTTCAAAAATTACCAGTAGGATTGATGGAAGTCTCAGCTGTCTCGTTACTTCTTGCGAAAAAGCAAATTTTTTGTCAAATATTGAGGACACTTGATAGATTGCACTGGCAAGGGTTGACATTTCATTATTCTATATTCAATTGTGGGGCTAAGTTGATGGATTGAAAACTACATTGTTTTTGTGGCACACACAGATCTTTTTCATTTAACTCTCACATCCATGTGAATAAAACCACTCCTTCAACCACTACAAACACAGTTCCTCTGTAGGATGAGGAGACAGTGTGGTCATAATGTAGAATAAATAAGTGGACAGTGTAGATCAAAGATCAGACTGCACATTCTGTACAGTCTGATCTTGATCTACTCTGTTCACAACAAAATATATGTGACTCAAAAATTGAAAACTATTTTGGGAAGGGTAGAAAATATTGTGGGAAAGGAGAACATGCTTGTTACCAGCATTTTTCCTTTTCCAGCAATGTTTTGAAAAGGATTTTCTCTGGGTCGTTAAAACTTGGGATTGTGTGGTAAAGGATTAATCTGCTTTTGTCCCACAGAATGATACAGACTTATAATCTGGCACTTGTACAGTGCATCTAAAAGCTTTGATAAAAAAGCGAAAAGATATGACCCATGCTCTGTGAAAATGAGGCTTAATGCATCTGCAAACAGTATCAACCCAGGTCAGCTTGTGCAGTCTGCACAGCCCGACTTGGGTCAAAACTCTTTGCTGTTATTAATTTTTTCTGCATATCAAAGAACCCGTTCTACTCTTAGACTCTGTAGGTTGTTGGATAAAACAGATTTTATGGATCCCTAATTATGCAATGGCATAATGCATCATGGAGATGCATTAAGCCCCCTTTTGCTAGAGTATGGCTAAAATACAGGGCAAAACAGATACATTGGACACTAACTCTGTAAGTTAATTTTTCAAAAGAGAATGTACAAAAAGATTGAACAAAATGAATCTGTTAAACATGTGTTGAAACTCTGAAAATTTTCATGGTCTCTATCAAATATCATTATACAATCTTTTATAAGAAACTCTTGCAAAAACAGGTCTGAAACCCATCACAGAAAATGTCTAATTTGATTCATTTAGCACTATACTTAGCATTAAATTCCAAGTGTAAAGCAAGTGTGATGTAGAAAATACATTTTCACTGAAAAAGGAAACTAAATGATCATGTATACTTTTTCTTTGAGGCCAAGATCTACAGGCGTAATGGCCATCTCTGTACATCTCAATCTAGGCTTTCAGCTATTGTGATCCCCACTCTTGGAGTGCAAAACAAATGAAACACACATTTTCAATTTTTCTAGCAAAAAAGAGATTAAACTTATTGCATTTTCGCAAGAATGTCTCAGCATGACTTAAACTGTAGATCACAGAGCAAACAGCACATTTTGAGCATTCTAATCTTGATCATGGCCAAAACAGCCAAGTTTTAATTCATTTAAAACCTCTTTTATTCTTTTACAATCACTTATGTGACACAAGTTCTACAACATAATTTTATCATTCTCTGTGCTTGCTTCCTCGAAACCTATACAGTACTAGCACTGTAATGAGGGTATTTCCAAAGGTTGACCCCTTACCATCCCAGCATTAGGAACTAGGAAACGCTATCCAGACACAATAATTGTCTGCTGCAAGTTTTTGAAAGCAATTTTGGACAAGCATTCTTAGGATTAACAAGTTTATGATCTCTTCTTTTTGGAATCTTGATCAGCAAATTTAATCTAGCATAATATCTACAAAGAAAATGGTTCAATTATTATAATAGGTTATACCTTCTCCAGAAGCATCAAATGGTGACCTACGACCTGACTGGTTCCCCCCCATTGTTGCTGCACATCCTAGAGAACAACCCAGTCTGTCTTTGACTTCTTTACACTGGAGCAAAGAAAACCAGTCATCAATTGGTTGAGAAAAAAATTTTTCAAGGAGGCAGGAAGCCACCAAAATAGTTGTATGGAACCAATCACAGGAAACCAGCAAAATAGTTCAGCGGAAGTAGTTTGTTCAGAGCACTAAACTCCCAATCTCCTCTTACAGTCTACACCATGACAAAAGAAGCTGGAAACTCAACAAAGCCACTTGATGATTATCTCTTTATCTCAGCACAATGAAGAGGAATCTTTTAACTTTCTGAAATAGAAAATGAAACAGCTTATTGCTCTATCACTGTTCAATATCCAAGCTGGCTGTACATGAACAAAACCTGGATTTCCAATTTTGCAGATCATTTTCAAAGCAAGTCAGATAAATCTTTACAAAACTTATTTGACTTATCCATCAAAATTGGTCAATATTAGTCATCCTTACTAATGTTTACCCTTTCAGTGCTAAATGAATAAAATAGACTTTCTCAGTCACTATTATAGATATATAGATATTGCAATGTCAAAAGTATTTTAGTCTGAATATCCTGCTATAATACAACTTTACAGCTTAGCAGTCTTATGTGATCAAAATGAAAGTGTGATCCACACAGTCACAGTAAAAGTAGGAATTTTGTAAAGACCTTTCTTAGCTTTCAAAACTTGAAAACAGGATTTTGATTGGCTGGCACTAAGTTCAACCAAAGTGGACTCTTCTTTACCTTTGGTTGTCTTCAAATCTACTACTACAGGGTGGCTTCACCCTTTACCACACAATTCCAGGTTTTAACAACCCTGAGAAAGAAGCCTTTTGAAAATATTGTGGGAAAAGAAGAAAATGCTGGTAACCAGCATTTTCTCCTTTTCCCACAATACTTTCTACCCAAGCAAAAAATGAATTTCAAGTTTCAGTCAAATTCATTTTGTCGTCTGCAAATGCTTTCAACTTTGACATGTCTGAAATTTTGTCATTTGGTAAAGAGTTAATTTAATGCTTTCTCTGCCAACTTAATAAATTAGGCATTTTTCAAGGATTAAAGATACAATGTAGATTTCTACTGCAATTGACAGTGATTTTTTGTCATAGTTTAGCATCACTTGGCAGACAGAGTAGATAAAACATTCTGACTGCATGTTCTGTACAATCTGATCTTGTTCTATATCATCCAGAAAAACAATTCAAGAAACCTTTGGTAGAGAAAGAGTTAATGACACTGCTTTAATATCTGGAGAGCTGTAAAGAATGTGCATGAAACTTTATGAAACCACAGATCATGCTGTCCGAGCTTGAATCTACACTGCTAATTCTGTAGACATTCTGGCCAATTAAGCTTTGATATTGCGATGTCCAAGTTTTTTCCAGGAGCTGAAAAATGTTCATATTATTATTTTGAGACATGTTCAAGTAGAAAATATTTGCAGATGACCAAAAAAATGTTGCTCAACAGGTGGTGTAAATTATGGTGACTTAAAGCAGGATAAAGGCTAATATATGGTATGTAGCTGTGGTCTCAAAGTGAATGTAGGTGATATTTAATTTTCAATTTTTCCCATGAGAAATATATCCCGGTAATCTTGCAGAAAATCATCACATGTACTTTAAAAGAAAATCAATTCCTGTCATTCTAGGGATGAAATAAATGCTTTTGTGGACTGCTGTAAATAAGATCAGACTGTATCAAATGTGCATTCTGATCATCTGTCATTGCTACCAATATTTTGAGAGGTCAAAGGAATACCCTTTACCAAACAATACCATGTTTTCACGACCCTCAGAGAAAACAGACTTTTGAAAGGAGAAAAATGTTGGTAACTTTTTCCCATCTTGTTTTCTGCTCTCTCTAAGAAATATTCAACTATTTGAGTTGCCCTCATTTTGTTGTCTTCAAAAGCTGTGCCATTTGAGTCACCTTGAATTTGTCATCTTCAAAAGCTTTCAATTTGGTCAAATCTAGCATTTTTGCATTTGGAAAAGTATTAAAATACTTTCATGATTTTGTTATATGGCAGTCCTATTAAATGTTTATCATTTAAGATTGTTTTTGTCACTATTTCAGTCACTGTCACATCATCACTACTAGTGTGCCTATCTATGCTTTCCATGAGATCCTTCTCTTGTATATGCTCGTACATGTACACGTATGCTCGTACATGTACATGTACTTTACTTTACACAGTACTTTTTTCAAACCACCTGCTTCTTCTCTGCTTATATTAGTTGTAAGTGCCATTTCAACATTTTTACAGTTATATAGTGGCAGCCAGTGCATCAATCCCTGCCTTCCTTTATCTTTCACCAGTATTTCCAAGAGAATTCTTCCGAAGTCACTGACTGCTTTCCCATAATAATACAATTGTACAAACAATGTTCAGCAGTGAAACAGGGATAAATCTTGTCACAATGACAAGTATCCATCCTCTGACACAATTTTTGCCCGCTGCCAGGAATTGAACAAGCAACCCCTTAGCTTTAAGTCTTCTTGGTTACAGACCGAGCTTTTAGGGCTCGGAAGCAGGAGTAGAGGTGTGAATCCTGTTGCAATGACTACATCCATACAACAAAGTTTGACTGAGCTAAGATTCAAACTGAGTCATCATGCTTCTGGGCAGATAATCACAACACCATTCCATATTGTAGTCTTAGTATAATTCTTGGTCTAAACAGTGTAACATTTTTTGACTGGCTTACCCAATAAGTTTAGCCAATCAGAAATTGTATACTTTGAAAATTAGATGTACTGGTTGGTGAATATGGCCCCTGGATTCCTAGACCGACAGACTGAGCTAATGGACTCGGTCTTAACAGCCCACGAGGTAAGTTTCAGGAATTATGAAAGACATAGATCCAATATAGAGCTATCAGCCTCTACCTGCTACTCTTTACCAAACAATCCCAAGTTTTTACAACCCTAAGAAAAGAGACATTTAAAACCAATGTGGGAAAAGCTGCTAACCAATCTTTTCTCCTTTTCTCACAATTTTTTTTAATCCTTTCAAATACAAGTCAAGTCATATGAGTTATATTTAATTTATTATCTGCAACTGCTTTCAATTTGGAGAAGTCTGATATATTGTCATTTGACAAAGAGTTAAACATTGTCTGAGTCTTCAAAAACAGAACTCCAAGCAGTCTAAAATAATCGCAAAATTCCTATCATGAAAAGGCAAGCGACAGAAAATTGTAGAAAATCAATGCCTCATCTAACAATAGTACTAATTATCAGACTTCTGCTACTAAAGCTGCCAAACTTTATGATATCTTAGTTACTTCTGGGATCAATGCAGCCCTCTTTGTGTTGTCTGGTGCCTAAAACACTTCCACGCTTGAGACAAAATTAGTTACAGTCTTCAAAAGTCACAGTGCTCATCAAGACAGGGCTGCACAGAATGTGCATTCTAATCTTGGCTTAACACTGATATTTCTGCAATTTTCTTGCAAAATTAACCATAAGACTAAGGCTGCCAAGTCTGACTCCTTGCTCTTTTGTGAAAAGAGTAGATCAAGTTCAGACTGCACAGAACATTCTAATATTTGAGTATTTTTTTTTTTCATGAAAAGACTTGTGAAATTGTAATATTTGGTTTTCACTTATTTATCTGCAAGACAGTTCAATTTAACTCATTTAAACTTCAAACATTTGAAACTGCAGTTTTATGATAAGTATTGTGTTAGTTAGTTGAATCCACAGTCCACAAAAATTACTCTTTACCACAAAATCCTGAGTTCCAACAACCATAAGACCTGGAGGCTTTGGAAAACATTGTGAGAAAAGGAGAAAATACTGATTAAGAGCATTTTCTTTTCCTACAATGTTTTCTTCCCTATCAAAGACAGTTATCATTATTTGAGCCGAAGTTAATTTGTCATCTGTGAATGCTTTATATTAAGTCTAGTCCAAATCTTTTGTTGTTTGCTAAAAGGTTAAATACTCTTGGCACTCTGTGGGTCTTTTCCGAGTAAATGTGGGTGACCAACTCTTGGTTTCATACAGATATAGTCTTGGTTTTATACTGATATAGTCTAGAATCTTGACAGTAGAATTGTGATATGAATAAACTACTCTTATGAGTGACAGAAAACTTCATTCTAATAATACAATCACTTACAGACAACTTAATTCATCTTTCAGGTGACCTCTATCAAAAAACAGTGTATTAAAAGCAACTTCTCGTTAAAACATTCCAGGGTTCTCACAAATGTCATGTATTTGAGTGTTAACGCTTTAACACATAATCCTGGCTTTTAACCATTCCAAGAAAGAAAGCTTTTGAAAACATTGTAGAAAAGGATAAAATGCTGGTAACAAGCATTTAATTTTTCCTCTTTTTTCCACAATTTTCTTCTTCACAATTTTCTTCGATCCTTCCCAAAACAAATGTCAAGTTTTGAGTCACATTCATTGTTTCGTCTGCAAATGCCTTGATTTTGAACTGGTTTAAAATGTTGTCATCTGGTGGAGAGTTAAAACTTGTACTTATGAAAGGTATTTCTACAAGAATATTTCAATGTTGTCCACTGTAGACTGGAATCAGAGAGTATCCTGTTAAAGGTATTTTGGAGCAGGCAGAGTATTGCCAAAGTGAAGGAAAAAGATCAGATATCAGATTCACCAACCTTCTACTTAAGTTCTAATTCAAAATTCTAAGACTAGCCATCTTACTGGCTGATACATTCAATCTTAGTCAATCATGTGGCTATTCTTGAGATTTAGAAATTGAGCTGAAATTTAAAATGGTTGGTGAAATAACAACCCCTAATGATGAATCAAATTCCAGTCTAGAAGAATGATAAGGAAATGAACAACCTGAAAGGAACCAAAAGGATTAATCACATCAAAAGTTTCATGATAAATCTCCTTTCTGATAGATGAGCCAGGATTCTACTTAAATTTCCAATCCATTTAGACACAAATGGAAGTCTCGGTCACATTTAAAAGATCAGGCGATATTCTATCACAGATCTATTTCCTTCACTTCAAAATAATGATCACAAGGCAATCTTCTCCTGGAATCAAATATCAGCTTATCCTTTCCATCATTTCTTATTCCTGAAGGCTGTTTTCCATAATAGTGTTACTGAAAAATCCTTGGCCTACAAAGCTGGTCATGAGTTCCAGAAAACCTTATGTTTATGTCTGGTGGACCTTGTTTATATCTGGTAAACCAATCCAGTCGCCAATGATTTACATACCTTAATTATTTTTAACCCAACTATTGCATTACGTCATTGTTTTCAGCATTTTTTCACTTCAAATATAAAGCTGTCTTCACCATTGAACTCACAAATGAAGGTAAGCCCAAAGCAAACAATCCTGTGTTTTACAGACCCTGAGGAAAAAGGCTTTTGAAAACATGGGGAATGGAGAAAATGCTTATAGTAACCAGCGTTTCTCCTTTTTCTTCAGTGTTGTCTACCCTTTCAAAGACATATTCTATCATTTTAGCTACATTTAATTTGTCATCTGCAAATGTTTTCAGTCTTGCCAAGTCCAAAATCTTTTGTTGTCTGGTAAAAGGGGTAAATGGTAAGGAGCACAATTTTACTTTGTTGACATTATGTACATGTACTAATGACACTATTGAGAAGTAGGAGTATGCTCTTATTGTCATCAAAATTAGTTAAGTCAACAGTAGTTTGAAAAGAAGAATGAAATTTTACAAAAGCAACTGAAGATTTATTTATATAGAAGAAAGTAGTTTTGATCCTTTGGTAATGAAGGTATAAACTCTTTGAATAATTACAAAACTGGACAGACAATAAATGCATTTCCAAGGAGGCAGTGAGTGTTTAAGATAATGTGCATACTGGTAGCATGGAACTATTGAAATGGAGGTTGAATGTAGATCTCGTAATATTTGTATGAATAATGATTTACACATAAAATTATTCTGAAATGTAAATGTAGTACAAGAAGTGACTGCTGCTTTAGGCAGTTTCTCTTTTAGCCTAACATTTCCAAAATTGGTCTGCACAAGGGGAAAATTGTTATCAGTCAGTAATGTGGTAAAATTTACCGTGAAGTATATTGAACCAGTAGTCCCTCTATATGCTATGACAGATTTCACTGAATTATCTATCTGGCAATCATTTATTTATTTTTTTTTCAATAGTATTTTGTTATATCATGGTCACTAGATCAATCATCCATGCATTTTACAAGTTTATCTCTTGGTGATTTTCCACATCAAACATCCAAGCAAATAGCTACTTTTCCACATAACAGTAAAAAATTTTTAAAAATGAGTGAAGAAAGAATCCTGACGCGAGGCCTATTACAATTTGATATACAACTGAACTTAGGATTCTTTCCTATTGTATGCATTTTCAGATGACAAAAAAATGTGGCTTAAATTACAGGATTTGTTTCAAATAGTGTACAAAAAGTTTTGGGAAAAAGAGAAAATGCTGTAGGGAAGCCCATTCAAATTTCAAATTAGGTTAATTTGTGTCTGCTGTATCTGAAAAGTGACATCAACAACACAAAACCATATCATAATGAGCTAATAATATGGCCAATCATTCTCCGAAATGATTTTACAAAGCCTCTGTGATTGCAATATATTGGCATTACACGAGTAATATCTATCAATAAGGATACAAATGAACATTTGTGACAGATTCTGTAATCAACTAAAAGACATATACAAAATATGTCTTTATCTAATATTTAAACTATGCTGTTGATATGGCACAAGCTACGCAAATTTATGGAACCAGGAACACAAAACTGTACCAGAATGAGCTGGTGGCATAATATCTGTGACAAAAAAAAATGAGTAAGCTGTTGGTATGACATCAGCAACCAAAAAAAAATATATCTTAGTGAGCTATTGGTATGGCAGTAGCAAAACAAAACAATACCTCAGTGAGCTGTTGGTATGGTAGTAGCATCCCAAACCATATCAGCGTGAGCTGTTGGTATGACAGCAGCTATACAAACCATATCGGAGTGAGCTGTTGGTATGGCAGCTGAAACGCAAAACCATATCTTAGTGAGCTGTTGGTATGGCAGCAGCAACACAAAACCATATCTTAGTGAACTGTTGGTATGGTAGCAGCAATACAAACCATATCAGAGTAACCTGTTGGTATGGCAGCAGCAACACAAAGCCATATCTTAGTGAGCTGATGGTATGGCAGCAGCAACAAAAACCATATCAGAGTAACCTGTTGGTATGGCAGCAGCAACACAAAGCCATATCTTAGTGAGCTGATGGTATGGTAGCAGCAACATAAACCATATCAGAGTGAGCTGTGGTGTGGCAGCAGCAACACAAACAATATCTGAGTGAGCTGTTGGTATGACACAAGAAACACAAAACCATATCTTAGTGAGCTGATGGTATGGTAGCAGCAACAAAAACCATATCAGAGTCAGCTGTTGGTGTGGCAGCAGCAACACAAAACCTTATCTTAGTGAGCTGTTGGTATGACTACATCAACATAAAACATTATCTGAGTGAGCTATTGGTATGGCAGCAGCAGGGCCCGCGTTGCCAATCGCCATTTTCGCCAAATGCCGAAATTCTGGCAAAAATTTTTCTGTATCTGGTGAAAATAGGTAGCGAAAGTTATTGGCAATTTCTTCAGGTTTTGTTTCAACTCACGAGATAAGTGGAGAAAGGGTGAAGCAGGGAACAAGCTACTGGGTGATGAAATCACCTTCAATGGCTCAATTTCGCCTTGTCAAGCTTGCTTGGAGAAAAAACTTTGCCTTAAAAAATTCCCTACCTGGCTATATTCATGAAATATTGGCAGTCTAAGACAATGGTGACACCATTTATCCTTTATCAACTTTGTCAATTTAGACAAGACAGCAAAGTGTTATGATCCTTATCTGTTACTAACTCACTAAATCCATCCCTTTATCCCACGAAAACCTGTCTTTTTTTCTCACAGGTAAAGCGTCTGCTTATTTCTTTAAATGACGTCAGACGATCAGTATTGATTCTCAATACATGAATAGTCATAAAATAAAGCAGAATTACCTCTTCTTACAGCTGGACATATTCTTTACAAATATTTTTTAATAAATTACAATGATGGATGGTAAACTAAAGGATTAAAATATCTTGAAAACAATCATTTGCCTTCCTCACATCGGCAACTCAAGCAAAATCTACAGTGCAGTGTCCTATTTTTAGCATTCTATTTTTAGAATACTCTACACCTGTTCCTTCCTATCAGCTAGTTTATTGACTATATAGATTATGTCTCTGTAAACTTGGTTAAGTTTAATTCTTTTAAATTTTACCAAGTCCTAGTTATGTTTTTGAATCAAGATTTTGGATGGTCCTCATTACAGCCATGAAGAAGTATTTTTTCTTTTCTCATCACTCTGGACACTATTTGTAATCTGATGAGATATGTCAGGTTTTGAAGTAATGTGTGACTCTGCATCAATTGGGTCATAAATTAAAAGGCAATCAAAATCCAATGGTCAGATAATGTTCTTTTGAGTCAACAAGTAGATAAAAATCCCTTCTCATTTTTTTTCTTTGATAAGCAAATCATATCCAAAAGTGATAGATTCAACATTTTTCACTCATGGTAGGCATACAGAAATTCTTTCATCACATACTTAAATTCTCCTGTAAAGTTCATGAAAGAACTACTGTCTACTTGCAGCATAAGTCTGCTTCTAGATTCAAACAGAACAAACAGAATTAACTATGTTAACTGTGTTTTTACCATTTTTTTTTTATAACCTCAATAAAGGACACTTATGAAAACCTTATGAGAAAAGAAGAAAATGCAGGTAACCAGCATTTTCTCCTTTTCAAACAATGTTTTCTACCCTTTTACAGACAATTTCCACTATTTTGGCAACATTTGAATTGATGTCTGTATATGCTTTGGGCTTGGATGTATCTAAAATTGTCATGTGCTAAAGGATTAAATCCCCATCATGATAAAAGACTTTATGTAATTTTTTATCATTCATGTTTGTACAAATAAATTGAAATTGAAAGAAACATAAAAACCTTGTTTTCTGTGTCTGATACCTGAATGGAATAAAGGGGGATAAATGGTTGTAAAAGGGAAAGTAGCAAAAAAATATAAAAATGGCTCATAAATTAAGAAAAGTGGCAAAAGAAATGACTAATAAATTAGAAAAAGTGGTTTAAAAAAATGGCTCATAAATACAAAAAGTGGCAAATATTCTTTTAAATTGGCGAAAATAGTGGCGAAAGGAAACCAGAGCAGGCCCTGGTAGCAGCAACACAAAACCATATCTGAGTGAGCTGTTGGTATGGTAGCAGCAACCCAAATCCTATCAGAGTAAGCTATTGGTATGGAAGCAGCAATACAAACCATATCAGAGTCAGCTGTTGGTATGACACCAGCAACACAAAACCATATCTGAGTGAGCTGTTGGTATGGTAACAGCAACACAAAACCATACTTTAGTGAGCTGTTGGTACGACAACAGCAACACAAAACCTTATGATAGTGAGCTGTTGGTATGGAAGCAGCAACTCAAAATCATATCTGAGTGAGATGTTTGTATGGCAGGAGCAACACAAAACCCTATTTCAGTGAGCTGTTGGTATTGGCACTAGCAACACAAAACCATATTTGAGTGAGCTGTTAGTATGGTAACAGCAACATGAAACCATATTGGAATGACATGATTGAATGGCATCAATAGTACAAAACAATATCTGAGTGAGCTGTTGTTATGGTAGTAGCAACACACGATCATATCAAGAGTGAACTGTTGGTATGAAACAACTTATGTGAGACAATATCTGAGTGAGCTGTTGGTATGGCAACAGCAAAATGAAACTAAATATAAGTGAGCTGTTGGTATGGCACCTGCAACACAAAACCATACATGAGTAATCTGTTGGTATGGCAAAAGGCAACACTGAACCATATCAGAATGAACTGTTGGAATGGCACTAGCAGTATAAAACCTTACATGAGTGAGCTGTTTGTATTGCCAAAACAACACAAAACCATTTCAGGGTGAGCTGTTGGTGTGGCACCATGCCCTTCAAAACCATATCAGAAGGGTCTGTTTGTATTGCACCAGCAACAGGAAACCATATTGGAGTGAGCTGTTGGTATGGCACCAGCAACAGGAAACCTTATCAAAGTGAGCTGCAAGTATGGCACCAACTACAGGAAACCATACCTGAGTGAGCTGTTGGTATTTCATCAGCAAAACAAGACCGGATCAGAGTGAGCCATTGGTATGATACCACCAATGTGAAACCATATCTGAGTGAGCTGTTGGTATTGCACCAGCAACCAAAAACCAACTTGTAACATAAAACCATATCGGAGTATGGTGTTGGTATGGCACCAGAAACACAAAACTCTAATTGAGTAAAATCCACTTAATATACCTGATAGGAATGAATAATACATAATTTAAAATTGTTTGCTCTGCTTCCAATATTTTGCTTTTGCCTTTATCAAGAAACTAGAACTTGTTTTTCTACAAAAAAACAGATGTCTCCTCCCTTTTTGGTGTCAGAAGGATTGATATGTCACCAAAGCAATTTCTAACTGAAATAATGGTCATTTTTCTCTAACGGTTTTCGGGTTATGGAGCAGACATGAAATTGTACGTAAAATGAGTAAGGAAAATAATCAAAGGGAAATAACTCGAAAAATATACAAGCCAGAGTTATGGTTCTTGTGCATGACACTTCATCTCATGGTGCTTTACAAATGTGTGAAGTTTTATCAAAATATCTTAAAAGGTTTTCGAGTTATAGAGCGGACACGATTTGTGAAGGAAAATAATCAAAGGGAAATAACTCGAAAAATATACAAGCCAGAGTTATGGTTCTTGTGCATGACACTTCATCTCAAGGTGCTTTACAAATGTGTGAAGTTTTATCAAAATATCTTAAAAGGTTTTCGAGTTATAGAGCGGACACGATTGGATGGACAGACGGACAGACAGACGGGGAAAAACAATGTCTCCTGACCCTGACAGGGGGGAGACATAATTTGACGTGAAATTAATGCTCTCTGAAAAAGTCGCAAAATGTAGAAGGCACTGATTTCACATCAAATTTCTTGATAGAGGCAAAAGCCGAAATATTGGAAACAGAGTAAACATTTTTTAAATTGTGTATAATTGAGTAAGCTATTGGTATGTACCATCACATCAGCAACAACAAGCTATATCCGAGTGAGCTGTGGCTATGGCATCAGCAACATAAAACCATATCTGAGTGAGCTCTATATATAACACCAGCAACACAAAACCATATCAGAGGGAGCTGTTGGTATGGCACCAGCAACAAGAAACCATTTCTGAGTGAGCTGTTTGTATGGCACAAGCAACACAAAACCATATCTGAGTGAGCTTTTGGCTCGTCTCATTAATGAGTTGTTTATGATGCAACAAGAAACCATATCAGAGTGTAAGCTTTTGGCTCATCTCAATAATGAGCAGTTATGATGCTTCTTTCCATATCTGGATGTTTATTGTGCACCATACTGTCTCAAGTCCATTGTGAATTTTCAGGGGAAAAAGCTACAGCCCTCTACTGACCTTCTGTTTAGCTGTTTAATCTGTGTTGAAGCCAAATGCAATTAACTTTTAGTAACACACAAGACCAAGGACACAGTATTAAACACTTCCTTACCTAAAGTTTTAGAAGTTGTTTATTGCATGTAAATGTAAAAAAAACTTACCAAGTTTATTGTGTTTGGCAGCCATTTGGTGTCTATTTTAGGAAACATAAACCTCTAAAGTAAAAGATGAATCAAATTGTTTTTTTTATGTTTAGCATTTGAAATGAAAATATTTGTATTTGAAACAAGGGATTATTGAATACACATTCAACAGGCATGCTCAAATTCTAGTTTTGTTGTCTATTTGTGAAAAAATGAGAGTCCAAACATGCAAACAAAATCTGTGCAGAGATTACTTCATGTTTTGTGCAACTGGCTCTGTTGCCAGATGCAAACTGTCAAAACTAAAATCTCATTTAGGCACAGTTATCTGTATCATTGGTATGGCCACAAAAACACAAATCCATATCTGAGTGAGGTTTTGGTATGGAAGCAGCAACACAAAACCATTTTCAAGTGAGCTGTTGGTATTACTGCACCAGCAACAAGAAACCATATCAGAGTAAGCTGTTGGTATGACACCAGGAACACAACCTGGACCATAATCAGCTCATGATATTGCCACTATTTCTTTAGAATAATAACACTAAAACCTTCTGACTGCCATGAATAGGGATTAAGTACTTACCTGATGATAATACCTTTTACCCTTCAAAAGTAATGCATTTATTTAATGGGCAACTAATTAGATGTGGCTTTAAAAAAAAATGCTGGAATCTGTATCCCTATTTGATAGATTAGAAAACACTGCTGGTTTCTCCTTTTCACACAGGCCATTTTTTGTTGGGGGGGGGGTCTTCTTAGTAAAGGGTTAAATGGTTGATTTCCCATATTCAGGATACAGATAAACACTTCTGACACATGTTGTAATCAATCAATTGAAATAAATACAGCAAATGTGTTTGTCTTGTCTGAAAAATCACATTGGTTATCCATACAAGTGTTTGATCAAATTTCTCATTCTCTCTGGAAAAACCATTTGTTGGTCTGTTTAAATAGCTCTTTTATAGCCTTGCTATCCTTGACATAAATATTACCCTTACTCACTTCATCAAATAGTGTTACCTTAGTAACAGTAAGAGGCTTAGTAGAGACTTATACACAATTAACCCTTCACCACAAAATCCTGAGTTTTTACAATTTAAAGGACAGAAGGCTTTTGAAAATATTGTTGCCCACAATATTTTCTACCCTCTCAACAAAGACACCACCCCCCCCCCCCCCCCAAAATTAGAACCAAAATTAATTTTTTTGTCTGCTAGTAATTTGGATTTTGACAAGTCCAGAGTTTTGTCAGTTGGTAAAGAGTCTTGAATAGCCTTGTTGGATAAAAGCAACCAATTATATATAGACACCTTGTCCTACAAGAACATTCTCATCCATAAAATTATATTAACAACCTTTTCCTGACTCTGTGTTGAACATTTATCTATTTACCAAAGGACAAAATCTTAGACTTTTCCCAATTGAAAGCATTTGCAGATGACAATATAGATGTTTCTCATTTTGAAGAAAAGGTGAAAATACTAAGTCTTGTTACCATCACTTTCTCTGTTTCCCCCAGTTTCCAAAATCTGTCCAGGACCAACAAGTTACTGTGCAAGGCAACCCACTGCTTTAACTCTTTACAAAACAACAAATTCTAGGTAAGTCCATTTTGAAAGATTACATAAAATTGTAGGAAAAGGAGAAAATGCTTTTTCTTCTTTTTCCAGAATTTTTTCAAACATGTACTTTTTGAGTTTCACAAAAACACAGGACTTCTTACATTGCCTTTATTGTTCAGGCCATATGCTTTAAACAACCACAATTCTTATATCTCCTAGGTTGTCTCTGAATACAGGTTTCACTGTAATTCAAAGTAGGGAGATGGGAGAATAGTATTTGGTCACAAATTATGGGGTTAGTTGGCTGATTCCCTCCTTCTGCTACACCAGTGGAACAGGAGCAATTATCCATCACAAAAATTTGCTCCTTTTCCAATAGTGTTTTGACTACCATTTAAAGGTACTTTGTTAAATATCTAGCAATAATAAGCAATGATGCTGTAGCACTGACAGACCCCAGTAAATCTCCCCCACAAATCTCACTTCATCAGGTAAGTACCAAGAGACCTTTCATGTTTATTGCAGGTTCAATGGTGAAATTTTAAACTTCAAAGAATTCAAGGAAAATGAATTCAAGCCCAAATTTCTGATACAGAAATGATTGTGGACCCGTGAACTGGCTTACGTAAAAGTTCTTTTTTCACACAGCCCAAAATTGCATACAAAAATTAGAGTAATGATTTATAATCCATGTTTATACATTTAGATTTTAATCTTCAAACTATATGTTTTTTTTTTTTTATTTGTGTGAATAGTCTGAATTTTGATCAGTCTTAAAAATGAAAACTATACATTAAGTCTGTATCAGATTTCAAAACTTTACACTTGTCAAAATGAAAGGATTTATAGGCAACAAACCATATGTGGTTGAAATAATAAAATTCGTCCTCGAAGGGTAGAAAAAAATGTAGGTAAGGAGGGAATGCTGCTTATCACCATTTTCTCCTTTTCTTATAATGTATGTTTTCTTCTTCTGGGTCATAAAAATATGGGATTGTCGGTAAAGCCTGACATAAACATTACTTGGACATGAACAATATTTGATATTATTAATATCCACTTTACATTAAGTATCTAACTCCTTACCAAATGACAGAATTTCTGACTGGTCCAAATTGAAAGCATTTGTAGATGACATTAAATATAGCTGAAATAATGGAATTTGTGTCTGAAAGAATAAAAAGTATTGTGATAAAAGAAGAAAGTGCTAGTTACTAACATTTTCTTTTACCATAATGTTTTCAAACATTTTATTCTTCAGGGTCAGTGGATTAATATGGTAACTGGTTAAAGTCATTTTGAAAAATGTTGGAGTTCCTCAACTTTAGCATGTTCACCACTTTCTACAACTTTTTCTTGATTGCAAAATCTAATTCAGTGCCTATTCTAGAAACTGAAAATGAGGGGGAATTTTAACCCCCCCCATCTAAAAAAATGGGGATTCTTCAAAAAATATGGGGAACAATTTTTAAACAGATAGAACACATATAGCTTAAATAACAGACATTTTATTTGTGTCCAAGACTCATAATACAATAATCTTGCTGACTTATTTACATGTCAAAAGACAGATTCTGGAATATTCTTCTCTGGAAATTCATTCTTCAAAACATAGATAATAGTAATTCATTCTGATAAAATTCATTGCAATAACAGTTACAGTCTAAGTGGGCCTTTTTGACCTACTCTACTTTCAAGGGAGGTTACTTTATTTGC
The DNA here is from genome assembly GCA_946811185.2 of Hippopus hippopus. Taxonomy (NCBI): domain Eukaryota; kingdom Metazoa; phylum Mollusca; class Bivalvia; order Cardiida; family Cardiidae; genus Hippopus; species Hippopus hippopus. Next base: position 24,437,975 of record OX328106.1, on the reverse strand, counting down.
TGTGAAAAAAGCTTCAGCAATGATACCATTTCATTTAACACCTTCTTATTTTCAGTGATGCAAGAGTAAATTCTTTGTTATGGGACTATTTCATTGTTTATTTTCTATGCGGGATTAGAACACATTGGGTTTGAAGTTTTGAGGGTTCTGAGAAAAATCATGCAACCGTGCATCCTGGGATAGTCATTGCTAATTTGCATATGCAGAGTTTTCTTTTGTAGTAGGCACAGCCTTTATAGAAGACTGAAACTTGTTTATGGAGCACAGGGTTGACTACTGTCTTTGAAATACTTTATATTAGCTGTCAACTGCAGCAATGGGAAGAATCAATGAGGAATTCCAATTTCTCCAAATTGTTACACTCCTGTAGGGGAAACATTAACTTCTGCAATATTCATTGGACATTGTAACCCTTAACTAGACAACAAAATCTTAAACTCCTCCAAATTGAAAGCATTTGCAGACGACAAATTAATTGTGGTGCAAAGTCTGTCATTTGTTTTTGAAAAGGTAGAAAACACTTTTGGAAAAAGGAAAAAATGCGGTACCAGAAGCCCTTTTAATTACGATGATTACAATACAATACAATACAATACTTTTTATTGTAAATGAAGGCCACCGGCCCAAAATACAGCAATACCGAAAATATGCATATTTATAATATGGTATACGTCCCCTTACTTAGTGTTAATACATACAATTTTTCACCCACTTATTAAAATAAAAACCCAGTATTTAACGACCATCAGACAGAAGGCTTGTGAAAACACTGTAGGAGAAGGACAAAAATGTTTACATGGACAATTTTCTCCCTTTCACCAAATTAAGACAAATTCTTGAGAAGTTTGCAGGTAAAATACAGAAACGGACATAAGAAATGGCTTACATTTGTATAGCAGACATAAAAGCACTTTCTTTTTCTGTTGTCAATGATTTTATCCCGGATAAGTCTAAAAGTTTTATTCCCTATCAAAGTGTTGAGAAATTTCTCTCGCATTTTAAATCTGTCAAATATGTGAAATCCAAACCAGAGTACTTCATTCTCTTGAAAAGTGATACAATACTTCCATTGCATAAAAAAAAAGCTTGAAATCCATATCAGGAAAATTCTATATATAGAATAATATGATTCGTTTATCACAGTAAGACTAAACATGAATACCACCACGTCTAGCATACATCAAGATCAGGCTGCAAAAATACAGTCTGATCCCTGATCTATACCACCACCAAGGTACAATACAATATTTACAGAGTGATATGGCTCGTATGTCAAGACAAGAAAAAAAATAAATATCATTCGTGTTTGGTGTACATCAAGATCAGGCTGCACAAAATGCAGACTGATCCCGGATCCACACCACCTCAAAGTCTGATCCCTGATCTATACCACCACCAAGGTACAATACAATATTTACAGAGCGATATGGCTTGTATGTCAAGACAAGAAAAAACATAAATATCATTTGTGTTTGGTGTACATCAAGATCAGGCAGCACAAAATGCAGACTGATCCCCGATCCACACCACCACAAAGAACAGTATGACTCAAATGTCGCATACTGTAGAAAAACAGACTAATATTACTTGTGTGTCACTATAAGACAAATCATGGGTATCTTCCGTGTTTGGCGTACATCAGCATCAGGCTGTACTAAGTACAGCCCGATCTCCAATCTACTCTACCACAGAGGTACGATACTTGATTACTCTATCGTTTGATTTACGTCAAGAATACATGTATACCGCTAAAAGCAAAAAAAACATTGCTTAATCCTCAATCTACCCACCCGTACGAATACGATAAAATCATTATAACACAAAAGGTTTTCAATCCAAAAAATATTACAAATAAACATTCTTTAGAACCTTGTACATTTAACCCTTTGACAAGCAATCCAGAGTTTGAATGGCCCTGAGGAAGAAGTCTTTTGAAAACATTGTGTAAAGAGGAGAAAATGCTGATAACCAGCACTTTATCCTTTCCAATATTTCTTTTCAGTCACAGGGGTCATTTCCATCATCTTAAATATGTTGTCTGCACCGCTTTAAATTTTAAGAAATCTAAAATGTTGTGGTTTGGTTAAGACTTAACCTCTTTTTGTAATACCCTCCATTAGTTTTGTAATATATGTCGCAAGGTACTTAATCGTATTTATGTTATTATTGCTCATGAGATTGTAGAATGAAGCTTGACCTCTCCTGCCACTGTACCAGTTGAACAAATGATTTTCTCTGATTTCCTCATATTGAGAACATTCAAAGAAAGCATGGTATTCATTTTCAATTATTAAATTATTATGAAAGGCGAGACAGTATAGACAGACCCTGTCTTCCCTAGTTATATTGTAATGTCTCCCCTGTTCAATATTTAGTTTGTGATTTGAACATCTAAATCGCGCCATAGCTCTTCTCATAACAAAATTTATATCAATTGAAAGGTACTTTTCTGGTGATAAAAGTGTTTTATAACATTTGTAGGTATCACAACGTGATGATGAATCTATATCACTGAGCCATGTCTGTGTCATACAGTCTGTCAGTCGTTGCTTAAAAGCTCTTAGAAACATATCAACGTCCCCAACATCTTGGGCAATCCAAACAACCAAAACCATATCTTAATAGCAATTCCTTAACTTCCATTGCCCAAGTCTGCCTCCCACTAATGTCGATATCTTTTAACATTTTATAACAATTTACTGGGTATCTATAGTGTGGCATTCTTAATAATTGGCACCAGTACCTTACACATTTTGAAAAATAATGGATACATAGTGGAAGTTGTCCACATTCGCCAAGCACCATAGAACAATTTGTAGTGGAATTAAGTCTTAAGAAATACCTACAGAACTCAATTTGAGACCTTTGTATGATATCACTATGTGCAAAACCCCATATCTCCGATCCGAAGGTAAGTATCGGAACTACCATAGTATCAAAAAGTTGGAACATTTCTGCCAAAGAAAAGTAGCCAAAGGGTTTCTGGAACTGTTTTATTGAGAAAATGGCTTTACGAGCTTGTGATGCGAATTTTGTTTTTGCCGCGGTCCATGACAATGTTGGAGTAAATAGTAAACCTATATATTTATAAACTGATACTGTTCTAACCTGTTCTCCATTATAAAACCATTTTTCATAATGATGGAGCGGTCCACCATTTCTAAAGACCATAATTTCAGTTTTCTGAAGATTAACTTGCATACACATACATGCATCTTTACAAAAGGAAGAAACTGCATTCAATTGTAACTGGAGGTTAACTGCCATTTCGGCGCAATTAGCAACATCATCAGCATACAATAAACAAAATATGTCATGTATCTCACTTGTGATAAAAATACCATTGTGACATTTATCTCTAATGTAATCTATAAGATCATTTGTGTGGAGAGAGAAAATTATTGGTGAATTTAAATTGCCTTGTCTGGTGCCCAAGATACATAGGAATGGCTCCGAGGTACTTTTTCTGTCAATTTTTACATGAGCGCTTAACTCTGAGTATATTGACAACAGAACATTAAAAAGTTTGACGGTCATACCCTTCCCTGCTAGGTTCGAAAATAATTTGTAGTGTACCAACGAGTCGAATGCTTTCTGAAAGTCTACGTATAGTACATAAAATCGCCCACCACGTTTCGTAATATATTTTTGGACCATACTTTGTAAGCTAAATAAGTTATCAACTACAGAATAACCTGTTCTAAAACCTGCCTGTGATTCGTCAATAATTTCATGTTCCTCTGCCCATTGGTAGATCCGATCATTTATTATACTTGAAAATATTTTGTACATAACATTAATCAGTGATATTCCTCTATAGTTATGGGGATCCTGTTTATTGCCTGACTTAAAGGCTGGGACAATAATACCCTCACTCCAAGAATCAGGAAAACAACCTGATATCAAAATTTTATTAAAAAGTGTTTTTAATATGGGTGTGATAAGCCGTTCAGTGGTTTTGAAAAATTCAGTTCCTAGTCCATCCTTCCCTGGCACTTTACGTAACTTTAATTTGGTTACACCTCTTTTTATTTTGCAGTCAGTAATAGGACGATTTAAATGATCATCGTTGTCTATAGAACCAGGATCTTGTTCATTCCAATCGAAACTTGTCAAAGTAACTGATCTTCTTTAAACAATAAAGAATGAAAGTATGTGACCCACTCGTTTGTTGAGATACCATTATTACTTGAATTTGCCAGTCTGGAGCTTTTTATCATTCCCCAGAACTCTTTTGGATTCTTTCTAGACTGCACAAGCTGTTGTCTTTTCTTTCTCTGAAAACATAACTTTTTAGCTTTACACAAATTCTTAAATAATGTTTTAGAAGATTTATATTTTACCAGATCATCGTTACTGTTTGTCCATCAAAAGCGTCTTAAAAGAGAGTATTTTTTCCGTTTGGCTTGAGAACAGCTACTATCCCACCATTCTGGCTGTGGAGAATAAGGGTTACCTCGATGACTAAAATAGTACGTCATAGATTTGGCCGACTGTTTATACAGATTTACTATTAGTTCGACAGCCTCGTTTACATGTGAATCAGCCAGCTGCATGAGTCTTTCTTTACAAGATTCTAAGTTATTTTGAAAAGATGTGAGAAAATTACCAGCCAAGTGTTGATGCCATACATAACAATCATACTGAAGGGTTCTGTTTAAAGTAATCTCCCCTACATCACCAGTCCGAGTACTGTCTACAAACTTTAACTGTGCACATACCGGAAAAACATGGTAACGTTTGGAAAAAGGAATAAGTGAAGTAAAGAGTCTGGCATAGTCCCATCCCTTTTGAATGAGACAGCCTGTATCTGACTTATGAGACACCTTTTTCTGGCATATTTCTTTTCAAAGTTTGAACTCCCTATGTCATAGCACCATGCAGGTAGGTATTTGCTTACCATTTTGGGTCTATAGTGCCCAATCCAACTTATCAGCAACACCTGGAGCATTCAATTAACATTATCTTTGTTTGTTTGTTTGTATTGGAGTTTTATGCCATTTTAACAGCTTAGGTCATATCACAGCTGTCAAGTCCACCTAGGCACGTGTTTCCTGGTTTTCTCACACACTGACACAACATTCTTTTTAAGTCAATGACTACTATTTTCACATGCATTAGAGATGAGAGGCAAAAAAATCGCTGAAAAGAAAGTATGCCTTGACCAGGTATCGCCCGCAACAACCATGTCGTGAGTCAGATACGCTAACCACTGAGCTTCTTGGGTGGACGACATTTTCTTCATTGATAAAACAATCCTTTTTCAAATTCATATTAACCCTTTACCACACAATTCAAAGTATCAAAAAATCTGAGAAAGAAGGCTTTTGAAAACATTGTGGGAAAAGGTGAAAATGCTGACAACCAGCATTTTCTCTTTTCCTCACAATGTTTTTTACTTATTTTGCGACAAATACTATCATCTGAAAAATAATAGAAGTGTTGTCTGTAAATTCCTTTAATATGGCCGAGCTTATAATTTTGCTGTGTGGTAAAGAGTTAATACATCAGGATTATGCGACAGGACTGACCAATCAAATTCCAAATCATTTACTGACCAGGGGCACATTTCACTAAACTGCGTATGCACGAAATTTGCGTACGCAGTTTTTGTAAGCAAGCACTAAGTCTGAAAACAAGTTTCACTGAACTACATAACTTTACGATTTGACTAAGAATTTGGATAACATTACGCCACTTCATATGTTTGGGTGAAGTAGGGATCCTACGTGTGTTTATTCAATCCCCCCAAAAATGGCATAAATCTACGCAGTTTGTTGAAATGGACCCCAGGTGTTTTAACGAACTTGCTGAAAAAGCATTTTGAAGTAGGAAGATGACAAAAATGCTGAAGAGCATACGACTTTGACCCCCTACTGTGACCTGAACCTTGGAGCAAGACATATGAAAGACGCATGCTGTCTCGAGGTGCAAATTTCAGAAAACTACCTTAAGAACTGGACAAGGGGTTCAGGAGAAATGCACATGGCTTACCATCAATTGTCTTACTCTATTCAGTGACGAAACACTTTTAAAGTTCTGTTTGATTATTAAAATCTGAACAGCCTCCTTTAAGGTTAACAACATGATGTTTATCCATAAAAGTAGAACTGAATAAATTAGATAAAAATCAAAGCTAAATTTCTCAGAAACCTGACCAAGAATTCCAACCAAATTCAAGAGGTCTTAGTTCCCACTGAATGAGATGCAGACGCAGTATCTGCTATACAACCTAAACCAAATGCAGTAACTCCCTGAATAGCTTTCCTTTCAAAGGACATCTTTAGTATGTCAATATGCATCAGCTTTGTATCAGAGTTAACGTTAACAGACTTGAAGATATTGACAACTAATGCATCCTCAATCCGGATATCACATTCAAGCTAACGCATGCTGTATTGGAAATCACATTTCATTTCCCGACATTTCATTCCAAGTTCAATTGGCTCCCAAGGCCTATGAACAAACCATGATTGTGGCATCAAAAGTTGAATATTTTTTGTGATTGCAAATATTATTATGTTATCAATATGAACTTTCTTACAGGTAAGATATGGTTGGGGTCATATTCTGTCAAGAAGCACCCCTCTAACTTTATTCAGAGGGACTTTACAGCCTTCCCACCTCCTAAATGACAAATTCAAGACTCTTCCAAACTGAAAGCTCCTGCAGATGACAATAGGTAAAAGTGAACTGTACTTCCTAAATAGGATAGAAAACATTGTAGAGTAAGGAGATATCAAGGTTATGTTTCCGCACTGTTTTTCAAAGGCTTCATGTAAACTCAGGGTTGTTTAAGTATTGGAATGTTTGGCTAAAAAGTGAATCATCACCTCCAGCAGATTTTCCATCATGGAGCTGACCATATGCACCAAATGGTGGTCTCACATCTGCATTTTCAAATATTACTTGAGGGGCGATCTGCCCAAGGTTCTACAGAAGAATTTTTTTTTCTGCTGCAGACCATTTTTAAAAACATTGTGGCAAAAGGAGAAACTGTTCAATAACTTGCGACAAATTACTTTCACTTCTTTCCATCTATTAAACCTTAATTCCTCACAATAAACTATATTAAAATCATTCTGAAAGTTGTCTAATGCAAATTAGTTTTATGTATTAAGTGTGTGTGTATGAGTTCCTGTAGAAGTCAAATGTATTGAAATGTACCTGTATTAAGCAAGCTTTTCTCTTTAGCAAGCACGGTTTTTAGCTTCCCTTATATGCTTGTTTAACACCGATTCAACTGTAATGAGCTAAAGGCAAGCATGATTATACTATATCTTATTAATTGTTGCCATGGTAATGATGCCAAGTTACTAATTAATCCTTTCAGTCATGTATTTATACAAACATTTCTTAATTATCACCTGCAGTAGATGATATATGAAAACATTGTAACAAATACACACAAATCTTTATGTTTTCATGAAAGCCTTGAGATTCAGATAGAGAACGATACTGCTCCTTTGAGCCATTCAAGTACCTCTTGTGACAAGTGTAGGATTGTCAATGTAAGCTGTCTGCCAATCCTAGCAACCTCCTTTTAACTGGGTTTTTTTTGTTATATTGGGGCTTTCTGCAAGCATAGAAAAGTTGTGTGAATTTGGCAGTGGCTTAGCCGTTTACAAAAAAATCTACCTTGAGCAAGAAGACTTTTGAAAAGATTGTGGAAAAATGAGAAAACACTGGTAAACAGCATTTTCTCCTTTTTCCACAATGTTTTCTATCCTATCAGAAAATCTTGGCTCATTTTTATCAAGTTTGGTTGATATTTATCGATTTTAACTCTTTATGAAATGGCACTAATTTAGACCTGTTCAAATTCAAAGCATTTGCAGATGATGAATTAAGTTCAAATAACGGTTTTGTCTTTGAACAGGTAGAAAACATTGTAGGAAAAGAAGAAAATGCTGGTTACCACTAGCAGCTTTTCCTTCTCATCCCACAATGTTTTCAAAGGCTTTCTTCTTGTGTATCATTGAAACTCCAGTTTGTGTGGTATAGGGCTAAAGAACCTACAATTTGCTGTTTGGGAATGAGTTAAAACTGCACATACAATAAAACAAGTACTGACCTTTATAGTAATTTCATATTTTCCAACAAACTAAAACTTGATTCTTGAATCTCCACCAAGTCTTTAGCATTTTGGTCGCTTATTGTTGTCGTGTTTCAAAATTTTGCCACTCACAGTCAGATAATTGACTTCACATCAAATTTTTCACCCTCAATTATCATACTTGACAGACATCGGCCATCTAAAGCCTTCCTAGGTTGTCACATGAAGTCTTCTTTCTCACAGAGTATGGATTATAGATGGTCGCAGTAACACACCATCGGGGGATCAAAGCTTTCCAGAATATTCACTCACACGATTATCTGAAATATAATATAGATAGGATATGGGAAACCTTTTTGAAAGGAAACCATGGTAACAATAAACTAATAGGTTTTTAATTGTCTATGTCGGATACTAACTCACATTGATTGGCAGAATTTTATCTAACAAAGTTAATATTCCTCCAGACTTTAACTGTAGGTGTATACAGCATAGGTCCATTATAAGACTGCCTTGTCAGTGCAGATTGATCAAGATCTGAAAAGTTGGAAAACAATGTCTGCGAAAAGCTCAACCTTTACCAAACAACATAGCCAGGAGGCAGACTTTAGAAAATACCTTAAACAAAGGAGAAAATGTTGGCAACCAGCGATTCCTTCTTTCTGACAATATTTCTACCTACTCATCACACCAAGGCCAATTCAGTAACCATGTATCTAACCTTGTCTGTATTAAGGAGGTCCTCTTTAGAACTACTTTAAGTCACATGATCACTATATGGTGGCGCCCATTGACCAGTAGTCAGTAACAAATTTCAGCTAGTTATTTCCGAATATTTCTGAGTTATTAAATACTTTGACAGAACTGAATTGAAGATGGCAACGCCTCTGAAACCGATGTCATCACCCAAGCATTGTTCTTTTGTTTTTTTACAAGCAGGAGAATATTTTGTTTGACCAACCACAAAGCTGTCCATGACGATTATGTTCATGTCATTCAGACCGCATTCGCGACAACCAACCCTGTTCGTAAACTGGAGAAATTATATACTTGAGAACCATATGCTAAGATCTGCAAACATTTTTCAGATTTAAAGATAAATCAGCCAAAACGCCAAAAGCAGTAAAAAAGCCAAAAAAGTAGGTCCAAACATGATTAAGGATTTGTTAATCGATCTAGTGCGTTCACTTTAATTTTAGAGTAAACATTTAGACCGCCGCTATTTGAAAAACAACCTTTGTTCTAAATTTCTTGTCACAGATTGGTATGTGACCGAGTTAAAGTCTCAAAATTTATAAATTTTGAAGAGAAATGCATGTCCAAAACTAGTACTGCCCCATAGAATACCACAGTCTCTCCTGTACACTGTTACCAATAGTCCGATCTTTAAATTTTCCAAAGACAGACATATTGAATTTTAAAAAAAAAAAAAAGTTTTTTGTCATGGTTTTCACCTTTTGCTTATTTTTCATATTGTCATGAAAAATGTCCGATTTTCATAGTGAATTACGTTATACTTTTTACACCGAGCTCACACTGAGCTGAGTTCAAGATATTCTGTGTTATTTTTTGCATACGAAGGGATAAACACAATGCATCAAACATACTGCCAGCAAATTTCGATTTCTATCAACATTTACGAAACTGGATTCTGGTAAACGTAGACAACACTGATTGACATGAAAATGTGAATTATGTGCGCCATTTATTATAGCATGACGTCGCGTATTGAACAGAAATTGTTCTTTTGTATAAAAACCTTAAATGCAACTAGACTAGAACAACCCGAAACTAATTTTTATATGTCATCCTTTTAAAAGAGTTTTTAACAATTCAATAAATTTGTGAATTACGTTACAGTGAGTTACGTTATGGCCCTTTTCTTAATTTAGTCAGTATTTCCAAAGCGGATGAACTGAATGTGTACCTAACACGACGTCATCTTATAGCTATTAACACGTCATCGGAAGCCATGATACAGTCGTCTTGATATGTAAGAAGATCGCTTTACAGAATCTTGATTTAGGTAGGACTTTTTAGCATTGTCTTTTAACTAATTTTAGATCGAATTTTTTAAAATTAATACATGTATTTAGAGGAAACACCTTCACATTGTGATTATCATATTGATTGGTTAAATGCAGTTATTTGTATTGCAATGAAATGAACATGAGTATGGCAACGTAATTCACTTAAAGGTAACGTAAATCACTAATACATAAATTACCTTTTCAGGTAAAATGGCTATTTCTAGAGCTGAAATTCAGAGAAGAGGATACCACGAGAGAAAGAAAGCCAAAGAAGGTAAAAAGTATCTCGAGAAAGAAACAAACCGAGTTAAGAAGTACCATGTGAAGACTACCGACCTTAATCCACGTAAGTTAGAGCAAAGGAGAGAAAGAACAAGAAACTGTATGAGGAGAAAGAGACAAGAAGAGAAGGATGTAGCTAAACGTTTTTGCAATACCCAACAAAACCAAGAATTGGGCAGTCAAGAACAGACTAATGAACAGAATACACTTGTAAGCAACGAAACATTGTTGCAAAAGGAATATGGACCATGTGATTCAACCAATTCAGTGGATCTCATGTGCCCAAGTACAAGTCATGGGTCGGTTAGTTCACCCCTGACAGTGAAAATGAAGTTCAACAATAGACTTCAAAAGAGGCGAGAAGGTAAAGCTTATAGATTAGCGCAAAAGAAGATAGAGGCCCTGGAAGCAAAACTTAGCAAACTAGCACACAAAAACGACGCCCTGAGGAAAAAGCTTTCATGGCAAGCACAGAAGAAAATTTTTCCCACCAAGAAAGGCTTGGGGAAAAATCTTAATATGAACATTTCAAGAAAAGACAGACAAAAAAGTAACTCCAGTGATAAAAGTACAACAAGCCCTGGAAACAGTTCGACATCATCTGCGAGAAGACAAAAATGCACCCGGAATGAGAATGGTTTATCTATTCTTACACCCAAACATAGGTCAAAAGAGGAGTTAAGAATGGAAGATTTGTCTCCCTCGAAATACCCTAAAATAATCAAAAAACTTTCTTTTCATAAATCTCTTGTGACCTAAATGAGTGTATCAAAAACTCGAGGTAGACGTACAGAAAGATCGGTCGTACAAAGTATAAGTGGAAAATTGATCAAGAAATACAGGATGAAGTCATGTCTAAGAAAGACAGTGAGAGTAAGTCATAGGTCCACATACACAGAAACCAGTAAGAAACCCAAATTGAAGTACATGGAGAGAAAGGCACTAGCGTCAAAAGTAGTTTGTTTCCTAGAGAGGGGGGACAACAGCTCTTCTCTTGTTTACCAGGAAAGCGTGACACGCCGAAGTGCAAATCTGAAAAGTTACAGGTGAGGGTCCTGTCCGACTACATGTATTTGTACAATCTACATATGAAATTCAAAAGTGAGTTTCCCGATATTAGAATAAGCTTAACAACATTTTCAAGCTTTCGGCCAAAGAGTGTAAAGCTCTTGCACTTCAGTTCCAGAAAGACCTGTCTATGCCAAAAGCATCAAAATATGGCACTGAAAATCAAAGTCCTGAAACAACTGAATATCACAACAACAAACAGTCCAGATCTATTGATTAATAATATGACAGATGACCAAATTTTAGATAGAATCGAAAACTGTATGTCATATTCTTTCACATACAACAAATGGCGCTGAAAGGAAGTGGAGCACAATGGAAAAGTCACAAAACATATGCAGATATAGGTAATTGAAAAATCCAAGGATGAATTTGTAGAGCTAATGAAAAAGGAGTTGACGAATTTCCGCCTTCACACAAAATGTGTTGCAACCCAATATGAGCAATTTAAACTGCTGAAAGAAACTATTCCAGAACATCACATAATATGTCAGATGGATTTTGCAGAAAAATACACCTGTAGTCATGCAGATGAGGTCCAGTCAGCCTACTTCGACAAAGGCTTTGTCACATTACACCCAGTGGTAACATACTTCAAGAATCATGAAAATGAGCTAAAACATAAGTCATACGTCTATGTGTCAGATACACCATCTCACACAGCAGGCACGGTTTACGCATTTCTTAAAAGTATCAATGAAATACTGGTTAACCCTATACCACATAATCCCAAGTTTTAACGACCCTGAGAAAGAATCCTTTTGAAAACATTGTGGGAAACGGAGAAAATGTTGGTAACCAGCATTTTCTCCTTTTCCCACAATGTTTTCTACCCTTCCCAAAATAAATTTCAGTGTTTGAGTCACATTTATTTTGTTGTCTGCAAATACTTTCAAATTGGACCAGTCTAAAATTTTGTCGTTTGGTAAAGAGTAAGGAACATGACCATGTGGAATGTATTCATTATATTACAGAGTCACCTACCTCTCAGTACAGAAATAAGCATATGATGAACTTAGTCGCGAATCATGATAAGATTTTTGGGACCCAAGCTTCCTGGCAATATTTCAAGGTGGGTCATGGTAAAGGGGCCTGTGATGGATTAGGCGGAACAGTGAAAAAAATGGCAGACACAGCAGTAAAAAGACATGCAGTTATTATACAAAATGCTAGCCAGACACAGAGTCCAATAACATACGTGTTTGTGCCCAAGACAAAATGTGATCAAGCGCAAGAGGAATTGGCAAAAATGAATGCAAACCCTATTAAAGGAACTATGGAAATCCACAGCGTAGTTCAAGTAAATCCTACAAAAATTGCAGTCCGCGACACATCATGTTTTTGTCCAAAATGTTTAAAGATGGGGAGTTCAAAACTGGATGCAGTGGATGGAAGTTTCATAGCCTTACATCGGTTGGTGTTGACAAAATCCCAAATAAGAATACTGAGCAAGCTGTTGATCAATGTCAAGGAAATATGAAGCAGGTAGAACATAACCCAATCATAAATGCAGCCCCGTCTGAGTCCAATATTCCTGCCAGTACATTCGTGGCTGCTGTCTACAATGGTAAATGGTATGTTGGGCAAGTATTGGAATATGATCAAGATGACAATGAATACAATATTACATTCATGCAGGAAGGGAGTAGCAAGCTGTGTTTTACATTTAAATGGCCTGAAAAAGAGGATATACTATGGGTCCATGAATCATCAGTCCTGTGTACAATACACGATCCTATACCGTACGGGAAATGCAAGATGTATAGGATTTCTGATACCGACACAAAAATGATACTATCGAAATTTGAACACAGTAATTTACATGCTTAGAAATTGTGAATTATGTTACCAACTTTGAACAATGTTTTCTTTGAGCAAGTGCGAAGTAGCCTGCTTCAAGTTCATTTATTTGTTTACACACAACGGCAAAGCCAGTGAAATATTTGCTTAGGGACAGTTTTGACTAGTTTGATCGAGTTACTTTTCTACGTTGTCGAATCCGTGTTAGTTGATTAGCTTATTGTCGAAAATATTGTTAAGAAAAAAATACAATTGTACTGATGTTCAGATTTTCGCATAAAAATACTGAAGGAGATCAAATGTGTTGATGGTATCACATTTTAGACTGGAATGTAAAATTTATTCCATTTTGACAGACATGACGTCTTTCTGTGATTTACGTTACTTTAGGTCATTTCTTTTGTAGGTATTGTCAAGAGAAAATGCATCATCAAAACTTATATCAGTGACGAGTTTTATATAGGAAGCCATGTCTGTGACTTACCACATTTGTAATTTTGTTGGTTTGTGAATTGTGAGCTTTTTGCAATATTTGAAAACATCGCACCAAATAAAAGAAGAAGTATTTGCTGCTAATTTTGTTTAAGGAAAATGTTTATGACTTGGTATCTGCGAATTTTTCTCTTTAAAGTAAAGAGCATTTACATTTTTGTTGAGTTCATGCACCTGTTCTTTTAATAATCATGTTCACAATGGTTTGTTTCTAGTTTGGTTTGAATAAACAAGTTTCATATTTGGAAAGGGTGTTTGTAACGTAATCCACACATGTTTTATACTACCAGTTTTCAGTGCACGACAATTATAGATTTCTCTTCCTGCTGTTGTTTTGTTCGCGCTATTTCATTAGCGAATGCCTTGAACTTTATACGGACTAATTTCGAACACAATTGGAAACAAAAAAAATTTCGGACATTTTCTATATCACAATTTTACAGTTTTTGGTGATTTGGCTGAAATATGCTGTTAACCTGCAATGCTGCAATCCAAAAATGTGATCGACCAGAAAAGACTGGTAAAGACTCCTCCATCAGCATTGCAAAAGAAAGATTCGGCAGCTGACCAATTTGCAAAATCAGTTAAACAACTGAAAGAACTGGAAATAGATGGTTATGAAATCAAAAAATCAGGATGAAAGCTTCAGTTTGATAGTACTGACCACCCATATTCCAAACCAGGGATAGCAACTGTCCTATCAAGGTGACCAATTATTTCCACACCCAGTCATTTTGATCCCCTTTGATAAGTTTGACACTCAATAGAATTTAAAATTCACTTGTAATGTGGTAATATTGCATCTGGTATGTTAGTCCAACTTCTACATGCTTAAATTCCCAAAAGATGAATTTGAGAGTAATTTACTCTTGTTCAAGCTACATGTACATACAAAGTAAAATATCTGATAAAAACCTCAATATGAATTTGCTTCAAAAAATCAAAACAGCAAAATGTGGTCTCTCCCATATTCAACATGAGTATCAAATTGATAAATTTTCTGAATGTCTCCAGTACATAATGAGGTAGTTTTAAACGGCACACATACCCACGGGTAGGAAACTTCATATTCAGAGCCAATGGCTCTGACGAGAAAATGTTGTGTTGGTCTTCCGTTTCTGAAGATGTCGGCTGAAAAACAACCAAAAAACAGGTAAGCTTGTCATTATTTGTAATCATGTGTTCTTATGTCTTTGAAATTCAAAAAAAGGAGAATGTCATGCAATGCTCTGGTCTTTCAATGTGTTTTCTACACTACAGAAAGTTGTAACAAGCGCACGATGTTGTCTGAATCATTTGTGGCATGGGTTGACCTTAGCTAAAATAACACGTCAACGACCTAAATTCAGTCTATTATTGCCATAAAATTGGCAATTAAAAGAGAGTCTTGCTGTCCCAAAAGCGTGAATTAATGACTTGAAATGTTACATTTGCTGCTGGTAAAGAATTGAAAAGAAATAGCACAAAAATGATGAAAATAAAGAAAGGCTCCGATTATGTGGACCGGCTCTGAATATGTAAGTTGGCACCGATTGATGAGGGCTTCCTTTCAAAAATTTAGTTTTCTGTAAAAATTTACTTAGGAAGCAGGCTTTATTTTTCCATTAATACCTTTTAGTCCAAAATGTAGTACTATTATTGGATTGAACATGACCGAATTTATGAAAATACAAAGGACTGGTCTTGTCACGATTGAAAAATCCTGTTGAACATTTGTCTATCTGACTTTTGAAAATACTTTAGTGTAGCTTTTGATTAACAGAATGGTCTATACATGTGTGTATATAGCGTTTGTCATGCTTTCGTTGTAAGTGCAGCCCACATGTAAGCAAAAAAAAAAAGAAAAATATTTGGCATCTATGTAAGACTATCTGGTCTTGAAACAGTCATTAAAAAGCTAAATGGAAAATGTACTGACTGTAGCAGAGATAATGAATAGAAAAAAAAACTTTTACAAAGCGTGAGAAATACGATTGAACTACTGGCATTACACGCCTTGGGTATATTTGTGAACACTCTTAACTCTTTTCAACGCCTAACACGACACAACAGTATGTCAGGTGGGTAGGGTATATACAAGTCTTTAACAGAAAAAAAAAAAATCAAATTCACAAGCACATCAAGACAAAAAAATTTTCTTAGATCCCTGATTTTGATTGTACTCACTCTGATCTTTCAATGCTCAATTAGCCAAACGGATATTAGATCAGAATATATCATATATTAGTTATTTTCTAAGCCGATAATAAACAAACATTTATCCAAGAGAACGATCACGTTTTGTGCAGTCTAATATTGATCTACACTGGCTGTAGAACCAACTAAGTTGTGACAGGCACTTTAAGGGTTCATAATGAATAGGTTCGAGTTACTTTTTTTTTCTTTTTCCGTCGTAGATATTTGTATTAATGTCCTAAACATTGTCGTTTGCACTTGTTTCAGAAATCCCGTGCCGACCCCCCCCCCATTTCTAATGTAGAAATCACTCGCTTTACGCCGTAATTAGAATGAGATTCTAGATCCAATATCATGATATAATGAGTGTGTATGCAAATTAGCTGTTTTGAGTCATTATTTAGGATAAAAAGGCAGTTTGAAGGGTCTTTAACCGGATTATGTAAACTTGGCACCTTCTTTGTTGTGGGTTTTCGTGTTTTGCCGTGCAGAGTATTTCTTCGAACAGTTTAAGGGAATTTTCATGACGTATTTTACGCGTACGTCTGCTTAAAGAAAGCATTAAAAGTGTTAAAGTTTTGAAAAAAAAATCCGATGTCTGAAATCCTTTTAAGCATGTGCAGACGAAATGGATACGAATAAAATGGGACAATAAGCAGGTTTTTTTTTTCAGAATTTTACTTTTTACTTAATCAAAATTACTCGGCACAGCAAAACACTAAAACCCACGACAAAACAGGTGCCAAATTTACATAAACCGCTCAAAGACCCTTCAAACTGCCTTTTTATCCTAAATAATGACTCAAAACAGCTAATTGCATACTCACTCAGTAAATCATGATATTGGAGCTGCAATCTCAATCTTATTACGGTGTAAAGTGAATGATTTCTACATTAGAAATGGGGAGGGGTCGGTGTGAGATTTCTGAAACAAGTGCAAACGACAATGTTTAGGACACTCATACAAATATCTAGGATGGAAAAAGAAAAATGAATTAACTCGAACCTATTCATTATGAACCCTTAAAGTGCCTGTCACAACTTTAGTTGGTTCTGCAGGCAGTGTAGATCAATATTAGACTGCACAAAACGTGATCGTTTGCTTCTTTGGATGGATGTTTGTTTATCATCGGCTTAAAGATAACTGATATGCGACATTTTCTGATCAAATATGCATCTGGTTAACTGAACATTGAAAGATCTGAGTAAGTACTGTCAGAATCAGGGATCTATGAACATGTTTTGGTCTTGATGTACTTGTGAAATAGATTCTTTTTCGTTGTAAAAGACTTGTATATACCCCACCCACCTGACATACTGTTGTGTAGTGTTAAGTATTAAAAAGAGTTAAGAGTGTTCACACATATACCCTGAGTGGTGTATTGCGAATAGGTCAATTGTATTTCTCACGTTTTGTAAAAGTTTTTTTTTTTCTCTTTGTCATCTCTGCTACGGTCGGTACATTTTCCATTTAGCTTTTTAATGACTGTTTCAAGACCAGATAGTCTTCCATAAATGCAAAATATTTTTCATTATTTTTGCTTACGAGTCGGCTGCACTTACAATGAAAGCATGACAAATGCTATATACATGTATAGAACATTCTGTTAATCAAAAGCTACACAAAAGTATTTTCCAAAATTTAGATAGGCTAATTTTCTACAGGATTTTTCAATCGTGACAAGGCCAGTCCTTTGCATTTTCATAAATTCGGTCATGTTCCATCCAACAATAGTACTACATTTTGGACTGAAAGGTGTTAACGGAAAAACAAAGCCTACTTCCTACAGAAAACTAAATTTTTGAAAGGAAGCCCTCATCAATCGGTGCCAACTTACATATTCAGAGCCGGTCCACATAATCGGAGCCTTTCTTTATTTTCATCATTTTTGTGCTATTTCTTTTCAATTCTTTACCAGCAGTGAATGTAACATTTCAAGTCATTAATTAACACTTTTGGGACAGCAAGACTCTCTTATAATTGCCAATTATATGGCAATAATAGACTGAATTTAGGTCGTTGACGTGTTATTTTAGCTAAGGTCAACCCATGTCACAAATGATTCAGACAACATCGTGCGCTTGTTACAACTTTCCGTAGTGTAGAAAACATGTTGAAAGACCAGAGCATTGCATGACATTCTCCTTTTTTTGAATTTCAAATACATAAGAACACATGATTACAAATAATGACAAGCTTACCTGTTTTTTGGTTGTTTTTCAGCTGACATCTTCAGAAACGGAAGACCAACACAACATTTTCTCGTCAGAGCCATTGGCTCTGAATATGAAGTTTCCTACCCGTGTACCAGCTGGTAATCAATATGAATCTGTAATTTATCCATTTGAAAAAATGTACCTGCATTGTATAGGATCCCTGGTGAAAGGTAACAATAATCCAACAACATTTTATGTTTGTTTTTTACTTCATTACATGTATCTTGTTACATATGTCTTATCACTATTTATGAGTTCTCTATGAATATCAGTAATTTCCAGTGATTATAAATAAGCAGTATGATTATCAGTAATAATTATGTCATTTGACTTCGGACATAAATTTCAAGGAACTGTCCCGTTGGGAACTTTCTTGATTCAAAAAGACCAAAAGAATTCTATCTTACTCGGTGTTGATATGACTGTATGTCAAAACAGCGGTCTTCTTTTTCAAATCAGTGACATAAAACAACATATACCAGAGACTGCGAAAAAGTTTGCATTGGTACATGGCTCGAAAGATGGATACTTGAGAGAAACAGATGGTGCTACGCTGACAGTTGGCAAGCAAGGAAACAGCATGCTTTTTCAA
Source organism: Hippopus hippopus (assembly GCA_946811185.2). Lineage (NCBI taxonomy): Eukaryota > Metazoa > Mollusca > Bivalvia > Cardiida > Cardiidae > Hippopus > Hippopus hippopus. Next base: position 24,419,263 of record OX328106.1, on the reverse strand, counting down.
AAGACCCGCAACTTCTATGTTCCAACAACTGATATGTCAATAAATCTCAATGAAGAAATGGAATTGAAGTATCCAGAGTTGCTTCATGTATTGGTCTGTGTATAGGTTAGTCCATTACTTTTTACATTTCATGAAATAGTTCTTTATTTCCAGTCAAAATTCTGCAAAAATCTCCTTGGTTACATCATTTTTGCTTACATTATATCAAGGGCCCGTTGCAAAGCAACTCTAACTCAATTTTTGTCAAAATAAGTTTTTTTGCATTTATTGGATTAAAATCTTAGGATACACAATATGTTAAAATATTGCAGTAATAATTGGAAACATTTTATATGACTTAGGATTCTGCACAGTGACAGTCTGTCACTTGGGTGTTAAAAATTGTGTTCACGCAGTATAAATGGCATTGGTTTGAAAAAATCATCTGCATTTTTAGCACGGTCAACTGATCAAGGCATCCTCATTGCTCTAAGGAAGGTTCACAGGGCACATACGTGTTCCTGATATAGTCCGTATATTAACAAAAAAATATATTGGATATGATCATTATATGGTAATGATCACATTAAATGAAAAATCAACAGTTTAACTTACCGAGTTTTTAACACCCAAGTGACAAACAGTCACTGTACTGTATCCCAAGTCACATACAATGCATACCTCCAGTCCTACACTGTGTACCTGATAAAAGGGGAAAATGCTGGTTACCACCATTTGCTCCTTTTCTCAGTATGTTTTCTACCATTTTATAGACAGATATCACGAGAATGTGTACAATTTCCTTGGTCAGGAGGTTCCAATAGAAATATCAGCCAAACTGGTTGTAAACTGTAGGATGGGAAGCTTACACAAAATTGTGTCTATGGAGGAACAGACAGACACACAGACTAACAGACAATCTGACAGACAGACAAACAGACAGTATGACAGAAAAACACAGATTCCAAAATGCTGCCCTTCTTCAGTGTTCTGCAAGGGGGAGGGCAGGGGGGATTGTAGATCCCATTGAATTGAATATTAAATTCCAGTTGTAATATACACAAGTTGGACTTTGTCCTTTTCAAATTTATTTGAGAAGCAGTTTAGGGTGCCTTTGTCTCACTAATTTTGAAAGTGTCCTCTATTTTTGTAAGTTTGTGGAACAATTGTCCCCTCTCTGAATAATCCCGGCAGAACCATGCTACTTACTTCGTGATGGGGGGAGGGGGGAAGGGGAAGAGCATTGGAAAGCCTGATATTGTGATACTGGGTCTTCATTGTCTGCTATTCAGGTCTATGACATCTTTGACTCAGCAGCATCTGGATGATGGGTCAGACTGAGTGCTAACATCACAATCATGATCAATTAAACCTTTAATAAATAACATTGATGACAAAGGCTTTTGAAAACATGATGGGAAATCAGGAAAATATTGGCAACTAGCATTTTCTTCTTTTTCCATTATGTTTCTATGTGTTCATACCAAAACCCACATTTGATCAACTTTTCATTTGTCACCTGAAAATTCTTTCAATATGGATGAGTCTAAAATTTTGTCATCAGGAAGGTCACACTTTTAAAAAGGAAATGAAAGAAAACACATTAATTCTTAGAGAGGTATCTATAATGCTTTACCAAATTTACAAAAATTTTGACCTGCCAATATAACTGAAAGCATTTTCTGACATTATTACATGTGGCTGAAAGTTATGGAGTTTGTCTCTAGAGGGGTAAATCAAGATCAGACTTCATAAAATAGAGCAGTCTGACCTTATTCCTCATATCCTGTTTGGTCAGATTGTTCTGATCACATTATCTAATGACAAAATTTTAGACTTTTCCATGTTCAAAGCATTTAATCTTGCAGACTGACAAATGAAAATTGTGGCTCAAATTTGATTCTGCTACCAACAAAAATTTTCTCTTTTTGCCCATGATGTTCTCATAAGCTTTCTTCCTCAGAATCTTAAAACACAAGAATGTTTAGAAAAGGGATAAAATACTGATTTTATTTTGTTAACTGGTATTCCTAGGGTTGATTTCAATATGGATGCGAAATTCCAATCAGAAAAAAAAAGGAAAACAAAAAGAGAAACAAAAAAAAGATATCATTAGAATATCAAACCTGGTTAATTCCACCAATACAGCCCTGTGAAAATTGCCAAACAATATCAAGTACAATAAAAAATCATTTTGCTACTACAGCTTGGAAGCTCAATATTCAATAACATTCTGCCAAGAATGGTCTAAATCAAGACAGCAATGCCTTATATTCTCGTGATTTCATTTCCCATATGGATAGAGTCAATATTGGCCAAAAACTTGCCGTCGCTTATTGCCGATCAGAGAGACCATGTGTCAAGAAAACGTTCAATAATTGGGCGGATTTCCGGTGGGATAGAAAATCTATTGTTACTATTACTAGAAGCAAGAGTCTATCTTAAATTCTTAGCGTGCCCCCAAAAATTACAGTTACTTTTGCAGACAGTTTTTTATTCAGATCTGACTGCACAAAATGTGCATCCTGACCTAGAATCTTCAGTCAGCTCTACTCTTTAACTCTTTGTACTACAATCTGGTTTAAATGACCCTTTGGAAAAAAAAAATTGAAAACATTCTGGGTAACCAGCATTTCTTCTTTTCCAACAAATTTTTCTACAATCTTTTCTACAATCTTAAAGACAACACCCACAATTTCAGCAACATTTAACCCTTTCCCAAATGAAAATTTTTAAACTGTTCCAATTTCAAAACATCTGCAGACATCAACTTCAAAATTGGTACAAAGGAGCCCAAGTTCTCTGATATGATAGAAAATATTGTGGGAAAAGGAGAAAATGCTGATTACCAGCATTTTCTCTTCTCCCAATGACGTCAAAAGATTTCTCCATCTGGGTCGTTAAAAGTTGGGGTTGTTTGGTAAAGGGTTGATCGGTTGTCTGCAAATGCTTTCAACTTGGACTCTATGTGGTTGAAAAACCATGTTTTGCAAGAGTGTAAAAATGGAATTACATCTTTACCAGACAACAAGGTTTTAGACTGATCCAAATTGAAAGGACTTGAAGCCGACACACAATATGGCTTAAATGATGAAAACTGTCACCAGAAAGCTTTTGAAAATACTGCTGATAACAACTATTTTCTCCTTTTCTCACAACATTTCCAAAAGCCTTCTCTTTTCGGATCCTTTAAAGTTGGGATTGTGTGGTAAAGGGTTGAACAATTCCCTGCTTTAAAATCAAATAAGAAGATCAGTCTATAATTATCTACTGTTTTGCTCATTGTATTGATTAGCCTTCATTATGTTTAGTGTTTTCTATTGGAGCCAAATTAGTAGTGCCGCTATAAAGTGTTAGTTGCTGAGTGATCAATACAGAAACATATTCTGGCTTTACTTCAATATCTTTCAAGTCTAAAATATTATTTCATCCCTATACCAGACAAGCCCTCGTTTTATTACGACCCTGAAGAAGAGCTGTTATGAACATTGTGAGAAAAGTTTGCAACATTTCCTTCTTTTCGCCTGCAAGTTCTGTGCAGATGATTTTTTTTTTGGAACATTGTTCACAAAAGTAACAAAAGTTGTATTCATCAAGGTAAGGTAACCAGCATTTTCTCCTTTTCCCACAATGTTTTCTACCCTTTCAAAGATAATTTGAATAATTTGAGCTACATTCAATATGTCATCTGGTAACCAGCATTTTTTTTCCCCTTTTCCCACAGTGTTTTCTGCCCTTTCACATACAAATTCCAACATTTTAGTCACATTATATTTATTGTCTGCAAATGCTTTCAAATTTGACAGGTATAAGATTTTGTTGTCTGGTATATTATAAGTTAAAGAGTCTATAATTTTGTGGTCAGTGGCAAGTTATTTACACTTGCCCACACAACAGAATCTTAAGACTTGTCAAAATTGAAAGCATTTGCAGACGACATTATAAATGAGACTCAAATGAAGGAATTTGTCTTTGATTGAGTCAAAAACATTGCAGGAAAAGGAGAAAATGCTGGTTACCAGCATTTTCTCCTTTTCTTACAATATCTTCAAAAGGCTTCTTTCCCAGGGTCATTAAAACACGGGATTGTGTGTCCATGGTTAAATGTGTAGTTCTAAGTCTCACAGGGGATGAGCAAAAAATGAACTGTATAATGACATTAAAATGACAAGCAATCTGTCATTAACCCATTTCTGCCCTGAATAATAAATTTTTCATTTAAATCCCGTGTGTCTATTATACCATTGAGTTGCCTCAAATTTCCTTCACTACCAATACATTGTCTAGTTCAAGTTGAAGACAAGTGTTTATTTTTGGAGCAAAGCTGTGGCCCCAGATCAGTAGTTTGCCAATGTCATGCAATCGTATCCACCAACGATTCTTAGGAACATTTTCAGTCTTATATTCCAGGATTTTCTAAATTTGAAAGTAACTAAACTTCTGATTGGCCAAACCATTTGATTTAGCCAATACTTTCAAATTTAGAAAATCTTGGAAAATAAGACCAAGAACATTCTTAGGAATGGTTGGTGAATACTGACTGTTTTACAGACGAACAGAACAAAACCGAATTTATTTTACTATCTCCCAGGTATAACACATATCAAATAAAAACAACAATTTGGTTTAGCCAATCAGAATTCATGTTACGGTACTTTCAAACTTAGAAAATCTTGGAAAATAAGACCAGGATATTCTTAAGAATGGTTGGTGAATACTGACTGTTTTACAGACAAAAAGAATAAAACAGAGTTTATTTTACTTTCTCCCAGGTATAACACATATCAAATAAAATCATTTATCAGAGAGACCAATAAATCCAACAGACATATATTATGCGGTCTAGAAGTAAGACAAAAATATTATTTTTTTTGTAATTGCAATTTCAAGACTTCTCTAGTCCAAAATGTCTCAGCAATGCAGGCACTGTAAATCAAAGATCAGACTGCACATAAAAGTTGTGAAAGGTGATTTAAGGGTTAAATGAAAGCTGATCATGTTAGCTCAGTCAGTTAAATCCCTGTCACACGAGGGTGACAATCCCACGGCGTCCATGAGAAAATGCAAAACGCCGAGGTGCAGCACAATTGCAAGCATGTCAACAGCAACGCACTGGCATCACGAGTAGACGCGCTGAGATTGTCTAAAATGCTGAGCGAGGGCGTGCACTTTGAGCATGCAGAAAGCAAATGCCATCACTCCGCATTCTGATAAGAGCTTAGTGGGATCACCTGAAGGTCGCCTTAGCAGCACAGTAAGATCTCCCACAATGCAATGGGAGCTCTGCCGGCGCGCACAGAGGTCCCAGTGCGAACACTATAGTTATCGGTGGCGCTTGCATGGAGATAGTACAGCGATCTCTGAGATGTCACGGAGACTCTACTACGCTTATACCACGCGTCAACGGCGCTTACACATTGCGTCAACGGTGCTTACACTGAGTGTTATTTATTTTACTTCACTCTTACAACGAACATTTGGAACTGCAACAGCCATCATTGCGGTTCTAAGGCGCTTCTACTGCATCCATCTGTCTTTGCCTGACAAAAACCAACATATGGTAGATGAAGCATGCAAATAAATGTTCATTTCACCATGGCTAATTGTACGCCAGCAAGCCCAGCTAATGCTGGTGATGAGGTGCTGGTGGTTGACTTGCTACTGTTTGAAAAGGTTGCGGTTTCTGCCCTGCTCTTTTCCCCTTTCTGCGGGCATAGTTTCTTTCTCCATTGACTTTTCGAGAAGCCAGCAAAGAAACAGTGATGAATAAATGTTCCTTTTCATAGAAAGTTAAAAAAAAATTGTCATGAACACGCCATCAGTGTAGTGTGAGCTCCTTGAGATCGCTGTGACCACCCAGTGCCTGCAGTGTGAGTACCGTGGAAGTGCAGTGCATGCAGTGGAAGTGCCGTGAGAGTGCAGAGAATCACAAAGAAAAACTCTGTAGGAATGTGATAACACGCCATGGCAGCTGTGTATCAATGTCATGGTCACGGTGAGAACGCCATGACATATCCATCTTAGCAAAAAATATCTGATTTTTCCTGCGATCTCATGGCCCTCTCGGAAATTAAACAATGCTGTGCCAACAATATGGAAACACTGTATAGTGTGATGGGGGCTTTACATCTAGGTCTAGTCAATCCAGCTTTGTCTAACGTACAAGCCTAGTAAATTTCAGCATGGCAAAACTTTTGGATTGATGATAGTAATTGCAACAAGAATAATTCTTCTCTAATCAATGACCAATCTTTTGATGATGCATATGTTTATATAGGAAAGGAGCCAGTGGCCTGGAAACAATGTTTTTCGAAATATGGGTAAAGAAACTACAGGAACACATGGAAAAGTCTATTGGGCATCTTAGGATTTAGTAGGCTTTCAAAGTGTGAACATTTCCCAAAATATTGAAGGGGGGAAGAGAGGGGCTAAACACCAATTCTCTCTTTTATTCCTATGGCCCTGCTCGAACCACAATGAATTTGTTGTTTGCCAATGCTTTAAATATGGACAAATATAAAATCCTGCCATCTTAGGTAGATTCACTATGTTAGCTAAATTCACCAACAGCAGGTTTAGAAAAGGTAAAGAAAAAGAACTCAATATAGTTTGGTAGTGTTGTTGTTGTTGTTGTTGCTTTGTTTCAAGTTTATCCTATTCACCCTTAACCAAACGATGCCCAATTAATTTTAATCCCCTGAAAAAGAAAGCTTTTTAAAACATTGTGAGAGCTAGCATTTTCTCCTTTTCCCACAAAATTTTCTGCCCTTTCAAAGACAAACCCTATTTTTTATTTTTTTCAGCCACATTTATCATCTGCAAACTCTTTCAATATGGCTTTAACTGGAGTTTTGTTGTTTGGTAAACAGTTAAAAAGACCTATCCTATTCTTGTCAAGTACTTTTCATTCATGTTCCGCTTACTATGGGACTCCACTTGAATTTTTCTCCATTACATTTAGCATTATTAAAAACAGTTGGCGAATATGGGCCCAGATTGTTTTTATGTCCTCAAATTTTTTTCACTTGTATCAATTAAATCTGTACCGCACCATAAAGTTTTGGACACATCCAAATTGAAAGCGTTTGCAGATGAGGAAAAAAAAAATGGCACAAACAATTAACTTTGTCTTTGAAAGGGTAGAAATTATTGTGGGAAAAGAAGGAAATGTTGGTTACCAGCATTTTTTCCTTTTCCAACAATGTTTGCCAAAGCCTACTTTTCAGGGTAGTTAAAAAATGTTACTGTTTGATAAAGGGTTAAAAGAATTAAATCCTAACCCTGTACCACACAATCCCCAGTTTTGACAACCCCAAAAAAGATGCCTTCTGAAATAATTGTGGGAAAAGGAGAAAATACTGGTAACCAGTATTTTCTCCTTTTCCCACTATGGTTTGTTTGTACCCTTTCCAAGACAAATTTCATCATTTGAGCCTCATTTAACCTGTTGTTTGCAACAGCTTTGAATTTAGACAAGTCTACAATTTTATCTGGTATAGAGTATAATGAGTTAATTCAAGTTAGAAATTTATTAATATATCAAAGTAGTTTGCAGCAATTTTCGTTTACAGAAGACCTAGAGTCTGTTGCTTTAGTCTCATGAGTAAAGGACACAGAGTGGTGGGTGACTGGTGTGAAGTTCCTATAATCAATCAATTAGAATCTGTGTATCAATAATCATTTGTGATTAACCATCATGAAATTCTCCCTGAGAGCCCTCTTCAGTTCTAATTATAAATCCTTTACACCAGAATTACCTCTTTCCAGACCACAAAATTTTAGATTCTTCGATATTGAGATTATTTTTGTACATGACAAACTTAGTGTGCCTCAAATGATGGAATCTGTCTTTGAAATGGATGAAAACAGTGTGGGAAGAGGAGACAAGAATATCTTTTAAAAAAATGGACGGCATAAATGTGCCAGCAAATAGGCAGGGGCCCTTAGAATAGACATATCTACATTTTCTACCAATCACAAGTTTCTATTTATTCACTAGTTATCAGTACCAAAAAGTAGGTCAAAAGATTGTACATCAGCTACGCTAATAAAAGCTAGTCAACTGGCATTTTTTCTTTTACCAACAATGTTTTCGAAAGCATACTTTAAATGGATCGCTAAAAATCCCAGATCATTGGTAAAGGATTAACTCTGATACTGAATGATTGATAATAGTTTATTGATTGGTTATAGGTTTACACTATGAAAGAGGGCTGATCTATTTAACCCTTTAACAGACAAGCCCTTGTTTTTAGGACCCTGACACAAAAGAATTTTTAACTCTTACCACACAATCCCGACTTTTAACGACCCTTAAAGAAAGAAGCTTTTTGAAAATATTGTGGGAAAAAAAGAAAATGCTGGTTACCAGCATTTTCTCTTTTTCCCACAATATTTTCTACCCTTTCTAAAACAAATTTCAAGTTTTAAAACACGTTTATTTTGTCGTCTGCAAATGCTTTCAATTTCGACTTGTTGAAATTTTTGTTGTTTGGTAAAGAGTTAAAGCATTGTGATATAAAGAGAAAATGTTGGTAACCAACAATATCTGCTCTCCCCACAATGTTACCTACCCTATCAAAGACAAATCCCATCACTTGAGCCAAATCTAATGTGTCCTCTGTGATTGCTTTCAATATTTACAATTAAAAAATTTGTTATCTGAGTGAAAGGTGAACTTTCTGTTTTTCGCTCAGCTTGAGTTTTATTCATCTGCATAGTGCAGGCTGTACTTGTATCAAGCTTCTACAATTTATGGTGATTATAAGCAATATTTAGTCCTCACTTGTGTAGAAGTTCTCTGATTGGATACTATAGATTCATATCAAAAACCAAACTGTATGTTCTGTGCAACTGCAACCTGATCTTTACTTTGCACAATCTGATCTTTATTTTACTTTGCACAGTCCATTATTTTTCAGGATGAACTGTGTTCTTATCCAGCTTCCTATCAGTTGTAAGTTCGTATCTGTTTAGATATTTGAAAACATCTACTCTATTCATTAATCTTTTCAGCACCACAGCAGAACAAAGTGGCTTTTGAGGATGACATAGGTCAGACTGTGCAGAACATGAAGATATATCTTGGATCTACTTATATATTGTCTGCCTATTTAGTCAAGCCTATAAAATTAAAATCCTAAAAGCACAATCATAATTTTTTCTAAATGTTTTGAAAAGACTTCTTTGCGGTTGTTAAAACTCATGACTGTGTGATAAGAGGTTAAGCTTTTAAACTGCATAGAGTTACCTTATTAGCTTAAGAAATATTTAGCAGATGACTTTGAAAATATTCTGGTACAATATGGCTTGTCAATTTAAACCAAGGTTTGCATATCCACATGCTATAACATTGGGTGGAAAGAGAAACTATTTCATTACCATCAATATCTCTTTTTGCTACAATACTTTTGAATGTAGTCTGCTTAAAGATCATTAAAGCTGTCAGCAGGTTAAACCAAGTACTTTTATGTCAAAGCACACAGTAGGAAAAGTAGCTTATTCCATTACAAAAACAACAATAACAAAAAAAACCTATTTCATATTTGTTGACACTTTAGACCTGCCGAAAGAGCAGAAAAAAAAATCAAACAACATAATACAATGATATATCTTTATTATGATGAGACAGTCGTAAGTTTTAAGCCATTTCTTCATGTATCTTACATGTTTCAAAAGCTTTCCATTGCAGGCTATTTTTGGACCTACCAAAAACTTAACCCTATAATAGATGACGAAATCTTTACCCTGTCAAAACTGAAAGCATTTGCTGACAACAAAGTAAATGTGGCTCAGTTGATGAAACTTGTCTTAAAAAAGGTAGAAAACATTATGAGACAAGGAAAAAATACTGGCATTTTCTCTTTTAACTATGTTTTCAAAGCCCTTCTTAAAAGTTGTTAGAACAATAGATTGGTTGGTGAAGGTCAGGGCAAATATTTGAAGGTGACATTAGTTTCATTTCTAAATAGTATCCCAAAATCAGTGTAGGGAAAGGTGAAATAATTGCCTGTAACAAGAAGTTCCTTTTGCAAAGTTTTCCAAATCTGTCGATGGATGAGCACTAACGTATGTGTAAAGTCTAATTTTGTAACAGTCATACAGTGTAAAGCATGAACCCTTTACCACACAATCCCAACTTTTAACAACCCTGAGAAAGAAGCCTTTTGAAAACATTGTTGTAAAAGGAGAAAATGCTGGTCACCAGCATTTTCTCCTTTTCCCATAATGTTTTCTACCCTATCAATGACAAATTCCATCAATTAAGCTCATTTTAATTGTCGTTCGCAAATACTTTCAATTTGGACAAGTCTACATTTTTGTCATTTGGTAAAGAGTTAAAGCTGTAAATCATGACAGTATACTGCATTTTCCTGTCATAATCTGTCAGGTAGGATAAAATGTTCTACTGTAATGGAAAACTAATTGCAAGTTGGGCTTCTCATTTTTTCATTTGTTTATCAACATCAAGGCCTGGAATGCTGAGCACAATAAAGATGCTTCTGCAATAGTTTATAACAAGTTGACCTGCACAAAATATGCAGTCTGATCTATTCTCTACGCTAGCTGTTATTTGGAGCAACAGTCTGGACAAAGCAGCCTTGAAATTTCAATACCTTGCGACATTTTAACAACTGTTGTCCATTTTATTTACTCATCTTTCTCAGGGTGAACTTGACTCTTTACCTGACAATAAAATTTTAGACTTGCTCTGGCAAAAGGGGGCTTAATGCATCTAAATGATGCATGACACCAAGCTAGTCATCACAGTATTGTGGATCCAAGAAATCCAGTTTTTCTAACCACCAAATGAATAATGAGGTACACTGGTATTTTGACATGCAGAAAATTGACCAATAGCAAAAAGTTTCAGCCTAGGTCAGCCTGTGCAGTCAGCAGTGGATACTTTTTACATATGCATTAACCCTTTACCACACGACCAGATTTTAGACCTGTCCGAATTGAAAGCATTTGCTGATGACAGTTTCAATGTGGCTCATATGAAATGAGTTTTCTTTGATAGGGTAGAAAACATTGTTGGAAAAGGAGAAAATGCTGGTAACCAGCATTTTCTCCTTTTTCCACAATGTTTTCAAAAGCCATCTCTTTCAGGGGTGTTAAAAGTCGTCATTGTGTGGTAAAGGGTTAAGCTCACTTTTCACAGAGCATGGCTCATTTGTGGCTCAAATGACATGAAATTGCCTCTTAAAGTGACAATAAAGGCCAAAAGTAAACAAAGTGAGTTTTTATGCATTTAAATTTATATCATACTATCTAAAAGTAGGGAAACTATTGTGAAGATGACAATCTGTCATTGTATGGTTAGTCCCAGTCTTAGTTGCTGACAGAGAAATTAATTTCAAAACTAGGTTAAAACCTGCCAGGTAGCTGTGTCTTCTGTTTACTTTTTGCCCAATTTTAAAATTCTTCTTTCTGCCAGCAACTAACGTATGGCCTGACCAGACGATAACAGACTGTCATCTCCACAATATTTTCCATACTTTTAAATGGTATGACTTAAATTTAAATGTATTATGACACCTGCTTTAATATTTTGGCCTCTATTGGGCCTTTAAATAATAGAAAACAATGTCAAAAAGTAGAAAATGCTGGTTACCAACATTTTCTCTTTTTACCACAATGTTTTCAAATGGTCTCTTTTCCTAGGATTGTTCGGTAGAGGATTAAGCTAGCCATTATTTCACATCCATACAGAAGAGATTCTGAAAAAAAATGAGAGGAAAAGGAGAATAACTTTTACAAGCAATCACTCCTCCTCCTTCAATGTTTCATAGGCAACTTAATTTCATGTGTACAGTCTTTACCAAACAATCCAATCTTCTCACAACCCTCAGAAAAAAAAAAGAGGTCTTTTAAAAACCACCATTTCAGTAATAAGCATTTTCTCCTTTTCCAACAATATTTTCTACCCTTTCAAAAAAAATCCTATTGTTTTAGCCATAATCAATTTGTTATCTGCTTGCAGACACTTTCAAAATAGACAAGTCCTCACTACAGAAGAAATAAGAAACTGTTGTGGCCAATGTGGATCAGGATCAGACTGCACAGAATGAGCAGTCTGATCTCTGATTTACACTGTCAACTATTTTATTCTATACGACCAAACTGTCTCTTCATCTTGCAGTGTAACTGTATTGGTAGCCGCTGAAAAGGTGTAAGTTATTAATTTGGTAGTGCAAGAGTTAAAGACTGGATTGAGACAGCAAAGGTCTGATTTTTAAGCCAGCCTCCTTCAAACTTTGGCAAACCCTTTACAAAACAACAAAATCTTAGACTTGTCAAAATTGAAAACATTTGCAGGTAACAATTTAAATGTGGCTCAAATGATGGAATCTGTCTTTGAATCTGTAGAAAAAACTGGGGGGAAAGAAGAAAATGCTGGTTACCAGTATTTCCTCCTTTTTCCATAATCTTTTCAAAAGGGTTTTTTCTGAGGGTGATTAAAACTTGGAATTGTGTGGCAAAGAGTTAAGAACAAGATGCTTTAACTTTTCACCAAACAGCAAAATTTTATGTTCATCCAAACTGAAACGGTTCGTAGACAACAGATCAAATATGACTCAATTGATTCAATCGTCTTTGAACAGGAAGAAAACAAAGTGGGAAAAGGTGAAACTGCTGGGTACAAGCATTTTCTCCTGTTATCAAAATGTATCCAAAAATCCTTTTTTCTTAGCGTCATTTAAGTCAGGATTTCAAGGTATCAAAGTGGTAAATTAGAAAACTTTGCAAGTTACCTGAGCCTATGCTTCATGCAATAGTCTACTTGACAAATACTCTAAACTGTGAACAGAACATGCATACTCACTTTGAGGAACAATCCTATAGAATTTCACATGAATATATATTTCAGTGTAGATAGCAAAGTGATCTAATATATCAGTAATTGCCATAGAGAAGAGATTTAATTGAAAAGCTAGGTCACTGTGTTAGCAAAAAAGTTTGTGTTCAATATGTCTGGCATGAACTAATTACCTCTTACACTGTGTACACTTGAATACATCCGGAAACATGACCCGATAATACTGTCACTATGTTGACATAAAGATCTTAACTATAGGATGCAGCGTTTTCCTGTCGATTAACTACTCGATGGAGATCATTTTAGTTGATGAAGCAGACAAGTGCGAGTTTGACGTCACTTTGCGGCAAAAATTTAATTCGTTGTTTTGTATCACATGATCAAGATCACCTTGGTGATTGGGTTGTTGAATACGCCATATTGAAAAATGGCGGCGCTCATGTCAAAACAACATTCTTAACTGTCAAAAACAGAATCATACCTCACGGCGACTCTTTACGTGTAGTCACTGTTCTTGTTGTTGTAAAGGACCTAATGGTTCAGTAGCTAGTGTTTTCTTTCACAAGTGCAATATGACAAACATGCAAACCGAAGATGCAATCGAAGAGGCACGTTCCGAAGCCGGCGATTCAACCTCCAGTGAACTGGAGAGGCTCGAACAAACTAACTCGCCATGTCCGTCCGGATCCGATTCTCCGACAGAACGAGGAATCGCTAAAACAAAAAAGCAGGAAAATGCTATTTTGAGACTGATAGACGACGCTTGTGCTTTAGGTTCTAACACGCTTGATTTATCTTGTAAAGGGATGCGTCAATTCCCAACAGAAATCCTTGAAATGCCGCAAATTGAGGTTTGAATTTTAGTGTTTTTTTCCTTTTCCTGTCACCTTATGTAAAAAATGTACTGAAATTCTGAGGAATAAATTTTGTTCGGTGTATTAGTTACAATGAGATGTTTATGATGCTTAAATTTGAATTTTTAATGAAGGATCATTGAATAGGCATGCAACTGTTATGTTCAGATTCTAGTTTTTTGTCAATTTGTGAAAATAGCCTCGAGTGTCGGTATTCCGTGATGATAAGGAAACAATAGAATGAAACTAAGAATTAAGACAAGAACATGAACTAGAAACTACTTGCCTTCATAAAAAAATCATTTCTGGTCAGTTTCATGAAAAAATTATAACTTGGACATTAATTTTCATGTTCAGTGTGCATAAAGAAAAAAACATGCCATTGGCCTTCTTGAGGAAACATGGCGTGACCAAATTCCGGTAGCTAGGTAGTATTTACAGCAATAAGGCGTAGGTCCTTGCATTTTTTAAGAAGGAATGTTATTTAGATATGAGAAAAATGATATCAGTTTCTTTTAACCAAGAAAATTAAATCATTTTTACATGTTTTTGTATCACATCTGTCTGAAATTCAAGGGCGATAAACGTTCGAATATTGGTAAGGGTTACGAGCTGAACTACCGTGTGACGTCATTAAACTATGTGCTTTACGAGATGTAAACAAAAATCACCGGTTCAAGGACCCTCACGGAATAAGGACACTCGATGATACTGAGTGTTTAAATGTGCACACAAAATCTGTGCTGAGATTTCTCCTATTCTTTTTTGCGATAGTCTCTACATGGATGTGACATGCAGAGCCCTGTAGCTCAGTCAGTACCATACAGGACTTGAGAACATTAGGTCACTGGTTCGATCCCTGGCTCAGCCAATTTCTTTCTTAGGATTGATGATAATCATTGCGACAGAATTCATTCCTCTCCCACGCTGACCATTGTTTTGATGATGGTTATGTGGGAAAGCAGCCAGTGGTTTGGAAAGAATAATGTGCGGAGTACTTGTAAAAGAAACTCTGGGAAACCATGGATAGGTGCACTGGCCACTGCAATATAACTGAAATGATGTTGAAAATGGCATTAAGCACCTTACAATGGCTGTGACATGTCAAAAACTAAAATCACATCAGAGGACAATGATCTGTACAAGTTGAGGTAGGCATTCAATACATGGCTAACCAAAAATAACAACACCTTTAAATAAGAGCAGAAAGCAGTTGTACCATTTGTACCATTCAATATGCTCCAAGAACCTTTACGTTTTAAATTTTAAAAAGCAATCTGTCTCCTTTCAGAGACACTTGCAGACACTCATAAGCACACACTGATTATCTATGCTGACACTTTATACCACTTTAATGTTGCTACAGATAATCATTGTGTTGTATCTATGGGAAGAAGTTTAACTGTCAAGAGCTATTAGGGGTGAAATTGTAAAAAGCTCTGGTATGCACTTAGGTAGGAATTGACAGGTTCTGACATCTCTACTATGAAATGTTCATTTGTATTTGAATAAAAGAGAGATGGGAAAATGTTGATTTTGGAACCTCTAAAATGTTCATTCTTATCTTGATCCACACTCACTACATAAACAGCTAAATCAGGATTTAGCATTACAAGGTTTAAAAGATATTTTTTTTTTCAAAACTGCTTTAAAACTGCTGTTAGTGGTTTTTCTAGGTAAAAGTGTTATTTTTATTTACTGATTGGTTCATAAGTATATTTCATTGCTGTTCTGACTTTTGGAGTAAAACTAAATATATTAGGAGTACCAAATTATGGATAAATACTTCATACAATATTTTCAGTACTTGGTAAGCAGTTATATGACAACAAAAATGTCTAAAGTGATCTCAAAAATACTTATCTATTGATAAAATATAAACTTTATTATTTTTTTTTCTGCAGTATTTATATTTAGAAAGTAATGAGCTCACATCGGTACCAGATGAAGTGTTTGATAAACTTCCAAACTTAAAATGGTTGGACTTAAGAAGAAATTATCTAGTCAGGCTTCCAAGTGTATATACAGGGCGTCACCAGTGTCTTCGAAATCTGTTATTAGAGGGCAATAACTTGAGGACATTGCCATTGGAACTTGGTAAGCTTCATGATAATGAGTGAAGAAACACTTTTGAAGAACATAGGACAAGAGGATGCAGTTTAAAAAAAGATTATTGGACTCTTACATGCAGTATGATCTTAGATCCATGCTTTCTGACTAAATCTGTGTTGTCAAACAGACTTTGAAATGGTAATTTTTCATTGCCCGAAAATGAGCAGCTAGTACTGCAAGCAGGGATCTAACCATGGATATTTGGATTGCAAGTCCATAACCTTTACCACAGAATCCAGGATTTCTCATAATGTCCATTTTTCCATTTTCTCAGTTTGGCATGCATAGGATTCATAAACATGATGGATGTTTGATTTGATTCTTTACTGTAGTGTCAAATCTTCTTATCTACAAATAATTTGTGTGTTGTACTAATATCTGATAGCTATTTCATACAACTTTAAGCAGTATTTCAGACATTTTGTTGTGTGTACTGTCTTGATTTCACTTGCACTGGGCTGCAATACCTTGTTTATGGAAACTGTGTGCAACCAGCACTGCAAGCAGGAATTTAACCATGGATATTTGGATTGCAAGTCCCTAACCTTTACCACAGTATCCAGGATTTCTCCTAACTATGTGTTACCAGGTAATATATATGATATCTATAGTTTTGAAAATTCATTTGTTTGAATTTTTACAGGTTTGATTAAATCTCTGAATGGCTTGAATATAAGCAACAATCCATTGGAATTTCCACCACAAAGTATTGTGGAAAAAGGAACAAGTGAAATTTTGAAATTTTTACGAGAGATGATACAAGCCAAGTCCTCAGGGAAATTATTCAACACAAGTAGGTTCTTTTTTAGTACAGTAGAGATTTTTTTCATCTAAACCCCTAAATTGCCAAGCACTACTTTGTGGTTTTATAGATAGTGTAGATTAAGATCAAACTTTGCAGAATATGCAGTTTGATCATGAATCTACACTGTGAACTATTTTGTGATATATTCTAACACTGAAGAATTGTTGTATTTCATTACTGTTTTACTATTACCTTATTACAGTTGGTGGTAATGTATTTATTTAACCCATTACCACACAAACCTGGCTTTTAACAACCCTGAGAAAGAAAGCTTTTGAAAGCTGGTAACCGGCATTTTCTCCTTTTCCCACAATGCTTTCTAATTTACCCAAAACAAATTTCAATATTTGAGTCATATTCATGTTGTCGTCTGCAAATGCTTTTAATTTGGACAAGTGTAAAATTTTGTCGTTGTGTAAAGAGTTAAATGGATGTGTTAATTTGTAGAAGAAAGTTTTAAGTTTACAGTTGACTGTCACCTTAAGGAGCTCTCTTGAACACAAACCATATATATTTTTCTAAAACTGCAAACTCTTAGCCAATGGTTATGTCACAGATCACAACTTTTCTCAAAGGAAACATGCTAGATGTTTTTCACATGGTTTATAAACAACATTTTGTATTATTTTTCTTCAACAGTCTTATACCAGAAAAAGGTAACAGTGTGTTTACCTTGTATTGAAAACATGTCACCCTCTGGCACCAGTTTAACTGGTTTTTAACCTGAGTCATTTACTTAAACTCTTTACAGAGCTACAAATTTTAGGCTTTTCCAGATAGAAAGCATCTGAAGATTACAAAACAGATGTGACTCAAAAATTGAAATTTGATTTAGGAAAAAATTGTGGGACATGGAGAAAATTCCAGTTTCTCATTTTCCTACAATTTTTATCAAAAGCTTTCTTTCTCAGGGTCGTTTAAAGTCAGGATTGTGTGGTAAAGGGTTAAAGTATGTGACAAAGCCGACATTAACCATTTACCACACAGTTCCAAGTTTCAATGACCCGAGGGAAGAAGGCTTTTGAAAACATTGCGGTAAAAGAAGAAAACGCTGGTAACTAGCATTTTATCATTTCCTAAAATGTTTTCCATCATTTCAAAGACAAATGCTATCATTTCAGCCAAGTTTGATTTGTCACATGAAAATGCTTTGAATTTAGAAAAATCCAAAATTTTGTCGTTTGGTAAAGGTGGTGTTAATTTTCAAAATTGGGTTACTAGTTAACGGTCCTCTGAATAGAAAAAGCAATCTGATCTCAGTCTTCTAGTGTCTGTGGAAATGAACTTCAGCTGTGCTTTTTACATAATAGTAATGTGCATCAAATCTACTTGAGTGTATTTACTTCATGAAACAGGGGTCATCAAAGCTGCATGTGTAGCAAAATGGATTAATTTGGACTTATGAAAAGAGAATTCCATGCCATTATTTGGTATATACATGTATTAAATCATCATTTGTTTGTACAGAATTACTACTTAGTTCTATCAGTACAAGATTTTCAGGATATTTCCCGGAGGAGTTAGATTTATTAGTTTCATACAATGTTTACATATTGATGTTAGCAGTTTCGATGCAACAGTATACTATAATTAAAACATCTTAAAACCATAGTGATTTTTGTGTGATTGTTTGCTCTGCCAAACAAGAAACTGTTCTATACAAGTCAAGATATTTCAACTGTTAAAGTATAAACTTTTACCTGAGACATTAGCCCTTTCCACATAATCCATAGTTTTAACAACCTTGAAGAAGAAGGCTGTTGAAAACATTGTGGGATACATTTATTTTGTCATCTGTAAATGCTTTCACTTTGTTAGAATCCAAAATTTTGTCGTTTGTTCAAGAGCATGGAAATTTGTTCATGAGCACAGGAATGGTACTTTTTACACATTACAGTATTAATCTTATACACATACATGACAGTTCCTTGAATCTGATCTTAGAGTTTTTCATATTGCTTGAAACTGAAAAGTTTGAGAATCAGAAAAATGTAAAACTTTATTCAACCTGTTTTAGAACCATTAGGCTTCCTCAAGCTTTTCACTGTCTTAGAAATGAACGAATTTGTTTTCTAAATTTTCGTAGAAGCTATTTTTAGACCCACCAAAATCCATTACAATTCAGACAAAGGACAAAGAACAGGAAAGTATACGGAAAATGTCTTATCTCATTAGCTTGAAAAGCGTGTTTCTGAAAAGTAACATTACTTGTTATAAACAGCTGCCCCTTTCTCCACAATATTTTCAACAGCCCTAAACTGTAAAAAGCTGTGGAGTTTGTGCAGTAAAAGTTTAATGTTGTACCAGCTGACTCACTCCTATTAAAAGCATATACAGATAACAAGTAGATCATGGCTCAAGTGATGGAATTTGTCATTGACAGGATAGAAAACATTGTGGAAAATTGGGAAGATATGAGCATTTTCCTATGTTCCCACAGTGAGTATTATTTCCAATTATTTTTCGAGGGCTTTCTTCTTCAAGGTTATTTGGTGTAAGATTAAATGATTCAGGTGAACTGGTACATGTATTAGAACATGGAATTGAAGTAGAGGCCTTAGTCTAGTTAGACAGTACATGTTTTTTATATCCTGCGATTTTCTATTTAGAGTTATGTTCTGATTTTATTGTCCTTGTTAGAGAAAAGCAGATCAAAGCTGGAGAGACATCCAAGTCTCTCGGCAGGCCACAATGTGCCACTGCCGGATATTGAAAGGGGCAAGAAAGAAACCAAATCTGGTATAGTTTATTGCACTTTGGCTACAGAAAGTCTTTATTCATAGATTTAGATTGCGAAGTATTTTTTGCTTTTTTTTTTAAAATTCCTATAGTTTGAATGCACTTTTGACAAAATTTTAAAGGTTGTTTTTTTTCCTCTACTTTAATATTTTCAATCAGTTTATGTTTTAGTCTATCTTTCATTGTCTGTATTATATTTGGAGCGATTTCATTTTTTGTAGATTTTAGATTTTTAACAAAGACTTTTTAACATTGTCTATTTTTTTCTCTAGCCAGAAGTATCATCATTCTTATCATCATGCTGAGCCTCTATTTATGCTTCATACAAAGATTTTACATATTTTGATGTATAACTTTTAATTATAATTTATCATTTTTTATGATAGACAACTATTTGTTTAACTCTACCACACAATCCAGAGTTTGAAAGACCCTGAAGAAGAAACCTTTTGAAAAAATTGAGGGAAAAGAGGAAAATGCTGGTGACCAGCATTTTCTCCTTTTCCAACGATGTTTTCTACCCTTTCAAAGACAATTTCAATCATTTAAGCCACATTCAATTTTATTGTCTGCAAAAGCTTTCAATTTGGACAAGTCTAAAATGTTGTTGAAAAAACTTCACATCAGCTAGTGTATACAAAAAAAACTTTATATCAGCTAGTGTATACACATATCAGTGTATAGCGTATATACATATATCAGGTAAATCCTCCCTGTTTGATTTTTATAGTCGTAATTCAGTAAGTTTTGATATTTTTGTAAGTTAATTTAGATTTACACAAGTTTTAAGCAGATAGAAGATATAAAAGCTAAGTATTTTAATGTAAAATCAAGATAGAATGTTGTTGAATGAAATTCAGATATTTTCCCAAGTTGCAAAGCTTTTTTTTATGTTCATGAATAAAATCATAACCCAATCACAAGGCAAAACAAACAGTTTGTATGTTTTCTTGCATGCTAGAATCAGAGAAAAATGAAATCTAAAACATTCTTCTCCATGCTTTTTTTGATATTATGGAGTCAAGATCAGCAGGCCAGCATGTGCTCTGTGATCAGGGATCACCACAGTCCGATCTTTTATGACATGTTCTGGTCAGAACAGCCTTGACATTGCAAAAACTTTGTCTTATTAACTCTTTACTGAACAACAAAGTTTCTAACTTAACCAGACTAAAAGCATGTCCAGAGGGCAAAATATATGTAGCTCAAGTGATGACTTTTGTCCTTGATTGGTAGAAAACATTGAGGGAAAAGGAGAAAATGCTGGTTACCAGCATATTCTCCTCTTCCCACAATGTTTTCAAAAGCCGTCTTTCTTCAGTATTGTTAAAACTTGAGATTGTGTAGTAAAGGGTTAACCCTGTACCTGATGACAAAAATTTGGACTTACCTGAATTGTAAGCATTTGTAGACTGTAAGTAAAATGTGGCTCAAAAGATAAACCCTGTCTTTCAAAGAGTGCCAAACATTGTGGGAAAAGGAGTGAATGCTGATTACCAGCATTTTCTCCTTTTCCCCTAATGTTTTTGAAAGCCTTTATTGTCAGGTTGTGTGGTAAAGGTTTCAATGATAAAAAGTATCATATCATTGTTTTAATCGCCCTAAGAGCAAACTCTTCACGAGACAGCAAAATTTTGACAAAATTTACAGATGATAAATATACCTTAATTGACAAAATTTGTTCTGGAAAGTATAGAAAACTTTGTAGGACAAGGAGAAAATGTTAGTTACCAGCATTTCTTCCTTTCCTGCGATGGTTGTTAAAGCAATTTTCCTCAGGGTTGTAAAATCTTTTGATTGTGAATCCATCATGTGCAGTTACACATCATGTTTACAGCCAATATAGGTCTGCGAGCTAAAACAGGACTAAGACGAGGTGCAACATATACTGTCCAATCTGCAAGACTTGCCTCTCAACAAGTTCTAGAAGAAGTCCCTTTTGAACCTCCTATAGAGGTGGACACCCTAGGTATTTAGGATACAGGCCTGTTGCCACACTGTTTGTGTGTGATGTTTGATGATACACACTGCCATTAATCATTCTACCATTAATACCTGTTTTATACCTGACTTACCTCAATTTTTACAACAGCACCTTTGATTCCCATATGCTGCCCAGGGCAAAGTGGTTTGTCAATCATTTCTCAGCTCACCTTTCCTTAAAAAGTTTCTCAATATGATGAACAGATGTTTTTGCCAACAGACTACTGGGACTAGATATCTAGGTCCAGAATGTTTGGCCATCAGTTTTTCCTAGACCCTTTGATATAATAACAATACCAGTCCACCAAGCTCTTTTTATTCTGCCATTTATCATTCTATCTTTAATAATCTGTTTCAGATTTATTTCTTAGTACAGTGGTTTGTTTGGTTTTTGACACATCAATCTTTAATGTGATGAGCGAAATTTTTGTCCAACAAATTTAAGGTTCAGACCATAGGTCAAGGATATTGTGACTAACCTCCAACCAGAATCTAGGCCTTGTGTTTTCAGGCCAAGTATATTAGAAAGGAATAATGATTTAGCGAGAAATTCATTTTTGAAGTTTTTTATATGGCATTTGATATTTTAGATGGAAGTGATGTTCTTGTTTATTTAACTCGTTACCTTACCAGACAACAAATTTTAGACTGGTCAAAGTACAAAGCAGTTGCAAACTTCACATCTATTTTTCCTTACATGATGAGACTTGTCTCTAAAAAGGTAGAAAACATTGTGAAAAATAGAGAAAATGCTGCTATTTTTCAATTTTGCTATTTTCTACAATGTTTCCAAAAGCCTTCTTTCTGAAGGGAGTTAAAACTGGGATTGTGTGTTAAAGGGTCAAAAAGAACTGTTTTTTTTAAGTCAGTGGCCTTTCATAGATAGTATAAAGTATCTAAATGCAATTACTTTTCAACAAAATTTTCCCAATAGTGTTCAGTGAAGTTGATTGCATTTTACAGATGGTATACAGCATCTAAAAGTACTTTTTCATGGATATGACTTTAATGTTAATACATATTTATGAGCCATGCTCTGTGAAAAGGTGGCTTGATGCATCAACAAAATGTATCGACCCAGGTCAGCCTGTGCAGTTGGCTCAGGCTGACCTTGGCCGAAAACTTTATGCTTTTGGTAAATTCTCTGCATGTCAAAGAACCAATGTACCTCGTGATTTAGTCGGTTGTTAGACAAAATGAATTTTATAGATCCATAATTTTGTAATGACTTGCTTGGTATCATGGATTACAGAGATGCATTAAGCCCCCTTTTGCCTTAGCATGGGTCAATTATTTGTTTGGCATGAAATATAATTTCCCAGATCGAAAAGTCATAACGCAGAATGCCATCACAATTTGTCCATATTTACCTGTACCGTGCAGATTTTCAATGACTAAACAAACTTTTCTAGCCTGAATATTTCTCTAACTATTGTTTGAACCAAGATTAGACTACGACATGCTGTGCAGCCTAATTCTTATCTATACTTGTTGTAAAAGCAATTGTAAGCAGCTAGATTTGATCCTACACTTGATGCAAAAAGAATTGTAGATTTTTTTTATTATTATCTCAGGGTTAAACTATATGTAAGAAGAAGCAAAGAAGAAAACCTGCAATGCCTACTCTAAGGGAAATAACTTTCAAATCATTACTCTGTATAAAGTTTACTTCCCTGTACCTGAAAATTTTAATTTCATTCAGAGGGTCACTCTTAAAAAAGATAAAATGAGAATCTTTTGGACTTCATTATTGGTATGAACCACATTTTTGAACTACTGTCAAGACAGAGAGTTTGAAATTGATTTTAAATTCTAAATCAAGTTTAGATAATTTCCTGTAGGTGTTAAAAGTATTTAATACTCAGTACAACTGACAACTGTTTGTCTTCCTCAAAGATCTAGTTATTTAATTCCCATGACTGACATTTATAATTCATCACCGCCTCAATCAAACTTGAACCAATCAAGTTTGGAAACAGTCTTGTAAAAGAAGGAAAGTAAACATGAATAAATGTGTGAACAGTGTGGAAAAATTTTCCTTTTTCCTCTATGCCTTAAGTGTGGTCCAGTGTAGACATTAGTATTTGACCACTTTTGAGAATATGTTGGCAAGGGAAGGAAATGCTGATAAAGAACAATTTCCCTCTTTGCTTTGACATAGGTTCATATGTATTCATTTGTTAAACTTTAAGTCATATTGGTTATCCTTTCTTTAAAAACAAATTAGCAATATTGAAATAGAGACTAGTAAGTTGACAATGCATATATATATGTATATTCAAAGATGAAGAGTCAAGTAGTAGTGATGACGACTGGGACGATGAAGGTGATCTCAAAAAATATGCTTATCGACGAGCTCGAGAACGTGCCATGTCCACAGAAGTTGCCAAACGAACAGAGTCAGAACAGTTTACTCCAATAAATAAATCAGCAGAACTACATCGACCAATTAGTTACTCAGCATTAAAGCAAACTAAAGCAGAAAAAATAAAGAAAGCAGGTGCTATGGGAACTTTACAGAAGTAAGTTTACCCAGATGATTGCAAGATAAATAACTTTGATATTTCCAGTCAGTAAAAAAGACCAAATTTATTGTAATTTCAAGGAGGTAGGTAAATTGAAGCTTTTCTTTCAATCAGTAAAAACAACCAAATGATGGTAGAAGTAATTTCAAGGCAGTTCTGTTATGATAATTCATGACCAGTCAAACCTGTCAAAAGACCACCTGTATGATGCAACATACTGTATAAAGAAACCACTGTTTGGTTTCTACACCTATATGCTTTGTTTCAGCTTATTCTTGTTACTCGGAAGGGTTTAAGGATGGTAACAAGCAGTTTTAGTGATATTAAATAATTTGCCTTTAATTCAACCTTTCACCACAGAGTCCCAAATTTTAACAATCCTGAAGATAATGGCTTTTGAAAAATAGGATTTCCTCCTTTTTCCACAATGTTTTCATCCATTTCAAAGTCAAATATTACTTATGCCACATTTTATTTTGTGGTCTGCATGGGCTTTTTATTTGGACAAGTCTAAAATTCAGATGTTTGGTAAAGAGTTAAGCCATTTTAACCACAAAATGATATTCATTAAACCTGCTAGATATATATTTAGATATATACATGTGTATTTTCAGTTATCTGTATTTCATAAAGCTTTGGCAAAGACAAAGTAATGTAACTGTCTGAAACTGTGTGAAAGGTTTAAAGTATAGTGTACTTCTTTTTTTTTGCAAAAAAAGTGCCCCATTCTTGTCAGCAAACCTATGTCCATTTTTTCTCAGGAAACCTAACTCTGCACAAAGTATAATGAACTGGAAGGTGAATCCATATCCTGAACCCCCACCCCCTGAATACATCACAGAAAAAGCCAAAGAAGAACGGCACCTTGCCAAAGTGAAAGAACTCAAGGAAAAAACAGATGCTATTCTTCAACGGCGGAAGTAAGTTGTTGCTTTTATCTGCTTTGATGAAAGTAAAAGTTCTACAGCAATCAAGGTTTGACAATCTGAGCCCTGGTAGCTATGAACTTATATGCTGTGCAGTGCTACTCATGGTTTTGAGTTCGAAGCAAGCTCAGCAAAAATTTCTGTAGGTCTTTACTAGATAACAAGATTTGACTTGTACAAATTGAAAGTAATTGCAGACAAAATTAAATGTAGCTCAAATAAAGGGATTTGTATTTTAAATGCTAGAAAACAGAGTTGAAAAGGAGAAAATGATGATCACCAGTATTTATTCTTTTTCCCACATTGTTTTCAAAAGCTATCTTACTCGATGTTAAGAAATGGGAATTTTTGGTAAAGGTTAAGGGATTGATTTAAGTCAATGTACCTAAAGGATTCATTGCTCTCACACGGCTGGACGGTGTCTTTGAATAGGTTAATCTAGAAAAGCAGCTAATGAGTTGCACTTAATACTTGTACAGAAACTCCAGAAACACATGGATAGATTCACTGGCTACAATGATAAAAATGAAATAATACTGAAAATGGCTTTTAATGACATAAAGCCGTAGTCAGACAATAATACCGTAATGCCAGTAATGAAAATGATGGTTTTATTCTGCACCTGCAGTCAATTTCTTCTGAAAATATTGTAGGCAGAGGAGCACTAGA
Source organism: Hippopus hippopus (assembly GCA_946811185.2). Taxonomy (NCBI): domain Eukaryota; kingdom Metazoa; phylum Mollusca; class Bivalvia; order Cardiida; family Cardiidae; genus Hippopus; species Hippopus hippopus. The sequence goes on along the minus strand of OX328106.1, from coordinate 24,393,848 downwards.
ATTTGACAAAGAATTACCTGTAATCCTCTTCCCACAACATGGTCTATACTATTTAAAACAGCAATTCTTGATGTTTTGCTTTAGTGTGCTAATGCTTCAATTTGGACAGGTCTAACATTCTGTCCTCTGGTAGAGAGAGAAGTTGGATGTGCATTAACTTCTTTTCCTTTCAGGGATGAAGAAATGTTAAAAGATTGGAGACAAGAGAGCAAAAGATTGCAACAAAAGAAATATTTTGAAAGTCTCAGGAAAGGAACCAAAGGTAATCAGAGTACGAAATACACAGGAAACCAAGCATTTTTGTAATGTTTTACTGTACCACAAAACTTTGGGTTAAAAATCGGAAGCATTTGTAGGAGATGAATCAAATGGGGCTCAAATGAATGGATTTACCTTTGAAAGAGTAGAAAACATTTTTAAAAAGGGAGAAAGTATTTCTCAGCATTTCTCTTTCTTCAACAATGTGTTTGAAAGCTTTTTTCCTCAGAGTCAGATTGTTTGATAAAAAGTTTACTCATAACCCATTATCTCTTTAACACATGACAAAAAATGTAGACTTGTCCAAATTATAAACATTTGCAGACAACATTTCAAATGAGGCTCAAATGATAAAATTTGTCTTTTAATAGGGTAGAAAACATTGTGGGAAAAAGAGAAAATGCTGGTTACCAGCATTTTCTCCTTTTCCCACAGTGTTTTCAAAAGACTTCATTCTTGTTGTCATTAAAAATCAGGATTGTGTGATAAAGCAAATTGGCAGGAAATAAGTTTTAAAAAAATGTTTGTAAAATATGTGTAATAAACAATAATTAGGATTTGATATGCAAATACTTGTGGAAAAATCTTGGCAGAAGGAGAAAATGTTTTTTTGCTATTAATAGATATATGTGCAGCCCAAACCGATGTGAATTTATGAAAAGGACAGGAAAAAAGATATATATTTGTTACATTCCAGATTTTTTGGATCCTGTTACGCAAGCTCCCTACGACATTGATAAAGACCACATAAAGATACCTACAAATGCTGAAAGAATAAAGGTATAATAAAGCTCATTCCTTTTGGAAAATATGAATTCATAACAACATCTCTCTACAAGTGAGATATTAATATGTGGTAAAATTTGTTTGAAGTCACAACTATACTGGCAGATTTTACCAAATATCAATATTTCACTGATATTTTTCTTTTAAATTTGTTTGAAGTCATCACTATACAGGGGTCCTGCGTGTCTTAGTAGTAAAGTGTGGGACTCGCAACCTGGAGGCCCTGGGTTCAAGCCCCATCTGATCTTCTGCGCTTTTCGTGGGAGTGTCCTTGGGCAAGACACTTCAGAGCCCTAGCCTAGTACTGGTGAAACCAAGGTTATACATGAACATATTAGCTGTAGCCGTGATATGACTGAAATAATGTTGAAAGCGACGTAAAATACCATTCAATCATAACTATACCATAGTTTTACCTTGAAATATGTGTTTTCTTTTTTGCAGTCATTGCTGCACACACTCTGTTCTTACAGCTGAAAAAGAAATAGAAGAAAAAAACATGTGCTTTAAAGAATTTAACTGATATTAAAGACTGTAGTCAGCATTATTGATTATGTTAACTCTTTACCAAAAGCAAAGAATTAAAAGTTGTCCAGACTGAATGCATTTGCAGAAGACAAATTATATTTAATTTGTGTTAATAGGATAGAAAACATTGTGGGAAAACCAGAAAATGCTGGTTACCAGCATTTTCTCCTTTTCCCACAATGTTTTTTAAATGGCATCTTGGCCATGGTTATTAAAAATTTGGATTGTGTGGGAAAAGGTTACCACATCCAAAATCTTCTCTCCTTTCATCTAGCAGGATGTAAAGTCTGCTCATGAGAAAATGAGACGTCAAATATCACCTGCCACAAGACAACGAATGGAGGAAGAAAAGTGAGTTTTCTGTTATTTATGATGTTTGTATTTCTACAGATTCATTAGTACTATCTTTTATTTTATTATATAACTATAAATGATCTATGAAATATGGACATAATCCCAGATTTATATATAGCATTTTTTACTTTTTCCCACAGTGTTTTCTTCTCATCTAAAGACACAGTCATTTCAGAATTTGAGTCAGATTTTTAGTGTAGTCTGCAAAGGCTTTCAGTTTTTACAAATCTTAATATTTTTATAGTTATTATCTGATTTTTGTGAAAATGTAGTAAGGATGATCTTGGAAAAGTGGTTTGTTCCCTGTTTCCTGCAGAAACAATTTCACAACAAGTTTTAAAACATCTATGAAAAATAAGGATAATAAACGGACTGACATTGGTCGATACTTTTTGCAAAGCCCATTTTCACAGAGCATGGCTCTTGTTTTTTCCCGCTTATTCAGAGCACAGAGGATTTTGGAGTTAGAAAAACGAATCAAAGCTCACACACAACATATGCATGAAAGACGCAAACTGCCAAAAGGTTCTCCTCAAGAGGAAATGGACGCTGCTAGGAAAGAATTGGAAGTGGTGAGTTCACTTTACAGTTTTTACCTTTTGTTGATTTTTTCGATTTCATTCACTGTTTGTTGTACAGTCAGAACTGCTTGGGTTAATAACCTCACACTTATGTCTGTGTAAAACTATGTATTAATTGCAAAAAATAGGCTTTCGATTGTAATCATTTTTACTCATCAAAATAAAACTAATATGCTTGATAAATGGTCAGTGAGGATCAAAGTGCAAGATTTAACCCTTTACCAAACAATTACCACATGGTTTGGGAAAGGAGAAAATGAAAAAAAAAACTGAGCTTTTGTCCATAATGTTTTCATAATGTTGTCAACCTTTTCTTATATGTTTTCTAACCATTTATAGAAAAAATCAATTTTTTGAGGATGTTTAATTTGTTGTCCATAAATGCTTTTGAAAACATTACTATCTCCTTTTTCTATTTATGTTTGGCTTGTTGTCTGTAAGTGCTTCGAATTTGGACAAGTCTAAAGTTCTGTTGTTTGGGAAGGAGTAGTAATAGGTTCATTCATTATTGTTATGGGCATTCTATAACTTATGTTAAGGTCTTGGGGCTTGAACCTTGTCTATAGAATTCATAAAGCCTATTTTGATAACTATGTATCACTAGTGATCAGTTATTGCACACATGAAAATAACCCTTAATCAAACATCACCAAGTTTAAATGTTCCTGTGGACAAAAGGCTTTAAAATCAATCTTAGAAAAGGAGCACTTTTGTCCTTTTCCAATAATGTTTTGCCTCCCTTTCAGAGACAACTCACATCATTCGAGCCGTAATCAATATGCCACCTGCTTTTGATTTGAACAAGTCTTATTTTTATCGTCTGATAACTATTATTTTTATCGTCTGATAATCATTTACCACAGCATCTCAGGTTTTAACAAACCTGAGTAAGAAAGCTTTTAAAAAATTTGTGGGAAAAGGAGAAAATGCTGGTAACTAGCATTTTCTCCTTTTCCAACAATGTTTTAAGTTTTTAAGAAAAATTCTATCATTTGATTTTATTTCACGTCTGCAATTCCTTTCGATATAGACAGGTCTGAAATTTTGTTGTTTTGAAAAGAGATAAAGGGCTAAATATTAAATTATGTAAATGTATGAAATATTCTTGGCCTTTATTTTGGTATCTATTTTCGTTTAAGTACATTACCTTTTGCAGAAGACTTTTTCTCTTGTAGCAGACCACTTTCGAAAAGTTTGTAGCATGTACAGGAACTGATTCCTACAAGCTATTTCTCTTTTTCCTCAAAGTTTTCACTTGTAATGAAAAGTTTAACTCCGTTTAAATATACCTTTACCAAGTGATCCAAAGTTTTAATTACCCTGAGTGGTAACAGCATTTTGTCCTTTTCCCACAGTGTTTTCTATCATTTCTGTGATAATTATATTTCCATCATTTTAGCCACATTTAAGTTGTTATTTACAAATGTTTTTAATCTAAAAGAGTTTAAAATTTTGTGGTCTGGTGAAGAGTTATAAATGGCAATTTCATAAGGATGCTTACAAATATGTCTGCTGCAAATAAGTTTTGCTCCAGATTACTTAACCCTGAACAAAAACATTAAAAATCTAGACTTGATAAAATTAAAAGTTTTTGCAGATGACAATTTAAATGTTGCTCAGATTGTTGGGGTTTGTATTCAAAAGGGTAAAAACATTGTTGGTAAAGGGGAAAATGTGGGTTACCAGAATTTTGGCCTAGTCTCAAAATGCTTTCAAAAGTCTTCCTCCTGAAGGTTGTACAAACAACAGATTGTTTTGTAAAAAGCCTATGTATGTGTTTTAGTGACATGTAATTGTTTCATATTTGTTCCTTCATATCTGTTTTTCATTTTTCCCTCCCCACCATTCCAAAATATTGTCCTGGGTGCAAACAGGTCAAACTTCTCCAGAAAGACTTGTTACGCAGATACACAGAACTGAAAGCTTGGACTACAGGTTGAGTTTTACTTGAACTTTGTATAGGCTACTGATATATATCTAGATACCTAACCATCTTTTTTTATTAGATGATCTCACAGATTTTGCTTTCAGATAATTTCCCTTTTAATGTCTTTTCAAACTCATATTACTGACTAGCAGTTTAATCAATTATTCTAACATGACACGTGAATTCGGCTCTATAAACACAGTGCAATGAAATCGTGGTAAAATCTACGTCATTCTATGTAGAGTGACGTCATTCTGTATAAAGTAAGTAAGTTATTCAATGGAATATAATTTGCATCCGCGTTTTTATTGTAAGTATGATCTTGTTTTCCTTTCATTAAGAGTTGGTCATGTTAGAATCGAAAAAATCTTCTTTCTATCATGGTTTATCGTTCAATAAACCATGTTGTGAGTTATGAGGCGCAATGAATAAACCTCTCAGGCTATCGCCCTCGTGGATTATATATTGTGCCTCATAACTCACAACCATAGTTTATTGAACAATAAACCACGATAGAAAGAAGATTATTTCTTAAGTCAACCAATCAATCAGCATTTCTAATTGGCCATGGCTTTTGCAATAAAAGTGATACATACGCTCATCATCATCTTCTCATTTCCTCATGAAACAAACATGCTGCAATTGTTTTGGAACATAATACTAGTAGTTTAGTTTAAACATATTTATTTTACATCGATTGAGAAACAAGTTCTTACAACTTAAACTAATCTCTCTCGATTCTGCATACTAATATTATAATACTAGTATTATACAGGTAGTCAATGTTCATGTAAGCCATGGTCAGTGAAAAGGGGGCTTATTGCATCTCCATGATGCATGATACCAAGCAAGTCATCACAGTATCATAGATCCATAAAATCCGTTTTGTAAAACAAGTGATTGAATCATGAGATAGACTGGTCTTTTGACATGCAGAAAAATTACCTAAAGCAAAGAGATACTTTTTTCAAATGTACTGATGTAATGTAAGACCCCTTTTCACAGAGCATGGGTCATGTATATGAAGATGTAATTCATGAATTAACTCTTTACCAAACTACAAAAATGTAGACTTTTCCAAAGTCAAAGCATTTGCAGACAACATTTTAAGTGTGACTCAAATGGTAGATTTTCTCTTTAATAGGGGAGAAAACATTATGACAAAAGGAGGAAACTCCTTGTTACCAGCATTTTCTCCTTTTTCCACTACATTTTCAAAAAGCTTCTTCCCTAGGGTGGTTAAAACTTGGGATATTGTTTTGTAATGAGTTAACATACATTTGAGTCATCCAAGAAGTTCCTTGTTACATGCAATTTCTCTTTTTGCCTCTATTTTTTTTTTATCAAAATGTGCTCAGAAAAATAGTCTACAAGATGTGATGTGATAACCTTTATGCTAGGTTCCCGCTATCACGATTCGCGCCACGATTGAAATCGTGGTCTTAATCGTGAGTTAGTTGTGTTGATCCTATCAAGTCGTATCAGAACTTGATGTTACTCATGGCAATCATGTTAATCATATGAAATTTTTTGGCTGTCAAAAAATTTTCTACGATCAACACGATTGGTTTTCATTCGTAGTCATCACATCTAATAGTATTGAATCATAACAAAACGCAGCAGCGCGCATCAAGTAGTGCTTCTAAATTGTGTTGATCGGGACCAATCTTTGACGAGGCAAAGGCCACCCTCTGTTTCGATTTGCCAGATAATAGGATAGAATAAGTTGTCCTTTTTGATCCCTAACATCCGGACAATTGAAGTATGAAATGTGGCATCCTTTGCAGCAGCAGTACATGGTGCTGTTGAAAACGAACATACTCCCTTCAAAATCGAACATTCAGGCTCTACTTGTAGCAGCTGTCCAACACAAACAGTTCTCGAAACATATCCAGAAGCTTTCCTGAAAGCCTGCAAGCCTGGATCGGTCGGGCCGTAAGGGAAGGTCGAAAACAGAGAATTCCAGAGAACTGAGTTGGTAGCCTACCACACTTTCCCCCTCTGAAATGAAAAAAACAATCATGTAATTTATCCTAGAGATATGCATTGTGTGAGCAATGGTCATGCCCAAAACTATCTGACTGCCGCTCACCTGACCCTTGCCGGTTATGGTTGTTTCTGGTCAGGTAGCTGCTTGTCTTCTTCCTCTCTGACGATGATGTCTGCATACTGCAAATGCCACATTATCTCTCTCCTCAACAATCAGTATTCAAGAAAAGCAATGAAGTATATGGACAGTCGTGGCCGATATATACTCATCGGGGTCCAATTGCAGCTGTCTCTCGGATCTGATTGTGAAACGTGTCGCCACAACAGTCGTATCATAGCGAAACAGAGCGCATCGGTTCGTAATAAATGCATCTTGACTTATTCACACGTATCTGCATGTATTACATCGTCATAACTCGTGACCCCTGCTCGTAAAAATCGTATTGAATCATATTTCAATTGCAGACTTAAACATGATAATCTTCGGAACGGAATGGATCGTATACGAACGTAAGAGCAGGTCGTACTAGGTCGTGTGAACTGAAATTGATGCGTAACTCATCGTTTCCTTACATATTCACTCGTATCATCTCTTATCTAAACCAAAAAACTTCCCAAAGTTTCACGTTTAGCTGCGGATTGCGAATCGTGGCTCTCGTAACTAATCTCGCTACAGTGTGAACCTAGCATTAACCTGCTATATAAGTGAAATGAAACTTTTAAAGCCAGTAGCAAAACCCATATTTTGCTATTTCAAAAGTATTTTCGTGTGTGTGTGGGGGGGGGGGGGGAAATATCTCCATATCGGACAGTGTAGATCAAAGATTCTGTGCAGTCTGATCTTGATCTACACTGTCCGCAAAAGGTCAGTGAGTCACGCTTAGCAGGTTAAGGGTTAAGTTGCAAGTGTCTGGCTGTGTCAGGGTTAACTGTTTCCACAAAATTGTAGATGTGTCCATACTGAAAGCATTTGCGGACAACAATGTATGATTGTATGGTGTTTAACGCTGCTTTTTTCAGTTATATTGCGGCGGCCAGTGCATCTATCCATGCTTTCCTGGAAGTTTCTTTTACCAGTACTCCGCACAATATTCTTTCCAGGCCACTGGCTGCTTTCCCACATAACCATCATCGAAACAATGATCAGGGGTGAGAGAGAAATGAATCCTGTCTCAATGACTATTGTCAATCCTGAGAGAGAAATTGGCTAAGCCGGGGATCGAACCAGCGACCCCCTGTTCTCGAGTCCTGTACGCTACCGACTGTGCTATTAGGGCTTGGAGGACAACAAAGTATCTGTTGCTCAAACAATGGAGTCTGTCTTTGAAGGGGTAGACAAATTGAGTGAAAAGGGGAAATGCTGGTCACCAGCATTTTTTCCATTTCTCACATTGTTTGCAGAAGCTTTCTTCCCGAGAGTCATGAGAGCACAGAACTGTTTTGAATAGGGTTAGTTTCTGTCATTGTTTTGCATCGCTTACAAGGAAATGAAAAGTTTATTAATTTCAAATTCAGTTTATCATAAATCACTGACACATAATATATCAAGTGCTGTTTGTGTGACACATATTCTGTCACATCTCAGATAATTTGTCACGATTCACATGCAAATCTGTAAGTTTCTCTTGTTTAACTCTTCACCAAACAACAAAATTTTAGGCTCATCCATATTCAAAGCAGGCAACAAATTAAATATGGCTCCATCGATGAAACTTTGTCTCTGAAAGGGCAGAAAATATTCTGGGAAAAGGAAATAATGCTAGTTACCAGCATTTTCTCCTTTCCCCAAATTTTTTCTAAAGGTTTCTTCCTCAGGGTCATTAAAACACAGCATTGTTTGGTAAAGGGTGAAGACATTACCTTGAATGTAGGATGTTTTGGTGACAGATGTTTTGGCCAGGACATTTTGGCCACGGACATTTTGGCCAGCTGATAGCTTTCTTTTTCTAAAACTATACAAACAAACATGGAAAGTTCATTTTATTGCATTTTTTTGTGTCAAAAAAACCTTTGGCCAAAACGTCCTATGTTGCACTTTCAGCTGGCCAAAACGTCTGTGGCCAAAACATCCTGGCTAAAATGTCCTAGCCAAAGCGTCCTTCCACCCCTTACCACCTGTAGGAGAATTTTTTTTTTCATGCAACTGGTCATTTTTTTAATTCTGACAAATGAAATTACCCATAGTGAGAAATCTCTTCATGTACCACAGTGTTTTTATACATGTTATATTACGGCTTAATTTGTATGTATTACCTATATTCAAGAATAGCATCAAACTTATCTCATGCAAGTTTCAGAAAGTAATTAATCGACTTTTTACCAAACAATCTGAGTTTTAAAAAACTTAAGAAAACTGCTTTATAAAACATTTTTGGAAAGGAGAAACTACTTTTAACCAGCATTTTCTCCTTTTCCTACAATGGTTTCTACTCTTCCAAATGAAAATGTGATACTGATTTTGTCATCTGCTATGCTTTCAATTCGGGCAAGTCAAATTTTATCATTCGTTAAAGAGTTAAAGCTCGCCAATATGACTCCTTGCTTGTCAATTTGTTACTCATGACCTGTTGAGTTTCCTAATAGTAGTAGGTTATCTAGTTAATTAATAACTTGATTAAATTAATAAAAATAACAACCACCAAAAGAAAATTTTTCTTGTCTGCTAAAAAAACCAAACAACTCCATGTTTTTATAAACTAGGTAAAGAAGGTGTTTAAAAATTTGCCAAAAGAGGAACCAGTATTTTCTCCTTTGTCGCAAGTGTTTGGTACCCTTCCACAGACAAATCATATCATTTCAGCCATATTTACTCTGATGTCTGCAAAGTACTTTTAATATGGATGAGTCCAAAATATGAATGTTCTAACAAAGAGTTAAAAGAAAACAGTCATACTCTCAGGTTGATTATCCATTTTTCACTAGGATTTTTTTAAAGTCATTTCAGGAGGCAAAAGAAGGAATACAAGTAGACATAATTATTATCCCCCTGTTGTGCTGTTTAACCCTTTACCAAACAATTCTGAGCTTTGATGACCCTGGCCATTTGACAACATTGAGGGAAAAGGAGAAAATGCTGGTAACCAGCATTTCATCCTTTATTCACAATGTTTCCTTACCCTTCAGAAGCAAATCTCATCATTTGGTTCTAGTTTAATTTGTTGTCTGCAAATGCTTTCAGTTAGGATGAGTATAAAATATTGCTGTTTAGTAAATACTTATGTGAAAGACTTGGAAAATAATTCATGAGATAATGAGGTCACTGGGTCATTGCACTATTACTACATTAATATTTTGTTAGTTATAACAAATTGGTTTTTGACAGCTTTTTGCATTCCAAAGATAGACAGCCTTATTTTATAACTCAGGTACTACCTATTTGTTGTAAAGACTCCAATAGTCATAACAGAATGTCAAGTATTGAATAAAGTATATGACTGTAGTTTTGAAATGGAAACAAGTTAATTCTCAGCTGTTAGAAGAAAGCATCAAGATACTCTTACAGTCCTATGGTAGTCAATCTTGTCATGCAAAACCTTTAACATTTTCCCATGGCCCTATCATGAAACTGACTTTAAACTTTAACTACTTGTTAAGAATAAAAAAAGGGGAACCCTCACCAGAAGAGTGTTTTGACTTAGAATTTTCACTGAAAAATTAACTTCATCTGAGTGTTGGCACTGCATGCTATGCTCTTGTTGATTTTTTTTTTGAAAGCATCAGTGAAAATTACGAAGTCAAATTGACAGACTAGTTGTTATGCCCCTCTTCAACGAAGTGGGGGTATATTGCTTTGCTAATGTCGGTTGGTTGGTCGGTCAGTCGGTCCGTCGGTCGGTCGGTAGACTTTACCTTGTCCGGATGATAACTAGACACAGAATTGACCTAGGTTCATCATATTTGGCACAGACATGCGTCTCGGAGTCTAGATGATCCCTATTGATTTTGAGGTCAATCGGTCAAAGGTCAAGGTCACAGTGACCGTCAACATGTTGATATATAGACCAAACCTTGTAAGGATGATAACTAGACACAGAATTGACCTAGGTTCGTCAAATTTGGCACAGACATGCGCCTTGGAGTGTAGATGATCCCTATTGATTTCGAGGTCAATCGGTCAAAGGTCAAGGTCACAGTGACCGTCAACATGTTGATATATAGACCAAACCTTGTCTGGATGATAACTAGACACAGAATTGACCTAGGTTTGCCAAATTTGGCACAGACATGCGTCTCGGAGTGTAGATGATCCCTATTGATTTTGAGGTCAATTGGTCAAAGGTCAAGGTCACAGCGACCGTCAACATGTTGATATATGGACCAAACCTTGTCTGGATGATAACTAGACACAGAATTGACCTAGGTTCGTCAAATTTGGCACAGACATTCGTCTCGGAGTGCAGATGATCCCTATTGATTTTGAGATTAATCCATCAAAGGTCAAGGTCACAGTGGCCTTCAACTTAATGATATTTAGACCTAACCTTGTCCAGATGATAACTAGACACAGAACTGACCTAGGTCTTTCAAATTCTGTACAGATATTCATCTTGGATTGTAGATAATCCCTATCGATTTTAAGGTTAATCCGTGACAGTTCAAGGTCACAGTGACCACCAGATGATTCAGGGCCCCCGCTGCTGTTTGCCACTTGAGCTTTTTGCTCAAAAAAAATTAAAGTGCCTCAAAAATCATCATGTGGCTCAACTTGTGGCTCCAACATTTTATTCGCGTATTATCGGAGACGTAGTAAGCATCGAAATTGACTGGGAAAAAGCGGAAGTTGAACGCGCGTGCCGGAAAGAAAATCGATAACCCAGTCTGCGACTGTTTACAATCTTGTATGTATACACACGGCGGTGTGTATAATTATGTGAACTGTTGACAGATTATCACGTTTAACAATTGAAGTGGGCTATAAATCAAAAAAATGACATCGATATTTCCCAATCAATTCTTTTGATATCAGTTTATGAACCGTGCCACTTCCTGTATCAATGTGGCAGTAGGGGGGCACGACTGTTTTACAAACAGACATCTTGTTAAAGAAATGAATCTATCTATGAAACTTGATTTAATTAATTTAATTATGCATTTGACTTGACTCTTCATTCCTGTCTTCATTTTGATACATTTTGAAAGATCTTCATTGACAAGTAGTTTAGATATTGAATATTTCCTTGTCATCATAGATTTCTCTAATTGATGGACTTTTGTTCTGCCTTGTTAGGGAGATTTTCTATGTTGGTTCCTTTATACCAGCAAATCTAGATATTAATTTTCAGTTTCAAATTCCAAGATCAGAAATCCCTTAGGCTGACACAGAATGCTTCTACTAATCAGATTGCTAGTTTTGGAATTTAAAATTATAATTGAATTTAAAAATGTTTGGTAAATCCCTGATGTCCTCTGATAGTCAAGTCCAAAAACGGCAAACAAGTTCATTGTAACACAGTGTAGTTTTATTACCTATTTTTCTCATGTATGTTTAATAACATTTTAAAGTATTTCCTACAGGGCGCTCTCATCGGAGTAGTTTCTCTCAAAAATATGGGGCCAGTTTGGCACCTCAAAGTTACTAACCAGACATTGTTACATTATGTGATAACTTAGTAAGTAAACCCCACCCACTAGCTTGAAACAAAGTACCAGTAGTTCTGGCTTGTATGCAGCAAACCATGTAGTGCTTTAAGTAGTTTTCTTGGTCACTTGTGTAGTCTACACCATCAAATAATTTGTATTAAAGATTGGTTGAAAAACCATTGAGTTTGCAACATTTGGTCTTGTCCCAAAAATGTAGATAAAATTCAAACAGTAGTTAGCCCCTCTGGACATTAGCACCTCTGAACATAGGTACCTACCATCAAAATAGAAGAGGTAGGCATTGGTCCTTTCCTGAAATCCTTAAGGTTGACATTCATTGGCTCTTTTATGACATTTCACTGGCAGACATTAGATCATCTTGGACAGATTTTAGCCCATTTATGTTTTTTACCAAATGGACACTAGCCCCTTTAGAGACTTGTATTCAGGTTTTAATTCTTTAGCTACACATATACTAATTTATGTGCAGGTTAAATAAATAATTTGCAAACTTGATAAGAAAGACATTGTCAATTGAAAGGGCTTAAAGCTGCCTGTACAGAAAAAAGGGTAAGAGGCTAATGGAAGTATATTTAAAGAATAAGCAAGAGGCTGCCTTTTTGTGGAACAGGTGTGGGGGGGGGGGGGGAGGGAGGGGAAGGCAACCAGTGTTTGCACTTGTGATTATAGTATGTGAAGTGGCTAATGTCTGCTCATTTACCTGTAATTGAAATGATAGGAGCCAATAGTTTCTGGAGGGCTTGTCCACTATTCACTTTAACTCTTTACCAGACGACCAAATTTTAGACTGTTCCAAATTGAAAGCATTAGCAGATGACAAAATTAAAGTGACTCAAAAGTTGAAATTGGTTTTGGGAAGGGTAGAAAACATTGTGGAAAAGGAGAAAATGCTGGTTACAAGCATTTTCTCCTTTTTCCACAATGTTTTCAAAAGGCTACTTTCACAGAGTCATGAAAACTAGGGATTGTTTGGTAAAGAGTTAACTGTTTGCCAAATAATCCCAGGTTTTCACTACTCTGAGAAAAAATCCTTTTGAAAACTTTGTGGGACAAATGGCATTAAACTCCAATTCAATCAACCACCTTAAACCTAAGATTTGATATTTACCAATGAAAGGGCTAGTAGGTTGCCTTTCAAAAATAAGGAAACAGCTATGTAATGTACTCTTGTAGAAAAACAACAGGGACCAATGTTTGTCTATGTGAAATGGTGAAGGGGCTGCTCTTTCAGTTTTAAAGCCAGGGACTCGTGGAATGGACAGGTGCCTGTCATTAATATAACACAAAAGATGCATGATAGAGTAGTTACCTTGTCTGATGTCTGGACATTCTTGGTCATAAATTATGTTCAGATCCAGCCCATTTATCTCTGTATAAGAAGATATTATTTTGGACTTATCTACGTTAAATGCATTTGTAGATGACAAATTGAACATGGCAAAATTGATAGATTTGTCTTTAAAATTGTACAAAACATTGTGGGGAAAGGAAAATAATGCTGGTTACCAGCATTTTGTCCTTTTCCTACAATGTTTTTAAAATAATTATTGCTCAGAGCCATTTATTCCTTTAGCAAACAATGCTTTTATCAACATAAGGAAAAACAGCTTTAGGAAAAATTGTGGGAAAGGAGAAAATGCTTGATACCAGCATTTCCTCCTTTTCCCACAATGTTATCTATCCAGTTACAGATGAATCTAACCATTCGATCAATATTTAACTTGTCGTCTGCAAATGCCTTGAATTTGGACCAGTCTTAAATTTTATAGTTTGGTAAAAAGTCAAAAACAGGATTGTTTGATAAAGGGTTAACTCTTAATCACATGACAAAATTTTAGACAGATCCAAATTGGAAGCATTTCCAATGGACATATTAATTGTGGCTCAAGTAATGGGATTTGTCTGTGAAAGATAAGAAAACATGGTGGGAAAAGAGGAAAATTCTGGTTACCAGCATTTTCTCCTTTTCCCACAATGTTTCAGAAGCTTTCTTTCTCAGGGTCGTTAAAACTCGGGATTGTGTGGTAAAGGGTTAATTACATTTATCTAACAATATGATAGAGGAGGATTTTCTCCTAAATCTAACACAAACCACTTTTTAATTCTGATTTTTTGACTGCCATGGATGTGATTATGAGAAATGTTGCAGCACTTTTCTGGATACTTTTCGAACACCCATTGTATGTACCACAAAAAATCACGACCAGAAAATGTGTCAAATAGCTTTTTCAGATGGCTTAGATATAGATTGGACAGTTTAGTCTGATCATCAGATCTGCACCATCTGTTTCTTTATTCTTATTCCTTTACCATACAGTCCCAAGCTTTGATAACCCTGAAAAGGAAAGTTTTTGAGAACATTGTTGGAAAAGGAGAAAATGCTGGTAACCAGCATTTTCTCCTTTTTCCCACAATGTTTTCTAGCCTAACAGAGAACTACATCTCTTTTATACCACTTTTAACTTTGTAGTCTGCAGTTACTTTCATTTAGAAGAGTCAAGAATTTGTTTTTTGGGAAAAGGTAAATTTTTGACCAGAAAGTCATTTGCAATGTATTTGCATTTTCAGACAAGAACCCTTTACCATACTACAGAATCTTAGACGGGTCAAAATTAGAAGCATTTGAGAAATACCCTGATGAAAAGAGGCTTATTGCATCTCCTTGATGCATGATACCAAGCAAGTCATTTTATGATCATGGATCCATAAAGTCTATTTTGTCTTACAACAGACTGAATCACTAGGTAAACTGGTCCTTGGACATGCAGAAAATTGATCAATAGCAAAAAAATTTTTGACTCGGGTCAGCCTGGAAGACTGCGCAGGCTTACCTTGGTTGATATTTCTTGCAGGTGCATCAAGCCATCTTTTCACAGAGCATGGATCATCTGTAGGAGACATAGTAAATGTTGCTCAAATAATGGGATTAGTACTAAAAAGGGTAGAAAACACTGTAGAAAAAGGAGACTGGTTATCAGCATTTTCTCCTTTTCCTAAAATTTTTTCAAAAGCTTCTTCCTCAAGGTCATGAAAATGCATAGTTGTTTGTTAAAGTGTTAAAAAAGGTCAGATTTATTTATTTGATTGGGAAAGAATTAGACTTAGAATGCTTCCATTAAGTAGCATTTTAGTTATTAGTAGCCTACTAGTACAGAGGATTGTTATCATTAGGCTATGTATTTTCATTCTTACATTGTCCAATATTCTTTATTTAGAGGATTGTATATCTATCCTAAAAAGAACAAGAGAATCTTTAAAATAATTCATAGATGTTTATTATACTTTTCTCATCTTGTGCTGTAGTTCCCATTATGTGTAATATTACGGAGGCTAAAACTGTCAAGATTTAACTTTTTATCAAAAGACAACATTTGGACACAACCAAATCAGAGGCATAATTATATGCAGGGACCAAAATCATGGTAGCTCAAGGGGTGATTTGTCTTTAAAATAATAGAAAACATACTGGGAAAAGGAGAAAATGCTGTTAACCAGCATTTTCTCCTTTTTCCAGTATATTTTCAAAAGCCCTCTTCTCTAGGGTCGTTAAAACACTGGATTGTTTGGGAAAAAAGTTAACCTATTACATTATATACTTTCTTCAGACCAACAAAAATCAAAATTAATTATGTGACAGAAAAGAGAAAGATAAAAAGGACTTGCCTTGATTTGACTATAGAAAAATGAGAAGTAAGGAGAAATTACATCTTACAAGCAATTACTCCTTCTTTCCCAGTCTACTTAGAAACTTTTAAGGTTGAAAAAATCAATTAAAACTCTTGAAAGTATCATTACAAATGCAAGAAGTAACTCTAACCATTCACCACACACTAAAATTTCGACTGGTCAGTATTAGAAGCTTTTGTGGACAACAATTGGAATTTGGATTCAATGATGCAATTTCTCTTTTGATAGGGTAGAATACATTGTGGGAAAAGGAGAAAATGCTGTTTACCAGCATTTTCTCCTTTTTCCTTAATGTTTTCAAAAGGCTGCTTTCTCAGGGTCGCTAAAACTCGGGATTGTGTGGTAAAGGGTTACTGGTAATACTGGCAATATAAGCAATAATTTCCTTGAAGAAATCATTTGCAAAACCTTTTTGATTTTGTTGAGATCAAGATCAGGCTACACAGAACATGTCCACTTGGATCTTGGATGTATCATCCTCTAATGTATACAATGTTTAGATAATTAAGCAAAGATAAACATGAAATCGCAATATTATGATTGCTTTACATGCTTTATGTACTCTTCATGTTCTACAGGGTATGTAGAGGTTATTATATGGCTGATGAGGGCCGAGAGTGATATCAGCCCACCACCGTGATATCTTCCTGAATACCTTGTACTCTTCATGCTCTATAGGGTATAATTATAAGGGTATTAGTCCCTTAGCATATTGCCAGCATTATTAGTCTAGGATCAGGCTGCAGAGAATGAGCAGCCTAATTTAAGATCTATATATACTATTTTTCACAAAAATCTGGCCCAAATAGATTGAAAATAAGATAAATGGGTCTGCTATAAAGTATACACTATACAAGTACTTAGTGAAGGCCATAATCCACTTATCAGTAAAGAATGTGTATTAGTTTTGTTCATGATGACGACTATAAAACCCCACCTTATTTGAATAGTAGAAATGTTTGAACTGTTTGTAATTCAAATGGGGTTTATAGCCATTTAGCCCCATGGCTAACAACAGGAGTTTTATGCTGACTGCATAGGTTAAGATCAGGCTGCACAATCTGATCAGATGTGCAGCCTGATCTTGGTTCTATACCCCTTGCTTGTTTAGTCAAGTTTATGAAATTGAAATCATTCTGAGTTTCAGTAGACTGTATTTTTATCCATTGATAGAAGTTCATTCATTTAGAGCTGAAATAGTTAAGTTAGACTACCAATAGTTACAATATTATGCATGTCTTTTTAGTTTTGCTAGATGTTTTTTTTTTTCATTCTCAGTTTATTATTTAGCAAATTATTTTTCTATAATTCATGTGAACTGTCACTATATTTGTTTATGTGTGTGTATTTCTTTTCTGACCCGAGAGCAGGGGAAAAATGTAACAAATTAGGAAACATGTAGATCCACCAAACATCAAAAAGGCAAGTTCATAATCATTAGAGATATTATATTCACTTTTGTCCAGCCCACTTGCAGTAAGCAAGATAGTTATCACAATGTCACTCCGGTGTACGTGCGTGTATTAGTGCATGCGTCTGTCAAGATTTTTCCAGACCAAAACTTGTATATCTATGGATGGATTTCAAATAACAAAGCACAATTGCTCTCCTTCATGCCTAGATGTACCCTGAAAACATTTTTTAGGGTAGGTCCAAGGTCAAGCTTATACTTGAAGGTGAAATGATGCAGTTGTCATAAATGGAGCTTCTCCATGCCATAACTTCTATATTTAAGGATGCATTTAAAGATAATTTTCTCCTTTACCAGTAGAAGTGCTGTTTATATCAATTATTTAGGTAGGTCGAGGTCACACTTAAAGGTCAAATGATAAAATTGTCATAGGTAGAGCTTGTCAGAGCTACAACATCTACATTTATCAATTGGATTTAGAAATGATTTTACACAAGTGTTCTCCTTTACCAGTAAAAGTATTTGAACTCTAATTTCCATTCAATAAGGATGTTTTCAAAGTTGTCTGATGCAAATTTGTTCCAGGATTTCATGATTTGAATATGCTTTAGCAGTTACCAAACAACAAAATTTTACTTTCATCCGATTTGAAAGCATTTGCAGATGACAGATTAAATTCTTTAATGTAGCCAAAGAGACAATTTCTGTCTTTGAAATGGTAGAATACATTGTAAGGAAATGGTTGTTACTAGTTTTTTCTTCTTTTCCTACAATGTTTTCAAAAGCTTTGTACTTCAGGGTGGTTAAAGCATCATCAGAGATTGTATTGTAAAGGGTTAAAATAGGACTTTAGTTTGTTTTTTGTATGGTTGTATGTTATCATTTTCTTTAATTTTAAAAAAAAGCTGTGCATATTTATAAAAACCTTTTAAGATAAATAGTAATGTGATAAGCACAACTCTCTGCTTGACCCAATTTGATCGTCACTGGATGACATTTATCACAAATGAGCCTTGATAAAACTGTTAACCCTTTATAATATGATCCCGAGTTTTAACAACCCTGAGGAAATAGCCGTTTGAAAACCTTGTGGGAAAAGGAGAAAATGCTGGTAACACTTTTATTTACAATTACCATTATTTCAGCCACATTTAATGTGTCATCTGCAGATGGGTTCAATTAGGATTAGTCTAAAATTTTATCATTCTGTAAAGAGTTAAGGCACTAGAACTGACCTTGTATTTTTAGGTATTTCTCATTTTGCTTCATTGTTTTGTTATGGCGACACTTCTGTCTCCAGTCCTGTACATGCCTAGCTTTGTAATGTTTCAAAAGAATCGGAATGCAGATATACTGTCAAGGATGAAGCATTTACCGATTGAAATGTTGCTGGATACCCCTTTCTCTTGTCTGCGTTTAGTTCTAAAGCATTGGGCAATTTGATCAGATTTGATGGTTATTTTCTTTGTGTTTCGCACTTGTTGTTGCCATCAGTTATAAGTTGCTGGGCCTATCCAAGATTTCTAAATGTGTTCAAAAATTAACTTCATTGTTTAAAGATGCATGAAAAATGCTTCTCACCAGTTGATGACCTGTTTTCAGTGTGCCCTCCATGTTGGCCATGAATTGATTTCAGGTGTTGAAGTATGTTATTAAAGATATTTGGTTGTCGACGGGAAGCACAATTTTAGACTAGGAAAAATAGAAAGGTTTTGCAGACAACAAATAAAGTATTGTGCAAATGATGAGATTTATTTTTGAAAGGGTAGGAAACATTGTGGGGTAGATAGAAAATACCGGTTAGCAGTTAAAGGCTGTTTTCGAAAAATACTGGTTAGCAGTTAAAGGCTGTTTTCGAAAGCTGTCTTCCTCAGGGTCATTGTAGTTGCCATGTCTGGAAAAGTATGCAGAATTTCCTTTAAGATGTGGAATGCCTTAGTCTTTTCTCTGCATTCAGTGTACTATCAAGAGAATGCCACTTTCTGGAAGGTTGGTTCTGGACGGCAGCTGTTCAGTTTTTATGCTGTAAATCAGAAACCTCTTGCGAAACACAGATAAATAGAACATAAATTTCTTTGCAAATATGTCGAAACTGTAAGATTATACTCTATAAAAAGGTACAATTTTGGGCATTTATATAATGGATGGTCATTTTGCAATAGATAATTCCGTCTGTTTATTACATCAGATTTGACTTCATGGAACTGATATGAATATGAATCCTCATAATCGACACATGCCATTGATCATGTAACTCTCTCAGAAATCTTTGCTTAACTCTTTACCAAACAATCCCGGGTTTTCATGACTCTGAGAAAGAGGCCTTTTGAAAACATTGTGGGAAAAGGAAAAAATGCTGGTAACCAGCATTTTCTCCTTTTCCCACAATGTTTTCTACCCCCACAAAACAAATTTTAATTTTTGAGTCGCATTAATTTTGTTTTCTGCAAATGCTTTCAATTTGGACCAGTCTGAAATTTTGTTGTTTGGTGAAATTGGATAATAACTTGACTATGTAACCCATCAAGGAAATACCACTGAATAATATTTTTTTCTTACTTTTTTCTTTCTTCTTTACTGATGATTTGCCTGCTATCACCTTACTAAGTTCAGTGATGAATCATTTTTGAAGTTTGGTGAGATTATAAATATTTGAATGGCTCCCTTCAAGCTTTGTATTTATATTGTCATATGTGATAAGAATTTAGAGATTTTATTTTCTTTATTTACGACTGACTCTTTACGTACAAAATTAATATAAGAGTTTGAAAACTCAAAATGATCAAAGATAGTTGGTTTTTACCTAACTCTATACAGTTCTTGCATGAATCACAAAGAATTAATTTCTTGTTAGCTCTACTGGCCGAAGGCCAGTGGGCTTATGTCATGGCCAGGTGTCCGTCGTGCATGCGTGCGTGCATGCGTGCGTGTGTGCATCCGTCCGTCCGTGCGTGAACTTTTATTTTAAATATCTTCTTCTCTGAAACTAAACATCCAAATTTGATGAAACTTCACAGAAATTATCCTGCCATGGTCCTCTTCAGAAGTTCTTGAAAGAATTTGATTCCTTCAAAAACTCTGGTTGCCATGGCAACAAAAGCAAAAAATGTTAAAAATCTTTGAAAATCTTCTTGTCTGAAACCATAAGGCCCAGGGCTACAAAATTTGGCATGTAGCTTTATCTAATGGACTTCTAAGAAATTTCTTCATATGATAGCCCTGGGGTCAAAATTGGCCCCATGCCAGGGATCACAAGTTTAGCATGGGCTTATATATAGTGACTTTAACTTAAATAGTAATCAAGGGAAATAACTCCTGTTATAAGAGATAAAGTTTGTTACTATTTACCTGCCTTGATTAATATCAAACTGCAATGATACATGATTGATGTTGATATTCAAGTTTTTTGGATAGGACATGTTCTCTTGTCAGGGAGAGTGATTTATTTTGATGCTAGTAGTTATGCTCACATCAGTGGAATATTAAACTTAAAGTAAGTCTTCTATCATTCAGTTTTCTTTCCAGAATGTTACCTTTCATGCCAATGAATAAACCTGCTTGTATTCACTGACATAATCTTTGCACTTAGGAAGATATGACTTTTTTTTTTGTTGGGCAGGGGGGAGGTTATGTTTTCCATGTAAGTTTACTTCCATACAGACTTTTTATGCTGTATGTCTCTGCAATGCCATTTAAGTGCATGATACGTTAATTTTACTCTTTAAAAAAGGACAAATTTTCCTACTGGACCAAGTTTAAAGACATTGCAAAAGACATATTGAATGTAGCTTAAATGATTATTTCTGTCTTTGATAGGATAGGAAACATTGTTGGAAAAGGAGAAAATACTGGCTGACAGCATGTTGTCCTTTTCCCACAATGTTTTCAAAAGCTTTCTCTTTAAAGGTCATTAACACTTCGATTTATGTGGTAAAGGGTTAAAAAGCCAGTGGAGCGATACAGGGCAATCATGGCCCTCTTGTTTTTATGTAGCGTTAACATGATCTCAGCTTCCATGAACACGAGTAATACTTTCAGGGACAACAGGCTTTGTTGATCTAACATCAGAATTTGTTTTTTCCTGTAGGAACATGTTAAGCCTAAAAGTACCTTTCACAGCTCTAGCTGCCTTTGGGGCCAGTACAGATCACACAAAATGTGCAGTCTGATCTTTGATCTACACTATCAGCTTTGCTGAGACATTCTAGACAAAGCCATCTTTGAAATTGCTCTTATTAGGGTCTTATTTCTAGAATGGAAATGCCTGTTGGGTTTAGTTGGGGGCTCTGTTTCCATAATGAGGCTTCTACTCATTGGCTTAATTTGTTTCCAAAAGGATAGTTTCATGTTCAGTATTTCATCAGTTATTTATTCAGTTGCCTTCATTGCATAAAAATCCAGAGTTAACTCTTTACTGAATGACAAAAATTTAGACCTACCCAGATTGAAAGCCTTCACAAATGGCGTATTGCATGTAACTGATATTATAAACTTTTCTTTGGTAGGTTGGAAAACATTGTGGGAAAAGGAGAAAATGCTGATAAACAGTATATTTCTCCTTCTTCCACATTGTTCTAAAATGCTGTCTTCTTAAGATCCTTCGGTTGTTTGGTAAAGCGTTAAATACATGTACATGTATGTCATAATTTACATTTGACTCAGATGCAAAACATAAGCAATGGTTCCCATATTTACAAGTATAACCTGATAATTCTGCATCTGATACTATAACTTTGGAAGTGAAATTGTAAGGTTTATTATTTACTAAAAAGTATCTAGGATTCTTGATATAATATGTAACCAAAAATATCTATCTTTCCTTCAGGCTGAGGCATTGCACAGAGAACTAATGGCACGGAGAAAAGAGTTGGAGTATAGGTTCAAGGCATTTGTGGCAGAAGTGCCAACTGGCTTCTCACGCCACAGACAGCATGTGCTCAAACGAAACACCTGACAGGACACTAACCGACATCTAGTGACACAATCTATTTCAAGTTTAACTTGATATCTTCCTGTATAACTCTTTACCTCAAGGAGACAACTGTAACCCTACACCACACCATCCTGAGTTTTAACGTCCCTAAGGAAGAAACCTTTTTAAAACATTGTGAGAAAAGGAGAAAATGCTGATTACCAGCATTTTTTTCCTTTTCCCACAATGTTTTCTACCCTTTAAAAGACGAATGTCTGATTTTGAGTAATAATTATTTTGTCCTCTGCAAAAGTTTTCAGTTTGGTCAAGTCTAGAATTTCGTTCTTTGGTAAAGGGTTTATTGTCTTGTAACAGACCACTGTTGAGAATATTGTGAGAAATGAAGGAAGTGCCAGCAACAAGTTATTTCTTTTTATGCCACAATAATTTCTTTTGTAATTCTGTATTAAACCTCAATTCATGCTGTTCATTCTTGTTTTACTAGGGTATTTTCAAGGTTTTCTGCTGCCAGTTTGTCTTCATAGGAAATCACCTTTAAGTTGTTAAAAGTAATGAAGGCAAAAGTAAGATAAGAGACATTTCTTTTTGAAAACTATAAATGCAATGTGTTGCAAACCCTTCCCCTATAGTGGACCGCTCTTGAAAACATTGTGGGAAAAGGAGGAAAGGCTTGTGACAAGCCATTGCTGCTTCTACTACAATATTTTCGAATAATATCAATTATAAGGCCTGAACATTCATACTTGTATTGTGATGGATTAATTAGTAGATAATGAAATTCATTATACTGCAAAGAAATTTCTCGTGATCTGATTGGATAATATGCCCCGAACATATATATCATGTACACTGGCAAAACCCACGTAAAGGCAGTTTCCCTTTCGGGAGCCCCGTATACATGACTACACTTTCAACACATCAGAAATGGCGGTGTCGATCGATCGATATGAGCCGCCCGCAAGACAAACATACTGAGTTGCCTGCACCTCATGATTACTAGTTTCCCTTGGTGGTTGTCATTAAAACTGAAAGAATGGATTATTTTTTAAAATAAATGGGTATAGGATCTACTTTACATGTATTATGCTTTGATGTCATTCTAAAAGAAATGCATGGGGGGTTAAAACGAGCCATCCCTTCGTCATGTAAGCAAATTGTACAATGTCGAAACTCATACATTGTGCAGAACGTTAAAAGGATAACCTAATGTTCGTTTGAGGCAAGTAATGCTCGTTTACTTTTGCCAACAAATCATTAAAATTCATAGTTATTTACCTTGAAGTTTTTTAAATCCATGTTTAAATAAGATGTTCAGACTTTTTGGAAAAAACATCATTTTCTTTTCCTTCTACTTGTTTTTCTTCCATGTTATTTGTAATTTGGTCTGTCTAAAATATTCCTGTATAGTGAAGGAAACCAATGATGCCAATATGATTGTGCCAGTATAATTCAGTTTAATCTTATTTTTTCTTCTGTTCTAGTTAATCAGGGTCCATTTAAATCAACCAAAGTAGATTTAATTCTTTCTCTGAACTTAATGACAAGCCACCTGATTGGCTGAGACATAGCATCTCATCCAATCAGATTGCTTGATTTGGAATTTAGAATCAGAGCAATGTTAACCCTTTACGAAACACTGACAATCTTGCTTGTTAGGCTTTCGATAACATTGTGGGAAAAGCAGACAATTTTAGTGACCAGCATTTCTTCATTTGCCATAATGTTTTCTGCACTTTCAAGGACAAATCCCATAATTCTAGCCACTTTTTTGGTTGTCTGCAAATGCTTTCAATATTTGGATGAGTCTGAAATTTTTATTGTCTGATAAAGAGTTAACTATTTCGTTACTGTAGACGACACAAGAAGGTTTTTTGGACTGTGTATATCAAGATCAGACTGCCACTGTCCACTGCTTTATTCTAGGTTATGAACAGAGTGGTTCTTCATCTTGCAGTAAAAGTGTATTAGTAGACTTCGAAAAAGCTAACTTATTTATTTCATAGTGAAAAAGTTAAAGTGGTTGGTTTAACCCTCTACCCAGTAACCAAAGTAAAGCATTTCTAGATGATGAGTTAATGTGTCTTAAAATTTGGGATTGACCCTCTACCAAATAGCCAAATTGTAGAAGTAGAAATTGGCAGAGCAGATGATCAAACCAGCAACCCCATGTTCTCAAGTCCTGTGCCCTACTGACTGAGCTAATGGGGCTTGGCTTTACATACCAAAATAAATGTGCCTATAAATTTGGGATTTGTCTTTGTAAACATTGGAAAAGGAGAAAATGCCAGGTTACCAGCATTTTTGTCTTTTTCAACAATAAATTTAAAAGCAGGATGGTTTAAACAGGGGGTTGTTTGGTAAACTCTTTACCAGATGAAAAGGTTTTAGACTGGTCCAAAGTCAACCCATTTGCAGACAACAAAAAGAGTTTTTTAGGATAGGAAACGTGGGTAACCAGCATTGTTTTCTTTTACCATGATGTTTTCAAAAGCGTTTTTTTTTCCAGGCTCATGAAAACTCGGGATCATGTGGTAAGGAGTTAAAGGAGATGAAATTTTGAACGGTTTAACAAGACCCTGCTACTAAATTTGATATTGATTAAATATGACAAAATTGAAATTTCTAGGCCTTCAAAATCATCAGATAAGTCCTGCTTTTTAGAAAAGGTGGTTTAATGCATCTTCCAAAGGTATCAACCTATGTCAGCCTGCGCAGTCTATGTGGGCTAATCTGAGTCAAAACCTTTTGCCACATGTTAATTTTCAGCATGTCCAAAGCCCATTTTATATACCTCATCACTTAGCCGACTGTTAGACAAACTGATTTAATTAATGGATCTATTGTTGTGTGATTACTTTCTCGGTATAATACATTACTAAGTTGCATTAAACCTTTTTTTCCCAAAGTGTAGCTCATATAGAACAATAGATTCAAGCTTACATTACATGTAGATCTTGTACAATATAGATACTCTTACTATGATAGTTTCCCTTATACAGAATACGCTTTGTTTTAACCCCAAACAATACCTAGTTTTAACTACCCTGAGGTATAAGGCTTTAGAAAATATATTGGGGAAAGGAGAAAATGCTAGTCACCAGCATTTTCTCCTTTTTCCACAATCTTTTCTACTCTTTCAAAATTCATTACCTGTTCCACATTGAATTTTTGTGTCTGCAAATGCTTTAATCCTTATCCTGCTGAGTAAATACAATCATACATTCAAGTCAATAGTAAAAACTCAAAGGTTGCTATTTCAAAGTTATTTTGGGGAGAGAAATATCTCCTTATTGGAGAGTGTAGATCAAAGATCAGGCTGCACATTCTGTGCAGTCTGATCTTGATCTACCCTGTCCACAAAAGGTCAGTGAGTCGCGCGTAGCCTAAGTGTTAATATGGAACAGTCTAGAATTTTGTTGTCTGGTAAAGGGTTAAAATATGAAATGAATGACTTTGAATGTAACATGTGGATCTTGAGACACCAATAAATTGGCATAATGTAAGATTTGATGCATGAATATACAATACAAAATAATTGCGGCAAAATGAGAAATTTCTTTTAAAGAGAAATTTAATTTCTCCTATTGCTATTTTTTTTTTTTAATCAAAAATGGTCTGCTAATATATGTAACACAAGATATGCATGGAATAAAATGCGAAAAAGATACAGTAGTTTCTTCTCCTACAATTGAAACCTTGTGGTGACAATTAGACAAGCTTTTGGTTTCCTAAAACTAGGCAATGAAAGTTTAGACCTGCCCAAATTGAAAATAATTGCAGACAGTAACCTAAAATGGTGTTTATAACACGATTTGGCTATGAAAGGGTTGAAAAGTATGTGGGAAAAGGAGAAAATGCTGGTTACCAGCAATTTTTCCTATTCACACATTGTTTTTAAAGGACTTTATGTTGGGGTTGTTCAACTCATTTGTGCGGTAAATGGTCAACATGATTTTGTAACACTTCTAATGACCTGTTACTAGGCGACAAAAATTTACTGTCATCCAAATTTAAGGCATTGGCAGACAATAAATGTGGCTCAAATGAATTTTTTTGGAAAGGCAGGACGACGTTGGGAAGGGAGAAATTTCTGGTTACTGCCATTTTCTCCTTTTACCGTGGTGTTTTCAAAAGCTTCCTTTATTGTAGTAGTAAAATGGTAGAATGATAAAGGGTTGAATTAGTATTATTAACTGAATGGTTTTGTCAAGTTAATAAAAAAAAAGCTTGTATTCAAATCAAGTGGATAGATTCTGTGGTTTTCGTTACCAAATCTGTTGAACTAAACAAATACCTGAATTAAATGAGAATTTCCGTAAAAATGGTTGTGTCACTGATTGTAGCTGTAGAGGACAAAAGCCAGAAGGGCTAATGTCATGATTTTCCATCCACCATTCACTTTAGTATTCATCTGATTGACATATCATTGGATGGCAACATCTTAACATACTCAGTCACTGGTTCTTGGCAACATTCATAGTTTCGTGGCTGATCTTTTTTTTAACATTGTACCAAACAACTGCTGTAGGGATCTTTTAAAAAATATGCTTGAAAACGTTTGAAAACATTCTGGGTAAAGGAGGTCACCGGCATTTTCTGCCAAATCTCATCTTTTGAGCCACAATTGTCATCTGCATATCGAGGGGTGAATGCGAAACTATACCATCTGCATTTCGGAAAATTTCACAGGTGAGGGAAAAAACTTCTCAGTTCTCTGAAAAAGATTGTTAGTTCATCATTTTTACATTTGTTGTGTTGAATTCATTTACCGAGTTCAACACAACTTATCTAAAAAAGGATGATCTAACAGAGAAATGAGAAGTTTTTTCCGTCACCTGTAAAATTTTTCAAAACACAGATGGAACAGTTTCGCATTCACCCCTCGATATGCTTTCAATTTCGAAAATTCTTAGTTTCATGGTTTGGTAGATAGCTCATGTAAAGCAATAATTGCTTCGGCTTTCTAACCTGCGACAGTTATGTCACTTAAGCCTCTTCATTTACAAATCCATTTTCTACAGAATTCCTCAAAATCTTTTTGTGGATTAATTTCACTGCTTTAGTTGACTTTGCAGTCAGTGTAGATCAAGATCAGACCGCACAACACGTGCAGTCTGATATTTGACCTACACTGTCCGCTTCACTGAAGCATTCTGGACAAGGGCAGCCTTGCAATTGCTCTTCTAAGGGTTTTATTTTCAGAACGAAAATCCCGTTTGGCTTGTTTGATGCTCTAAGGATTAACTCTCAAAGCGCCTTTCACACCTATAGTAGCTTTTGTGGTCAGTGTAGATCAAGATCAGACTGCACAAAACGTAATGTTTATTATTTGATCTACAGTGTCCGCTTTGCTGAAATACTACAAACGAAAACAATCATTAAATTTTACAAATATGGATACTATTTCCAGAGTGAAAATCCCTATGAACTTATTTGGCGCTCGAAGGATTTAGATCGAATGCCACCGGCCCCGTAGATCACGTTAGCATGGCATGGCACAGCTCTAGCTACAAGGGGTGTTTTATAATCAATGCAACTTGTGATGTTATTCATTTATTGATCACAGTTTTACACTTAAGTTTAATGCATTCCCTCGAATACTTTCCTTTTGACTTTATGAACAATTTCAACCCTTTAATTCAGTTTTGAAAATATTTTTCATAGTCTGCAAGTGGTATATGTCGAAAGTACCGATATTTTGCAGATCCCAGGGCATTACGTGAAGCATATCGTCTTCCAGGTAGAGTCGATTTTTGCCGTGGAAACAAAAAATAGCAACACGGTGCCAGATCTGGTGAATATGCTGGATGTTACAATACTCGCCATTGTTCTTTTTCGAGAAAGTCACTTACAAGCTGTGCCTTATGCGAGGATTCATTGTCATGAAGGAGTGAAACACATTTTATAACGTGTTCTGGGCGACGTTTTTTGAAATACTTTTACAATTTCTTCAAAACCACATTAAAAAAAAATTGGGTACACTTCTTCCCTTTCGAACAGGAATTTGAATTGTATGGCCACTGAAAATACAGTACAAAGCCTTCTTTGAGATGGGCGTTCCGACGTTTGACGATGACGGGCCTCTTTGCATGTGTTGTCACCCATACTCTATTAGCACACTTCCTTTTAGGCTCGAAAAAGTGTACCCAAGTTTCATCTCCCATAATAAGGTCAATAAAATGCTTTTTATGCTACTTTGGGTACAATCAAAGGAGTTGTTTGGCCCTTTTGACATGCTCCTTCTTCTGGTCTTCTGTCAGAAGATGAGGTTACCACGGCTCACTTTTCTTCTTTACGAGCAGTATCTTGCAAAGAATAAAACGAACTCGCGCCGATGGTATACCTGATTGACGAGGTATATCATCAACATTTAAACGGGTATCTTTTTCAATCAACTGTTTATAAGTTGCACCTTTTCTTTGGTTGTAGAGCTCTGTATTTGGGAGTCCACTGTGTTTTAAGCCTTCAAACCGCTCTCTGCCAGATTTAAAACGAGATATCTATCTTGTAACAGAGCTATATATAAAATTTCATTTTTATCATAAATATCACATATAGGCCTATCAGTGAAAACGGTTTTCTCACTTATATCAAGCTTGTGCTTAGCATAAATGTAGTTCCGTATTTGAGGCCAACTAACTGAGCATTTTCCAACAATATTTGCATGTATTGATACCAAGGAACCTTCTCAAAAGTGACCGTATTCCGTAGTAAAGCAAGGTGCATGTACAAAACTATACATATCTATAGTTTAATGATTGCTTATACTTATAGCGTAGGTTTTCTCACAATGTTTCTCGAGGATTTCGAGATTTTGCATTAATTACACAACACCCCACGTAGATAGACATGAATAAGAAAGCTGCAGCCGTTATTTTGACTGAATGGCGAGCACTTAATTATAAAACACCCCTCGTAGATAGACGTAAATAAGAAAGCTGCAGCATTTATTTTGACTGAATGCAGAGTACTATTGAAAGCTGTATACAGTTCATCAAACATAGAGCATACTTTTCTGTTTAAAATAGATCATGAAACAAGTTCTGCAGCCATATGCAGAAGATTTCTATGTTTTAGGCTTATCTCGCATTACGACACTGAGTTAGGTCAATTGTTTGATTATGAATGTTAACTCTTCGAGGTAAGTTTTAAACATAATGTTTAAGAAATAATCTTCTTTCTATCGTGGTTTATCGTTCAATAAACCACAGTTGTGAGTTATGAGGCACAATAAATAATCCACAAGGGCGATAGCCCGAGTGGTTTATTCATTGCGCCTCATAACTCACAACATGGTTTATTGAACGATAAACCACGATAGAAAGAAGATTATTTCGATTCTAACATGACCAACTCTTAATGAAAGAAAAACAAGTTCATACTTAGAGTAAAAACGCGGATGAAGATTATATTCCATTGAATAACTTACTTACTTTGTACAGAATGACGTCACTCAATATAGAATAACGTAGATTTTACCACGCTTTCGTTGCACTGTGTTTATAGTGCCGAATTCACGTGTCATGTTAGAATTTATGTTAGACCAACACTGTCTGTAAATTTTATTCTGAAACTTATTTTAACCCTAAATGAGCCTTTCATGATTATAGAACTTTCTGTTGCGGACAGAGTCAATCAAGATCAGACTTGCCATGATCAACGGATCATTCGAAGTTTGCCGATTGCTGTCGGTCATGTGAATGGCAATCGTCACAACTCGGGCGATTCCGTATCTACATCTAACATCGTCCGTATCAAGGGACCTAAAAACGTACGAAGGAGACTTTTTTCTCAAACATATTCAAACATAATTGATACAATAACTGATTAGTTCAGATATGGTTACGTGACATTGCCAAGCAAATTTACATGGCAGCACTTCTTTTGCCCACCCATGAAGAATCAAAGTTTAGCCCCAATTATCAGGGGTCCGCGACAGGTCAGATTCCCATCAATGCACAAAAAGATTTTTCACCAATTTTGTGAAATATGATTTGTAAATGAACAAGCTAAGGCACTTTTCTTTACGCGAGCTCTCTACTAAACAATGAAGTTTAGACTTTTCCAAATCGAGATTGATGTCCTTACAAGTCACTTAAATGTCGACCATACCATACAAAGAATTGCTGTTTACACAAAGTTCAAGGTTGAAAATCCATTGTAATAAAGTTATTATCTTTATCCTTTCTGATGATAAAATTGGATATGTCTGCGGTTTAGATCCCAGGAAAGACGCAGAAAGGTGAGCTGTCGTCCTGGTATGACTGTAATATTGTTGGAAATAGCGTAAAATCTCACTTATAATACCTGTGGTTTTAGGACAGTATAAGCGCAGCCCGCTCCAGGGAATACTTCCGGTTCTGAAAACAGTAAGAATTGTTGCAGTTACAGGGTATTGAGCGTAGAACAAACAGTTGAACAGTGACTCAGATTTGTTTACAATTTCATTCAATTGATCCTTACAACGCTTATCATAACTGTAGTACTTATTTTTTTGCAGACATTGTAGATTCAGATCAGATCTGATCTTGGATCTACATTCTCTTTTCTTTTGTGAGATATTGTAGGGGAGAACAGACTTTATATTGCATTTTAGTTCGTTTTCTATTTGCCCAGACTGAAACTTTCCTCATCACATAGGGGCTCGGCTCATGGTACTTGCATGTATTTCTTTACCCCAAGAAGACAGTATTGTGGATATTTTATGCACAGTAACTTGAAAATGTTCATGCAGAAATGAAAAAAAAAAGATAAATAGAGATCAAAGGACATAAAAAATCCTGAACAGCGGATTTGTTTTGCAACGTTTCGGTAGGAATGCAAACCCCCTTTTTTTTTCAATTGAAGGTAATGGATATTTATAAAAATCAGCGATGAGAGTAAATTAACTGTGATTTTATTGCGTATGAGCAGTAAACTGATCCTGACAGTCCGCGCAGACTGACATGGGTGGAAAGTTTTTTCAGTCTGTTAATACTCTGTATGCCAAAGGACCATTCTACCTCTTAATCCAGTCAACTGTTACACGAATGGGATTTTATGGATCCACAATAATGTGATGACTTGCTGTATGTAAAATATATAATGCATCACGAAGATGCTTTAAGCCCACTTTTGCCAGAGCATGGCTTGTATTATATATCAATACATTTATAAAATTTTATACTTCCTAGTGAAACTTTAATCTTTTAGCAAAAATACATGAGCGGAACCCTAGGAAAGGGGAGGAGTTAACCCGATACTAAACAACAAAATGGTATACTTTTAGCCATCAAATGTTATTCAGCCCCCTCTCGGGACCTAGTGAATTATTTTTCAGCATAGCTGAATGTGCTGGCTTTCCCCCTACTTTTTGGTACTGATAACAAATGAATAAATAGGAACTTGTGATTGGTCTAAAATGTTAATTCTAAGGAACCCTGCCTATATTTGCTGGCAAATTTGCGCCGTCTATCTTTTTTAACGATATTTCTTGGTTTTTTTTCTAACGCCTAATAATCACACATTTTTAGAAAAGACACCGTGATCTAATACGAGATTCCAAAAAAGGTTCGCAATTTACCCGCCCTCCGTTCTATTTTCGTGATTTTCGTCAAATCTGCAGCACGTCAGTACGTCTATAAAATAATGGCTTTAAGTGAGATATTGTCCTTTCCACCCTGTTTTATATGACCCAGAAATAGCTATCAGTAGAAAGTCTTTATCGAACGACCTATTTATAGACTTGTCCAACTTGAAACGTTTTCAAAGGGCATATTTAAAATATGTAATTCAAATGAAGGAATTTAATGTTGATAGGGTAGAAAACATTGTCGGGAAAAAGGAGAAAATGCTAGTTACTAGCATTTTCTCCTTTTCCCGCAATGTTTTCAAAAGTCTTTTTCCCGAAGGTTTTATAATGACGGAATCAATTGATAATGCATTTAACAACTGTTGCTGTGTGTGGTGATCGCAATAAGACTGACCTTGGCAATTACAGTGCTTAGCGGAATGAAAACAATGTAAGTAAAGGGCGTTTTACTTTTGAAGCGCTTAGCAAATTTTAGAGGCTGTAGCAGACTATGTTGAAAAAAATTAGACTGAACAGAATACATGTGTGTGTTCTGTTCTGTGATCAATTTCCAAATTTTTGTGAGATTTTTGGCAATATGATAGGTTTCTTTTACGTGTTAAATGAAAAATGCACGTTTTATTTATTTTGTGCTTTTTTTTTTCTTGAACATTTCGGTTGTTTTTATTTTTATCTTTTACAGATTGTTATAATCATTATTTTATTATTTTATTTATTATTAAATTATTTACTGGCTTTTACATTTGGTAGTGATGTTGTTATGTAAAACAATGTTCAGGGATCAGCTGAAACATCTTTTTCATGCATGGACTTCCCGCCCAGGTAGCTCAGTGCCGGTTGGCGTGTCGGACTCGTGACCTGGTGGTTATGAGTTCTATACCCGGTTAAGGCAAACTTTCTTTCCGCTGATTTTTCGCTTTTCACCTCTAATGCATGTGAGACAGTAGCCAGTGACTTGGAAAGAAGGTTGTATTAGTACTGGTAAGAGAAAGCCAGGAAACACATGTGGTAGGTGCACTGATAGCCGTGATATGGCCTAGGCTGTTACAACGGCGTTAAACTCCAATTCAATCAATCAATCATGCATGGCCTACAATTCATCATTGCTTCAGATTTATTGTGGTGAACACGATTTAACCTTAATTTAATATATAGAAGTTTGCAAACAACAATAACAACAACACCAACAACAACAAAGTAGTGAGAACTCTAAAATTCAAACAAGACAAATTTATGATGCAAACCATCATAGAAGCCGCAATCTTTTGGTGAACCATTTCAGAAATATTGACTCTCTTCAGAAATTTTCATTACATTTTTTTGTATCTGTTTCCCCTCCCCCCCTCCCCCAAGGAACATCATGACAAATGGTATAAAAATGCAGGGGAAAAAACAAACACACACAGATAGTTATTCTAATTCTAAAAGAAAGGGTAGAAGTAAGAGAGGAATTTTAAATTCTCTTGTATTATTATTATTATTCTATTATTATTCCAAAATGATAATGTTTATGTGGAAAAAATATGTAACAGCATTGGAATTTTTAAATTTCTACTCGAAATTTGAAAATGGAGAAATTGCGCATTGATGTACAGCATTTTCTGTTTATCAAAATGGTTTTAAAAAGCTAACATTTGTTGGGGTGTCAAAGGCGATACTACGGAATTATTTAAGTAAGTAATTTTTCAAAGTGATATTAAGATATTTATTCATGTACATGTATTTACAATACTGATTTTTATCAGTTATCTTTTCTTTGCGTTTCATCTTTTACGAAAAAAAAAAAAGAAACAAATATTCAAAAACTCTCTTCTAAAACATGATCTTCCTGCTTGTCAAAAAGTATCTTAGCCTGTTTGTAACCAAGTGAATCTTTACATTTTTACTATAGAATCAGCGAGATTTACACGGCATCTCCAAAATTCTTCTGATCATAGCCTTCACAGCTTACACAAACCACGTTTCTCATATCCCTGACATGGCAGCCACAAAAAAAAAAAAATCATTCTTTAAATTTTAAAGGATCTGTATTAGATCTAGATCTACTATACATATATATACATGTATTTGATAAACAGTAGGTTGAACCATTTTCTACGTA
Source organism: Hippopus hippopus (assembly GCA_946811185.2). NCBI lineage: Eukaryota > Metazoa > Mollusca > Bivalvia > Cardiida > Cardiidae > Hippopus > Hippopus hippopus. Next base: position 24,360,121 of record OX328106.1, on the reverse strand, counting down.
GGCCTTTTACAAACTTCTAATGTAAATTTCGAGAGCCATTCCAACCGTTTGACCAACAGTGACGTAAAAAGTTGTATATATGCACAGTGATAGATCGGTAATAACTTTAACCCTTCGACTACACAGTGAAATTAATATACTGAGTAACGAAAGAGAAACAAGAATTTTTTGTTTACGGTATCTTATACAATAAGAAAAAATATTACACAGGCTATGTGCTGTCTGATCTTGATCTATTTCTGTCATCTTCGAGCAATTTCAAGCCTTAGAGCATTAGCCAGGCACCACCTCTGTAGACACTGCACATCACGATCCATACATTTTTAACGGGTTTTGTAGATCAGGACCGTACTGTACAGTACGTACACTCTGATCATAACAGCTTGGACACACAATACATTAAACGCTGAATTTTACAGGGCTCATAGGGTAGATCTTCCATGTAACAAAAATCCATTCGGAAAGCGGTATCGAAGGGAAGAAAAAGGGTTATCTTTTCACACGTATTCTATAAATAACTGACATTAGACTGAAAGCGGCTTCCAGTAGGAATGTACCTAAACTGTTTACCATGTAGATGATCAGTAATTATTCGATTGGTTATACTTTTTGGAAAATTTCTAATAATGTCGTGTTATTGGAAGCCGCTCGAAAGCGGCTTCCAGTAGGAATGTACCTAAACTATTTACCATGTAGATGATCGGTAATTATTCGACTGGTTATAATTTTTGGAAATTTCCTAATAATGTCGTGTAAGTGTTACAAAATTACTCCACATGACTCTTTCTCAAATATTCAATCAGACCTACATGAACATCAAGTCTGGTTTTCTTGCAATATAAGTTCATTCTCAAATAACAATGAAAATACAGAAAAATAAACTTCCTTTTATTGGCTAGTCCCTCGAACTTTTCCAATTTAAAGGATTCCTTCCTCGTTCCCAAACGAAATTATAATGCTTTCCGTTTATCATAGGCTCTCCCACCTCTAAACGGTTTTCGCATTTGTCTACTTTTTTGCAAAACAAACTGATGATAATTATGAGGTGGAGAGAATCTTAGAATATGATAATCAGAAGCAGTTTTATGTACAAGTGTTTCGTCCAGTTTTAATCTGTACAGATAATAGGGCGGTTAACCTTTGATCAAGGTATAGATTGGTTACCTCCCTACACAGTAAGAGCTGACATCAGCTATTTATAGAATAGGCCTACTTGTGAAGAGATAACCCTTTTTCTTCCCTTCGTCGACACTTTAGTCTCATGGAATTTTGTAACATGGACGATCTACCTTATGAGCCCTGTAAAATTTAGCATTTAATGTATTGTGTGTCGAAGCTGTTATGATCAGACTGTAAGTTCTGTACAGTAAGGTCCTGATCTTCAATACCCGTGAAAAATGTATGGTTTGTGATGTACGTTGTCAACAAAAAATACCACAGTGGTGCATAGCGCTCTAAGGTTTGAAACTGTTCGAAAATGACAGAAATAGATCAAGATCAGACAGTACACAAGCCTGTGTAATATTTTTTAAATATTTTATAAGATATTGTAAACGTAAAAAATTCTTGTTTCATTTTCCTTACTCAGTATTTTAATTTCATTCGGTGTAGTTGAAAGGATAAAGTTATTACCGAACCTATCACTGTGCATATACAACTTTTTACGTCGCTGCTGGTAAAGGGTTTGAATGGCTCTTGAAGTTTACATTAGAAGTTTTATAGGTTTTTACAAGGCATTTGCAGAAAATGGTTCAAACTAATTTTTATTAAACGATATATATATGGTAATAATTACTATGTTGTTGTTGAATATATCCAGATCCTTAAAGACTTAAAAAAATAATTTTGTTTCTTTTTAGTGATTTGCGCCTACTGTGAAGGCTATGATCAGAAGAATTTTGGAAATACTATGCAAAAGCCTCTAATTCTGGAGTAGAAATGTAAAGATTCACTTTGTTACAAGCAGGCTAAGATTCTTTTTGACAAGCAAAATGATAATGTTTTAGAAGAAAGTTGTTGAATATTTTTTTCTTTTTCTTTTTGTAAAAAAATGAAACACAAAGAAAATATCACTAAAAAGTTGTAAATACATGTAGATCTACGTGAATAACGATCTAAATATCACTTTGAATAATTACTAACTTACATAATTATGCAGTGTCGCCTTTGATGCCCCTACAGAAGTTTGCTTTTTAAAATCATTTAACAATGAAAAATTCTGTACTTGAATTCATGCGCAATTTCTCCATTTTCAAACTTTGAGTATAAATTTGAAAACTCCAATGCTTTTACATGTTTTCTCACATACGCATCATCACTTTAAATGATAATGATGATTATGACGATAATAATGGTACAAGATAATTTAAGATTCCTATCTTAACTTCTGCCTTTTTTATCCTGCATTTTAGTATCATTTGTCATAATCTTCCGTTTCTTTTTTTTTTTTTTTTGGGGGGGGGGGGGGGGGAACAGATACAGAAATTGTCATTAAAGTTTTTCTAGAAAGTCAATATTTCTGAAATTGTCCACCAAAAGATTGCGGCTTCTATGATGCCATGCATCATAAATTTGTCTTGTTGTACTATTAACTGTGTACACAGTCTATACCTTGATCAAAGGTTAAGCGCCCTATTATCTTTACAGATTGAAACTGGACGAAAACTTGCTTATAAAACCGCTTCTGATTATCATATTCTAAGATGCTCTCTATCTCATAACTATCATTATTTTGTTTTGTTAAAAAAGTAGACAAATGCGAATGCCGTTGAGAGTTAGGAGGGCCTGTGATAAACGGAAAGCATTACAACTTAATTTGGGAACACGGAAGGAATCCTATACTTGATGGAAAAACTCGGGGGACTAGCCAATGAGAGGAAGTTTGTTTCTGTATTTTTCTTATAGTTATTCTGGGAATGAATTTATATTACAAGAAAACCAGGCTTAATTTTCATGTAGGTCTGTTTGAATATTTAAGAAAGTGTCATGTGGAGTAATTTTGCAACACTAACACGACATTATTAGAAATTTTCCAAAAATTATAACCAATCGAATAATTACTGATCATCTACATGGTAAATAGTTTAGGTACATTCCTACTGGAAGTCGCTTTCGAGCGGCTTCCAATAAGTATGGGCTATAAAACACGATTCACTGATAATCTACAGTAAAAAACGAGGCTGCGATTTGACTCAGCTAAAAGTGTGCGTTCTGACATTGGATCTACACTGTTTTCTATCGAATGCTAAACTGTAGCCAAAACTACCATCAGCCTTTGTGGAACTTCCAAGTCTTCAAAAACCGTCGAAAGTACATGTATCATCTACATGATCTAGTTGGCAGTGAGAGTAAACCTGACCAATAAATTCAATGAACCATTCCTGCAAACTTAAAAATCAACACTTTCCTTTTTCATTTCTTTTCCTCCGCTGAAAAAGTCTCTGCTTATGGGACAGTGTAGATCAAGATCAGACTGCACATAACGTGCAGTCTAATCTTGATCTACACTGTCCGTAACGTCATATTATGTTGCGATCAACAGCCCGTAGATTAAGTTGAAGCATTTTTTTTTATCTGTCACCTATGGGGGCTAAAAACAAAAGCCCTAAAACCAGCGCACGAGTTTTAAGTAAATAGGGCACACAGCATCCACGTTTGCGTTGTTTGCGTTGACTTAGAATTTATTAAGGGTGTAAAATTCCCGGTCATAAAGAGGTCTTTTCGGTTACTTTATTGAGATATACGTATACTATAAAGATAAAGAAAGATTAAAATATTTACATATGAATCCCTTCACAAAAGAATTTTGCATGAAGAATAGATTCTAACATGACAGGTGAATTAGGCTCTTTAAACACAGTGCAGTGCGAGCATGGTAAAATCAAAGTCATTCTACAGCAAGTCGCCCGTGGCTGTTTTATGTCTCCGTCCTCGGATATTTTATCAATGAAAGTCACTTGACGTAAACAAATCGCCCGCTATGGCCCTCGTGGTTTATTTATTGTGCCTCATAACTCAAAACCGTGGTTTATTGAACGATATACCACGATAGAAAGAAGATTATTTCTTAGATAACATCCCACAGGCTGACATTAACAAGCTTGCGCTCTCAGTGCGACGTCGCTGTCAGGCTGTCAGCATTGCACGCGGTGGTCACACACGCTACTGATTTTTGACTTTTAGAATCGACTCCTTCCTTATTTCAATTCAAATCAAACAACCAAATTGATACTTTCTGTCCAATATGCAGATATCAAAAGATTTGCAAGGCATTCTTTGACAAAAAACAGACTGATGATATCTCATCCAACTTTTTTTAAACGTTAATGAAAGAATCTACATTCAGACTTAGCAAAAGTTTCTCATTGGTTTTAGTATGTATTTGTTTCACATGGAAAGTAAAAATGGGTCTTCAAGGTTTTTTATTTGGGGAAAAAAATCAAAGTGATGAAAGACAGACAATGCATGAAGAAAGAGGTCATCTGTATAAATGTACAAACCAAGAATACAGACATTTTAAATAGACGCAGAGCAAGAACATAAAAAAATATTTGACATAAAAATGTTGCTAAATCAATCCAGTCGCATATATAAAATGGTAAATAATAATCTGATCATTGTCGTGCGAACAAGCATCCTTATTCGTACAACAGGAAATTGATTTTTCTTACCCATCTTATTTGCACCCAAATGAATTAATTATCGGGAGGGGGTAATCAAAAGACTACCAGATTTTGCTTCAATTTAACATGATTTTTGAGTCGCAGTATTCGTGAGAACAATCCGGGAAAAATATCATGTACGCGTTGACGTTTTAGCGGCACTGATAGCTGCCGTATAATTGAAGGACATTTCAATAGTGATTTATTTTTTATAAAAACAAAGTGACTAATAAAAGTTCACATAAATAAAAATTAATGTATAGAAAAATAATCCAGATTCACAGTAATAGCACAATCGTCGTGCGTACAGCCACCATCAAATCTTACTATTTACTTTGTTCCATTAATTGCAACCGAAAAGGACATAATTTCAAAGAAAGACAGAAAGGAAGAAAGAAAAAAAGAGCGAAAGAAAAAAAAAAAAAAAAAAAAAAAAAAAAAACTGTTGGTTTTAATTCTGCTTGAATTTGTTCCATTTCGTTTGGTTTCGTTTTATTTCGTCGTGTTGCGTTTCGTTGCAGGACTCCTTTCATTTAACACTTTCTAGCGTCTTGGTTTATCTATCAAAAATACAGCAAAATCGAGATTAGATAATTGATATACTTCCTACTGTAACCTTTGGATTTGTAGATAACTGATATCGGAATTTTCCAGTAGGAATAAAGATTTGTATTACGAAATTTCAAAGCTGCTTAAGCCACTTTATCTGTACATTTGTAAAGATGACAAAAAAGTTTGTGTTGGAGAAACTTAAAAATACATGGACATGTAGTTCAAATAATGGGGAAGGGGCAAAAAGTTCCCACAGTCCCCCTTTCGCACAACCGAGTATATAGTAACAAGACAAATTTATGATGCATAGCATCATAGAAGCCGCAGTCTTTTGGTGGACAATTTCAGAAATATTGACTCTCTTGAGAAATTGTGATTACACTTTTTGTATCTGTTTTACCCACACTCCCCACCAACGGAAAATCATGACGAATGGTACTAAAATGCAGTAGATGTATTCTAATTCTAAAGAATAAGACAGAAGTTTAGAGAGGAATCTTAAATAATCTTGTTATTATATTATTATTATTATTATTATTACTATTATTATAAAGTGATAATGTTTATGTGGGGAAAAAAATACCACACAAACACACGTAAAAGCATCGGATTTTTTAAATTTCTACTCGAAATTTGAAAATGGAGAAATTGCGCATTCAAGAACAGCATTTTCCATTTATTAAAATGATTTTAGAAAGGAAGCTTCTGTAGCGGCATCAAAGTAATACTACGGAATTATTTAAATTACTAATTATTCAAAGTGATATTAAGATCGTTATTCACATAATGATGTTTACATGTATTCACAATTTTTATCTGTGATCTCTTCTTTGCGTTTCATTTTTTTTTTTTTACAAAAAAAAAAAAAAAATGCAACAACTTTTTTCTAAAACACGATCATCCTGCTTGTCAAAAAGTATCTTAGCATGCTTGTAACACAGTGAATCTTTACATTTCTACTCCAGAAACAAAAACTTTTGTATGGCATCTCAAAAGTTATTCTGATCATAGCCTGCACAGATGGCATAAACCACGTTTCTTTTATTCCTGGAATGGCAGTCACACACACAAAAAAAAACCCCATTTTTTTTAAGTTTTTAAAGATCTGGGTATAATCAACCACAACATAATAACTATTACTATACATATTTCGTGTAATAATCAGTAGTTTGAACCATTTTCTGCATAGGCCTTGTACAAACCTAGTGTAAAACGTCTAATGTAAATTTCAAGAGCTATTCTAAACCTTTGACCAGCGGCGACGTAAAAAGTTGTGTTAGCACAGTAATAGGTTCTGTAATAACTTTCACCCTTCGACTGCACAACGAAATTAATACACTGAGTAAGGAAAGCAAACAATTTTTTTTTTTATGTTTACAATATCTTATAGAATTTCAAAAAAATATTACACGGGCTATGCGCTGTCTGATCTTCATCTATTTCTGTCATTTTCGACCAGCTTTAACCCTTAGAACACCAGGCACCACCGTGATAATTTCTGTAGTCAATGTACATCACGATGGATACATTTTTCACGGGGTTTGTAGATCGGGACCATAGTGTACAGCACGTACAGTCTGATCATAACAGCTTCCACACACAACACAGTGAATGCTAAATTTTCCAGGTATCATAAGGTAGATGTTCCGTGTAACAAAAATCCATTCGGCTAAAGTGTCGACAAAGGGAAGAAAAAGGGGTTATCTTTTCGCAAGTATTCTATAAATAGCTGTCGTAGACTCATCGATTAACTGTGTAGCGAGGTAACCAGTCTATACTTTGATCAAAGATTTACCGCCCTATTATCTACACGGATTGAGAATGGACGAAAAACTTGTACATAAAATTGCTTCTGATTTTCATATTCTAAGATGCTCTCTATAACATAATTATCATTATTTTGTTTTGTAAAAAAATACACAAATGCGAAAACCATTGGGAGGTGGGAAGGCTTGTGATAAACGGAAAGCATAAGAACTTCGTTTGGGAAAGAAGCAGGAATCCTATATGTTTGACAACTTCGGGGGACTAGCCAATTAAAGGAGGTTTATTTTTCTGTATTATTTATTATTATTTGGGAATGAACTATATATTGCAAGAAAACCAGGCTTGATTTTCATGTAGGTCTGTTGGAATATTTAAGAAAGAGTCATGTGGAGTAATTCTGTCACAAGAACACGACATTATTAGAAATTTTCCAAAAATAATGACCAATCGAATAATTGCTGATCATCTACATGGTAAATAGTTTAGGTACATTCCTACTGGAAGCCGCTTTCGAGCGGCTTCCAATAATCGCTGCAAACTGCCTGAACTAAACACCATGAACTAGTCAGGCAATGCATGTACGCCAATACCCCTCCGCCCCCCTTTTTTTTTCACTTTTAGAGGGATTAATTAATAAAACGCACATAAACTTTTCTACTCATTAAAACCCCTTTTAGTGCTATAGGTTAGAAGAACTTTTTTTTTTCAGACGGCATAAATCATTATTATACTGCAAAGAAATTTCTCGCGATCTGATTGGATAATATGCCCCGTGCGTGTATATACAAGTCATGTACGCTGGCAAAATCCACGTAAAAGCAGTTTCCCTTTTAAAATGGCGGCGTCGACCGATACGAGCCGCCCACAAGACAAACATAATGAGTAGCCTGCACCGTATTATTTCTAGTTTCCCTTTCCCCGAATTTCGCTGAAAACACATTGGAATGGTATGGTGGCATATTTCTGCCACGAGATACGAGATAGCTATCATGATAATTTTAAAAAACTATCGCGATAAATTAAAGTTTTCTGGAAATTTTACCGAGATAGTGAAAAGTTTCCTGAAAAAAATATCGCGATAAACTTAATATTTTAACGCAAAATTTCGCATTCGTGCACGAAGCTGACATTCGAGATAAAATTATCGTCATAGTTCTATCCGTTTCTCGATATCTATAAACAGAAAATTCATCATTTGGAAGAACTCGGTAGTTTTTGACTTCACAAGATTGCAGTGAGTAAAATTTCGAATCATTAACAATTATAGCTTAATTGGTAAATTTTGACAAGACTCGAAATAAACAGAAGTCTGTAAAATCACAAAGACGACTCGAAAGCCTCCTACGAACAGCTTTAAAACTATTCAGGGAAAAGGAGAATTCATAAGGTTGTAGAAGAAGATGTTCCGAAACCGTATCTAATTATAGATACCGTGAATGTCAGTTGTGGGCACGAAAGCAAAAAAAAAGTCATGATAACAGTTAGAATTATCGCGATATTTTTATCGTGAACATTTTTATTATCTAGATAATATTTCCAGGAAACTTTGTTTTACCATGATAGTTCTCTTAAATTATCGCAATAGCTATCTCGTGTCTCGCGGCAGAAAAATGCCACCATAGAATGGTAAAACTTTGCAGTATAATAAATTCGTTGTACGGTCAGGTGGCCGGAGACTTGGAAACTTGTTCACGGCTTTTGCGAATCATGTCGCCACCTCGCCTTCGGCTCGGGGCGACATGATTCACCACAGCCGTGTACAAGTTTCCAAGTCCCCGACCACCTGACAGTATAACTAATAATGTTACACTGCACAGATCGTCTGATCTTGAATATATACAGTGTGCTTGTTCAATCAAGCCTTTAAGATAAAATCTTTCTGGGTTTCAATGAGTTGTATTTCAACCACCCAAACAGGTCTAGTTGATATAGACTATTAGTCTTTAAAAAGTTTAAAAGACTATGCTACTATTATGGCGAGGCTGTTCGACTAGAATATCTCTCAAATGGCAAACTGTGGTCATCAAAGATCAGGCAGTATTAGAACGATCTTAATCTATACTGAATGCAAAAGCAATTTCGAATATACTAGTAAGTGGGGCATTAACTCTGTACCTTTACCAAACAATCTCGTGTGTTATAACCTTTAGATAAATAGTTGAAAACAATATGGGAAAAGGAGAAAATGTTTGTAACCGGCATTTTATCCTTTTTCCACAATATTTTCTAACCTTTCAACGACATTTTACCATAATTTGAGCAGCTTTTACATAATCGTTTGCAAACGTTTTCAATATGCACAACTGTAGAATTTTAGATGTCTGGTAAAAGAGTTACGGTATGGAACATTCAGCAAACGGAAAAGGCATCGCCTTAAAGGACCCTATTTAGATTTCTTTATTGTAAATCAGTGATAGATAGACAGATAACTACAAAATATATTTCTCTGCAAACAATTGAATTGAGTTAAAAGGTTATATTTCAAGGACATTTAAATAACGAGATGGTCGTGTGACAATCGGTAACTCTGTCTCTATGAGATCAGATATGACGTCACCATGCTTATTTGAATACAACCCCACAGAATCGATGCCATTCGGCAAACATCGGGTGATCCGTTGATCAAGTCCCTCGACTGTATTACGTTAGCTTGATATGCACTTACACCATTATCTCCCGCTAGATGGCGTTCTACAAGTACACACCTCACTCGTCACAACTCGGCCGATTCCGTACCTACATCTAACCTCGTCCGTATAACGGTCGCTTCCATTTGAAATGCGAATCACGTGATCTTATATACATAGCACGCCACTGTCAGTCGTTTAGCAACGACATAAACAACCTCGATGAAGTTATTCACATCTGTTTATCTGTCGGTGAAAACTTCAATCAGAATTGATAAACCATGTTAAATAATGAATGTACGAACTGTTTGTCAACTCAACTGAAACATAGTTAGAAAGATTTCGATAGAAAATTGAAACTCAAGTTTTCTTTTTTAAGAGGAGCCTTACAATTTTCAGAACGGTAAACCGGCGTATTTCCGGGTATGTACCGATCTGGTGCATATCAATCCACCAGATACAGCCGAGGGATATGATGGCTCCCATCACCCGAGGTATGCCGAATGGTACACATCTATCTAATTTGGGCATTCTGGGTACAGAACCGGACTACTTTTCAAAACAACAACCGTTACTTTGAATTTCAAAATGAAATAAACGTTTACTCAATAAAACGCTACCTGGTGCGATTCATTCAGCTTTGATCGGCTAGCATGTAACCTATGCATCGCCCATTTATTAAAACAGCCCCTACATGCTTGGGTAATAGGCTAATACCTTCGGTATAAGCCCTACTTTTCCCAGGTATACGGGGATGTGTGATGCGTCATAGCAGATAGGTCGAATCTTCGAAGAATATGACATGCGCAGACAACGGCACCTACACTGTACATTTCTTCGCCGGAAATACGCCATTTTACCGTTATTAAAACTGTCAGGCTCCTCTTAAAAAAGAAACATGAGTCACAATTTTCTATCGAAAGTTTTCCAAATACATTTCCGTTGATAAACAGTTTGTACATTAAATTTTGAACGTAGTTTATCGATTTCGTTGGAAGTTTTCACCAACAGATTGATAGATATGAATAACTTCATCGTGCTTGATTTTGTTATTCCTAATCGATGTTTAAGATCATGTGATTGGCAGTACAAAATAGAAGCCTCTTTGATACGGACGAGGTTAGATCAGAGCCCCAGACCTAGGGAGTGGTTTTGATTTCAAAATTGAAAATATTAATTATTCTCCACTAAAACCTATGTTGTGGGATTCATTGGAATTGTCTCATATGCAAAATATAAATACATTAAGAGGCTGCGTAGCCTCTTTAGGAAATACCATAATACCATTTCAAAGCTTTTATTTCCATTTTCATCGGATTGATGGTTTGCCAGCTACTGCAGTGATTAGACGTTATAGAGGTTTTGTTTGATTATGAAAGTCTAACCCCCCTCCGCCAGCAAAGATGACGTTCTCAGTCACAGTGTGCTTTCTGCTGGTCTAATAAACGAATTTTTATTTATTCTCTTTATTTATGTGTGTTATTCATATTTTCTACACTTAAATAGCAACAATCCATCATTTAACTCGAAAATAAAAGGATGGGGGGGGGGGGAAATACATAATTAACGCGAGGACATCTTGACTGACAACAATATGTCAGTTTGCAATTCATCAAGTTTATAACCTTCGCTAACATATTCTTTAATCCTTTGGCCGCAAAGCGCGACTCACTGACGTTTCGCTGACAGTGTAGATCAAGATCAGACTGCACAGAACGTGCAGTCTGATCTTGGATCTACACTGTCAGATAAGGAGATATTTTCTCCCCAAAATAAGTTTGAAATAGCAATAATCGAGTTTTTACTATAGACTTGAAAGTTTTATTTAACTTATTTAGCAGGATAAGGGTTGAAATGTTCAAATATAACTTAAGCTTACCTGGAATAGCTTCAGCTTTAAACAGTGTTTATCATGACATTTACGAGGGACAACTAGAGATGAATTCTAATTTTAACATGCAGAAATAGAGGACGATCTGTCATCAGTGGGTTTAACAGAGTGCAATTAACGTGCAAAATTCGTGTTGAGAGTTTCTAATAATTAATTTAGAGGACACTATTTAATAAGCAAGGTACATGTATTTGTTTTCAATATGAAGTTTTGATGCTCATGTATACTTGTTTTGTTGTTGTTTAGCGTTTGCTTTTTTTCATGAGTGTTTTTTTATTTATTAGTTTGTGTGTTTGTATGCTTGTTTGTTTTGCTTCTATTTAGTCAACCATCATACATAACTGTCGCACTAACCTTTTAGAGCGCCAAATGTGGAACAGCAGCTTTTGTTGAGGGCATAGATCAAAATAAGACAGCACAGAATGTGCCGTCATTTTTTTTAGTCCGGCATATACGATAAAGATCTGTCTGAGTTTCAGTGGATGCTTTTCCAGTGGATTTGTTTTCAGCTTTAGACAGAGGTCCTGTTTATATATACATGTATATTGGACACTTGAAGAGTTGAATTTAACTTTTTGGATGCCTAGAACAGTACCATTTTTACGAACTGTGGGGATCTAGGTCAGACTGCAGACTCATCTTAATTCTGAAAAATTATATTGTTTGTCAGGAATTCGGCAAAAAGCAGCCTCGGACACTGCAATATATTTCTACATGTTTAACAGACGTAAACATTTCATTAACACTTTACCACACAATCCCTGCCATTTTTGCGACCCTGGGAAAAAAGGGCATTTGAAAACATTGTGGGAAAAGGAGAAAATGCTGGTAACCAGCATTTTCTCCTTTTTCCGCAATGTTTTCTACTCTTTACAGACGTAAACCTTTCATTTAACTGATTCACCAAAGCAAGAAACATTTATCCATCACTGTAGAACTACATTTGAGCCGCGTTCTCGCAAAAAGGGTTTTTTAATGCATCTCTGAGATGTATTATAGGTCAAAGCAAGTCATAGTATAATTATGGTTTCTAAAAATCAACTTTTTTCAAACAAACGACTGAACCTGGAGGTAGAATGTCCTTTAATATGCAGAAAATTTCCTAATAGCAAAAATTTTCGACTCGGGTAAGCCTGCGCGGACTGCACAGGCTGACCTAGGTCGATACGTTTTACAGATGCTTTAAACCGCCTTTTCAAGAGAAATGGCTCATTTTTTCAAGTCCCTACAGTTTGTAGTTTTTGCAAACTTTAAAGAAAAATGAGTAAACGCATGTAAAAAGAGATTGCTCCTTTTCCAGCAAAGTTTTGGAATCTGTTATCCTTTATCCTGCTAGATAAGTGAAATAGAACTTTCAAGCCGATGGTAAAAACCGAAGTTTACTATTTCAAGGGTAGTTTAGTGAGAAAGATATCTCCTTATTGGCCAGTGTAGATCCAAGATTAGACTATACGTTCTGTTCAGCCTGATCTCGATCTACACTGTCCGCAAAAGATCCTTGAGTCCCGCTTAGCAGCCTTGTAGTTAACAACCAATATTTTCCTGACTGACATATTTTTGTACATTGTGAACTGATAAAGCCTTTTCAACTGTCTAATGGCCCAATACGTCTCGATTTATCCCCCTTACACCACTTGACTCAGAAATGGCTTTCTTTAACGGAAAAGCAGCCACTGGAAAGAAAGAGGGTCGTGCACAGAACTAATCAAATATCATTTATGTGCAGCCCTAGTGTGCATGGATAGGTTCACATTTTTTCTTGATATACATGTATCTTTAGTCTAGTGTTTGACACGGCATCATTGTTTATAAACACATTCAGCACCAAATATATAAACCCAGCTTCCTTCGACGAATGACAGTAAAATTCACTGAAATTCAGAAATATGTAGTTTCATTATACAGGCATTGCTGAGCAAGAGAACGATATTGATCCAAGATCAGACTGCACGTTCTTCAATCTTGAACTATGCCGTCCATAAAAGCCCAAGTTTTTGCCCATGATGGTGATAAGGTCAAACCTAATTATCTAAAATGAATTGTAAAACAAGTCGTTGTAGTTTAGAATTATCATATTCGATGTTTTCGTTTTGGAGATCGAACTGATTCTCGCACCATGATATGGATAGTTCCAGGCGTTGGTCCCGGTCTTCATGGGACTCGAATCCGAAACGTCAGGATAGAAGCTGGCGTTCTCTCTAAACACTTCTCACTCTTGTGACTTGTATTATTCACTATATACAACGTACGTTCTATAAACCGACACTAGAAGAATATTTACTAATGCTTTTACAATCAGCATAGTGGCAAAAAAGAGCATAAGAGACTAACTAGCCAAGAATATAAGCCATACGCTGTGAAAAGGGAGTTCAATGCATCTGCAAAAAGTACCCACTCAGGTCCGCCTGTGCGGTCAGCGCAGGCTGACCTGGGCCGATATTTTTTGCGTGGGGCTTATTCTCTGTATGTCCAAGGACCCTTCTTACCCAGGATTCAGCATGTTGTAAGACAAAATGGATTTTATGGATCTGTAATTAAATGATAAGTTGCTTAGTCTCATGGATGACGGAGATTGAATAAACCGCCTTTTGTCAGAACACGACTTATATGGAATGTGCCCATTTGGGACACCTGATGCAGGCTATTAGACGGAGGCATCTGTTCGTACAATATCATAGCTTTTGCTTCAGTTAATATAGCTACACGAGAATTTTGCACTTGTCATTTGAGCCGTGCTCTGGCAACAGGAGGTTTAATGCATCTCCGTGATACATTATACCACAGGCCTTTGAAGCTCCACTGGTCTGTCAAGGAACACTGAAAGTTTCATTGGTCGATCATCGAGCACTGGTAGTAAAAATAGCGCATTGGCGCATTCCTCCTATATCGTATATAATAACTCGCTTATATACGATATTATAATTATACGAAATATACGTGTTATAATTTACGATATAGAGACGATGCGCCAATGTACTATTTTTATGGTGTCTGATGACCGAGCAATTAAGTTTTCGGTATTCTATGATGAACAAATGAATTATGGTTCCTAAAAATGATTATACCATGGAAGTTTTCATACACATGTAATTATGGATCCATAATATCCTTTATGACTAACAACCGGCTGAATCCTGTGGTATAATTATGTTTTTACATGTACAAAATTTACCTAAAGCACAAAATTTCAACCCAGATCAGCCTGCGTGGACTGTGCCGTCTGAACTTGGTCAATACTGTTTGAAGATGCATTCAGCCCCCTTTTCAAAATGCATGACTCATTTGCATTAGTTCAAGGTAGGTAATTGTGCTAGCTATACTACCCCCCTCCCCTCCCCTCGTGGAAGAAGGCAACACTTTGACGTCAAGCTTCTTTCGGCACTGAATTGAGGATTCGTTGCCATTTTGACATAACGTAAGAACAAGTCTGTATTAGACATAAATGAGTCAGGGATGAAGTAATTATGCTAACCATAACAATATATGAGGCTCTCTGGGCAAAGCAGGTTTAATGTACTTCGTATTTAGAACATTTAACGAAGCAATTTATTACATGCCATAGATATATTTGAGCAGTGCTCTGGCAAAAGGGGGCTTAATGCATCTCCGTGATACCTTATATCAAGCAAGTCATCACATAACTATTGATCCAAAAAATACATTCAGTCTAACGATTGACTGAATCTGAAGGAAGAGTGGTCCTTGGACATGCAGAAAATTGACCGATAGCAAAAAGTTTCGATCCATGTCAGCCTGCTCGGACTGCGCAGGCTGACACGGATCGAGACTTTTTGCAGATGCATTAAGCCCCCTTTTCACAGACCATGGCTCATTTTGTCAAAAACTGGCCAAACTATGACGTACAATGGGCCCTTCGTGTATAAGGAGGAAACTAAGTCGGTTAATTAAAGATGGTAAAGAAAGTATCTAGTTTTTTGCTGCAAATCAAATTAGTTATAAAACATTGATAAATACTACAAAATATGTTTGTGCTCTGCAAGTGTAAAGCAACTAGATGCTAAAATTCAGTTAAATGGGTGAACAATTTTGCCTTTGAATAATGGGATGGTAGTTTTACAATCTGGTTTCGTATTCACCAACCATTCTTATGAATATTCTTCGTTTTATTCTCCAAGATTTTCTAAATATGAAAGTAACACCACTTCTGATTGGCTAAACCATTTGGTTTACTTAGTTTATACAGAGTTGCAAGAATATACACTCGAGATACACTGCATTGTTTTGTTATACAAAAATATTACTTATTAATATATATACTACTAACATTTTTATAGGGATCATTTAGATTTTTCAATACAGGTACATGATGCAACAGTATAGTTTTGCATTAAAAACATCCATTTCCACAGATGGTTTACATCATCAGTGTTGCAGTGCAACATACTGAAAAACAATGCCTGATACATGAAACACATATATACCGACTGAATCTGAAATGGTGATCCCTAGCAAATTTTGAGTAGTATATAAATGTTTAACCCTTATCTTGCCATATAGCTAGAATGAAATTTTGAATTCCTCTGTAAAAATCCAAATATTTCTATTTCAAAGTTATGTTTTGGGGAATAATATCTCCTTAACGAACACTGTAGAACCAAGAGCAGACTGCACGTTCTGTGCATTTAGGCCTACTGTTGAACATTTACTTTCTTCTTCATGGGATTAAGTCTGCTTTTTTATCTGATTTTCATGAAACTCACACAGCTGCGTTGTATCATCGATAGCTTGAAGCCTATTGATTTTGAGAAAGAAATCGGACATTTAAAGTTGAAAATATACATTTCTTGTTGACGTGGTTAAGTTAGCCCCCTTTGTGTGTGTGTGAATGTGTGTATGTGTTTGTCTTTTTCCTTTTTTTGCATCATAAATTAATGAAGTACGCTAGATAATTAGCAAAATTTCCGCAAGTAGAGCGATTTTGGCTCTAAAACGGCCTCCACTTTTCCCACGTAAAATTGTGACTAGTGTTTGCTTTCTAAGTGGAGAGTTACGCTTTTAAGAACGGTGAAGCGGTGTACTTCCGTCGAAGAAATGTATTGTGTATGTGCATATCAAGCTACAGCCGAGGGACTTGATCAAAGGTTTCACCCGACGTTTGCCGAATTAAGGCGGTAATTACAAATGGCAAATTTGCGGCGTGTAACAAAACGTACAAAAAAAACCTTTATATCCTTCGATTCCGTTCCACATTTTGTATATTATTAAGGGAGGATTGTTCTTTACGAAAATCATGAAGTCATTTATGTTGCAATATGAGCCATGCTCTGTGAAAAGGGGGCTTAATGTAAATGCAAAAAGTATCGATTCAGGTCAGCTTGAGCAATCCGCGCAGGCTGACCTGACCAAAAGTTTTTGCTATCGGTCAATTTTCTGCCTGTTCAAGGATTAGTTTACCTAATGATTCAGTATGTTGTTAGACAAAATGGACTTTATGGATCCATGATCATGTGATGACTTGCTTGTTTTATTGCGTCACGGAGATGCAATAAGCCCCCTTTTGTCAGAACAGGACTTACATGTTTTGGGTCAAGCCCCAGATATTATTAATTTTACTAGCCTACATCCCTTCACCACTAAGCTTTCCCTTGTTTTGACGACCTTGGTGTACAATTATTTTCAAAAAATAGTGTGGAAAGACAGAAAATGCTAGAAACCTTTCTTATACTGGCACATTGTTTTCATTTTTTTTAATAGCAAATACAATCTTTCCAGCTATTTAATTGGTAGTCTGCAAATGCTTTCAATTTGGACAAACCAATTCAGTCGTCTGGTACAGAGAAGAGTAAGTAAAAAAAAATGATTCATTTTAGGAAAGCCACTTTAGGACATCATTTTGTGACATTATGTAATCTGACGCCGACATATTTTAAGGCCATTCACAGAAACTCTATACAGAAAAAATTATACACGAACAAAATCAGATATGCATATATGAACACATTAATTATGTTAAGATAATATTCTTGGACCGTAAGCATTCTAGATTCATGAACATGTGTGTTTGTTGCGTGGTTGCATCTGTTGATTAACATTTAGCTAGATTTATTGGTATAATAATGATGCATTATTTTAAACCCTCTACCTCAAGACAGTATTTTGCCTCTTCCTTTTTGATTGCATTTGCAGACGATGTATTAAGTATAACTAACTGATGGGTGTTGTCTTTGATTACGTAAACACCAGTGGAATAGAAGACAAATGCTGGATACCCAACCTTTTTTTTTTTTTATCCACGACGTTTTCAGAAGTCTTTGATGTTGTGAAAACACGGGGTCGTTTTTGTAAGTTGCGTAATGGATTTGTGTTTTATATTGCTTTATCTTTTCACGCAGGCCGGATGCCTCAGAAACAGACACATCCGTGAGGATGCTGTCTCTTAGAAGACTGATGCGATATAGCGTGGCAGCATTTCTAATTACATCGGGAGTGTGTATGGTATTGTATTACAAAGTAATTTACTCTAGTGATCTCTATCCAATCGAGTACAGTAAGACTTTACGTCGGATACGTTCTGGTAAAACAATGTTTTTGGACAATAAACACGAAACTGTTATGAAGTCGCCGACCTATTCCTTGTGGAAGAGAATACGTCTACAGCCAGACGATAAAAAGGGAAACGCATCCCATCGCAGATACGGTGAACCACTGAAACTATATGCACTTCCGGGTTATACCAAGAGTTCGGAGGTCACATACAGCTGGTCGTTCGATGAAAGACCTGACAGAATGGTTGACTGCACTCATTTATTTTCAAATTTTGGTAATGTATCACGTGGAAAGCAGGATGAAATAAATAATGTCCTTACAAGAAGTTTTCATGATATATTAAAACGTGCACATGACTCCTGTGATGACTTTATCCGAAAGTCAGGTTATATTACGTCACCTCTGACACAAACAGAAGCATCATTTCCGGTGGCGTTTAGTATACTGGTGTTCAAGGATGCTGCGCAAGTTGAACTTCTTTTAAGAAATATTTATAGGCCGCAAAATGTTTATTGCATTCATATAGACAAAAAATCGCCAGCAGCCTTTCGAGCAAGTTTAAAAACAATCGTGAACTGTTTCAGCAATGTTTTCATAACATCCAAATCAGTAGATGTGCGATGGGGTCAATTCAGTGTTCTCGAACCGGAGATAATCTGTTTAAAGGAATTATGGAATATGAAAGCAAAATGGAAGTATTTCATTAACTTGACTGGACAAGAACTTCCGTTACGAACCAACTATGAGCTCGTCAAGATTCTTATGGCATTCGATGGAGCTAATAATGTTGAGGCGGTCAGGTAAGAAAGTTGGCACTTAATTCGGTCATTTTGTGATGTCTACGTTGTTTTTAGCAGTATTTGAGTTATCCTACGACGGCAAGTGCACCACCAATCTCCTTTTCTCTGTCTGTCTGTCTGTCAGGCAACACACCCCTACAGACGTCGGCCTTTAAGTTACAACCTTGTCATGTTCAGTCTTCAGATTTTAATCCTTTTTTTACAGTTCCGGCAAACACAGTGCATAAAACTGGGCCTCCGACACGCAATGCAGTTCCAATTCAGAGCTTATACAATACCAAGAATATATTCTAATTATCTCCTTTCTTTTTAAAATCACAGCTCCGGCGCAAATAGGATACGCAAAGCCGGGCCTCCGCCACACAATGTAGTTCCAGCTAAAGGCGCACTGCATGTTGTGTTATCACGTGCGTTTGTAGACTTCCTCCTTCACAATCGCACGGCAACAGACTTGTTACAATGGTCTAGAAAAGTGGTAGTTCCGGATGAGATCTATTTTTCCACTTTGAATTATAACCAAGTGCTTGCAGCCCCAGGTTCTTACAAAGGTTTGTATAACTTTAGCAAAAATCCAGGCGCTAATTTTTTTAGTCAGTCCTAATTGCGGTCTACTTATCATGGTTTATATAGATCTGTGGCAAAAACCTTTAAATTTTTCCCGTAATTATTGCCATTTTTTTTTTTTTTTACAAAGTATCGTAATACCCCCATTCCACCGGGCGGCGATCCCTTTGCGCTCATGGCGATCATGGCGCTTCTCTAAAATCTTCCGAATCGCCGAAGAAGCGCCGACACGTGCACCATTATGGGACTCGTGCATTTCCAGTACGCTTATTGAATGCTTCAATTACGATCTCGATGCGCTGGTCACGGATCCTGTCACGCCGTTGTTGCGCTTCTACGGCGCTTCCAAGACGCTCCGACTACGGCACGGGATTCAGGCTTACTTCGTTGCTGCTGTGACCTTGCTACGACCTATGCGCAGGAGCTGCGCTTCTGTTGCGCTTTTGTAACGTTTCTATATAGCAGCAGTTGAACATCGGCTTTCGAAGGCAAGCGCACACCTGAGTAAAGCCATCTATGGTTGATAAAGCTGAGGAGATTCTGGTTTTAATGATGTAAAACGCATGCATGTTAGTGACCCACTTTTTGACCAACTTGATCTACTTTTGAACTTGTCAGAGATATCATCCAGACAAACATTCTGATAATGTTTCATGAGTATCAGAAAACGTGTCTTTAGACTGCACACAAGGTTTTTCTAAGATTTGGCACAGTGAACTACTTTTTCATCTGTTTTGACCCAATTTCAAGCTTATCTGAGATTTCAAAAAGATGACCTTTCTGACTAAGTTTTATAAGTATCAGGTTGAAAATGTGGCCTTTAGAGCGCAAACAAGTTGTTTTTTTCCTAGGTTTGGCCAAGTTACCTTCTCTTTGACCAGACATGACCCATTTTCAAACATGTCCAAGACATCATCAAGAGAAATATTCTGACCAAGTTTCATGAGTAACTGATTGAAAATGTGGCCTCTAGAATGCTCACAGTGTAAATGTTGATGCTGCTACGATCCTGCTGCGTTCACGAATTTCTTGCTACGCTTTTACTACGCTTTTGTGGCACTTCGAGCCCACGGCGATCCCGCTACGTAAAATTTTAAGCTAGGTCAAAACAAGCGCCGTGAAGTGACGATCATGAAGCTTTCGATGCGCTTCTACTACGATCAAAGCGTTTCTATTGCGCTGTTGCCGTTCCTGCTACGCTTTGCGGTGTTTTGACTAAAATTTTGAAGCGTAACGGAATCTCCGTTCAGTGGAATGCGAGTTTAAAGTGGCGATCAGGAAGCTTCCGATCGATACGCTTCTTCTACGATCAAGGCGTTTCTACTGCGCTGTTGCCGTTTCTCCTACGATTCACGGCGTTTTGACCAAAATTTCGAAGAGTGGCGGAATCGCCGCCAGTGGAATGGGGGTATAAGAATATGTGAAGGAAAAAATGACAAGTTGGAACCGATGCTAGTATAACTATCACTGAGCAAAAAGGGCGGTAGATTGGACCACTAGGGAGGCAGATTTGATTTCTAGAATTTTGGACAAAATTTGATTTCATAAATAAAAAAAATACTAGCAACTTTATTGAAAGTACATTAAACTGAAGACTGTCTCTTTTCCCTTTATGAACAATTCCGTATGTTTTAACGACTCTGAGAAAGATGGCTTTTAAAAACATTCCGGGAAAAGGGCAAATGCTAGTAACCAGCTTTTCTCCCTTTTGGCAGAATGTTTTATAGCCCTTTTAATTCAGATGTCATCAGTTTGGCCACATTTGATATGTTGTCTGCAAATTCTTTAACTTTAGGTAAGTCATATTATTTCATATGGTAAAGAGGATAGTGTAATTACATTTCTTTCATTTCACTTTTTCACACCGAATATGTGATCACTCTAATGTATTTATAAGGCTTACAGTTTGTCTGATACGGCCTGATGACCTTAATCCTTAAGCTGCTAAGCTCGAGTCAAAGGGTTTTTCAGACAGTGTAGATCAAGATCAGACTGCACAGAGCGTGTAGTCTTATCCTGAATCTGCTCTGTCCGACACGGTGAGATTTTCTGGGGGAAAAAAAAAAAGAACTATAGATGAGCAATAGTTGAAGTTTTAAAGTTGGCTTAAAACTTCCATTCAATATGTGGAGCAGTTTCAGAGTTAACTGTAAACAAAGTATCGCGTATGCTGTTAGGCAAAAATGCTCGAATCATCAGCAAAGATTTAGCCAACCCTCTTTCTTTAGTGATTATCTTTCGGTATCATATTTCTAAAGTGTGCCTTTCGGATAACTTTATTTAAACAAAAACACCGAGATGAAGGGTATATATTAATTAACAATTTGTGAAAAGATCAACTTGGTACTACTGTTTACGGTAATGAGTGAAAACGTGTGGCAAAATAAGCAATCGCTTATCACGGTCAATTAATTTTTTTACCACATGTATTCACAAGACTTAGTGGTCTACAAGACATTAGAAGTGTGCAACTGGCATTTTTGTCAACTAATAATTCCTATTGAGATGGATTTAATAGCATTTTAATGACTCCCTTGTTGAAGATAATGCAATGTTTTTCTTGGGTTCATGGTCATCCCGGTTAACTATGGTCAGCTATTAGTACATGCGTAAGAGCTATGCTCAGGGAAAGGGGGTTAAATTGTACCTCCGTGTTGCACTGTACCAAGCAAGTAATCAAGTGGTTATGGATCCTTAAAATCCATTTTGTCCTAATGAAAAAAATGGTCCTTAGACATGCAGGAAAATGACCAATAACGAAAAGTTTCGACACAGGTCAGCATGTGCGGACTGCGCAGGCTGACCTAGCCTGGCTAAGGCTGACCTGGATCGATACTTTTCGCAGATGCATTAAACCCCCTTTTCACAGAGCATCCCTGAATCAAACATTGGCACTTTACAAGTCTAGGTATATTTACGATTATTTACATAACAGGAAAAGCGAGGACGACAAAAGATACGAATCCATTCATAGCGCGATTGAAAAACTGGTGGACAGAAAGTCGTTGTGATGGAAAATATGTTCGTCAAATCTGTGTGTTTGGAACAAAAGACCTTCCTTTACTAGCGACAAGGGAGGAACTATTCGCAAATAAAATCCACTTCGGTTATCACCCGGAAGTGATGGTGTGCATGAAGGAACTACTTTACAATCGAACTGCGGAAGAATATCATGGACATCTACAATTTAATGTGTCTTATTATGCATCAAGAGACTTTGTTAAAAACAGATTTTGATGTCTTAGCCCGTTTTCATACTATTCCGAGTTTCAACGGTCTGGAGGAAGAAGGCTTTTGAAAACATTCTGGGAAGCGGAGAAAATGCATATTACAAGTATTTTCTCTTTTCCTCAAAATGTTTTATACCCTTTTACAGATAATTTCGACCATTTGAGCCACATGTACATTTGATTTGTTATCTGCAAATACCTTGGATTGGACAAATCTTAACTTTTGTTAAGTAAAGAGTTAAAAATCAGTGTTCCATTCATTACTTCAAGAAGTAGAGGATAGGAAATTTTGAGAACAACCTGATTAACGTGAGTTGACCTTGAAAGAAAAGTGATAATGATACAAAAAGTACCTTTCCTTAAAATCTTTATTTATTTTGTGGACATTATTGAATTAGACTAGACTGTACATGAATATATGACTGGCAGTGGCTTATTGAAAGATTAATTCTGAAATCTCATAATAATTTACAAAATAGTTGTGCCAAAATCGCCAAATCATTTATGTAGTACCGTATTTTCCGTATTATTGTACATAAACGGGCAATATTTGGATGGATGGATGTCATTGTACATTAACCAAGAGTATCGGCCGCGGCCTATGTGCCGGTGCGGCCTGTACAATATTTTTTATTTCTAAAATGGTTAAAATAAAAGGGCTTTACAGCTATGCGGCCTATACAGTGCCAGCGGCTTATTGTCCGGCAAATACGGTAGTTCTTCCAAAATTGCATAACTACTCATTGAATAGTTCTGCTGAAGTCGCATAGACATACTTTTCCAGAAAGTGCAGACCTCAGTTCGTCAACGATTTTACATTTATTACAGTCTTGTTTAAGACTAGCCATTTTATTGGTTGAAGCTTTTGGCTTCGGTCAATCAGATAGTTAGTCTAAGAGTTCAGAAATGGATTTAAAACGGTGATTATGAACCTGGGCTTGACTGAATAAGAGCTCGATAAAAAAAAAACAGAGGTTTTGAAGCCCAAGTAGCGGCCAAATGTAAAAAATGCATGTATTGAAATGCTTTTAAATTTAAATAATACAATTTAAAAGTATGAAAATTATTGTGAAAGTGATAATCTGTTATTGTACGATCGGTCCACGTGTTAGTCGCCGGCAGACAAATGAATTTTAAGACTAGGTCAAAAGTTGCCAGGTCGCTCTATCTTTTGTGTACTTTTACGTGGTTTTAAAATTCATTTTTCTGCTAGGGACTAAAACTTGGACCGACTGTATAATAACAGTGTCATCATCACAATAATTTCCACACTTTTATACGGTATGATCTAAATTGAAATGCATTTCATCACTCGCATTGTTTGATTTTGGTAGCTTTTTGGTCTTTAAGTCAGTGACAAAGACTTTAATGTTTCAAGACCTTTTCGGTAGAAAAAATAAAAAAAAAAGTAACAGACAATCAATTTAAATTCAAGATTAGATTTCATGTTCTTTGCATTCTGATTTTAATCTACACAGGTAGGAAACTTCATATTCGGAGCCGATGGCTCTG
This sequence comes from Hippopus hippopus, assembly GCA_946811185.2. Taxonomy (NCBI): domain Eukaryota; kingdom Metazoa; phylum Mollusca; class Bivalvia; order Cardiida; family Cardiidae; genus Hippopus; species Hippopus hippopus. The sequence continues at coordinate 24,336,010 of OX328106.1, read as the reverse complement.
ACGAGAAAATGTAGTGTTGGTCTTCCGTTTCTTAAAATATCGGCTGAAAAACAACCAAAAAACAGGTAAGCTTGTCATTATTTGTAATCATGAGTTCTTATGTCTTTGAAATTCAAAAAAAGGAGAATATCATGCAATGGTCTGGTCTTTCAACGTGTTTTCTACACTACGGAAAGTTGTAACAAGTGTACGATGTTGTCTGAATCATTTGTGGCGTGGGGTGACCAACTTTCCGTAGTTTGTTTTGAATGCACAGAACGTGTGATCTTGGATCTATATCGTCTACTTGTATAGCCAAACTTATAAGAGAGAATCCTTTTTGGGTTTAAATTGGTTGTATTTTCAGTCGTCGAAAAAGTTCGATTTTGGCGTTGAAAGAGCTAGCTACTAACCCCATGAAACTATTCTGCAGCAATATCCCTTTGAAATATTACTAGTCAAAAAAGTATATGAAAGTGCACTATCTAAAGACACATCCTTACAGCTATAGAGAAAAACCTTACACCGTGTTTATTGTAATTTATCTATATTTATACAGCTGAGCCATTCTACACACATAATGCATCATGGAGGTGCATTAAACCCCTTTCTGCCAGAACTTCAAATGGCTACTTTTCTCATACTGATAGTCAGATTTATTTTTCTCAAAATCGATACAGCTCAAGCTATGGACGAGATAAACAAACAGTGCAAGTTTCACGAAAATCCGACCTAAAATGCAGACTTTATGGAAATTTTCAACTCCAAGTGGCTACTTTTCCCATACCGACTGTCAGATTTTTTTTCAAAAACAATAGGGTTTAAGCTAATGATGAGATAAACAAACATTCCAAGGTTCACGAAAATCCGACCACAAATGCAGACTTTATCGCGTAAACAAGAAAAAGACTAACGGACGGACGGACAGACACATGAACGGACGATGGAAACCACACCATGAAATAAGCTATTTCAGCCAGTAGAGCTAAGAAGGAAAAAAAAAGGCTAAGTATGCGTTTGGGATAATGTCCATAATTTAGACAGATCATTTATAGTTATGTAATAAAATAACAGATAGTACTAATGAATCTGTAGAGATACAAACATCATAAATAACAGAAAACTCGCTTTTCTTCCCCCATTCGTTGTCTTGTGGCGGGCGATATTGACGTCTCATTTACTCATTAGAGTGGCTACGCTTACCTGTACAGTAATAAAGAATAAAGGGCAAGAACTGACCTTGTACAATGTACAAGTAATGTGAACTGAGAAACTGTATAAAGCATTTTAAAGTTTCAGGACATGTACATGCATATATATAGTGCTGACTGAAGATACTCTTATTACCTTTGGTTCCTTTTCTGAGACTTTGAAAATATTTCTCTTGTTGCAATCTTTTGTTTTCTTGTCTCAAATCTTTTAATATTTCTTCATCCCTGAAAGAATAAAAAGTTGATGCACATTCAACTTTTCTCTCTAGCAGAAAACAGAATGTCAGACCTTAACAAATTGAAAGTATTTGTACACTAAACCAAAAAAACATCAAGAAATGCTGTTTTAACAAATAACAAAATTTTAGACTCTTCAATCTGGAAAGCAATTACAGGTGACAAAACAAATACATCTAAAATAATGCAATTTGTCTCCAAATACATTGCACAATAGAAGAGAAGGTGCTAGTTACCATTGTTTTCTCCTTTTCCAACAATGTTTTCAAAAGTTTTTTCCTTGGTGTCCTTGAAACCAGTGATTGTTTAGTAATGGGTTAAATGGTATAGAACATGTTGGAAGAGGAATAATTGCTTGTCAAAAGCCAGTGCTATTCTTTCTACAATATTTTCAGAAGAAATTGACGGTAGGTGCTTAACAGGTTCTTATGGATTTACAGTTATGGGTCAGATTAAAACCATCAAATTCATTATTGTCATTATTATTGTTTGACTACGGCTTTATGTCATTAAATGCCATTTTAAGTATTATCTAATTTTCATCATTGTGGCTAGAGAATCTATACATGTGTTCCTGGAGTTTCTTTACGGGCATTAAGCGCAACTCATTGGCTGCTTTTCTAGATTAACCAGTTCGAAGAAACCGTCCAGCCGTGTGAGAGCAATGAATCCTGTCAGGTACATTGACTTAAATCAGTCCCTTAACCCTTTACCAAATATTCCCATATCTTAACATCGAGTAAGACAGCTTTTGAAAACAATTTGGGAAAAAGAGAAAACACTGGTGATCATCATTTTTCCTTTTAGAACACTGTTTTCTACCATTTAAAATACAAATCCCTTTGTTTGAGCTACATTTAATGTTGTCTGCAATTGCTTCAAATTTGTGCCAGTCAAATCTTGTTATTTGGTAAAGACTTACAGGAACTTTTGCTGAGCTTGATTCAAATTCAAAACTTGGATAACATGGCACAGCACATTACAGTGTAGCTACCAGGGCTCAGATTGTCAAATGGTTGCTGTAGAATTTTTCATTTTCATCAAAGACAAACAACAGCGACAACTTACTTCCGCCTTTGAAGAATAGCATCTGTTTTTTCCTTGAGTTTTTTCACTTTGGCAAGGTATTCTCTGGCTTTTTCTGTGATGTATTAGGGGGTGGAGGTTCAGGATAGGGATTCACCTTCCAGTTCATTATACTTTGTGAAGAGTTAGGTTTCCTGAGAAAGAATGGATATAGGTTTGCTGAAAAGAAGTCAGGCACATTTTTTTTCAAAACAAAAAAGAAGAAGTGCTCTAAATTTTCAACCTTTGACACAATTTTAGACAGTTACATTACTGCTTAACTCTTTACCAAACATCAAAATTTTAGACTTGTTCAAATAGAAAGCCTATGCAGACCACAAAATAAAATGTGGCTTGAGTAATATTTGACTTTGAAATGGATGAAAAAATCCTGATTTCAAGAGCCTTTTTTTCTTCAGGACTGTTAAAATTTGGGTGCTGTTGTGAAGGGTTGAATTTAAAGCATATTATTTAATATAAAAAAAACTTCTTGTTACCATCCTCAAACCCTTCCGAGAAATAAGAATAAGCTTACAATTGGCTGAAACAAAGCATATGGGTGTAGAACCAAAACAGTGGTTTCTTTATACAGTACGCTTGCATAATACAAGTGGTCTTTTAGCAGCTTTGACTGGTCATGAATTATTATAATAGGACTGTCTTGAAATTACTGGTATCATTATTATTATCATAATTTTTATTATTATTTTTTACTGATTGAGAGTAAAGCTTTAACTTACCTACCTCCTCGAAATTACAATAAGTTTGGTCTTTTCTACTGACTGAAAATATCAAAGTTATCTATCTTGCAATCATCTGGGTAAACTTACTTCTGTAAAGTTCTCATAGCACCTGCTTTCTTTATTTTTATTTTTCAGCTTTAGTTTGCTTTAATGCTGAGTAACTAATTAATCGATGTAGTTCTGCTGATTTAAGAGGGGGTTTATGTATATGTATCCGGAAAAGTTTCATAACTTTTTTATGTATTTGCTGATCTTGACGAAATTTTCACCACTGATACTTTGATGAATTATGCATATAATCCGACAGAAAAAAAGTAAACTATTTGCACTAATGCGTAGTCTACATTCGCTATGGTAACGTAGGGTGACGTCGAGCGGGAGAACTTACTTTTGGAGGGGATACAGCATCAGCAAAATCTGCCTGGCACATCTAAAAGTTACACCTTTTCAAAATATTCTCCTTTCACGATACACACCTCTCCCACTTATGGATCCACTTGTCAAAGCAGGACCTGAACTGATCTTGTGGAATTTTACGGATCGTTTCCCGAACAACTATTGGCAAGTCATGAACGTCGTCAAACCTCCTGCCACGCAGCTCTGGTTTCGTCGGAAAGAGCCAGAAATCGCACGGTGCTAGGTCTAGGGAATATGCAGGATGCTTCCCAGTTTCAATTCCTATCTCTCTTAGTGCTGTCTTGGTGATCACAGAGGAGTGGGGAGGTGGATTTTCATGATGTAATACGAATTTGCTATCAAGTTGAGATAGGTAAAGTTAGCTACTAGTAGCCAGCTACTTGTTCAGGTAAAGTTAGCTAGTAGTAGCCAGCTACTAGTAGCCAGCTACTTGTTCAGGTAAAGTTAGCTTCTAGTAGCCAGCTACTGGTAGCCAGCTACTTGAGCTGGTAAAATTGGTTATTTGTAACCAGCTACTGGTAGCCACCTTCTAGTAAGCAGTTACTTGTAAAGGAAAATCTTGCAATTCGTACCCAGCGACCAATGTATAGGTAATTAAAATGGAGGTTTTTATTAGTTTCCTAAAGGCACAAGTAGATGGCGAACCAAATGTCGACGCCTTATGCGAAATGTTTTTCTTCCATCCAGAATACTAAATAAATGCATCATTCTGAAATCAAAATCAAATAATTTCCTGTATTAAAGGGTCAAGCTACGAGATCTGTCAATAGGGATTTTTTTCAAATTTCTTTTTAATTAGGAATGCATAATGTACAAGTAGCTGACGAGATTAAGACGGACATTTCAAAATATTTCAAAGAATCACATTCACTGTACTATGGAGAAATTGAAAATATCCTTTTCAATTCATTTTTAATTATTAAAGGGGCCAGCTACTCGTCATGAAAATTGGGACATTTTTCAATTTCACTTAGAAAGGAATTCAAAGGTACAAGTAGCTGGCGAGTCTAAGAGCTGTTTTTTGTATTTAAGTGCTTATTGAATAAAGTAGACTATAAATGCGTCAGAAAACTCAAAATTGAAGCATTTCCAGTTATTAAAGGGGCCAGCTACTTGATATGAAAACGGAACAATTTTGCACTTTTGCGAAATGATGATTTAAAATGTACAAGTAGCTGGCTAGATTTAGAGAGATTTTTCAAAATATTTTAACGAATCATATTGAGGATACTTAGCGGAAATTAAAGATATCAAAATCAATCTATTTTATTCATTAAAGGGGGCAGCTACTCGTCATGAAAATGCATATATTTTTCAATTATACTTGGTGTGAATCAAAAGGTACAAGTAGCTGGCGAGCCTAAGAGTGAATTTTGAAATTAAATGCTTGTTTTGAATAACAGAGACTATGAATGTATGAGAAAACTAAAAATTGAATCATTTCCGATTATTAAAGGGGCTATCTAATTGATTTAAAAACGGGACAACTTTGCTGTTTTTCGTAGTAATGATTTCAAATGTACTAGTAGCTGGCTAGATTAAGAGAGATTTTTCAAAATATTTCAATGAATCATATTGAGGATATTTAAGGGAAATTAAAGGTATCAAAATCAATCCATTCTTATCATTTTAGGGGCCAGCTACTCGTCATGAAAATGCGGATATTTTTGAATTTTACTTAGAGTGAAATCAAAAGGTACAAGTAGCTGGCGATCCTAAGAGAGAATTTTGAAATTAAATGCTTGTTCTGAATAACAGAGACTATGAATGTATAAGAAAACTCAAAATTGAATCATTTTCGGTTATTAAAGGGGCTAGCTACTTGATTTAAAAACTGACAACTTTGCTGTTTTTCGAAGTAATGATTTCAAATGTATAAGTAGCAAGCGAGATTAAAAGAGATTTTTCAAAATATTTCAACAAATCTTTCTGGAGACACCTAGGAGAAATTGAAAATATCAAAATTAATCCAATCTTATCCATTTAAGGAGCCAGCTACTCGTTATGAAAATGTGGATATTTTTCAATTTTACTTAGAGTGAAATCAAAAGGCACAGGTAGCTGGCGAGCCTAAGAGCGATTTTTGACATTGAATGCTCGTGTTGAATAAAAGAGACTATAAATGCACGAGAAAACTCAAAATTGAATCATTTCCGGTTATTAAAAGACTAGCTACTTGATCAGAAAATGGGACAACTTTACACTTTAACAAAATCATTATTTAAAATGTACAAGTAACTGACTGGATTTAGAGAGACTTTTCAAAATATTTCAACAAATCATATTGAGAATGTTAAAGGGAAATTAAAGGTATCAAAATCAATCCATTCTTATCATTTAAAGGGGCCAGGTACTCGTCCTGAAAATGCAGATATTTTTCAATTATACTTAGTGTGAAATCAAAAGGTACAAGTAGTTGGCGAGCCTAAGAGTGAATTTTGAAATTAAATGCTTGTTTTGAATAACAGAGACTATGAATGTATGAGAAAACTCAAAATTGAATCGTTTCCGATTATTAAAGGGGCCAGTTACTTTATTTAAAAACGGGACAACTTTGCTGTTTTCGAAGAAATGATTTCAATTTACACGTAGCTAGCGAGAATACAAGAGATTTTTCAAAATATTTCAACGAATCATACTGAGGATAATGATGGAAAATTAAAGATATCAAAATCAATCCATTCTTATCATTTAAAGGGCCTAGCTACTCATCAGGAAAATGCGGATATTTTTCAATTTTACTTAGAGTGAAATCAAAAGGTACAAGTAGCTGGCGAGCGTAAGAATTGAAATTAAATGATCGTTTTGAATAATAGAGACTATAAATGGATAAGAAAACTCAAAATTGAATTATTTCCGGTTTTTAAAGGGGCCAGCAACTTGATCTAGAAGTGGGACAACTTTGCACTTGTTCGAAATCACGATTTAAAATGTACAAGTAGCATACTAGATTCAGAGAGATATTTCAAAATATTTCAACAAACCACATTGAGGATATTTAGGGGAAATTAAAGATATCAAAATCAATCCATTCTCATCATTTTAAGGGGCCACCTACGTCATGAAAATTCGGATATTTTTCAAGCCTAAGAGTGATTTTTTACATTAAATGCTTGTTTTGAATAAAAAGACTAGAAAGGTGCCAGAAAACTCAAAATTTAAGTATTTCCGGTAATTAAAGGGGCTAGCTACTTGATCTGCAAACGGGACAATTTAGCACTTTTGCGAAATAATGATTCAAAATGTACAAGTAGCTGGCGATATTAAGAGAGCTATTTCAAAACTTTTAGCGAATGATGGACAATGACAAAATCGTAGACGGGAGATAATAATACTAGTACTTTTTTTTACATTTTTCTAAACGTCTTTCATTTACCAAAAATTGGCACCTCAACCGATTGCGTTTTTTGCTATTCCACCTCAAACACAACTACCCTTGAAAAACCACAGTGAAAAAAGGCCCTTCCTGGTGAAGACCATGTTCCTTTACAAAATAGTTCCCCATGAAATAACAAAGTTGCACTCAGTTTCCACAGGAATCATCAAATTAACAACAGAAACACATTTTAAGCATGTGCTTTAATTTTCTTTGATAAAACAATGCAGCAGAAGTGCTTGCTGTCAAATTTTCAAATCGGACTACTTTTGACTACTACGACCTGGAAGGAGTTCGCAGTGGTGTCACTCCATAAACGACAGCGGTTGGTCAAACACAGAAGGGTTCTGAATGAGGAGAGACCATGAATGACATCTTCTGGCCAATTCTGATTGTATCAAACAGACCTAGCTTTCAAAGTGAAAGTTTCGCAGACCCACAATAGCGTAAGTCGGTGTCGAATTATCATTCGACCCCCATATGAAAGGTAGGCAATTTATATCAAAAATCGCTCATTGGCCTGCTAGCTACTTGTACCTTTTGATTTCACTCTAAGTAAACTTGAAAAAAATCCGCATTTTCATAACAAGTAGCTGCCCCCTTTAATGAATAAGAATTGATTGATTTTGATATCTTTAATTTCTCTTAAGTGTCTTCAATTTGATTTGTTGAAATATTTTGAAAAATCTATCTAAGTCTAGCCAGCTACTTGTACATTTTAAAGCATGATTTCGCAAAAGTGCAAAATTGTCCGGTTTTCATATCAAGTAGCTGGCCCCTTTTATAACCGGAAATGCTTCAACTTTGAGTTTTCTGACGCCTCTATAGTTTACTCTATTTAAAACAAGCATTTAATTACTAAAGTCCCTCTTAGGCTCGCCAGCTACTTGTACCTTTTGATTTTACTCTAAGTAAAATTGACAGATATCCGCATTTTCATGACGAGTAGCTGGGCCTTTTAACGAATAACATCGGATTGGTTTTAATTTCTTTAGATTCTCCTCAATATGATTCGTTAAATTAGTTTAAAATATATCTCTCTAAATTTAGCCAGCTACTTGTACGTTTTTAATCATTATTTCGCAAAAGTGGAATGGTGTCCCAATTTTAGATCAAGTAGCTGGCCCCTTTCATAACCGGAAATATTTCAATTTAGAGTTTTCTCATGCATTTATAGTCATCTTTATTCAAAACAAGCATTTAATTTCAAAAATCGCTCTTGAAAAATATCGCCGGCTATTTGTTCCTTTTGATTTCACTCAAAGTAAAATTGAAAAATATCCACATTTTCATGACGAGTAGCTGGCCCCTTAAATGGATAAGAATGTATTGATTTTGCCAGCTATTTGTACATTTGAATTCCTCTCTGAGTGTAATTGAAAAATGTGCCAATTTTCACGACGGGTAACTGGCGCCTTTCATAACCGGAAATGATTCAGTTTTGAGTTTTCTCATACATTCATAGTATCTGTTATTCAAAGCAAGCATTGAATTTCAAAATTCGCTCATAGGCTCGCCAGCTACATACCTCAATATGATTCGTTAAATTAGTTTAAAACATATCTCACTATATTTAGCCAGCTACTTGTACAATTTTAATCATTATTTCGCAAAAGTGGAAAGGTGTCTCATTTTCAGATCAAGTAGCTAGCCCCTTTTTTAACCGGAAATGTTTCAATTAGGAGTTTTCTTATGCATTTATAGTCCTCTTTATTCAAAAGAAGCATTCAATTTCAAAAATCGCTCTTAGGCTCGCCAGCTACTTGTACCTTTTGATTTCACTCTAAGTAAAATTGAAAAATATCCACATTTTCATGACGAGTAGCTGGCTCCTTAAATGGATAAGAATGGATTGATTTTGATATTTTCAATTTCTCTTAAGTGTCCTCAAAAAGATTTGTTGAAATATTTTGAAAAATCTCTTTTAAACACGTTCCCTTATTGTACATTTGAAATCATTACTTCGAAAAACAGCAAAGTTGTCCAGATTTCAAATCAAGTAGCTGGCCCCTTTAATACCCGGAAATGATTCAATTTTGAGTTTTCTTATACATTCATAGTCTCTGTTATTCAAAGCAAGCATTGAATTTTAAAATTCGCTTTTAGGCTCGCCGGCTACTTGTACTTTTCATTTCACTCTGAGTAAAATTGAAAAATATCCGCATTTTCATGACGAGTAGCTGGCCCCTAAAATGAATAAGAATTGATTGATTTTGATATTTTTAATTTCTCCTACGTATCCTCAATATGATTAGTTCAAACATTTCGAAAAATCTCTCTAAATCTAGCCAGCTACTTGTACATTTTAAATCATGATTTGGCAAAAGTGCAAAGTTGTCCCATTTTAGATCAAGTAGCTGGCCCCTTTAATAACCGGAAATGTTTCAATTTCGAATTTTCTCGTGCTTTTTTATTCTCTTTTATTGAATTTCAAAAATTGCTCTTAGGCTCGCCAGCTACTTGTACCTTTTGATTTCACTTAAAGTAAAATTGAAAAATATCCGCATTTTTTATGACGAGTAGCTGGACCATTTAATGAATAAGAATGGATTGATTTTGATATTTTTAATTTCTCTTACGTGTCCTCAAAATGATTTGTTAAAATATTTTGAAAAATCTCTCTGAATCTAGCCTGCTACTTGTACATTTTAAATCATGATTTTGCAAAAGTGCAAAGTTGTCCCATTTTCAGATCAAGTAGCTGGTCCTTTAATAACCAGAAATGCTTCAATTTCGACTTTTCTCGTGCATTTATACTCTGTTTTATTCAAAACGAGCACTGAATGTCAAAAAACGCTCTTAGGCTCGCCAGCTACCTGTGCCTTTTGATTTCACATTAAGTAAAATTGAAAAATATCCGCATTTTCATGACGAGTAGCTGGGCCCTTAAATTGATAAGAATTGATTGATTTTGATATTTTTAATTTTTCCTAAGTGTCCCCAAAAAGATTTGTTGAAATATTTTGAAAAATCTCTTTAAATCTCGCTAGCTACTTGTACATTTGAAAATATTACTTCGAAAAACAGCAAAGTGGTACAGTTTTCAAATCAAGTAGCTGGCCCCTTTAATACCCGAAATGATTCAATGTTGAATTTTCTTATACATTCATAGTATCTGTTATTCAAAACAAGCATTCAATCTCAAAATTCGCTCTTAGGCTCGCCAGCTACTTGTACCTTTTGATTTCACTCAAAGTAAAATTGAACAATATCCGCATTTTCCTGACGAGTAGCCGCCCCTAAAATGAATAAGAATGGATTGATTTTGATATTTTTAATTTCTCCTACGTATCCTTAATATGATTTGTTGAAATATTTTGAAAAATCTCTCTAAATCTAGCCAGCTACTTGTACATTTTAAATCATGATTTCGCAAAAGTGCAAGGTTGTCCCATTTCCAGATCAAGGAGCTGGCCCCTTTAATAACCGGAAATACTTCAATTTTGAGTTTTCTCGTGCATTTCTAGTCTCTTTTATTCAAAACGAGCATCAAAAATCGCTCTTAGGCTCGCCAGCTACTTGTACCTTTTCATTTCACTCTAAGTAAAATTGAAAGATATCTGCATTTTCATGACGAGTTGCTGGACCCTTTGATGAATAAGAATGGATTGGTTGTAATATCTTTAATTTCTCCTACGTATCCTCAATATGATTCGTTAAATTAGTTTAAAACATATCTCACTATATTTAGCCAGCTACTTGTACAATTTTAATCATTATTTCGCAAAAGTGGAAAGGTGTCTCATTTTCAGGTCAAGTAGCTAGCCCCTTTTTTAACCGGAAATGTTTCAATTAGGAGTTTTCTTATGCATTTATAGTCCTCTTTATTCAAAAGAAGCATTCAATTTCAAAAATCGCTCTTAGGCTCGCCAGCTACTTGTACCTTTTGATTTCACTCTAAGTAAAATTGAAAAATATCCACATTTTCATGACGAGTAGCTGGCTCCTTAAATGGATAAGAATGGATTGATTTTGATATTTCAATTTCTCTTAAGTGTCCTCAAAAAGATTTGTTGAAATATTTTGAAAAATCTCTTTTAAACACGTTCCCTTATTGTACATTTGAAATCATTACTTCGAAAAACAGCAAAGTTGTCCAGATTTCAAATCAAGTAGCTGGCCCCTTTAATACCCGGAAATGATTCAATTTTGAGTTTTCTTATACATTCATAGTCTCTGTTATTCAAAGCAAGCATTGAATTTTAAAATTCGCTTTTAGGCTCGCCGGCTACTTGTACTTTTCATTTCACTCTGAGTAAAATTGAAAAATATCCGCATTTTCATGACGAGTAGCTGGCCCCTAAAATGAATAAGAATTGATTGATTTTGATATTTTTAATTTCTCCTACGTATCCTCAATATGATTAGTTCAAACATTTCGAAAAATCTCTCTAAATCTAGCCAGCTACTTGTACATTTTAAATCATGATTTGGCAAAAGTGCAAAGTTGTCCCATTTTAGATCAAGTAGCTGGCCCCTTTAATAACCGGAAATGTTTCAATTTCGAATTTTCTCGTGCTTTTTTATTCTCTTTTATTGAATTTCAAAAATTGCTCTTAGGCTCGCCAGCTACTTGTACCTTTTGATTTCACTTAAAGTAAAATTGAAAAATATCCGCATTTTTTATGACGAGTAGCTGGACCATTTAATGAATAAGAATGGATTGATTTTGATATTTTTAATTTCTCTTACGTGTCCTCAAAATGATTTGTTAAAATATTTTGAAAAATCTCTCTGAATCTAGCCTGCTACTTGTACATTTTAAATCATGATTTTGCAAAAGTGCAAAGTTGTCCCATTTTCAGATCAAGTAGCTGGTCCTTTAATAACCAGAAATGCTTCAATTTCGACTTTTCTCGTGCATTTATACTCTGTTTTATTCAAAACGAGCACTGAATGTCAAAAAACGCTCTTAGGCTCGCCAGCTACCTGTGCCTTTTGATTTCACATTAAGTAAAATTGAAAAATATCCGCATTTTCATGACGAGTAGCTGGGCCCTTAAATTGATAAGAATTGATTGATTTTGATATTTTTAATTTTTCCTAAGTGTCCCCAAAAAGATTTGTTGAAATATTTTGAAAAATCTCTTTAAATCTCGCTAGCTACTTGTACATTTGAAAATATTACTTCGAAAAACAGCAAAGTGGTACAGTTTTCAAATCAAGTAGCTGGCCCCTTTAATACCCGAAATGATTCAATGTTGAATTTTCTTATACATTCATAGTATCTGTTATTCAAAACAAGCATTCAATCTCAAAATTCGCTCTTAGGCTCGCCAGCTACTTGTACCTTTTGATTTCACTCAAAGTAAAATTGAACAATATCCGCATTTTCCTGACGAGTAGCCGCCCCTAAAATGAATAAGAATGGATTGATTTTGATATTTTTAATTTCTCCTACGTATCCTTAATATGATTTGTTGAAATATTTTGAAAAATCTCTCTAAATCTAGCCAGCTACTTGTACATTTTAAATCATGATTTCGCAAAAGTGCAAGGTTGTCCCATTTCCAGATCAAGGAGCTGGCCCCTTTAATAACCGGAAATACTTCAATTTTGAGTTTTCTCGTGCATTTCTAGTCTCTTTTATTCAAAACGAGCATCAAAAATCGCTCTTAGGCTCGCCAGCTACTTGTACCTTTTCATTTCACTCTAAGTAAAATTGAAAGATATCTGCATTTTCATGACGAGTTGCTGGACCCTTTGATGAATAAGAATGGATTGGTTGTAATATCTTTAATTTCTCCTACGTATCCTCAATATGATTCGTTAAATTAGTTTAAAACATATCTCACTATATTTAGCCAGCTACTTGTACAATTTTAATCATTATTTCGCAAAAGTGGAAAGGTGTCTCATTTTCAGGTCAAGTAGCTAGCCCCTTTTTTAACCGGAAATGTTTCAATTAGGAGTTTTCTTATGCATTTATAGTCCTCTTTATTCAAAAGAAGCATTCAATTTCAAAAATCGCTCTTAGGCTCGCCAGCTACTTGTACCTTTTGATTTCACTCTAAGTAAAATTGAAAAATATCCACATTTTCATGACGAGTAGCTGGCTCCTTAAATGGATAAGAATGGATTGATTTTGATATTTCAATTTCTCTTATGTGTCCTCAAAAAGATTTGTTGAAATATTTTGAAAAATCTCTTTTAAACACGTTCCCTTATTGTACATTTGAAATCATTACTTCGAAAAACAGCAAAGTTGTCCAGATTTCAAATCAAGTAGCTGTCCCCTTTAATACCCGGAAATGATTCAATTTTGAGTTTTCTTATACATTCATAGTCTCTGTTATTCAAAGCAAGCATTGAATTTTAAAATTCGCTTTTAGGCTCGCCGGCTACTTGTACTTTTCATTTCACTCTGAGTAAAATTGAAAAATATCCGCATTTTCATGACGAGTAGCTGGCCCCTAAAATGAATAAGAATTGATTGATTTTGATATTTTTAATTTCTCCTACGTATCCTCAATATGATTAGTTCAAACATTTCGAAAAATCTCTCTAAATCTAGCCAGCTACTTGTACATTTTAAATCATGATTTGGCAAAAGTGCAAAGTTGTCCCATTTTAGATCAAGTAGCTGGCCCCTTTAATAACCGGAAATGTTTCAATTTCGAATTTTCTCGTGCTTTTTTATTCTCTTTTATTGAATTTCAAAAATTGCTCTTAGGCTCGCCAGCTACTTGTACCTTTTGATTTCACTTAAAGTAAAATTGAAAAATATCCGCATTTTTTATGACGAGTAGCTGGACCATTTAATGAATAAGAATGGATTGATTTTGATATTTTTAATTTCTCTTACGTGTCCTCAAAATGATTTGTTAAAATATTTTGAAAAATCTCTCTGAATCTAGCCTGCTACTTGTACATTTTAAATCATGATTTTGCAAAAGTGCAAAGTTGTCCCATTTTCAGATCAAGTAGCTGGTCCTTTAATAACCAGAAATGCTTCAATTTCGACTTTTCTCGTGCATTTATACTCTGTTTTATTCAAAACGAGCACTGAATGTCAAAAAACGCTCTTAGGCTCGCCAGCTACCTGTGCCTTTTGATTTCACATTAAGTAAAATTGAAAAATATCCGCATTTTCATGACGAGTAGCTGGGCCCTTAAATTGATAAGAATTGATTGATTTTGATATTTTTAATTTTTCCTAAGTGTCCCCAAAAAGATTTGTTGAAATATTTTGAAAAATCTCTTTAAATCTCGCTAGCTACTTGTACATTTGAAAATATTACTTCGAAAAACAGCAAAGTGGTACAGTTTTCAAATCAAGTAGCTGGCCCCTTTAATACCCGAAATGATTCAATGTTGAATTTTCTTATACATTCATAGTATCTGTTATTCAAAACAAGCATTCAATCTCAAAATTCGCTCTTAGGCTCGCCAGCTACTTGTACCTTTTGATTTCACTCAAAGTAAAATTGAACAATATCCGCATTTTCCTGACGAGTAGCCGCCCCTAAAATGAATAAGAATGGATTGATTTTGATATTTTTAATTTCTCCTACGTATCCTTAATATGATTTGTTGAAATATTTTGAAAAATCTCTCTAAATCTAGCCAGCTACTTGTACATTTTAAATCATGATTTCGCAAAAGTGCAAGGTTGTCCCATTTCCAGATCAAGGAGCTGGCCCCTTTAATAACCGGAAATACTTCAATTTTGAGTTTTCTCGTGCATTTCTAGTCTCTTTTATTCAAAACGAGCATCAAAAATCGCTCTTAGGCTCGCCAGCTACTTGTACCTTTTCATTTCACTCTAAGTAAAATTGAAAGATATCTGCATTTTCATGACGAGTTGCTGGACCCTTTGATGAATAAGAATGGATTGGTTGTAATATCTTTAATTTCTCCTACGTATCCTCAATATGATTCGTTAAATTAGTTTAAAACATATCTCACTATATTTAGCCAGCTACTTGTACAATTTTAATCATTATTTCGCAAAAGTGGAAAGGTGTCTCATTTTCAGGTCAAGTAGCTAGCCCCTTTTTTAACCGGAAATGTTTCAATTAGGAGTTTTCTTATGCATTTATAGTCCTCTTTATTCAAAAGAAGCATTCAATTTCAAAAATCGCTCTTAGGCTCGCCAGCTACTTGTACCTTTTGATTTCACTCTAAGTAAAATTGAAAAATATCCACATTTTCATGACGAGTAGCTGGCTCCTTAAATGGATAAGAATGGATTGATTTTGATATTTCAATTTCTCTTAAGTGTCCTCAAAAAGATTTGTTGAAATATTTTGAAAAATCTCTTTTAAACACGTTCCCTTATTGTACATTTGAAATCATTACTTCGAAAAACAGCAAAGTTGTCCAGATTTCAAATCAAGTAGCTGGCCCCTTTAATACCCGGAAATGATTCAATTTTGAGTTTTCTTATACATTCATAGTCTCTGTTATTCAAAGCAAGCATTGAATTTTAAAATTCGCTTTTAGGCTCGCCGGCTACTTGTACTTTTCATTTCACTCTGAGTAAAATTGAAAAATATCCGCATTTTCATGACGAGTAGCTGGCCCCTAAAATGAATAAGAATTGATTGATTTTGATATTTTTAATTTCTCCTACGTATCCTCAATATGATTAGTTCAAACATTTCGAAAAATCTCTCTAAATCTAGCCAGCTACTTGTACATTTTAAATCATGATTTGGCAAAAGTGCAAAGTTGTCCCATTTTAGATCAAGTAGCTGGCCCCTTTAATAACCGGAAATGTTTCAATTTCGAATTTTCTCGTGCTTTTTTATTCTCTTTTATTGAATTTCAAAAATTGCTCTTAGGCTCGCCAGCTACTTGTACCTTTTGATTTCACTTAAAGTAAAATTGAAAAATATCCGCATTTTTTATGACGAGTAGCTGGACCATTTAATGAATAAGAATGGATTGATTTTGATATTTTTAATTTCTCTTACGTGTCCTCAAAATGATTTGTTAAAATATTTTGAAAAATCTCTCTGAATCTAGCCTGCTACTTGTACATTTTAAATCATGATTTTGCAAAAGTGCAAAGTTGTCCCATTTTCAGATCAAGTAGCTGGTCCTTTAATAACCAGAAATGCTTCAATTTCGACTTTTCTCGTGCATTTATACTCTGTTTTATTCAAAACGAGCACTGAATGTCAAAAAACGCTCTTAGGCTCGCCAGCTACCTGTGCCTTTTGATTTCACATTAAGTAAAATTGAAAAATATCCGCATTTTCATGACGAGTAGCTGGGCCCTTAAATTGATAAGAATTGATTGATTTTGATATTTTTAATTTTTCCTAAGTGTCCCCAAAAAGATTTGTTGAAATATTTTGAAAAATCTCTTTAAATCTCGCTAGCTACTTGTACATTTGAAAATATTACTTCGAAAAACAGCAAAGTGGTACAGTTTTCAAATCAAGTAGCTGGCCCCTTTAATACCCGAAATGATTCAATGTTGAATTTTCTTATACATTCATAGTATCTGTTATTCAAAACAAGCATTCAATCTCAAAATTCGCTCTTAGGCTCGCCAGCTACTTGTACCTTTTGATTTCACTCAAAGTAAAATTGAACAATATCCGCATTTTCCTGACGAGTAGCCGCCCCTAAAATGAATAAGAATGGATTGATTTTGATATTTTTAATTTCTCCTACGTATCCTTAATATGATTTGTTGAAATATTTTGAAAAATCTCTCTAAATCTAGCCAGCTACTTGTACATTTTAAATCATGATTTCGCAAAAGTGCAAGGTTGTCCCATTTCCAGATCAAGGAGCTGGCCCCTTTAATAACCGGAAATACTTCAATTTTGAGTTTTCTCGTGCATTTCTAGTCTCTTTTATTCAAAACGAGCATCAAAAATCGCTCTTAGGCTCGCCAGCTACTTGTACCTTTTCATTTCACTCTAAGTAAAATTGAAAGATATCTGCATTTTCATGACGAGTTGCTGGACCCTTTGATGAATAAGAATGGATTGGTTGTAATATCTTTAATTTCTCCTACGTATCCTCAATATGATTCGTTAAATTAGTTTAAAACATATCTCACTATATTTAGCCAGCTACTTGTACAATTTTAATCATTATTTCGCAAAAGTGGAAAGGTGTCTCATTTTCAGGTCAAGTAGCTAGCCCCTTTTTTAACCGGAAATGTTTCAATTAGGAGTTTTCTTATGCATTTATAGTCCTCTTTATTCAAAAGAAGCATTCAATTTCAAAAATCGCTCTTAGGCTCGCCAGCTACTTGTACCTTTTGATTTCACTCTAAGTAAAATTGAAAAATATCCACATTTTCATGACGAGTAGCTGGCTCCTTAAATGGATAAGAATGGATTGATTTTGATATTTCAATTTCTCTTATGTGTCCTCAAAAAGATTTGTTGAAATATTTTGAAAAATCTCTTTTAAACACGTTCCCTTATTGTACATTTGAAATCATTACTTCGAAAAACAGCAAAGTTGTCCAGATTTCAAATCAAGTAGCTGTCCCCTTTAATACCCGGAAATGATTCAATTTTGAGTTTTCTTATACATTCATAGTCTCTGTTATTCAAAGCAAGCATTGAATTTTAAAATTCGCTTTTAGGCTCGCCGGCTACTTGTACTTTTCATTTCACTCTGAGTAAAATTGAAAAATATCCGCATTTTCATGACGAGTAGCTGGCCCCTAAAATGAATAAGAATTGATTGATTTTGATATTTTTAATTTCTCCTACGTATCCTCAATATGATTAGTTCAAACATTTCGAAAAATCTCTCTAAATCTAGCCAGCTACTTGTACATTTTAAATCATGATTTGGCAAAAGTGCAAAGTTGTCCCATTTTAGATCAAGTAGCTGGCCCCTTTAATAACCGGAAATGTTTCAATTTCGAATTTTCTCGTGCTTTTTTATTCTCTTTTATTGAATTTCAAAAATTGCTCTTAGGCTCGCCAGCTACTTGTACCTTTTGATTTCACTTAAAGTAAAATTGAAAAATATCCGCATTTTTTATGACGAGTAGCTGGACCATTTAATGAATAAGAATGGATTGATTTTGATATTTTTAATTTCTCTTACGTGTCCTCAAAATGATTTGTTAAAATATTTTGAAAAATCTCTCTGAATCTAGCCTGCTACTTGTACATTTTAAATCATGATTTTGCAAAAGTGCAAAGTTGTCCCATTTTCAGATCAAGTAGCTGGTCCTTTAATAACCAGAAATGCTTCAATTTCGACTTTTCTCGTGCATTTATACTCTGTTTTATTCAAAACGAGCACTGAATGTCAAAAAACGCTCTTAGGCTCGCCAGCTACCTGTGCCTTTTGATTTCACATTAAGTAAAATTGAAAAATATCCGCATTTTCATGACGAGTAGCTGGGCCCTTAAATTGATAAGAATTGATTGATTTTGATATTTTTAATTTTTCCTAAGTGTCCCCAAAAAGATTTGTTGAAATATTTTGAAAAATCTCTTTAAATCTCGCTAGCTACTTGTACATTTGAAAATATTACTTCGAAAAACAGCAAAGTGGTACAGTTTTCAAATCAAGTAGCTGGCCCCTTTAATACCCGAAATGATTCAATGTTGAATTTTCTTATACATTCATAGTATCTGTTATTCAAAACAAGCATTCAATCTCAAAATTCGCTCTTAGGCTCGCCAGCTACTTGTACCTTTTGATTTCACTCAAAGTAAAATTGAACAATATCCGCATTTTCCTGACGAGTAGCCGCCCCTAAAATGAATAAGAATGGATTGATTTTGATATTTTTAATTTCTCCTACGTATCCTTAATATGATTTGTTGAAATATTTTGAAAAATCTCTCTAAATCTAGCCAGCTACTTGTACATTTTAAATCATGATTTCGCAAAAGTGCAAGGTTGTCCCATTTCCAGATCAAGGAGCTGGCCCCTTTAATAACCGGAAATACTTCAATTTTGAGTTTTCTCGTGCATTTCTAGTCTCTTTTATTCAAAACGAGCATCAAAAATCGCTCTTAGGCTCGCCAGCTACTTGTACCTTTTCATTTCACTCTAAGTAAAATTGAAAGATATCTGCATTTTCATGACGAGTTGCTGGACCCTTTGATGAATAAGAATGGATTGGTTGTAATATCTTTAATTTCTCCTACGTATCCTCAATATGATTCGTTAAATTAGTTTAAAACATATCTCACTATATTTAGCCAGCTACTTGTACAATTTTAATCATTATTTCGCAAAAGTGGAAAGGTGTCTCATTTTCAGGTCAAGTAGCTAGCCCCTTTTTTAACCGGAAATGTTTCAATTAGGAGTTTTCTTATGCATTTATAGTCCTCTTTATTCAAAAGAAGCATTCAATTTCAAAAATCGCTCTTAGGCTCGCCAGCTACTTGTACCTTTTGATTTCACTCTAAGTAAAATTGAAAAATATCCACATTTTCATGACGAGTAGCTGGCTCCTTAAATGGATAAGAATGGATTGATTTTGATATTTCAATTTCTCTTAAGTGTCCTCAAAAAGATTTGTTGAAATATTTTGAAAAATCTCTTTTAAACACGTTCCCTTATTGTACATTTGAAATCATTACTTCGAAAAACAGCAAAGTTGTCCAGATTTCAAATCAAGTAGCTGGCCCCTTTAATACCCGGAAATGATTCAATTTTGAGTTTTCTTATACATTCATAGTCTCTGTTATTCAAAGCAAGCATTGAATTTTAAAATTCGCTTTTAGGCTCGCCGGCTACTTGTACTTTTCATTTCACTCTGAGTAAAATTGAAAAATATCCGCATTTTCATGACGAGTAGCTGGCCCCTAAAATGAATAAGAATTGATTGATTTTGATATTTTTAATTTCTCCTACGTATCCTCAATATGATTAGTTCAAACATTTCGAAAAATCTCTCTAAATCTAGCCAGCTACTTGTACATTTTAAATCATGATTTGGCAAAAGTGCAAAGTTGTCCCATTTTAGATCAAGTAGCTGGCCCCTTTAATAACCGGAAATGTTTCAATTTCGAATTTTCTCGTGCTTTTTTATTCTCTTTTATTGAATTTCAAAAATTGCTCTTAGGCTCGCCAGCTACTTGTACCTTTTGATTTCACTTAAAGTAAAATTGAAAAATATCCGCATTTTTTATGACGAGTAGCTGGACCATTTAATGAATAAGAATGGATTGATTTTGATATTTTTAATTTCTCTTACGTGTCCTCAAAATGATTTGTTAAAATATTTTGAAAAATCTCTCTGAATCTAGCCTGCTACTTGTACATTTTAAATCATGATTTTGCAAAAGTGCAAAGTTGTCCTATTTTCAGATCAAGTAGCTGGTCCTTTGATAACCAGAAATGCTTCAATTTCGACTTTTCTCGTGCATTTATACTCTGTTTTATTCAAAACGAGCACTGAATGTCAAAAAACGCTCTTAGGCTCGCCAGCTACCTGTGCCTTTTGATTTCACATTAAGTAAAATTGAAAAATATCCGCATTTTCATGACGAGTAGCTGGGCCCTTAAATTGATAAGAATTGATTGATTTTGATATTTTTAATTTTTCCTAAGTGTCCCCAAAAAGATTTGTTGAAATATTTTGAAAAATCTCTTTAAATCTCGCTAGCTACTTGTACATTTGAAAATATTACTTCGAAAAACAGCAAAGTGGTACAGTTTTCAAATCAAGTAGCTGGCCCCTTTAATACCCGAAATGATTCAATGTTGAATTTTCTTATACATTCATAGTATCTGTTATTCAAAACAAGCATTCAATCTCAAAATTCGCTCTTAGGCTCGCCAGCTACTTGTACCTTTTGATTTCACTCAAAGTAAAATTGAACAATATCCGCATTTTCCTGACGAGTAGCCGCCCCTAAAATGAATAAGAATGGATTGATTTTGATATTTTTAATTTCTCCTACGTATCCTTAATATGATTTGTTGAAATATTTTGAAAAATCTCTCTAAATCTAGCCAGCTACTTGTACATTTTAAATCATGATTTCGCAAAAGTGCAAGGTTGTCCCATTTCCAGATCAAGGAGCTGGCCCCTTTAATAACCGGAAATACTTCAATTTTGAGTTTTCTCGTGCATTTCTAGTCTCTTTTATTCAAAACGAGCATCAAAAATCGCTCTTAGGCTCGCCAGCTACTTGTACCTTTTCATTTCACTCTAAGTAAAATTGAAAGATATCTGCATTTTCATGACGAGTTGCTGGACCCTTTGATGAATAAGAATGGATTGGTTGTAATATCTTTAATTTCTCCTACGTATCCTCAATATGATTCGTTAAATTAGTTTAAAACATATCTCACTATATTTAGCCAGCTACTTGTACAATTTTAATCATTATTTCGCAAAAGTGGAAAGGTGTCTCATTTTCAGGTCAAGTAGCTAGCCCCTTTTTTAACCGGAAATGTTTCAATTAGGAGTTTTCTTATGCATTTATAGTCCTCTTTATTCAAAAGAAGCATTCAATTTCAAAAATCGCTCTTAGGCTCGCCAGCTACTTGTACCTTTTGATTTCACTCTAAGTAAAATTGAAAAATATCCACATTTTCATGACGAGTAGCTGGCTCCTTAAATGGATAAGAATGGATTGATTTTGATATTTCAA
Organism: Hippopus hippopus; assembly: GCA_946811185.2. Classification (NCBI taxonomy): domain Eukaryota; kingdom Metazoa; phylum Mollusca; class Bivalvia; order Cardiida; family Cardiidae; genus Hippopus; species Hippopus hippopus. Next base: position 24,314,433 of record OX328106.1, on the reverse strand, counting down.
TTTCTCTTAAGTGTCCTCAAAAAGATTTGTTGAAATATTTTGAAAAATCTCTTTTAAACACGTTCCCTTATTGTACATTTGAAATCATTACTTCGAAAAACAGCAAAGTTGTCCAGATTTCAAATCAAGTAGCTGGCCCCTTTAATACCCGGAAATGATTCAATTTTGAGTTTTCTTATACATTCATAGTCTCTGTTATTCAAAGCAAGCATTGAATTTTAAAATTCGCTTTTAGGCTCGCCGGCTACTTGTACTTTTCATTTCACTCTGAGTAAAATTGAAAAATATCCGCATTTTCATGACGAGTAGCTGGCCCCTAAAATGAATAAGAATTGATTGATTTTGATATTTTTAATTTCTCCTACGTATCCTCAATATGATTAGTTCAAACATTTCGAAAAATCTCTCTAAATCTAGCCAGCTACTTGTACATTTTAAATCATGATTTGGCAAAAGTGCAAAGTTGTCCCATTTTAGATCAAGTAGCTGGCCCCTTTAATAACCGGAAATGTTTCAATTTCGAATTTTCTCGTGCTTTTTTATTCTCTTTTATTGAATTTCAAAAATTGCTCTTAGGCTCGCCAGCTACTTGTACCTTTTGATTTCACTTAAAGTAAAATTGAAAAATATCCGCATTTTTTATGACGAGTAGCTGGACCATTTAATGAATAAGAATGGATTGATTTTGATATTTTTAATTTCTCTTACGTGTCCTCAAAATGATTTGTTAAAATATTTTGAAAAATCTCTCTGAATCTAGCCTGCTACTTGTACATTTTAAATCATGATTTTGCAAAAGTGCAAAGTTGTCCTATTTTCAGATCAAGTAGCTGGTCCTTTGATAACCAGAAATGCTTCAATTTCGACTTTTCTCGTGCATTTATACTCTGTTTTATTCAAAACGAGCACTGAATGTCAAAAAACGCTCTTAGGCTCGCCAGCTACCTGTGCCTTTTGATTTCACATTAAGTAAAATTGAAAAATATCCGCATTTTCATGACGAGTAGCTGGGCCCTTAAATTGATAAGAATTGATTGATTTTGATATTTTTAATTTTTCCTAAGTGTCCCCAAAAAGATTTGTTGAAATATTTTGAAAAATCTCTTTAAATCTCGCTAGCTACTTGTACATTTGAAAATATTACTTCGAAAAACAGCAAAGTGGTACAGTTTTCAAATCAAGTAGCTGGCCCCTTTAATACCCGAAATGATTCAATGTTGAATTTTCTTATACATTCATAGTATCTGTTATTCAAAACAAGCATTCAATCTCAAAATTCGCTCTTAGGCTCGCCAGCTACTTGTACCTTTTGATTTCACTCTAACTAAAATTGAAAAATATCTGCATTTTTCTGGCGAGTAGCTGGGCCCTTTAAATGATAAGAATGGATTGGTTTTGATACCTTTAATTTCCCCTAAATATCCTCAATATGATTCGTTGAAATATTTTGAAAAATCTCTCTAAATCTAGACAGCTACTTGTACATTTGAAATCATTACTTCGAAAAACAGCAAAATTGTTCCGTTTTCATATCAAGTAGCTAGGCCCTTTAATAATAAAGGGATAATTCACGTTTTTTAGGTCGTCAACATTCGCAGAGGCCTGAAAAATGTTTTAACGCCCGAGTGCGAAGCACGAGGGTGTCAAAGTATTTTGAGGGCCTCTGCGAATGTTAACGATCGAAAAAACGTGAATTGATGCTATTATTGCATAAAGTAAATGTATTTTAGCAATAATTTGCAAAGATAGCAAAAATATTTTCATAGGAATGCAAGTAAGCAAACTTCAAATGTACTGTACCTAAATGGGTCAAAACCGGAAGTCGGCGAAGAAGTTTTGGTTACGAGCAGTGAAGGGCCGTTAGTCTTGTATGCCAGTTTTGATTCTCTCGGTGTAAATTCACTTCTAATGATTTTTAAAACAAAGTGGACTTATGTGGGATAGACTTGTACACGTTTGGATGACTGCAACTAGGATGAGTGAGCGGATATGAATTTCTGTAACTGAAAGACGTCAGAGGGATCGATCTACATCAAGCGAGGGAATTACCGATCACGTTAAAAAGTGGGTGGGATGTAGCTGGTGTAGAGTACATTTCACGAGTGATTTTTTGCTCAGATCTCGATTAAACTGAGATCCTGTGCAAAATTTTGTTTGTGGTGTACCATTATCATCAAAGACAAGCCATGAAAAGGATCTAATATGGTTCAAGTTCCTACACTTTGATGGTGGGAGTCTAGGGAAAATCTGACAAGAACAAACGTTGTTTACAAGGTAGACCCGAATCGAGGATATTGATAGTACAAAGCCGGGCGTTAACGGCGCGTGAATTTACTGATTAATACACGTTTTCTCCCGTTAACGCCCGGTTTTTACCCGTTAATACATTCTTATAACGGCCCGAAAAGGCACATTTTATGCAATAATCGGAATTGATTCAATTTTTAGTTTTCTGACGCATTTATAGTCTACTTTATTCAAAGAAGCACTTAATTACAAAAACAGCTCTTAGACTCGCCAGCTACTTGTACCTTTGAATTCCTTTCTAAGTGAAATTGAAAAATGTCCCAATTTTCATGACGAGTAGCTGGCCCCTTTAATAATTAAAAAAGAATTGAAAATGATATTTTCAATTTCTCTGCAGTACAGTGAATGTGATTCTTTGAAATATTTTGAAATGTCCGTCTTAATCTCGTCAGCTACTTGTACATTTTGAATCCCTAATTAAAAACAAATATGAAAAAAATCCTATTTACAGATCTCGTAGCTTGACCCTTTAATACAGGAAATTATTTGATTTTGATTTTTCTGATGCATTTATATAGTATTCTGGAAGGAAGAAAAACATTTCGCTTAAGGCGTCGACATTTGGTTCGCCATCTACTTGTGCCTTTAGGAAACTAATAAAAACCTCCATTTTAATTACCTATACATTGGTCGATGGGTACGAATTGCAAGATTTTCCTTTACAAGTGACTGCCAGTAGCTGGCTACAATAACCAATTTTACCAGCTCAAGTAGCTGGCTACTAATAGCTGGCTACTAGAAGCTAACTTTACCTGAACAAGTAGCTGGCTACTAGTAGCTGGCTACTAGTAGCTAACTTTACCTATCTATCAAGTTGTTGCCTCTTCTTCTTCACAGCTCGCGCCAGATTACGCTTGATAACCTGAAATTGTGATAAGGTTTATCGAACCAGATGCTTTTATCAAAGCATAAACTATTTACTAAAACACTGAATACATTTTAAATGTAACATTATATCAATTACATTTACCTTTGAATAATACTGTGCTGTGACTGTCCGTCCTGCCGGTACCGCATGGTTCAAAATCACGCCTTTGGCATCGAAGAAAATGATGAACATGAGCCTCTCTGCTGAGCGGTTCACCAAGGCCTTTACTGATGAAGGCGAGTCTGGATGTTTCCACATGCACGAATCTTGCTTATTTTCAGGATCATAAACACTAATCAGTGTTTTATTTGCAGTGATAATGGAGTTCATAAAACGGTTGCCATGGTTACGATGCTGTCTTAGCCCAGCCTTGGAAGCGATGTTTATGCTGACCTGGGTCGATACATTTTGTTGATGCATCAAGCCACCTTTTCACAGAGCATGGCTCATAAATATGTATTAACATTAAAGTCATATCCATGAAAAAGTACTTTTAGATGCTGTATACTATCTGTAAAATGCAATCAACTTCACTGAACACTATTGGGAAATTTTTGTTCAAAAGTAATTGCATTTAAATACTTTATACTATCTATGAAAGGCAACTGACTTAAAAAAAAAACAGTTCTTTTTGACCCATTACTACACAGTCCCAGTTTTAACTCCCTTCAGAAAGAAGCCTTTTGGAAACATTGTGGACACTAGCAAAATTTAAAAATAGCAGCATTTTCTCTATTTTTCACAATGTTTTCTACCTTTTTAGAGACAAGTCTCATCATGTAAGGAAAAATAGATGTGAAGTTTGCAACTGCTTTGTGCTTTGACCAGTCTAAAATATCAAATGCCATAAAAAAAAAAAAAACTTCACAGTTGAATTTCTAGCTAAAACATTATTCCTATGTAATTCATTTTGCCTGAAAAATCTAAGGCCTAGATTCTGGTGGGAGGGGAAGGGGCTGTTAGTCACAATATCCTTGACTTATGGTCTGATTCTTAAGTCTGTTGGGCAAAAATGTTACTCATCATGTTAGAGATTGATGTGCCAAAAAACTAATTAAACCACTGTGCTAAGAAATGAATCTGAAACAGAGATTATTAAAGGTAGAATGATAAATGGCAGACTAAAAAGAGCTTGGTGGACTCGTGTTGTTATTATAGTAAGGGTCCAGGAAAAACTGATAGACAAACATTCTGGACCTAAATTTCAAGTCCCGATAGCGCAGGTAGGAAGCTTCATATTCAGAGCAAATGGCTCTGACGATTAAATGTTGTGTTGGTCTTCCGGTTCCGAAAGTATTGGCTGAAAAACAACTAAAAAGCAGGAAAGCTAATGTTATTCTTAGTACTAATGTGTGCTTATGTCTTTGAATTTCGAAAATAGGAGAATGTCATGCAATGCCCTGGTCTTTTAACATATTTTCTGCACCATGGAAATTTGTAGAATGTGTACTGTGTTGTCTGAATCATTTGTGCCGTGGGTTGACCATAGTCGAAATAATACGTCAATGACCTAATATCAGACTGGTGTTGCCATTAAATTAGCAACTAAGACAGAGTTTTGCTGACCTAAAAGCGTGATTCTTTTGTGTGTAACTTTTCTTTTCAACGCTGGCAAAGAAATAATAAGAATTTACACGAACTTGACAGAAATAAACAATGGCTCGTATTATGCGGACCGGCTCTGAATATGTGGACCGGCTCTGAATATGTTGATTTGGATAAGGACTTCCTTTCAAAAACTTAGTTGTCGGTTTCTTATTTAAGACATACGCTCTGTATTCCCGTTGATGCCATTTACTCAAAAAGTTATGGTATATATTTGTTTGATGAAACGTGGCCGAATTTCTTAAATACATAGGACTGATATTATCACAATTAAAAAATTGTCTAACATTAGTCAATCTAAATTTCGAAAATATTGTTGTGTAGCTTTTCATTAGCCGAATGGTCTACATGTTACATTTGCAATGCTATCGTCGTAAGTACAGTCAACACATATACACACACAGTGAAAAACAGTGGCATATTTAGAATGCTATTTGGTTTTCAGATAGTCATTCACGCTAAATGGCAAATAGACGGATCGTTGCGGAGAAATGAAATAAAAAAAGAGTAATACCATCCCTTGAAATTGAGAACAATTTTTACCCCGCAGGCTTGACTAAACAAGCGGAAAGCATAGATCAAAGATCAGACTGCACGTTTTGTGCAGTCTGATCTTGATCTATGCCGTCCGCCAAAGTTCACGTTTTCGCCTATGGTGTTAAGGGTTAACCCTATTGCGCTTTTGAAACTTAATCGTTTATCTGAATACAGTACGAGATGCTCAAGGGAGGTAAACTTGTTTTACATTGCTGTGTAATTTAATAACCGTTATGTCCATTGACTTAGTGTTGGCTTTGATAACGATGCATTTCATTTTCAAAAACAAATCAAGAGATGCTATGTCAAATATTAAAAAAAAAAAATCTTAAAATAGCGTAACAAAATGAAACGTATTTAAAGATACATCTGTACTCGTTTTCGGCCAGTTCTCAGTCAGTTGTAACCCATTTCATCCTTATTTTATGAAACTAAAACCATTCTTGTATCTACATGCCAAATGTTGTCCATGATGGCCGCAAGATTGCACAGGTTACGACGTATAGAAATGAATTTTATGTTTTGTTATTCTTCAAAGCAATCGCTGTTGTCGTTTCCGGTTTTAAATGAGGACAGATCCCTTGAGATTTTTTCTATCCCTTAAACTATGTATATTGGTAATTTACATGTACCTATATTTACACAGCTGAGATATTCTCCACACTTACAAGTTCTGACAACGTTTTTTTCTCTATAGATGTAAGGATGTGTCTTTGGATAGTGAAGTCTCATGACTGTCCATGTTTCACAGGGATATTGCTGCAGATTCGTATCATGAGGTTACAAGCTAGCTCTTTCAGCGCCAAATACTTAAACTCGACCTTTTTCGACGACTGAAAAAGACCAGCCCGCATAGCTCAATAGCCAGAGCGTAGGAATCGTGAACGTGATGTTTCGGGTCAATTGAGGTGTGGGTTCGCCATCTCAAATTACTAATGGTCTTTCGGATGAGACATTAAACTGAGGTCCCGTGTGACGGTGCTATACACCGAGCACGTTAAAGAACCAGGCGTAACTTCGGATAGGTTTCGTCCTGTATCCGCACTATCCTCCGTAACAATATTAACAGCTTTTAGGGGCGTCGCCCATATGGGTAATCGGTGGCGACGTTAAATAAACGCAAATTCAATCAATAACGACTGAAAATACAACCAATTTAAACCTAGAAAGAATTCTCTCTTATAAGTTTGGCTGTACAAGTAGACGATATAGATCCAAGGTCAGACGTTCTGTGCAGTGTGTTCTTGATCCACCCTGTCCACAAATGCCCATGATGGCTCTGTCAATATCTATGATGGAAACAAGATCTGTATAGTCACAACACATTTCAAACTGCATGAGAACCACTTTCGTTGTCTATAGAACAAGACCCGATTAAGAACAAAAATGAGACAAAAGGAGACTGAAATCCTCCCTTTATCAGGGTGTTTTCACACGTTTTCATGCAACAAACATTAACACATTTTGATTTATCTTATTTTCCAAGACTGTGTTTTCAACGTCACTGGTTGTATAAAAAATGCTGAAAGCACTTTAGTATTTGTAGTGCGTTAATATGTGCATTTGTGGCCTGCGTAGATCAAAATCAGAATGCCCAGTACATGAAATATAATCTTGGAGTTACATTGTCTGTTTTTTTTTTGTCAAAAAAACCTTGAAACATTAAAGTCTTTGTCATTGACTCAAAGTCAAAATAGCGACCAAAAGAAAACAATGCGAGTGATAAAATGCATTCCAATTTAAATCAAACATATAAAAGTGTGGAAATTATTGTGACGATGATACTCTGTTATTGTACAGTCGGTCCAAGTTTTAGTCCCTAGCAGAAAAATGAATTTCAAAACCACGTAAAAAGTAAACAAACGATTGGCAACTTTTGACTTAGTTTTAAAATTCATTTATCTGCCAGTGACTAACAGGTGGACAGACCGTACAATAACAGATTGTCATTTTCACAATAATCTCCATACTTTTAAAGATGCCCGTCTACAGCCGGTGAGCAAAAACGCTGTTAAATTTCAAACAATTTAGAATGGTACAGAAATCAGTCCTTTGTGTAAACATGGATAAATTACTGACATATATGGTGTAATTGAAAAAAAGAAACACGGAGATTTGTATTAGAAACCGAACATTGGTCAGAAGAAAACTGGCTGACGATCGAAGCTGTAAACAATGGCGGTGCGTCACGGAAATTTACCGTTGGTTTCCGCCTAGAGTCGGATGCGGTGTAATTTGCATATAGGCCGCGACCTCCGTCTGAAAATCGAGGCTGCAACAGAGAAGCCTCCATTTTCCTTTGTTTACCTCATTAGACGCAGGGCGAAGGTCACGTGACAGAATGCATGATCTTCATACGAATCTATCCGAGTGTATAACGGATATATCGAAATCTTCGATTCAAAAACCGGAAACGACGAGTCTGTTTACATGGAAGTCCGCAACTCAGCGAAATACATTTTCTATCGACCGTAATCGAAGCAACCTTGCAACCGTCAGGCTCAATATTTGGCATGAAGATATAAGAATGACTATAGTTTGATAAAATAAAGACAAAATGAGTTAAAACTGGCTGAAAATGAGTATGAGGGCCTCTTTAAATAGTATGATTTAAATTTAAATGCGTTTCAACACATGCATCGTTTACATTTGGCTTTAAAAGCTCTGTTTACTTTATCTAGCTCTTATTCAGTCAAGTCTAGGTTCATAATCACCGTTTTAAATCCAGTCATGAACTCTTAAACTAACTATCTGATTGACTGAGGCCAAAAGCTTCGACCAATGAAATGGCTAGTCTTGAAGTTTCTTATAAGAACAAATGTAAAATCGTTGACGAACTGAGGTCTGCAATTTCTGGAAAAATATGTTTATGCAACTTCAGCAGAACTTTTCTATCAGTAGTTATGCATTTTCGGAAGAACTATTACATGAAGAAATAATGCGGTTTTAGCACAACTTTACCTTATGAATAATATACAATGCCAGCAGGACGTTTTCGTCATGATGCGATGTAGCAGAATTAATCTTTGAATAAGCCGCCGTGGAAGAGTAATTTCATGATTTTCAATCGGCTGTGTACGAAAGCCAATCTATCAAAACATGTACTCATTTTTTTTTATTAATCCTTTAACGATCAGTGCCACTCATATCTTCATGTACAGTCTAATCAACAATGTCCACAAAATGAATAAAGATTTAAAAGAAAGGTACTTTTTGTATGATTATCACTTTTCTTTCAAGGTCAACTCATGTTAATCAGTTTGTTCTCAAAATTTCCTGTCGTCTTCTTCTTGAAGTAGTTAATGGAACACTGATTTTTAACTCTTTACTAAACAAAAGTTTAGATTTGTCCAATCCAAGGATTTGCAGATAACAAATTAAATGTACATGTGGCTCAAAGGGAAGAAATTGTCTGTAAAAGGGTATAAAACATTTTGGGGGAAAGCAAAAAATGCTTGTAATAAGCATTTTCTCCGTTTCCCAGAATGTTTTCAAAAGCCTTCTTCCTCAAGGTCGTTAAAACTCGGAATTGTATGATAACGGGCTAGGACATCAAAATCTGTTTTTAACGAAGTCTCTTGATGCATAATAAGAAACATTAAATTGTAGATGTCCATGATATTCTTCCGCAGTTCGGTTGTAAAGTAGTTCCTTCATACACACCATCACTTCCGGGTGATAACCGAAGTGGATTTTATTTGCGAATAGTTCCTCCCTTGTCGCTAGTAAAGGAAGGTCTTTTGTCCCAAACACACAGATTCCGCGAACATATTTCCCATGACAACGGCTTTCTGTCCTCCAGTTTTTCAATCGCACTATGAATGGATTTGTATCTTTTGTCGTCCTTGCTTTTCCTGTACAGTATATAATCGTAAATATACCTAGACTTGTAAAGTGCAAATGTTTGATTGAGGGATGCTCTGTGAAAAGGGGGTTTAATGCATCTGCGAAAAGTATCGATTCAGGTCAGCCTTAGCCAGGCTAGGTCAACCTGCGCAGTCCGCACATGCTGACCTTGGTCGAAACTTTTCGCTATTGGTCAATTTCCTGCATGTCTAAGGACCATTTTTCATCAGGATTTGTTGGACAAAATGCATGTTAAGGATTTATAATTACGTGAATACTTGCTTGGTATAGTGCAACACGGATATGCAATTTAACCCCCTTTTCCCCGAGCATAGCTCTTATACATTTACTTACAGTTGACCATAGTTGACCGGGATGACCGTAAACCCAGGAAAACATAGCATTATCTTTTACGGGAGAGTCAGTGAAGCGCAATAACTCTAGATCTTAACAGGAACTAGTTGACGAAAATGCCAGTTGCAGAAGACATCATATGTCTTGTACACCATTGAGTCTTGTGAATACATGTGGCAAAGAAAACCAATTGCTCGTGACATGCAGCTGCTTATTTTGCCACATGTTTTCACTCATTAAACCTTGGTACCAAGTCTTTTCACAAATTTTTTATTTATATAGACCCTTCATCTCGGTGTTTTTGTTTATAAAAAGTTATCGGAAAGGCACACTTGAGAAATATAAAACCGTAACTAAGACAATTGCTGAAAGATAAAGAGTGCTTGCTTATTCTTTGCTGATGATTCAAGCATTTTTGTCTAACTGCGTACGCAATAGTTTGTTGACAGTTAACTCTGAAACTGCTACACATATGGAATGAAAGTTTTCAGCCGACTGTAAAACCCCTAATATTACGTGTGCATGGTTCTTTTTTTGCAAGAAAATCTCACCGTGACAGATATGTAGATTCAAGATCAGACTGCAAGCTCTATGCAGTCTGATCAAGATCTACATCGCCCACAAACACCCTTTGACTCGAGCTTAGCAGCTTAACGATTAATGCCATTTGGCTGTATCTGATTCTAACAAACTGTAAGCCTCGTAAATACATTAGAGTGATCAAATAGTCGGTGTGAAAAAGTGAAATAAAGAAATGTAATTAGAGTATCCTCTTTACCAGACGAAATAATATGACTTAACTTAATTTGAAAGAATTTGCAGACAACATATCAAATGTGGCCAAACTGATGAAATCTGAAATAAAACATTCTGCGAAAAGGGTAAAAAGCTGGTTACCAGCATTTTCCCTTTTCTCGGAATGTTTATAAAAGCCATCTTTCTCATAGTCGTTAAAACATACGGAATAGTTAATAAAGGGATAGAGACGGTCCCCTGTTCAATGGACCTTTGCTAAAGTTATACAAACCTTTGTAAGAACCTGGGGCTGCAAGCACTTGGTTATAATTCAAAGTGGAAAAATAGATCTCGTCTGGAACTACCACTTTTCTAGACCACTGTAACAAGTCTGTTGCCGTGCGATTGTGAAGGAGGAAGTCTACAAACGCACGTGATAACACAACATGCAGTGCACCTTTAGCTGGAACTACATTGTGTGGCGAAGGCCCGGCTTTGCGTATCCTATTTGCGCCGGAGCTGTGATTTTAAAAAGAAAGGAGAGAATTGGTGTATATTATTGGTATTGTATAAGCTCTGAACTGGAACTGCATTGTGTGTCGGAGGCCTACCGTTATGCATTGTGTTTGCCATAACTGTAATGAAAAGGATTAAAATGTTTGAAGACCGAAATTGACACGTTTATAACTTAAAAGCCGACGACTGTAGCAGGTGTTGCCGAGTTTTCCCTAATTTACATTATGAAGTTGTCTCTATCTTTTTACATTGTTATTTAAAGAGAAACAGAGACAGATACAGAGACAGACAGGCAGGCAGGCAGACAGACAGACAGACAGACAGACAAACAAACAGAGAAAAGGAGATTGACGGTGCTCTGGCCGGAGTAGGATAACTCAAACACTGCTAAAAACAACCTTTCACACAAACAGCACAAAAATGACTGAATTAAGTGCCTGTTTTCTTACCTGACCGCCTCAACATTATTAGCTCCATTGAATGCCATAAGAATCTTGACGAGCTCATAGTTGGTTCTTAACGGAAGTTCTTGTCCAGTCAAGTTAATGAAATACTTCCATTTTACTTTCATATTCCATAATGCCTTTAAACAGATTATCTCCGGTTCAAGAACACTGAATTTACCCCACCGCACATCTACTGATTTTGATGTTATGAAAACATTGCTGAAACAGTTCACGATTGTTTCTAAATTTGCTCGAAAGGCTGCTGACGATTTTTTGTCTATATGAATGCAATACACATTTTGCGGCCTATAAATATTTCTTAAAAGAAGTTCAACTAGCGCGGCATCCTTATACACTAGTATACTAAACGCCACCGGAAATGATGCTTCTGTCTGTGTCAGAGTTGATGTAATATAACCTGACGTTCGGATAAAGTCATCACATGAGTCATGTGCACGTTTTAATATATCATGAAAACTTCCTGTAAGGACACTATTTATTTCAGCCTGCTTTCCAAGTGATACATTACCAAAATTTGAAAATAAATGAGCGCAGTCAACCATTCTGTTAGGTTTTTCATCGAACGACCAGCTGTATGTGACCTCCGAACTCTCGGTATGACCCGGAAGTGCATATAGTTCCAGTGGTTCACCGTATCTGCGATGGTATGCGTTTCCCTTTTTATCGTCTGGATGTAGACTTATTCTCTTCCACAAGGAATAGGTCGGCGACTTCATATCAGTTTTGTGTTTATTGTCCGAAAACGACATTGTTTTACCAGAACGTATCCGACGTAAAGTCTTACTCTGCTCGATTGGATAGAGATCACTAGAGTGAATTACTTTGTAATACAATAGCAGGCTCACTCCCAATGTAAGCAGAAATGCTGCCGCACTATATGGCATCACTCTTTTAAGAGGCGGCATCCTAAAGGATGTGTCTGTTTCTGAGGCATCCGGCCTACGTGAAAAGACAAAGCAATATAAAACACAAATACGGCCCAAGAATATGATCTAACATAGTTAATGTATTGATATATGCATATCTGATTTTTTTTGTGCATATTTTTTTCTTTATATTGTTTCTGTGAATGGCTTTACAATATGTCGGCGTTACATTACATAATGTCACAAAATGACATCCTAAAATGGCTGTCCTAAAATGAATAATTTTTACTTACTCTTCTCTGTACCAGACTACTAAATTGGTTTGTCCAAATTGAAAGCATTTACAGACGACATATTAAATAGCTGGCAAGATTGTATTTGCTATTAAAAAATTAGAAAACAATGTGTCAGTATAAGAAAGGTTTCTAGCACTTTCTGTCTTTCCACACTATCTTTTGAAAATGATTATACACCAAGGTCGTCAAAACACGGGAAAGCTTAGTGGTGAAGGGATGTAGGCTAGTCAATAATATTTGGGGCTTGACCCAAAACATGTAAGTCCTGCTCTGACAAAAGGGGGCTTATTGCATCTCCGTGACGCAATAAAACAAGCAAGTCATCGCATGATCATGGATCCATAAAGTCCATTTTGTCTTACTACAGACTGAATCATGAGGTAAACTAGTCCTTGAACAGTCAGAAAATTGACCAATTGCAAAAACTTTTCAAGTGGTTCAGATCAGCCTGCGCAGACTGCGCAGTGTTACCTGGGTCGATACTTTTTGCAGTTGTATTAAGCCCCCTTTTCACAGAAAGTGGCTCATTTTGTATTACAGAAGATTTTATGATTCTGGCGAAGAATATACAAAATAATATACAAAAACCAGAGCGGAATCGAAGGATGTACAGGTTCTCCTTTTTTTCTGTACGTTTTGTTATAAGCTGCGAATTGGCCGTGTTAAGTACCAGCTACATTCGGCAAACCTCTGGTGATCCGTTGATCAAGTCCCTCGGCTGTATCATGTAGCTTGATTTGCATCTACACGGTATATTTTTTCGCCGTAAGTACCCGCCTCACCATTCTTAAAATCGTAACACTCCACTTAGAAATCAAATACTAGCCACAATTTTTCTTGGGAATCATTCTAAATACATTTCCGATGACACAAATTTGTACATTTTTTTAGACTCGGTCTAACAATTACATAGGCATTTTTCCGCGATAGGTTGCTTATCACCGTTGCCGTTGTTTCCGTTGATTTACAGGGTGACGCCATGTTCAAGATCATGTGACTGCGGTATTTCAAAATGGAACGCCTTTGATACGATCGAGGTTAGATGTGCCTACAGTATCGGTGAATGTGTAGGAATATACATACTCATACTATTTTTGCGATGTTTACTTCATATACCGGTAACATATTGTAATTACTCTGAAATTTAATTAAAACAATTACTAGAATTATTGATCTACAGTCTTGGTGCCTTTAGCATCAAATAAGGAACACTAGAGGCCCGTAAGGGCTCTACTGGCAGAGATTTCGCTTATTTTCCATCATACATCATTAATTTAAGATACAAAAAGGAAAAAGACATACACAAACAAAAATATGGGAGGGGCTGTTGAAAGTTGCAACTAGGCTTAAACCCACTAAAACGGCGTAGTAAGTAAGCATAGTGAATTGAACAAATAGTGAAATAATTGAAGTGACATTTCTCAAAACCAATAGTTTGGAATCAAGCCAAATTTGATAAGGGTTTCAGTACCCATTGTATTAAACAATCCCTGCAAAAATGAAAGAAATGTGCGCATTAACATGGACTGTGTTGAGTAAGCAAGACCTAGTCATTAAATGACTGTTTTTCCTAAACTGATTGCTGGGTTTCTTCATTTCTGATAGGGTTCAATCCCTCAATACAAATGATCAAAGGATTGCAAAATGTGCAAGTCTTTAAAAAAAAACTGAAATAAAAAAGCCAACTTAATCACGTTAACAAGAAATGTAAGTTTTCAACTTGAAATGGCTACTCTTCCCTTACTGATTTCCCCCCCCCCCCAAAAAAAATCAAAAGGGTCTAAGCTATTAATGAAATAAATAAACTGTGCAAGTTTCACAAAAATCCGACCACCAATGCAGACTTGATCTCGTAAAAAAAAAAAAACGGACGGATAGACAGATAGACGGAAAGATCCATGACATAAGCTCTTCTGGTTTTCAGCTGGTAGTAACAGACTCCACCCACTACATTCTGCTTTAGAATATCAGTTCAAAGTCTGAAAGTGATTGAAAGGTGATGTGAGTGATAATTTTTATTCTTTACACATATTAACAATCTAAGCCATTCTTTCAATGACTGGTATTTAAAAAAAAAATGACACGAAATTGTTGGAACCAAGTCAAAGAGAAAATCTGGTGAAACAACAAAAAATAATGAATCAACTTGGGTTATTGGATTTAAAAAAAAATGGTAAGAAAATCATATTAAGGGTGGTCTTAGCAAGATAAAGGTAATATTCCAGCCCCCAGGACACCCCTCAAAAAGCCACTACAATAAAGGCGCAAGTAAGGGTTTACTCAGCCCAAAAATAGATGCTGTACAGCTATCACACTGCATCTAAATGATAATAATTTCAAAATTACAAAAAAAAAAATCCACACACACACGACTGGGATAGCGGGTGGTGTTATTGCAAATTATATCAGAGACTTAACTAGTACATCACATGACAATAACATTTGGGCCATACTCTGATAAAAGGGGGTTTAATGCGTCTCCATGATGCATGATACCAAGGCAAGTTATCACTCACTTATGGATCCATAATAGACATAAAGTTTCATGCCAGAGCCGGTTCTAAAGCTTTAGGCAAATTCCAACACAACCTAAAATTATAGTTCAAGATACCAGAAATGAGAACATTGTTGATATTGCATAGAAAATCTATGGTGGCCGCAAATCTACCGAGGAAGTGGTGTGTTACTCTCGAGCTGCATCTTTGTAAATTTCACCCTGACAGGAAGTTATTGACAAGCAAGTCAAGGAAGAGTGTTTGCGTTGTGTCGACTCATACTTTAACTAGAGGCGCGTGAGGGCCTGAATCACTCTACTGGCTGTAATTTTGCTTATTTTCTAGCATACATCATTAACTCATGATGCAAAAAAGAAAAAGATAAACTAAGTTAAACTAGAAATAAACTAAGATAAACTAAAAAAATAGGAGGAGGAATAACTAGGCTTGAACCCACTAAGACACTTAATAAGCATGATGAATAGAACAAATTGTGAAATAATCAAAATACAATTTCTTAAAACCACGTGTTGGGAAATTTGGTACGGTTTTCAGTGCTCAATGAATTAAAAAATTCCCAGCAAGTCAAAAGGAAATAGAACCAACAATGTGGACTTCGTTGAGTAAACAAGACCTAGTCATCAAATGACTGCTTTTCTTAAACTGGATTTTCTTCGTGTTAACAGGGTTCTATCCCTAGATGAAACAAATGATCTATGCAAGTTTTTAACTCTTTACCCTACCAAATTACAAAATTTTGGACCGGACCATATTGAGAGTTTTTGCAGCCAACAAATTAAATGTTGCTAAAATGATGATCTTTGTCGTTGGCAGGGTAGAAAGCATTGTGGGAAAAGGAGAAAATGCTGGTTTCCAGCATTTTCTCCTTTTCCTACAATGGTTTCAAATGCGTTCGCGATAAAACTCGGGACTGTGTGGTAAAGAGTTAATAATTGGATCAAAGTTGCCGATTTCATCAAGTAAACAAGAAATGCTAATGTTCAACTTGAAATGGCTACTTTTCTCTTACTACTTGTTGGATTTTTTTTCCCAAAATCAATAGGGTTCAAACTATCAAATACATAAATGATCTGCGCAAGTTTCACCAAAATATGACAACAAATGTAGACTGTATAGCGTAAAAAAGAAATACACAAGTTCAACTTTAAATAGCTACTTTCCCCTAAGTAATTGCTGGATTTGTCTCAAAATCAAAAGGGTTCAAGCTATTGATGATATAAGGAAATATTTTAAAAGTTTCATAAAATCTGACAATAAATGTGGAATTAAAAGCGTAAACAAGGAAAAGTCTAACGGACAGACAGATGACGGAAATCACGTCATGACATCAGCTTTGCTGCCCTTTGGCCAGTAAAGCTAAAAAAGGAGTATCAAGATATTTTGTACATTGTTTGGTTGGTTGGTTTGATGCATGGTGTTTAACAACGTTTTTAACATTATTACAGTTTTATCACTGCAGCCAGCGCATCTACCCATGCTTTCCTAGAGTTCCTTTTTACCAGCACTTCGCACAATATTCTTTGTTAGCCACTAGCTGTTTTCCCATATAACCGTGGCTGAAACAATGATCAGTGGTGAGAGAGGAATGAATCATGTCTAACCAATGTTCTCCCCGGCCGGGATATCTATACATCAGATAATATGCTTATGAGTGACGCCAGTGCAAGATTGGATACTCGATTCCTGTCTGGTGAACAGTGGCGAACGTTTGGGGTATCCTACAGGAACATAATCCAGAAATAAAGGATGGTACATCCGAGTGGAAACTAACGAAATCGCAGCTTTTGAAGAAGGCTAGTCTGTGGAAGTCTGACTGAAAACATTTTTTTTCTCCATAACAAGAGGGCCATGATGACCCTGAACTCGCTCACCTGAGTCTTTTGATCAAACATGACCCATTTTCAATCTCTTTCTAGATTTTATGACAAACATTCTGTCAGCTGGTGACCTAGTTTTTGATCCAATGTGACCCATTTTCAAACTCATTTTAAGATATCATTATGAAAAACATTCTGACCAACTTTCATGAGTATTTGACTGAAAATGTGGCCTCCAGAGGGTACACAAGGTTTTTGTATGATTTGAACAGTGACCTAGTTTTTGACCCGTCATGACCCATTTGCAAACTCGTCCAAGAAATCATCAAGACACACATTCTGACCAAGTTTCATGAGTATTGAACTTAAAATATGGCCTCTAGAGTGTTCACATGGTTCATTTGAATTCGACCTAGTGACTTAGTTTTTGACCAAACATGGCCCCTTTTTCGAAGTTGTATGAGAACTCATCAAGACAAACATTCTGACCAAATTTCAGGTGTTTTGGACCATAAATGTGGCCTCTACAGCATACACAAGGTTTTTCAAGGATTTGACCTAGTCACCTAGTTTTCTACCCGACATGAACCGTTTTCAAGCTAATCCAAGATATAATCAAGACAAACATTCTGACCCACTTTCAAGAGTTTTGGACCGAAAAAGTGGCCTCTGGAGCGTACACAAGGTTTTACTTAAATTTGACCTAGTGACCTAGTTTTTGACCAGACATAACCCATTTTCGAAGTTGTTCGAGATGTCATCAAGACAAACATTCTGAAGAATTTTCAAGAGTTTTGGACCGAAAATGTGGCCTCTAGAGCGAACACAAGGTTTTTCTAAGATTTGACCTAGTGACCTAGTCTTTGACTTGATATGACCCATTTTGGAACTTGTCCGAGATATTATCAAGACAAACATTCTGACCAACTTTCAAGAGTTTTGGACAGAAAATGTAGCCTCTAGAGCGTACACAAGGTTTTTCAAAGATTTGACCTAGTGACCTAGTTTTTGACCCGACATAACCCATTTTCGAACTCGTCCGAGATGTTATCAAGACAAATATTCTGACCAACTTTCCAGAGTTTTGGGCCGAAAATTTTGCCTGCAGAGTGTACACAAGGTTTTTGTAAGATTTGACCCAGTGACCTAGTTTTTGACCTGATATGACCCATTTTCGAAGTTCTCCGAGATATCATTAAGACAAATATTCTGACCAAGTTTCATGAGTATCGGACTGAAAATGTGGCCTCTAGAGATTTTTCTAAGATTTGACCTAGTGACCTAGTTTTTGACCCTACATGACCCATTTTGGAACTCGTCCGAGATATTATCAAGACAAACATTCTGACCAAGTTTTCATGGGTATCGGACTGAAAATGTGGCCTCTAGAGCGTACACAAGGTAAAAGTTGACGACACACGACGGAGGACGCACGACGGACGATGGACAAGGCACGATCACAAAAGCTCACCTTGAGCACTTCGTGCTCAGATGAGCTAAAAGGGCCGTGGCATCTGCTAGACAAAAGAGGACAGACGGTGAATATACTATACCTCTGCATGTTATTTATGGTAAGTTTGATTTGCAGCAAAAAAAAAACTAGATATCCATCTTTACTTAACCGACCTTAGTTTTCTCTTTATAGCATAACCTAACATAGCATTTATTCAGCATAAAACAGCAATGGCATGTTTATACTCGTAGCTTACAAAAATTGTGAAAAACAAATTCATGCCCACATGCGCATAAAACAAAGACGTAAATAGATTGTTATTATCTGAGAAGTATGAAATAAAAAGATGTACGATTAATAGAATTAGCAATTCACTGCATCAACACCAAACACGCCATTTTTATAGTCAGATCAGACTATCTGTCATCAGCAGTCTGATCTTAATCCATAATTACTGATGAAGCATAACTAATTTTACCACCCATGAAAGGATAATGTACTCGTAAGTTGTACTTTTTCGGACATGATTTCCGATAATATATTTGTTTTAATCAAGATCAGACTAATCTTCAAGCGTGGTCTGATCCCGAACAAAACTCTGTGCAAGAATAACAAAACCTTTGTTTAGCGCTAAAGGATTGTAATGTAATTGGATACAGACTTCCTTATTAGAATATATTTTTGAAACTATAACAAGTAAAAACATTTTATTAGAGATTAGAATCTGTATTTTTTTCTGGTTGCAGCAAAAATAAAGCGAGCGTCGTTGTCTATTTTTTTTTTTGTGACTTAGAACTTATTAATGATTTAAATTTATTAATGGTCGGCCATTGATAATAATATTTTTTCAGATATTTCTTACGCAGTTCATAGTATTTTGTGCAGGTGAGAAGGAAATGGTATTCATTTTATACCATATATTAATTACAGTGCGGGCAAAGTCTATTTTCTCTGTGGTGCATTTATCACCCACCTTCAAGGTGGAAAGTAAATAAATATTTTCGTCATTTTATTGCTGGCTTTTAATATTTAGTTTTGGTTGTAACATCTTGAAATCGCATGCAATAAAATGACATTGTTAACTTTATAAAATCTTAGTATTTGTCTTTCCACCATTGAACGAGCTTAGGATGACATGTTGAGTGATGGATAGCAAACATAAAGGATAATTACTGTTGATAATAGGGTTTATGTTTGTATGCAATCAAAGGTGGGGGTGACGGGTATCTGGGGATAGTTAATCACTTGATAGTTTGTTACGTGATTGGCTATTAAAAACTCACGCTAGCAGAATTAATCTGATTGGCTAAGAAGGACACGTGATGTCTGCGTGTGTAAAGCCGCAGCATTCTGGCTTAGACAAAGGAAGAAATAACACGGTTTTGCATTATCCTCCACCACCCCTTCCACCATCCTATATACCTATCGTTTACGGTGGCTGCATACTTACACTTACCCAATCATTTCAAAGTAATAAATTTATTGTTATTGTAGTGTAGTTATGGGCATGGTGCATTTATCACCCACCTTCAAGGTGGAAAGTAAATCAGTATTTTAGTCATTTTATTGCTGGCTTTTAATATTTAGTTTTGGTTGTAATATCTTGAAAACACATGTAATAAAATGAAATTGTTCACTTTATAAAATCTTAGTATTTGTCTTTCCATCATTGAGCGAGCTTCGGATAACATGTCGAGTGATGGATAGCAAACATAAAGTCTATTTTCTCTTGGGATATTTAAGTGTCTGCCTATATCTATAGCCAAATGGTAAGAAGATAAATTTTTTCTAAATTTGTAATTACTTATGCATTCCAAATATTTTTCTCTTTCAAAACTATGTTTAAAGATACTATATGATTCTTATCTAGATGAATTGTTTATATTCGAATACCATTTTTGCTTGCATATGTCTGTTATTGGTTGTTCAATATACTTAAAAAGGAAAATACTACCATTTTGATACCAAATTTGTTATGCCAATTTCACTGATTGTGTGTTTTACATAATTAGCCGGATTTAGATTAATATAACTGTTATTGGTGTCTGCATTTCTTTTTAACATAAGATAATATAACTGTTATTTGTGTCTGCATCTCTTTTTAACATAAGATAAACTTTTTTCACCAATGAAGTTTCTGGTTTTTCCATTATGTTAATCCAAAATTTCATGATAAGTAATTTTCTGTTTATTTTCATGGGATGTCTTCCTAGTTCACCATAAACTCCATCTTAGTTGGTTTACTTTGTTTTTACTTTGGTTTACTAAGTTGGTTTTATTTTTTTAACCCCCAGAATGTTTCTCATGAATTTACAATGGATTAGTTCAATACTTTTGCTGGGATGATTTCCCCCTATACTTGCATTGTAATCTAGAACTGAGCCGACTGAACTGTCATAGAGACTGCATTTATCATCAATATTTAAGGAAAACTGATTTAAAACAGTAAACAAGTTATAGGCAGTGCTGATCGGGAATGTTTTGAGATACATTTTTGAAGAGGTATATATTCCTAAGTATTTAAAACTGTCAACAATGTCTAAGACTGTATTGTTATAAATAAAATCAAAAGAAGAATGTCTTCCTCTCTCTCGAATATCATTATTGGAGAGGTCATCAGACCTCTCCAACAGTGGTGAGTTTAAAAGGCAGACTGCCACAGAATTTGCTGATTAAATCCATTTTTCTCGCGAAATTGTTCTGATACACGGTCTGTATTGTCATTGTTTTGTAAACAAAGCGAAATCACAAACCCGAAACTGGAAATAGACGTGTCTTATTTTTATATGACGAATTTCAGAAAAGATTTGTTATATTAATTTACCATGGTTGCAAATGACCTCCCAAATAATTTTAATTTTTCATTAAGCAAGTAAATTTAAGCAGAAGAAAAAATGAGGAGAGTTTCGTTAAAAGAGAGAAAGATGACCGCTAGACAAGATCATGGGATTTGAAAACGCAGCAAGAAGGTCAAATGACCGTCATGTAAAGCATATGAGGTTTCTACGCGGTGGCTTGAAATTAAAAGCCAATAAACTATTTGAAAAGATTAATGCTGACCTCTCCTGGCTTCTTTTGTAAAGAAAGCCAACTTGTTTTAGTTTTGTTTGTATTGACTGTTAAATTCCAAGTAGCACAGTACGTATGTAAATCGTCAAGTAATGACTGTAATGCTTGTGGGGAATATGGGAACAGTGCAGCATCATCAGCAAGTAATAACAGAATTACTTTTAGATCATCAATGGTAAAAAGATCATCAATATCACTTTCAATATTTAAAAGTATATCGTTACAAAAATAGAAACATTAAACTAGAGCTAGGATCACCTTGTTTTAGACATAATTATATTGGATGTAATAAAGGGAGATAATTCATTACTGATTCTGACATCAGATTTTGTAGTAGTATACACGTACATGTTGCTTATTGCATTAACATGTTTCGAACATTCATTTTCTTTTACCAGTTTATAAAAAAGATATAATCGATCAATTTTATCAAAACATTTTTCAAAATATATCAATACACAGTAAATTTTTTTTTTTTTAAGATTTAATGTTTTTGCTAGTATAGAATGTAAAATAAATATACAGTCGGTCGTGGTTTTTTCTTTTTGAAATCCGAATTGCTTTTCAATAATTTTAGAATATTTTTCTGTCCATCTTGTTAATCGATCGGGGAGAACTGAGAATAGATTTTTGAAATACTGTTTATTAGAGTTACACCTCTATAATTTTCAGGGTTGCTTTTTTCGCCACCTTTAAAAATTGTAACTATTATCCCATTTCCCCATGACTTAGGGTATTCACCGTTTAGAAATAGTCTATTAAATAAGGAAAAGATTAAAGGGGTGTAATTTCGAAAGAGTGTTTGTATACTTCTGCCACAATACTGTCTATCCCACAAAATTTTTTATCGTTTTGCTTGAATATGGCTGTTCGTAACTCTTCCAGAGTAATTTCATCAAATTTGAGTTCATATGTTATATCAGAATATTCATTACTTACTGTATCAGCATGATATAAATAGTTGAAATGATTATATAGTTCCTCAATATTAATTTCGATATTTTCATATTTTGGATTTTTGTATTGCTCTCTCAGTTTTTACCAGAACTCCCTGTGTCTAGTCTTACCAAGTGTTGCCATTTTCTTTCTTTCCGTTTAAGCATAGTCTTGTTTGCATTTATTTTGTTATATGCTGATTTTGCTTCGATGAACGCATTTCTAGTTAATTGTGATTTATCTTTCATATATTCATTTCTAGTCTTATTAAATAATTTTCTTGCAATGTAGCATTCATGGTTGAACCAAGGCTTACGCTCTCTCTCTCTCTCTCTCTCTCTCTCTCTGGATTCGATTTTGGACTTGAACAATTTTAAGAAAATACTTTTTTGACACAATCTTGTATAACTTTTGTAAATGGATCTGTAACGCCTTCTATATTTTCATGTGTCAATACGCTTTCTGTTTAATTATATATTTCAGTATTTCCCTACTACGTGTTTAAAATCTGAAACTTTTTTTATCATTCCAATTACATATTACACAACTTTCGGAGTTATTTTGTTGCTCTGTACTCAACGAACAATGTTTACTTTGAAAGCTGAACAAAACCGGTGAATGGTCAGAAAATTCCGTCAGTGGTAAAACATTGAAAAAAAAATAGATGCAATTGTCACTAAGTAAAACACAATCTACAATGCTTGCCCCGTTGTTCAATTGAAAAGTGTACTGGCAAAACCCAGAATCATTATGCAGACGACCGTTGCCTATGATAAATGACGTAGACAAACACAGTTCGATCAGCCGTTTACCATAGATATCGGTCACGTGATCCTCGCTAGCACGTGGTGGTATATAATCATCATGTGACAAGTAGTTGTCATTGTCTTTGTATATGTTAAAATCTAGTATATCATATTTATAGATCAGAACATCTTATTGACTTTATCTGTACAGGTGATCATCACATAATACATTATTTGTCATCAAACTATAACGTGAATCATGCAAAAGGCAAATAAAATTTTGTGTGATAAACATGTGTAGAAGAATAGAAGAAGACAAGGAAACTGTACAATGTTTAGATATAAAAGTTGAAATTGCAATACTGGTTATACTGGTAATATCTTACGTAAGGAAAAAGCCTCATATACAAAAGCCCAGCTTCCTTATTGTAATTGGGTTTTATTGTACATGCTAGGTCTAATATGAAAATATTTTTTTAATGTATTTCTTTCTAAGATGCAAGTAAAGTGGACATATCAGAACGAAATGAAATTCATCTTCTATGTCCGCCCTAGTGAATAAATTATAAACTCGTCCATGCCTTTCAAATCTGTTGCTACCATGGCAAACGGTTTCAATTCTTACGCCGTGAGATGAAAGACGCAGGTTAGATAAAACAATTCAAAATTTTGGGAAAGAAATCTAAATATGTCTCAAAAATGACCGAAGGTTTAAAATAATTGTACTTTGCTTATTCCCCTTTGTATTGGTCAGTGGGGTAAATCAACACCAATTTAACGACGTATATGACAAATATTCGCGCGCATCCTACTGCGAATGTATTTTGGTGAAGAGAAAAAAATGGATCTCTGAACTGTCACCGTGAAATAATTAAAATACTGCTGACACGTCGGTACACACCAAACAAGGAAACAAAGGTAGGAAATTTAAAGCTGTGGAAGTATAGCTGTTTCCACTTGAAAATTATTGTTGGAAAAGGAGAAATCGCTCCTATTGAGCAATTTCTCCTTTTCCCACCATGTCTGTTGAGCTTTTATCCTATACATGTATTTTTCCTTGAAAAAATAACTTCCACAGTGACCTTCAACCTTGTTTTCTGACGAAATAAGCACGGATAGGTACAATTTTTATTTTTTCTTATTGTTTAGAATTATAAATACTATAAGTGTGGAAATTTTAAGAAAAATCTGTCCGTTAGAAAGTACGTATTTTTTTAAGATTAACCCTTAATTAGATAAAATTATCTCTCTTTTTAACTCAATGGTCTATATATAACAGGCATATTTGTACATTTACCATGCTCAAAACCAGGCTTTTATATATTTTTCATGCAAAAATATATGAACTTTCATTAAAATAATGTATATTTGTATATTTTTCCTGTAGTTTACCTGTTAAACTGACTTTTTAAGAAAGGCGCTTTAAATCCAATAAGAGCTGAATTTTGGAACTGATATACCTTTTTCAAAGGCAAATTTCTCAGAAACGATCACGGTGACCCACATCCTTTTTTTACTGCAATCTCCTAGAGAAATGATGAGCTTTGTATGTGAAAAGTTTTAAAAAAATCTGTCCGTTAGAAAAATTTGTCATATACGTCGTTAAAACAAAACTGACATAATGAAAATTCCTTTGTGTAAGTAAATCATTGTAGGCAGACAGGTTTTTATAAGGTGCTTCTCGCGTTGCTTTCCTATTATTCTTCTAAAAAGAAAACGTGTACTAACAGTAACAATAGTATTAAGTTACTATAACTTCCATTTGAATATTATTCCATTGTTTCTGCGATTTGATTGATGTTTCTCTGTGCACATGTTTTTGTCAACATGTAACGACACGTCCTTAGAATGTATTGTAACATTCCACCAAATCTGTTTTATAATACTTATGAATCAACCCGTGATCTAGTGTGACCATTATTATTATATGTATTTTTGTGATGAGGAACTGTATGTACAATTCGCAATAGATCTTAATCTATGTCTATTATTTTTCAGACTAAATAAAAAAGCTATAAATGGTATGCACAAATCGCTATGTGAGCGATATTAACTTTTCAATGGAAAAAATATAGACGAATATAAAAAGTTTATAAAAATCATATTTAATATCTCCCGATTTCGTCTTACTTTACATATGTTAAAAAGGATGCTGAAAACAAGAGAAGACATTTGTGTTGCAATTTGTTTTGGATCTTCCCACAATTTGACAGGAATAATGGTTAACTCTTAAAGCACCTTTCACAACTAAGTTGCCTTTACGGCCAGTGTAGATCAAGATCAGGTTGCACAAAACGCACAGCGCTGTTATAAATATTAAGTCATTCGTCTCATACCTTTATGACTTTGAATCCGTGTATATTCATCATGTGTCATGCTCTGTGGAAAGGTAGTTTAATGTATTGGCAGAAATTATGGATCCATGTCAGCCATGCTGACCCAGTTAGAAACTTTTTGCTAGAGGTAAATTTACTTAATGGCCCATTCTACGCCATAATTTGGCCAGTTTTAGAAAAAATGGATCTATAGCATTCAACGAATTGCTTGGTGAAATGTTTTAAATACGAAGGTGCATTACACCTTCTGTTCCAAGAGTGCTGCTTATATTGTTACGGTTAGCATAATCACCTCATCCCGGACTTATTTATATCTAATACAGACTGGTTCTAACGTAATGTCAAAATGGCTCAAAGGTGCCTTGAACAACGATTTCTCAAGTCAGTGCCGAAAGAGGGTTCTCGTCGGCAAAAATGTCAGCTTCTTCCAACGGGGGGGGGGGGGTTTATTATAGATAGCATAACTACCTACCTTGAATAAACGAAAACGGTCCATGCTCTGTGAAAAGGGGGTTTAATGCATCTTTAAACAATATCGACTCAGTTCGGACTGCGCAGTCTGAATTGAGTTGAAACGAATTTCTGTAGGTAAATTTTCACAGCGCATGACTTATACATTTGGCTGCTTACTCTCTTATACTCTTTTTTGCAACTACGCTGATTATAAAATCATCATTAAATATTCTCCTGGTTTCGGTTTATAGAAGGTAGGTTGTATTGTGAATACAAGTCACAAAAGTGAGAAATGTTTAGGGAGAACACAAGCATCTATTCCGACATTTCAGGTACTATTCCCATGAAGACCGTGCAAACCCTTGGAACTATTAGCAGATCCATTAAGCCCCCTTTTTACAGAGCATGGTTCATATTATTATATATATTTCTGATTACTTTCTCAACCAAATGCAGCAGACGACATAAAAAACTATCCATTTAAATATGCATTATAATCCCCCCTCCAAAAAAAAAAAAAACAAACAAAAACAAAAAAAAAAAAAAAAAAACCGTGATCTAAGTCAATGAATTTGAACATCGATGCTTGATCAGAAATTGCTCCTTCTCCTTTTGCAACAATATTTTCAAAGGTGGTCGGCTGTAGGACAAGAAAAACATCGTCTGCCGGTATTTTTTGTTCATTATTTCACTACCAACCTAATCTTTCGTGTTATCTCTATATCTAAGATTCTCCCATTCGTTTAAGAACCTACTTTACAATTGATCATTATTATTATATTTTCTTTTCTCTCTTTTTCTTCATCTTCTTTTTATGTCACGTGACAACGGATCTGATTATTTCAGCAAATGTATATCATGCTATAATTCTTCTACAATTTGTGAAGGTTTTGAGAATAAAATGTTATTTATGTTATGAATGTATTTAGTATGTTGTAAGGCCTTTTCCATGTTGTATTTATATTCTCATACCTGAACGAAATAAAACGTTTATGTCTATAAGTTATCTACTGACCCTCATCGGTTTGCACTTCGGGCTCAAGCTTCTAGCTCCTCCAAGACTTTAACCATGGATTCAGTCATTACCTAGCCTTGGTTCCAGCTCGTTAATTTTTTTCTATTAGTCGACCGTTACTTTGTCAAAAGTGACGGCCTCGGGACATTCGAAAACCAATCACAGCGACATCTACTTTATTCCGTCTCACAGGGGGTAAAGTAGATGTCGCTGCAGGCGTTTACGAACGGTAAATGACTAAAAATAGATACCGAAATTCCAATAGCCTCGGTTTGATCACCTCCCGTTTGTGAGCAATCTTAAAAAATATTGACAATAAAATGTCAAACAGGTTTAATCACAATGAGTTTGGAGGATAGTTTTACAAAAACAAGGGTTTTTGTTGGTCGCGATGTATTTTTGATGGCACCAGAGATCTGTGTATATACGATCCCTGATGGCACCGACCTGTTCGGGAATGTCTTTCGTATATGAAATTACCCGCTGTATTTGAATCGGTCGAAAAATGCACGAATCCATCGTTTCAACATTGTGACGTCACATAGATAAATAAGTCTATTATTAGATTATCTGCACAATTCATAGTCATGGGGAGACCCTCGAATATCCCCAGGCGGATATATAATGACGGAAACGATAAACAGATATATATAACCGCCTAAGATCTATAACAGACCGCGATTAAGAGAGTGTAATAAGGGGTAATCAAGAATTATTACCGCCTGGACCCAGGCTAGTCATTACCGCACGGGTTCTTTCAAAAGCCATTCTTTCAGGGTGATTAAAACTCGGAATCCGCTAATAGTACCCAATCTACATTAGCCACGATAATTTTATGTGGCCCAACATGCACATCTAATACCAGCACAAACCGCATCAGATTGATGCAACGGCTTGTTAGGATCAGTTTTCTGCTCATACGCGATAAAATCACAGTTAATTGTCTCTCATGATTTTCAGAAACATTCATTACATTTGATTAAAAAAAAAAGAGGGGGGGGGGTTTGCATTCCTACCGAAATGTTGCAAAACAAATCCGCTGTTCAGGGTTTTAAGTTTTTTGATCCCTATTCATCTTTTTTTTTCACTTCTGCGTGAACATTTTCAAGATATTGTGCATAAAATATCCACAATACTGTCTTCTTGAGTAAAGAAATAAGTACCATGAGTCGAGCTCCAGGGTGATCAAGAAAGTTTCAGTCTGGACAAATAGACTTGAAACGAACTAAAATGCAATAGAAAGGCTGTTCTTTCCCACAATATCTCACAAAAGAGCAGATAATGTAATGTAGATCCAAGATCAGAGCACATGTTTAGTGCAGTCTAATCTGAATCTACTGTCTACAAAAGAATTAGGCCTACAGTTATGATAAGCGTTGTCAATTGAATGAAATTGTGAACAAATCTGAGTCACTGTTCAACTGTTTGTTCTACACTCAATACTCTTTAACTGCACAATTCTTACTTTTTTTAGAACCGGAAATATTCCCTTGAGAGGGCTGCGCTTATACTGTCCTGTATCTAAAACCACAGATGTTACAAGTGAGGCTTTACGCTATTTCCAACAATATTACAGTCATATCACGACAGCTCACCTTCTGCGTCTTTCCTTGGATCTAAACCAGTGACACGTCCAGTTTTATGATCAGAAAGGGTAAAGATACTTATTTTATAACAATGGATTTTCAACCTTTCATAAATAGTAGCTCTTTGTATAGTACGGCCGACATTTAAGTTACTTGTAAGGACATTAAGCGGTATACATGTATTTAAGGACGACGCAGATCAAGATCAAAATACACAGCTCTTCGATTTAGAGAAGTCTAAATTTCATTGTTTAGAAGTGAGCTCGCGTAAAGAAAAGTGCTTCAGCTTGTTCATTTATAAATCAAATTTCACAAAATTGCTGAAAGATCTTTTTGTAGATTGATGGGAATCTGACCTGTCGCGGACCCCTGATAATTTGGGCTAAACTTTGACTTTTCATGGGTGGGCAAAAGAAGTGCTGCCATAAAAATTTGCTTGGCAATGTCACGTAACCATATCTGAACTAATCAGTTATTGTATCGATCATGTTTGAATATGTTTGAGAAAAAAGTCTCTTTCGCACTTATCTAGGTCCCTTGATACGGATGCGGTTAGATGTAGATACGGAATCGGCCGAGTTGTGACGAGTGCCATTCTCATGACCGCCGACATTCGGCAAACCTCGTGTGATCCGTTGATCATGGCAGGTCTGATCTTGATTGACTCTCTCCGCAATGGAAAATTCTACAATCATGAAAGGCTCATTTAGGACTAAAATAAGTTTCGGAATAAGATTTACAGACAGTAGGTCTAACATAAAACAATATATTTAAAACTTACCTCGAAGCCTCAGCATTCATAATCAAATAATTGACCTCAGTGTCGTAATGCGAGATAAGCCTAAAACATGGAAATTTTCTGCATATGGCTGTAAACTCTTTTGATAATCGATGTTCATTAGAAAAGGATGCTCTATGTTTGATGAACTGCATACAGCTTTCAGTAGTACTCGCCGTTCAGTCAAAATAACAGCTGTAGCTTTCCTATTTATGTCTATCTGCGAGGGGTGTTTTATAATTAATGCAGCTGATACAAAATGTCGAAATCCTCGAGAAACATTGTAAAAAAAACCTCCCTATAAGATTAAGCAATATGTGTGTATTTTTGTTCATTTATCTTGCTTTTCTACGGAAGACAGTCACTTTTAAGAAGGTCCCTTGGTATCAATACATGCACATATTGTTGGAAAATGCTCAATTAATTGGCTTCAAATGCGGAGCTACATTTATGCAAGGCACAAACTTGGTATAAGTGAGAAAACCATTTTCACTGAAACATGTGATATTTATGGCAAGAATGAAATTTCATATAGCTTTGTTACCAGATGGATATCTCGTTTTAAATCTGTCAGAGAGTAGTTTGAAGACTTAAAACAAAGTGGTCGCCCTAATACAGCTACAAACAAACAAAAGGTGGAAGCTGTAAAACGATTGATTCTAAAAGATACCCAAGAAAATGTTGGTGATACACCTCGTCGTTCAAGTATATAATCGACGCGAGTTAATTTCATTCTTCGCAAAATACTACATGTACTTGTAAAGGAGAAAAGTGAGCGGTGGTAACCTCATCTTCTGACAGAAGACCAGAAGTAGGAGCATGTCAAGAGGGCCAAACATCTCCTTCAATTGTACCCGAAGTACCATAAAAAGCGTTTTTGTGATCTTATTATGGGAGATGAAACTTGGTACACCTTTTTGAGCCTAAAAGGAAGTGTGCTGATAAAGTAGAGTGACAACATATGCAAAGAGGTCTGTCATCGACAAACGAACGGCCATCTCAAAGAAGCCTTTTTTAAACTGTATTTTCATATCAGATAATGGCCTACAATTCCAATTCCCGTTCAAAAGGGAAAACGTGTAACCCTAAATTTTTATAAGAATGAAGAAATTGTAAAAGTTTTTCAAAAAACATCGCCAAAAACATAATATGAAATGTGTTTCACTCCTTCATGACATTGCGTCCTTGCATAAGCCCTCGTTCCATCCACGCGATTTTACCTGCCATGGTGATGCAGATTTTCTCCGCGTGGAGAGCAAAAATAAACGTACAAATTAATTTTTATTGTCTCATTTCCAACCATGCGTTTTCACTGCGTGGCAAGAAGTCCATGCTGAAATAAAGTCAACATGTTGGTTTTTTACCGTACGGTAAGATATCCGCATACCCATATATGGAAGTTGACCTCAGCAACGATGACGTATTACATGACATAACTTTGTCTGTTTACTTGCCCCTAAAAACATGGCTACCAAGGGTAGAATGCCAGCGTTGTCCCTTCAATTAATTGAAAAAAACTGATACTGTTGGTGCAAGAGGACCCAGGTCTCTATGACCAAAACTTGGAACAACACAACTGCCTTTTTTGTAATCAGTCTCACGTACTCGTATCCAAGAACATGCTTCATTACTATTGATGTCATCCAAAAGTACTAAAATTACTGCTCGCTGTGCAGTTGCAGATCTTGTATTAAATTCGCGCACATTCTTCGTTTATTTCTGTTTTGGAAAATTTCATATACCAAATATCCATGCTTCCTTCTCTGACTTATTCTAACTATCCTCTTAATAAAGTCTATTACGAAGTTATTATGCCTTTTTAGTCTTTGTAGAAGACTCAACAAAGAGATGCCAGCCATGATGAAAAGGTAAAATTCAGAGATTACCGCGCAGTTTGTTGCTGCGGAAATCTAGATTAAATCGCCGGGTTGGAAATGAAACAGCTTGTAAAAGACTTTCTCAAAAAAGAACGATGGTGAGTATTGCAGCATCCAGCCTATTCACCAGATCTGGCACGATGTGGCTATGTTTTGTTTCCACGACTGAAATCAGCTCTAGCTGGAAGATGATATGCTTCACGTAATACCCTGGGATCTGCTATATGTGAGTACCTTCGACACATACCTCTTGCAGACTATTAAAAATGTTTTTAAAACTGGATTAAAGGGTTGAAATTATGCATAAAGTTAAAAGGAGAGTACGAGGGGTGATCAGAAAGAACGCGGACCAGTGCCTTTATCGGAATATTGTTATAAAAATCAACTTGGAATGTTTACTGTTTTTCAAAGTAACCTCCTTTGTGTTCTATGTACTCATTCATTCTTGATTCCCATGCGCGAAACACGTGCGCGAGCCCGTCACGTGACATCACTCTCAACGACCCGGTCATGGCATGGGTTAGCTCCTCTCTGCTCTCGTAGCGCGTGCCACGTAGAGAATCTTTCAAAAAAGGAAATAGCCAAAAGTCACATGGGGCCAGGTCTGGACTATAGGCAGGATGGTCTAATGTTTCTATGTTTAGTTTTTTCAAAACTTCCTGTACAAGTTTGGCTTTGTGAGCGGGAGCATTATCTTGATGTAAAATGACGCCTCTCCATAGAAGTTCCGGCTGTTTTTTTCGGATGGCCTGTATTAAATTCATTCGAATAATGCTGGCATAATACTCAGCATTGACTGTAGTATGTATAGGTACAACATGATTTAGAAGAAAACGTTGAGAAGAGAAAAACATGATGCACATAACTTTACCAACAGACTTAGAAAGTTTGGCTTTAACAGGGGACGGCGATGTTGGATGTTTCCATACACTGCTTTGTTGTTTAGATTCGGGCTCGTAAAAGTGTACCCATGTTTCATCGCATGTCACAATACGATCAGTAAAGTTTGATCCTTCTTTCCTAATGCGTTCTAAAATTTCAGAACAAATTTCGACCCTAACCCCCATTTGCTCGGGCGTCAGTAGCCGAGGCACCCACCTTGCACAAACACGCGACATTCCAAGTTTGTCAGTTAAAATCTCCTGTGCACTTCCATAGGAAATGCTAAATGTGTCAGCTATTTCCCTGACAGTAACTCGACGATCTTGCTTTACATGCTGCTGCACATCCGCGATAGTTTTGTCCGTTACTGATGTTGATGGACGGCCAGATTTAGGGTCATTTTCAACGGTTTCGCGTCCTTCTCTAAATCGTCCAATCCATTTACAAATACTGGTTTTCTTAAGTGCTGAGTCCCCATAAACTTTATCTAAATCGGCCTTAATTTCCGATGAAGACTTTCCGAGTTTAACGTAAAACTTTATAATTACTCTCTGCTCAAATAAAACGTCATCCGACATTGTGAACCGCTAACGCAGTATGTGATGTCATTGAAATGACGTCACTCTTTTCTTATTTGCCTATGACGTCATTTAAACGCTTGAGTAAGTAACCAGGTAATTAATGTTCATCTGTGCAATTTTTTGTTATCTTAAGTAAAGTAGTTTTTGAAATAATCGGGTGGTCCGCGTTCTTTCTGATCACCCCACGTATTTCAAAGGAATGCATTAAACTTAAGTGTAAAACTGTGATAAATAAATGAATAACATCACAAGTTGCATTATATAAAACGCCCCTCGTAGCTAACGTGATCTACGGGGGCCGGCAGCATTCTATCTTCGAGCGCCGAATAAGTTCAAAGGGATTTTTACTCTGGAAATAGTATCCAGATTTGTACAATTTAATAATTGTTTTCGTTTATAGTATTCCAGCACAGCTGACAGTGTAGATCAAATAATAGACATCACGTTTTGTGCAGTCTGATCTTGATCTACACTGACCACAAAGGCTACTGTAGGTGTGAAAGGCGCTTTGAGGGTTAATCCTTAGAGCATCAAACAAGCCAAAAGGGATTTTTGTTCTGAAATAAAACCCTTAGAAGAGCAATTGCAAGGCTGCCCTTGTCCAGAATGCTTCAGTGAAGCGGACAGTGTAGATCAAATATCAGACTGCACGTGTTGTGCGTTCTGATCTTGATCTAGTGTGGCCGCAAAGTCAACTAAAGCAGTGAAATTAATCCACCAAAAGATTTTGAGGAATTCTGTAGAAATTGGATTTGTAAATGAAAATGCTGAAGTGACATAACTGTCGCAGGTAAGAAAGCCGAAGCAGTCATTGCTTTACTTGAACTCTCTACCAGACCACGAAACTAAGACTTTTCCAAATTGAAAGCATATGCAGATGACAAATGTGGCTCAAAAGATGATATTTGGCCGTGAAAAAGAAAGAAATATTTTGGGAACAGCAGAAAATGCTGGTGACCTCCTTTACCCAGAATGTTTTCAAACGTTTTCAAGCATATTTTTTTAAAAGATCCCTACAGCAGTTGTTTGGTACGATGTTAAAAAAAAAAAGATCAGCCACGAAACTATGAATGTTGCCAAGAACCAGTGACTGAATATGTGAAGATGTTGCCATCCAATGATATGTCAATCACATGAAAACTCAAAGTGAATGGTGGATAGAAAATCATGATATTAGCCCTTCTGGCTTTGTCCTCTACAGCTAAAATCAGTAACACAACCATTTTTAAGGAAATTCTCATTTTAATGGTATTTGTTCAATTCAACAGATCTGGTAATGAAAACCACAGAATCTATCCACTTGATTTGAACACAAGCTTTTTTTTTTACTAGTATTATTATTATTATTTACTTGAAAAAAAAAAATCAGTTAATAATACTGATTCAACCCTATATCATTTTACGTTTTTATTACTCAAAAAAAGAAAGCTTTTGAAAGCACCACGATAAAAGGAGAAAATGCTGGTAACCAGAAATTTCTCCCTTCACAAAAATGTTGTCTTGCCTTTCCAAAAAAATTCATTTGAGCCACATTTATTGTCTGCAAATGCCTTAAATTTGGTTGACGGGGAATTCTTGTTGCCTAGTAACTGGTTCATAATAAGTGTTACAAAATCATGTTAACCGTTTACCACACAAACCTGAGATGAACAACCCCAGCATAGAGTCCCTAAAAAACAATGTGTGAATACGAAAAATTGCTGGTAACCAGCATTTTCTCCTTTTCCCACATTGTTTTCAACCCTTTCACAACCAAATTGTGTTATTAACACCATTTTTAAGTTACTGTCTGCAATTACTTTGAATTTGGACAGGTCTAAACTGTCATTGCCTAGTTTAAATTTAACCTAAATCTACACGGCCAGTTTTAGGATACCAAAAGCTTGTCTAATTGTCACCACAAGGTTTCAATAGCAGGAGAAGAAACTACTGTCTTTTTCACACATTATTTCATGCACATGTCCTGTTACATATTATAGCAGACCATTTTTGACAAAAAAGTAGCAAAAGGAGAAATTAAATTTCTCTTTAAAAGAACCTTTTTTTTTTTTCTGCCACGATTATTTTGTATTATATATTCATGCATCAAATGTTACATTATGCCGATTTATTGGTGTCTCAATATCCACATGTTACATTCAAAGTCATTCATTTCATATTTTTACCCTTTACCGGACAACAAAATTCAAGACTGCTCCATCTTCAAAGCATTTGTAGCCACAAAAATTCAATGTGGCTTAAACACAGGGAATGGATTTAGAAAGAGTAGGAAATTTGTGGAAAAAGGAGAAAATGCTGGTCACCAGCATTTTCCCCATTCCTCACTGTATTTTCTAAAGCCTTATACCTCAGGGTAGTTAAAACAAGGTATTGTTTGGGGTTATTCATTAAATCAATTTTGTCAAACAACCGGGGGCTAAGTGATGAGGTATATAAAATGAGCTTTGGACATGCAGAAAATTAACAAGTGGCAAAAGGTTCTGACTCAGATTAGCCCACATAGACTGCGCAGGCTGACATAGGTTGATACCTTTGGAAGATGTATTAAACCACCTTTTCTAAAAAGCAGGACTTATCTGATGATTTTGAAGGCCTAGAAATTTCACATTTGTCATATTTAATCAATATCTACTGATAAACTTTGACATTTACCAGACAACAAAAATCTAGACTAGCCCAATTTTGAAGCATTTGCAGATGTTAAATGAAATGTGGTTCAAAGTTTTACAACATGTCATTTCGAGATTTTTCGCGTTAGTGCGACTTTCTTTTATTTGCGTTATTACGTGTTTTAAAATCACGTTTTAATGAGTTTTTTCGTGTTTCTTTGACTGTTAAATGCATTATTACGTGTTATAAAACACGGTAATACGAGATTTTTCGGGTTAGTGCGACTTTTTTGCGTTACTACATGTACGTGTTTAAAATAGGTTTTTACGAGATTTTTCGCGTTACTTGACTTTTAAAGGCGTTAGTACGTATTTTAAAACACGTTATAACGAATTTTTTCACATTAGTGCCACTGTTTTTGTGTCATTACGTGTTTTAAATTCAAGTTGTTATAAGGTTTTTTGCGTTATTACGAATTTTAAACACGTTTTTAAGATTTTTTTTTTCGCGTAAGTGCGACTTTTTTTTTTTTTGCGTTATTACGTGTTTTAAATTCACGTTATTACGTGTTTTTGAAAAACATTTTACCTTCATTTTCACCCTTGTAGGCTTTCGTACAAAAGAAAGTATTGTGGTTTGAAAAGAAAGACTTGTTGCTGGCACTTCCTTGATTTTTCCTCACAATGTTCTCAACAGTGGCTTGTTACAAAACAATTAACCTTTTAACAAACAACAAAATTTAAGATTTGACCAAACTGAAAGCTTTTGCAGAGGACAATATAACTATGACTCAAAATATGACATTAGCGTTTGAAAGAGTAGAAAACATTGTGGGAAAGGAGAAGATGCTGGTTGACAGCATTTTCTCCTTTTCTCATGTTTTCAAAAGGGTTCTTACTTAGGGACTCTAAAAACTCTGGATGGTGTTGTAAAGGGTATAAGTGGTCCCCTTAAAGTAAAGAGTTACAGGAACAGAATGAGTCACGAGATATTGGTCAGCGTTTTGTCAGGTGTTTCGTTTGAGCTCATGCTGTCTATGGCGTGAGAAGCCAGTTGGCTTTTCTGCCACAAACGCCTTGAACCTGTACTCCAATTCTTTTCTCCGTGTCATAAGTTCTCTGTGTAATGTCTCAGCCTGAACGAAAGATAGATATTTTTTTTGGTTACATATTATACCATGAATCATAGAAACTTTTTTGTAAATAATAAACCTTATAATTTCGATTCTAAAGTTACAATATAAGATGCGAAATTATCAGGATATACCTGTAAATATGGGAACCATTGCTTATGTTTTGCATCTTGTCCAATGTCAAAGTAAATTATGACATACATGTATTTAATCCTTTGCCAAACAACCTAATGACCCTAACAAAGACAGCATTTGAAAACACTGTTTATCAGCATTTTCTCTTTTTCCCACAATGTTTTCCAACCACCTACCAAAGGAAAGTTTATAATTTCAGTTACATGCGATACGCCATTTGTGAAGGCTTTCAATTTTAGTAGGTCTGTACTTTTGTCATTTAGACAGCTCTGGGTTTAAATGTAATGAAAGCCACAAAATAACTCTGATGAAATACTGAACATGAAACTATCCTTCTGGGAACACATTAAGCCAATGACAGCCCCCAACTAAACCCAGCGAACATTTCCGTTCTAGAAATATGACCCTAATAAGAGCAATTTCAAGGTTGGCTTTGTCCAGAATGTCTCAGCAAAGCGGACTGTAAATTAAAGATCAGACTGTAGATTTTGTGAAGTCTGACCTTGATGGGTGCTGGCCGCAAAGGCAGCTAAAGCTGTGAAAGGTGCTTTAGGGATTAATATGTTCATACAGGAATAAATGAATTTTGATGTTAGATCAACAAAGCCTGTTGTCCATGAAAGTATTAATATTTTACTACTCATGGAAGCTGAGATAATGCTAATGCTGCATTTGAAAAATAAATAAATAAATAAAAAAATCTTCTATGCAAGAACTGTGTAGAGTTCGGTATTAACTAATTTCCTTTTGTCATTTTAAGTTTCCCAACTCTCATGTTGATTTGTATTTGTAAATAGCTGATGTTTGCAATCCATTCTTCTTATGTAAAGAGTCAGTTGTGAATAAAGTAAATAACATCTTGAAATTCTTATCACAAGTCGTATTATAAATACAAAGCTTAAAGGGTGCTATTCAAATAGTTATAATCTCACCAAACTTCAAAAATGATTTATCACTGAATTTAGTAAGGTGATAGCAGGCAAATCGTCAGTAAAGAACAAAGACAAAAATAAGCAAAAACATCATTCAGTAGTGGTATTTTCTTAATGAGCTATGTAGCAAATTTCGCGCCAGAGTTTAGCAAAGATTTCTGAAAGAGTTACATGGTCAATGGCATGTGTCGATTATGAGGATTCATATTCATATCAGTTTCACTGAAGTCAAATCTGATGTAATAAACACTGACGGAATTATCTATTGCAAAATGACCATCCATTACATAAATGCCCAAAATTATACCTTTTTACTAAGTATAATCTTACTGTTTCAATATATTTGCAAAGACAAGTATATTCCATTTATCTGTGTTTTACAAAAATTTTTTGATTTACGGCATGAAATCTGAACAGCCACCTTTCAGAAAAAAACAATTCCAGAAAGTGACATTCTCTTGATAGTGCACTGAATGCAGAGAAAAGACTGAGGCAATCAACACCTTGAAGAGAAATTCTGAATGCTTTACTAAACATAACTACACGATAATGACCCTGAGGAAGACAGGCTTTGACAGCAGCCGCTAACTAACTGCTATTAACCGGTATTTTTATTTACCCCACAGTGTTTTCTACCCTTTCAAAAAATAAGTCTCATCATTCTGGCAATACTTAATTTGTTGTCTGCTAAAGCTTTATATTTGGAATAGTCTAAAATTGTGTTACCAGTCCCCAAATGAATATCTTGATCCACGAACTCCAACACCTGAAATCATGACCAACGAGAAGGCCACAATGAAAACAGGTCATCAATCAGTGAGAAGCATTTTTCATGCATTTTCGCACAAGGAAGTCCATTTTTGAACACATTTATTTAAAAATCGTGGACAAGCCCAACAACTAACAACCAGTGGCCACATCAAAGATATAACACAGGAACATAACCATCAAAATCTGATAGTATTGCCTCGCTTCAGAACTACATACAGACAAGAGAACATTTCAATCTGTAAATGTTGCATCCCTGACAGTATATGTGCATTCAGATTCTTTTGAACCATTAGAAATCTAGGCATGTACAGGACCGGAGACAGAAGTGTCGCCCATAATAAAACAATGAAGCAAAATGAGAAATAACTAAAAATACAAGGTCAATTCTAGTGCCTTAACTTTTTATCAAACGATAAAATTTAAGACTAGTCCTAATTGAAACCATTTGCTGCAGATAGTAATTGTCAAAGAAAGTGTAGAAAACCACGTGGAAAAAGGAGAAAATGCTGGTTACCAGCAATTTCTCCTTTTCCCGCATGGTTTTCAAAAGGCTATTTCCTCGTTAAAACTTAAGATCGTGCTGTAAAGCGTTAACAGTTTTATCAAGACTCTTTTATGACAAATGACATCCAGTCATGCTTGAATTGGGTCAAGGAAAGAGCTGTGCTTATCACATATTTTTCATCTTAAAAGGTTTTTGTGCACATTTTTTTTTTTTAAATTAAAGAAAGTGATGAAATACAACCATACAAAAACAAACTCAAGTGCCACTTTTTATCCTTTACAATACAATCTCATGTTTTATCGATCTTGAGATCAAAGCTTTTGAAAATATTGTGTGAAAAAAAAAAAAAAAACTGGTAACCACCATTTCCTCAATGTATTCTACCATTTAAAAGATATCTTTTTGGCTGGTTTTAATGTCATCTGCAAATGCTTCCTAATTGGATGAGTCTGAATTTTTGTTGGTTGGTAAGTTCACTGCTTACCACACAGGTCCGAGTTTTAACAACCCTGATAAAGACAGCTTTTGAAACATAATGGAAAAAGACGAAAATCCTGGTAAACACATTGTTTTCTACCCTTTGAAATAGAAATTTCATGTTTTGAATAACAATTGATGTGTCGTCTGCAAATGCTTTCAATTTCGGCAAGTTTGGTATATAGTTAAAATATATTTAAAACATGACCTTCTGGAACCAGTTTGCATCAGACAACATTAGAAAGATCAGTATAGAATGGAAGTAAGTAATATAATTCCCTCTTTACCAAACAACATAATTTTATACTTTTCCAATTTGAAAGCATTTGCAGACGACAAATTAACCCATTACCACACAATCCCTACTTTTGACGACCCTGAGAAAGAACCCTTTGGAAAACATTGTGGGAAAAGGAGAAACTGCTGGTAACCAGCATTTTCTCCTTTTCCCACAATGTTTTCTACCCTTCACAAAACAAATTTCAAATTTTCAGTCACTTTTATTTTGTCGTCTGCAGATGCTTTCGAATCGGACAAACCTAAAATTTTGTCGTTTGGTAATGAGTTAAATGTGGCCAAAATCATAGAAATTGTTTCTGAAATATTAGAAAACACTGTGAGAAAAGGAGAAAATGATGGTTACCAGCATTTTCTTCTTTTCCCACAATATTTTCAAAAGCCTTCTCTTTCAGGGTCATTAAAACTTGGGGTTGTTTGGTAAAGGGTTAAGGTTAAACTCTTAAAATTTAAGGCTGGTCCGTATCGAAAGCACTTGCATATGACAAAGTAAATATGGCTCAACTGATGGGATTTTGCATTGATAGGGAAGAAAATATAGTGAAAAATGAATATTGCTTACCAGCTGTTAATACCTGAATGCAGGTGAAAAAGCTTTGTAGAATATTGTGGGAAAGTGGGAAAGGAGAATACTAGTAACAATGTAATTTGAAACAATTTGGGGACAGGAGAATATGCTGCAGGCTAGTGTTTTGTCTATTCAACCAAAAGATAGATAGGGATCAGCCCCCACTCTACCAAACCCCGATATAGATCTACACAAGTCTGTCTTTCGTACCAGCTGGACCGTAACAGTATTTCTCTAACTGTTAGTCTCCGATCTGCGAAAATGCATCTCTTCACCAAACCATACGATTCTCCATCTAAAAAAATTCGGCCCACCATTTCGTGCTTTCTCCTTTTCCTGGCGTTCAACAGCCCTAAAGTCGGTTTGCCTGCCAAGCCACTTGTAGGCCAGTGCTCGAGAAACGAATATAGACTTTTCAGTCCGCCACATTTGTTTTATAGTATGGACAGGTGTCATTCCGGAATCGGCACAAAATTTATAACAGTCTGCTGCGCTGCGCGATCTTCTGGCGGCGTCATTTCACATTTCCTTTTTTCTACCTATCCTTTTCATTTGTCTGTAAACTTTCCGATGTTTACATGATCACATTCAAATTTACTGTGATGACGTCAACTTTTCAGAATAAGACATCCATGTAATATGAAGCAGAAACAAGAAAATATTGATGCATAACATCAGTGGCGCCGCAAATCAGTTGTTTCTGAAATAAGGCACACGTAATCCTTTCACTAGCTCTGTACTTAAAAATATTGTATGGAAATCACATGGATGATCACGTGACTCATTTTGCCATATCAAACACCCCAATTATTTGCATGTCGTCGCCGTAGTAAGATGTTAGTTGACAAACGAACAATTGTCATGTAGTACATTTAAGTAATTACATTAGAAGTGTAAAATTTATACATGTATACAAACGCAAAGATCTATCTTGACCTACTGCGATTGACCTATTTACCGACTGCTGATCTTAAGAACACGATCATGAGAGGAAAACAATATTTCTGCAATCTCTACACAACTAGAACAAAAATATACATGCGGTTGTACCACATAGAGTGCTTTCGGGACGAAGAGCATGAAAATTCCACTTAAACTCTTCCAACTTGATTTAACTTGATTAAAAATGTGACAGATAATATTTGATCACGTGACTTATTTCTGGAAATGTATTTCACAGTTTTTCCAAACAAAAAAGTTGATACGATCTGGTTTTTATCGATCTGGCAATGAAAGTACGGTATTTTACATATTAAAAAAAAAACAGTCCTAATAGAAAAACAAAGTTGGTACGGTCTCGATCTGTTAATGAAAGTATCGTATTTTTACATGTATATTAAAAACAAAAACACTGAACCAGTCCATATTATAAACAATATGCTACCCCCACAGGCACTTTTCAAAAGCGAATAAAAATATAGTGCCGCCGCTCATGCGGCGCCACAATAATACCAACTATTGAAAATATTCGTGCTTGATTTGGGTGCATACAAAAAACGAACACGGAGAAATTCAAGTGCGCCGGGAAATGACACCTCCTGATCAATTATGTAACTTTAATGTGAATTATTTTGTTGGAGACTTAATATAAAGTGAAATGACATCTTCATAGATAAAATATGTGAAAATGAATGTCCTGACGCTAAAAATGGCCCGTTCATAAAATTCGTCACGGAGTTTTGGGACAACCTTCGTATATCTAGATATATAATGCTAGTATATCCCACACGTGAATTCCGGTAATTTTCGCTCGCTCTGTACAGTCTAATCCGAATCTACATTGTCTGCAAAAGGTCCTTGAGTTGCGCTTAGCAGTCTAAGGTCTTAGCTCTATGGCTCAACAAAGTTAACAAAATTTTCATGAACGGACTTGACATTGCTTAAAAAAAAAATTGGTCTAACTCCACGTATTGAAAATAATTTTAGAAATATATTAAAACAAGAGCGGCAAATTGTCGCAAGATACGCCCGTCCCACCGCCAGCTGCCAAGGGGGTATAATAATCGTAAAGGGCAGGTAATGCAACAAACATGTTTACCAAGTCTCAAGTCAATTTGATTTGAGGTGACAAAGTTCCGTTCCAGACAAGCAAGAAATACTGTAAAAATGAAGATCAAAGTGGAATTACTCGAAATCCGCACTAGGTAGAGTTATTGTTCTTGCGCACTGTACTCCGTAATATTGCAACAAACATGCATACCAAGTTTCAAGTCAATCGGACTGGAGATGACAAAATTATGCTCCAGACAAGCAGAAAATGCTGTGAAAATGACGATCAAAGGGAAATAACTCAAAGACAGCACGAGGTAGAGTTATGGTTCTTTTGCACTGCAATCCGTATTATTGCAACTAA
Source organism: Hippopus hippopus (assembly GCA_946811185.2). Classification (NCBI taxonomy): domain Eukaryota; kingdom Metazoa; phylum Mollusca; class Bivalvia; order Cardiida; family Cardiidae; genus Hippopus; species Hippopus hippopus. The sequence goes on along the minus strand of OX328106.1, from coordinate 24,272,211 downwards.
CACACATGCCAAGTTTCAAGTCAATCGGACTGGAGATGACAAAGTTATGCTCCGGACAAGCAGAAAATGCTGTAAAAATGACGATCAAAGGGAAATAACTCAAGGACAGCACGAGGTAGAGCTATGGTTCTTTTGCACTGCACTCCGTATTATTGCAATAAACACACATGCCAAGTTTCAAGTCAATCGGATTGGAGATGACAAAGTTATGCTCCGGACAAGCAGAAAATGCTGTAAAAATGACAATCAAAGGGAAATAACTCAAAGACAGCACAGGGTAGAGTTATGGTTCTTTCGCACTGCACTCCGTATTATTGCAACAAACACACATGCTAAGTTTCAAGTCAATCGGACTGGAGATGACAAAGTTATGGTCCGGACAAGCAGAAAATGCTGTAAAAATGACGATCAAAGGGAAATAACTCAAAGACAGCACGATGTAGAGTTATGGTTCTTTCGCACTGCACTCCCCCTTAATGAGATCTATCCACCCATGAAGTTTCATAACCGTAGCTAGCATAGTTTTGGAGATATGCTTTGGACAAAACTCAAGTATGAATATAAACAAAGGGAAATAACTCAAAAATTAAGTAAGCAAGAGTTATGATTCCTGTGCACTGCAATCCCCCTTGATAAGATCTATCCACGCATGAAGTTTCATAACCTTAGCTAGTATAGCCTTGGAGATATGCTCCGGACAAAATTTAAGTATGAAAAACAACAAAGGGCAATAACTCAAAAATTAAAGAAGCAAGAGTTATGATTCCTGTGCACTGCACTCCCCCTTGATGAGATCTATCCACCCATGAAGTTTCATAACCGTAGCTAGCATAGTTTTGGAGATATGCTTCGGATAAAATTCAAGTATGAAAAACAACAAAGGGCAATAACTCAAAAATTAAGCAAGCGAGAGTTATGATTCCTGTGCACTGCACTCCGCCTTGATGAGATCTATCCACCCATGAAATTTCATAAACGTAGCTAGCATAGTTTTGGAGATATGCTCCGGACAAAGAATGGGGACGCCGCCCGCCCGTCCGCCCGCCCGCCCGCCTCGGGTGATCCCATAATACGCCCCGTCTTCGACGGGCTTATAAAAAGACAGACGGCTTAAATTTGCCAGCAAATAGGCAGGGGCCCTTTAAAATAAACATGTCTACATTCTTTATCACAGGGTTACATGTCATTTTTGACCAATCACAAATTTTTATTTACTCATATATTATCAAAAAGCTAGCACATTCAGCTACGCCGGAAAAATAAAGAATACAAAATATTTCTCAACAACATTCCAAATTTTTAGTAATGAAATAGTAAATAGAACAGTTCTGTCAATTTCTGAGAGATACATATTAAGTTCTAAACACATGACGTCCGTTTTGTCTTTGACACTCACCATCAATCGAAACATAACTTTTTCAAAATATTTCGGACAAATACTGTTCGATCTTAACAGCCTGCGCAGTCCGACCTAATTCGATATTGTTTGAAGATGCATTAAAGCCCCTTTTCACAGCGAATGGATCATTTTCATTAGTTCAAGAGGTAAGTATGCTATCTATAATACCCCCCTCCGTTGGAAGAAGCTGACATTTTGCCGACGTGAAGCCTCTTTCGGCACTGAATTGAGAAACCGTTGTACAAGGCACCTTGGAGCCACTTTGACATTACGTTGGAACCAGTCTGTATTAGATATAAACAAGTCCGGAATGAGGTTATTATGCTAACCGTAAAAATATAAGCAGCACTGTGGGAACAAGGGGTCTAATGCACCTTTGTATTTAAAACATTTCACCAAGCATTTCGTTGAATGCTATAGATTCATTTTGTCTAAAACTGACCAAATTATGGCGTAGAATGGACCATCAACGTGAAGTTAATTTACCTAGCAAAAAGTTTCGAACTGGGTCAGCATGGCTGACATGGATCCATAATTTCTGCAAATGCATTAAACTATTTTTTTCACAGAGCATGATACATGATGAATATACACGGATTCAACGTGATCAAGGTATGAGACGAATGACTTAATATTTATAGAGCTCAAAACAGAAGAACAAGAAAGACTGAACGATTCTAAGACATTTTAACCCTTAGAGCGCCAAAAAGCATTTTCGGTGTAGAAATAGGACCACCCCCCCCCCCAAAAAAAAAAAGATAGAAAGAAAGGAAAGAAAAATCACAATTTTAAGATTGCTCTTGTCTAAAGGCGGATATTGTAGATCAAAGATCAGTCTTCAATTTTTGTGCAACCTGGTCTTGATCTACACTGGCCGCAAAGGCAACTACAGTTGTGAAAGGCGCTTTAAGAGTAAATTATTATTCCTGTCAAATTGTGGGAAGACCCAAAACAAATTGAAACACAAATGTCTTCTCTTGTTTTCAACATCCTTATGGACTCCTTTTTAACATATGTACAGTAAGGCGAAATCGGGAGATATGAAATATGATTTTTTTTTTAAGCTTTTTATATTCGTCTATTTTTTTTTTCATTAAAAACTGAATATAGCTCACATAGCGATTTGTGCAATCCATTTATACATACAAATACTTTTTTTTAGTCTGAAAAATAATACAGACCGAACACAGATCTTTTTCGAATTGTACATACAGTACCTCATCACAAAAATACAACAATGACATTTCATTTGCCTTTTGCATGATTCACGTTACAGTTTTGACAAACAATGAATAATGTGATGATGACCTGTACAGATTAAGTCAATAAAATGTTCTGTACTGTTCTATAAAGTGAAAACTAAGGTCGGTTAATTAAAGATGGGAATTAGGTTTTTTTTTTGCTGCAAATCAAATTTATTGTAAAACATTGATAAATACTACAAAACATGTTTTGTGTTTTGCAATTGTAAAGCAACTGGGTACTAAAATTCAGTTAACCCTTAAGCTGCTAAGCGCGACTCAAGGACCTTTCGCGGACAGTGTAGATCAAGATCAGACTGCACAGAACGTGCAGTCTGATTTTGTGGATCTACACTGTCCCATAAGGACAGATTTTTTCCCTAAAAATTATCTTTGAAATAGTAAAATTAAGGTTTTTTACTATCGGCTTAGAAGTTTCATTTCAGTAATTTAGCAGGATAATGCTTAAATGGCAATTACTTTGGCGTTTGAATCGTGAGATGGTAGTTTTGCAATATGTAAATTCGTTAATTGTTATGAGACCAGGTGTTACATTATTGTATTTATCTGAATACCATTCTACATAAACAATATATGGATTGTTTCCAAGTATTTGCTTACTTCATACAGCGTTGCACGAATATGCACTAGAAACATGTTGCATTGTTTTGTTTCACAAAATTATTATATTATCATAATGTTATACATTATACATGTATCTATTATAACAGATATATAGATCTTTTAATATTTCAGCTTGACTTACCATAAATAACTTGCAAAGGTATAGTATATTCACCGTCTGTCCTCTGTTACCTAGCAGATGCTACGGCGATTTTATGGAGAAAAATGTGCTTTCAGTAAGACTTGCACAGACTAGCCGTCTTCAAAAGCTGCGAGTTTGTTAGTTTCCACTCGGATGTTCCATCCTTTATTTCTGGATTATGTTCCCGTAGAATACTCCACCCGTTTCGCCACTGTTCATCAGACAAAAGTCGAGTTTCCAAACTTGTACTGGCGTCACTCACAAGCATATTATCTGATGTAACGATGTCCAGCCCAAATATACTGCTAAGCCAGATATAGCTTAGTCGGTAAGTAGTTAGTGTTAAACCCCGTACAATAAACCGACCAACCAAACATTGTTACAAAATGTCTTGATACTAATTTTTTAGCTGTACTGGCCGAAGGCCTGCAAAGCTTATGTCATGTCGTGGTTTTCGTCGTCCATCCGTCTGCCTGTCCCTTACTCTTTTTCTTGTTTACGCCATAAAGTCCACATTTATAGTCAGATTTACATGAAACTTTCACAGTTTCTTATATTATTAATAGCTTGAACCCTATTGATTTTGAGACAAGTCCAGCTTTTAGTAAGGGGAAAGTAGCTATTTAAACTTGAACATTTGTATTTCTTGTGTACACAATAAAGTCTGCATTTGTGGTCATATTTTCGTGAACTTGTATAGATCATTTATGTACTTAATAGTTTGAAAGCTCTTGATTTTGAAGAAGAAAAAAAAAAAAAAAAAAAAAAATCCAACAAGTAGTAAGAGAAAAGTAGCCATTTCAAGTTGAACATTTGCATTTCTTAATTACTTGATAAAGTCGGCAACTTTGATCCTTTTGTTAACTCCTTACCACACAATCCCGAGTTTTATCGAGAACGCATTCGAAACCATTGTGGGAAAAGGAGAAAACCAGCATTTTCTCCTTTTCCCACAATGTTTTCTACCCTTCCAAAGACAGAGGTCATCAGTTTAGCGACATTTAATTTGTCGTCTGCAAATAATTTCAATTTGGTCCCATCCAAAATTTTGTCGTTTTCGTAGGGTAAAGAGTTAAAAATTTGCATAGATCATTTGTATCATTCAGGGATTGAACCCTGTTGAAAATGAAGAAAATCTAGCGATCAGCTTAAGAAAATTAGTCAAATGATGAATAGGTCTTTGTTGCCATATCGGCTGAAACTAGTGTGTTTAATGGCGGACTCTAAAAGCACAAATATATTCCGGTATATCCCGGTACCCATGACACATACCCCTCCCCTTAATTGTTGACAAACTCTTAGGAATGTCAAAAATTTGAATGTTCTTTAAAGTTTCTGTTTCAAAAGTCAACACCGATATTTGAAATCTGGATGTTTACACTATAACTGAATTTCTAACTTCAAATATTTGTCATTCATCACCATGTAGGGTACATATGTTTCACATTAGTAACTCTTTAATGTTATCCAAACATGAGATTGTTATCAATATCTATCTTAAAGACCTTTCAGATTGTAGCTAACGTATGTATTGCTGAAAATTATATGCAATAAACGTAAATTACTGTAAATTCTTCCTCTTGAATTTGGTTCTTGTAGATATCCTCTACTATAATTGACTCAGTTGTAAAAACTAAGGTAAGTAGTTAATACACTATCTAACTTACGCACATAAGTAATCACTTAGGGATTATTATGCGCTTAAACACTAGTGATAACTCAGAAATTCACAAATTCAATCTTTCTTTTTTTTTTCCCTTTCCCTAAGGGGATACCTTCTACCTAAAAATGTTTTAACTTGATCACTAGAATTTGATTTAGTTGAAATTTTAACATCTGGTATGGGAGTCGAATCTTTGGCCTCTGGCGAAATACTTGAATGATCCCGCTCAACAGACAAACCTGGTACAAATTGATTGTTTTGGTCAATATGACAATCATTTTTGGCATTTACTAATTATGCTCGCATTTGATCCGCATGTCTGTTCCTAATAACCCCCGGAGTTATTTCTGGACCTGATTTTGAAGTAACAGTTCCGTGAATCCATTTTTCATGCCGATTTCGATAAACTCTCACGGAATCTTTGTGTCCAACATGGAATTATCTGTCATATGTTGATAGAACCATTTTCGCTTGTTCTTCCTCAACACGCTTTTTAAGACATGGTTTTATCTTATCCAGTCTAGCTGACAGTATGCGAAATTATGCTGGAGGCTCTTTGGTCGTAGAATGTTCTACATTCCTATACTGTATTAGAAATTTGGACAGTTTTGATTGAACGGTACCAGATTCGTGTTTTGCAGCTCTAGGAGCTTGCTTGAAAGTTTGCACAAATTTCTCTGCTAAACCATTTGTACGCGGATGATATGGTGCGCTACGAATATGACGAACCCAGTTCATGCGTAAAAATGTCTGGAATTCCTCACTAACGAATTTAGGATCATTGTCAGTTACTATTTCATCACAAACTCTTTAGTCCGAAAATACTGTCCGAATTACCTTAACAGTGTTTGACGCTGTGGTTTTCCTCATCATTTTTTTCACAATGGGCCACTTGGAGTGCGCATCGACCATGACTCAGTAGATACATTTATTATCTAAAATGGTCCAGCAAAATCAATGTGAACTCTACCCTATGGTTTTGTAGGAAATTCCCACGGGTGAATTGGTGCTTCTTGTGGACTTGGTTTGTTTGCCATACACCCAGAACAACTCATTGTTATCATTTCCAGATCGGAATCAATATTCAGCCACCAAACATTATTTTATTGTTTATCCGCCAAATTGGCGAGCATTACAATCAGCAATGAAAATACAAACCGAATGCAAAAGAAGGGGAAAAAAGATGAAAAATAATAATAAGAATCATACAACCAAAATGGTTAGTAAAAGAGTCAATGTCCAACCAAAATTCAATCCGAAAGAGGTCTTTGCAATGAAAAGACGAAAATGCAAAAACCCCTTCCTCGGTCAGAACACGGGTACACATTGTGCAAACCAAAAATCATGAAAATACATACACGTACAGACAAACTAGAAAAAAAAAAAAAAAAAAAAAAATGTAAAGGAATGTAATTATAAATGAGAGAAGAAAGACTCAGCAAACAAATTACAAATTACAAAATCCTTGCACGAAAATGAAAAACAAGGAAAATTTGACAAATGATGAAACAATGACCATGAATGAATGAATGGATGAATTAGCGAGTGAGTGAGTGAGTGAGTGACTGAGTCAGTGACCGAGTCAGTGAGTGAGTGACTGAGTGACTGAGTGAGTCAGTGACAGATTCAGTGAGTGAAAGGATAGTCAGGTGTATGGTTGCATGGATGGACGATTTAAACATGAGCAGAATCAGACACTAAATATGACAGGACTGAGCAAAACAAAAATAAGATCCTTGTAATGAAAACGAAATACAAGGCAAAATGATAGATGTGAGAAGAGTGAGTGAGTGAGTGAGTGAGTGAATGAGTGGGTGAGAGAGTGCCAGGGCGAGTGGGCGAGCGGGCGAATGAATGAATGAATGAATGAATGAATAAATAAATGAATGAATGAATGAGAGTGGGTGGCAGGATAGCCTTCAAAGTAACTTAATTCATCAACTGACCAAATGAACAATCTATTGATCAATATGTTAACTAACAGGATCCAGAAAATTTTTTAGATACGTATTTAACTATACCCACATGACCCTCATGGAGCTCTTGTAACACTTGTTTACGTAGCACATTTGGTACTACGACACGAGTTCCCCACATTATACAACCTTGGTGGAGGCTGAGCTCCTTATTTCTGCTCAAATATGGATTTAGTTCTTTTATAACTGAATAAATTGTTGAATGTCCATTCAAAACACATTCATACACTTGAGCCAAAACTGGGTCAATTCTAGTGTCGTTTGAAATTTGTAAACTGGTTATCGAAAGATTGTTCATAAGCCTTTTTAGCTACAAGTCTCTAACATCCATCATATAGACTTCTGTCTCTGTCAAAGGTAATCGTGAAAGACTATCACAATTTCCGAGTGCTTTTGAGCTTTGTCGACTTCGTAGCCACAAAATTCCATTTCATCTCTGAAGAATTCACATTTGTCAGGATTTACTTTTATGTTGTACTCTTGTAATCTTTTAATATTGTACTCTTGTAATCTTTTAAGTACTTTTCAATGTTTTCGAAATGAATCTCGTCTGTATCATCGGTCACTATATATCGTCAAGAACAACTTCTGGAATGTCACACATGATTTGCTCGATTGTACGCAGGCGCAGAACTGAGCGATTCTTTCTGAATAATCCATTATGCGTTCTTTACTGTCATCATCAACTTCAAGCTGTAAGTAAGCTGACTTCAAATCTATTTTAGTAAATTTCTTCCCTTTTCCCAATGCTGCGAAAATTTCTTAAATTTTAGGTAGTGGGTAATGATCTACCATAAGCATAGGGTTGACAGTTACTTTAAAGTCACAGCAGATTCTAATTTCTTTATTCTTCTAGGGAACAGGTGCTTAGCCCATTTACTGAATTTCACTTTTTTCCAGAATTCCCTGGATTAATAAATTCTCAAGCTCTTTCTCAATCTTTTGCTTCATTGCAAAAGGAACACTACGAGCTTTCAAATATTTGGTTTAGTGGTATCCTTTCAGATTAATTTGCTTTTATTCCTTTAATATTTCCAACAGATTCTTTGGAAACGGGGTTGTATTTCCCTTTCAAATTTTCAACTTTAAATTCAGTTGTGGGGTACAATGTTTTGATCTCCGACCAATCTAAGCTGAAAATCTTAAGCCAGTGTCTGCCTAAGAGTAGTCTATTACCTCCCTTTACAACACATAAATCCAGTATTGCTGTTTGACCATTCAGTTCAAGTTTGGTTCTCTTAATTCCGACTGGATGAAGAAGTTTTTTTTTTTTTCTTGTTTACGCAATCAAGTCTGCATTTGTGGTCGGATTTTTTTGAAACTTGCACGGTTTATTATTTCATCAATAGCTTGGACCCTTTTGATTTTGGAGGAAAAGAATCAGAAAGGGAAAAGGTGCCATTTCAAGTTTAAAATTTACATTTCTTGTTTATGCGATAAAGTCTGCGTTGGTGGTAAAATTTTCATGAACCTCACACAGTTTGCTTATATCATCAGTAGCTTGAACCCTATTGATTTTGAAAAAATCTGACGATCAGTAATAGACTATGAGCCAGCAGGGTGTTTGCTAACCCCACAGGGGGAATTTTCAGGACTATGATTTTCTTGAGCCCCAAGGTCTCCTGAGCACATTCCCAAATTCTGCCATCTGGCAAGTGGGGCTTTTGGAAGTTATAGAGGTCAAAGGTCATGAAGTGCACCTCTAACCCTAACGTTATTTGTTGATCCTCAATTGACACTTCTTTGGAAATTTTATACCTTGTGAATATCCCAAATGATCTCAGGTAATGTAATAAGCTTATGTTTAGATAATTCTATGCATTTTTAACAAAATAAAAGAACATTTAATACAAATCAAAGCACTGACAGCACAATTTTTAGCTCCACTGGCCGAAGGCCAGCGGGCTTATGTCATGGCCTGTTGTCCGTCGTGCGTCCGTCCGTCCGTCCGTCAGTCCGTCCGTCCGTCCGTCCGTCCGTCCGTGCGTCCGTCCGTCCGTCCGTGCGTTAACTTTTTTTTAAAACGTCTTCTTCTCTGAAACTACCCATCCAATTTTGATGAAACTTCACAGAAATGATCCTGCCATGGTCCTCTTCAGAATTTCTTGAAAGAATTTAATTCCTTCAAAAACTCTGGTTGCCATGGCAACAAAACTGAAAAATTTTGAAAATCTTTGAAAATCTTCTTGTCTGAAACCGTAAGGCCAAGGGCTACCAAATTTGGCATGTAGCTTTATCTAGTGGACCTCTACCAAGTTTCTTCAATTTATAGCCCTGGGGTCAAAATTGGCCCCGCCCCGGGGGTCACAAGTTTTACATGGGCTTATTTAGGGAGAACTTTAAAATTCCTCTTCTACCTAGCTATGGGGCCTAGGGCAACCAAATTTGGCATGTAGCTTTATCTAGTGGACCTGTACCAAGGGTGTCCAAATTATAGCCGAGGGTCAAATTTGACTTCGCCCCGGGGGGTAACATGTTTTACATGGGCGGGCTTATATAGGAAAATCTTTCGCATCTAGCTATAAGGGCTAGGGCTATCAAATTTTGCATTTAGCTTTATCTAGGGGGTCTCTATCAAAGGTGCCCAAATTATAGCCCAGGGGGTCAAATGTAGCCCCACCCCAGGGGGTCACAAGTTCTACATGGTCTTATATAAGGAAACTTTAATAATCTACTTGTACATAGCCATATTTAGGCCTAGGGCTACCAAATTTTGCATGTAACTTTATATAATGGGCCTTTACCAAGAGGGCCCAAATTTTAACTTTGGGGGTCAAGTTTGACTCCACACCAGGGGTCACAAGTTTTACATTGGCTTTTATAGTGAAAACTTGATAAACCTGTGTCATGGATCACATATTTTACAGGGCCTTTTATTCAGCAAACTTGTTTTACATGACTTTTTGTTGGGCAAGATTAAAAAATCTTTTTGTTTATAACCACACATTCTAGTTTCATATTGTAGGTCTGGGGTCAAAATTGCCTTCATTCCAGGGATCGCAAGTTTAACATGGGCTTCAAAATATTGTCACTTCAATTTAAACATTAATCAAGGGAAATAACTCTTTTTATGAAAGATAAAGTTCGTTACTATTTACCTCCCTTGATTATCAAGCTGCAGTGATACATGATTGGTGCTAGACAAGTTTTTTAGCTCCACTGGCCGAAGGCCAGCAGGCTTATGTTATGGCCCGTTGTCCGTTGTGCGTCCATCCGTATGTTAACTTTTTAGCTCACTTGAGCACAACGTGCTCAAGGGGAGCTTTTAGGATCACCTGGTGTCCGTCGTGCGTCGTGTGTCGTCAACAATTCTTTAAACATCAACTCCTCCTAAACCACTGGGCGGATTTGGACCAAACTTGGCTGGAATGTTCCTTGGAAGGTCCTCTTTAAAAACTGTTCACAGAATTTGATTCCATCAAAAACTCTGGTTGCCATTGCAACCAAATGGAATTTTTTAGGGAATTCTTTAAAAATCTTCTCCTCTGAAACCACGGGTCAGATTTTGAAATAATTTCACAGATATGCTCTTTGGGTGACCCTTTTTAAAATTTGTTCGTAAAATTTTGATCCGTCAAAAAATGTGGCTCTGGTGAATGGGGGCTTCTTGCACCATATAGAAATAAAGGAATTCTTCAAAATTCTTCTTCTCTGAAACCGCTGGTCAGATTTCGAAATAATTTCACAGGATTGTTCCTTGGGTGACCCTTTTCAAAAACTGTTCATAAAATTTTGATCTGTCAAAAAACGTGGCTCTGGTGAATGGGGGCTTCTTGCACTATACAGAAATGAAGGAATTCTTTAAAAATCTTCTCCTCTCATGGGTTTCATGTTTTACAGGGCTTTTCATTGAGAAAAATTTGAAAATCTTCTTGTTTATAACATTCAAGAACTGAATTATTTGGTATGGAGCTTTATATTGTGGACCTCCACCAGGATTCAAATAATTATAGCTTTGCGATCAAAATTGGCTTTGCCCATGGATCACAACTTTCTCGTAGGATTAGATAGAAAAGTGTTTGCATGTCCTTGTGTTTGAAATCAATTTGCTGAATATTGTAATGTTTGGCTTGTAGTGTTTTTACTTAATAGCCAGTGGAGCGATACAGGGCCATCATGGCCCTCTTGTTTTATGATTAAAGCTTCCAAAAAATCATAATCTGAGAAACTACAGGGATATTTTTCAGATAAAGTACATTTTCTTGATCACAAAAGCCTTGAATGCATCCTAGAAGCAATCCAAACGGCATTTTCAGATTTACTGTGGATCAATTTATCATATTCATGGATAAAATGGAAGCACTTATAACCAAAGTTCATTTATATACTTTTTAATTTTTTATCAGTTGCTGAGAATTCAACAACTATCTGGTTCATTTTCTTTATTTTAGATAAAAAAAAAAAAAAATCTAAAATTTATCGGTATGCTTTTTTCACGGTATAAATCATGATTTAGTTAACATAGTGAAATATATTGTAACTAAGGGATGAGGAAGATGATAACAATGTTGACTTCATGAATGTGGTCCATGGGTGATAGTGGATAGACTTTCATTTAGCATTGAATGATATGTTGTAAACATCATTATTATCATTTCAATGAAAGGCAACTTCATATTAGTCTCAAACTCTATGAAGGGCCACCATTAAGAAAAAGATCTAAACAACTTTATTCACTGAGTTTAATACGATACCAATCATTGTGGCAAATAACTGTTGGTTGTAGAAGTGATAAATTCTATCCTGACGTCAATGAATTGTTATGGGTCAACAGCAAGAAATATCTTTAATTCCAGCAAATGTCATTAGATTTTAAAAAAGCTCAACATTTATCTCAATTAGTACTCTGATTTCCTTTGCTGACACAGCTTATAGATACGATAAATTATAATGGTAAGGTACAATGTTTGTCATGGAATCTATTCTGTATCACTAAGGTCATAATTGATGATTTTGTATACAATGGATACGATTTTGGGTACCAGCCATTTTACGCTCACAAACTTGACTAAGAACAGTTCTCTCAGTACTTAGATTTAAACAAAATTGCTTATATTTCTATAAAACAGCTGTTTTGACTACGGAAATGAGTGTATAATCCCATCTGAACATGTTTCTGACATATTAAATGTAGAAAATGAAATGAAAATTTAACCTGTACTGCTATTCATTGATATCTCGTATGCAACAGTGCACTTGATGACCATTAACTTCTATAACTCGCAAAAGCCTCGCTCGCCAGGTGGCAGACAAAGTACTCAGGAGACCTTGGGGTTTCTGAAAATAATGGTGCCGAAAATTACCCCTGGAGGGGAGGGGGGCCTATTGGTGGCTCAAGGTCTATAAGGGAAAGGTAGCCATTTTAAGTTTAAAATTTTGCATTTTTATTTACCTGATAAAGTCAATAGTAGTGGTCGGATTTTCATGTAACTAGTACAGTTGTTTTATATCATCAATCACTTGAATTTATTAATTAAAAAAAAAAAAAAAAAATTCCAACAAATAGTAAGGGAAAAGTAGCCATTTAAAGTTAAAAATTTACATTTCTTGTTTATGGGATTAAGTCTGCATTTTTTATTTGATTTTCATGAAACTTGCACAGCTGCTCTATATCATCAATAGCTTAAAGCCTATTGATTTTGGAAATAAGACAACTAGAAAGGGAAAAGTAGCAATTTAAAGTTGAAAATATGCATTTCTTAAAATATGCATTTCTTGTTAATGTGATTAAGGTAGCTTTTTTATTCAGTTCTTTTAAAACTTGCACAGATCATTTGTATCAAGGGATTGAACCCTATCAGAAATGAAGAAAATCCAGCAATCACTTTAGGGAAAGCAGCCATTTGATGACTAAGTCTTGCTTACTCAACACAGTCCATTTTATTGGTCGCATTTCTTTAATTTTTGCAGGGATTGTTATCTACAATCGGTACTGACACCCTATCAAATTTGGCTGGATTCCAAACTATTGGTTTTGAGAAGTGTCACTTCAATTATTTCACTGTTTGTTCAATTCACTATGCCTACTTACTTTGCTGTTTTAGTGGGTTTAAGCCTAGTTGCAACTTGCAACAGCCCCTCCCTTTTTTGTGAGTGTATGTGTTTCTCTTTATGATGTATCTAGAAAATAAGCAAAATCTCTGTCAGTAGAGCCCTCAAGGACCTTCAGTTTGCCTTGTTTGAGGCTAAACTCACCAAGACTGTAGATCAATAATTCTAGTAATTGCTTTGATTAAATTTCAGAGTAATTACAATATTTTAGCGGTATATGTATTGAACATCGCAAAAATAGTATGAGTATGCATAATCTTACACATTAGCCGGTACATTCGTCACAACCCGGCCGATGCCGAACGTACATCAAACCTCGACCGTATCAAGGGGGTTCCATTTTGAAATACTGCCAGTCATGATTTTAAACATGGCGGCGCCCTGTAAATCAAATAGCAACGGCAACAACAGTAACGGTGATAAGCAACCTATCGCGGAAAAATACCAGCGTGATTAATAGACCGAGTTAAAAAATAAATGTACAAACTGTTTGTCATCTGAAATATATTTAGAATGATTCCCACGGAAAATTGTGACTAGTATTTGCTTTCTAATTGGAGTGTTACGATTTTAAGAACGTTGATGCGTGGTACTTACGGCGGAGAAATGTACCGTGTAGGTGCATATCAAGCCACGTGATACAGCCGAGGGACTTGATCAACGGATCACCAGAGGTTTGCCGAATTTAGCCGGTACTTACACACGGCCAATTCGCAGCTTGTAACAAAACGTACAAAAAAGAGAACCTTTATATCCTTCGATTCCGCTCTGGTTTTTCTATATTATTAAGGGAGGATTTTTCTTCACAAAAATAATAAAATCATTTGTATTGCAATATGAGTCACGCTCTGTGAAAAGGGGGCTTACTACAACTGCTAAAAGTATCGATGCAGGTCAGACTGTTCAGTCCGCACAAGTTGACCTGGGCCACTTGAAAAATTTTTGCTATCGGTCAATTTTCTGCCTGTTCAAGGACTAGTTTACCTCATTATTTAGTATGTTGTTAGACAAAATGGACTTTATGGATCTATGATCATCTGATGACTTGCTTGCTGTATTGCGTCAGAAAGATGCAATAAGTCCCCTTTTGTTGGAGCAGGGCTTGCATGTTTTGGGTCAAGCCCCAAATATTAATTTGACTAGCCTACATCCCTTCACCACTAAGCTTTCCCGTGTTTTGACGACCTTTTTGTGTTATCATTTTCAAAAAGTTGTGGGGAAAGACAGAAAATGTTAGAAACTCTTCTTAAACTGACACATTATTTTCTAATTTTTGAATAGCAAATACAATCTTGCCAGCTATTTACTATGTCGTCTGCAAATGCTTTCAATTTGGACAAACCAATTTAGTTGTCTGGTACAGAGAAGAGTAAGTAAAAAAATGATTAATTTTGGGAAAGCCAGTTTAGGATGTCATTTTGTGACAATATGTAATGTAACGCCAACACATTTTAAAGGCATTCACAGAAACAATATAAAGAAAAAAAAAAATATGCACAAAAAAATCAGATATGCATATATCAACACATTAACTATGCTAATTCATGAATATAAGAGTTCGTTGGGTGGTTACATCTGTTGATTAACATTTAGCTAGATTTATTGGTATGATAATGGTGCATTATTTTAAACCCTCTACCTCAAGACAATATTTTGACTCTTCCATTTTGATTGCATTTGCAGACGATGTATTAAGTATAACTAACTGATGGGTTTTGTCTTTGATTACGTAAACACCAGTGGAAGAGAAGACAAATGCTGGATACCCAACCTTTTTTCTTTTATCCACGACATTTTCAGAAGTCTTCGATGTTGTGAAAACACGGGGTCGTTTTTGTAAGTTGCGTAATGGATTTGTGTTTTATATTGCTTTGTCTTTTCACGCAGGCCGGATGCCTCAGAAACAGACACATCCGTGAGGATGCTGTCTCTTAAAAGAGTGATGCGATATAGCGTGGCAGCATTTCTAATTACATCGGGAGTGTGTATGGTATTGTATTAAAAAGTAATTCACTTCAGTGATCTCTATCCAATCGAGCACAGTAAGACTTTACTTCGGATACGTCCTGGTAAAAAAATGTCGTTTTTGGACAATAAACACAAAAGTGTAACGAAGTCGCCGACCTATTCCTTGTGGAAGAGAATAAGTCTACAACCAGACGATAAAGATGGAAACGCAACCCATCGCAGATACGGTGAACCACTGGAACTATATGCACTTCTGGGTCATGTCGAGATCTCGGAGGTCAAATACAGATAGATACAGATAGATACAGATATTTTATTGACAAGCACAAAGTACATAGTCATAACAACATTAAAAATATGATAAAGAAAAATGTCAAAAGTCAAGGTCTATAATAAATTATGGAAAAAAATCAGAAACTTATCCTCATACATGCTACAAAAAAAGAAACCCCACACACACACACACACACACACACACAATCTAAAATATGCTTTTTAAGGAAACATGCTTTTAAGGAATTCATAAGGAAACATTATGTGTTTAATTATGGAGACGAACCCTTATCCAGCAGTCAATTGATGCGTATATGTAGTTCTTTCAAAGAGGGCGTTTTTTTTTTAAATAGTTAGCTAAATTGAAAATCTCATTCTTATTAGTTGAATTTAAAAGTTCTAAGAGTTTAAAGGTACTTGGTCTTTTATGATAATATTCTTTAATGTATTTCTTTCTTAACTGCTCAAATACAGCTGGTCGTCGGATGAAAAACCTAACAGAATGATTGACTGCGCTCATTTATGTTCAAACTTTGGTAATGTATCACGTGGAAAGCAGGCTGAAATAAATAGTATCCTTACAGGAAGTTTTCGTGATACATTAAAACGTGCACATGACTCGTGTGATGACTTTATCCGAAGGTCTGGTTACATTATGTCACCTCTGACAAAGACAGAAGCATCATTTCCGGTGGCGTTTAGTATACTAGTGTTTAAGGGTGCCGCGCAAGTTGAACTTCTTTTAAGAAGTATCTATAGGCCGCAAAATGTGTATTGCATTCATATAGACAGAAAATTGCCAGCAGTATTTGAATTATCGTACTCCGACCAGAGCACTTCCAATCTCCTTTTCTCAGTCAGTCTGACTGGCTGTGTCTCTTTTTCTCCCTAAATAACAATGTAAAACGATAGAGAAAAAAATCACAATGTAAATTAGAGAAAACTCGGCAATTCCTGCTACAGTCGTCGGCCTTTAAGTTACGAACGTGTCAATTCCGGGCTTCAAACAGATTTTAAGCCTTTTCATTACAGTTCCAGCAAACACAATGCATAAGCTAGGTCTCCGACTCACAATGCAATTCCAGTTCAGAGCTTATACAATACAAATACTATATACCAATTCTTTCCTTTCTTTTTAAAATCACAGTTTCGGCGCAAATAGGATACGCAAGGCCGGGCCTTCGCCACACAATGTAGTTCCAGCTAAAGGCGCACTGCATGTTGTGTTATCACGTGCGTTTGTGGACTTTCTCCTTTACAATCGCACGGCAACAGACTTCTTACCGTGTTCTAGAAAAGTGGTAGTTCCAGACGAGATCTATTTTTCCACTTTGAATTATAACCAAACGCTTGCAGCCCCAGGTTCTTACAAATGTTTGTATAACTTGAGTAAAGGTCCATTGAACAGAGGGCTGTCTCTATCCCTTTATTAACTATTCCGTATGTTTTAACGACTGTGAGAAAGATGGCTTTTATAAACATTCCGGGAAAAGGGAAAATGCTGGTAACCAGCTTTTTACCCTTTTCGCAGAATGTTTTATTTCAGATTTCATCAGTTTGGCCACATTTGATATGTTGTCTACAAGTTCTTTAAATTTAGGTAATTCATATTATTTCGTCTGGTAAAGAGTATACTCTAATTACATTTCTTTCAGTCACTTTTTCACACCGACTATACATGTGATCACTCTAATGTATTTATAAGGCTTACAGTTTGTTAGAGTCTGATACGAACAGATGGCTTTAATCCTTAAGCTACTAAGTTCGAGTCAAAGGGTTTTTTCAGACAGGGTAGATAAAGATCAGTCTGCAAAGAACGTGCAGGCTGATCCTGGATCTGCACTGTCCAACACGATGAGATTTTCTGGCAAAAAAAGAGCTATACTCTCGCAATATTTGGGGTTTTACAGTTGGCTTAAAACTTCCATTCAATATGTGTAGCACTTTCAGAGTTGACTGTCAACAAGGTATTATGTATGCTGTCAGGTAGAAATGCTTGAATCATCAGCAAAGATTTAGCCAACCCTCTTTGTTTTGTGACTGTCTTACGGTATCATATTTCTAAAGTGTGCCTTTCCGATGATTTTTATAAACAAAACCACCGAGATGAAGGGTCCATATAAATCAACAATTTGTGAAAAGATGGACTTGGAACTAAGGTTTAATGAGTGAAAACATGTGGCAAAATAAGCAGCTGCATGTCACGAGCAATTGGTTTTGTTTGCCACATGTATCTACAAGACTCAATGGTCTACAAGACATATGAAGTCTTCTGCGACTGGCATTTTCGTCAACTAGTTCCTATTAAGATCTAGAGTTATTGCGTTTTACTGACTCCGTAGAAGATAATGCTATGTTTTCCTGGGTTTACGGTCATCCCGGTCAACTATGGTCAACTGTAAGTAAATGTATAAGAGCTATGCTCGGGGACAAGGGGGTTAAATTGCATATCCGTGTTGCACTATACCAAGCAAGTATTCACGTAATTATAAATACTTAAAATGCATTTTGTCCAACAAATCCTGAGGAAAAATGATCCTTAGACATGCAGGAAATTGACCAACAGCGAAGAGTTTCGACCAAGGTCAGCATGTGCGGACTGCGCAGGTTGACCTAGCCTGGCTAAGGCTGACCTGGATCGATATTTTTCGCAGATGTATTAAACCCCCTTTTCACAGCGCATGCCTCAATCAAACATTTGCACTTTACAAGTCTAGGTATATTTACGATTAATTACTTCACAGGAAAAGCAAGGACGACAAAAGATACGAATCCATTCATAGCGCGATTGAAAAACTGCAGGACAGAGAGTCGTTGTGAAGGGAAATATGTTCGCCAATTCTGTGTGTTTGGGACAAAAGAGCTTCCTTTACTAGCGACAAAGGATGAACTATTTGCTAATAAAATGCACTTCGGTTATTACCTGGAAGTGATGGTGTGTATGAAGGAACTACTTTACAATCGAACTGCGGAAGAATATCACGGACATTTACATTTTAATGTTTCTTGTTATGCGTCCAGAGACTTTGCTAAAAACAAATTTTGATGTCTTTGCCCGTTACCAGACAATCCCGAGTTTTAACTAATTTGAGGAAGAAGGCTTTTGAAAACATTGCGGGGAAATGAGTAAATGCTGCTAATTTACCCGTTTCCCTACAATGATGTATACCCTTTTACAAGACGATTTCCACCATTTGAGTTACACGTAATTTTGATTTGTCATCTGCAAATGCATTGACAAATCCAAAATTTTGTACAGTAAAGAGTTAAAAAATCACTGTTTCATTTATCTCTTCCAGAAATACGACAGGAAACTTTGGAAACAAATTGATAAGCATGAGTTGACCTTTACTCAGTCAACAAGTAAAAGCTTTGTGGTAAAAGTTTTTTTACAAGCAATTGAAGAAAGAATAAGGCAAGCCACTTTTATTGGTTGAGACTTTCTGTCTTGGCCAATCAGATAATTACTCTAAGAGTTTAGAACGGAATTTGAAATGGTGATTATGAACTTAGACTTCACTATATAACAGCTAAATAAAGTAAACGGAGATTTTGTGTCATTGACCTTAATGTTTCCAGTCTGTTTCCGCCAGAAATCATTAAAAGAGTAACAGACCATATAGATCCAAGATCTGATTTCATGTTCTGTGCGTTCTGATTTTGACCTTCGCTGTCCACAAAAGCAAATATCGTCGCACCACTGATATGCCTTTAGCAAAATTTTGTTACCCCTGAGACAAATTTGTAAACACAGTCTTGTAAAACAGGATAAATCAAAATGAGTTAATGTTTAAAGTGCTAAATAAATGAAACGAAAAAATTCACTCAATAGAAAACCCAAAATATTGCGATTCAAAAGTTGATTCCACCACAAAAAATACCGTATTGGAAAGTGTAAATTAAAGATCAGACTGCACGCTTTGTGCAGTCTGATCTTAATCTACACTGTCCGCAAAAGGTCTTTGAGTCGCACATGGCAGCCTTAGGGTTAGTACATGAAAATATGTAAAATCACCCTGATAACGGGAAGGTTTTACTACCCTTTTGCCTCATTTTTGTTTTTAATAGCCTGCTGCAAGACAACGAAAGGTGTTCTAGAGGAGTTTTAAATGCTCAGTTGCATACAAAGTGACTACTGTTTTGTCTCCAACGTTAGTATTGAAAGAGTCGTTAGGGGCTTTTGTAGACAGAGTGGATCAAGATCACACTACACAGAACGTATGCTCTTGGATCTATATCGTCTGCTTGTAGAGTCAAACGTATAAGATAAAAAAAAAAAAAAATCAGAATTCAAATGGATTGTAGTTCCATTGTAGTTGTCGAAACAGGTCGAAATTAAGTATTTGGCGCTGACTGATTCTGAGTAAGCTTGTGACCAAACTCGTGTAACTAATCTGCAGCATATATATCTTTGGCAAACATGGACAATCTAAGTAACTGAATTTTAACTGTTTAAATACGTATCATTTAGCCACACTGTTTTTAGAATTTGTCAAAACAATCGACATATTGTCTTTCAAAACGATCTTTTTTAGAGCCGAAATTCATCGGTATCAAATTGACTAATAGCGAGTCAATGGAGATAACGATTATTAAATCAAATAGTTTTTTTTAATAACCTCCCTTGAGTATCTTAATAGAACGACGATTATTGCAACTGCACAATAGGCGTAAGACAAGACATTGGTGCTAGCTTTTGCATGAAAAGGATATTAGGTTGCTTAATAAGTTAGATCTTCAACTAAATCAGCTATTTCAAGTGAAACCTTTTAAATTACAAATAGAACGGTTCTGTTTAAACTATGATTTACCTGTAGCAAAATGACCTACGCAATATTTGAACGCCAATTGTGCCCCGTATCATTATGTTACCGTCTAGTTGCATTACGTTTCAATAAGAAAGGGAAATTTTGTAGTATTTATCAGAGTGTAACAAAAAGGGTTAAACTCGCAGAAATGATATATAAAAAAGACCCAGTTAAAAGCCATAATTTGTAATGAAGGAAAGATATCTCTTAAAGGGGGTTTTTAAAATCATAATCAAACAAAACTTCTGTAATGTTTTAACACTGAATTTAGTACGGCATTTATTATCAAACCATTAATAAATAAGAGTTAAAATTTAAAAGATAATAATAGCACTGGTATTTCCTTAATGAGCTATGTGGCATCTTAAAATACTTTTACATTTTGCACAAGAATTTAACATATAACTGATGCACCAGTCCTTTATAAACACAGCCACTATCGGCTTGTAAAATAGCCCAAGTATAAGCCCAGCATAGTGGGGACATACTTTTTGTGATTTAAGTCTGTGAAAAATCCTGCATAAATCCCGATTTTCCCTGAATCTGTATCTAGAAACTGTCTCCGAAGAATTGCAGTGAACAATTATCACATTTCTAAGAAATTTGGAGCGAAATGCAGGCTTGATTTCTTCACATACGTACTATTTACAGCAATTTTATGACATGTGCAGACAATGATCCAGATATGCATTACATAAAACCATATCTGATCTCCTAACAATAGACGGAATTACCGATTACAACACGACCATCCCGTATTTTCAAACGTCAAGATTACACCTTTTTACTTAATGCGATCTCCTGGTTTCTTTACGCTGGTAGAGTAGAGGAACTTATATTAATGAAAAACAAGAAGGCCATGATGGCCATGTATTGCTCCACTGACTAATAAGTACAAACCATAAATACCAAACATTACAATTTTAGGCTGTATGGTTTCGAACAAGAAGACATATAAAGGCTTCTCTATAGTTCTAAGCCAATGTGAAAGTTGTGACGCCAGTGCAATCCCATTTTTGTACACAGAGCTATTTCTTAAATTCCGTGAGAGATCGAGGCGTTATGGTGATAAACAAGACAATGTTCAAAAGTTTCCTCAATATAAAGCCCCTGTAAAACATGAAACCCCTGAGGCAGGGCTAAATTCTATTTCAGGGCTAAATTTTGAACAAATTCAGAAGTGTTCTGCAAATTTGGTAACCCTAGGAATAATGGTTAAGAGCAAGAAGATTTTTAGAATTTTCACACTATAAACTCATGTTAAATTTATGACCCGGGGGGGGGGGGGGGGGAGGCAGTTAGACACCAGGGCTTTAATTTGAATATTTTTGAAGAGGCCTTCTAGGTGGTAACACTCACAAAATATCAGTTGTAGCTCACGGTCAGGAACTTTAAAATTTTCATTATATATAATCTGTATAAAACTTGCGACCTGTGGGGCAGGGTAAAATTTGACTCCGGGGCTATAATTTTAAATGCCTTGGTAGGGGCCCACGAGATAAAGCTACATGCAAAATTTTGTAGCCCTAGGCCTTATGGTTAGGAACAGGAAGATTGTTAAAGTTTTCACTTTATAAGCCTATGTAAAACTTGCGACTTGTGGGGCAGGGTTAAACATGACCCAAGGGCTATAATTTGAACTCTATTGGTAGAGGCCTACCAGAAAGAGCTACAACCCAAATTTGGTAGCCCTAGGCTTGTGGGGCAGGGTTAAACATGACCCAAGGGCTATAATTTGAGCTCTATTGGTAGAGGCCCACTAGAAAAAGCTACAAGCCAAATTCGGTAGCTCTAGGTGTTATGGTTAGGAACGAGACGGTTTTTAAAGTTTTCATGATATAGGCCCATGTAAAACTTGTGACTCCCCACGCAGGGCCGATTTTGACCCAAGGGCTACAATTTGGAGAACCTTGGTAGAGGTCAATAAGATAAAGCTACATGCAAAATATGGTAGCCCTATGCTTTATGGTTAGAGACGAGAAGCTTTCAAAGTTTTCACTACATTAGCTCATGTAAAACTTCGGCCAGTGAAGCTAAAAATTACAATAAAGAAATCTAAGAAAGGTGCGTTTGAGTGATGGTTACTAAGCTAGAACTGGCCTGATAATTTCTTAGATGTTTTAATAGGTCGGCTTGCTGGCCGATTAGAGAGACCACAAATTCGGAGAGCCATGCGCTGAGAGCAGACTGGATAACTGCATATTGTAACAGCATTTACTTAAAACATTTCAACGCTTTTAACCTGAGGTACTACATTTCATCCGAATGTTAGTAAGATGTAGTAAATAGACGTCAAGTAATTCCGTAATTCCGGTAATTGTCAATTATGTTCGAGTTCAAAGTACATGTAGTTTATTAGACGAAAAACATTTTACAATGTTTCATTGCCTCCAATAGACTGAACATAAATTTCTTGAAAAAAAAAAAAATAATAATAATAATAATAATAATTAAGTATATAGCACAAAACAAATCAGTGAAAGGAATTAAATTCCAACGACAAAAAAAAAAAAAAAAAATGAATATGTGAGAAAAGCAGAAAGACGATCTTAATACGACATGTTAAGCGATGAAAACATCCTTATCACCGGTCACACCCCGGTTGAGCTGCTATCTATTACCTACCAGTAACAGATGAAATAGTTTCTAGATCTATTGAACAACTATTTATCGGCGATACCTGTTTATACTAAAAGTCTGAAGTGAAGTCACCTATGAAAACGGATCAAAAAAGCAAGAACTTTGAAATAATACGACTGTTTTTTTTTAAACTTTATTGTCCACGTCTATATGGTACTTGAGGGTCGTGACCATCCCTCAATGCATCTTACAGTTCGTTGTTAGTATTCTGTGTTAGTAAGTAAACTTTAAAATACAAACAAAAATCGTAATTACAGATTCCAGATTTTATACAGATACTATTGTACTACTATATTGATATGGCTACTAAAATCTAAAGATTTTAACAATAATTACTAATAACAGGTATACTTTTCTGAATTGGTACAGTTTTTTTTTTTTTTTTTTTTTAAATATGTGGACAAAAAAAGCTTATTTTTATATATAATAGTGTAAAAAAACAAAGTGTGTGAGAGTTGTGTTGATAAAGTGTTACATTGATCTTGGTTCAATGTACAGTACTGAAACGTCAAAAGCAAAAAGGAAACGTAGCATAAGGTAGGTATTCTTTTGAGGCTTCAGCACTGCAGCACTGTTCGTGTGCATGGAAAGAAATGCGTTTGGTTTATGGGAGGTTTTGAATGATATATTCTACAATTGTCGTAAGCCTTCGTTCATTTTCATAATTTTTTGAGCTTCTAATGATGCTAAGACTATACAAGAGACTATTTTTCAGGCCTAATAAAGATGGTTTAATATCACTGTTTTTACATTTGTATAAATATTTTTTTTGTTTCAAGAAGTAATCTGTCTAGCTTCAGATTTGTTTCGTTTGAACCCAAAAGTGCATTTTGTTTGCTTATTGACATCGACTGATCTAAATTATTAACAAGTATTGAAATGCGATCCCAAATAGGTTTGATATTTTGACATTCATAAAATAAATGTGCTATAGTTTCTTCACATCTGTTACAGAAAGAACACGTATTTGTTTTGACCAAGTTCATTTTAAAAAGAAGCGAATTTGTTGGAAGAATCCTGTGTATTATTCTTGTTTGAAACCATTGGGAGTATCTGTCACTTGAATATTTAAAAGAATTACTGTGTATAACTTTCCAATTGATATTAGAGTTTGGAAAAGTGCTGTTCCACTTACTGTGGCATGACGGTTTTTCGTTATTCTTTATCAGATTGTTATATGTGAATTTGTTACTACAAGACTTAATAACTATTTGATAAAAATAGCAGTTTATATTTGGGTTATGGAAACCTTGTAATGACTTATTCTTGTTAGTGATGTTATGTTCTGCAAACAGCGCTTTAATAGCGCTGATAATGCTATGAAAATCTAAAAAGTTGATTCCGTTATTAATGGTATTTTTCATGTCATTCCACGTTTTAAAGCTAACATCTTCATTTAACATGTCTTTAACATTCCTTATTCCACCATTGTACAGGACGTGATTAAAAAAGTGCTTAGAGCCAATCATTAAGTTTTTATTATAGAATAGAGGCATATTGATTAGTTCTATCCAGTTTGTAAAGTTACATTTTGACATATACGTCATAAGTGAGTTTAAAACGTCTTTCTAAAATTCATTTTTTATTATTTTGCGGACTGTTCACAATACTTTCTGCCAGAATTGAATAGTTTATTAATGTCGAAAGTATTGTTGGTAAACTCGTAACAGTCTTTGTTACCATCGGAAATGAGTTTTTTTTTTCCATTTAATTTTCATATTCAGATTGTGATTAAACAAGTCAATCATCTTTAAGCAGCCTTCTTCATAATCTTTGATTAGCACTTTTTGTTTAATTTTATTACACGTTCCGTCCCATACAAAGTTAATTAACATGTCACTTATTTTTTTTAAATAGTTATTTGATGGAGACGGAACACTTATGGTACTTTTGGTTCAAAGTTTAATTTTACCATTTCTTTTAGATCAACGTGAAATAAAATACCGAGTAACTTGAATTGGGTTTCTTCCCATGATAATTTCCATTTAGTTTTTATTGAGCGAATACTATACTTCAAAGCACCAATCCAAATCAGTTTTGTTTTGTCAAAGTTAATTTTAAGGCCTGAAATGTGTGAAAAATTTTGTAATAAATCTAAAGTACTGTTCAGCGTCTTTTGTGAGCCGTCTAGGAAGAGTGTCGTATTGTCAGCGAATTGTGAGATTAAGTATTCTTTATTTTGTATTTGTATACCTTTGATATTTTTATTATCATTTAATTTGATATTTAGAATTTCCGTGCATAGAATAAATAGATACGCGGAAATTGGATCACCTTGACGACAGCCTCTCTTTACGGTCTGACAAAAAGCCATTTAATTGTACACGAACGTCGGTATTATATAAAAATAATTTAATCCATCTTAAAACTTTTACCGAAGTTAAAAAACTCTAGTGCCTTTTCTATGAAATTGAAAGAAATTGAATCAAAGGCTTTTTCAAAATCTATCAACATTAAAAGACCAGGTTTATTTCTTTCATCACAGTACTGTATAATATCGTACACTAATCTAGTATTCTCGCCTATAAATCTATCTTTTAGAAAGCCAGTTTGTTCTTTTGATATGATTTGATTTAAAACTGACTTTAATTTATTAGCAATGCTGCCTGAAGCAAGTTTGTATAATTCGTTCAAGAGAGTAATGGGTCTCAGATTTTTTAAAAACTGTTTTGGTTTAGTTTCCCTAGGTATACATATGATTGTTCCTAATTTTATATTTTTAGAAAAGGAGTTATTAAAAAAAGCATGATTTAAAGCTCTTACAACAAAATTTCCTATTTTACCCCAAAATACCTTATAAAAATTTGTCGTAATACCATCAGTGCCAGGGCTTTTATCATTTTTCGTATTTTTCAAAGTATGTGCTACTTCGTGATATTTTTGTAATATGCTTTTAATTCTTTAAGTATTTCACTTTGGTCAAAAATGTGGGACCCGTCTTCTTTTTCTAAGAAAGGGATTGACCCTTTCAATCCCTTTCTTTGAAATAATACGACTGACTGGGAGCTAAATGACTTGAGGCCCGACCGTGTGTGTGAACTGGGTCTTACCGACAACTAAATTTTTTAAAGGAAGCCCTCATCCATCATTGCAAACCGACACATTCAGAGCCGGTCAACATAATCTGCAAAGTTCGCAGCTTTTGTTTGTTAATTTTAAGTTTGTGTTATTTCTTTTCAATACTTTGCCAGCAGCGCATGGAAAAGTTAAAGACAATAATTCATGCTTTTAGTATAACAAAACTCTCTAATTTTCTAATTTAATGGCAAAATCAGCCTGAAATTATTTCGGCTATGGAGAACCCATGGCACAAATGATTCAGACAATATTGTACACAGGCAACAACTTTCGTCATCTAGAAAACACGTTGAAAGACCGAATCATTGCATGACATTCTTCTATCTTCGAATATCAAAGACATAGGAACACAAAAGTACAAAGGATGACAAGTTTATTGAGATAGTTTCAGCCGATATTTTCAGAGCCGGAAAACCAACATAACATTTTCTTAACACAGTCACTGGCTGCGAATATGAAGTTTCCTACCCTTATGGAATTGTTTCATTATATAATTTTTCATAAAAAAATAGAAACTTTAAAATTTTGTAGCAGTTTTTTTTTTTTTTTTTTTAAATGGTTAACAGAAGCTTTGGTAGTGATAATGAGCAAAAAAATAAATAAAACAAGAACAAATCAAAACAAGACTATTCAAAAACGCATCACTTGATGTTAACCCATGTTGTAGTCACCCACTGTCCTTATAGGTAGTGAAGAATTGATGTTTCATTCTAATGTTTTGAGAGAAATAAAGGAGTTTTTCAAACAATGCGTTTAAAAAACTACTGATTGATATAGATAGGATATGAAAATTAATGAGCTAGCATTTGAGATTCATATGATCCGGCATGAGTTGGCATTTGAGATAATGTTTTATTAAACGCGTCTAAAAAAAAAAAATGTCACTAAGCGAGCCTTTGCAAGCATCAACATTTTTTTTAGACTAATTTAATAAAAATCAACATCAAAAGCCAGAGAATGTCAGACTCGTTTCATCGCATAACTGTTTATCAAGAATTATAGTTCATGATGTGTTAAAACATATAGTCGCTTCCGGTATATCGGTGGGTTATTAGTTATCGTGTGCCGAAATCGAGACTGAGATGCGCCACATAGAGGATGTCGTCACGTGAGCATTTGTAGGTCATATACTGTCAACTCACTTCGCAACCTTACCTCGACAAATTTTCCGAAATTAGTAAATCAAGTTTCCATCCAAATAGCAACAAAACTTGCGTCTTTTCAAAATCACACCACCCCCTACATGAAATAGATGTCCTTGTCAGCACAATATCGATATGACATTTTATTAAAACTTGTTTTCCTGTCACCGAGGTTCATGAAATGGGAAAGTAAATTTCAGTGAACCATTTAATGATGACGTCACGGCTTTCCAAATATGGGAATAAAAATAAGAGGCCCTGACGCTTTATCCAACTTTCTAACTATGAAATCTTTCAAATTAATTCATTTTTCACATGTGTTCTCTTATCTATTGAAACGAGAAAATACTCTGGAAATTTTTCGCTTTTTATTCATAAAAGAGGGCCAAAATGATGATTGATGCTATTTTAAACACAGATGATCTACCTCTTTTTTTTCTTCTCCATTTTTCAGAAAATCTGTCAACGTAGAACTATACATAAGACGTCACTGCATGTTTTCTGCAAAAAAAAAAAGCATTAATATTCCAACACACAGTGTACAATGTGTTAGTGCCATTATGATAGGAAATTTAATCTTAGGTCAAAATGTACATGTGTATTGAAATTTACACGAAGCCCGTTCGCTTCTATGACATGTGCATTATGAACGAAAAATAGTTCCAAAGAAACTTGCATATGGTAATTTTACTTTGAACCCAAAACTAATAAAATTGACAGTATTGTCACGATCACCAATTTTGACAGTTAATTTCGCAAAGAAATCTGGGTAATCAATGTGTAAAAAAATGAGTCGTATGATTTCAGAGTGTAGGCCAAATACGGCATTATTTGCTTGTCTCAAACGTATTTAATATACATGTAAGTAAATTTGTAATGGCTGTATTACATTGAAAGTAAGGGTAGTTATGTGATAAAATAGTGCTTGGTCGTAGATTTCCCCCCCCCCCCCCCGCATTGCTATACAATAAATTATTTTAGGAACCAAATATATTTATAGACCCAAAATAGCACAGATCATATAGTTTATTTTGGATTTAAACATATACGTTTCTCATCCAAACACGATTAAGTTAAACAATCAATTTGAAAGGGTACTTTTAGAGTTTAAAAGGAAAATTACCTTCAATAATTGGTCTAGAGACTTCTTTAAACCTTACTCTGAATATTCATAACGGCTCAAAAATTCATGAAGTTGACAATTATAACATGACAGTTGTAGAATATGTTTTTGAAAGTCTCCTATGAGACAATATAGAATATAGATATAGCACAACGAAACCAAACACAGACATACTGTATCGTACAAACGTAAACAAATGTTTATATTATTTTCTAAGCAAGATTCCCTTTTCTTTATTCCATATCCACACACTCCCACAAACGGTTACAAAAATTCTTTGTTTGTTTGTTTTTCACTCTCTCACACACCCTTCTCTCTCTCCCTCTCAATAAAGCCACATTTAAGTGATGGAACAATTATGTGAAAAATACAATTTTTGTTAGTCATATGAGACATATCTTTTTGTATATAAGTATTAAAACATTTTTATTAAGTGACTATTATCTGAAATATCGTGATAATCATTATAATTAATAAATTTCTATCAAACCCTTGATACTAGAACTTAATTGTAAGGTATGATGGGCCATCAAATGGGAGATGGCCACGACTCCAATTATAGCAGTTGACATGGCATATAAACTTTCAATGATTAAGATAAACAACACTCAAAGGACTGAATAACTAGATGAATATTAGAAAATAACATAATTTGGAAACTGGTCAAACGCATACATAGATGATTTTTTTTTTTTACGGTGAAAGATCGAAATTTATTTCATCGAGTGAACATCATCGGTAATATTTTCACGAGTGGCGCAATTTCGATCTTTCACCGAAAAAAAAAAAAACCAAATATTCTATTTATTTCATGCTTTTAACCCTTTCTGAGGGGAACTTAATCAAAATCCAGTACAGTTCTTTTCGGTTATTCCCCGTGGTGTAGCATAGCAACGCATTACAATATTACGTCAAGCGCGAGAAATGTAAGGTAAATTACGTCATATTTCCATCTGGTTGTGAGGCACGCGCATTTTACCTAGGTAACTGGTGCGCGGGAACAACTGTTTCTACCTTCAATTGAAGAGTTAGAATAATATGAAAAAGGCAAAGCCTCAATACGAGCGACGTGAATGATGAACAAGTATTTAATAATTCGAATGGCGACCTAGATTCTAGATCTTGAAATCAAAGGGTTTTTGAGTTCGAATTCCGGCTTTGCCTAAACTAATTTTGAGCGTTGTCAAAAGTAGAAAACATGCTTCTTTCGTAGATGTAAACATGTGAAATAGGATGAACGGTCCCTGATTCCCTTAACAAAATTAAGACAATTCCTTTTGTTAATTTATATCCAGAAAAAAATAACTTGGAGTGATATTGGTTCACGTGCTTTTAAAGAACGTTTTAAATAAAGAGAAATTTCCTCACTGCATGTAGATCTATATATCTATATATCTATAAGAGAGAGAAAAAAAGAAAAGACAGAAAGTAAGAAATTCACGGTCACATTTTCACACTGCATGTAAAGAGGAGAAGGGAAAAGAAATACCTTCACTTTTTATAGATCTTTATAAATATAAACTGTATTATATAATTATAATAACGGAACACTGAGGTGTCTTTTTGCAATCTACCACAAGTGGCTTTGATCGCTAAGGGATCATATGTCACAGCCACATTTTGAAGGGTTTAGTTGGTGATTAAGGTCGACTGTCCAGACTGTTTGCACAGTAACCCGAGCGTTGCTGCAGCGACATCTTATCATTCTCAGACCTGATTCATATCTTGATATCTCCATCTTTGGAGAATTATGATGTGTTTTTTTTTTTTTCGAAGTCCTATGATTTTTAACACTTTAACACTTCAGCTATTTCACATGTAGGTCTGTCATTGGTGGCAAGAGCACCTAGAACTACCCATGTTTTACCTGGAGTTTCTTTAAAATGAGAGTGCTTATATCGCCAAAAATCAGATAAATTGTAGCTTTCCTTTTTCATCCCATTTGCTCTCCTATAGATCTACACCCATCGTTGAAACAGTTATCAGTGAAGAGAGAAGAATGAATTCTGTCGCAATGACTAGATCTATCATCAGTTCTAGGATAGAATTTGCTGAGTTATCGAACATATATCAAACTTATGGTAAAAAAACACCTAAACTTTTAGATCTATCAAAAAGCTTCTATAACATTTGAATAAATATATTTGAGCCATGTTGCGGTAAAAGAGGGTTTAATGCATCTTCGTGATGCATGATACAAAGCAAGTCATCACATAATTATATAGATCCATAAAGATCTAGATCTAATCCATTTTGTATGATAAATGACTGAATCACGAGGCATGCATACTGGTCCTTTGACATGCAGAAAATTGATCAATAGATCTAGCATAGAGTTTGATCCAGGTCAGCTTGCGCGGACTGCACAGGTAGACCTGGGTCGATAGTTTTTACAGATGCATTAAGCCCCCTTTTCACAGATCATAAATTCGACTTTTCCTGTCAATGGTACTTTAAAACAGTCAAAAAACTAGTTTAGTCATGATTTCTTCGAGACAATATTTTCCGCGAAAAAACGGCTCGTGGATGACGTAAAAATAGTATGATTAATGACGTCATCATTCGCTAGCACAGATCATTGCGTATATTTATACAAAAATAGACGTTTAATACGCTGAAAGTAAGGAGGAAATTAGATTATCTGTATTATTTAAACTGACGATGATTTTTAAGTAATCATCCGATCGGTAGATAACTTGTGTCATTTTTGACCAATCAGGTAATTGTGCAAAAGATTGTGATACGTGTGACGCTGTGCGACAAACCGGAAGACACTCAATTTTTAGTCATCCCCTTCTAGATTTAGACTAAAACCCAGAACGAAGTCGGAATTTTATTTATAAATAAAAAATTTAGGACGGTGTTACCGCAAAGCCAGCTTCGCTCGTTATAAATATCGTTAATATGAATATAGGCAAAGCCTAAAGGCGAGCAGCGCTACAAGTGTTTGCTACTTTGATAGAAGTAAATCTCCTAATCAAATGCCTACAAATTATATAGGGGGTAAATCTAGATCTATTTCAGATTTTTATAATCTCACTAAAGTTAAAAAATAATCCATCTCATAATTAAGCAAAGTAACTGCAGGTAAACCGACAAAAAAAAAAAAGAAAGACAAATGAAGAGAATATTAAAAATCCCTCCCCCTCACCCCCCCCCCCCAAAAAAAAAAAAGTAGCAGCCCTGGGGTGTTTTCCCGTCTTTCTCACGCTGGTACTGACACAACTTTCTTTCAAGCTATTGACTACTTTTCTCAAATGCAGCAGATGTGAGAGGCTAAAAGCTGCTGGAAAGAAAGTTTGCCTCAACTGGGTATTGAACCCACAACAACCAGGCCATGGGTCAGACACACGAACGATGACGAACCACCGAGCTACTTGGCCGGGCAGGTTTCATTTCAGAATTAGGCAAAGGTATTAAGGAATGTGCATTGATCAATAATGCCCATCCATTGTATGGGATCGTATTCAAATTAGCATGATGATGTCGTATTTGACAGCATAACAGTAAACAGAGTAACGTATTGCAAATCACATCTATTATTTAAACACAAAATTTGCACCTTTTTCTTGTATTTAACTGTATGGTAGCATATTTTTTCCACTAGATACAAGATAACTATTGCGATAGTTTGAGAGAACTAGCGCGATAAAACAAACTTTCCTGGAAATGTTATCTAAATAAAAAAAACTTTCACGGTAAAAATAGCTGATAATTCTCACTGTTATCACAACTTTTTTTACCTTCATGCCTACAACTGACTTTCATGGTATTTATCATTTGTTACGGTTTCAGAATATCTTGGTTTCCAGCCTTACGAGTTCTCCTTTTCCCTGAATAGTTTTAAAGTTGTAAGAGGCATTTCGAGTCGTCTTTGAGTTTAACAGACTTCAGTTCATTTAATGTGTAGTCAATATTTAACAATTCAGCTACAATTGTAATTAATTCGAATTATAACTTACTGCCATCTTGTGAAGTCAAAAACTACCGAGTTCACCCAAATGGTGAATAAAGTATTTATAGATGTCAAGAAACAGGTAGAACTATCACAGTAATTTTACCTCGAATGTCACCATTTGCACGAATGAGAAATTTTGCGTTAAAATACTATCTCATCAATGTAAAATTTTCTTGATACCAAAGTTTATCATGTGTTTTTTTTTTCAGAAAACTTTTCACTATATAAACAAAATTTCTAGGAAATGTAGGATCAACCTCCAAAGAGTTTTGAGTTGTCTTGGGTGGCTTAGTGCTTAAGGTGTTGAATTAGTAATCTTAAGGTCCTGGGTTTGATCCTCAACCAAGATAATGTTTTACTTGTATGAGGGTTTCTATGGATAAGGCAAGCCACATCCCAAACATAGACTGCTTGTAAAACTAAGGAAAGTATATGAATTGAGCTGTCAGCTTGATACGAATGAAATGACTTTGAAAGGGGAGTACAACACCAATTGATCAATCCAAAAAAGTCCTAGTTTGAAAAAGGATAAGGCCAAAAGAGGCTGGTTAAATATC
Organism: Hippopus hippopus; assembly: GCA_946811185.2. Classification (NCBI taxonomy): domain Eukaryota; kingdom Metazoa; phylum Mollusca; class Bivalvia; order Cardiida; family Cardiidae; genus Hippopus; species Hippopus hippopus. Next base: position 24,239,568 of record OX328106.1, on the reverse strand, counting down.
ATGGCCCTAATCATTATCTGACATTGGTATTTAAACTGAATTCATATCCATGTAGTTATTGTTTGACAACACAATATTTGTATTTCTCAGTTAAAGTTATGAACAACAAACGGTTTACATGCATGGATAAAGGGAGAAAGATCTAGGAAAGATTAAGAATTTTCAGAGATTTATGTTTGTAGATCTAAATCTTTGTAATTATTTGTTTGAATGGAGTTTTATGTTGCTTTCCATTGCAATTCAGCTTACGTAATGTCATTAACATCTTTACTTAGTAATGTTTCAACCAGTGCAAGCCTGTGACTATGGTGTGCCATGCTCAAGGATACTCCTACAGGACAATCAGGGTCTGAAACAGGATTTCAAGATAACATACCCTTTGCCTTGACCTAGGAATAAATTACAGTCACCCACAAAAACAAATCTGCATAAAAGATATTTCAATGGCTCCCAAGTCTTTGCCCTTACTTTGCCATCAATTTACTCTTAACAGTCAGGTCATCAAGCTGGTATGTTTTAAATTGATGACTGTGAAGCTGATGGTTTTGCCTGGATGAAAAAAGCTTAAATTTGTTAAAAGCAGGTTAAAACAGGGGTGATAAAAAAAAGGCATAATACCAGATTTTGTTTTGGGAAATCAAAAACAACTTTACAAAATTAGTAAGCAATATCATTCTGCAAAAAGAAGCCTTTAGACCAAAACATCATTACAAGAGAAAATACATAGGGGAATATCCTCTTTGTTTTTCCATTTAAATGTTTAAACTTCTGACTCCGTGTGTAACATGGTAGTTCTAAATACTAGTAGACCTACATTTCAACATGCCTGACATATGTCCATAAATTGGATGATTAGGAATGGCTCAGTCAATGAAGGCATTCTGTAGAAGCAATCATTTGATTGGTAATTAGTTTGAGCCCTGGTGCTGACAATCTTGGTGGTGTCTTTTTTTGTCACCCTGGCCACTGTTGTTTCAATGTGATGTAAATTATCAAACTTCTTGAACAAGAATATTTGCTTAAAGTCTAGTTTGACACATCATTAAATGCTACAGTGTGAACACATTAAAAAAATGTTATGGTCTGTTGAAAAGACAGTTATCTTAAAGTAAAGGTAAAAATCTCTTAGAAATATATCAGAGGAGTTCCCACAATGTAGACCCAACTTTAGAGACTATTATGTTTGTGGGTACAACAACAGGTTGCACAAAAAATCTTATTCTATGCAAAGTAAAATCTAGATCTATACTGTCAAAAACATCAAAGTGAATGCTGACAGAGTTCGATCAGAATTAGATTTTACAATAATGATTATTACGGCATCTAGATCCAATTCAGAACAAAACAAGAAGTATAAAAGAAACCAAATTCCCTCTGTTTAAAGAAAATGAAGAAAAATCACTGCTGCGAGTATATCTAGACCATTTTGTTTTAAACTGAAAAAATATAACTTTTTTAAGCAGTTGTAATCTAGATCTCGATGAGAATAGTTTTTTTTTTTTTTGTTACATTCTGTTCAGAATGAAAGACACACACGTCAATCCGCCACTATCTACCGTACATAGATTAACAAACTTATAGAGTTTGTTCGGGCCATGTTGACTTGGGGACGAGTTAGTACTGGCCGAGTTGTTTCGCTTTCTTTACCAAACAAGACTTTAAGAATTGGGGAAAACGTCCGAATGAAATACGAACAAAGTTTTCAAAAGCAAGAGCGCGAAAAAAACTTGAAAGCAAAGATCGATTGGCTCACCCGAAATGGTTCAGCCGTAATGTTTATTTCTGTATTCGGAATTTTCCGTATCTCAGACAGATACGGAAAAGCCCGAGATCCTTCGTATTTGACCAGATCTCGCGAGGGTCTCGTTTGTAGACTGGAACACTGTTTCAAATCACGTGATTGGCAAGGGTGTAAGGAATTATAGGACAGAAGCGCTCTTAGTGCCAGTCTTTTACGTCACTTCCGTCTGCCATATTTGAAAAATCTACTTCCGCTCCACCACTGTTTCAGAGGCATAAGGTATGTACATTTTTGACACCATCTGTACCAATAAGCTCTCGCTTATGCGAGGCGTCGTTCCGCGACGCCTCTTGTGCGCTGCTCGCTATTACATTCCGTTACTAATAATAGTAACATTTTCTGCTAAAAATGGTGTAATGTCAGTATCACGCGAGGGCAGATATGGCGGGGCAACGGGCTGACATCTGATATCCTGCCCGTTGACAAGATATTTGTTCTAAATCTATAGCAACAGAACACTCGCTAGTACACTAACGTTCTCAAAACATCCATTTAAAAAAAAAATGGCCGAATCAGTCCTTCAGTCGCTAGCGGACAAATCTTGAGAATTACAGACGATGATTGAATCGCAAAACCAACAAAGACATGATAAACACAGAATAGATTGTTGTTGTCTTGGATTAGGAAAGTTTATCGGGCAAAGCATGGTGTCTATAGGCTGGTATAGTCTATACGAAATTTATCCGTTGAGCCGGGTGAACCGAGCCTGATTAAGTTTCCAAATCCAAAGCACCAACCATCTATTCTATTTATTTTGTTTCTCATTTATATTCCGTACCATACTATAGTGAATACTTGGCTCGGAAAAACATACATGCCGACATCTTATTAACTATGAATTAGGATGAAGATCTGTTTATTTAAAACGTCCTTATACCGTATTTGCAGCTGCGATTGTCAAGATGAATGATGCATGATTACGTCATGAACGTGACGTTTATCCGCGGAAAAAAGTTTTGTCGCATGAAGACAAGAATTTCTCTGTTTCAAGTATTTTAACATGTTAGAAAACGAAAAAAATCAAGCAAATGATCCATGAATGTAATAAACAGGTTATTACACGGCTGATGAGGGCCGGAGAGTGATATCGGCCCGCCACCTCGAAATCTGCCCTCGGGCTAAAGCCCTTGGGGCAGATATCAAGGTGGTGGGCCGATATCACTCTCCGGCCCTCATCAGCCGTGTAATAACCTCTATGTATTTTCACTGGTCGTAACCATGAAATATCGAAAAATATTTCACCGATATTTCTCGATAACCTACCGGAAAGCATGAAATAAAAACATGTATTTGTTAAACAAACACATAAATTTGAGAGTATATTCTGTGAGACTGCTTATCTAAATAATTATTTTATTCCTGATGGTAAATGCACATTTTATGAGGTGAATAAGACAAATACACATAAAAATGATAAGATAGCCCACAAGGACCAAACGTTTTGGGGCTAAGATCAACTTATAGGATTATTGAGAGTCTTGGTGGAAATCGTGACAACGATTTTACATTAAATGTACAAATGTCAACGGACTTCTGACTCTGATTCTATTTTCTCTCTTTTGATCTCAACAGTGGCCGTTCTGGTCTTCTGGATTCTTCAAACAAGATCTCCGTCTCAGACTTTAGAAACATGTTAAGTTCGAGTAAAATGTGTTCAGCCATTAAATTAATATCGAGTACATACAAATTTATACGTTGTAGTTACAAAAGCTCATAAATAACAAAGAAAATATACAGTAAAAAAAACGAGGATCATCATAATCGCTAACTTAAACTTAGCAAGCCACTTGAAACACGCCAAGATGTGTTTTATTATTCTGCACCATGACGCTTCCTTCTCGCATTTAACCCTTTAACAAACAATCTTAAGTTGTTTTTGACTTCCACGAAGAAGATGGAAAACAGTTTTGGAAAAGGAGAAATTACAATCATTTGAGCCACATTTAATCGATCGTCTGCAAATGCTATCAGTCGTATTTTGTAGTCTTTTAAAGAGTTAACAAGTCAATTTGTTTTAATTTAGCCACCGAGAACGAATAACCCTACAAACTATGACTTAAACAGTATAGTTTCTCTTGCAACCATATTTGTTTCTATGAGGACCGTGTTTAAAACTAAAGATCAGAATGAACAGAAACTGCAGTCTGATCTTGTATCTGCACTGTTCTTTAGATAAAGACATTCTGGCAAGAGACAGACAATGAGTTGCAAAATTGCAGTCCTTTTGCATGACTGAAAGAATGTCAATTTTCTAAGGCAGCATCCTTTCAGCACCATTGGCGAAAAAGGCATATATATATATCAATACTAGACTGTACAGAACGTGCAGTCTAATCTTTATTACTTATACCGTCCGCTCGTTTAATCAAGCTTTTGAGGGGGAAAAATCTGAGTTTCAGCGGATTGTATTTTCAGCCTTCAAATTTATGTATTTGACGGTAAAGGGGATAAAACAAAAATAGACCATGATCAATATATCTTGGCCATTCGTAACTAAAAAAGAAAGAAGAAGAAGAAGGTGAAAAAAAAAAAAAAAAAAGAGTTAAATGAAAATAGCAATGACATGAATGTGAAAACCAAATTTTAATAAGTTTGAAAAAACGGGTTTCATGGTATAAGGTGATAAAAGTAAAAATACAGATACCTCCGAGAACATAGGGAATACGAAGTGCTTCGAAATGAAGCAAAGTACAAATGTCAGAGGGGATCCTAAAGCAGAAAACATGCAGACAAAATCAAACAACAAATGAATTGTGGCTGCAGATGAGTACAAAGAGTAGCAAATCTGCCAAGTACTTTTCACTTTGATGACAATGCTGTTCAACTGACATGCTGATTTATAATAATCTCGTCCATTGCTTGGAGTGACTTAGCTCTTTACTTGGCAATCAAATCTTAGACCAGCCAATTTGAAAAGCATCATCAGGTGAAAACTTTAATGTGACTTAAATGTTCGGATTGTCTTTGAGAGGGTAGAAACATCGTAGGAAAAAGATTAAATGCAGACTTCTTTATTCACGGTCGTAAAAAAGTGCTGTTTTGGTTAACAATTAGTATTTTTGTGAACAGTCTGGAACATGACTACGCAACAAAAAACGTACGATTTGATCTTGAATCTGCACTGTTTGATGAAAAGAAAGCATTGCGGTCGCAGTATTGGGGAACTTTTTTAACTGAACAAAATTGTCCGTTTTGCACGTTTGACACCTAAATAGCTTGAATACATGCAATGAGGGAAAGAAATGGCGACTCCTGCAAGGAGGTATTTATGTGGCACTCCAGATTTTAAAGTGACATGTTGAATTTCATGGAATTCATAAATCATAACGACAAGAATGATCACGCACGTACTATCAGTATAAAAGAGGGTGTTGGAGCTACAATTTGGCAGGACGAAGTTGATTAGACAAAGGAATTTCCGAAAAGATGTTCGCCGTCGTTCTGAGTGCCTTATTGATAGCAAGTGCCGATGGGCTTGGGTTCTTGGATGAAAAAATTGACTGTCGGGTAACCTTTTGGTCGGAATGGTCAATGTCTTCTGTATGGCAAGCTACTTCAAAACATCGGACAAGGCAAATCTTGAGGTATCCACTCAACGGAGGCCAGGCTTGTCCAGAATTAGAAGAAGTACAGAATATAGGTATTGGACATTTTTCATTCCGTCATTTCTAGCTTAATGCCATTGTAAAATACATTTCCTATCAGCTTGATAACAACATAGAAAAACCTCTTTTTTAAGAGATAAAGTTTCTTTTCTTTTTCGTCGTGTGAAAATTGCATGCATGTGCAGTGAAATTTCCTGCATCACGTGTCTGTTTCCGAATGCGACGACAAACTTTAATGTCGTTACAACATTTTATTTCACTTCCGAAAGAGGTTGATTTCTTTAACACTTTACCATACAGTTTCGCACTTAACGATCCTGAGAAAAAGGCAAATAAAACATTATGAGAAAAGGAGAAAAGCTGGCAAGCAGCATTTTCTTCTTTTCCCATAACGTTTTAAAACCTTGGAAAGACTAATTAAATATTTAAGTTACACTGAATTTTTGTCAGCAAAAGTTTTCAATTTGGACGAGTCAAATATTATGTCATGTAGTAGGCTAAAGAGCTAAGAGACCTTTCCTTCTGTGAACAAATTGAAAAAGAAAACAATAGATTTGAAAATAAAAATGTTATTGAATGAAGTTTTTTTTTTTTTGTTTTGTTTTTCAGGAAAAGAAGAAAGACTGGAACTTACAGCCACTAAGATGGTGGAAAGTTTTCTTTCTCCTAGATCTAGCAGCAGGCAAAATGGTTACAGAAGGGATCTTCTTGTGATCGTGGATTCATCCGGAAGCATTAGTAAGGCTGAATTCGAAATAGCTAAAGAGGAACTGGCGCGGCTACTGGGTTCTTTCTGTCCAAAGTACGATCCCTTTTCACGTGACATACATCAAGCAGCTTTAATACGCTATTCCAGTACACCTGTGGAGATCTTTGATTTTAATGCAAATCGGAACACAGCGGAACTCCAAAAACGTATACGTGAGATGAACTACACTGGCGGTAGAACATGCACAGGAGATGCGTTTAATTATGCTCTCACTGATGTTTTGAAACCATCTAAAGGTAAGATATATTGGTTTTTTCATAACCATTTTCAACTCTTCGCATGCTTTACTAACTACTCGGTGTAAAGTTAAAGAAATGCAAGGAAAACACGCGTGCCAAAGAACAGGTTACTCATACCTGCGAGAAACTGGATATGGAACTTCAATCAAGTCAACTGACTGACTTCCAAAAAATCTTGAATAAATTCTTAAGACCATTTTCATTCGATTCCAAAGGCGCCTATGTTTTAGATTTATACAGCACCAGCAACTTCTTTTTTTTACACCAAAATTTAAAATCCTGACAGGCTTTTTGTTTAAAGTCATGTGACAATGGCGATACTCTAGATTCTTATCTGCGTAAATTAATTATGATATCGTTTCTTTCTGTGTTAGTTTTTAAATCACCTGCATCTTTCGTCCGTTCAGCCGCCCCCCCCCCCTCCCCACGCACACACACACGTGAAGTATTTTAAACAATTACGCTATTTATATGCTCCGTTATGGATTTTATAAATAAGTAAGTCATTTTTGGTTTGCCTTTACAAATAAGGTATGAGGATCGAGCCAGACGTAAAACAAGAAATTTTCATTCTTACTGATGGCCAGTCTAACTGTGGACGGGATGCTGTTGAAGAGGCAATCAAGCTACAACATGCTAATATTGATGTGTTTGGTTTAATGATCGGCATCTTCAGCGAGAGTGGACGGGGAGAACTTCAGCAGTACGTGTCAGATGTCGAGTCACATTTATTCAATGTTGAAAACTTTCACGATCTGACAAAGCTCATAGACTTCGTTGAAATGTGGCTGCAATTAGCTCCTTGCACAGATTTTGAACTTAAAAAGTAGACCAAAGGTTTTAATCCTAAAGCGCGACACTTCAACAGCGTCATTACAAACCCTTCCGTGTGAAATAAGAAATACAATGTTACAACATATAAGGGGTTTTCGCTTTCCGAGTTGAGTGTGAAGAGAAACAGTTTTCAAATGAAATACACTACTTTTTGCTTTTGTGCTACAATCTCGTGGGTGGGTGTGTGTGTGTGTGTGTGTGTGTGTGTGTGTGTGTGTGAGAGAGAGAGAGAGAGAGAGTCAGTCTTGTTTTTACGATCTCGTTACATGTATACGAGCGGTGCTCTGGTTAAATGTGATTCAATACCTATGGTGGCATATTTCTGCCACGAAATACGAGATAGCTATCATGATAATTTTAGAAAACTTTCGCGATAAACTAAAGTTTCCTGGGAATTTTATCGAGATAGTGAAAAGTTTCCTGAAAAAAATATCGCGATAAACTTAATATTTTAACGCAAAATTTCTCAATCGTGCACGAAGCTGACATTCGAGATAAAATTATCTTGATAGTTTTATCTGTTTCTCGATGTCTATAAATAGAAAATTTATCATTTGGATAAACTCGGTAGTTTTTGACTTCACAAGGTTGCAGTAAGTAAAATTTCGAATCATTAACAACTGTAGCTTAATTGGTAAATTTTGACTAGACTCGAAATGAACAGAAGTCTGTAAAATCACAAAGACGACTCGAAATGTCTCCTACGAACCACTTTAAAACCATTCAGGGAACAGGAGAATTCATAAGGTTGTAGACGATGTTCCGAAACCGTATCTAATTATAGATACCGTGAATGTCAGTTATGGGCACGAGAGCAAAAATAATCATGATAACAGTTAGAATTATCGCTATATTCTTATCGTGAATTTTTTTATTATCTAGATAATATTTCCAGGAAACTTTATCACGATAGTTCTCTTAAATTATCGCAATAGCTATCTCGTATCTCGCGGCAGAAATATGCCACCATAAATACCGTTCCTCCGTGATTCATTATACCAAGCAGATCATCATATAATTATGGATCTATAAAATCCACATTGTCTAACAACCGACTGAATCATTAGGTAGAATGTCCTTGGACACACAGGAATTGACCGATAGCAAACAATTTCGACACATGTCAGCCTGCGCGGATTGCAAAGGCTGACCTGGGTCGTTACTTTTTGCAGACGCATATAAGCCCCTTTTCACAGAGCACGCTCATTTGTTATCACTGCTAAATCCATACAATTCGACATACTTTTAGTTTCATTTATTTCAAAAGCCATTGCAGCCGACATGTTGCGTGTGGCGATAGAAGTCTTCCATTTCAGGTCATATGAAAATGGGGCCGTTTAGTAGAGGTTTGATCAACACGATTCAAGCTTGACACATTTAATTTTTTAGCTTGAGCAATTTCTCTGTTTGCCACAATGTTTTCAAAATAGGGTATAGATCAAATACCAGTCTGATCTTGGCCTCTGTCGTTCACGAAAGCCCTTGTTTTTGCCTATAGTGCTGAAATGCTTCATGGAGAAATTGCTTGGTTACGAAGACTTTCAGTCAGGATGGTTTGTGTGTAAGTCAAATAAAATCTATCTATCTTTCTATCGCTTTCAATTAAAAATAGAAATGTTTTTGTTTTTGTCATGAGTGGTGATTTATCAATTGCCCCTTTTGCAAATGTAGAGCCCAAACAAATCAGTTTTTAACATGAGAATGTGGTTAAATAACACTTAGATTTCCTAACAGCGTTTTATGCCATTTTTAACAATGTTTCCTGCGACAGCTCGCCAACTCGTTTTTTTTTTCTATAATTGACCACTGACCAGCACTGAGGCTTGGGACCCTGAGGAGCCTTGCCCAAGGATAACCCAACGCAAGTAGAGTGGCCAGGACGAATCGAATCTTGATTGCATGATTACAAGTCTAACGCCTAAACCATTGGGCCATGGAGACTTCTAAGTTTTGGAAAGGAGGACCGAGTAGAATACATAATACGTGTACGTGTAATGTATAGAAGAACACCGATGCTTGGTCTTGTTGCCAGTTGTCAACCTTGTATCAAACAATCTCGAGTTTTAACGACCAAGAAGAACTAGAACAGTCGCAAAGCGGACAAATACCCCCACCAGCACCTTGAAGCAGCACAATCAGAGAACGTAAATGACTTTCAAGACAAAGATCACCAGTGACCTTGACCTTTGACCCATGTAACTAAAAAACAAGACAGCACCTCCTTGGATCATGAGCAACACTCGTATATAGTTTCAGGGTCCTAGGTCAAACGGCTTTGAGTCAGAGCACGGAAACGAAAAAGTCTACAGACGGACGGACAGACAGACATGGTGAAACCAGTATGCCCCTCTCCCACTTCGAAAGTGTGGGTATAATAAAGGCTTTTTGATATATATATACCCATAAAATGTCCGAGTAAAATACGGGTATTGTCTAAATCACAAATATAACTGAATAGAAATTTTTCCGTATCAGTCATGTGTACCATATGTATAAATCTAACTTGATAAAACTTTCATTAAAACTTTTATATTATTGTTTGCTTTTGGGAATACAGGTTTAAAACCACGTACCGTGATGAGATAATATCAACATTGTCGTGTTTGGTTTTTAAATTATCTCGCCACGGTACGTGATTCTAAACTTGTTAATATTCCATATCATTATTCTAAATCGTCGTATGGAAAGAAGAAAATGCTGGTGCCCAGTTTCTCTTTTTCCCACAATGCGTTTTGCTACCCTCTTATAAACAAATCACATAATTTGGACCACATCTAACTTGTCGTCTACAAATACCTTCAATTTTGGCCGAGCAAAAAATTCTGCTATTGAGTAAATGGTGAACCTTTATCCCGCTTACGTGAACTGGTCAAGAAAACTAAAAAATCGATTAGAATCCTTTCATTAAAGTTAACGGGAATATAAAACCTTACACACGCATGAGTTTAAAGAACGTAGACCACGGTCAGTCTGCAAAATAATCAAATTACAGAAGAAGCAACCGTAACGTTAGTTCTGCATAAAATATATACAATTTGGTTGCCACCTTGGAAATGTGTTGATTTGAATTTTTAACATGTAATCATTTGTTTCCTCCAACTTTTCCTATTTTTCATTTTGAAATTCGCCGAGCCCCGGTAGGTCAGTCAGTAGCGCATAGACTTGAGACCAGAGGGTCGCTGGTTCGATCCCCAGCTCGGCTAATCATCTTTCCGAGGATTGATGATAGTCATTGCGATCGGATTCATTCCTCTCTCACCGCTTATCACTGTTTCAACGATAGTTATGTGGAAAAGTAGCCAGTGGCTAGGAAAGATTATTGTGCGGAGTACTTGTAACAGACTCCAGGAAAGCATATATAGGTGCACTGGCCGCCGCGATATAACTGAACTAATGTTGAAAACGGCGTTAAACACCATACAATCAATTAATCAATCAACGGTTTGAAATTCACTCTGGTGACAGGAGACATAGTTATGATTGGCGGCCGTTGTGCAAGATTTGCCAGTGTGACAGGTGAGGAAAAGGAGACTAAGACAAATATTTTGATAAAAAATAAAGAGTTTTATGCTCCGTAGACCACTATGTTCATTTGTAGGCCACTTACGGATTCGTTTTTCCTGTTCTAATTAAGATCAACTTTATACAAACAATTTGCAAAGAGTGCAATATGATAAATCGGCAAACGGATACCTGTTATTACCTTTGGTGTATGATAGTCCCATACTACTATCCCGTTGCAGACTTCGCCGCTGATCTGTTAAGACATTCAAGCATTCTATCTCTGAAATAATTTCTAAATTTCAAACGAGCTCAATTTCTGATTCGGGAAAAACAAAAATCTGTCCAATCAGATATTGTTTCACTGTTTTAATTCATTTCAAAATGAAAGATAATGTGCACTTTAGTATGGTTGATGAATTCACACGGACCCTGGTCATTCAGAAAAAAAAAAGAAAAAAAAAAAATCTTTTAAACTGATCTCATTATCTTAATCGACCAATCCAAGTCGTCATACTAGTTGATGAATAAACAACATTCCATCTTTGCTAAAAGAGTACTTTTTTACAGATTTCCTCACAATCTTTTGCCACTTTCCTATGCGCTCAAAATAGTCCATAGCCGCCTCCAGTTTACCCTCGTTATACTCTGCAACAGTTTCCAAGTATTCCTTCCGCATCACGATACATATGTGGCCCCCTTAAAACAGAAGCAATAATTTAACATGATAAAATATAATAATTTCAGCCATGCTCTATGAAACGAGGTTTAATGCATCTGCAAAAAGATCTACCCAGGTCAGTCTGCGCAGCTTGGTAGAATGCTTCACAGAGATACATTAAACCCCCTTTTGCAAGACGGCCGCTCATTTGTATTTTACGAATGTCTCTGATGATAAAGTGCCATCAGCAACACTCGCCGTAGTGAAAAACATCTTTTGGTGTTTCCTTGGGCGCCTTTTTGGCAACTTTAAATGCCTCTGCAGCCAATGTAGACAAGATCAGCAATCTTGAAACTGCACTTATTTCGGTCTTATTTCTACACTGAAATGTCTGAAAACACCGTGGCAATAAATACGTTTCAGCTTCTGACCACAAAACCGACTCTTAAGGACCTAAAGAAAAAAAAAGATTTCTAAAATTTTGTGTAAAAAAGGTGAGAAAATTCTGGCAACCAGCATTTTATCCTTTTCCACAATATTTTCTACTCTTCCCAAAACAAATTTCAATTTTTGAGTCATGTTTATTTCGTCGTCTGCAAATGCTTTGAATTTGGACAAGCCTACAATTTTGTCGTTTAGTAAAGAGTTAAGTAACCCTTTACCACACAATCCCGAGTTTAAACGACCCAGAGGAAGATACCTTTTGAAAACATTATGGAAAAAGAAGAAAATGCTGATAACCAGCATTTTCTCCTTTTTTCCACAATGTTTTCTTACCAGTCAAAAGAAATTTTACCGTTTTAGCAACGTTTACTTTGTCGTCTGCAATTTCTTTGAATTTTGGACAAGTCAAAAGTCTTGTCGTATGGTAAAGGGATAGTTTTGATTTGTTTCACGTCCTAACCTCCAGACGACTCCAGATAACTTTTGAAAACTTACTGAGAATTCTCGAGACACAAAACTTTTCCTTTTGTAATATTTGTTTAAGGTTTGTCTCTCACGCTTATTTTTTGCACGATACAAGTATATTTAAAAGGCGTCTGTCGGAAGTTCTTTTCAGCCTGCGCATAGTTTGATTTGTTTTACAAGACCACACCATTTTCGACTTATCCATATTGAAAGTGTATGCTGGACAACAAATTAGATGTTACCAAACTGATGAAATTTGTCTCTATAGTGATGAACACATGGTGGAGGAAATGACGGTATCTTTTTGTGTTTCCATATTGTTTTCAAAAGCCTTCTTCCTTCAGATGGTGTCTTGGTAAAGGGTTGAACAAACCTACCCGGTTTGACAATACGTAACATCTCGGACAGAGCACATCGTGGTAAGTGGCTTTCTCCCATCCCACCGCTCACACAAATACAATCATACGTGTCTGAAATTGTAAATCGCACAAACAATAATGATATTGATAACAAGAGGGCCATGATGGCCCTGTATCGCTCCACTGGCTATTAAGTAAAATTCTGACCAGTCGTTTCAGAGAAGAAGAATTTTTAAGAATTTCTAAATTTCCATATAGTGCAAGTAGCCCCCATTCACCAGAGCCACATTTTTTGACGGATCAAAATTTTACGAACAATTTTTGAAAAAGGTCACCCAAGCAACAATCCTGTGAAATTATTTCAAAATCTGACCTGCTGTTTCAGAGGAGAAGATTTTTAAAGAATTCCTTCATTTCTGTATAGTGCAAGAAGCCACCATTCACCAGAGCCACGTTTTTTGACGGATCAAAATTTTACGAACAGTTTTTGAAAAGGGTCACCCAAGGAACAATCCTGTGAAATTATTTCGAAATCTGACCAGCGGTTTCAGAGAAGAAGAATTTTGAAGAATTCCTTCATTTCTATATGGTGCAAGAAGCCCCCATTCACCAGAGCCACATTTTTTGACGGATCAAAATTTTACGAACAATTTTTAAAAAGGGTCACCCAAGGAGCATATCTGTGAAATTATTTCAAAATCTGACCCGTGGTTTCAGAGGAGATGATTTTTAAAGAATTCCCTAAAAAATTCCATTTGGTTGCAATGGCAACCAGAGTTTTTGATGGAATCAAATTCTGTGAACAGTTTTTAAAGAGGACCTTCCAAGGAACATTCCAGCCAAGTTTGGTCCAAATCCTCCCAGTGGTTTAGGAGGAGTTGATGTTTAAAGAATTGTTGACGACACACGACGCACGACGGACACCAGGTGATCCTAAAAGCTCCCCTTGAGCACGTTGTGCTCAAGTGAGCTAAAAAGTTAACATACGGATGGACGCACAACGGACAACGGGCCATAACATAAGCCTGCTGGCCTTCGGCCAGTGGAGCTAAAAAACTTGTCTAGCACCAATCATGTATCACTGCAGCTTGATAATCAAGGGAGGTAAATAGTAACGAACTTTATCTTTCATAAAAAGAGTTATTTCCCTTGATTAATGTTTAAATTGAAGTGATAATATTTTGAAGCCCATGTTAAACTTGCGATCCCTGGAATGAAGGCAATTTTGACCCCAGACCTACAATATGAAACTAGAATGTGTGGTTATAAACAAAAAGATTTTTTAATCTTGCCCAATAAAAAGTCATGTAAAACAAGTTTGCTGAATAAAAGGCCCTGTAAAATATGTGATCCATGACACAGGTTTATCAAGTTTTCACTATAAAAGCCAATGTAAAACTTGTGACCCCTGGTGTGGAGTCAAACTTGACCCCCAAAGTTAAAATTTGGGCCCTCTTGGTAGAGGCCCATTATATAAAGTTACATGCAAAATTAAGTAGCCCTAGGCCTAAATATGGCTATGTACAAGTAGATTATTAAAGTTTCCTTATATAAGACCATGTAGAACTTGTGACCCCCTGGGGTGGGGCTACATTTGACCCCCTGGGCTATAATTTGGGCACCCTTGATAGAGACCCCCTAGATAAAGCTAAATGCAAAATTTGATAGCCCTAGCCCTTATAGCTAGATGCGAAAGATTTTCCTATATAAGCCCGCCCATGTAAAACATGTTACCCCCCGGAGCGAAGTCAAATTTGACCCTCGGCTATAATTTGGACACCCTTGGTACAGGTCCACTAGATAAAGCTACATGCCAAATTTGGTCGCCCTAGGCCCCATGTCTAGGTCAAAGAAGAATTTTAAAGTTCTCCCTATATAAGCCCATGTAAAACTTGTTATATAAGCCCATGTAAAACTTGTTACCCCCGGGCAGGGCCTAATTTGACCCCAGGGCTATAATTTGAACAATCTTGGCAGAGGTCCACTAGATAAAGCTACATGCCAAATTTGGTAGCTCTAGGCCCTATGGCTAGGTAGAAGAGGAATTTTAAAGTTCTCCCTAAATAAGCCCATGTATAACTTGTAACCCCCGGGGCGGGGCCAATTTTGACCCCAGGGCTATAAATTAAAGAAACTTGGTAGAGGTCCACTAGATAAAGCTACATGCCAAATTTGGTAGCCCTTGGCCCTACGGTTTCAGACAAGAAGATTTTCAAAGATTTTCAAAATTTTTCAGTTTTGTTGCCATGGCAACCAGAGATTTTGAAGGAATTAAATTCTTTCAAGAAATTCTGAAGAGGACCATGGCAGGATCATTTCTGTGAAGTTTCATCAAAATTGGATGGGTAGTTTCAGAGAAGAAGACGTTTTAAAAAAAGTTAACGCACGGGCGGACGGACGGACGCACGGACGGACGGACTGACGGACGGACGGACGGACGCACGACGGACAACAGGCCATGACATAAGCCCGCTGGCCTTCGGCCAGTGGAGCTAAAAATGACAGACATACACAGTAAAACGGCCTCTTCCTCAGGATTTTGCAGAGCGCCGGTAGGGCATTCGGCAGCGTACAGGACTTGATACCAGGGTGGTCGCTGGTTTGAATCCCGAGCTTGGCCAATTTCTTTCTCAGGATTGATGATAGTCACTGCGATAGGATTCATTCCTCTCTCACTGCTGATCATTGTTTCGACTATGGTTATGTGGGAAAGCAGCCAGTGGCTTCGGCAGAATATGCGACGTAATGGTTAAAACAAACTCCAGCAAAGCATTGATGGATGCACTGGCCGCCGCTCTAAAACGGAAATAATGTTGAAAAGGGCCTTAAACGCCATACAATTAATCAATCATCAGGGTCGTTATAAATTCTCTTTGGCAATTACATGCTGTAATATAAAGAAACTGCGTCATATCGCGATGTTTGTGACGCAACACAGAAAACATTGAACACTACGACATTCTTGAATAACCGATACAATAACCCTTTACCAAACAATCCAGAGTTTTAATGACCATGAGGAAGAAACCTTTTGAAAACATTGTGGGAAAAGGAGAAAATGCTGGTGACCAGCATTTTCTACTTTTCCCACAATGTTTTTTCCCCTTTCAAAGATTGAAATCATCATTTGGGTCAAATTTGTCATCTGCGAATGCTTTCAATTCGGACAAGTCTAAAATTTTGTCGTTTGGTAAAGATTTAATGTATTTAGCAGCCTAAAAATCAATGAATGAATTGGACTCTAACGCTATTTTAACAGCTTAGGTCATATCACGGCGGTCAGTGCACCTACGCATGTGTTTCATGGCTTTCTCACACCAGTACTGACACAACTTTCTTTCTAAGTCACTGACTACTTTCTCTAATGCATCAGAAGTGAGAGGCTAAAAATCGCCGGAAAGAAAGTTTGCCACAACTGGGCATCGAACTCACGACCACCAGGTCACGAGTCCGATACGCTAACCACTGAGCTACCCAGGTGGGCCCATCTAAAAGTCAGCTGTAGACTCGACCAACCTACCATTATCTATGGGTACTTGTTCTCCATTCAGGAACTGACAGATGTAGTCTTGATAGATCTGTTTTGATCTACAAACTTCAAGCATACCTTCTGCAGGATCAAGGGCAGACAACTTCCGGAACCCATGCTTATACAGCTGTGAAATTAAACACAAAGAATGATTTTTCAACCAGTTATGTATCATATAGCTGGTTAAACACTGATTAAATGTGTAATCGAGGCTGTAGATTCTTAGCCAACATAAACTTAAGATGTTAAAAAAAAAGTAGGCTGAAAATGATTTGAGCTGCTGCTCTAGCAAAAAGAAGTTTAATGCATGTCCGTGATACAGTATAGCAGTCAAGACAACTTAATTATGGACCATAAAATCCATTTTGTTTAGCACCGACTGAATCATCAGGTAGATTGGTCCTTTGAAATGCAGAAAATTGACCTATAGCAAAAAATTTCGACCCAGGTTAGCCTGCGTGGACTTGATCGATACTTTTTGTAGATGCATAAGAACCCCTTTTCACAGAGCATGGTTCATTTAGTTTTGATGATGGTTGATAAACATTACAGCAAACGCTATTCATTATAGCTCATACGTAAACAAAGATACAAAGTGGGTAGCTGGGGATACGTTACAAGAATGTTGAGATTCATATATATTCAAGAACAGAAAAGACAAATAGATATGAGCAGTGCTCTGTGAAAAGGGGGCTTAATGCATCTGCGAAAAGTATCGACCCATGTCAGCCTGCGCAGTCCGCACAGGCTGATCTAGAACGAAACTTTTCGCTATTGGTCAATTTGCTGTTGGTCAAAGTACCAATCTACCTCATGATTAAGTCGGTTATTTAAAAAAGTGCTCTTATGGATCCATAATTATGTGATGACTTGGGCAAGTATCATGTATAACATAGATGCATTAAGCCCCCCTTTGCCAGAGCATGGCTCATATTAAAAAACTGACAATACGGACTAGTTTCCATAATCAAAACAAGAAAAATAGAAATTCAAGACCTAGGAAGAGAGAAAAAAAAAACATTCAAGAACTGGTATTCTAACAAAATACTCGAGAGTTTAAGTTTTTACAAAAGAACAAAATTTTAAATTTGTCCAATTTGAAACAACAGACGACAAATAAAATGTGCTTAAGTGATAAAAGTTTTTCTGTGGAAGGGTAGAAAACATTGTGGGAAAAGGACAAAATGCTGTTTTCTAGCTTGACTTATTAGCTGACAATAAAATATTTTGTGATTCACAGATGTAATACACTTTATTGATGTCCAACGCCAGTGAATATGCTATGCTTGAAATTTGGGGTTTAATTCAATCAAACAGTTTCAGTTTTCCAAAGCCTTCTTTTCAGGTTCGATAACAGACGTAATTGTGTGGTTAAGGGTTAAATACCAAAACTAAATATTCATGAGCATCAAATAGCAAAAAATATGAAGTTCATATAACTGAGGCTTAACAAGTATTTCTGTATCATAACGCAGCTCGAACTGCGACTGATATTTAACCATAAGGGCGCTAAGCATAGCTTGCATTGCTTTTGCAAACAGTGTGGATAAAGATCAGACTGCACAAAATATGCAGTCTAATCTTAGATCTACACTATCTGCTACTTGGTAATATAATCTGGCTAAAAAGACTCGAAATTGCAATAACTCAAAAACTAAACAAATCAAAATTCATTACATGATATCAGCGCACTGGGGGTAGATGACATTCTGACGAATGGTGCCTCGGCCTATTCCTGTTTTCTCAATACGCACATGTATAATTTTGCATTATGGGCTTTACGTACTCTAATACAAAAGCTTTACGAAGAGAATAAGACATCAAACTTGCCTTTTCTCCGACAAGTCCGGTCCCTGCCGCCACATCCAAAACATGTATGGTTTGTCTGTCGTGTGGATAAATGTCACACATTTCCCGAGCTAATATAGTTGGTCCATTGTAAATGCCTTCACACAAATCCTACAACAATGAAAATCTAAATTACAAAAAAAATCATAGTAAAGTAGACAAAATACTCCCAGACGATATAATTTTCGACATGTCGTAATTGAAAGTACTTGCAGACGACACATTGAATATGGCCCAAATGGTGGAATATACATGTAGGTATGCAAAATAGTAAAAAAAAAAACAACATAATTTGGCTGTTGGTACCTACAGATGTTTAGGAAGTGTCCTACTGTTTGATCCTTTACTAAATGATGAAATGTTAAACTTTTCCAAATTGAAAGCATTTGCAGACAACAACTTGAAGATATCTCAATGATGAAAATTAACTCTAACGGGATAGAAAACATTGTGGTAAAATGAGAAAATGCTGGTCACCAGCATTTTCTCTTTTTACCACAATGTTTATGATGGCCTTTTCCACAGGATCGTTGAAACACGGCATTAATTGATAAAAGATTAAATGGAGAACGAGCAATATCTGCTTTTGCCATAATGTTTCTAAATAGTCTTTTGCTACACCAAATAACATGTTTACACCTGAAGGAATGTGTCAGTTTTATCACTAAACTGGTAGAAACTATTCATTTTTATCAATATCAATTTATAGACAGTATCTCAAAACATTTAAGGTGCCCATTTCAAAAATTCTTTTTATTTCATGCTTTCCGGTAGGTTATCGAGAAATATCGGTGAAATGTTTTTCAATATTTCATGGTTACGACCAGAGAAAATACCGATTTTTATATTCTAACTCTTCAATTGAAGGCGGAAACAGTTGTTCCCGCGCACTAGTTATCTAGGTAAAATGCGCGTGCCTCACAACCAGATGGAAATATGATGTAATTTACCTTATATTTCTCGCGCTTGACGTAATATTGTAATGCGCTGCTATGCGGAGGGGGTACGCCACGGGGAATAACCAAAAAGAACTGTACTGGATTTTGATTAAGTTCCCCCCAGAAAGGGTTAAAGCATGAAATGAATAGAGGATATTTGTTTTTAACGGTGAAAGATCGAAATTTATTTCATCTCGTGAACATCATCGGTAATATTTTCACTCGTGGCTGCGCCAATCGTGAAAATATTACCGATGATGTTCACTCGATGAAATAAATTTCGATCTTTCACCGTAAAAAACAAATATCCTCTATTTATATCATGGCTAAAACTTCGTGGCACTGAGAATCTTTGTTGTGACTCCTCAAAATTACAAAGGAAACTACACTCTATAGGAAGAAGTAGCTGTTAAGTATCTGTATTTCTGAAGTCAAGGGCGTATAACTCCAGAATGTTTACACTATTATGGCCTGCACCACGCGAAAAAGGGCATTCGGACATTTGCGCAAAATGTCATCCCGGATCAGGCTGCGCAGTCCGCGCAGACTAATCCGAGGCGACACTTTCCGTTCTTACGTAATTTTCTGTTTTGTGCAAGTTTACTGTAAGACAAAATCGAATGTAGTCGTAAAGTGTCGTCTCGGATTAGCCAGCGCGGACTGCGCAGGCTGATCCGAGACGACACTTTACGCAAATGTCCGAATGCCCCTTTCCGCGTGTTGCAGGCCAATTATACTATCATTAAAATCTGCTGAAAGGGACATCTGACGGCTATCCTACGAGTTGCTCTGTGAAGTGTATCAAAACAATTCTGTATACTTTTGATATTTCATGCTAAGCGGAGTTTCAAAAAAAAGGTTTTATAAGCACTGATCCAGGTCTATAAGCTAATGCGACCCAAAATTCCAAAGGTTCAAAACAAGGTAGTTTGCATAGGGTAATGTAATCAATCATCAATCGTTTGGAATCCACCCCTCGACTTTAACTCTGTACCTGACGACAAAATTTCGGACTAGACCAAATTGAAAGTATTATCAGACGACAAAATAAACGTATCTCAAATATTGATTTGTCTTTGATAGGATAGAAAACATTGTGGAAAAAGGAGAAAATACTGGCTTAGCATTTTCTCATTTTCCCACAATGTTTACAAAAGCCTTCTTCTGGGTCGTTAAAACTCGGGATTGTGTGTGGTAAAGGATTAATAGGCATTGTATAATGCTCGGATACAGCAATTTAGATAGAGAGGAACGTCAGACAAAGGGAGTGGAATCTGATACTTGCCAATTTTTTTCGCAGACAAGGGTGGTGATGGACAAGATATAGGTTAATTATATTTCTACCTGCTCGTAATTTTCCGACCATTTCGAATAATAGATGGCCATTTCGTCTGGTGTCAGACCGACTTTATGAGCGCTTGCATTTCTTTCATAAACACGCATCTGGGCCTCCGACCATGTACCGTCCATTACATTGTAACCAAAGCTGAAAGAAAAATGAAAGCTGTGATTGAATATTTGCTTGAAATTCATGTAGATAACACATGAGAGAGAGAGAGAGAGAGAGAGAGAGAGAGAGAGAGAGAGAGAGATGCATATTTGTCTTACAGACCGATTAGGTCTCGCCCGCTGACTGGTTATTATCCACGGATCGATGATAATTGTAGACTGGCATCCTCACATACATCAGATTCTAACCTGGCACTGGTTGAGTGAGAAGCATTCACTTCCTACCACTGCTTAACGTTAGCCTTTTTTTCAATTCATGACGACATTCAATGAATTAACCATAACTTACTATATATGCATGTGTTCCGTGAAACACAATCCCCTCCCCTACCCCCTGGCTTACTCCTTATGTGAAACAGGTATTAATTATGAAGTATAAAACAATTTCCGAGAGAAAAACTTGAACACAATCTGTACAATATAGCAAGATAAAAAGGCATCTCCTCCCGAAATTACAAAATCTGTGTTTCTTGTTCAATAACTCAAAAAATTACAATTAATATACGCCCTTCCCTTAGAAAAGGGGGTTTAATGCATCTCCATGAGGCGCTATACTAACCGAGTCATCATAAAATTGTGGATCCGTACAACCCATTTTGTCGATCAACCCACTGAATCATGAGGTAAACTGGTCCTTTTACATGCACAAAAATTACCAAAAGCAAAATGTTTGTACTGCGCATGACTCATATACTTTCCACTCGAATAGGGGTTGCGTAATTTTTTTGCAGGTGGTCAAAGAGAAGTGAAGTTGGTGTCACGGATATCGTTAGTGAAGTACAGTACATAATGATTACACTATTTGTGCAGGAATGGATCACAGTAAATACTCATTAAATACACTATTCTAGATAACCAGTAATTTCTCCTTTTCTCATAATGTTTTAGACCCGTTTGAAGAATACAACATCAAATTTGTCGTCTGCAAATGCTTTCCGGCCATTTGGACATGTTCTAAAATCTTGTGGCCTTCTGGTTTGTGTAGACAAGCATACCAAGATACTAGACAGAGCTAAATGTTGTTTTTTTCTTTGCCCAAAGACAAAAGAAATATATAGTAACAAGCGAAATGATAAATGCACTAACTTAGTATTATTTTTCGAACAATTTTTGGAAACAAAAAACATACCTTCACTCGGCCTGTATATGTATTCCAATAAATCGAGAAAAGCAAACACGTTTAAAATCTTTCGTGTTAACCAAATGTATTCCTTTTTCTAGAGATAACACACGGAATATTCAAACTGAAATGGCTTATCAGCAATCCGTGATCAGCTTCCTGCTGATATTCACCCTTCACGTCATAGCGCGTGTTCGAAGCGCATAAGTGGGTTGAATGTTGAAAACGTTGAGATAAAATGAGAAAAGACCGGAAACCTTTTTTTTTTCCGCCAACGTATTTTCTGGAGTATTTATGCTACCAAATCTAAATGCATTTAGTGTAATTCTACTCCTTTCTTCAAAGGAAAGCTACGCTAAACTTACGGTTAAAAACTGGCAGCGTGTTTCCCGAACGGTTCCGAGAGATACAACGGGTACCAGTTTACCTGCCGTAGTTAGTTTACACAACCTGTGGTCCCCGTTTTCTTGGTTTGACATGATCGGCTCTCCTTTCGCTTAGCCCATAACTACACAATTTCATGTTATAAGCGACTACGAGGATGAAAGCTTTTGAAAAGTTTGTTGGAAAAAGAAAAGGTGCTGTTAACCAGCATTTTTTCAGCCTTATCTCGAGGGGCCGTTAGAACTCAGAATTGTTTGGTTCAGATTTAATTCAGATAGTTCATGTCATTGTAAGACTCTTATTATCGATATTTATTTTACATGAACATATTATTTGTCTTGTGTGCCATATCAGTTTGAGATTCTAAATTTGTTTAGCTGTGCGTCGGTTTGAAACAAGGTCTCCGCCATCTATTTTATTTGATGAAACTTTGTCACAGTTTCTGTTTCATACTGAGATATTTTTTCCGTTAAATGCTAACTTTGAAATGGAATGATGACCCCCCCCCCCCCCCGAAAAAAAGGAAAAAAAAAACACCTGATGATTTCACGGTAACTGATAATTCAAATTTCAGCGAACATCTCTCGAATTCAGTAAAAGTCTAATTTACATGGATTTCCTTCCATCATTAATGGCCTGCATCACGTGAAAAGGGGCATTCAGACATTTGCGTAAATTGTCGTCCCGGTTTAGTCTGTGCAGTCCGCACAGGCTGAATCGAGACGACAATTTCCGATCGTGTGCGATTTTCTGTTTCACGCAAGTCTACTGTAGGACAAAATCTAATGTTGACGTAAAGTGCCGTCTCGGATTAGCCTGTGCGGCCTGCGCAGGCTGATCCGAGGCGACACTTTACGCAAATGTCCGGAAGCCCCTTTTCGCGTGTTGCAGGCCATTTAACTGTTTCTTATCACTGTGCATGTCTTTGTAAGCAAAAGACCATGGCAAACTCTTCCAGTACAGATATGTAAATCATGCTAGGTGGAAAGATGGTTTAACCAGGGATCGTATATAACGTTATATACGATCCCTGGTTTAACGTATTTGCAAAAAGTATCTACCCATGTCAGCCTGCACAGTCCCTGCAGGTTAACGTGGGTCGAAACTATTTAGTATTAGTCATTGGTACATTTTCTGATGGTATGATGCACCAGGAAGATTCATTAACACCCCCTCCCCTTTACTACACCACCTATCATGTATCCTACAAATTCTGACATCACTGAATTTCACTTAATCCTCTTTCCGACATAGTATTTCTATTAATAATCATTGTAGGACTTAATGACACACTTCTATGTAGTTTTTGTACAGGTGTGGAGGTTGCATAAGAGTTTTTCTGTCCATGTTTGACAAAATCACCGTATGTATCTTTATCACTGTCAGGAGAGGAAACTGGCAACGACATGTCTGGGGATTCATTCACAGGAGTAACTTGTATACCTCGAACATAACTTGGAAGGAGCCTATCACGAGCCGATGATTGGTGTCTGTATGATACCAGTTTACGTGTTTGCTTCTGGTATCCGCTTATATCAGAAAGATGTCTTTCAAGGCCTTTTATATCTACATTCTTCAATTCCTTGACTGTTTTGTCAGTTTGATCATTTCTGTTCTCATTCTCATACTTATCTATCATTGTTGAATGTTCTTTTATATAGGTATTTCTTCCATTGAAGTCTGTACTTTCAATCTTTTGTCCACTCATGACTTGGTCAAAATTAGTATCACCTAATCTATCCTTGAAGACTGATCCTGTTTCGATTGTTTCACAAACAGTTTGAGTCCCAATATTAAACGTTCTCTTTGTATCATTCAAATCAGTTTTGTTTGTTTTAGCAGAGTAACTAGACTTAGTTTTATTTGTGCTCAGTGTCTGGTTTAAGGAGATCACGGTATCAGGGGACAGTCTCAGTGGTACAGAAGTTTTCGGTAATTTCACAGTTAAGGGGTTTGATTTGTCCCACTCTCGTTTAGCTTCCATCATTCTAGGATGATACGTGAGGGCAAAGTTAACTTTTTCATCCATGATAATTGAGTCTATAACAGAGACTTCTTCTTTACGCTCAGGTATATCGTATTTGAAAAATGTCTTTTGCTTGGATACAACGTTACTGATGTCCTTTTGTTCTGTTTGACTGGAGAACTTTGACGACTTACTCATGAACACCCGTTGATCAAAGTCTGGCATCGATTTGTATGTTACTGACGCATGCGTTTTAACGGAGTTTGTTTGATTTCGACTTGTTTGAACTATGGACGATTGGCGAGGTAAGGTAACATGAAAGTCAGCTGTACTTTCTCTAGGAAACACTATCATGTCTCTCGTCTCGAGGTCGTCTTGTGCTAGAGCTGTTGCACGTGGTGCATCGTCTAAAGTACTTGGTAGACCTTTCTTTCCTAATAACGTGTGTGGCAGGGCTTCTATTATAATGTCAGCTGAAATGAAAATATGATGAAAATAAATATTTACATCTCCTCCGAATTTGAATCTAGGACTTGCATGTAGAACTCTTTTAACCTAAACCATAAATATTAACCTTTACCAGACGACAAAATTTCAGCCTTGTCCAAATTGTAGGCATTTGCAGAAGAAATTTCAATGTGGCTGAAATGGTACAAATTTTCTTTGATAGGATAGAAAACATTGTGGGAAAAGGAGAGAATGCTGGTTACCAGCATTTTTTCCTTTTCCCACAATGTTTTCAAAAGGCTTCTTTCCCGGGGTCGTTAAAAGTCGATATTGTGCGGTAAAGGCTTAAAATAGTGATTACAAAGGTCAGTTTACAAATGACTTTGCTACATATATTTAACGGCATACTACAGTACATGTATAACACTCTCTAAGGAATGAAGGAAGCCATATCGACAGAACTGACTCCTCTGTCCATCTCAACTGAGCATAGCCTCAGCTTTGTTAATGAAGGTAACTACAAGCAGCATGATAGACCTTTCTGTGTCCTGCTGATAGAATGATTTTAGGAGCACATAGATAGGTGTACTTGATACCAGCATATAAGTGGAATAATATTGAAAACAGTATAAAACGCGGAACAAACAAATGAGTCATGCTCTGTGAAAAGGAGTTTTAATGGATCCGAAAAACGCTTCGACCAAGGTCAGCCTGAGAGGTCCACACAGGCAGATCTGGGTCCAAATCTTTTGCTATTGGTCATTTCTGCATGTCCAAGGACAGTCTACCTTGTGAGGCAGCTTGTTACGAGACAAAATGTGATGACTTGCTTGCTATCATGCATCACGGAGATGTATTAGACTCCCTTTTTTCACAGGGCTGCTCAAATACAAGCTTACGTGTTGGTGGAGTCTTTTCTGGCTTCTTACAACACTTCCTCTTCACTAGACAGAGTATTACAATAACGAGAAACACCAATACTAGGAAACCAATGACGCCAAAAGCTACGAAAGCCAGCATATTATTAGAGTCAGATGACGATGACACAGGAACCGTGACTGTGGAAGTGCTGCTCGTTGTAGATGTAGAGGTGGACGTGCTTGTAGATGTTGATGTTGTTGTTGGAGTGGTAGTTGTCGTGGTAGAAGTCGTAGGTGTTGTTGTTGTCGTCGTTGATGTGCTTGTTGTTGTTGTGGTTGTTGTCGTTGTTGTTGTCGATGTTGTTGTTGTCGTTGTTGTAGTAACAGCTGAATCATTTTAGTGAAAAGAACCACACTTAGCAATTACCACCAATGTAACTTTTGCGCACCTTGTAGTATACAGTTCTTGAAAAAAATTTCTTTCTCTTTTCTACTCTTCAACTGCTACTTGCAACTCAAGCCTTTTTCAGATCGTTTAGATACAAATCAGATTCTAAAGAAAGTGTTTTCTGATCTTAGATCTACACTGTTAGGTACGGTCACATTTATCCGGAAAGAAAGAACTTCAAAGTTGAAAAACTTGGGATTTTTGCAATTCGTTGCAAACATTTATTCAAAGTTAGCCAGCAGTATAACTTAATCCTTTACCACAAAACCCTGTGTTTCAGCAACCCTGGGGAAGGAGGCTTTTGATAACATTGCAGAAAAACGAGAAAATGCTGGTACCCTTTTACCACATTGTTTTCTTTCCTTTTAAGGCAACTGCCATCATTTAAACCATACCTACTGTTTTGTCTGCAGATGCTTTGAATTTTCACAAATAAAAACTTTTATCATCTGATTAAGAGGCATTCAATGAAATTGAAAATAAAATAAGAAAAGAAAATGAGAGTTTCAAATCTGTACATGTAACAACTGGAAGATGTTACTAGGTACAACAAATCTGAAACATTTTGAATCATTGGATAATCCATACTTTCCAGATTGTTTTTTATTTTCAAAGTCGCCATCAGAAAAATTGTCCCTCAGGACGTCAAGTTAGAATCTTTTAACAGTCAAAGCCCAGAATAAACCTAACAGGCATTTTGGACATTTTCATTCTAGAAATAAGACCCAAAGTTTTAGAATTTCCAGGTTGCTCTAATCTAGAATGTCTTACCAAAGCGGAGACAGTCAACAAAAGATCAGACTGCACAAAGATCTTGATCTACACAGACTGAAAAGGCAATTAAGGTGAAATGTGCTTTAAAGGTTAAATCAGACAGTAAAAGGCAAGACCCTTGAATTACGTGCCTGCTATGAAAGTATCAGAGAAAAATATACTTACGACAAAGACCTGCAAAAGAAAATGGACATCAAATGAGAAACACATCAGACTGTTTACTAACTTATTGTGAAAAACATTTTTCTTTCTTGGAAGCCTTTTGGCTCTGATGGTCATTTCAGCTGCTGTCACAGATAGTGTAAATGAAGGTCACACTGCACAGAACATGTTTTTGTATCTTTCATTTACACTGTTATATGTTTTGTCAGACAATCTGATAAAGTGCTTGGGGTCTTTATTCACAACTGGGTTAAGACTGTGGACTCAAAAGGTAAAACATGCACTGACACACAAAGGAGATCTGACTACAGCTTGTTATATACAATGTGAAGTAACCTATAGCAGACGGACAGAAACTGATATTAACATCTCACTGTCTCAAAATTTCCCCCATTTCTTTGCTTGAATTGTGTGATACACTGGGTCAAAGAGTACTTCAGTCTGGAAGGGGTGATATCTTGCTTATTTACGTACTTTCCAGGTTTCACCTGCAGTAAACTAGAGATCTACAGGACACATGCAAGTGACTTACTCTACTATCAAGGAACAAATTAGTATTCCCTAATTACATAATCCAATTCCATAACCACTGGGCCATTAAGTAACCCTTTCGTTTTTGTCATTTTTGTATGTTTCAGTGCCAATGGATTCTTCAACCTTGGGGCTTCTGAACTGATTAAGGCATTTACAAACAAAAAATTTTAGACTGGTCCAAACTGAAAGCATTTGTAGACAACAAAGTAGATTTGGCTGAACAGCAAACTTTGTCTTTGAGAGGGTAGAAAACATTATAGGAAAAGGAGACAATTGAAAATGCTGGCTATCGGCCTTTTCTTCTTTTCCCATTGTGTTCTCACCTGTTTTCTTTCTCAGGTTTGTCAAACCACAGGATTGTTTGGTAAAGGGATAAGCAAAACTTCCTGAAGATAACTCTTTTTGTTTTGTAACAGAGCATTTTTGAAAAATGTGGAGAAAGGAAAGATTGCTCATAGAGTATTTATCTACGAAACACTTTTCAAAGATGGTTTATTTTCAGTCATCCACAATAAATTTGTTTCAGAGGGCTATAAGTTATGGTTTCAGTTAATAAAAAAGGTTTGGACTTTTCCATTTTGAAAACATATTCAGGGTCCGTTTTCACCAACCATTCTTAAGAACGTTCTTTGTCTTATTTTCCAAGATTTTCCAAGTTTGAAAGTAACACAGCTTCTGATTGGCTAAACCATTTGGTTTAGCCAATCAGAAGTTGTGTTACTTTCAAATATAGAAAATTCTAGAGAATAAGACATTCTTAAGAATGGTTGGTGAATACGGGCCCAGATGACAAATTAAACCTGGTTCACATTACAGAATTTGATATTAAGAGGGTACACAATGTTTTAGTAAAAGGAGAAAAAGTCTGTCACCAGCATTTTCTCTTTTATCCACAGTGTTTTAAAAAATCCTCTTCCTGAGGATCATAAAACAAAGTGATTGCTTTGTATAGGCTTTACGAATGTCTTACCATCAGTATGAGGTGTTAGTGTCAGTTTAAAACCTTTCTCACTTCCTGTTGGGGTCAATGGGATAGAGTCTGGGGTTTGATCTTTGGTGCAGCTTCCACTGGCTTGGGAAACGATCAGGCTCCCGTCTGGGTTTAGAGTGGACATCTTCAATATCAACATTTATACAATAAGGCATGGAAAGTAAATGAAAGAGCTGTGTGCAACAAGGTGTTCTGTGTTGATTGTGGGAGTACACTTTGATTAAAGGTCATATATGTTTATATATATCACAACCTTTGAACCACAGCTCATGCACACGTTCCCTTTTACGTCAATATATCTATAATGTAAATATCAGCCACAATCTGGGAAAAGGGATTTAATCCATCTCTGTGATGCATTATGTTATGCAAGTCATCATTTGATTATGGATCCATAAAATCCAATTTGTATAACAACTGACTGATTCATAGGGTAGACTGGTCCTTTGACATGCAGAAAATTTAACAATAACAAAAATTTTCAACCCATGTTAGCCAGTCTGACTCTGCTGGCTGACATTGTTTGATACCTTTTTGCAGATATATTAAGCCCCCGTTTCACAGAGCATGGCTCATATACATTGGATGATTTGAAACTAGAAGAAGGGAAACTTTTGCAATAAATGCTTGATTTTTAAGTGTTTGCTTTGACATTTCTGTATCAGATGCTACCTCTCTTGGTTAATGGTTTACACAATTGTGCAAACTTGTGCATAATCCCTCAATAATAATCAAGCATTCAAACTTTAAAGCTAGAATGATACAGTTTACCAGTCAAATTACTAGAACTGTTATTTTAGGTATTTCACAGATTCAATGTGCAGATTAGCTGTGGAGCTGTTTCGCAGTATTAGATGTTTGATGGCAGAAATTTGAAACTGGACAATATGAGCATGCATGTGATACTTACGAAGCATGTGAATCTATGATTATTTGCTTCAAGTACTATATCTGTGTTGATAACAGTTTGTAGAAGGCTGCTGCCAGTCGTTGTATTATAAAGGCACTGAACAATACCGGTAGCTGAAATGATATCAGAACTTTTAATGGAAAGTTTCAAAACACATGAAAGCAGTATACATTTACAATATAACAACTTAATACATTAAGTGGATGCTTTCAGTCAATCCATAGGATCAACAGTTTAACAACTTAATGTATTTACTGGACACTTACTGTCAATCCACAAAGATATATATTTTTTTTAAATTCAGTTTCTGTGTTGCTATATTGCTAAGTTGTTCGTATTAAGCCCTACCCCTTTGTTGATACCAGTTTTATAGATGGTTATATCTAGTTGTTATATTCATCATACAGATATCGGACAAAGCTGAGAGCTATTTTAAAATGGTACTGGAATTTTCAATAGTGACTTCCAGTAAACATATTTACACAAATTTCAAGTCATACATGTAACTGTATTAAGCAGCTGGAAAAGAGAAATAACAACAGTTGCCTCTTTTCTCTTTACCAAACAATACTAACTTTTCATAGACTGTGACAGTAAATGCTTTTAAAAACATTAAAGAGACATCTTTACAGCCAGTGAGTAAACAAACGCTGTTAAAATGTTTTCTACCCTTTCAAAAAACAATTTTCTCCATTTGAACCACACTTAATTCATCATCTGAAAATGCTTAAAGGGGCTAGGTTTTTTTATCTGGTAGAGTTAACCCTTTACCAAACAGGTTTAAACAACCTTGAGGAAGAGGCCTTTTGGAAACATGGTTGGAATGGGAGAAAATGCTAGTAAGTATCATTTTCTCCCTTTCTCACACAGTTTTCTACCTTTTCTATGACAATTTTCTCCATTTGAGTAGCATCAAATTTGTCATATGCAAATACTAAAAAATCCTTAATTTTGTCATCTTGTAAAGAGTTAAAGTGGTGAATTAATGAAATGGGCCTTTTTAGTTTGGAAAGACAACCAAAACATTGCCATTTCAAAGTTGTTTTGGCAGGGATATATAACAAAGTGGCTGACAGTGTAGATCAACAAACTGCTCCTTATCTGCATTCTGATCTTGATTTACACTGATAAAAAAAAGCAACTAAGGCACTGGTTTCAGCAATTTAAGAGTTAATTCAATATGCAATTTCGTAATCTTGTAGCTGTTTCAACATAAATCACTCACAAATAATAAACAGTGTTGATCCAAGTTCTGGCAATAACAGAACTGCTCCTTATCTGCATTCTGATCTTGATTTACACTGATAAAAAAAAGCAACTGAGGCACTGATTTCAGCAATTTAAGTGTTAATTCAATATGTAATTTTGTAACCTTGTAGCTGTTTCAACATAAATCACTCACAAATAATAAACATGGTTGATCCAAGTTCTGGCAATAACGGATTCTAATACCCCTAAATCTAGACAAATCAACAAAATAGAACCACTGTAGGGAAGGGAGATATATTTAACTTACAAACCAACCAGAAAATGCCACCTCTGTCGAACACTGGCTGTAGTTGAAGACCATCTGCTGTATGTTAGTACAAACATCCCAGACTTCCCCTCCAGTGTTACAAAATGTTCCTGTAGAGTTAGTCAGATTATAGTGATATCTACCAAAAAAATCACTTGGACAACTCATTACTGCACTGGCAACATTATCTGAAGATAAACAGAGAGAAGCTTCACCACTGAAATGCAATGTATTTGTTCCTACATACTTCCATTTGAGACTGAGTTGTTGAAATTGAGGTTAATATTGTACTCCATCAACTTTTTTGTTTTTTTCTTGCTGCTATTTGAAAAAATTGTAGGAAAAGAAGAAATTATTTTTAACAAACCACTTGTCCCTTTGCTACAAAATGTCAGACACTTTGATGTAGGTCTTTCACCTTACAAGACTTAAAAATTCATTTTGATTTCACTATTTTGCCTGAAAATATATTTCAAAGCTGTCTGCTGCATATTTGTTTCAGGGGTAAAGTGGCAGAGTTGAAAAAAGGCTAGACTGTCTTTAACAAATACTCCTGTAATATATCGAAGACAATTAAGTTGTTGAGAAGGAAAACAAAAAAGAATAATTACAATTAACAACACAGTCCTGTAATCTTTCCTCACAGTACACTATAACCTTTTTCTAAAAATGTTCTATACCTGTGTACATACAAGTGGCATGCCTATTTGAGACATTAATCCTAATCCAAAACATGCTTGTAATTCTTTTATCTAGACAATGAACTTGCACCACATTGTAGAATGGCCTTAAACATTTATCTATTTCTTTTACTAGATTCGCCAGTTCTTACATGTACATGTTCAATATTTGCACAAAAAGTTTAAAATTGCTATTATTTCATTAATCATATAGATCTAGTTCACTTTATCTTAGCTCATCAGCTAGTCTACTAGTGCAACATATTTTTAAGGCCGTCAGCAGGGGTCCCACCAGTCCATCCATGGCTGGACCACTTTTTCGGTTAAATATGGTATTGGCCTTACCACTTTTTTTCATTTTTCCTTCTTTTCTTTATAATGGGATGATCAAAGGTCAATTGATAAGTGATAATTTTAGCGTGCCACTGTTAGTAATGCGTCTGCTGAAGGGTGTTAAATCTTAAGTCATGATCATTATGAAAACATGATTATAAAATTGACACCTGATTTAACGACAAAAATCATCTTTTAAAGGATTAATATATGAAATGTGGGTGCACTGAAATGTTCTTTGATCAATAATGTCACAATGAAACTGCTGTCAAGGAATCATTTATGCCCCAGAAAACATAAAACAATGATGTATTTCACATCATTAAGTTAAAAAAAAATTATCCATTTCACCAAACAAACTTCATGTAGCAATAACTATATGAAATCTCAAAACATGTTGACGGCCCTTTCATATAGTGTTTTTGATAACTGCCTTTCTGAGTATTCTAAAAACCATTTAATATGTGCGAATTAAACGCCTGTCCTGAATATACCGCCAGTTCCAAATCAACCTTCCACTGTCAAATTTCTGTAACGCTCCTTTGGCCAGAAAAATCCCATGATAAGAGGTTTTCAGGTTTCATGCTTTTCAAGTAGGACATGACTGCATTATGATAAAGTAAATGACCTGGCATTTTCATGTGCATGGTTGCTTACAAGGAAGGCAAAATACACAGTAATAGCCCTAATCTAGTCAAAACTTTCATAATCAATGGATTTTCTAACCGGAAAGATGCTAGTGTGGGCTTTCAAAAGTGCATTAGAATCGTTTCTAGAGATGTCTTGAATTTAAAAATTTTCCCGGGGAGGCCCCTAAACCCCCTTACGAGAGGGGATTTCTCATGACTTCGGCCCTCGGGAAACGCCAAAGACGTTCCATGGCCGTACAACTTTTAACAAGCCAACGACGGCCCTGCTTTTTCGACTTGAATTTTTTCATGCGCGTATTTCACAATAAGGAAAATGCGCCAAGTCGAAATATAAACTGAACAGAACAAGTTTTCTTTTCCTTTCCGTTACTTCGTCCAACTTGGGTTCTTTAATGAGAGCTACACGTTTCGTACAACGCTTCGTACCAATGTTATTGCACGACATAGATTCGATACATATGCTCGAGTAAGGAGTTCAAGAGATTCTCTTATTTACACTTATACCTGCTCGTGTGACGAATATAATAGTCTTCATATTCAGTGGACAGCAAATCATTTCTCTCTCTATTACAAGAGCTATTGCTGCTAATACCTCAAAAAAATTGAAACAAAAACGTTTTCTGCAAACTGTCAAATTCTCCTTTGAAGAGAGTATTCAGTGGTAACGGCTAAAACGGAAACGACTTTTTCGGCCTCTTAAATCATGGAAATTAGAAAGCGGATGAAACAAGAAGAATGCGTATTTCGCAGCACCGAATTTTCATACAAATGAAACACTAAAAGTAGGCTCAAGGACGAAAATTACGACACTCGAATGATGTGACATACAGTGTACCTGTTCTTGCTTTACCTGGATTCGTTTTGTGTATGAAATCGTTTTATGCAGGGATCGTATATACACATATATAAGATCCCTGTTTTATGATAGAGTAAGAATACAAGAATAAAGTGTTAGTTTCTTATTGTAAACACGTTTTCTCATATTGGAGAAATCATATGATATTTCGGGAATTTTCCCTGTAAGAGATGGCAATGAACTCTAATCGTCATTTGAATCTTATCTTTGCGGAGCAGAGATCCTGCTTTCCGGGATTTGTTTGTTTTCCCCAGAGTTTCTCCAGTGGTCACATGGTATCATGTTTTATTAAATTTCGAGGTTGTCATTTTCATTCCAATAAATTCACGTTTTGATCGTCTGTTAGAATCTCAGAAAATAAGGCCTAACTCTTTTTAGACAATAAAATTCTAGATACGCCTAAAGTTCACATGCAGTGATTCTTTACACGTCACGAAGCATGGTTAGAAAATCGTAATAATACAACTAAATGAAAATGTTCGTGCTGTTGGATGTATTAAGTAGTTATTTAAGTAATTTAATCGCATTTATAATAGTTTCACGCATGAAACCAGAACGCCAGCCACCTCATTTTCAAGGTGATAATTATATTAAAAGTGACGAGATGCAACACTGGAACATTTTTCAGCGGATTTCGACAATTTCCTGTGGGTTATTGGGTACCAGGGTTTTTATTGATATCGGGTTCGCCAACCGGTACTTTTATACTTATATTTTTCTACAGATTGACTACCAGGATAATATCTAATATCTATCAGGATATTATAAAAGAATGTCTTTAAAACTCTGGAAATTTGTGCAGACTCGACAGCTACCTGTATATTTCGAACAGCCGTCGCTATGTTAAAACCTAAAACAGCCCCTTTTTTAAAGGCTATTAGCTGATTCTTTCGAGTATCAAATGTATCCTTTCATTTTTCATGAAAAGTATTCTGTCACCTTTAAATATTATATATTCAATTATTTCGGAAATACAGCCTTTCAAGAACGAGGAACCGTACCAAGAAGCTAGATCTCTATAGGCCTACTGCTACTCGAGTCCAATTTTTCCAGAACATGTACATACATAGCTGGAACCTACCTTATGGTGGCATATTTCTGCCACGAGATACGAGATAGCTATCATGATAATTTTAGAAAACTATCGCAATAACTTAAAGTTTCCTGGAAATTTTATCGAGATAGTAAAAAGTCTCCTGAAAAAAATATCACGATAAACCTAACATTTTAACTCAAAATTTCTCAATGGTGCACGAACCTGACTTTCGAGATAAAATTATCGTGACAGTTCTATCCGTTTCTCGATATCTATAAATAGAAAATTCGCCATTTGGATGAGCTCGGTAGTTTATGACTTCACAAGAATGCAGTAAGTAGAAATTCGAATTATTATCAGTTGTAGATTGATTGGTAAATTTTGACAAGACCCGAAATAAACAGAAGTCTGTAAAATCACAAAGACGACTCGAAATGCCTCCTACGAACAACTTTAAAACCATTGAGGGAAAAGGCAAATTCATAACGTTGTTGACGAAGATGTTCCGAAACCGTATCTAATTATAGATACCGTGAATGTCAGTTGTGGGCATGAAAGCAAAAAAAATCATGATAACATTTGGAATTATCGTGATATTTTTATCGTGAAAATTTTTATTATCTAGATAATACTTCCAGGAAACTGTTTTATCACGATAGTTCTCCTAAATTATCGCAAAAGCTATCTCGTATCTCCCGGCAGAAATTGCCACCATACTACCTAGCTACTTAGACCTTTTTGCATAAGCTTTGAGAAATACTGGTCAAATAGATTCCAGGAGGCCATATATCCCTGCAAAGATCATTGTCTACAGGTCCTTACCTCTCTCAATGGCATTATTATGCAGCTTTTTCGAGCGGCAGACATCAAGATCAGACTACACAGAACGTGCAGTCTGATCTTTAATCTACTCCGTCCGCCGGAAATATGACTGAAAACCTGTTACAAACGGGGTTAACACAAAACCGAACACAGAGAATAAATAGCACAGGAAGATGATGGACGCCATAATGGTTACCGTTCTTCACGAGCATGTGATACTCTGTCGTGCTCGGTCCACTCACGGGGCTACAGGTGTCGCCTTGCGACGGGTACGTAGAATTGATGATTTGAGTTTCAAACACGGATATTCGTTCATAGTTCAAGCGAAGCTGTTCATCTGTATAAAAGAAAATTAAAGCTTTCAACCATCCACACAACATAGCCTATATTTTCGTCTAGATGACAGTTATGTTTGAAATCATAATGGCAAAAGGAGAAATAATGGCTCATACTAGGTAAGTTTCCAACAACGTTTTCAGCTGTATTCATTTTATAAACCGTTCATGTTGAATATACATGTTTTAATAGGATGTTTGTTAACATGCTTAATTGGAAAGTGTAACTCGTCGGATGATATTTGCCAATGGAGTAGGATTGCAAGCACGCTGAGCTTTTGACTTTTCCAATAAGCAGTGCATGAGCATGTATAGTAATTCAATTGTTCTTGTTTCTCTTACATTGTTATTGAAACAGAAGTCGATGATAATAAAAATAATAATAAACGAAACGAAATAAGATACCTTTTCATCATGTGATTTACTAAAATTGAAAGATAAATTGGTTATTTGTATTAAGCAAGAATGTTTTCAATGTCGTCAGTCGTAAAACTTTTCAAGTGATAGGGAAATGACAGACCCAGCAAAGAGAAACTGTTACTTACCGGACATTTGGTAATAATAATAGGAATAGTCGGTTACCATGGTAACGTTGAGGCAAAGGAATGGTGTGAAGGTCACAGAAAATAATGAAATAGTTGAAGTTGCCCTGAAAAAAAAAAGAACTATGTCAGCTTATAGAAAGGGGTCCTCAATAGATCCGAAGTTGACTCTACGAACCAATCCCCTGTCCGAAGGACCCCGAGAAAAAAGGGCTTATGAAAGCATCATGGGAAGAGGAGAAAATGCTGGTAACTATAGCATTTTCTCCTTTTCCCAGAATGTTTTTAGAATCGTCTTCTTTGGGATAGTTAAAAGGGTCGAATTGTTTGGTAAAATATTTCAAAGCCTGTATTAAGTCGATCACTATAAATATGCTTCATCTCTAAGTCAGTATAGTAGATGGGTACCGATTTACACATGGTTTACCCGATTGATTGAATGTTTTTTTATAGGTCGCTTTCATAGTTATCTTAGTAATATCACGCTGATAGCTCACATATTCATGTAGGTCCTTGGTTTCATCATTAGAAGGCTGGGGATCTGAAGTCTCTTGCCCAAGGCGCTCCCACGAAGGACCCAGTGGTGCGAATGAGACTGGAACCAGGGCCGACAGGTTACGAGTCCTAAACTTTACCACTAAGCCACTCAGGATCCCCTAGTTTACTTGAAA
This sequence comes from Hippopus hippopus, assembly GCA_946811185.2. NCBI lineage: Eukaryota > Metazoa > Mollusca > Bivalvia > Cardiida > Cardiidae > Hippopus > Hippopus hippopus. Next base: position 24,203,029 of record OX328106.1, on the reverse strand, counting down.
GCCGTTGTGAATTAGATAGTAGTAGGATTACAACTGAATATTCATGCTTTTTGAAAGCTCTGTATAAAGTGGTACAAGGATACTTCATCCTAAAGCCTTTGTGAATTGGGTTGTACTGATATAAGTACTCTTCACAAAACTTACTATAGAACAGTACTCATTAAAACATGATTTATTTGGAAGCCAATATGAATTGAAGAGTACTGGGTCTGTATTCACTCAACCATTCTTAAGAACATTCTCTTTCTTATTATCTTTCAATAAACTTTCTTATTATCTTTCAATAAATTTACGTACGCAGTTTTGTAAGCAAGCATTAAGTCTGAAAATAAGTTTCACGGAACTGCATACTTTTACGGTTTGATTAAGTATTTGCATAACTTAATGCCAGATCATATCTTTGGGTAAAGCAGGGATTGAACGTATGTTTATTCAATTCCCCCCCCCCCCCCACAAAAAAAAAAAATGGCGTAAATCTACGCACTTTAGTGAAAGTACAGAATTTTCTAAATTTGAAAGTAGCACAACTTCTAATTGGCTAAACAAAAGGGTCTAGCCAAACAGAAGTTGTATTACTTTCAACTTTAGAAAATAGTGGAGAATTAGAATAAGACAAAGAATATTTATATACTTACAATTGAATAGTACTCATTAAAACGTGATTTATTTTGAAGCCGATATGAATTGAATAGTACTGGAGTAAATAGATATACTTTACTTTAACACCAATATAAACTGCATGGTACTAATGTTCGAGATCAGATAACACTCCCAACTGTTCACTGTGTTGCCGTCTACGTCTGTGAACTCCCAGCCCGTCATAGAGCTGTTTGTGAAAGTCAAGGACCCTTTGTCTGTATCCAGCCAGAGTGAGTTCTGGAAAGTGCTCGGGAACGTACACTGTGCAACTGAAACCAGTTAATTCAGTATGAACAAGAAATTTCTTAACCCTTAGGCAGCTAAGCGCGACTCACTGACCTTTTGCAGGCAGTGTAGATCAAGATTAGACTGCACGGAACGTGCAGTCTGATCTTGGATCTACACTGCCCGATATGGAAATATCTCCTCCCCCCCCCATACCATTGATAAAACAAAGTTTGGATTTTTATTATCGGCTTGAAAGTTTCGTTTCTCTTGTTTAGCAGGATAAGGGTTAAAAAAGATAGACGGTATAAATTTGCCAGCAAATGAGCAGGGGCTCTTAGAATAAACTTGTCTATATTTTTTACCAATCACAAATTTCTATTTATTAATATATAATCAGTATCGAAAAGTAGGTCAAAAGCCAGCAAATTCAGCTACGCCGAAAATAAAACCCACTCTACTATTGTTCAATATTTCGGCTATTGCCTTTTTTAAGAGTTTTGAAACACTCTATCCATCTAAAATATTTTTAAGCGTGTATTACTTCATCTTTAAATGCTTTTATGGCCAGTATAGATCAAGATCAGACTGCCTCATACGTGCAGTCTGATCTGCGATCTACACTGTCTGCTCAGCTCAAACTCAATAGACAAAAACAACCATAAAATTTCAATTTATTGGTCTTTTTCTTAATCCGCATTATGTACGTTGGGTTTATTCGGCGCCCTTAAAGCGCCGAAAAAAACCCAATGGATATTTTCCATCTGGAATAAAACCTAGATAATAGTAATTTAGTAGTCCCTTTTTGTCTGTAGAGTTTCAGCAAGGTGAACAGTATAGATCAAAGATCAGACTGCACGTTTTGTGCAGTCTGATCTTGATCTGCACTGGCCGCAAAAGCAACTATAGCCATGCTTTAAGGCACTTTAAGAGATAAGGTTTGTACGGTTGATACAAAGTCCCAAGAAAACACTGACAAGTTTTCTCATTTGCGAACATATTTTCAAAAGTGGTCTGTAGCTTATTTGTATCGTTTTTAACGCTGATTTTAACATTATTTCAGTTATATTGCGGCGACCAGTGCACAAAACCAGCACGTTGCACAATATTCTTCCCAAGCTACTGATTGCTTTCCTACATAATCATCGCCGAAACAATGATATGCAGTGACAGAAGAATGGATCCCGTTGCAATGGGTATCACTTAGCTCGTACCATCGGACAGAAATTCGCCGAGTCATAGATTCGAACCAGTGATCCCCTGGTTTCAACTCTCAAGTCCTGTGCGCTACCGACAGCGCTACCTAGCTCGCCAGCCTGCTACAAGACGACAGCCACTGCAGTATGTTTTATGATAATCCATGATCTGTTTTTGCAACGATGTTAAGAATGGTTAGTGGCTAAAGACGATGCGTTTCTTATAAATACAAATGAAAGCAATAAGGATATCGAGGATAAGACTTTTTTTTTGTGCTCAGAGATACGGTCAAGCTGTGTGCATGATAGAAGTCTCTGAATATCAAAGGAAAGAATGACATTTTGTGCAGTCTGATCTTAAGCTACACTGTCCACAAAAGTCATTCAAGTTGCACTTATCATTCCAGGAGTTGGAAGAGAGCAATTAATCCATGGGTTGCTAAGCGCGACTCAAAGACCTTTTGAGGACGGCGTAGATCAAGATCAGATTGCACAAAAGGTGCAGTCTGATCTTAGATCTACATTGTTCGATAACGAGATATTTTTCCCAGAACATACCTATGAATTAGCAAAATTCTGAGTCTTACTATGGGATCGAAAGTTTCATTTAACTTATTTAGCAGGTTAAGGGTTAATAAATGATAAAAACTTACGTATAACTGGAGAAACAAAAAATAGCAGCAAAACCGTTATTTTACATTTACATACATATGAAAGATTTTTATCCATTTTTGACACTTATAATACCACAATTAACAGTTGTAAACCTGCGTAATATATCTGATAAGGCAAGTGATTTCTTTTAAGGTAGAAATCCTAAACGTTACGGTCTAGTTATATTCATTTGGTCTTCGACAATTACCCTTTCCAAAGACACATTAACCTCTAGGCTGTTGATCGCAACTCAAGGACCATTTGCGGACAGAATAGATCAAGATCGGACTACCTAGAACGTGCAGTGTGCTCTTGGATGTACACTTTCCGATAAGGAGAAATCCCCACCCCCATCCCCGCCCCCCTTTTCCCCCAAAAAAAGCAACAGTTGAGTTTTTACTATCGGCTTGAAAGTTTCATTTACCTTACTTAACAAGTTAAGGGTTGATTGGTTTCAAACAGTTCCCCAATCCAGCTCAATTCACTCCTCTTACAACAAATTTGCAGTAGCCAAAATGAAAGCCTTCCGTGAAAATATTAATATGTGCCATAAATGAAAAGTTCAGGCACGAATACATGTGCCAACGTTGTCGCAAACGGAAATAAAAATTGTCATAAATTGTTAAAATGTTTTTTTAAAAGAAGTCTGCCTTTCACACGACCAAAATATTATAACGAGTAGTCTGTCAATGCGAGTCAACGCAAGTGGAGACACAAATACTTGCATTTAAAACTCTTTACCAGACAAAAATGTAGGCTTGTCCAAATTGAAAGCATCTGTAAACGACAATTTAAGTGAGGCCTGAACCATGGAATTTGTCTTTGATATGATAGAAAACATCGTAGAAAAAGGAGAAAATGCTGGATTACCAGCATTTTTTCCTTTCCGCACAACGTTTTCTAAAAGCTTCTCCCTCGATGTCGTTAAAACTCGGGACTGGTGGTAAAGGATGAAAGCTTGCATTAGAGGTATGATGTGACGTGCTAAAATCTCGGAGCGAGAGGGTTGTAATGCAAGTGTTTGTTGTACAAAAAGGTTTTGATCAAACAACTTTACTGTATTAAAGGCCCATTAGGGACTCAAAAAATCGGGAGTCAAAATGCAGGCAAATCTAATTCACATCATTTTAAAATGTGAATATTAATGTGAGAGTTAGAATTTTTACTGCACGGTCTGTGAAAGTTCCCGTCACTGACAGATCAAATGAATTGTTAAATTAGAATAAAAGTTTCCAACTTTAATTCCAGATTTAAACATCTTTCTTCTGCAAGTGGCTGGATCTTTGACAGACTTTACTGTAAAAATGTGTCAGACTCATAATTTTAAATGATGTGAATAAAATATACTTGGAATTTGACCGCCGAAGTGTATACTTTTGACTGCTAGTGGGCCAAAAGTTAGCGGGCTGATCTTGGATCTACACTGTCCGACAACAAAATATGTCCCCCCCCCCCAATACCTCTGAAATAGCAAAATTTCGCTCACTTATATAGCAGGTTAAGGTTTAATCACTATCTATGATTGCTCCCTGAAAATTTTGTACATGCAGTTCTCGTACGTAATGTGGGTTGTTCCAACAGTTCGCCCACACATCACAGAATTCTAGTCCGGAACCTCTGTCGACGCTCTTGCTCCTCATCGGAAGTAGTGTGCCTTTCGTGTTGGAAAAGTGTCACGTGTCTTCGAAATTTTATGCCAAACGACAACATTTTAGTCTGGGCCAAATTATGATTTGTCTCTGACAGAGTATGAAACATTGTGGAAAATGGAGAACATGCTGGTTACCAGTAATTTCACTTTTTACCACTATGTTTTCAAAAAAAATTTTATCTTCAGAGTCGTTAAAACTGTGGTTTTTGTTGTTAAAGTTTAACTCTTTACTTCACAACAGAACCTCAGATAGTCCAAATCTTTAGCATATGCAGAAGAAAAATTAAATTCTGCTCAGATATTGGGATTTGCTTTTGAAAAAATGCTGGTTGCATTTTCTCCCTCTTCCACTTTGTTTTCAAACAGCCTCTTTCCTAGGGTCGTTTACTCTCGGGGTCGTGTGGTAAGGGTGAATGTCTACTTAGCTCCCATTATTGATGCTATGAAAGGAAACATGCATATATCCCAAGAGACGCAACAGCTGTATACACCAATCAACAATAAACAACTGCTGGATAGAATTAGCATGAACATTAGGACGTTAATAAAAGAAGACAAAAAAGGACCATTTCAGATATTGAAAATTAAGTAATAATTCATTCATACAGATACACTTTCTGACTTTCCCGTGTACAGTTCGTCTACTCATCTGGATGAGTTCTGTGTATTAATTGGTAAAAGCCTGTACATTTGTCATTATATTATCTGGCCATTGCGACTTTTGGCTGTTTTGTTTTTTGGAAAAGTTCTGATCAAATAACGCAAACCAACAGATGCTCAAAAGAAAATACTGAATTAATAATTTTGACATTGAATTCAATTCATTGACTAGTTTAACTTTTAGGCTTCGGCATCAGATGTTTAAGGGGCAAACAAACTTACTTTCGTGTCGAAATAAAGATCCTCGCACATCGATACATAAATAAGATCCATGCTCTGTGATAAGAGGTTTAGTGCATCTGCAAAAAGTATCGACTCAGGTCAGTGTGCACAATCTATAGTTGGTAAATTTTCTGCGTCTCAAAGGACCTCACGATTCAATCGGTTGTCAGACAAATTGGATTTATGGATCCATAATTATATGATGACTTCTTTGGAATAATGCATCTAGGAGGTACATTAAATCCCCTATTGCCAGAGCACGGCCAATGTATAAATACGATATTTTTAGTAACTTATTCCATGTAATACAAAAAGGGGGAGAGGCGCCTTGAAACCCATCTCTTTGTTAATTGAACATGGAGCACATCAGGAGCCTACCTCTTTGTTAATCGAACATGACGCGTATAACGAACCCATTTCTTTGTTAATCGAACATGCGGCACGCCAGGAACGCATCCCTTTGTTAATCGAACATGAGGCACATCAGGAGCCTATCTCTTTGTTAATCGAACATAGAGCACACCAGGAACCTACCTCTTTGTTAACCGAACATGAGGCACATCAGGAACCCATCTATTTGTTAATCGAACATGGGGCACATTAGGAGTCAATCTCTTTGTTCATCGAACACGGAGCACATCAAGGGACCGGTTCAAAGGATTTGACCAGCTAACCTCGATACTGGCCTTGGTCAGGTTTTTTTTTTTTTGATAATGGTCCTGCTTCAACGGAAAAAGGATCGTTCCTGCCCCTGCTACACCTGTCGTGGAACCTGTGACTTTATGTGAACTTGTTAATTTGGTTTTTTCGCTAGCAAAGCGAGACATACTCTAGTTCTACGTTGCTCTAGCCTTGATCCTCGCTAGCCAAGGCTAGCCTGGGTCCAGGCAGTTATAATTTCTTAATTACTCCGTATCATGCTTAACCGTGGTCTGCTTTTAATCTTTGGTAGATATCTGTTTATCGCTTCCGTTATTATTACCGTCATTTTTGACAGAGGAACGCACATAACGAACCCATTTCTTTGTTAATCGAACATGCGGCACACCAGGAACGCATCCCTTTGTTAATCGAACATGAGGCACATCAGGAGCCTATCTCTTTGTTAATTGAACATAGAGCACACCAGGAACCTACCTCTTTGTTAATCGAACATGAGGCACATCAGGAACCCATCTATTTGTTAATCGAACATGGGGCACATCAGGAGTCAATCTCTTTGTTCATCGAACACGGAGCACATCAAGGGACCGGTTCAAAGGATTTGACCAGCTAACCTCGATATTGGCCTTGGTCAGGGTTTTTTTTTTTTTATAATGGTCCTGCTTCAACGGAAAAAGGATCGCTCCTGCCCCTGCTACACCTGTCGTGGAACCTGTGACTTTATGTGAACTTGTTAATTTGGTTTTTTCGCTAGCAAAGCGAGACATACTCTAGTTCTACGTTGCTCTAGCCTTGATCCTCGCTAGCCAAGGCTAGCCTGGGTCCAGCAGTTATAATTTCTTAATTACTCCGTATCATGCTTAACCGTGGTCTGCTTTTAATCTCTGGTAGATATCTGTTTATCGCTTCCGTTATTATTACCGTCATTTTTGACAGAGGAACGAAAGAAATGAAAGAAAAGGGGAAAAAAAAACCGGCTAGAACCCAGGCTAGCCAAGGGTCAGGCACACTAGTTCTACGTTGCTCTAGTCAAAATAAAACAACGTAGTGATCCTTACTCTTGGCTAGCCTTGATCGTGATCGTTACCCTTGGGTAGTGAAAATGTGGGTATTTTAGACACGTGGTCTGATTAACCCTTTACCAGCTAAAAAGTTTAATGAAATTTTCAAGACGATACTAAAAACTCAAATATTGCTATTTCTCAGTTTTTTCTTTTTTTTTTATGGGGGGGGGGGCCGGATATCTCCTTATTGGACAGTGTAGGTCAAAGATCAGACTGCACGTTCGGTGCAGGCTGATCTTTTTCTACACTCTGTGCAAAAGTTCGCTAAGTCGCGTTTTGCAGCCTAAGGTTTAAAAGGCCATTTTCTGTGACATGCGCATAAAAAACAGTTCGAGAAAGCGTGCAAGCTAAAAATAAATACAGTAAACGTCTACGGAAGAAGGTCCTTCTTGAAGTCCTCAACGCTAACAGTTTTGGCAAAAGTGTCCGGAAGCAGATTCCATTGTCTTACAACAGAGCGGAAAGAAGGAAGTTTATACAATAGTTTTTGCGGCATACGGCATAAAGAACCTGAAAATGATTGACAGGAAGAAAAAGATTATACAAGATACACAATTGTTGATGACACAAAAGTAGAACGATTCTCTATAGTGGAACAGACGCAGAAGTATACAAACGCTAACATTAGACGGAATGAATGAATGAATGAATGAATGAAATATTCCGACAAGTACAGTGCAAAATCAACATACAGAAATGACCATTTACTGAATACCCTTATGTGGCGTAACACCAGAACAGATTGCTTCGCTTCCGGGTTATAGTACCACTTAAAAAAATTATAACAAGTACTTCTGATACAATGTTATTTCAGAGGAAAGGCGTGATAAGAAATGTTTTGCAATTGAGATTTCATTATTTCTGAGAAAATTAGTGTAACTTTGCTATTTCTAAGAAAGTATTTAACCCTTTACCAAACAACAAAATTTTGGACTTGTTCAAATCCAAAGGATTTGCAGAGGGAAAATTAGCTCAAGAAGGGAGAACTAACATTGAAAAAGTAGAAAACATTTTGAAAAAACAAGAAAATGCTAGTAACCAGCATTGTCTCCTTTTCCCACAATATTTTCTACAGTATTCTTCTTCAGGGCCGTTAAAACTCGGGATTTTTAGGTAAATAATTTTATGTCTTCTAACATGTCAAGAAACATGGTTATACAACTAGAATGGGCCTCTTTTTACTCTGATTTTTCGGAGCTAAATATGTTTGAGAGGGGATAGAAAAAAATTCATTGCTTCTGATAATCTACCACCTTTTGTAACGGCCATAGGAAATTCTTTTCAGAAAGCTGAACAATACTCCAGTTTTTTCAGGGTAAGAACAGAAGACGGCCAAAGAGTGCTTTTCACCCTATTTTCAGTGTAAAAAAAAAAGAGTTACCGGTGTGAAACCATTTGTCCGAAACTTAGATGTCGTCCGCTTTGCTTGCCGGTCAGATTTTCAGTGTAACAAATCTTTACTGGTGTGAAACCCTTTGTCCGAAAATAAGATGGTGGCCACGTTGCATGCCTGTCAGATTTTCACTATAGTTTTGAAATAACAAAAAGTTATTGGCGAGAAACCATTGGTCCAAAACTAGGATGGCAGCTGCGAAGCATGCCTGTCAGCATTAGGCAACCCCTCAGGTAATCCGTTGATCAAGTCCCTCGGCTGTATCACGTAGCTTTATATGCACTTACACGGTACATTTCTTCGCCGGAAATATACCGCTTTACCATTCTTATATCGTAACACTCCACCTAGAAAACGAAAACATTAGTCAAAAATTTTCTATCAGCATCTTTCCCAATACATTTCCGTTGACAAACAGCTTGTACATTTATTTTCTAATTTGGTCTATCATTTCCATAGGCATTTCTAAGCGACAGTTTGCTTATCACCGTGGTTGTTGTTGCCATTACTAATCGATTTACATAGACACCGCTATGCTTAAGATCATGTGGCTGGCAGTACATGTATTTCAAAACAGAAAACCCTTTGATACAGACGAGGTTTGATGTAGGTACGGAATCAGCCGAGTTGTGACGAGTTGAATATCAAATCTCATGTTGGAATCGATCAAATGAATGAATGAATGGATGAAATGTTCCGATAAGTACAGTGCAATATCAATTAATTGAAATGAAACTGTACTGTGAAACGATTGTTTATGAACCGGCGGAAACATCATTTTATTATATACCTGAAAATTTTCGGGCTCAAGTACATGTGTCGCACGCGGATAGAATATCACACACGACAGAAAAATAAATATGGTATGATGATGTATATCGTGCACAGAACACGTATTTTGGATTTGATCGGTCAAAATGTTACGCTATGATTATCACCCGCCATTCATTTAAGGTAGTAGACCCCTAATGGAAAACAGCTATTTCCACTATGATATTATCCTACAAAATTTGCTATGATTAAAAAAGAGTAGTATTGTACTACTTTAAATGAGCCACCTTACCCTTTTTTCCTTCATAGAATTATCATTTATAAATCTAAAACCACTATATTCTCATTACAAAGAGAGATAATAATTACCTCCTTTTTAGGATACTAATAAAAGTATCAACAAATAATTTCAAGATAGACATCAAAGGAATTTCTGGTCGGTTAAAAATGTGCAAAAGTATTATATCAGTATAAATCCTTATTTATCAACTAATAAGAAATTTTATTCCATGTTGCACTAGAAGCGTTAGGGGTCTACTATCTTAAACGAAGTGATCAGCGACAAATTCATTATTTGTTTTACTTTGTGTACCATTTTCGAATAAATGCCAATAATTTGGAGTTGAAAGTTGTAGGTATTTAATAAAATGAATATTGTGTTTTAGTAATTTTCCTGGTGCTTGTATTTGCTTCTCTTAGCGAAAGAAAATTTTGACGTCTTGCTCGACCTTCGTTCTAGCGCGATATCAAATTTTCTCACGCTGCTCGAATCATGTACAAGGACCAGAAAAGTTAGTACAACATGATATTCCGTATATGTTGAAAAATAAAAGTGAAAAACCTCAAAAAAATTATCACGAGTACTTTTTCAGCTCTCAAGCGTTTTTACGCAATATTCTCTCATTCATGTCCATAAGTGATATTTTACTAGATTTTTTTTGTCGAAATTTTCTGCTTTGAACAGCGTGTTGCAGAGGTATTAAGATAAAAACGCCGCATTTCTTCATCGAGAATGTGTATCTAACTGCACTATGAATAAGACGACAATTAGCCTCAGGTTTATCAAAGATGTTGACGATGTTGCTCCATTCTCAGAAGTGTCCATTATTTTGTCTGTATTTCCTTCGCTGATTGGGTTTCTGAGTGTGACGTTGACTGATGACGTCGTATTTACAAAGTCTGGCACCGATGGTGATGTTGCCATGTCCGAACAGTCTGTTTCTGGGTGAAAAAAAAAAAACTTTTTCCTGCTTTTGCAACTCAATCTATGCCTGCATATATAAGTTGCTTGCTTAATAGCTAAAATAAGTAAACCCAGATCATGACACATATACCGGTCAGGGGCCTAATTCACCAACCGTTCTAGATTGCCCTCTGAATTAAAAAAGTAACCCAATTTCTGATTGGCTAAACTGAAATTTTAGCTTAACCGAATGGTTTAGCGAGTCGGATATTGTGTAAATTTTAGAATATAGAATGTAATTTAGATTAGTCAGAAGTTGAAATAAGTGAAGTCGATAGGGTTTCCAGAGAGCAACCATCGAGAGTGACTGATAGAACACACACACACACACACACACACACACACACACACACAAAATAAATAAATAAATAAATGCAAACTAGATAGGTCTGAAGTTAGACTGATACAACAGTCACGGTGTTTGCTGTTTTTAAAATGACAGCTCTGTTAATACAACAATAGATTTCAACATCATTCGGACTGTACCGTGCAGATGGTTCTCTCTTTTTCAAAGAAATCACGTAAATGTGAGAAGTGTACAGAGTATTCTATTAATTTCAAGTAAAGCCAATACTTTTACTTGGCCAATTCACAAAATTCATGGCGATTGGATGATCTACATTGTATTCAACTAATCATACTTAATACACAAATTCATTTTAAGATTTTGAGGCTAAAATAATGGTTAATCGAGATGTTTTGCTCAAGCTTTTAGATGTGTCAACATAGTTGCAAAATTCATGCTTATCAATTGAAATGCTCCATAAAATTGTACAAAGCAACGTGTATTAAGCAAACGCCGAAGGGAAACTCAAAATGCCCTGGCTTAAAGGTCCACTAGCGGGCAAGAGTACACAATTCGAGGTCAGATTGCATGCAAATATAATTCATACAACACTAAAGGTAAACAATATTATTATGGTTTCGACAATATGTGTTACAATATAGCCTGTCGATGTTTAAGTCAGTGGTAGAAAAATAATTCTTAAACTAAAACTTAAGTTACCAGGTGTTTGCCTATTACAGGAACATTTTTACATTTTCACATTCTCTTGGAAATCAATATAATTATGCTTGCTTCACGCAAGTCCCTTGGATAAGAGAGGTGGTACCTAGGATAGGTTTGTTGTACAGAGAGTAAGGACATACCACAGCTTTTTCTCCCCTTCCTTCGTTTCCAGCTGCTTTCTTTCCGTTAATTTTGTAACTCTACTATATTCCACTGGGTTATCATGAAAGTGAGATATACCGGTGGTAAGCGGATAAACCAGTTCAAACAATAACATAGAAATATTCTTGTCTGTAATATGTCGTTTGCCTTTTGAAGAAAGAATTGGAGATTTGTAAATGATCTGGATGCCATATCACGCCAAAACAGAGGTTTATCACACAGAAAGGTAATTCATTTTTTCATAACTCTTAAAAATGCACCGTATCTCTTAAGAATGCAGCGCTTGATATACTTATCATTATTATTATTATTTTTTTTAAAAGATATTAAAAATTACCATTTCTGTGCAAAATTTAAGAAAAATCGGTCAGCTGATTTATTTTTTAGAAAATGATCAGAGAAAAAGATTTTGTTGACACATTTGAACAATTCTAATTGCTACTATGATCTGTCAAGTGCCTTAATTCTTTTGATTAATCCTTTTTACCATTGGCAGACATTACATTTCTAAGAATGATAATTTATTTGAGCAGAATTTGTTCCTCTAAGAAACTTTTTCAGGTTTAAATTAGAAGCCTATTTTCTGTAATTTTGACAAGAATTATCTCCTTTGAATCTTTGTATTTTGTACCGCAACATTTTTTCATTTATTTTTACTCCACATACATTATATTATAATTCTGGCGAAAATGAAAAAATAAAAGTTTGTCCTTAACCCTTATCCTGCTAAATAACTAACATGAGTCCTTCAAATCGATAAGAAAAACGCAAATGTTGCTATTTCAAAATTATTTTTGGGTGGAAAAATAGATCCTTATCGGACAATGTAGATCCAAGATCAGACTGCACGTTCTGTGCAGTCTGATCTTGATCTACACTGTCCGCAAAAGGTCAGTGAGTCGCGCCTAGTAGCCTAAGGGTTAAGAACGAATGAATATACATATCGTATTTACTTAAAGAGCAGCCCATGAATTCTGCAAGTCCTGCTAAAGCTCTGGACATCATAGTTCTCATAATGCAGGCAGGAGTGGGACCGCAGTTTTCGGCCGTCATGTCGGTCATACAGTCTGATGTGTTCTGCAGTATTCTGTATTAAATCAAAATGAAAGCTGATTTGGACTTTCTGGCTTATCACGCTTGCTTTCCTTTAATAATTTAAAGACAAATATATACATGTACAATATATTTACGTCTTTGCAAGACGAAAATATTTTTGACTTGTCCAAATTGAAAGCATTTGCAGACTACAAATATGACGTGTCTCAATTACGAGTATTTTCTTCCATGGTAGAAAACATTTTTGGGATGAGGAGAAAATACTGGGGTCCAGCATTTAGTCCTTTTCCAATAATATTTTGAAAAGCTATCTACCACAGGGTCTTTAAAACGAGGGATTGAATGGTAAAGCGCTAAAACTGTAGCGCCTCATCATTATTCGTTTACTTGAAGTTAATTGTCACCATAAGACTAGCCTGGGTTCCAGTCCGTTCATTTTTTTTTTTTTTTTCTTTTTACTTTGTCAAAAATGAAATAATAACGAAAGCGATAAACAGATAGCTGCCAAAGACCAATAGCAGACCGCGATTCTAAAGAAAGCATGATACGGAGTAATTATAATTATTACCGCCTGGACCCAGGCTACAATAAGACTAGCATAGTTAACTTGTACCAAAACGACAACATTTTAAACTCAACCATATTGAAAACTACCAAAACTAGGCGTCAGATTGAAAATGGTTCTTGAAAAAAGAGGGCCCTGAAGTCGCTCACCTGAGCCTTTTGACCAAACATGACCCATTTCCAATCTCTTCTTAGATATTATGACAAACATTCAAACAAAAGTCCATGAGTATAGGACCGAAATTGTGGCCTTTAGAGTGTACACTACCTTTTTCTAGAATTTGTCTCAGTGACCCTTTTTTTAGCCCAATATAGCCCATTTTTTAACTTGTAGATATTATCAAAACAAACATTCTGACCAAGTTTCATGATTATTGAACATAAAATATGGCCTCTAGAGTGTACACAAGGTTTTTCTAAGATTAAGGCTAACCAAGTGACCTAGTTAATGACCCCCCATGAACCATTTTCAAAGTCATTTGAGATATCATCATGACAAACATTCTCGCCAAGTTTCATAAGTATTGGACCATAAATATAACCTCCAGAGCACACACAGGATATTTAAAAGATTTGACCTAGTGACCCAGTTTTTGACCCTACATGACCAATGTTGAAGATATCGACAAGACAAACGTTCTGACCAACTTTCGAGAGTACTGGACTGAAAATGTGGTCTTTAGAGCGTACAAAAGGTTTTTTGTTGTTTTTTTTTAATTGACCCAGTGACCTAGTTTTTGACCCAACATGACGTTTCAGATATTATCAAGACAAATATTCTGATCAAGTTTCATAAGTATCGGACTAGGAATGTGGCCTCTAGAGCGAACACAAGGTTTTTCAAAGATTTGACAAAGTGACCTAGTTTTTTAACCCAAAATGACCCATTTTCAAACTATTACAAGATATCATGCAGACAAACATTCTGACCAAGTCTCAAGAGTATTTGACTAGAAATGTGATCTACAGAGCGTAAACAAGGTTTTTCAAAGATTTGACCCCGTGACCTAGTTTTTTTTTACACCAAAAAGGCTTCAGACATACAAACGTATTGCTTTGCAGAGCTCTTGTTTCACACAATGTTTTCAGATTGCTTCTTCATTGGGGTCGGCAAATCTTAGGAATGGTCGGTAAAAGATTAAGATCTTATACTTACGAACACCAGTTATTTCTGAGGTCGGTTATATCCATAAGTTCTGTCAGTAATTTCAGTTCGGCGATCATATCGTTCTGGTAAGCATGACACATTAACGTATCGTCAGTGACGTTCGTTTGCTTCCAGCAACTTTCATGTTGCAATATCACTACAATGTCAAACTTACATGTTTCATGTATGAATTTAACCCTTTCACTAGGCGCAAAAATTTGGACTTGCCCATATTGATGGCTTTTGCAGACTAAAATGAAATGTGACTCAAATTGTGAAATTTGACTACGAAACGGTAGTCAAAATTGGATGGGGGGTGGGGGGGTGTGAAAGGAAGAAATTGATATACAGGTTACAAGCATTTTCTCCTTTCTTCCCCCCCCCCAAACAATGTTTTCAAAACTCTTCTATCTCCAGGTCTGTTAAACCCGGGATTATTGGGTAAAGGATTAAGGATATTAAAACCTCTTTATTTAAAACTTAGAATAACCATTGACACCGCTTGCCTCGCGTTTTTGCGTTGTTTTATAAAAGCAAACATTGTTTCATTTTGTTGAAAAACCATTGAATTTAGCTATCCCTTTACCACATAATGCCGACTTTTAACGACTCTCAGGAAGAACCATCTTGAAAACACCGTGGGAAAAGGAGAAAATGCTGGTAACCAGCATTTTCTCCTTTTCCCACGATGTCTTCTGACATTTCAAATACCTTACATGTATTTTAAATTCTGAGTCACATTTATTTTGTCGCCTGCAAAAACTTCCAATTTGGACAAGTCAAAAATTTTGTCGTTTGGTAAAGAAGTAAGAGAATACTGATAAAAACAACATTTATAGAATGTGATTACTCTTTTACTACCTAAACTAGGCTATGACAAATGTTATGATCATTCATTTGCACTTGAAATCTACTTTTAGACCCTGTAAAATGTCGATTTCATTATTTTGGCATGCACCGTGAACGCGGAAAATGAGCCCGGCCGAGTAGCTCAGTGCTTAGCGTTTCTGACTCGTGACCTGTTGTTTGCGACTTCGTTACGCGGTTGAGGCAAACTTTCTTTCCGGCGATTTTTCGCCTCTCACTTGTGATGTATGAGAGAAAAGTATTCAGTGACTTGGAAAAAAAAGTTGTATCAGTACTGGTGTGAGAGAGCCAGTATACACACGGGTAGGTGTTGCACTGACCGCCGTAATGTGACCTACATGTAGGCTCTTAAAACGGTTTTAATAAAACTACATTAAAAACAAATAAACAAAAAGCAGAAAATGAGTGTCCAATGTCCATTAGGGATATTGAAAATGAATTAAAACCTGATCCATGATAAAAATGTAAACTATGCGGAGAAAGGAGAAAATCTTCATCATGAGAAATTTTACCATTTGCCTCAATATTTTCAAAAGTGGTCGGCTGCAAAAGTAAAGAAAAAGAAATGTCGCATATGTCTGCATGATGTGACGTATTTAAACCTACCACTAGATAACTTTTCATAAATTATACTGGTACATACCACTGTATCCTTCGGTACAGAGATAGCTGAGTGTTGCGTCGATGACTCCAAAAGTCATTGAGAAAACAGTGTCATTCTTACAGGTAACTGCAATAGGGTCGTAACATGCCTTGAAGTCTTTGCGAACTCTGAAAAAATAAAGTAGCTGAAATATTTTGAATTTTTTAAAACCAATATTTGTCTCTGGAATGTTAGTCAAAGTTACACAACTATTTAGGGCGGTCAGAAAATACGGCCACAAAAACGTTCCTAAATAAAGTCCCAAGAACGACCCCAAATAACGGCCCCAAAAATAACCCCACAGATACAAGGCCTTATCCTTTTACTAAAGAATTTCCAGTTTTAATGACCCTGAGGAACTTTGAACATCTTCTATCTTTCCCGCAATGTTTTTTATCCAATGCGAGACTTACCTTGGTCAAGACGTTTTGATATTTGTAAATTTTCTGCATGTCTAGGGACCGTTCTACCACATGATTTACTTGGTTGTTAGATAAAATTGAATAAATAAATCCATAACTTGCCTGGTATTATACGTCAAGGAGATTCATTAAACACCCTTTTCACAGAGCACGGCTCACACGTTAATTTCGATTCATATAGCCGACTTAGTGTACTATACAAGGTACCTGTATAGTGTTCTGCAAAGATGGATCAGTAATTGTTGAGAGGTCGTAATTTCGAACCTCGGCTTGGCCGACTATTTCCAACGATTGATGATTTTAACATTGCGACAGATTAAGTTCTTCTCTTACCGCTGAATTCTATCCCGAATTTGTTTGATTGGGAAATAGCTAGGTGCAACGCACGACACCACTTGGGAATACTGAACTGTTTGTATTGCCAGTCAAAGAAACATCAGGGCCCGTATTCAACGACTATTCTTAAGAAAATTCTTAGTCTTATACCGACCTAGGGACGCCTGAATAGATGCACTGACCTGTGTGCTATATTTGATATACTGCCGAGAACGACCTAAAAGACAAAACAGACAAACAAACCTGCACAGGCTAACCAGAGCCTCTGTCGGTGGAATGGCGGCCATGACTTCATTCAGACCGTTTGTCCTCTCAGTAGTGTTTAACAACGTCACACACTGATTTACAGCGGACAGGTCGCAAGATTGCACCAAACCTGAAGAGAGAAGTACATAACACTTGTCTTTTGTTTGAGACTACTTGCAGCGAGCAACCACCTGATATCCACCCGAAAGCATTGAGTAGGTTAGGTGCATAGTAGTCCAAAAATTACAATTAATCCGTTCTTTGGATTTTGAAATAAGAAATGAATCCGAAATATGAGTAGATATATCTTTTGGTGATTAGAAATTCAGGTAATTTTCTTGAAAGGGCTCTTTTAGTAGGCCTATGTCTTGAGAGTGTCGGCAGACTGTTATTTAAATAATGAAGTCTGCTGCTGTGTTTTACTACAAAAATTTAAGAAGTCTTTTGTAACACAATGGTTAAAGAGTTGCCTCTGTCCGATCCTTACTGGTGTCGATGCTTATGTAAGAAGGCCCATTCACAAGACACTGCAGAGTCCAGATAAATAGGTCTGCAGGTGAAATCTATGAAAGACTAGGGAAAAAAAAGACATGTGGCCGTCTTATGACTGAAATACTGTTGCAAGCTACGTCACTAACCCGCAATCAAACAAGTCAAACGGCTTGATGCCGCTAAAGGTGTCGTATCCACGGATAAGTTCATTTAAACTTCTACCAAACAATCCGGTTTTTTAAACGAACCTGAAGAAGAAGACTTCCAAAAATGTTATTTTCTACCCTTTCACATGCAAACCCCATCAACTCATCAATTATGCCACATTGTATTTTTTTCGTCTGCAATTCTTTGAATTTGGACAAGCCTAAAAATTAAGCATAGATTAAGATCTTGTTACACAGAGCGTAGAGTACGATCTTTGATCTTATACTGTCGCTTGCAGTCAAGAACAATTAAGATAAAATACTGAATCTTAGTGGACCGTATTTTTAGCCGTCGAAAGAGATCGAGTTTAAATATATATATATGGCGCTGAAAAATTGTTTAGAAAAAATGGAGTTTGTTTTTGATAGGGTAGAAAAAATAGTGTGAAAAGGAGAAAATGCTGGTAACCAGCATTTTCTCCTTTTTCCCCATTATGTTTTCAAAAGCCCTCTTCTTTACTGTCGTTAAACTCAGCCGGGATTGTGTAGCAAATGCTAAATGCTTAAATGAAGTAAGTTAACACTTTCAATAATTAATACATTCCTAAAAGAAATCAGTATCATGGAGTGCATAAAACATTTATCAAATAAAAGAAGCTTACTTGTGTTTAACAGAAAAATCCATAACAACGAATTCACTAAATAATTACACGTAATACGCATTTTGCACTGTCTTCAGTTCTGAAGTCCCGTATGGTGTTTAAATTATTCCTTCCTGAAAAGTGTTTGTGGCAGACGACTTTAAGATCAGCAATGTTTAAAAAAAAGTTATACACGACATGAGATGACGTGAAGACATAACGATGGAAAAAGGATAAATTGCTGGCTGGGTAAGAGCGATTTCCTCTTTTTACCCCAAGGCTTTCAAAAGTGGTCCCCTGCGGAAAGATAAAAGTCCTCTACTAGATGACAGTGTTCTACACGGAAACGACCAGGGTGAGTCCTTTAGCTGCTAAATGGGTTTTAAATGAAACTTTTCCAGCAAATGATGAAAAAAAAAAAACTAAAATCTTCGACTTAAAAGTTCTTTTTGTCGAAAATTCTCATCGTATCGGACAGTGTAAATCCAAAATCAGACTCCATGTTCTTTGCAGTCTGATCTTGCATCTACACTGTCCTCAAGGGCGCACTCATTCGAACTTAACATCTATAGGGTAAGTAATGTTCAGCACTTGTACATGGTCGTAACTGCGAATAAAACAACACTTTTCATGTTAAGACTCATGTGACATTACCACGTGACTTAGTTGCTGGGAAACTCCCGTTTAACTCTACAAAACAATTCCGAGACTGAGGAAGAAAGTCTAACAAATCCGAGTTTGAGGAAGAAAGTCTTTTAAACCTTTGTTGGGGGAGAATGCTGGTGACTAGTATTTTCTACATTTACCACAATGTTAACTACTTTATCAAGGATAGGCTATATCTTTTAACTTGATCTACAATTGATTTGTATTCTGGAAATGCTTTTAAATCGGAGGGGTCCAAATTTATCGTCTAATCAATTTTATATCCATGAATGTCTGTAGCTTGAAAACTTGGTCAACAGCAAATAGAAGACCAAGATTAGATGCTGCCAAACGTGACGCCTCCGGGATCCAAAGCCCGCCATATTTGTCCTTGGGGTTATTTAGAAATTGGCTGCAACATGAGTGAGTCACGCTCTGCCAAAAGGGAGCTTACTGCACCTCTGTAATGCATCGTACCAAGCAAGATATCACATAATTATGGGTCCATAACATCCATTTCGCCTTACAATAGACTGAGGTAGCCTTCGCGGATTGCGCAGGCTGACGTGGGCAGATACTTTTTACAGATGCATTAAGCACCCTTTTCAGAGCATGGCTCATATGTATTGCCTACAAGGGAGAGCTATTGGCATAGAGAGTCTGTCTGAATAAGTAATCTTACCATTCAGATAAATAATGGCATGGGGAAACTCCGAGAGAAAGACAGAGAATGGGAAACTGAGAGAGGACAGAGAGACGGACAGAGAAAGAGAGAATAAGCGAAACGGACGAAGAGACAGATAGACATTCTATCTAATCGTCGGTCGGTCTGCCTCTCACGTTCTGTCTGTCTGCCTGTCTGTCTGATCAAGATTAACCATCAGTCATGATGATGATGATTATGAAAACGGTGATGATGATGATGATGATGATGATGACAGTTGCTGTTGGTGTACTTGTAAATTAAACCCTGCATGATGTATATCGTCAAAGGACATTACAACACAAAAAAAAAAAACGTTCACATTAAAACGGATGTAAAAAGAGTCTTTTACCCTTACCACACAATCTCAAGTCTGACGACGCTAATTAAAGAAGGCTCTTGAAATAATTGTGGGAATAGGGGGAAATGTTGGTAACCAGCATTTTCTGCGCTTCCCACAATGTTTTCTATCCTTCAATAGCAAATTTCGCCCCTTGAGCCACATTTAATTGGCTTTGAATTTAGAGAGGTCTAAACCTTTGTCGTTTGAAACAGATAACAGCCATTTTGTGTTGTTCTCCTTGTTCTAATCTTGTCACTTTCTTTGTTAGCTGGTATTAACATCGCATTATTTTTTTCCGGCGTAGTTGAATGTGCTGGCTTTTGACCTTCTTCTTGTATTGATATATTCGCATGAATAAATCGAAATTTGTGGTTGATAATAAAATATGGACATGTTATTCTGAAGTCCCCTGCAGGCCAATTCGCGAGCAAATTGACGCCGTAGAACTATATTTTTTTCCCAAAGATATTTCTTGCTTCTCATAAGGCGACTCAGTACAACAATTGGCCTATATCATAGGCCTTATGTCCGTAAACGAGATGAAGGCCCATGGCGTTGGTTTACAGACAACTTTTTGCGCTCTGCTTCAATCTGCTTTTGCGAACATTTTGCCCAAGGGATGAATTACTCGAAACAAGCGAATTCTAATTTGATCACGCTGTGTTTACTTGTGTTCGTGAAGATCTGACAATCACTGACTTATTTTAGGTATCCCAGATTTACAAAGTTGTTTTACAAACTTGGTCGACTATCTTTGAACTTCATGGATCGTATATATATATATAACATGTAATTTACGATCCCTGTTGAACTGCAGGCCTATCGATCCATATTCAATGGATTTCGACGGTTTCGGGACTTACAACAGTACCAGTTTATCTCTACTAATCCATCCTCTGTTTTTTTTTTTTTTTTTTTCTTTTCAGAGAATATTTTTGAAATCGTTGTGGGAAAAGATAAGTTCCAGCTCTTTCTCCCTTTTCCAGTATGTTTTTCATCCTTACCAACGGCAACTTTTATCATTTGAGCCACATTTAAAATGTAGTCTATTAATACTTTTAATTTGGACAAGTCTATAGTTTTGTCGTCTAGTAAACGGTATACCCTTTAGGCTACCTACCCCCGACTCGGTGACTAGCTCCAATGTTATTTTTGTGGTTGTGTCTCCGGAGACACAATCACAAAAATTATATCGGCGCAACCCTTCAGACTGAGGGTACCCTTTACCATGTACAGGTTACATCTGGCAGAGTGGGGAGTGGGACAAATGTTCACCCGGACATTTGCCACCTGGACATTTGTCACCTGGACATTTGTCACCTAGGACAAAGGCCCACTAAGACAAAAATCCTCCTATACTATGTTGATAGTTAACTCATTGATTGACTGTCTCAACCCTCAACCAGATGAAGCCTTACTTTTACGACGCGGTGAAGAAGACGTGTTTTTACGTGGCTGCAGTTCTTATTATTAAGATTAAAAGATTATAATTCATAATTAAACCACTTTAATAACGATTTTAGAATTTGAACAATTACATTGTTTGAGTAAACTTCTCTTATTATACATTAAAATTAACGGAATTTAATTCATACGTGCAGCCTTTTAAATGCAATGTAATTTGGGCTAAAATGCTGAAAAAATATTTAACTTAAAACCCCATAGATAGAGATATGTGAAAACAAACGATTAAAGGCGGGTGGGCAAATGTCCGCGTTGTTGCTATTGTGAATGGGCTTTTGCCCAGGTTGCATTTTGTCTAGGTGGCAAATTTGTTCTAGTGGGCAAATGTCCGGTTGTGGGCAATTGTCCATACCCCTGCAGAATGTAGGCCTACATACACGACCTTGAGGCCTACTTTAGGAAACATCTTGGTGTGCCCAATCAGATAGTCTGGTAAACAGCATTTTTCTCTTCTTTTCTTGCCATAATCTTGATCCTTTCATTTCAACGGCAAACTTTTCCATTTGTGCCTAATGTAGCAACGTCGGCTATTATCGACACTTTAAGAAATGGGAAAGTGTGGTTGATTGAATTTGCGTTTATTTATCGTCGCCACCTGAAGGCTGTTAGTATTGTTACGGGGGATAGTGCGGATACAGGACGAAACCCATCCTAAGTTTCGCCTGCTTCTTTAACGTGCTCGGTGTATAGCACCGCCACACGGGACCTCGGTTTAACGTCTCATCTGAAAGACTATTAGTAATTTTAGATCGCCAGCTGTGGGAATCGAACCCACACCCTCATGATCACGAGTCTTACGCTCTACCAACTGAGCTATGCGGGCTGGTCAATGGAAAGTGTGGTGTCGATAACAGCCGCTTTAAATACAAACGGAAGTTATCGGTGGTTTATTTTGCGGATACTCTACTGATCTATGCGTATGAAATAATGGCGCCAAGCTGCGTATGGTAGCAAATAACGCCTACATTACATAAGGGTATGTAGGGTGATATCGACAGGTTTCGTCTGTTATTGACATGGTATTCAATTTTCATAAATTAAACATCAAAATCCTCTTTTAACTCGTCATTACGGGTTTTATTCCAATACTCGTTGCTGGGTTAGAGTCTAATATAAAGCAATTCAAATAAAACTTGACGCATAACATAAGTACAACCGCAAAAGAAGGCCGAACAGGTACATGTTGTTAATATCATGGACCAAGAGGTTTGGACATCGCGCCACTGCGCACCATTTCTATGGCACTTGACATTTTAGACGGTGAGTATTGAACTCGTTTTGGAGTTTTCAAGCTAATTTGTCTGGACATAGCTGTAACCCGAAAAAAAAAAAAAAAAAAGGGAATTGTGGTTATATAAAACATAATTATTATTTCTTTTATTCATGTGTTAACCTGTCGATAATTGCCGATCGCATAAATTAGCGTCGGCAGTTATCGACACATCTATAAGCTGCTTTATGGCGGGCAAAACACGCTCAATTTTGTGATGCGAGCACTTATCTATATCTTAAACTCGTATCTAAGTTTAGATTCAAGCAATCGAGCACATTTCAATACGCGCTACGCGCTGGCAAAAATCACCACCCTCCTTATCGTAGACGTTAACGTTGGGAAATTTTAATGTTGTAAAGTTTTACTTACTCTTTGGGACTTACAGAGTACTGTTTACTTCCGGCACGGCGATAAGATCAAATATTGACGTCATATATTACTTCATAAAAATGGAATTTGCTCATCTTTCATGAAATTAAAGGACAAAATAAAGAATCGACGATAACTGCCGACGCTCGACAATACGTACCCGACGTTGCTCATATCAAACATAGACAAGTTTAAGTTTTTGTCGTCTGGTCAGGAGAAGCAATGTCCAGTGGTCGTGAGACGAGAAACCTGCCTCCGTACAGTCGACCATTCTTAATGTTAATCGAATATTCTGAATGTAGGCGAGCTACTGGATAAGCCGAATCCTTGTCTTTGACTTTTAAAAAACCGGATCACCATTACGACCCCGGACTGAACCGGGAAGTTCAGGTACTGTTGAAGTTATCTCCCTTGAAAGGCGTCAAGGCAACGTGTGTAAACTATCAAGTAGCTGCTAGTAAAAATACAAGTTTCTAACCGTTTATCAGAAAATCATAACAAAAATACATAATGATAGAATATTTGTGATAGTCCGCCGAAGAATAGCGAACTCTGTTCAAACAATAAACATGTCAGTTGACTATGTGTGGTAAATTCAGAAAATATTTTTATCTAAATTCTCGGTCGGAGTTTCAATATGGCGGCGAGTACCAAAATGTCGTATAACCATTTTCAGAATGGAACTTACGGGTCGCTGCATCAAACATTACCAGGAGACATGGAGGTCACACAGGATATGCATCTTAAGATGTCAAAGAAAATTGCTCAGCTCACAAAAGTAAGCTCATGAGATTACACAGTAATAAGCCAAAGACATGGTCTCAAAATTGGGTTCACAACAGGCATTTTATGAAGAAAAACACGATTTTAAATTGTACTGCGCAAATTATCTTTATACTAATCTAAGTATTCATTCCCATTAACAACACATGAGTTGCCTACCACAGCAAATGTAACTGCAACAGTATGAATATCTTTGGGATTGCAGAGAAGACAATTTTTTTTCCTATCTATTTCACAAAATAAAACTGAGGTAAAAATACTTACTGCTATTAGGAAGCATCCATTTAAATTCAGCCAACAAAAGTTTTCCAATGTCATTCCTTTATTATCACCATCAGTGTAGCTAGATGATCATAACTAATTTGATCATTTCATTAGCACTGCTGCTTTTCAAAGAACACATTGAGCTATTGTTAAAATCCTGTTGTTGTCATTTGCATCCTCGGCATCCTGTTCAGCATCGTCATTTTTGTCATGAAAAACTTTTATTATATTTCTGTCATTCCTGAAGATATTTTCTTCAAACTCGGACTACTTTTAACTATCAAAAGGAGCACCTAAACAGCAGGGATAGGTATCCATCATAATATTTGGATATAGTTATGCCCTTTTTTTCAAACTAGAGTTTTCACTGAAAATCATTCTTTTTCTAAAAGCAACTGCAGCAGAGCATTGGCACCCTCATCTGGGTTTGACACTTAGAACTTAATTTTGCAACAGGCCTACAGGAGCAGTTGATTCCAATTTTTACAGGTCCTTATAGCAGATTGCAGGTCCTCCTAATCTATGGTCATGCAAGTGAAATATAAGACCAAAATTCATGTGTATAAAATGAAATTAGAGCTTTAATGTCTTTTGGCAATAAATCTAATCTGAGGCACATTTCAAGTACCTGCAATGTTTGCTGCTTCGTGTCTGAATCACCTATATATTTTGCACTTGTCTTATCTTTTCTGCTATTTTGAGATGTTGTGTTTTTGTAGTGGACATTCTACGTACATGTAATGCCACATGATCATGTTACAAGGTCAAACAGCTCAGAGAGGTTACTGTAAGAGTTGTTTAAAGTAACTCAAGATCGTGAAAATATTGTTTGTTTTGTAAACGTCTTACCGTTTGAAAATAAAATCAGAGTATTTTTTTGTTATGTTTTAGTTCATCAATGACGTCATCTGATCTCTGTTCAGTTTCGGACTTGAAAACTAATCAAGTAAAAAAAAGAAATATGAAAGTAACGAGAGTTACAGATCATGCGGGCCAGTAACAAAAATGTCCAATGAATACGGTGGCCTCGATTTTTACATACCGGTATTTCTGTTAGGAAAGTCAAAGAATTTTACATCTGGGTGACGTTAACATATACATTAGATGTATTTGAAACTAGATACCTATATGCAAGTACATACATGTACATCTTGAAGTCACTCACTTAGAAAAACAGCTGGTCCGACGGACAGGCAAGAAAGGACCAACTGTCGGGCCTCCTTGAAAATCACTGGCCTCGTGCTATATGCTCTTGTTTTTTGTAACGAAAAGGTTAAGCCCTATCCAATATAACATCTGAGAAAATACTTGAACCAATGTTGAAATGTAACCACATAATCACAAGTTACAATTTCTGGTAACCATTATTTTCTTTTTTTGCTACAATGTTTTCTACCCAATCAAAGATAGAAATAATCATTTATGCTACATTTTAATTTGTCATCTGCAAATGCTTTCAGTTTTTGTAGAGTCCAAACTTTTGTTTTGGTAAGGATTTAATGCTTTTCCATCATGACCACAAGGAATTCATATTTCCTTAATGTTTTTTTTTTTAATTTTCAAAAGCTATGTTTTTCATCATATTTTCACTCAAAATTCTCTATTTTATTGGCAACCGTTTTACATTTGAAAAGAGATTTTGGATTGGACAATTTGCAGCAATGTGATTTTGATCTGATATGCTTGCAGAAGGTGTGGATAGTTTGAACTTGATCAGCATCATCTGCAAAAGTTGTGCTTAGCACAAGTCAAAGTTGCAGCATGCAGTTCCTTTTAGCTCAATACAAAAATATTAATAGTTCATGAATCATCAAGGCAATTCATTCTTTGAGATAGTAACACAAATTTGAATGAAAGAACTCATTATATTAGAAATCAATACATGTACCAATTTTGTGTTGATAATTAATATACTTTCAATTTACAAATGACATCATATCTTTGTATTTTTCAGGTCATTTATGCACTAAACACAAAAAATGATGAGCATGAAACTGTTCTCCAACAACTTAAGGAACAACATGAAGATGAAATGCAGAAACTTCTCAAGGAAACAAAGGAAAAAATCAACATATATAAGATACAACTTGAAAGTGAAAACCTGCATAACCAGAAAATTGAAAAACTTGAGTCTAGTCTACATGAGCAAAATGTTATCAGAGAAAAATATCTTCAACAGTTTGAGTCTTTCAAAAGACAAGCTGAAGAAAGAGAAACACAGCTTAAAACAGAACATGCACAAAAAATGCTTGAATTATCACATGATGTGTTACATACTAAAAAAGAATTTGAAGAAAAACTGAAACAGTTTGATATTTGGAAAGATAGTGTGAACAATGAAAATGAAAAAAGATTAAATGAACTGAAAAAATCTCATGAAAAAGAAATAGATGAAGTGAGAAATTATCACAGAAATCAAAATGATGAATGGTTGAATGAAGTTAAGAAAGTGGAGGATAAATTCAAAAGTGACATAGAAGCATTACAAGAAAAATGTAACTCCCTTGAACAAGAAAAAGTCCAACTTGGTGAAGAATATGATGGAAAGTTGGCAAAAGCTCAGCTATTTTATGAAAAAGAATTAGAAGCTTTGAAGTCACTAAATAATGTTACAGAAGAAGAAGCTCAAAAACTTTTACAAGGTGAGAAAGAGAAAATGACGAAAGACTTTGCAGCAAGAGAATCTGAACTGAAGAAACAAATAAACAGTCTGTTGAGTCAGGTTACTGAACGTGAAGATGAAGTTGAAAAATACAAGGCAGATATTTCCCGTTTGGAGAGTTTATTGTCCGACAAAGATGGTAGTACATCTGACTTGCAGAAGCAGGTTAGTTCTCTTTTTTAACTCTTTACGTGAAGAAAAATGCTTAACTTATCCTAATTGAAGGAATTTGCAAGTGACAAATAAAATATAACCCAAATGATTGGATTCATTGTTGGGAGGGTAGAAAACTGTTTGGTAAAAGGAGTGCTGTAATGCTTTCAGAGTATCAATATTAGCTGTTAATTGTCCCTTATTGAAACATGAAACAAACAAATTATATTGAAGTAAGTGAGCCATGCTCTGGCAAAAGGGGGTTCAATGCATCTCCATGCTGCATTATACTAAATAACTCATCACATAATTATGGATCCATAAAATCTATTTTTCTTTTCTAACAATCAACTGGATCTTGAGGTAGACTGGTCTTTTGCCTTACAGAAAATTGACCAACAGCGAAATATTTCGACCCATGTCAGCCTGCATGAACTGTGCAGGCTAACATGAGTTAATAGTTTTTGAAAATGCAATAAGCCCCCTTTTCACAGAGTATGGCTAATATGTTGGTTATGTTTTCATATTTCAGCTAAAAGATGCCCTACAAGAAGCCAGTGCTAATCTTGCCAAATTAAAGGAAGCAGAAACAGAGTTAAGTGTGATGAAGGAAAGATGTGCACGTCAAGAGGAAGAAATGCTGAAAAAATCAAGTAAATAAATTCCCTTATTATGAGAACTATCTGTTTTTGTCCATTGTTATGTTTTGGTACTATTTGTGTCTATGGCAATGCATTCAGAAAAATAAGAGGAGCAGATATTTACCCTCAGGTAAACTTTTGTTGACAGTTTTGTTTCAGATCAGACTGCACTGAACCTGCGATCTAGTCTTTGATTTATTCTGTTTTGTTAGTGTAAATTATCTAGTCAAAACAGACTTGAAGTTGCAATGTCTAGGTCTTCTCTTCCAGACTTAAAGATACACCCTTACAGCCAGAGAGTAAACAAACGCTGTTAAAACTTTACAATGTGTAGAATCTAGATAGCCATGTAAACGTAGATAAAAAATCGACATAAGGCGTATGGGATAAAGAGACGCCAGGGATTTGTCTTTGATTTAAACCAGAAACTGTGGTTGTAATGTCTAGGGACAGCCTCAATAGAATGTTTTGCATTTTCTATCCATCGTATTCTGTGCAACCTTGCAACTGTCAGGGGCAACATTTGGCACGAAGGTACAAAAATGATTATAATTTCATAAAATAAAGATAAAATTGGTTACAAAACTGGATGAAAACGAGTAAAGATGCATCTTTAAATGTCCATTCATTTCATTTCATAAGTACTCTTAGTGTTGATCAGTTGTTCAAGATTTATTTTCTGTCAAAGGAGTTTTGACTCTGCTACTCTTAATATGCTGAAAACATCTCAAGATGATTTTTTTAGGGCAGTATAAATGAAGATCAGAGTGCACATAATATTGTTGTCTGATCTTTGATTTACTTTGTCAAACATTTCTTGGGATATTCAGGCTTAAGAAGTGTCAGTTTTGAAAATGTATGGATCTGTCTTGCTGGGTAGGAATGTCTAATTCATTTGCTATCATATTGCCTGCAGATCACATTTCTAGCTCAGATGTTTTCAAGGAAATGTACCTCCAGCGTCAGGCGTTGTCAACGTCGTCTATTGTTGTCGGCGTCGTGTAAAAACTTTGACATTTTGCAATAACTCTATTATTACTAAAGATATTTACTCTGAACTTGGACAAGTTGTTAACTATCAAAAGGGAAAAAAAGGCAGGTAACTATCAAAATATTTTTGACACAGTTATGCCCCTTTTTGACGTAGAATTTTCACTGAAAATCAACTACTTGCAGCCAAGCGTTGGCACCCTCATGCGGTGCTCTTGTTTCATCTTGCTATGGACCACTTTTGAAAAAAGTTATTTTCTGAAAAAAAAAAAAGTTTTGAATGGTTGAAACATTAGTAAAACAAAGATAAAAGTACTTCTCATATAATATTTCAGCACTAATTGGTCAACTTGAAGCAACCAAACATCAGAATGAGTCAACCATTCAAGAGTTAGAATCAGAACTGAATCGACTGAAGGATAAATTGTCATGGCTGGAAAAGGAGAGGATGAATCTGGAGAAACAGAAGTCAGACTTAAACCAAAATCAGTTGTCACAGCTGCAGTCTTTGGAAAAGGTAAAGTGCAGACAAACCTGTCTTAGAGGCCACTTGCACATAGCAACCCACTGCTACATATATTACTACATGTACTGCTTTTACTGGACATTCCATCTAGAAGTAGCTTACATTAATTTGCTTTTAATGACCGTCTGTGGTAAAAATAACACTTTTATGCCGCAAACTACTTTTGAGAACATTATGACAAAAGAAGAAACTACTCATAATAATAATTTTTAGCAATTTCTCCTTCGGACACAATGTTTCTAAATGTATACCCTCTTTTCATCTTTTGGATTAGTCCTCCCATCCATCCTTCTGTCCCCTAAATCAAGATACAGTCATAACTATAAAAAACAGTCAGGACTCCCTTCATGAAAATTCATCTGGACATAGATGATACACACACATGCTGCACAGTTCTCTTAAAAAGTTGAAATGGAAGACTTGTATATATACGAGCCAAGCTGTGGCAGAAGGGGGCTTAATGCATCTCCATGAGGCATGTTATCAAGCAAGGTATCATATAATTATTGATCCATAAAATCCACTTTGTATAACAACCGACTGAATCATGAAGTTCAATGGTCCTTCAATATACAGAAAATACCATTAACAAAAGTTTCACCCCAGGTCAGCCTGGGCAGTCTGTGCAGGCTGACATGGGTCGATACATTTTGCAGATGCATTAATCTCCCTTTTCACATAGCATGGCTCAATTATGTAGAAACAAACAAAAATACAAAGATAGTATTATTAATAGTTTTAACTGTAGATTTAACAATACAGGGTTGATACCATTGTCACTATTCAGATTCTGAGTTGTAGAGTTCTTTCTGCAATTTGGTAAATTTATTTGATAGGCCCTGGAAGACTTATCTATTGAGAAACAAACTATGAAAGAGAGATATGAAAAAGAGATTGAAAGTTTGAACAGTAAATTCAACAAAACTGGGTCAGAACTGTCAAAGCAGCATCAGAAAGAACTGGAGGATCTCAGAAAGAAAGCAGCTGAAGACCTGGAACATCAGAGAAAACAAGCAGAAAAGCTCCTAGAACAAACAAAACAGGTAATCATGTTGTCCATACCCAAACATTATATACCCATTTCTATACATGTACAGTATTTTATGCCATTGCAAACTTTTGTAAATATTGTTGGAAAATTGGCTTGTTATTGCAGGCCTTACAAATGAATTGTACATATACCATGTACAAGTTTCATGCCACTTCCATAGACTACTCTTTTATTTCTTTACCAAACAACTACATTTTGGGCTTGTCTAAATTAAAAGCTTTTACAGAGGACAAGTTATGTATGTCTCCAATGATGATTTTTGTCTTTGAAGAAGTAGAAAAGGAGCATTTACATGGAAAAAGGCAGTGGTTTATACCCAAACAATGTAAGCTCATTACTGTGCATGTACATATGGAATATTATATCAGTCTGCATTTCTGCATGGTCGAATCATGTTGAGTTGCCTGTGTAAAGAGGTCCATATCGAATGAGACAGAAGGTTGAATGCAATATGCACCTCTTTACACATGCAACAAGACATGATGCGACCACGCAGAAATGCAGACCGTTTTAATATTCCTTTTGTTATGTACCTCGTCACAATAATGTATAAAAACATCACAAAATCAATACAAATAACCAAAAACTCATAGAACTGTGTTTTATTGTACATATATGTACAATGTTTATGAATGGTGGATGAATATACATACATAACGGTAAGTCTGCATAGATCAGTATGAATTTGAAAATGGCAGTAGCTACCCTCGAGCTGCTACAAGAAAAAAGACAACATCTGCGGCTTTAAAACTATTTCCTAAAACTGTCAAGAACAGTACCTTTCTTTTTGTTTTAACACAGGAAGCAAGTCAAGCTTGTGATTATTAATCGCGATTCTTAAGTTCACGAGTGTATCGTACAGTAGCATTTGGAAATACCCTTTCGAAACAACACAGTCATGTTTATAAAATGGGCATCAATATCGGACAAAATCAAGTTCTGCATAGAAACAGTTTTTGAAAAAAGCAGATGACAAAAGATAAAATTGCTATGAATACACTGGGATTTTCGTGCTTTGTCATGCGGGCTGAGCGTGTTAGGAATTTGGAGACCCAAACATCAATACACGGAAGTAGTCTGTGTACACGATTATGCTCTACACATGGTACTAGATTGATCCGGAAAGATTTTCTGTCAAGTTGTATTGGCGAGTAAGATAACGCCTGTATTTTACTGAAGTCATAATATAAAGGTATAAAATGTTTTGTGCCATTTCAAACTATAGTAAATATTAGGGGAAAAGGAGCCTGACTAGTGATTTGACGATAGTTTTCACTCAGACATATTACATATATTCACTATGGTTTGGATTGATAGATTGATTGATTGTAGGATGTTTAATGCTGTTTTAAACATTATTTCTATTACATTGCGGTGGCCAGTGCACCTACCAGTACTTTGCTTAATATTCTTCAGTAGTGAGAGAGGAATGAATCCTGTTGTATTGACTATCATCACTTCTCAGAAAGAAATTGGTTGACGAGGGGATCTGAACCAGCGACCTCCTGATCTCAAGTCCTGTACATTACTGACTGTGCTACCAAGGCTCGGCACTGTAGTTAAGAAATTAATTTTAACTATTTCCCAAACGATAAAATTTCAGACTTGTTCAAATTGAAAGCACTTGCAGACAACATATCAACTGAGACTCATATCAAGGGGTAGGATAGAAAACATTGTGGGAAAAGGGGAAAATTCTGGTTACATGCCTTTTCCTACATTGTTTTCAAAAGCATCCGTCTTGGAGGGGGAAGTTGTTAAAACTAGGGGTTGTTTGGTAAAGGGTAACTAATTGTTTAGAGTCTTTCTAAGAATATATATTATGCATATTGCTTTATAACACTTCACGAATTGCCAGCTGCAGAAAGTGTCTTTTTCCTCTGCATCATTACAAGCATTACATCGTTTTTGCCACAATGCTTTCAGAAAGGGGTCTAATACCAGAGGCAAAAAGCTTATAGGTTGCAGTCTGTTTGAGAACACTATGAAGGAAACTGTCACATCATTTAACTCTTTACCACTTAGTAAAATGTTAGACCCATCCATATTCAAGGCATTTTCTGACTTTAGATTCAAAGTAGCTAAAAAATGATTAGTTCTGTCTCTGAAAAGGTAGAAATGATTGAGTATTTATATTCTGTTATTTTGACCTGTGTATTGATATACATTATTGACAACTTAATGTTTTCATTTTTTTTTCATAGGAACTTTTGGAAAAACACAGATTGGAAATGGAACAGTTGACAAAGGAAAGAGATGGTATTACAGCTGAGCTAGAAAGAGTGAAGTCAGAACTTGGTAGTCGTCTTAAAGCAGCCGAGGATGAGGTAAGTTTTAAAACATAAAAACTGACTGTTTTGACATTAAACTTTTACCAAAAATCCTTGCGTTTTTATGATTATGAAAAAGGATTAACTTGTTACCACACAACAAAATATTAGACTTGTCCAAATCCAAAGCATATGGGGATGAAAAATCAAGCTTGGCTCAAATGATGAAACTTGCCTTTAATTGAGTAGAAAACATTGTTGGAAAAGGAGAAAATGCTGGTTACCAGCATTTTCTCCTTTTCCCACAATGTTTCCTACCAGCATTTTCTCCTTTTTCCACAATGTTTTTAAAAGCTTTCTTTCTCAAGGTCATTAAAACTCGTGGTTGTGCTGTAAAGGGTTAAGTTGGAAGACTGTATTTTAGACACATCTGTTTTCTCCAAGTACTCTTAATCAAGGTAAGCCCAAAGTTTGGTCATTTTGTAGACCTACCAGTTATGGATTATACAAAGTAAATTACTTGAGTTATTATTTTCGGTTGTTTTTATTTATCTCATCATTTAAAAGACGATCAAAACACAGCGTTTAAAGCACAGAATGAACACAAATATAATGTGCTATAAAAACTATAGCAAACTAAATTTGCATATTCAGTGCAGAATAACAAACTCATCGACTGTTATATCTCGGCAAGGAAGAAATGATATGTGGCATGGTATCCATTCTCCATTCAAAAGTGCATTTCAGCCTTTCTGAGGCTGAATCAAAATGATGATGACATTACATTGACATCAGTAATGAACACAGCTTTGTTCTGCTGAAATACTTTATTGTTCAGTGATAATTGCAACTGTACCAGAAAGCTTCAAGAAAATTTTTTCAATTCCAGGTAGCAAGAGTAAATGGCATTCTTCAGAATAAAGAACAAGGACTCGGATCAGCAACTGGCATGATCAACAATCTCAAAGATGCTAATAATAAACTACAACAACAACTGGAAAAAGCCACTGCTAACTATAAAGAGGAAAAATCAAAATCATCATCTTTACAGGTATACTGTAGAATTAGAGGTGTTTTCATTGCACTTTCATAACACAACCGATTACGGAACAAGTTGACATTTTATGTTTCACAAACTCACAGTGTTTTTCAATGTTCTCAACCATAATTCATAATGCTTGTCTGTTTTTCACAAACATGTTTCCAAAGTGGTCAGAAATAAAATTGTTTAACCCTCTACCACACAATCCTGAGTTTTAACTACCCTGAGAAGTAGGCCTTTTGAAAACATTGTGGGAAAAGGATAAAATGCTGGTAATCAGCATTTTCTCCTTTTCCGAAAATGTTTTCTGGACTATCTGATACAAATCCCATCATTTGTGCCATATAAATTTTGTCGTCTTCAAGTGCTTTTAAATTGGACCCATCTAAAATATTGTTCTTTGGGAAAGTGTTAAAGTAGTAATGTGCAAAACCAAATGATATTTGTTCAATAGAAAGTTGTAATATGTTAGAGAAATATATAGGACTTATTGAATTTTTTTACAAAAAATTATCCAAGCATATAAACTGTGATTGAAGTGAAGTCTTTGGCAGTATTCACTAACCACTCATAATGGTATTCTTATTCTATATTGTAAGACTACCCATTGGATTGGCAGAGACAAACAATAACAGCCAATAAGATTGTAAGTCTTGATATCAAGAATAAAAACTGTTTGGAATTTTAAGTGACGATGACAACAGATCTTGGACTTCCAGTTGTTAAGAACATACTACCTAGAGCATGTGAAAATTGAAAACTTTCCTGTTGTTGCTTTAGGGAGAGTTGGACAAACTACGCATGCAGTATGAAGCAGCGATGAAAGAAGCCAAAGTAGAGCTAAAGCAGAAGTTAGACCAGCTTTCAACAGAGCTTGAGCTTAAATGGCAAGATACATTAAGGTAGGTCCCTGGCCTGTATTTATTACAAATATAAATTATTAATCCAGTTTTCAGTTCCAAATCTAGCTATCTGATTGGCTGAATGTCACAGCTTTGCTGATGGGCTGTCTTTGAAGCTAGAGATAGAACATTATTCAAAGGGGACGGTTAACATTTTGCCACTCATAAATATGAAATGATACCTCTAAACTCAGTAACTTAAATAACAGTTTTCAATTCAAAAGTTAAATAGACCACTCTTCAGCATCTTCAGCTCATTTTCTGATGGTGGATTTTCTTTTTTAATTTTTTTTTTCTTCTGTTGTCTCTTTTGCGACACTTGTAATTAAGATTATGGTTTGCCTAAAAATAGATTGTACATTAATGATTTAGTACTGATATAAATACAGTAGCCATAAATACTTCATCAAATTCCAAATGTCCATTGACCCATATGTTTTCCAAGTTGACTTTTTAAATCTTAAATTGCCTTTCACTACTATAGTTATGTTTGCAGTCAGTTTAGAGCAGTCTAATCTGTTATCTACACTGTCCACTTTGCTAAGACATCTGGACAAACCCAACCATGATATTGCAGTTATTTGGGTCTTATTTCAGATTAGAGATGTATGTTGGATTTTTTGAGAATCCTTTAGGGGTAATTTATCATAAATTAAAAGAATGGAGCCATTGTTATGAAACCTTTAAGAAAAGAGAGCAAAACAAATTTGACATTGAAATATATTGCAATAAAGTACAACGTGATGAAAATGTAGCTGTTTAAACCTTTACCACACTATCCCTAGTTTTAACAACCCTGAGGAAGAAGTCTTTTAAAAACATCATGGGTAAATGAGAAAATGCTGGTAACTAACATTTCCTCCTTTTCACACACTGTTTTCTGCCATTTCAAAAACAGAATTCATCCTTTGAGTTACAGAATTTACAAATTGTAGTCTGCAAATGCTTTCAATTTAGTTGAGCCCAAATTTTTGTTCATGAGGTAAAGAGTTGAAAGTGATTAACATCTGAGTTTGTTTTTATGTCAATGCTGATGTTGCCAAAATTTAATGAAATAATATCACTTTTAGGTTTTACAGAGCTGTGTACAACTTTGATGTTTGGCAAGGAACAATACCATGTAACTAAAAATCACTCCAGTAACCTCCCTTTTTAGCAGTATAGCTTTCTTTATAATTGCATAGTCACAAGTAGCTTAATTTATTTTCTTGCACTCTGAAAAATGCATGAAAATCAATGTGAATTCAGAGTTTGCTGAAATACTTTTGGACACTGAGTGTACACTTCTTCTGTTGAAATAATGATTTAACTTGGTTGAAAAAAAAAAGGGAAATTCAAACACTGTATAAATAAATACTTTCTCAAATTTTAGGAATGAGTGCAAAAAGCTTCGACAAGAAATTAATGAACAGAAGGAAAGTGAAATGCGGGCTGCTCTTGAGCAGCTGTCACTCATGAAAGATGAGGAAATTGCGGCCACAAGGTCTGGCTGGGAGTCAAAGGTCGAGGACCTCATGAAACAGGTAAAATTTTACCCTTTAACCTTGGACTCTTCACCATACAGTCCTGGGTTTTAATGATCCCATTGAAGAAGGCTTTTGAAAACATTGTGGGAAATGGAGAAAATGCTGGTAATCAGCATTTTCTCCATTTCCCACAATGTTTTCTATCCTTTTACAGACAAATCTCATATTATTGTATTGTATTATATCCCGGTTCGATACCCGGGAGTGGATGTCAACTTTGGGATTGTACATTGGCCAACACATTCGGGGCGAGTACTGGTTCCCAGGAAGCAGAATCGAGAGAGATTAGCATAAGTTGTAAGAACTTGTGTCTCAATCGATGTAGAATAAATATGTTTAACCCTTTACCACACAATCACAACTTTTAATGACCCTGAGGAAGAAGGCTTTTGAAAACATCGACAGAAAAGGAGAAAATGCTGGTAACCAGCATTTACTCCTGTTCCCACAATGTTTTCTAACCTATCAATAACATATCTCATCATTTTGGCCATCTTTAATTTGTCGTCTGCTAATGGTAAAGAGTTAAACTAAACTGAACTAAATATGGATGAATCTAAAATTTTGTTGTCTGGTAAATAGTTTATATATTACCACTTGCAGACAACTTTACTTGTTTTGCAGCAGATCATGTTTTACAACATTGTGCCACAAGGTCTAGTTGAGAGTAATCACTCAAGTATTTCATAATTTACCTATGTTTTTTATCATCTTTTGTAACTTATATGAGAGAAAAAAAAAAATAGGGAAAGGGAGAGTGTAGACCAAGACCAGAATATTATGTATGTGCAGTCTGATTGTGGTTTGTACTCTCCAAAAAATATATCAGCTTTCATCGTCACATACATGTTAATTTCTTTGTTGACAGATTGCTCGCCTGAAAGAAAGTCTTCAAAACAATGATGTAAAAGCTAAAGATGAACTTGAGCTATTACGACAAGAGGCAGAAGAACAGAGGAAGAAGCTTGAAGAAGAAATGCTGAAATCTGCTAATGAATATCTGGCTAAAATACAAACCATGGAGTCTGCCCATGAGGAAACTCTTGCCAAACTACGGGAGCAGATGGAATCTCAATTAGAGGTGATTTGATGACATCTTTGTCTTTTTTCCCAACATGGTAGAAAACATTGTACAGGGTGTCTGGAAAGTAAGGTAACACTTTTGTACATTTATATTTTGGCTTAAAATATAAGATATATACATGTAAATAAAACATGTAAGTTTTTTGTGTGATAATTTAATTCAATTTTCATTACATTTTGCGCTTTTATGCAGATTTTAATTCAAAGGTCGAAGGCGGGACGTATTATGGGATCACCTGTGGCGTACAGGCGTCCGGGCGGGCAGCGTCCAGTTCTTTTTGCAGAGCATAACTTTGTCATCTCCAGTCCGATTGACTTGAAACTTGGCATTTGTGTTTGTTGCAATAACACAGAGTGTAGTACGAAAGAACTATAACTCTATCTCGTGCTGTCTTTGAGTTATTTCCCTTTGATCGTCATTTTTACAGCATTTTCTGCTTGTCCGGAATATAACTTTGTCATCTCTAATCTGAACATCTTCAAATCTGATATGCATGATTGTTGAAAAATTATGGAGTGCAGTGCACAAGAACCATAACTCTTCCTTGCAGGAATTTTGAGTTTTTCCAACTTTGATCTTCATTTTTATAGCATTTCTTGCTTGTCCGGAGCATAACTTTGTCATCTTAAGTAGGAATGACTTGAAATATGGTATGCTTATTTGTTGCAATATTTGGAAGTGCAGTGCACAAGAATTGTAACTCTACCTCGTGCTGTCTTTGAGTTATTTCCCTTTGATCATCATTTCTACAGCATTTAGTGCTTGTCCGGAATATAACTTTGTCATCTCAAGTCAGAATGACTTCAAACTTGGTATGCATGTTTGTTGCAATATTACGGAGTACAGTGCGCAAGAACAATAACTCTACCTAGCACGGATTTTGAGTAATTCCACTTTGATCTTCATTTTTACAGTATTTCTTGCTTGTCCGGAACGGAACTTTGTCACCTCAAGTCAAATTGACTTGAGACTTGGTAAACATGTTTGTTGCAGTTACGAAAAGTGCAATGCACTGGAGCCATAACCTTACCTAATGCCCTTTTGGAATTATTCCCAATTCATTATTTTTTTTTTTACAGCTTTTCATGCTTCTCTACAATATAACTTTTTCTTTTCATGTTGGAATGACCTAAAACTTTATATGCATGTTTCCTTAACATTAGAGGAGACATTCGTGCCTATTTCAATCACTTACATGATTTCTGCTGCACTACTATTTTCCTCTACCTACCCTTTTCGATTATTATCCCCCCTTGACAACTGGCGGTGGGATGGGTGTATCTTGCGACAATTTGCCACTCTTGTT
Source organism: Hippopus hippopus (assembly GCA_946811185.2). Lineage (NCBI taxonomy): Eukaryota > Metazoa > Mollusca > Bivalvia > Cardiida > Cardiidae > Hippopus > Hippopus hippopus. Next base: position 24,164,920 of record OX328106.1, on the reverse strand, counting down.
TGGTCATTGGTGTCAGGTGATGTCCGTTCTGTCCAGTGGGAAGTTTTGAGCATGTTCAAAAATTTCCACTGGACAAAACGGACAGAGACGTGTAAATAAAGACTTTGGATGCATCTGACTATTTATACCCTCGGCATGTCACGTGACCGGTACGTTCCTTGTATGTTGGTGTTCGGTACATTTCCGTTCATCGTACGTTGGAAGAACGTTTTGTACGGTTCTCATGCCTTGCACTTCCGTTTTATCCGGTACAAGTCCGTTACTCATATGGTGATATCCGTTAATAGACCGTTTATTTTCCGGTACATATCCGGTAAACGTGCGTTTTTTCCGTTACATGTGCGGTACTTGTGCGGTAATTGTGTGGCTTCTTCGCTCCACACACCAATCGCATGAGCCTCGAGAGGCAGAGGAGTTAAGTTTTGTCACTGGATAACCAAATTCTGCATGCTTTTGTCTGTTTTCCCTCCGTTACATATCTGTTAGCCGGTCTGACCAAGCCTTTAAAAGCAGAAAATGTATTCTTTCCTGTGTCATACATTATCTTTCAAACACCATTATAACTTTGTATGATTATTTCCATGATGCCTGACTAAGATTTGCCCAAGATATGGGTACTTTCATAATGTCAAGTTAAAACCTCTGGCATTTGAGAATACCCATGCAATATTTCATAATGAGATATGGACAAATTAGAGTAGTCTTGGGTAAGACACTGCAGAGCTGCAGTCTGAAACTGTAAAACTTAGGAAAGACATAGGTTAAAGAGATGTCAACATGTGACTGAAATAGTATTGAATGTGGCATAAAACCTAACTCAAAGAAACTAATTTCCTGTTGCATTTCTTCATTATTATCTTTTTCCAATATGCCATTATTTCAGGAGTTGCGCAATACTTTACAAGAGAAACATATAGAGGACATGCATGCACAAATGTCAGCACATAAAGCAACTCTGGAAAGTGTCAAAAATCAAGCAGAGAGATTAAAGCAAGATGAACTGAAGGAACAAAAGGTTATACACGACCAGGACAAAGGTAAGCCAGTCAAACTGGGATTATATATACCAATAATTCTTAAAACAGTTCTTATAGAAAATTCAAAGGCTGGCCTCCTGATTGGCTGAGACAATACATCTCAGCCAATCATATGTCTAGCCTTGGAATTTAGAATTAGAACACTATTTAGAATGGTTGGATGAGCCATCCAAAAGTGACTCTTTCCTTTATCTGTAATATTCCTTTGTGCCATTTGTAGTTGTTCAAATGTAATTTTCCATGAATAGTTGAGGTGTGGTACTGTGTTCATAAACAATATCTGCATGAGAAAAAGTCACCGTGTTTTTCCATATCTAACCAATCACCAGGAGAGATTATTTCCTATTCACTGAGATGCTTTCTCTTTCATCTTTCATGCTTTATTCAGGGATATGTCCTAGAATTTTCATGTATGGTAAAGCATGATCATTCACAATAAACTGCAAGCACAGTCATTAGGTTTACATCCTGCTGGAAATGTTTTTGTCCTGCAACAGATATCTTTTTAAAAATTGTACTTGACAAGAAGAAAGAACCTTCTCTTTTTTTGCAAAAATTTTTTCACATGCATTTGAACATAACTTGTGTTGATTTATGGTATTTCAGTTAGACTTTTTTGAGGTTTTCTGATATGGGTTTGTTTAATGAGTGAACTAATCGTAGTGCAATAATCAGGTCTTTTGAACCAATTGAAATAAAAAAGTTCATTTCATTTATTTAGCTTCCTATGGTTATATTGCTGTCAGAGCTGCTAATGGTTGTCAAAATATATACTTATTCTAAATTGTGGGAGAAGAATACAAAATCTAAGCCCTTTTCCTGTATAAAGGTAGGGATGTTGGAATTGAAAACCTTGTTTGATCTCTGCTATTAGCGCTGATCACATGGCGTTATTATTGCACAATTTAATTCCGGCTCCAGCTCAGGAGTGACACGATTAGGTAAACTGTTACCATATGAGTGAAATAATTTTAAATTGACTTTCCTGTTTACAGAAATGTTGCGCAATCAGATGTATACAGGTCACATGGAAGAGCTTGAGAGACTAAAGAAAGAACATGAATCCCATCTTGGTGCTGCAAGAATGGAATTAGAACGTGCAGTAGAAATTGGAAAACAGAAGGTATGTTGTTAGGTCAGAAATTAGTTCAGTAATGCCCTGTAAAAAGGGGGTTTAATGCATTGGCAAAAGGTATCAACCAAGGTCAGCCTATGCAGTTGGCGCAGACTGACCTGTGTTGAAACTTTTTTGCTATTGGTCAATTTTCTGCATTTCAGAGGACTAGACTACTTCATTGCTCAGTCGGTTGTTGGACAAAATAGATTTTGTTGTAATTAAATAATTATATGATGACCTGCTTGGCATACTGTAACATAGTTTGGTACCCCACCATACTTCAAGAGTATGTCAGGTAAAGCACAATATTGGCGGCCCCCATAGGTAATTTTCAGAGGTAACAGGATATTATTATTATTGCACTCGATCAAATCAGACCATTGGCTGAATTGAAAACAGCTTGTTTGTAATAAAGTAATGGCAGTGACTTTTTTTTATTGTCGTTTTTATGTAGAAAAAAAAAAAAACTACATAACAAAAATACTTTAAGTATCAGAAATGTCAACGGACCTATATAACATCGGAAAATAGGGCTACTTCTTAAAATGAATTATGGTCCAATTTATACTTAAACCATAACCCAACAGCAAATTCTTGATTTGGTAATGTTTAATTTGAACTTAAATTGATCTCATTTTATTCACTGATCAAACTGGATCACATGAAATTCAGAGAAACACTAAAGCATGTAGGGCTACGATTGAGGCCACCATGGAGGCCACCATTATTCCCAATAACGAAGTGTTAGGGGCAGGTAATCCAGACTTACTACATTGTGACAATGCAATAAACCCCCTTTTCCCAGAGTGCAGCTCATGTAGATTGTTTTTGTTTAACATATAAACTATTAAAACCCCTTGTCTTACATTTCTTCCCTTGACATTGGACATCCTTGGACAATATTATTGGAAAAGGAGCAAGTGTTGCTAAAAAGCAATTATTCCATTTCCCAAATGTTTTCAAACCTTTTGGAAGATAAGCAGTTGCCTATTACATGCAATTGCTCTTTAATTTTTGTCAAAATCAAAAGTGTAAAAAGTCACATTAATTTTTTTGAGTAATGGATTAAACTTTAAACTTCTGATGTCTTTATTCCTCGTCAGGAAAAAGATCACCAGCTAAGAGTTGAAGATCTTCAAGGGGAAATAACCCATAGGGATCGTCATATTACTAATCTGAAGGAAGATTCCAGTAAACTCCAAGTAACCATAAATCATTTGAACAAAGAAATAGACTTTAAGAGACAAGAAATACAGAAGATAAAGAGTGATACAGCAAACCAAATCAGGTAACTTTCATACTACAGATAATTCCATTTTTACCAAACTACAAACTTTTACCTTACCATGTTCAAACAGTGGCAAAAGTTGCATTGAACACTGTTCAAACCAAGTAGTTATACCCCTGCAAAACGAATGTTTTCGGGGGTATACTGGAATCAGCCTGTCTGTCCGTATGTCCGTCCGTACATGTGTCCGTCCATGTGTCCGTCTGTGTACAAAATACTAGTAATTTTGTGTCGCGAACTCCTCCTACAGTTTTCCTTCAACTGTATTGAAACTTTGCTCATATACTGATCATATATTGAAGATTTGCAAGACGCAATTTTCAAGTGTCAACTCTTCCTGGCTGAGGAATTATCTCCCCTTGAACTTGACACTCTTTTCTGTCAAAGCGCTGGCGGGGGTATTAAGTCACATTCAGTGAAAGCTCTAGTTTGTCTTTGATAAGGTATTAAACATTGTCGAAAAAAGGAGAAAATACATTTTACTTCTTTTTCTATAATGTTTTTAAAAGCTTCTCTTTCAGCTTAAAAATAAGACACAAATAGTTTCAATATCATCATTGCTTTTGTGCAGAAAATCTCATCAAAAGCAGACATTGTAGATACAAGATCATACTGCATCATTTGTGCAGTCTGACCTTTATCGTCAGTGACAAAGGCAACTGAAGTCCTAAAAGCTCATTATGAAGTACAGATATTTATTTTTGTATATGTATCACACTGTTTTGGGGTAGCAGATACCTTTATGAGGAAATGCATATATATATATATATATACAGGGCATTATTTTCCTTTTTCCTGCAGTGCCTCCTATCCTAGCAAAGACAACAAATCAAACTGAGTCACATTTGATATGGTTTCTGCAAATGCTTTCTGTCTGGACAAGTCTAAAATTTTGTCATTTGGTAGAGAGTTGACCTTTATTCATCTACCCCTCACCTCCTGTTTAGTTTTGTATTAAACCTTTGAAAACAGTATGGAAAAATGAGAAATTGCTCATTATGGGCTATGCCTTCTTTTGCCACCATGTTTTCAAATGCATTCATGTATTTTACTTTCATACTGGTTATCCTAATTCTAGGAGAATGTTTTCAATTTCTGTCTTCATTAGAATCAGAGAGAAACAGCTGAATGAGAAAATGGACAAAGCTATGGACAACTTGAAGGCAGACCACATTAGAGAGTCTCAGGAACTTGTGATGCAGTTTAATGAGGCCCAAGAAATACTGAAAGATAAAATCTCAGAATTACAAATACAGTAAGTTCTTATACTTTTATTTGATTAAATGCTTGATTGAATGGTGTTTTATGCCGCTTTCAACATTATTTCAGTCAAATTACAGCGACAGTTCACATATTCATGTATGTCATGGGTTTCATCAGTACTAGTCTAGGGCTCTGATATGACTTGCCCTAAGACACTCCCAAGAAAATCCAGTGCAACTAGTGAGGATTGAACTGGAGGCCTCCAGGTTACATTTCCTACACTTTAACATTGAACCATGCAGGACCCTTTATTTTATTTATTGATCTTCTGTGGTAATATGTCAGATTTAGCACAGTGACTTTTTGAATGATGTAGAATTAATTAAATCATTGAAAATAGAGGATAAAGTTTCTTCTAGACTGCATCACTTAGATGTGATGTAATGAAACTTTCATTTCAGGAATTGATACTGGCATTGATCAGACCAAAATCAACTGTACACATGAAAATCCATAGATATTTTGACTCATAAAACAGAAATACATGCATTAACCCTTTTCCACATTATCCAAATTTTATTGACCTCAATGGAGAAGGCTTATGAAAGCATTGTGGGAAAAGGAGAAAATGCTGGTAACCAGGATTTTCTCCTTTTTCCACAATTTTTTTACCCTGTCACAATCATATCCCAAAATTTGAGCCTATTTCGATTCTGCTTTGCTCTTTACCAAACAGTCCAGAGTTTTAACAAGCCTGTTGAAGACGGCCTCTGAAAACATTGTGTGAAAAGGAAAAATGCTTGTAAGCTGCCCTAGAACAAATTTCAATTTTTGAGTCAAATGGGTAATCCTTGTGGTACAGTTCACAGCAAAATAAATGTGATCCAATCCATGAGCAGAGACAGAGGAATTATACTTTTGCTAATTTTCAACCTCTGAATCTTTTTGAAATTCATTTTATCAATGTATGCTTATGTATTTTTTGAGTCATCAACCTCAAAGTAAGTTGTTTATGGTGCTGTGAAAACTATGATCTCTGATGTAAGGTACTGAAACTGAAACAAAATTATTCAACAAGTAAGACATAGACATTGCTACAACAACCTAAGCCTTTGACACAAAATGAAGCTTTGAATGACTTACTCAGTGATCATATATAGTTAAAAGTGTCAGTAATGTCTTGATTTTGGAATTCAATCATCAAGACTTTTTCTGAATTTTCTTTTGGTTGAAAACAATTTCAAAATGCTATGCCCGATGACAAAAGTTTTATACTTTTAGTTTAAACATATTTATTTTACATCTATTGAGAAACCAGTTCTTACAACTTATACAACTTATACTAATTTCTCTTGATTCTGCTTCCTGAGAACTACACCAGTACTCGCGCTGAATGTGTGGGCCAGTGAAAAATCCCAAAGTTGACACCCACTCCCGAGTATGGAACTCGGGACCTTACGGTTACGAGGCTGACTATACATGTACTTTTCATATCTAAAGCAATTACAGACAGCAAATGAAATAAGACTCAAATGCTGAAATGTGTCTATGCAAAGTTAACCCTTTACCATACAATGACGACTTTTAACACCCCTGATAAAGAAGACTTTTGAAAACATTGTGGGAAAAGGAGAAAATGCTGGTTACCAGCATTTTCTCCTTTTCCCACAATGTTTTCTACCCTATCAAAGAAAAATCATTTCATATGAGCCACATTGAAACTGTGATCTGCAAATGCTTTCAATTCGGACAGGTCTAAAACTTGCCGTGTGGTAAAGGGTTAAATACAATTTTGGAAAGGGAAAATGCTATAAACAGCACTTTCTCTGTTTCCAAAAATGTTCTCAAAGGCTACCTCCGACTGGATCATAAATTTAAAATCATTTAAGTTTTGGTAAAGAGTTAGATGAAACTTGTCATGATGTAAATTTCTAGGCTTGAAGAGGCAGAAGAGAGATATGCTAATCGTGATTCAAGACCAGAAGATTTAGAGCTGATAGAACAGTTGAGATCAGCAATATTAGAGAAGGAAGAAAGAATTAATGCCCTTGTGGTATGTTGCACATTTATTAACATTCCTTTTGAGAATCACTGCATTTACGTTTTGGTGTTAGCAAAACATAATAGTATTATACTCTAGATACGTTACAAAAAAGGAAAAGTCATTGAAACATGCCCATATTACATTTATCTTGCAGGAAGAAAAGAAGTTTTTCCAGTTAGAGCTTGTGAATAGAGAGACAAATTTCAACAAAGTGTTCAGTGCTAGTCCAAATGTAGGGGTCCTTAATCCTCTGGATGCAAAGGTAATATATGGGGTATAGTGGCTAACCTTTACCAAACAACAAACTCTTGGACTTATCCATTATGTATTAGAAGCACTTGTAGACAACAGTGTAGTTCTTGCTATAAAGATTTTAGGTGTCTTTGAAAGGACAGAAAACATTGTGGAGAAAAGATGAAATTGTCCTTTAACAGCGCTACAGTTTAATAAAAAATTGTTTACCACAGGAGCATAAAAAGTTGTTTTTTTTGTATGATGATAAAACACAGGACTTGTCCAGATTGAAAGCAGTTGCAGAAGAAAATTTAAATCTGGCTCGTATGATGGGCTTTGTCTTTGAATGGATGGAAAACAGTGTTGGAAGAGGAGAAAATGATGATTTCCCCACAATCTTTTCAAAGGCCTTCTTCCTCAGGGTCATGAAATACAGGGTTGTTTATATATTTTACCGAAACAGTTTTCTTTGAAAGAAGTTTGGTATTTGGTTAATAAATATATTATTATGATTTGACAATTTACTCCAAGTTGGGGGACAAAAAATACCACAAAAAAAGAAATGTTTGCCATAGATAGGTTCTAATGAGCTATACAAGGGTTGTTCGATATGTAATATGTATTGTACGATATCTCAAAAGCATTCGATTCAAATAGTGAAATAAACATTACATCCCTTCAAAATATTCTCCGTGGTTTGAAATACATAATTTCAATCTCTGAATCCATTTCTGAAATGCGTCACAGTACGCTGATTTAGGTAGACCTCTGAGACACTGACTGATGGCTGAGCCAAGGGCTTGTCGGGACTTGTAACGACAACCAGATAAGAACTTTTTAAGTTTTGGAAAAAGGAAAAAGTTGCATGGGGCTAGATCTGGAGAGTATGGTGGGTGTGGCAAGACAGTAACCTTCTCTGACTTCAAAAATTGCTTCACAAGCTCAGATGTATGTGATGGAGTATAATCATGAAGTAGACGAACTTGCCTAAATCCTGACACAGGGCGTCGTTTAAGATAATATTTCTTGAGCTTTTTTAGTATAACATCTCGGTAATACCGACCTGTAACAATTTTGCCCTTCGGCACCGGAATTTGTACGGCTATACCATCACATGAGAAGAATATGCAACAAAGGACCTTCTTTGTGCTTATGCTTCTTTTGGCAAATACAGGCCTTCTACAATGTTTAGTTAGCCATATTTTGTTTCCAATTTTTCTTACTGGTTTGAAATAGTGAACCCATGTTTCGTCACCAGTAACAATGTTTGCAAATTGTCTTTGATTGAATTTGGGAAACATTTTGAGCATTTGCTTAGCGGTTCGTACTTGTACCCGTTTTTGGTCATCTGTCAATATATGCGGTATCCATCTGGCAGAAATCTTTTGTACTTTCAAAATACGCTTCAAAATGAAATGCACCCGCGATAGCGATATGCCAACAGCGTTGGCAATATCACGAATCGTGTATCTGCGATCACTTTCAATTATTTCCCTGACTTTTGAGACATTTGCCTTGCCTGTTACAGTCATATGTCGGCCAGATTTTGCTGCATCTTTGACAGACTCTGTGCCGGTCAGAAATTTCTTTCTCCACCTACAAACTGTCTCATAAGATACCTTATCAGACCCATAAACTTCCCCCAATTCAGTAAAAATCTGCATTACCGAATGACCGAGTTTTGTGCGAATTTTATATAAGCTCTAATTTCTTCAATATTCTTAATCCGTTTCCCAACCATTTTTACAACAGTGGTCAACGACTAGCTCTAATGAAATGACTATAAGTATAAAACTATGTGGAGCTAAAGTCTCGTGTTTATACCGTTGGAAAGGTATTGAATAGAGCTATTCAAGCGTATCATCATCCACGAAATCGTTGAAAGCGTTACCGCGCTGTGGTACAATACACATTACATATCGAACAGCCCTCGTACATATACCTAAAACTATAGCCTGGGATCTCTTTTGATGATCTAAGAATGCAGTACAACTATTGAGTGTGTTTTAAATGTATTTATAACTGGTTACTCTTATAACTTATAACTGACTACCTATTGACATATTTTATACCTTTTAGCTCCACTGGCCAAAGGCCAGAGAGCTTATTTCATGGCCTGGTATGGGTTGTGCATGCATGCATGTGTGTGTGTAGTAACTTTTATTTCAAACATCTTCTCTGAAAATATCCATCAAATTTTGATGAAACTTCACAAAAATGATCCTGCCATGGTCCTCTTCAAAATTCCTTCAAAGAATTTGATCCCATTCAAAACTCTGGTTGCCATTGCAACAAAACTGAAAGATATTGAAAATCTTTAAAAATCTTCTTGTCTGAAACCAAAAGGCTTAAGGCTACCCAATGTGGCATGTAGCTTCATCTAATAGACCTCTTTAAAATTATAGCCTTGGGGTCAAAATTGGGCCCCATGCCAGTGATCACAAGTTCACATGGGCTTATACAGTGACTTAAATCCATTTAGTGATCAGGGGAAATAACTCCTTTTGGATAGAAAATGTTCAGTTTTCAGGGAGAGATTTATTTTGATGGTAATAGTTATGCCCAGATGAGTGGATAATTAAATGTAAAGTAAGAATTCTATCATTCAATTTTTTGTTTCAGACCTTTACCTTTCATGCTACTGAAAAAACCTGCATGTGTTCACTGAATTATCTTTGCATTTGAAAAAGATGTGACTTTATTTTTGGTGGGGGGTGGGGTTTCCATGTAAGTTTATTGCCATACAGACTTTTTATGCCGTACATCTCTGTTAATGCCAATTAAGTGCATGATATATTTACTTTACTCTTTACGAAACGACAATTTTTTTGACTGGACCAAATTAAAAGCCATTGCAGATGACAAATTGAATGTAGGTTAAATGATTAGTTCTGTCTTTTATAGAGCAGGAGATATTGTGGGAAAAGGAGAAAATGCTGATTGACAACTTTTCCCACAATGTTCTCAAAAGCCTTCTCTTTCAGGGTCATTAAAACTTGGAAATGTGTGGTAAAGGGTTTAAAGCCATTGGAGCAATACAGGGCCCTCTTGTTACATAAATCTTGTATTTTTTGTGTTTAAAACTTGCTTAAACAAAATGTGGACTATGCCACTTTTAAGTAGCTAAGATTTTATGTACTGTATATTTGAATATTTTTTTTTACTTTTATTTTCAGAAGAAAAAAGGTGACAGAGCTAGAGGAAATGGATCAGCCCCTAACTTATCTGGGCGCCTTGACCCTCTTCCAGGATCACCCATGCACCATAGTCAACTAAACCCCAATAAAACACTTCCTCCATTTGCAAAAAAATTTGTAAGATAAAAAAATCTGTAACATATTCATTGAAATAAATGTCATGAAATTCAAAACAGAGTATTACATTTTTAAATTTATTGATGATATTAATATTAGTACTGTAATTATGTTAAGACTGTTTTTGGATGCATCAAGATGAACATTTGCAGAAAAGTGAAATACTTTTTTTGATGTCAATACATGAACACCTTCAGACTTTAAGGCTGAAAAATTCCAAAAATAAGGCTATTTTCGCCCCCTCTCCAACAAGAAATCTGAAATACCAGGCAGTGTAGATTTACAATCAGACTGCTCATTCTGTGCAGTCTGATCTTCAGATCTGTATTATCTGCAAAATCAACTATTGTTACCCTAACCCAGCTAAGAGTTATTAAACATTTTGTGCTAGTTAAGTTTTTGTGAATATTCTTTCCAAGAAAATCATGTTTACATCTAGAAAAATTGTTGTGGTGTGTTGGATGTAGTTTTTCGGCACTATTTATAGTACAACTAGTGCATTTCAGTGATATGCATTTATTTCCGCTTTCAATATCATGCATTGTCCTAGATTCCCAAAAAGATGGCCTATGTACATACAGCTTTATTTTAACTTAAAGAGTTTTAATTCTTTACCACACAACAAAATTTTAAACTTTTCCAAGCTGACAGCATTTGCAGACCAGTAACAAACTGATATGAATAATAAAAAATGTCTGTGATATGGTACAAAGCATGGTTACCAGCATTTCTCCTTTTCCCACAAATATTTTCAAAAGCCTTCTGCATCAGGGTCTTTAAAATTTTGGATTGTATGGTAAAAAATTGATTCAAGGGATGGGAGTCGGTCCAAAATTAATTCAAGAGAATGGTAAAAAAAAATGTGTGAAAGAATTAATTCCTCTTTCACTGGTGAATATTCCATGTCTATGTTTATGTTGGAAAGCAGTATTGTGAGATCTACACTGTTCAGAAAAGCATCTGTAGTTTTTCCTCTGCTCCCTGAAGGTTGGAAATATTCAGAAGCACACAAATAAATAGTTTAGGCCCTACCCCTTAATCTTTTACCATATGACAGGTTTTAGACATGCCAATATTGAAAGTATGTAGCAGAAATGACAAGACTTGAATTGTAAAGGGTAAAAATCATTACCGGGATTTTCTTTTTTTTCCCAGTGTTTTTGAAAGCCTTCTCCCACAGGTTTGTTAAAACATGGGATTGTTTAGTAACCGGTTAAAAAATCACCAAAACCCAGTGGTAATTACTCAAAAGAAAACATTGGAAGGAAATGATATCATTCCTTATTGGATTGTTTTAAAAATATTTAAAGGAGGACTTGTTTGTCACAGTTTCGACTGTTGCAAGTAAAAAAAAATATAATTTTTACTTACAACAGTTGAAACTCAAAATTTTCTCCCTTTTCAAAAATCTTTTCAGAAGACCTTTTCCTCAGGGTCTTTAAAACTCCAGGTTGTGAGTAAAGGGTCTATGGGGTTTGCCTCTGTGGGAAAAGGAAAAATGCTGGTTCTGAGAGGGCAGAAAACATACAAAAAGGAAAATATGCAGGTTACCTTCATTTTCTTTTTTTCCCATAATGTTTTTAAATACCTTCCTCAGAGTCATAAAACAAAGGATTGTCTGGTAAAGTGTTAAATCTGTACCACACAAATATAATGTTTTGTATCTTCTCTGTAGCCAGTTCTCATCAATTTAGCCACATCCATTTGTTGTCTGAAAATGCTTCCATTATGAACAGGTGTAAAATTTTGTCATTTGGTAAAGAGTTAATAGAACCTCATGTAATTTGATTTTGTATTTTATGTCAGTGTATAGAAAGTCTAGTATTATTAGTTTCAAGCAATTCTGTGATAAACTTACTTTTAAATCATTTGATAGATTCAGTACTAGTGCTTTACCTTGATACATATGAGTGAACAGGAAAAATTTCGGCTGTTTTAGAAGAGAATTCCCAGGTATTGTCATTGCCCTGTCATCGTCTGCGTCACAGTGCAAAAACTTTGACATTTTATAATATCTCTCATCATCACTGATAATATCTACTTCAAACTGGGTTTAGTTGTTAACTATCAAAAGGGAACCTAGTTCAGTACGGAAGGTAACCATCAAAATATTTTTGACACCGTTATGCCACTTTTTTCAGTTAGAATTTTCACTGAAAATCAATCTATTTCTGAAAACAACTGCAGCCAAGCATTTGCTTCTACATGGAGTGCTCTTGTTAAGGGATACATGTAGGTTTGTGTATACTTATGACTGCCATAGGCAAATCTATGTATATAGCAATGTGACTGATATTTCTTAGAATAGCACATGGCACATGATTCCAAATGAAAACTTCCAAGTATGTTACATATATTAAAACCTTTTTAACACTTTGCACACAAATCAAAGGTTGATGACCTAGATTTATGTCACACAAAACAGATATAATTATTCATACGAAATAGTTATGAGAAATAGTATGCAAAAAGGAATTAAAAACTAGTTACCTCAAATTTGCTTCAAATTTGTAAATAAGCTGATAATGCTTTAACTATTGAATGTATTGTTAACTTTGAATTTAAATTGCTGATAACAAAAATAAGTTCTGTTAAATCAATTGACACTGAACTGAGTTTACATGACAGTGACCATGAGCAGCAGAGAGTGTAGAAGAAGTTCAGACTGCATGTAAGTGCAAGCTGATCTTGCTGTACACTCTGTGCAAAATGCACCTATGGACACATACAGCTGGATAAAAGTTAAAGATGTATCAAATGACAATTTCCTTTGAATACCTGTGTATGGTATTCTTTGCTTAGAATATTGTAAAATATCTTCTCTTTTACAAATATCTTTATGCATATAGTACCAAAGGTTATAAACTTATACTGCTGATGAATTTATCAAGTAACCCTGTACCACACAATCCCAAGTGTTAACGACCTTGACAAAGAAGGCTTTTGAAAACATTGTGGGAAAAGAAGAAAATGCTGGTAACCAGCATTTTTTCCTTTTCCCACAATGTTTTTAATCCTTTTGCAAACAAATTTCCTCGTTTGAGCCATATATGATTTGGCATCTGCAAATGCTTTCAGATTGGAGAAATCCAAAATTTGTTGCCTGGTAGAGAGTTAATGTGATGCTACTTTAAACACAACTATTTATCGAATAAGCCAGTGTTTTGGCTACGAAGGCTTTAAAAAACATTGTTTGGAAAGGAAAGAATGCTGGTAACCAGCATTTTGTCTCTTTCTCACAGAGTTTTCTACACAATCCATTCATTTGAGCCCTGTTTTGTCATCTGCAAATGTTTTCAATGTGGACATGTATAATTTTTTTTTTTTTTTGATCGGTAAAAGGTTAAACTTGAATACCTTGTTCATATTGGAAGCATAAGTAGATGAGAAATTAAATGTGGCTCAAATGAAAGGAGTGTCTTTGAAAAGGTATAAAAAGTTTTCAACATTTTACTGTTTCCCACAATGTTTTCATGAGCCACTTTTCCTCAGGATTGTTAGAACACTGGATTGTTTAAAATTGTGTTATAATGTTTGTGTTTTGCTAGGCATCCAAATAGTTGCATCATTTGTGAGAAAAATGATATACTGCTGAATTACTTAATTAAAGTAACAATAAAGGGCAAATGTAAACAAAGTGGGTGTTTAAATGTATTTGAATTTATATCATACCATTTAAAAGTATGTAAATTATTGTGAAGATGACAATCTGTCATTGTATGGTCAGTCCTAGTGTTAGTCGCTGACCGAGAAATTAATTTCAAAACTAGGTTAAAACCTGCCAGGGAGCTGTGTCTTTTGTTTATTTTTTGCCTGATTTTAAAATTCTTTTTTCTGCCAGCGACTAACATATGGCCCGACAACACGATAGCAGACTGTCATCGCCACAATTTTTTCTATACTTTTAAATGGTATGATTTAAATTTAAATGTATTATGACACCTGCTTTGATATTTTGGCCTTTACTGGGCCTTTAAACAAAAGCATCAGTATTGTCTTCTCATATAGAAGTTTGGGTCCAGATTGTACATGAAGTTGCGTTAATTCTGTAGCAATTGACATTTTATGCATTTCTATATTGAAAGAGTTTGCAGACAATAAATTGAATGTTGCTAAAATGATGGGATTTTCCTTCGAGAGGTTGAAAACATTGTGGGAGGAGAAAATTACCGGCATTTTTTCCTTATTTCCCACAATATTTTGTATTCTTTTCTGGATTAATCGTATGAACTGATTAAAAAGCTTCTAAATCTGCTTATTTAACCCTTTAAAACACATTCTCGAGAATTAATGACCCTGTGATAGAAACCTTTTGAAAACACTGTGTGAAAAGGAGAAAATGCTGTTAACCAATATTTTCTCCTTTTCACCCAATGTTTTCTACCCTATCACAAACAAATTCCATCATTTGAGCCAAATTTAAATTGTTGTCTGTAAATGCTTTCAATTTGGACATCTACATTTTTGCCTTATGGTAAAGACTTAAGACATGTCTAAGGAAGAAAAATAATGCTAAAAAAGAAAATTTCAAGGTAAGCTACTGCTGAAGTTGTTAAAGTTTATTTAGTTATAGACTGCATTTTGTACAACATACAGAGTAAAGATTTGAAGATTGTCACTGAGTTATTCTTATTTCTTTGATCAATGGCATTAACTTTGGTATTTGAATCATTTAGGATCAATAAATATTAATTTTTCAGAATAAGACCATTTCAACCCTTGTAGTGCTAAATAGAAGTCATGCTATGTGAAGAGGGGCTTAATGCATCTGCAAAATGTATACTGCCTATGTCAGCCTACACAGACTGACATGAGTTGAGTCGCACTTAGCAGCATCAGGGTTAAGTACTTTTAGAAATATTCTTGGTTGTCAACCAGTTATTTAGAAGGAGTTACAGATTTTGGGTAACTCTTTACCAGACAACAAACGGAATTGTCCAAATTGAAAGTGCTGGGAGAAGATATCA
The DNA here is from genome assembly GCA_946811185.2 of Hippopus hippopus. NCBI lineage: Eukaryota > Metazoa > Mollusca > Bivalvia > Cardiida > Cardiidae > Hippopus > Hippopus hippopus. Next base: position 24,149,716 of record OX328106.1, on the reverse strand, counting down.
AATGTGACTCAAATGATAGAGTCAGATGATAAGAGAGAAAACATTGTGGGCACTTAAAAAACTTGGTTTTTTCCGGCGTAAAAACAAGGACAAAATGTTCTTTTTGTCACACAGTTTAATAATGAATGAAGATAATTTGAAAATTACAAAGAAAAGAACTTCAAACAAAAACTGATGATGGTTATTCAATACATTAAGTTTGAAGTAAATCATGATGGGTGCATATAAAACTTTTTTGCCTATTCACCTCAATTGAATATTAAATTTTGAGGTATTAACCATGTACATGTAATTTAACCCCTAACCTAACAATTCCGTGATTTAAGAAGCCTTCTGAAAACATTGCGCAAAAAGGTGAAAATGCTGGTTATGAATATTTTCTCCCTTTTTTTCACTTTCCAGTTTTTTATCCTGTCAAAGACAAATCTCATTATAATGAACCACATTTAGATCTACTTTGTCATCTCCAGATGATGTCCATACAAAAGAGTCTGAAATTTTGTCATCTGATACCTCAGAAAAATGTTAAGGAATCTGTCCATCTTCCTTTATTACTAATCAAAGTTTCTGACTGGCAGAAACAACACTGAAACTTGGAATTCAGGCACAAATTCTAAAGGGCATGGAGTTAAATGCTTTACCAGACAGCATAATGTTAGACTGGTCCAGATTGAAAGTATATGCAGACATCAAATCAAATTGACTGTAATGATATTTGTTTTTGAAATGGTAAAAAAGTATGAGAGAGAGAGAATAATGGTTACCAGTATGTTTTCAAATTCTTCCCCCTGAGGGTTGCTAAAACACTGGAATATTTGGTAAAGGGTTAACTCTTTACCAAACAACAAAATTTTTGATCAATCAAAATTAGAAGCATTTAAAGACAACTAATAATTGTGACTCAAAAATTGAAATTGTTTTGGGAAGGGTAGAAAACATTGTGGAAAAGGGAGCAATTGCTAGTTACTAACATTTTTTTTCCTTTTCCCACAATGTTTGCAAAAGCTTTTTTTCTCAGGGTTGTTTAAAGTCAGGACTGTGTAGTTTGGGGTTAAAACAGCCCCTGAATCTTTACCTTGCAGTGTTAGTTATTATACATGTATCAAATATGCTGAAAATCTCAAATCCATACAGATTTCTATACTTCTATATTTTGCCAAAATTTGACCAGGTTATGTGTTTGAAATTTCAACAAAAAGTGTCATTCAGCCATTAGTTCCCCACTTTCATTTCTCAAACCCATCTTTTTTTTTCTTCAATGATTCCTAGCACAAAAGTTTTAAGCAGAAAAAACATGAGCACTACTTGTGGATGCCAAAGCTCGACTGCACTTCATTTTTCAGTGAAAATGGTAGGTCCAAAAAGGGGCAAATACAAAAAACAATGACAATACTCTGATAGTAACTGTTTCTTCCGACAGAGCTAAGGTAAAACAATGATAGACAGCAAACAAAATGTGTCAATGCACTTTCTAACAGGTACTCTTGAGATCAATTCTTTAACTCTTTACCAGACAACAAAATTTTAGACTGGTCCAAAGTGAACTTTTGCAGACAACACATTTAAATGACTCAGATTATGTAATTTATTTTTTAAAGGGTAGAAAACATTGTGGGAAAAAGAGAAAATGCTGGTTACCAGCATTTTCTCCTTTTCCAACAAGGTTTTCATAAGGCTTTTTTCCTCGGGATCTTTAAAATGCAGGATTGTGTGATAAAGAGTTAAAATAGTTCATTAAGTTTTTGCAAGTTTTTCCTAAAAAATATATTTGCAATCACCAGACATCCTATATTTCACAGGTTGAATCATTTCCCTATCTATGAGTATACATCTTCTTTCACCTATTACCACCTGCACATGACTCTTTCCATTTTAGAATACTTTTGAAAACAGCAAAGGAGGAAACTGATCATAGTAAGCAATTTTACCCTTGTCACAGTTGTTTTCACATGGCATAATATTAAACCTCAGTTCATGTTGGTACTTGCTACTTTACATGGATGCTCTCAGCCTTTCTGCCACGTTTTTATTTCAGGGAGTAGTAAGTTAACTTTTCACCAGACGACAAAATTTCAGACAAGTCCAAATTGAGAGCATTTGCAGACAACAAATATAACACATGACAGTACTGTATTTGATTGAGTAGAAATCAGTGGAAACAACAAATATAACATATGACAGTACTGTATTTGATTGAGTAGAAATCAGTGGAAAAAGGAGAAAATTCTGGATGCCAGTACTTTCTCCTTTCTCCATAATGTTTTCTAAAGCCTCTCTCTGCAAGTTAAGACTTGGGATTGTTTAGTAAAGAGTTCAACAACGAGTATCTACAAGACTTGAAATCTATACTTTAACCCTTTTCCAAACAACACAATTTAAGACTGGTCCAATTGAAAGCATTTGCAGACGACTTAATTCAATATGGCTCCAGTAATGGAATTTCTCTTTCAGAGGAACGAAAATACTGTGGGAACAGGAAAAATTGCTGCTTACCAGCCTCTATCTCAAGGTAAAACTTGGCATTGTTTGCTAAAGGGTTAACCCACTGCATTTACAACCAACTGTTGCTAACTATCAATGCAGAAATGGTTTCATTGTGATCTAAAACAAATATCATTTTGTGAAATAATTTGTACTGAACCGACAGTGAAATTTACATAATCCCCAAACAGAGGAAAACCCTTGAAATGCTGGTCAGAAATTCAAAACTGTAGTAATGTACATATTTTGCCGACTGAAGATCAAGGTCTGATCAGATATCACTAAACATGCAGCCTGATCTTTGATCCACACTGCCTGATATTCTCGCTGTATTCTGGTAAAAATATATCTTCATCATGGCAATGCTGGTGATTGTGTAGACAATGTAGACTAATATCAAACTACATAAGATGCAGCCTAATCTTTGATCTTCACAGTCTGATACCTTGATATTCTGGCAAACACTTGCTGGCAAAATGCATCTTTAATTTTACAAGGCTTGTGATTTTGAGGACAGTGTGGATTGAGATCGAACTATACAAAATGTGCAATCTGATCTTTGAACTACTTTGCTCAGCCCAAAGCTGTCTTCCAAAGTATTGTGGCAAAAATGGGCTTGAGACTGCAAATAACTGGATTTTCTATGGCCTGAAAACATTAAAGCCATACTCTGTGAAAAAGGGGCTCAATGCATCTGCAAAAATTATTGACCCAGGTCAGCCTGCACTGTCTAAGCAGGCTGACCTGAATTGAGACTTTCTGCTTTTGGTAAATTTTCTGCAACTCAAAGGACCAGTGTACCTCATGATTCAGTCCGTTGTTAGAGTGGTATCTATGGATCCATAATACTGTGATGACTTGCTTGGTATCATGCACCACAGGGATGCATTAAACCCCCTTTTGCAAGACCATGGCTTATAGATTCTCTTAATGATTTGGAATGCAAAGGGTCAAATCTCTTCTTTAGGAACAAAACATAATTCATTTGCGAGTACTCAGAATAGTAAAATAATAGGTGTCTGTAAGACATAGTTCGTATGAAAACACATCATTTTCCAACAGCACATCACTCTTTCAATGTATTTAAACTATGATCCTTGTGAAAGCTCTGCTTGAATCTCATCCACTTTGTCTTTAAAAGTCTTGGCTAGATTAATGTTCTGTAAAAGATGAAAACAAAAAACAAAAAAATTTGGTGACAAGTATGAAAAATATATGGAGTAAATAGGGTAGGGTTGATGTTTCAAGAACAACATAGCAAACATCACTTACCCATTAGCTCCTGAAGCAAGGTTGCAGCCAATGACTTTGAAAACATTCTTCTTAAACCTTTATCATACAATCCCGACCCTAAAGAATCTTGACTCTAAAGAATAACACTTTTGAAAAGATTGTGGGAAAGGGAGAAAATGCTGTTACCAGCATTTTCTCCATTTACCACTATGTTTTCAACCCTCTAAAAAACAAATTTTAATTTTTAGTGACATCTAATTGGTTGTCAGCAAATGCTTTCAATTTGGACAAGTCCAAAATTTTGTCTTTGGTAAAGAGTTAAATAGGCATTATCAACATAAAACAATATGAAATCATCACAGCAAAAAAAAAAAGGAAAAAAGATAATTGAAATTTCTCTTTTTGCTAATATGCTTTCAGAAATGATCTGCTTTTCGAAGAAAATAATTGTCTGCCAGATTACCATGTTTGCCTTTCAGCACAAAAGCTATTTTGAGACACACCACAGAATGAACCAAAACAAGAGGGCCATGATGGCCCTGTCGCTCACCTGAGCCTTTTGACCATACATGACCCATTTCTCATCTCTTCAGAGATATGATGACAAACATTCAGACAAACTTTCATAAGTATTGGACTTAAAATATGACCTCTAAAGTGTACACAAGGTTCAACTAAGGTTTGACCTAGTGACCTAGTTCTGGACCCGACATGACCCATTTTCAAATTAGTCGAAGATATCATCAAGACAAACATTCTGACCAAGTTTCAAGATTATCAGACTGAAAATGGAGTATGTAGAGCGTACACAGGGTTTTTCAAAGATTTGATGTAGTGACCTAGTTTTAGACCCAATGTGATCAATTTGCAACCTCCTCAAAGCTATCATCAAGAAAAATACTTTGACCAACTTTCAAAAGTACTGGACTGAAAATGTGACCACTATGGGGTACACAAGGTTTTTGTAAGATTTGACCTAGTGATCTAGTTCTGGACCCAACATAACCCATTTTCAAATTTAACCAAGATATCATCAAGACAAACATTCTGACCAAGTTTCATGAGTATCAGATTGAAAATGTGGCCTCTAGGGTGTACACAAGGTTTTTCAAAGATATGACCTAGTGGCCAAGTTTTTGACTCGACGTGACTTATTTTCACACTCGTCCAAGATATTATCAAGAAAATCATCTTGACCAAGTTTCAATATTTTCTGACAGAAAATGTGGCCTCTAGAGTGGTCACAAGGTTTTTCTAAGACTTGATCTAGTGACCTAGTTTTTGACCTGACATGACCTATTTTCGAACTTGTCTAAGATATCATCAAGACAAACGTCCTGACCTAAGTTTCATAAGTATCGGACTGAAAGTGTGGCTTTTAGAATATTCACAAGGTTTTTCAAAGATTTGACCTAGTGACCTAGTTTATGACCTGACATGACCCATTTTCAATCTCATCAAATATATTATCAAGACTAACAATCTGACCAACTTTCAAGAGTATTGGACTGAAAATGTGGCCTCTAGATTGTACACAAGGTTTTTGCAAGATCTGACCTAGTGACCTAGTTTTTGACCTGACATGACCCATTTTCAAACTTGTCCAAGATATCAAGACAAATATCTTGACCAAGTCTCATTAGTACTGGACTGAAAATGTGGCCTCTACAGTGTACACACAGTTTTTCAAAGATTTGACCTAGTGACCTAGTTTTTGACCAGAGATGACCCATTTTCAATTATCAAGACCAACTTTCTGACTAACTTATAAGAGTACTGGACTGAAAATGTGGCCTCTATAGTGTACCCAAGGTTTTTCTAAGATTTGACCTAGTGACCTAGTTTTTGACCAGATATGACCTATTTTCAAAGTCGTCTTAGATATTTTCAAGACAAACATCTTGACCAAGTTTCCTGAGTATCGGACCGAAAATGTGGCCTCTAGAGTATACACAAGGTAAAAGTTGATGACGGATGACAGATGAGGAACGACGGACTCCTGACACAGCACGATCACAAAAGCTCACCTTGAGTACTTTGTGCTCAGGTGAGCTAAAAACCCAAGAAGCCAAAGAGGGGCTAAAACAATACATGTACAAAAAGTATCGACCCAGGTCAGCCGGCCCAGGCTGACCAGAGTAGAAATTTTGTTTTTTTGGTCATTTTTCTGCATGTCAAAGGACCAGTGTACCATGTGATTCAGTCAGTTGTTATACAAAATGGATTTTATGGATCCATAATACTGTGATGACTTGCTTGGTATCATGCATCAAAGAGGTGCATTAAAACCCCTTTTACCAGAGCATGACTAAAATATGCAATGACATCTAAAATATCTTACCCTCAGGTTGCTATGGAGAACTTTATAAGTCTATGTGGACAGTGTAGACCAAGAGTAGACTGCAGTCTGCTCTTGGATTTACACTGTCCAACACAGCGAGGTTTCCCAAGCAAAACAAACTGAACTTGCTATATCTCGAGCTTATGCTATTGGCTTAATGGGACAATGTAGTTCGATCAGGCTGCATAAACATGCAGTCTGATCTAGGAATTTACACTACAATAAACAGATTTTTTCCAGCACAAAGACAATTGATTTTTTTAACTATTAGCTGTAAATCTCATTCAATTCATTGTTCTCATTCTTGAAATCAAGATCAAACTGCATGAAAATGCAGTCTGATCTTGGATTTGCACCATCTGAAACAGTGAGATTTTCCAAGCATAAAGGTAATTGAAACTGCATCTAGCCACTAGTAAAGACTAAAGTATTGTGATTCAAAGTTTCTTTTCACCCTAAAGCTCTTTTTTGTAGATCAAAGATAAGACTGCACATTCCGTTCAAGTCTGATCTTCATTTACACTGTCCACAAAAATGAGTTAGGTTAGCCTAAACTTTCACTTTGATTACCTTGAATTTCAGGGCGAGTTGTTCAACTCTCCCCTCAGGCTCCGAGAAATCTTGCGTTGTCCAACACCATGAGGTTTCTGATGTATTCATTGGCTTGAAGACAAGATTTGGTGTCAGTAGGTGATTACAAGCCAATTTGTGGACTTGCTCTCTTCTTAAAAGCAACCGATATTTTCCTGAAATTTAAGAGAGATGCTTAAACTCCCTACCATGTAATCCTGTATTTTAACAAACTTGAAGAAAGCTTTTGAAACATTGTGGGAAAAGAAGAAAATGCTGGAAACCAGCATTTTCTTCTTTTTACCACAATGTTTTCTACTCTTTCATAGACAAACCCCATAAATTGATATACTTTCAGTATGAACAAGTCTAATATGTTGTTGTTTGGTAAAGGGTTTACATGCAGGCTCAGATACTGAAATTTCAAGGCTAATTTTGGCCTGAATACTTCATTACAAATTCATGATTAGACTGCATATTTTCAGCAGCCAGATCTTGACCTTAGCTGTCAGCAAAGCAATGAACTGCATGACATACTCTATAAAGGTTCATAGAAGATGCTGACATAAGAGAAACGTGATGCATGCTGGAAACTGGTAGAGAAACAAACTTCAGTTTGTTGTTTGAGACAATTTTAGAAACAAGCAGGTGCCAAAGCTCATCTGCAGTTGCTTGATTTCCAAAAAAAATTGTGTCAAAAATACTTTGATGGTTACCTGCCCTACAGGTTCCTCTTTTTATAGTGTATTCAAGTTTGAAGCAAATGTCTTTACTAATAACACAGATATTATAAAATATCAGACTTTCACACGACAATGCAGACGACACCAGGGCTACTACAATACCTCAACATCTTCAAAAACAGCCAAGCCAATAATTTCAGAGTTATTGACAACAGCGCACTTTTCCCATCTCTACCTGGAGCTTTAAAACCAGGTTGAGACACAACACTCTGTCCTCAACAAGACTGTAAACCAGTATTAGGCAAACATTCTTTTCGAAATATGACTGCTCTTGAACAAAAACCGAACATACATTCTGCTGTGTGTGAGGAATAATGCTGTTGTAATGACACAGCTTGGAGTCAAACCCACCATCCCCTTGGAGAGAACTATAAATCTACCTGTTTCTTTGTGCTTCAAAATTTTCATGTCACCAATTCCTTTTTCTTTCCACTGGTTCGCATTTTTATCAAATCTGAATAACTTTGCTCTCTGGGAGAAGACTGGTGTCTCGTTCTCTTCACCTAAAATGGAAAACAAGAGCACTGCATGTCGGTGCCAGCATTAGGCTACAATTGCTTTTTCAGCGAAAAGGTCCATGATAAAGTGGCTTTTTGAAAATATAGTGATAAAAAGAGAAAATGCTGTTAAGCAGCATATTCTCATTTTCCATGATGTATTTTTCTCTTTCATACAAAGACCTAACCTTTCAAGCTGCATTTATTTAGTGTAGCATTTTCTCGTTTTTTGATAATGTTTCCATCCCTTTCATACATAGATAATATGATTCCGGCTGCAACTATTATGTTGTCTGCAAATACTTTTTTATTAAGAAAAGTCTAAAATTCCGTCATTTGGCAATGAGTTAACTTTTACCAAAAACAAATATTGAGACTTGTCCAAATTGAAAGTATTTACAGATGACAAATAAATTGTGGCTAAAATGTTGAAATTTGTATTTGGAATGGTAGAAAACATGGTGAGTGAGAAAATACTGGATTGTTTGGTAAAGGATTGAGCAAGCAACCTGTAAACAAGCATATGTCAGGTTCCCTGAGAAAAAATATGTTAAAATGAAAATGAGCTGAGCAAGCATACATATTTTGAAAATAGCCTTAGTGCATACTTACTCCTGTACCACACACCCTCAGGGAAAGGTCTTTTAAAAACATTATAAGTAAAGGAGAAAATGCTGGTAACAGCATTTTCTCCCCTTCCCAAAATATATTCCATCTTTTCAGAGGCAGACCCCCATCATTTGAACCAAACTTAACTCTTTACTGTTCAGTCCTGACTTTTAATGACCCAGAGGAAGAAGGCTTTTAAGCACACTTTCGGAAAAGGAAAAACGCTGGTGTTCAACTTTTTCTTCTTTTAACTAACCACGTTTTCTACCCTTTCCAAAACACATTCCATACATTTAGCTACATTTGTCATATGCAGATACATTCAATTTGGAATGGTCTTAAAATTTGTCAACTGGCAAAGAGATGATACAGATAAGACTGTAAACTCCAAGTGTACCTGTTTTAACTTCAATCAGGTCTGGAAGAGGCACAACAGGTTCAAACTGAGGATCTTCTCCTTGCTGAACCTCCCCTTCACCGTCACTGTCCTCATCTCCACCTGCTCCAGCCCCAAACAGCTGTTTCCCTGCCCCTGCCCACTGAAAGGGTTTGCTGTTATCTGTGGAAAAATCAGACAGGATCACAATCTTATACTAAAATAATTCACTGTGAATCAAATACCCTACATTTATTCTTCTTGACTATATCGAAGTCCTGTAGCAGAGGAAAAGGTGTTTTTAATATGGACATTTTCTACAAATCAATCACATCACAGAAAAAAAAATTGAAAAATTTGTTTATTTCTTTACCAAACAACAAAATTTCACAGTGAAAAAAGTTGAAAGCATTTGAGGACAACAAATGTGATGAGGTAAAAATGATGGAGCTTGTACTAGAAGGAGTAGAAAACATTGCGGAAAATGCAGAGTATGCTGGCTACTCCTTTTTCAAAAGCCCTCTTCCCCAGGATTGTTAAATCATGATTGTTTGTAAATGGACTAACTCTTTACCAGATGACAGGTTTTGTCCTTATTGTGGGTATTTGCTGATTGCAAATTAAGCATGTCTCAAATGTTGGGAATTTTCTGTGAAAAACTAGCTAAAAACATCGTGGAGAAAGAAGACAATGATTGTCATTAGCATTAACTTTTTTCCTCTTCCCACAACATTTTAAAAATATATTTTTTTTCAGAGACCGACAAACATGGACATGTCTAGTATACGGTCAATGACCAAGACTAAATTTTCTGACACTCAATTTCTCCTTCTACTGCAAAGGGCTAACAAGCATTCCCACACGACAAAATTTTACAGTAAATTTGAAAGCATTTGCAGACAACAAAAACAATGATGAACTTTGTCTTTATAAGAAAAGACAACACTGAGAAAATGAGAAAATGCTGGTTACCGGCATTTTCTCCTTTCCCCACAATGTTTTCAACAGCCTTCTCCCCTAGGATCATTTTAAAACTCCGGAGAATATGATAAAGGACTATGAAAAACAACATTCCATTGTTCGATATTTTGGCTACTGCCTTTTTTCAGGAGTTCAAAACACATTTTCTTCTACAACATTTTTTAAGCTTAACAATCTTCTAGAGGAAAAGTGTTTCAAACTCTTGAAAATAGCAATAGCCAAAATATAAAACAACAGAGTCTTGTTTTTCATAGTGTTTCATTCATTCCCTGAGGAATTCATACTGTCATTGTGTAGAAAAGGCTTATTGATTTATCCATATTCAACAAGGATATTTTCTGGGCAGCAAAGTTGATTTAAGTGGTGACACATTCTGATGTTGATCTGTAATAAATGGATTCCATACCTGTACCAAAAGCCTGATTTGGACTTGTTTTCGCTAAAGAGGCAAATGTTGAAATTCCACTTGAGGCATTTCCAAAAATAAACCCAGTTTCTTCTCCAGGCCCTGTTTAAAACAGAAAATGAGATCACAGAATGAACAATTGTTTTATCGCTCATCAACAGTTTAAGTCATTCAGCATGCATAATGCACCATGCAAGACTTTTAGCATTTATGATGCATCATGCAGCTAGAAAAGGAGAATAAGAATAAAGAGGATGCCAATGGTGAATTATTTTAGCTTCACCCATTACCAAACAACCCCAGTTGAATGCCCCTGGAGAGGATGGCTTTTGGAAACACTGTGGAAAAAGGTGAAAATGCTATGTAACAAGTATTTTCTCCTTTTCCCATACATGTGAAAACATGGCAAAAGAAGAACTTACTATGAGCAATGTCTAAAATTTGCAGTAACACTTTATAAAAAGGGGCATCTTGTAGCACAGAATGAAGCTGAATGTTGTCTTTACCTAATTATCCTGATGAAAAGAGCTTTTGAAAGCATTGGGTTAAAAGGAGAAAATGCTGATAACAAATTTGTATAATATTCTACTGTAAGGTTTGACATGATTCTGGCTTCTACATTTTGCAAACATTTCCATGGCTTTGGCAATCCAGACAACAAATTCTTTACAAGCTGAAACTGACAGCATTTTGCAGACAACACAATAAAAAGCCTTACACAATGGAATTTAGAAAACAGTGTGCAAAAAGGCAGTTTAACTGCAGTTACTCCTTCAGCAAAAGTATTAAAAAGCCTTCTTTTCAAAGGTCATCAGGTGATAGGTAACAGGTTAAAACAGTAACAATGATGCCATGCTCTGTGAAAAAAAAGGGTTTTATGCATCTGCAAAAAGTATCGACCCATATAAAAACGCGCAGTCTGCAAAAGCTGACACGAGTTGAAACTTTTTGCTATTTATGAATTTTCCACATTTCCAAGGACACTTCTACCTCTCAATTCAGTTGGACGTTTGAAAAGAGCACAGCATGTGCCAACACTCTGCTGCAAGTGCTTGATTTTCAGTAAAAATTATAAGTCGAAAAAGGGACATAACTGTATCAAAAATATTTTGATGGGTACTCGCCTCTGTTGTATGAGTTCCCCTTTTGATTGTAAACAACTTGTCCAAGTTTGAAATAAATATCTTGAGTACCGACAGAGATATAAAATGTCAAAGTTTTTGAAAATGTCAAAGTTTTCGCACAACAATGACGCAGACGATGACACCAGGGCTACAACAATATCTGGATGTTTCCTTAAAAAACAGCCGAGCTAATAAAATGGATTTTATGGATCCCTATTCATGTGACGTCTTGCTTAATTTAAATCATGAAAGAGATGTGTTTACTTCCTTTTCGCCAAGCTCTTGTAGCTCAGTTGGTGGCGTACAGGACTTGAGAACAGGAGGTTGCTGGTTCAATCCCCGGCTTGGCCAATTTCTTTACGACGATTGATGATAACCATTGCAACAGGATTCATTCCTTTCTCACCACTGACCATTATTTCGGCAATAGTTATGTTGGAAAGCAGCCAGTGGCTTGGAAAGAAAAATTGTGCAAAGTACTGGTAAAAGAAACTCAAGGAAAGCATGGAGCACTGGCCACTGCCATGTAAACGAAATAATGTTGAAAATGGCATAAAACACCATACAATCAATTACCTTCCTTTTCACAGACCATGGCTCAAATTTAATACCAAAACCAGAAATCTTAACTTATTACTAACCAACAGGCGCCATGCAATAAAACCTTAAAAACTAGAACTTGGTTTATAAAGATGAAATAGATTGAGATGTTAGAGAAAATTACCTTTTGACTTTTTACAACACAATCCCACCATTTTAACAACACTGAGGAAGAGGGCTTTTGAAAATACTGCTGGAAAAAGAGAAAATGCTGATAACATTTTCTCCCTTTCCCACAGTGTTTCTTAGTATCATTCATTGAACTGCATGTAATTCTTCTTCTGGAAGTACTTTCAATTTGAACAAGTCTAAAATTTTGTTGCTCGGTAACCATAAAAACTCTTGATAAATAAATGCTAAATTCCAGGAGAAAAAGAAAGACTGAAATACTACAACTCTGGACAGAATATCTTACAAGCTATCACCAGTAAAGTTTTGATTCAAGATCAGACAGTTCATTTAAACAAGAGGGCCATGATGGCCCTGAAGTCGCTCACCTGAGCCTTTTGATCAAACATGACCCATTTCCAATCTCTTCAGAGATATTAAGACAAACACTCTGACAAACACTCATTAGTATTGGGCTTAAAATATGGCCTCTAGAGTGCACACAAGCTTTTTCTAGAATTTGTCTCAGCGGCCTACTTAACATTTTGAAATTATCCAGACATACATTTGGACAAACTTTCATGAGTATTTGAGAGAAAATGTGGCCTGTAGGGTGTATAAAAGGTTTTTCCGAGATTTGACCTAGTGACCGGGTTTTTTATCCAACATGACCCATATTCATACTAGTCTAAGATATTATCAAGACAAACATTCAAAGCAAATTTCAAGATTATTGGACTGAAAATGTGGCCTCTAGAGCGTACACATGGTTTTTCAAGGATCAAACTTGGTGACCTAGTTTTTATTCCACGTGACCCATTTTCAAACTCATGCAAGATATCATCAAGACAAACATTCTAACAAAAGTTTAAAGAATATTGGACTGTAATTATAGTACAAACGGTTTTTCCGATATTTGACCTTGTGACCTAGTTTTTTATCCAACATGACCCATTTTCATACTAGTCTAAGAAATTATCAAGACAAACATTCTGACCGAATTTCAAGATTATTGGACTGAAAATGTGGCCTCTAGAGCTTACATAAGGTTTTTCTAAGATTTGAGCTGGTGACCTAGTTTTTTACCTGACATGATCCTTTTTCAAACTCATCCAAGCTATCATCATGACAAACAGTCTAACCAACTTTAAAGAGCATTGGACTGAAAATGTGGCTTCTGGAGCATACACAAGGTTTTTCAAAGATTTGACCTAGTGACCTAGTTTTTGACCCAACATGGCCCGTTTTCAATTTTGTGCGAGATATCATCAAGATAAACATTCTGACCAACTTTCAAGATTATTAAACTGAAAATTTGGCCTCTAGACCTTACATAAGGTTTTTCCAAGATTTGACCTGGTGACCTAGTTTTTGACCTCACATGACCCATCTTCAAACTCATCCAAGCTATCATCATGACAAACATTCTGACCAACTTTAAAGAGCACTGGACTGAAAATGTGGCTTCTTGAGCATACACAAGGTTTTTCAAAGATTTGACCTAGTGACCTAGTTTTTGACCCAACATGGCCCATTTTCAAATCTGTGAGAGATATCATCAAGACAAACATTCTGACCAACTTTCAAGAGTTTTGGACTGAAAATGTGGCCTCTAGAGCGTACACAAGGTTTTTCTAAGATTTGACCTAGTGACCTAGTTTTAGATCCAACATGGCCCGTTTTCAAATTTGTGAGAGATATCATCAAGACAAACATTCTGACCAACTTTCAAGAGTATTGGACTGAAAATGTGGCCTCTACAGCGTACACAAGGTTTTTCTAAGATTTGACCTGGTGACCTAGTTTTTTTACCCAACATGGCCCATTTTCGAACTCATCCGAGATATCATCAAGACAAACATTCTAACCAACTTTCAGGAGTAAAGGACTGAAAATGTGGCCTCTAGAGCGTACACAAGGTTTTTCTAAAATTTGACCTAGTGACCTAGTTTTTGACCCGACATGACCTATTTTCAAACTCGTCCGAGATATCATGGAGGCATACATTCTGACCAAGTTTCATGAGTATCACACTGAAAATGTGGTCTCTAGAGCGTACACAAGGTTTTTCTTAGATTTGACCTAGTTTTTGACCCGACATGACCCATTTTCAAACTCGTCCGAGATATCATCAAGACAAACATTCTGACTAACTTTCAGGAGTATTGGACTGAAAATGTGGCCTCCACAGCGTACACAAGGTTTTTCTAAGATTTGACCTAGTGACCTAGTTTTTGACCCGACATGACCTATTTTCAAACTCGTCCGAGCTATCATCAAGGCAAACATTCTGACCAACTTTCAGGAGTATTGGACAGAAAATGTGGCCTCTAGAGCATACACAAGATTTTTCTAAGATTTGACCTTGTGACCTAGTTTTTGACCCGACATGACCCATTTTCAAACTCGTCCGAGATTTTATTAAGACAAACATTCTGACCAAGTTTCATGAGTATCGGACTGAAAATGTAGCCTCTAGAGCGTACACAAGGTAAAAGTTGACGACAGATGATGGACGAGGGACGCCGGACACTGCACGATCACAAAAGCTCACCATGAGCACTTCGTGCTCAGGTGAGCTAAAAAGTCTGATCTTGATCTACCAAATCAACTAATGGAATTATAAATACCCTTAGTTGTAACAGGTTTAACTCATTACTATACTACAAATTCATCTCTGCAGCACGAAATGAAAAAAAAAGCAGGGACTTTCTCGGTGAAGAAATCACACTAAAAAATTGCAGTTTTATTCCTTTACCATAAATCTGACTTTTAACAACCCTCTCAGGTAGCCCATTTGAAAACAATGTAAGAACAGGGGAAAATGCTGGCAACCAGGATTTTCTCCTTTTCTTACATTGTTTTCTACACTATCAAGGAGAGATTCCATTATTTGGGACACACTTAAAATGTTGTCTGCAAAGGGTTTGAATTGGACACAATTCAGAATTTTAAAAACCCTTAGCAGCAAGGCTTTTGAAAACAATATGGAAAAGGAGAAAATGCTAGTAACCAGCATTTTCTCCTTTTCCCAGTGTTTTCTCCCCTTTCAGGTACAATTCTTATTACTGTAGCCACACTTATGGTCTACAAATGCTTTCAATTTGGACAAATCTAAAACTTCTTGCTGTGGTAAAGGTTTAACCCTTTACTGCACGACAGAATTTTAAACCTGTCTGAATTGAAAGCATTTGCAGGATGATGACAGTTTCAATGTGGCTCATATGAAATGATTTTTCTTTGATAGGGTAGAAAACATTGTGGGAAAAGGAGAAAATGCTGGTAACCAGCATTTTCTCCTTTTCCCACAATGTTTTCAAAAGCTTTCTCTTTCAGGGGTGTTAAAAGTCGTCATTGTGTGGTAAAGGGTTAAAAGAAAAACAATGATGTCTCTTCAGTGGTATGGAAAATATTTTGGGATGAGGAGAAATGGCTTGTAAGAAATAACTGCTCCTTTCCTCAAAATACATTTAGTACTGTAACCCTTTACCACACAATTCTTAGTTTTGACAACCCAGAGAAAGAAAGCTTTTAGAAACATTGTGCGAAAAGGAGAAAATGCTGGTTACCACTGTTTTCTACCCAAACTTTAATTTTCGAGTGACATGTATTTTGTCGTTTACAAGTGCTTTCAGTTTAGACATGTCTGAATGTTGTCATGTGGTAAAGAGTTAAAAGACCATCTGCTTTAGAGGCATACAATCTCTTATTTGTACTGATATGGGTTATAAAGTAAATATAAAACAGAAATGTTAGAGAACTAGGTGTTATCAATCAGCATTTTAACATTTGTACCTTTTGACATTTCTACATTCTTACTTTTCTCCTTCTTTGGTTTAGCTGTATGTAAACAAAATAACAAATTATACCCATATACATGTATATATCCATCTGTCTTATTTTTTCTATCTTTTTTAAACTTCAAACAAAGATAAAATGTTTGTATGTAAATTTTTTAAATGTTTTCAAATTGTACATGTATGCAATGATTTACATGATATATTTCACACCATTTCCTAGGGGTACCTATTCTCTTTTCCAAACAATCCTGTATTTGACTATGAAGAAGAAGGCAATTGAAACCATGGTGGGAAAAGATGCAAATGAGGGTAAAAACATCAGTTTCTCTTTTTCCCACAAGTTTCCTACCATTTTAAAGACAGAAATTTGAGCCACATTTAATTCGTTGTCTGAAGATGCTTTCAATTTGGTAGAGTGTAAAAATTTTTGTATAGTAAAAAGTGCAATAAATCCACTATTTTTGAGGCTTTGATAGAAATTTAAATGTTCAAACTTAACTCTTTAACAAACCACATAATCTAAGAATTGCCCAAATTGAAAGCAGTAGCAGACCACAAATGAAATATGCTCCAAAATATGGATTTTGTCTTTAAAAAGGTAGAAAGCACAGCATTTTCCACTTTTCTAACAATGTTTTCAAAAGTGCTCCTGTTCAGGTTCATGAAAACTTGAGATTCTTTGGAAATTGAGATTCTCATGCTCTAATTGAAGGGATTTTGCAAGCAACATATCAAATGTGACTTAAAATGCTAAAATATGTCATTTAAAGGCTAGAATATAATGTGGGAAAAGGAGAGATGCTGGATACCAACATTTACCCCTTCCCAAATGACAAATTTTTTACTCTTTCAAATTCAAAGCATCTGCAATCGACAAATTTAACATTGGTACAGATGATCTTTGGCACTCTGATAGGGCAGAAAGCATTGTGGGAAAAGGCGAAAATGCTGGTTACAAGCATTTTCTCCTTTTTCCCACACTGTTTTTGAAAAATTTTCCCAGGGTCGTAAAAACCATTGTATTATTTGGTAAAGGGTTAAAAGATTATGTCTTGTGGCAGCTGTGATTAATTCTTACACTGCCAATGTGGCCAGTTTTGCAGACAGTGTAGATCAAGATAACACTGCATAGAACATACAGTTTGATCTTAGATCTACAACATTTAATCTTTAACTAAAAGAAGCTTCACATACAACAAAAATATAATTTTATCCCTTGATAATATTGAAATCCATTTAGTTGGAAGCAGAAGAGTTGATAGTTGTTCTATTGATTTAATAGTGTTTTACACTGCTTTCAACATTATTTCAGTCGTATCACAGTAACAGCTCCTGTATTCATGTATGTCCTGGGCTTCTACAGTACCAGGCTAGAACTCTGAAGTGTCTTCCCCAAAGACACTCCCACAAAAAGCCCAGTGCTTCCAGTTAGGCTCAAATCTTGGGCCTCCAGGCTACAAGTCAATGATTGTTCAAAGTTTCAATTAAGTGTAGCACTTTTTGCATCAAAAGCGTACACACCTATGTGCATGCACAAAACTGGATGGGTGGACATACAGACTGATTTACGTTCACCCTAAAATACATGTGTTAGTAAGATACCCGTATGCAAATTCACCCTTAATTTTAGAACTGTTATATTATATATATGAATAGAAAGCTACAAAATATGCCACAAATCCCTATCTTTTTCCCACTCTACTTTTTGTGTTTTGTATTTAACCCTTTACCACACAATTCTGTGTTGTAACGATCCTGAGGAAAGAGTCTTTTAAAACTCTGTGGGAAAAAAAGAAAATGCTGGTAATCAGCATTTTCTCCTTTTCCCACACATTTTTCTACCCTTTCGCATGAAAATCCCATCATTTAAGTTACATTTAATTTGTCGTCTGCAAATGCTTTCAATTTGGACAAATCAAAAATTTTGTTGATTGATAAAGAGCTACCCAGTTGGATGGATAGGCAATGATAATTATCTGTCATATGTATGACAGTGACAGATCACATATTCATTTGTGTCCTGGATATCACCAGTACTGGGCTGGGGCTCTGTAGTATCTTACCCAAAAATACTCACACAAAAAAAACCCCAATACCTTTAGTAATTATCAGACCTGAGGACTCCAGGGTCCATATTCACCAACCATTCAAAATTACTTTTGTAGTGGCATCATAGATTAACTCTTGACTAACCAATAAAATTTTAGACATGTTGAAACTGAAAGCATTTGTAGACGACAAATTCAATGCAGCTAAAATGATAGTAACTGTGTCCGGGGGGGAGGGCTGTAGAAAACCTTGTAGGGAAAAGGAGAAAATGCTGGTTACCAGCATTTTCTCCTTTTTCCACAAGGTTTTCCAAAGGCTATTTTTTAAGGGTTGTTAGAACTCGGGGTTGTATGGTAAAGAATTAAGAGAGTTATGCAATTTCTGATTGGCTAAACCATTTGCTTATAGCCAATCGGGAAATGCATTACTTTGATATTTAGAAACTTCTCCAGAATTGAACTAAGAATGCTATTAAGGAAAGTTGGTGAATATGGACCCAGGTTTCAAATCCTGTATCACTGACATAGAATCTGAAGGATAAATGTAATAGTTCTTTTGAATGGAACTGATCAAGTTTAGATTGTAGAGTATGGGAAAGTGTCGAGATGAAAAAAAAAAAACTTTATACATGTGTGAAAAGGACTTAGTAAAGCTTGCAAGAAAGCTCTAGATTAAGTGGGAGTACAAAAATGACCTATGCGGTATGTTACAAAAAAAACATTCTTTAAAAAGTCAATTCAACATGAAAAATTGGATTTGCTGAACTTTCTAGAACATAGTAAGTAACCCCAATGATTTCTTGTTTTACACAATACTATAAACCAAACATCAATTACAAAAAAATTTGCTTGTTATAAATTTGTGAAAAATGGAGCTGCAACAAATCCCAACTTTAAATCACAGCGAAAATGTCCCTATCTACTAGCTGACCACTGAACTAAAAAGCTGATACTAGCTTCACAGCCAGAGCTGTTTGGAAAACGTGGTAAAAGCATATTTTGCACGTAAATGTTTTTTGCAGTTCTACACTGCTTGTAAAAATGTCTGTATTTGAAATACTGTACTATGACCCACACTGGCCAAGGCCTTAACATACAAATGAACTTTTATGTGTACTGTTAAACATGGCCTAAAAGACAAGATGTTGTGTAATGCAGATGACATTTAACTTTTACCACACAATCCTAAGATTTAACGACCCTGAGAAAGACACCTTTTAAAAACATCTTAAGAAAAGGAGAAAATGCTGGTAACCAGCATTTTCTCCTTTTCCCACAATGTTTTCAACCCTATAAAAGACAAACACTATCATTTCAGCCATATTTTCTTAGTCATCTGTATATGATTTCGATTTGGACGAGTCTAAAATTTTGTCGTCTGGTAAAGAGTTAATCAATGGTTGACTGTACTCCCCTTTTTTATCTAGACATAATCACCAGTAAATAAAGTCACATGTAACTTTTACCTGAACACAACAGGTGAGAAAGATAGTCGGACCCTGATTTCATGTTTTCTCCTACAATAAAATACATGTACCAACTATGTGAACTTCTTAGAAAACTTTGAGATTAACTCCTTTTCCCCATGATGTTTTCAGAAGTTTTTTTAACTACTGGAAATAAAATAGTATTTGTATATTATGTATGGGTCAATCCAACCTGTACCACCTTAAATATGCAACAAACATATGCCGGTAATCAGTATTTTCTCATGATGTTTTCAAAAGCCATCTTACTCAGGTTCCTTAAAACTTGGGATTATGAGGTAAAGGGTTAAGCAACCCATTGGGTAGAAGCCTTTTGAAAATATTATGGGAAAAGGAGAATTTGCTGATAACCAGCATTTTCTCCTTTTCCACAATGTTTTCTATCCTTTCAAGGACAGATCTCATCACCTATGCCACATTTAAATAGTCTGCATACATTTGCAATTTTTGACAAGTCTATAAATTTGTAAACTGGTAAAGGGTTAAATACGAGGCCTGAGCAAAAAGTCCATGGCATTTGTTAATCAAAACAAAACTACTACTGCTATTACACTTAAATTTTCATACATTTAAGATCAATTCATAAAATTGGAAAGTTTCAGACAAATTATACCCAAAACAACTGTTGCTATGACTCTTTGTGAAACAATCATAATAGCTACCCGGAGCATGCTGTGGCGTTAACGTCATTTAACTACAGTGTTACTAATTATCTTCGCCCGTCTACTCCTTTGGTCATCTTCAATACTCGGTTGTCCTTTTTTAAAATCGGCATGCCACTTTAACACTGCTGACTTTTTCAATGGTAGCTTTACCCCAGCTTCTTTTTATAAATTAAATGTTTCAAACAGACTATTCCCCAAGTTTACATAAAATTTTATCGCTGCTCGAGTTTGTTACGTCCGAAACCACCTTTTCTTGCCTTGTTTTTCCTTCTATAAGTCTCCCAAAAATAATGTCCTTACGATGTTTGTCAGAAGTGGGGGCAGAAATTTCTGCATAAAACGGCTCCATCCATTATGTTGACCTAATTTCTGGAGATTTGAATCAGACTATTTTACAGCATATGGTCGTTTTTAAAAGCAAGACAACAGTAATTTTACGGTGAGCTCTGGGGTAGGAGACCTTGCGCTCTTTACAGTGAAAATAAATATACCCAAAGTAAAATAAGACAGGTGATTTTTTTACTTGGGAACTGATATGAAAACATGATTACACAGGTGAAAATCTGAAAACAATCGGACATCAAATAAAAAAGTTATGAATAAATTCCACTAACTTTTTGCTCTGCCCTCGTAAACCTAATATCTTCTGAAACAAATTTGAAGCACACATACATTCAAAATAATCCTTGCAAAACAGAGATAACCAACAGGAATTAATGATTGATAAATTAATGTAAATTAATGCATGTTAAAAACAAATGTGCAAAAAGGAGAAATGTCAATTCTTTAACTTTTTACCAGACAACAAAATTTTAGACTTGTCCTATTTGAAAGCATTTGCAGACAACAAAATAAATGTAACTGAAAAATTGAAATTTGTTTTGGGAAAGGTAGAAAACATTGTGAGAAAAGGAGAAAATGCTGGTTAGCAGCATTTTCTTCTTTTCCTACAATGTTTTCAACAGTCCTCTTCCTAATGGTCATTGAAAGTCAGGATTGTGTGATAAAGGGTTCACATACCTGTGTAGTAACAAGTAAGTACCTTACTTTTATGTACTCTTGAAAACACTGTGGCAAAACGAGATACTGCTCATAAGAAGCCAATTCTTCTGCCACAAAGCCTTCACTTTGTATTAAAACTTCAGCTTACGTGGTTATCCCTTTTACATAATGGATATTTTTTTAAGTTAACCCTTTATCGCAGAATCCCGAGTTTTCACAACCATAAAATAAAAGCTTTTGAAAACCTTGTGGGAAAATGAGAAAATGCTGGTAACCAGCATTTTATCCTTTCCCCATATTGTTTTCTACCCTTTCACAGCCAAAAAGTGTAATTCCAGCCACTCTTGAATTGTCGTCTGCAAATGCTTTGAATTTGGAAGACTCATAATTTGTTGTTTGGTACAGAGTTATTAACTGAAAATTTATGTCAGGAGGGATAAAGAAAAAAAAAAGAGATGTCAAAGACATAAACTACACACCTTCGTTTTCTTCTTCATCTTCTTCCTCTTCTTCCTCCTCATCACAATCTTCATATTCATCACTATTATATTCTTCATCATCTGCCTCTGCTTCTTCCTCGCCTTCATTATACTGTGCTACTTCTGCTTCATATGACCAGTTGTCATCACATCCACGACATCCTCTGCAATCTGGTAAAGTCTCGTACAGATAGAAATGATCTGGGAGCTGTAAAGCCCTTGCTCTCTTTATCTGTTCTTCCGTAGCTGTCTCCACCCTCACTATAATAACATCCTGATCACCTGCTGCTCCAGCAGAGCCTTCTGTATTCTTGGAATCAAAAGTTTCCTTTCCTCCCACAGTTTCAATATTTATAGTTGTATTGTTTAAGTCTTCTTTGTGAGCACTGCCATCATTTAATCTATCTTTAACTTCTTGTATTGCAGCTTCAAACTTGGACACAATGTCAGCACTTTTGAATTTGATGGAAAACTGTTCTGTCTTCCCTTCGCCCTCAGAGAAATCCATGGCATACCATATCAGAGCACAATTATTGCTGTTTGGCATAGGTTTAAAGTGAATGTCTGGAGTTATATAATGATTACAACAAATTTTAAGAATTGCATCTCTTCTCATCACTAATCTTGCTTTCTTGTTTTCTGCATTAAAGAGCACTTTCACATTACCAAGACCTCTTTCTTTCCATTCCCCTTTCAGAAATCTATAAAGCTTTGCTCTATGGGTAAAAATGACTTCTTCATCTTCTTCACCAAGCTTAACTTCTACTTTTGGTGGAAGTGGGACTACAGGCTCGAAGTAAATATGGGAGTCATCACCTTCCTTGTTTACATAGTAACCTTCCTCAGATACATCAGGAGATTTGGGAGAGGTAATACTTGAAATCTGTGATGTTGACTTGGTTGGTGTTGTATCTGTCACAGATCTAGTCAGGCTTAAAGAAAAGTTGAAACCTGATCCAACTTCAGCAGGAGGCTGAGTCTTCTTAACATTGGATGCAGTTGGAAATGAAAACTTAAAGCCTTCTGAAGAGGGTTTTGCAGGTGAGACAGCACTGGACAGATCTGGTTTACCAAAGTTAAATCCTTTCTCTGTGCTGTCTTTGTCTGTCACATCTACAGCCTTTCCAATGTTGAACAAAGAAGCTCCTTTGTTAGCAGCTCCTTTGTTAGCAAAGGTAAAACTAGACGCTTCTGATGTAGATCCTGATTTTCTATCTCTTTCCTTTTCCAGTGATTCATCTCTGGTAACATTACACGCTGAACAAGAGTCTGTTAGGCCTTCTAGTTTAGCTCCACATTTATAACAGTTCCAACTATCGGGAGATGTCAAATATTTTGCAAGCAGACTGTTACCAGAACCCAGGCTTTCCCCTTTTGAGGCATTAACAGATGAGACACCAGCTGTGCCAAATGTATATTTGGTCTCGTTCTTATTCACATTAAAACCTGCACTTCCTGCATCAGTGCTGGCAGTTTGGACTGGTGTTGTTGTTTGTTGAGAGTCTGATAGTTTAGTAGATGCAGATCCTGCAAAACTTGTTGCAGAAGTAGTGGATGGTTGGACCCCAAACACAAAACCAGAACCTTGAGCCTTTGTTGTAGATGAACTTCCAAATACAAATCCTTGTTTAGGGTCTGAAGAGCCAGGGAAACTGGTACCTCCTTCACTGGATCCGAATTTCAATCCAGCTACTTTTGTTGCAGTATCCTGTGTTGAGGAAGATCCAAATTTGAACCCACCAGCCGCTGGTTTAAATATCTCTGGCAAGTTTTTCTGGTTCTTGGTTACATCAGAACCTTCTTCAGTTGTTGGCTTGGATGACTGAAGGCTCTTTGAAGTATCCAGCATACTGGATGATGCATTTAGGGAACCAAATTTAAAACTACTCAATGAAATGGCAGGCTCATTTGAAGAATTTGGTTCACTAAGTACCCCTGTACCTGAACTTGAAAGTGATGTTAGTGCCTGGGTTCCAAATTTGAATCCAGCTCCACTTTGGCCTGTTGACAAAGACCCAAATTTGAATCCTCCTGTGGAACTAGCCTGACTTGACACATCTGTTGCAGCTTTAATTTGCTCTGGAGAAGCTCCTGGTTTTAATGTACCACAACAGGGACACTTTATAACTTCTGGACCATTTTGAACATAACATGCATCACAAGTCCAAGATCCTGGTTTGGGTTTAAACATACTAGCAAGGCTCTCTTGTCCACCTTTAGAGGATGAGGCTGCTGTTTCCTTTGCATCCACTTTGTCTGTGGTAACTGCAGTATCTGTTTTTACATCATCAGGCTTGTTTTCTGCTGACTTTTTCAAATCATCCTGGCATTTTTCAAAGGCACTCTTGAACTCTGCGGCTTTATCTGCTGTTTTAAATTTTACTGCAAATTTTTCCTGTTTCATCTCTCCTTCAGAGAAATCAGCAGCAGACCACACCCAGGCTTTGTCAGAGGAGGCCATTGGTGCAAGTTTCAAATTAGCACTAATCAAGTGATTAGCACAAAGCTTCAGGACCTGTTCTCTGCGCATCAGCAGTCTAAATTGGATCTTCTCCTTGTGTTTTAATATTTTCATTTCTCCAATACCTCTTTCTTTCCACTGGTTTGTGTCCTTATCAAAACGGAACAACTTTGCTCTTTCAGCAAAAAGTTTCTCTTCATTCTCCTCACCAGTCTTAACTTCTATTAACTCTGGTAGTGGAACCACTGGTTTAAAGTCAACAGTTGGCTCATATTCTTCCACATTATCATCTGATCCAGCTGACTGTTCTCTACGTCTAGGAGATGGGGATTTTCCAAATACTGGTAAAGCAGCCCTACTAAAAACACTATCTTGGGTCCCTTTAAAAGCTGAAGCCACAGCACCCTGGGCTGATAGTGTACCAGCCCCAGTTTCATGCTGTCCTGAAGATTGTGTTTGAGGTATATTACTGCTGACATTAGTCACTGGGCTAGAGGTTGAAGATGCAGGTGCAGATGTTTTGGCCATAGTGAAAGCAAAGCCTGAAAAAGGTTTAGGGGTTTCTGAGGCAGTAGTTTTGCTGATGTTTTCTTTCTCAGAACTGTCAGATTTGGGTTCAGTAATTTTTGGAGTAGATGAAAAAGAAAATCCCTTAAATACTGTTTTCTGAGGGGTAGTCTGTGCTGGGGAAACTTGTGGCTGTTGTTTTCCAGCAAGCTGACTGAGCATAGAGGCTGCTGATCCTGGTGTAGTCTGACCAGTCAAACTTGGTGCAGAGGATACAACTGAAATGGGTGTGACCTGACCTGTTGATCTAGAGATTGAGGGACTAAAAATGCCTACTCCTTGGATTGTTGCTTGGGTTATCCCTTTCTGATCTATTGTTGCAGCAGAAGAGAGTGCAGGTGGTGCTGAAATAACAGGTTGAGATGGTGGCATAGTTTGAAGGTTTGGAGGGGGTATACCAACAGATCCTGGAATGAGTTTGGGTTTTGCTTCAACAGTAGATGACATTACTGCGTTCGGCGGCATCATGGTAGTGGTGGCAGGCCTTGGGACCCCAACACCTTGTACTTTAGGTGACAGAGACGGAGGGAGAGATGATGCACCTGTAGCATTCATCATCATACCCATCTGATTAGTATTCGGATAAATACTAGGCTGTGTAGGTATGGCAGGAGGAACCATCTGCTGATTATTTTGTGAGAAATAGCCAGGTCCTGGCATTTGGGAAGCTGCTGGTTGCAGGGGCTGCTGATAAGCTCCATACTGAATAGACTGGCCCCTAAGGGCATTGGCAAATACACCTGGATTTGTTGGACCCAGGCCTTTAGCCAGATGTTGTGGAGAGTAAGTAATGGTGGATTTCCCCTCCACTCCTGTCTTGTGACCAAAAGGCCACTCTTGAACAAGGTTTTGGTCAGGTATATAGCATTCGCCTTCTGTGTCTGGGTCAAAGAATTCACCATCAATGTTGTTTAGCTCGTCCTCAAAATTAGGTTGACCATAGGCTGAACCAGGGCGCGGGCTCCCTCCTGTGTATCCATACTGTGACAAATGAGGGGGAATACCTGTGGGTACTGGGTAGTCATAGGTTGGAGGTGCAGCTCCTTTTAAAAGAAGAAAGAAATAAAAGGCTCTTATGATCTGTATTTTTTTTATACTCATCCTTGCATCTTGCAACATATTCTGTCTGAAACCATGGTTGCAAAATAAATTAAAATTTCTCCTTTTGCCAAAATGTTTACATATGAATTCAAGAATAAAACTTTGTGTTGGTAATACATGTAAATTTTACATGGATCTTTTCAAAGCTACTGTAAATTCATATCGGGAGTTAATGAGTTAGATGGCGCATTTTGCAACTTTTAGGAGCCCTTTCAATTATGAAATAGAAACAGTTCAGTCATTTATCTCCTTTCCTGTGTTTCAGCGTTCCTGCCTGAGGTTTGAACCTCACTGGAAGCACTGAGTTTTGGTGGGAGTATCCTAAGGCAAGACAACCAAGAGCCCTTGCCTTATAATGGTGAAAAAAAGGACATAGATGGATATATAAGCTGTGGTTGTGATATGAATGAAATAATATTGAAAGATGTGTAAAACACCATTCACTCAATCTTTTCCTGTGTTTCATCAGGTATATGTAATGCTACTTAGTGAAGCTTATAACAGAAATACAGGAATATTTGGCAGTTCAGAAGCAAAAATAATTATCCTTTTGAAAAGACCTTTGCAAACTAGTATTCCAACTCACTCCTCTTGAAGGGCTTGGCTTTGCATCATATGTAGTGGTATTTTTCAACCCTTTACCAAACAGGCCCCGATTTTAATGACAAGGAGTTAAAGGGCTTTTGAAAACTTAATGGGAAAAGGAGAAAACGCTAGGAACCAGCATTTTCTACTTTAGCCACAATGCTTTCTATCCTAACACAGATTCCATCATTTGAGCCACATTTGTCATCAGCAACTGATTGAATTTGGACAAGTCTAAACATTTGTTGTCAGGTAAAAAGTAAACATCACCATAGTAATATGTTTGGTGCTGAACGCTATTTTCAGCAGTATTCCAGATAAACTAGAGCCACAAGAGAAACTATGCATTCCAGGAGTTTCTTTTTGAGGACTGTCTATAACATCCTTTCCAAACCACTAGCTGTTTTTGTATCCCATAAATATAGCTGTTTTCCTACATAAACTCAAAAAAGTGACTACAGCTAATCTTAAAAATAATTGAGCCAGGCTCTGGCAAAAGGGGGCTTAATGCATCACCATGATACATGATACCGGCCCAAGTCATCACACAATTATGGATCCACGATAGCCACTTTTTTAAATAACAGACTTAATCATGAGGCAGACTGGTCCTTTGACAAACAGAAAATAGACCTATAGCGAAAAGTTTCGGCCCAGGTCAGCCTGCGCAGACTGCGCAGGCTGACCTGGGTCGATACTTTTCGCAGATGCATTAAGCCCCCTTTTCACAGAGCACGGCTCAATTATAACCTTTTCAAGATTCAAAGAGGGGACTGTTGCAAATCTAGTCCTGCACCATACTTCAGTGCTGAACGGACTTGGCAATGGCCTGACACTGGCGAGTGTGTATAATATTTGAAAAGAGTCATTAGTACATTATCAGCATGCAACAACTAAAATTAAATTCAGTTTTACCGAATGAACTGTTCATCACATTCAACATGCTCCTCTGGTGAGGTGTCCCTGGGATAGATTGTCCAAGTGATGGCCGCTGGAGAGACATGTTCATGTTGGACAAACCTTGGAATGACAGAATCTGGATCTGCTCCTGTGAGAGATATAGAAAAATTGATTGATTAATTCAACATTACTCAGCTATATCAATGCCATACCTCTTTTCTTTATGTGAGCCCTTGGTTTCACTAGTACTCAGCAAGAGTTCTGAAGTTGTTTTGCCCACAGACATTCCAACCGAAGACCCAGGCCCTCAAGTAAGGATCGTACCTGTGGCATCCAGATTGTGAGTCCCACACATTCACTGAGCCACACAGAAATAAATAGATGTTCTGTGACAATGGGGGTTTTCATGCATCTGCAGAAAGTACTGACCCATGTCAGCCTGCACAAGCTTACATGGGTCTAAACATTTAGTTATTTGTGTATTTTCTGCATCTCAAGAGACCACTTGGCCATCAGGATAAATGGATTTTATGGATCAATAATTATGTTATGCTTATTATGAATCTCAGAACCCTTTGCCACACAATTATGACTTTTAAAGACCCTGAAAGAGAAGGCTTTTGAAAACATTGTGGGAAAATGAGAAAATGCTGGTAACCAGCATTTTCTCCTTTTCCCACAATGTTTTCTACCCAATCAAAGAATAATTGCACCATTCGAGCCACAATGAAATTGTCGTCTGCAAATGCTTTAAATTTGGACAAAGCTAAAATTTTGTCGTCTGGTAAAGGGTTAATTTGGTCCAGTCCAAAATTAAGTCGTTTGGTAAAGAGGTAATTTTTTCTCCTCCTCACTCTCCCCTAAGTTTCCTGGTAGCTCTAAATATAGCCCAGACGATAAAAAGGCTAAACATACCCGTAATGATCTATTCTCATCCCTGCTCTCTCTTAGTTGGGTAAATAACTCCAGTATCAATTTTCTGTTTGTCTGAACTGTCTCCTCCAAGGCGGACAACCGAGATGAGAAAGCTGTGTTTGTGGATTCTAGGGCTTTAAACTGCACCTCAATCCTTGTGGGACTTGGATTAGCATATATCTGGCCCTGAGAGCAAAACAATGACGAATTTGTAGATAGATCAAGTCATTCCAGAGAGCCAATTAACAACATACAATGTTTTCTAGATATTTTTATATCCACTGATCTTACCTTCAGCTATATTTTGAATGCCTAAGAGTGAGATCACATTTTATTATGAATGACAGTGGTTGATACAAAACAGACACCTAACACTTAATCTTACAAACTACAATTCCTAGCATATACACTGTATCAGAAACAGTTTCAGGGATCTGTTTTCTGGAGAAAACAAATCAGTTATGATTAAAATGATCAGATTTGTCTTTTAACTCTTTCACAGACAATTTTGATTTTTTATTACCCTAATGAAAATTTAAGTTTTAATTACCCTAATGAAAAAGACTTTCGAAAAACATTGTGGGAAAAGGAGAAAACCAGCATTTTCACCTTTTCCTTAAAGTTTTCTACTCTTGTAAAAAAGAATTCAGTTGTTGAGTCACAATTATTTCTTTGTCTGCAAATGCTTTCAGTTTGGACAATTCTACAATTTTGTTATTTGGAAAAGAGTTAGAGGTTAAACATGTTTTTCAAATCCTTCACAGGAAAGTTTGGTAAAGGAGTAGCTAGTACTGAAATCTCGTTCTTGAAATAGTTGCTATAGATATACAACCCTTTATGTCCCTAAAGTTTTCAGCTTTTGTCAACCGTTTTTTGAAAAGGAGCAATTGTTTTTAATGAAATTCTTCTTATCTTTCTCTCAGATAAATTTCAGTCAATGGCTGAATATTCTGGTGCAGTGAGTGTTGTCTGATATAGCAGAATAAATACTATGGGGAGAAAACTAGGCCATGCTCTAGGAAAAGGGGTTCAATGCATCTGCAAAAAACCTCGACCCTGTACAGCCTATACAGTCTGCCCAGGTTGACCCGAGTTGAAACTTTTTGCTATTGGTCAATTTTCTGCATGTCAAAGGACAAGTCTACCTCATGATTCATTTGGATGTTGGAAAAAAATGGGTTTTATGGATCTATAATTATATGATGACTTGCTTGGTATAATGCATCATGGAGCTGAGCAGCACTCTATGAAAAAAGGGGCTTAATGCATCTGCGAAAAGTATCGACCCAGGCCAACCTGCGCAGTCCCTGTAGGCTGACCTGGGCAGACACTTTTCGCTACTGGTCAATTTTCTGTATGTTCAAGGACCATTCTACCTTTGGATTCAGTCATTTGTTAGAGAAAGGGGATATAATTGTTTCATAATTATGTGCTTTCCTGCATGGTATAATGCATCACAGAGATGCATTAAGCCCCCTTTTGCCAGAGCATGGTTCAGATGTTTTTATCCCATGTTGTCAGAGTGCTGCTCATTCCCAAGTAAACTTTAAATAAAAAACTTACAAAGCTCTTGCCAGGCGTGGACTGAAGGGGAGTTTTGGGTTGTTTTAAAGGTTCTTCCTCGTAGGACACATCAGATTCTGCTGTGCTGTAAGCCTGACTGTGATTGGATAGGAAACTATCTACAACAGCTCCACCAGATTCAAGGGAGATCAGTTTACAAACAATTCCATCCAGCTCTTCTTTCACAGATTCTTTCAAATCCTGCAAAGAAAACTAGAACTGTTACTTAAGAAGACTAATGTTTCCTACCCTTTGAAAGAAAAAATTCATGTTTTGAATAAAATTTGTCATCAGCAAATACTAACAGTTGGAAAAAGACTAAAATTTTGTAGCCATGTAAAGGGTTAAAGAGAGACATCCAAAACTTGTGCCTAGCTTCATCTATACTTTGTGTTGAGTTGTTGCTCACAGTTTCAAAACAGGGGCACCACATGTAATTAACGATGCATGGCTGCAAATGCATTTTAAGTAAAAATATGTCAGAAGGTGGCATAACTGTGACAAAAGTATTTTGAGTGCCACTAGCCCTTCTGGTATGCATTTCCTGAAATCCTGTTGAAGAGCTAACAAGTAGGCCAAGTTTGAATTAAATTCCTTCAGAAATGATATGGATATCAAACACTGTCAAAGTTTTCAAACAATTAGAAAGCAGAGGATGGGTTCCCTTTTGATAGTAAACAACTAGGCAGGGATGCATCTAGAAACTGGCAATTTGGGGGGAAATGCCCCCCATAATTTCTGAATTTGGGGGGCGATGAACAGAATTTGGGGGAATGCATATCAAGACTATTTTATGTGCTTTGAGACTGTTTATACTAGATCAACATCAATTTACAGGCAATGTTACCATTTAAAGAATTACATATCCACTTGATTATTCTGTATCAATAGTTACGTAAGTCTTCGTTGGAAATTTACTGCCAAATCAAGTGCATGAGAGTAACACACTTCAGTAACTTGCAAATTTCTATAGGTTTAGATCTACTATAGTCTTGTTTTAGCATTATATTTAACTTTACATCTATAATATACACTGTAGATATACTTAAGTATTTTGAAAGACACTGTGATATTCGACATAGGGTAAATAATAGATCTAGATTTTATGTCCATTTAAACAAATGACATCAGTGAAATACAATGACAAAATGTTTGTTCACAAAGTTCACAATTCTATTAAGATCAAGACGTATCTTGCCAATGTTGTCTAACAGGCACGAGTTAGCGAGTCATTTGCCAGTAACGTTTTTGGTGAAATCTCCATATCAGTACGTAAAGTTATGTCATGCTCGGCTTATTTGTGGAGAGGCAATGTAACATACATATCCGATGTTCTGAAGTTCTGAAGTTACTACATCCAATAGTGAAAGAGTTGCACTTTTTACTCCCTAATATACACCAAACACCAAATATTTTATTTTTAGTCAGCTTTGAGCCACGGCCGATTTGCCTTCCAGGACTCCATAAAAGCAGATCTCTTTTTTTGTGACTGGTGTCTCTACATTGACGCTAGCACCAGAATCGCTATCTAGAGTCATCCTGATAATTTCCATTTTCCTGTCTGGCAATTTCCTCTTTGCAATCTTGGTGAAATAATGCAACAAAGTCACTATTTTCCACGGTATCGGACTGTAACATGTGGCTCAACAATTAAATTTCTATCAAAACTCCCATTTTAAAAATGGTATTACCCACATGTAGATATTTATTCCAGAAATAAAATGTCCGAAAATTGCGACTGAGATCGCTTTGGATTATTCTATTTGAAAAGCTAAAGGGAACAGACAGCCAAATGACGTCACAGATAGGAATCACGGGCAAATCATCAGAATGTAGAGCTCATGCTCATGACATCATTCATTTTTCGTGGGCTTTCTGTAGTAATCGTAACCATTTTTGGAATACATGTTATCCATATATGGTAAATAGGGGCGGAGTCACTGAAGAGACACAGACGAGGGTCACTTGTCACAACTCGGCCGATTCCGTACCTACATCTAACCTCGTCCGTATAATGGTCTTTTCCATTTGAACTGTGAATCACGTGATCTTATACATGGCACGCCACTGTCAGTCGTTTAGCAATGACATAAACAACCTTGATGAAGTTATTCACATCTGTTTATCTGTCGGTGAAAACTTCAATCGTAATTGATAAACCACGTTAAATAATGAATGTACGAACTGTTTGCCAACTCAAATGAAATATAGTTAGAAAGATTTTGATCGAAAATTGAAACTCAAGTTTTCTTTTTTAAGAGGAGCCTTACAATTTTCAGAACAGTAAACCAGTGTATTTCCGGGTATGTACCAATCTGGTGCATATTAATCCACCAGGTACAGCCGAGGGATTCACTCGTAACAAATCAGCCGATTTCGTACCTATATCTAACACTTGATCACTGGATCAACTGATTTTGGTGGAAGGACAGGTCAAACTTTTGAATTGATAGTTTTTATTGCCCCCGTTAGATATTTTTGTTTGCATTATCCTCGGTTTATTAGGGATGGACTACAAGATGTAGACTTTGTTGATTGAAATTCAGACTTATTTTTGCGGGATTTGCCCGCGGAAAATTGATAAATAGGGGGGCAATCACAAAAATGTGCGGCAATCCCGCAAGGCCGCGCTCTAGATGCAACCCTGCTAGGCCAAGTTTGAAGAAAAGATCTTCAGCAATAACAGAGATATGAGAGCATGTCAAAGTTTTCACAAAATGATGACTCAGATGACAACAAGACTATGGATGTATCTCGACTTTTTCTCCCAAGACAGCCAAATTAATAGCAGGAACACAATCAAGTACTACCTGATTATTCTCCGATTCTAATCTGTCTAAAGCCTGGTAGAGTGCAGTTTTAGCTTTAGATAATAGAGCAGTTTGCTGGCTGTTGGTACCTCCACCTGCAGAGTTAGTGTTGATGTCCAGTGACTCATACAGCTTTCTGTAAACCTGAATACAATATGATTAGTTTTACCACACAATCCTCAAGTAAAAGTTTGAAAAAATAGCTGGAAAAGGAGAAAATGCAGGTTATCTGCATTTTTACCCTTTTCCACAATCTTTTCTTCTCTTTCAAAGACAAATGGCAATATTTGAGCCACTTTTAATTTGTTGCCTGCAAAATCTAATTCTTCTAACTTGAACAATCCTAAAATTTTGTTGTTTGGTAAAGAGTCAAACCTATTTATATCCACTGATCATAGAACAAGTAAAAAAAAAAAAAAAAAAAACCTTGATACAATATCTATTTTATCAATGTCCTCTCCCACCGCTGATCATTGTTTCAACGATAGTTATGTGGGAAAGCAGCCAGTGGCTTGGAAAGAAAATTGTGTGGAGGACTGGTAAAAGAGACTCCAGGAAAGCATGGATAGGTGCACTGGCCGCTGCAATATAACTGAAATAATGTTGAAAACAGCGTTAAACACCATACATACAATTCATACCATACATACTATTTTATCGATGCATATGTAACTCCTATTTAACCCTTTTTTACATACGCTATTCTTTGACTTACAAAAATATTACAAACTAGAGCTGTCACTGAATGTGACTTAATACCCCCGCCAGCGCTTTGACAGAAACAGGCAATTATTTGTACACAGACGGACACACGGACAGACAAACGGACGGACACACGGACAGACAGGCTGATTCCAGTATACCTCTGCAAAACGAATAATAACACAGTACAAACACTTGCAGGACAGGGAGATTTCATGTTTCAATAGTTTGGAACACATTGTCAGAAAAAAAGTGATTGCTTGTAATTAAATGCAACTGCTCCTTTACCAACTAAGCTTTCTACAGCTAACAACTGTATAGGCATGCACTTCTAATTGAGTAATCATTGGTTAACAGTTACTTTTCGTATTCAACATCCACAAATGACAGTTTGATCTTGATCTACACTGTCTACAACAACAATTGATGTTGTGCTCAGAGCTCTTAGGGTAAATAAACAGATGGTAACAATTGAGCCATGCTTTGGATTAAAGAGGCATAATACATCTCCATGATGCATCATACCAAAAGAGTCATCACATACTAATGGATCCATGAAAACTATTACGTCTACCAATTGACTGAATCAGGAGGTACTATGGTTTTTTGAAATTCAGAATATTTACAGATAGCAAAAAGTTTCCACCCATATCAGCCTTTGCAGGCTGTTATGGGTTGATACTGTATGTAAATGCATAAGCCCCCTTTTCACAGAGCACGGCTCATATGTATATTGTATTATACCATGCCAGTGTAATATGCTGCTTTAGCTTGAGGCAAACTTTCAAAGCTACTTAAAGCCTCCTCATATCTCTCTTCCCTCATGGCAACACAAGCCCTGGCAAATTTGATCTGTTCTCTCATCTGTTTTACTTGTGCAGGGTCCATAACACTGACAGATGATGGAAACAGCATCTCCTTGGGCTGTTTGCTATTGAAGTTTCTGTAAATACAGGATAAAACTAGGAATCCAATACTGGATTAACTAGATCAAAAGACATCGAAGAGCCCTAGCCTAGAACTGGTGAAACCCTGGATTGACATGAAATAGTGAACTGTGGCCGTGATATGACTGAAATAATGTTGAAAGAGGCACAAACACCATGCAATGAATGAAAGGAAGAATGAAGGTATAAATGAATGAATGAATGAATGAATTAATTAACAAAAGAACGAACAAACGAACCAACCAACCAAATCAATCAATCATCTAAATCAAAATATATGACAAGTCAGGGGCCAGTAATCATAAACAATTCCAGATGTCATGGAAATTTTAAAATCCAAGACTTAAAATCTGATTAGCTAAGAACCAATGTCATAGACACTCACATGGATTATCCTGAATTGTAAATGTGAATGATATGAAAATGGTTGGTGGGCAGGACCAAAGATTTCAATCAAATTTTTCTTTAACTTCTTCACCACGCAATCTCGAGCTTTAACAACCCCAACAGAGAAGGCTTTTGAAAACATTGTGTGAAAAGGAGAAAATGCTGATGACCAGCATTTTCTCCTTTTCACACAATGTTTTCTGCCATTTTAAACAAAAATCCCATCATTTAATGTTTTTTTTGTAGATGCTTTCAGTTTAGACCAAATTTTGTCAGTTGGTAGAGTTGAAAAAAATTTAATACTTGATTCTAAGATTAGAATCTGGAATTATTTAGACATATAGAATATGACAGAAGTTGGTATTTGAAATAAGATTTTATTACAAGAGGGCCATGATGGCCCTAAAGTCGCTCACCTGAGCCTTTTGATCAAACATGACCCATTTCCAATCTCTTCAGAGATATTAAGACAAACACTCTGACAAACACTCATTAGTATTGGGCTTACAACAAATATGGCCTCTAGAGTGCACACAAGCTTTTTCTAGAATTTGTCTCAGTGGCCTACTTGACATGTAGAAATTATCCAGACATACATTTGGACAAACTTTCATGAGTATTTGAGAGAAAATGTGGCCTGTAGGGGGTACAAAAGGTTTTTCTGTGACCTAATGACCTAGTTTTTTAATCCAACATGACCCACATTCATACTAGTCTAAGATATTATCAAGACAAACATTCAAAGCAAATTTCAAGATTATTGGACTGAAAATGTGGCCTCTAGAGTGTACGAACAGTTTTTCAAGGATCAAACTTGGTGACCTAGTTTTTATTCCACGTGACCCATTTTCAAACTCATGCAAGATATCATCATGACAAACATTCTTACAAAAGTTCAAAGAATATCGGACTGTAATTATAGTACAAAAGGTTTTTCCGAGATTTGACCTTGTGACCTAGTTTTTTATCCAACATGACCCATTTTCATACTAGTCTAAGAAATTATCAAGATAAACATTCTGACCGAATTTCAAGATTATTGGACTACAAATGTGGCCTCTAGAGCTTACATAAGGTATTTCTAAGATTTAACCTGGTGACCTAGTTTTTGACCTGACATGACCACATTTTCAAACTCATCCAAGCTATTATCATGACAAACATTCTCACCAACTTTAAAGAGCATTGGACTGAAAATGTGACTTCTGAAGCGTACACAAGGTTTTTCTAAGATATGACCTGGTGACCTACTTTTTGACCCCACATGGCCCACTTTCGAATTCGTCTGCGATATTATCAAGACAAACATTCTTACCAAATTTCAAGAGTATTGGACAGAAAATGTGGCTTCAGGAGCATACACAAGGTTTTTTTAAGATCTGACCTAGTGACCTAGTTTTTGACCCAAAATGGCCCATTTTCAAACTTGTCAGAGATATCATCAAGACAAACATTCTGAACAACTTTCAAGAGTATTGGACTGAAAATGTGGCCTCTAGAGCGTACACAAGGTTTTTCTAAGCTTTGACCTGGTGACCTAGTTTTTGATCCGACATGGCCCACTTTCAAATTTGTTCGAGATATCATCAAGACAAATATTCTGACCAACTTTCAAGAGTTTTGGACTGAAAATGTGGCCTCTAGAGCGTACACAAGGTTTTTCTAAGATTTGACCTATTGACCTAGTTTTTGATCCGACATGGCCCATTTTCAAAATCGTCTGAGATATCATCAAGACAAACACTCTGACCAACTTTCAAGAGTATTGGACTGAAAATGTGGCCTCTAGAGCGTACACAAGGTTTTTCTAAGATTTGACCTGGTGACCTAGTTTTTGTTCCGACATGGCCCATATTCGAACTCGTCCGAGATATCATCAAGACAAACATTCTGACCAACTTTCAGGAGTATTGGACTGAAAATGTGGCCTCTAGAGCGTACACAAGGTTTTTCTAAGATTTGACCTGATGACCTAATTTTTGACCCGACATGACCCATTTTCAAACTTGTCCGAGATATTATCGAGGCAAACATTCTGACCAACTCTCAGGAGTATTGGACAGAAAATGTGGCCTCTAGAGCATACACAAGATTTTTCTAAGATGTGACCTAGTGACCTAGTTTTTGACCCGACATGACCCAATTTCACACTCGTCCGAGATTTTATTGAGACAAACATTCTGACCAAGTTTCATGAGTATCGGACTGAAAATGTGGCCTCTAGAGCGTACACAAGGTGAAAAAGTTGACGACGCACGCCGAACGATGGACGCCGGACACAGCACGATCACATTAGCTCCCTATGAGCATTTCGTGCTCAGGTGAGCTAATAAAGTCTGTTGAGTAAGTCTCAAGCCTCTGGCTAGTTTATGCATATTTCTTTGGATAGGTTTTATAGAGACTGATAAAATTTCATCCCAAACTCCATTGAGAGTTAGATTATTTTTATCATATAACAATATTTCGTCAATTGTAGGTAAGATTGAAAATGAAATAGCTGCTCTTATCCAGTTGACGACCTGTTATCTACAGCCTATCATAAGATAAAACAATCAATCATCTGTCGACAATGATATTAACAAGTTTGTTAATTGACAGCACACTTTACACATATCATATTCAGCAAATAACCATTTAGCCCTAAACCTGTGTAAGAAACATTTTTAGACTTATAGCTCTCTGTTGTATCAGAAAGTGTACAAATATTTTGAAATCTTTTTATTTCAGTATAAATTATTATCAAATATGATATTCAGAAGACTTTACTAGCCTGACTAAAACAAAAGGCTTATTCAATTTTATTATTCTATGGCAAAAATGAAGTTTACGAGGTGTTTTATTCCTTCTCAATGAAGTGTAAAACTTTGTTCAAACAAGTATTTCATTGTCTGTAGCCCCTGAAATTTGTATTTTGTGTGCATATGATACCCTTGTGTAAATGAATTCAATCATCTCTCTTAATTTCATACCTGGAATTCATCATCGGCAGTCAAATACGATTGGAATAATTTTTCCATGCTTTTATTGAGAGAAACAGTCATTACAGCAAAATTTAATTAGTCTATCTGCTGTACTGTATATAACGTTTGTTTGGAAGCCTATACCAATAGTAACCAAGGAAGTCGGTATATCTTATCGCCACAGATCCATGTATTGCTTGTTAGATTCTAAACTGTCTGCAACAGCACCTTATACTCTGCTTAATATTCAAAAGGACAAATCATTTACGTTTTATTGACCTACCTATCAATCCTTTCCATCATCTCTTCAGCACATTTCCAATAAAATGCTGCTCTCTGCTGTACTGAATTTAGTCTTGGTGATACAAGACCCTCTGTATCATAGGATTCCATTTCCTCAGCCTAAAAATAATAACCCTTTACAACACAATCCCGAAGGTGGCTTTTGAAAACATTATGGGCAAAGGAGAAAATACTGGTAATCAGCATTTTCTCCTTATTCCACACAGTCTTTAACCCTTTCATAGGCAAATTCCTTGACTTTACCTATATTCTATTTGTCATCCACAAATGCTTTCAATAAAGACAAGTTTAAAATTTTGTCAATTGATAAAGGGTGAAGATACTTTTCTATTTTTTGTGTG
Source organism: Hippopus hippopus (assembly GCA_946811185.2). Lineage (NCBI taxonomy): Eukaryota > Metazoa > Mollusca > Bivalvia > Cardiida > Cardiidae > Hippopus > Hippopus hippopus. The sequence continues at coordinate 24,111,624 of OX328106.1, read as the reverse complement.
ATTGAATGGGGTTTTATACTGGCTTTTCTGTATCCCTATTTGTTTCTGAATGAGGTTTTAGGCAGCCTTCAACACTAATTCAGTCTAACAATAAAATATTGTGCATCTTGTTTTGCAATGGTTTGTAACGTTGTGCAACACTCGTACAAATGTTAGCGCAACCAAGTGCAAGTATTTCGATCACATGCAGGTTTGTCAGAATTTTGAGCATGTTAAAAAATCTAACACGATAGGTTGTGACCGTATTAGACTCTGCAATGATGTGACAGCTCACAAGACATCATGTGAGTGTTCATGCAACACTGGTCAAAAGTGTTGCAGGCCGTCATAAACTGGTTGTACACCAACTGTGAAAGGGGCTTCGCTGCTAAACAAGTTAAAGGGAAATTTCCAGCCAATACTTAAAGCCAAAATAATGCAGTTCTAGTCTGGCTTTCACAGGATAAATTGCAACATATACAAAGATACAGCAGATCCAAGATAAGATTGCATGTTCTGTGCAGTCTGGTCTTGATCTAAACTGTTAATTACAGCATATTAAGTTAGAGTTAGCAGACAATGGGTTAAGAGAGGTCATGAGTTATCTACAAGCTTTTATCTTGGCAATCTGACCACCTTCAGGAAGAAGGGTTGTGAAAACATAAATGGAAAAGGAGAAAATACCGGCGGTTAGCATTTTCTCCTTTTCACAGTATTTTCTACTATTTCACACACAAATCTCTTCATTTGGGCAACCATTTATTTGTATGTCTGCACATGCCTTTGATATGTGTGAATCTAAATTTTTGTTGTATGGTACAGACTTGATGGGAAGTATTCTTACATACCCTCCTATCCAATGTCGTAGCTACATGTACAATAATGGTGAGCGGCATCGTATGAGGTGTTACAAGTCTTAAGGTTTCTAATCCTCTGCTGACAGTTCCAAATAACTTGGCCAGTTTCTCACTGATGAAAAGAAAAGAATGAAATAAAATGACAAGAGGGCCATGATGGCCCTGGATCGCTCACCTGAGTCAATAGGCGAAATTTCACTCCGGGTGCAAAATTCAATTTCTGACCAATTGTCAGGTCAATTGAGCTTAAAATGTGGCATCTAGAGCATCCACAAGAAATTCCCGTAAGTTGACCTAGTGACCTACTTTATCAATATACGTGACCCAATTTAAAACTCATCAAAATACTTATCAAGACAAATATTCTGAACAGTTTTCAAGTTAATTGAGAAATAAATGTGGCGTCTAGAGTGCCCTAAAGGTATTTCTTTAATTTGACCAAGTGACCTAGTTTATGATCCCAGGTGACCCAATTTCAAACACATCCAATATTTCATCAAGACAAACATTCTGACCAATTTTCAAGTCAATTGAGCAAGAAATGTGGCCTCTAGAGTGCCCGCAAGGTATTTCTTTAATTTGACCTAGTGACCTAGATTATGACCCCAGGTGACCCGATTTTGAACTCATCTTAGATTTCATCAAGAGAAACATTTTAACCAATTTTCAAATCAATTGAGCAAGAAATGTGGCCTCCAGAGTGCCCGCAAGGTATTTCTTTAATTTGACCTGGTGACCTAGTTTATGAGCCCAGTTGACCCAAATTCAGATTCATGTGAGATTTTATCAAGACAAACATTCTGACCAATTTTCAAGTCAATTGAGCAAAAAATGTGGCCTCTAGAGTGCCCTAAATGTATTTCTTTAATTTGACCTAGTGACCTAGTTTATGATCCCAGGTGACCCAGATCCAAACTCATCCGAGATTTCATCAAGACAAACATTCTGACAAATTTTCAAGTCAATTGAGCAATAAATGAGGCCTCTAGAGTGCCCTTAAGGTATTTCTTTACTTTGACCTAGTGACCTAGTTTATGACCCGAGTTGACCCAAATTCAGACTCATTTAAGATTTGATCAAGACAAATATTCTGATCAATTTTCAAGTTAATTGAGCCAAAAATATGGCCTCTAGAGTGCCCTAAAGGTATTTCTTTAATTTGATCTAGTGACCTAGTTTATGAGCCCAGTTGACCCAAATTCCGACTCATTTGAGATTTTATCAAGACAAACATTCTGACCAATTTTCAAGTCCACTGAGCAAAAAATGTGGCCTCTAGAGTGCCCTAAAGGTATTTCTTTAATTTGACCTAGTGACCTAGATTATGACCCCAGGTGACCCAATTTTGAACTCATTTTAGATTTCATCAAGAGAAACATTTTAACCAATTTTCAAATCAATTGAACAATAAATGTGGCCTCTAGAGTGCCCTAAAGGTATTTCTTTAATTTGACCTAGTGACCTAGATTATGACCCGATTTGACCCAAATTCACAATCATGTAAGATTTTATCAAGACAAATATTCTGACCAATTTTCAAGTCAATTGAGCAAAAAATGTGGCCTCTAGAGTGCCCTAAATGTATTTCTTTAATTTGACCTAGTGACCTAGTTTATGATCCCAGTTGACCCAAATTGAGACTCATGTGAGATTTTATCAAGACAAACAGTCTGACCAATTTTCAAGTCAATTGAGCAAAATTTTGAACTCATTTTAGATTTCATCAAGAGAAACATTTTAACCAATTTTCAAATCAATTGAGCAAGAAATGTGGCCTCTAGAGTGCCCTAAAGGTATTTCTTCAATTTGACCTAGTGACCTAGTTTATGATCCCAGTTGACCCAAATTCAGACTCATGTGAGATTTTATCAAGACAAACAGTCTGACCAATTTTCAAGTCAATTGAGCAAAAAATGTGGCCTCTAGAGTGCCCTAAATGTATTTCTTTAATTTGACCTAGTGACCTAGATTATGATCCCAGATGACCAAAATACAAATTCATCCGAGATTTCATCAAGACAAACATTCTGACCAAATTTCAGGTCATTTGAGCAATAAATGTAGCCTCTAGAGTGCCCACAAGGTATTTCTTTAATTTGACCTAGTGACCTAGTTTATTACCCCAGGTGACCCAATTTTGAACTCACTGAACATGTTGTGCTCAGGTAGGCTAACAAACTTAGAACAGGTTCTCTACATACCAAATATCAAAGCTCTACACTTTCAAGTTTAAGAGAAGAAGAATTTTAAAGTTTTCCTTCCTTGCTCCTAAGTTCAAACTTGTGACCCCCAAGGCGGGGCCAGTTTTTACCCCAGGGGCATCGTATGAACAAACTTGGTAGAGGTCCACTAGGAGATGCTACATACCAAATATCAAAGCTCTACGCCTTCCAGTTTTAGAGAAGAAGAATTTTAAAGTTTTCCCTTTTTTGTTCCTATGTTCAAACTTGTGACCCCTGGGGCGGGGCCAGTTTTGACCCCAGGGGCATCATATGAACAAACTTGGTAGAGGTCCTCTGGGAGATGCTACATACCAAATATCAAAGCTCTACGCCTTCCAGTTTTAGAGAAGAAGAATTTTAAAGTTTTCCTTCTTTGTTCCTATCTTTAAACTTGTGACCCCCCGGGTGAGGCCAGTTTTGACTCCAGGGGCATCATATGAACAAACTTGGTAGAGGCCCACTAGGAGATGCTACATACCAAATATCAAAGCTCTGCGCCTTCCAGTTTCAGAGAAGAAGAATTTTAAAGTTTTTCTTCTTTGTTCCTATGTTCGAACTTGTGACCCCCGGGGCAGGGCCAGTTTTGACCCCAGGGGCATCATATGAACAAACTTGGTAGAGGCCCACTAGGAGATGCTACATACCAAATATCAAAGCTCTGCGCCTTCCATTTTCAGAGAAGAAGAATTTTAAAGTTTTCCTTCTTTGTTCCTATGTTCGAACCTGTGACCCCTGGGGCGGGGCCAGTTTTGACCCCAGGGGCATCATATGAACAAATTTGGTGAAGGTCCACTAGCAGATGCTACATACCAAATATCAAAGCTTTATGCCTTCCAGTTTCAGAGAAGAAGAATTTTAAAGTTTTCCTTCTTTGTTCCTATGTTCGAACTTGTGACCCCCAGGGCGGGGCCGGTTTTGACCCAAGGGGCATCATTTGAACAAACTTGATAGAGGTCCACAAGGAGATGCTACACACCAAATATCAAAGCTCTACGCCTTCTAGTTTCAGAGGAGGAGATTTTCAAAGATTTTGCAAATTTTTCCTTTTTGTTGCCATGGCAATGAGAGTTTTGGGTGGAATTCAATTCTTTGAACAACTTTGGTAGAGCTTCACCCAAGGAACATCCCTGCCAAGTTTCATCAAGATTGGCCCAGTGGTTTAGGAGAAGAAGATGTTTAAAGAAATTGTTGACAGACATTGGACGACGGATGCCGGACATAGGGCCATCACAATAGCTCACCTTGAGCACTTTGTGCTCAGGTGAGCTAAAAACTTAAAACCGGCCAATTTCTCACTGACAAAAAGAAGGAAATAAAAAAAAAAGGAGAAGTGTTAAAGGGTTGAAAAATAAAAACCCTTCATTCGAACTAACAAGGTTCCGCTCTCAAATCTGCATAGTTCATTTTACTCTAATCTCTAATGCATAGTATCCTTCTGGTGCTTTTGGATTGTTGATTGTTTATAGTATCAGCATTCTTGTAAAAAGTCTTACTGATTATAAATATGGATTAAAGGTAAGTACATTTGTAGAAGTAAAAAAAAAAGTTGAAGCAAAAAAAGTGTTATGAGCAATTTCTCCTTTACCCCATTCTTTTCACTGGTGGTCTGCTTCAATATCAAACCAGGACTAGTGAGTTAAGTTACAACTTACTTGGCTGAACTAGTTTGTAGTTTATACATAGCTGTCCACCACTCTGTTTGTTGTCTGGTACAGATGTTGTTGCTCAAACAGACTGGCACAAGGTCTGGCTTATCAGGTATAGGGTGGAGATTCCTTTTGTCTTCTCTCTGTTGCACGGCTACCCATCTTACACACACATATAAGAATACCTGTAATAATACAAAACAAGAGCAGTGTGTGCAGGTGCCAATGCTCTGCTGCCATCATTTTTTGTTGAAAATGCCAAGTCAAAAAAGGGCCTTAACTCGGTCAAAAATACTTTTATGGTTACCTGCCCTTGTTTTATGGGTTCCCCTTTTCATGGTTGACAACTAGTCCAAGTATGAGGTAAATGCTTTAGTAATAAGAGATATTATAAATGTCAAAGTTTTTGCTCCACAATAACAACCATGATGCAAATAACGCAATGAATATACATAGATGTTTTCTTTAAAAACAGCCGAGCTTGTAAAATGTGATCTTTTCATCTGAATATCTCTCAGATGGAAACTGCATTTTGCTTGTTTAACTCTTTCCCAAGCGACAAAATTTTAGACTTGTCCAAATTGAAAGTATTGGCTGACAGCAGGATTAATGACTAAAAAACTGAATTTTGTTTTTAAGAGGGATAAAAAAACATTGTTAAGAAAAGGAGAAAATGATAGTTATCACCATTTTTTCCTTTTCCCAAAATATTTTTAAAAACTTATTTTCTCATGGTTTTTAAATTTCAGAGTTGTGAGGTAAAGGGATACTAGTAGCCCTTTACCACACAATATAAGTTTTAAGATCTGTGAGGGAGGAAGCTGTTGAAAACATGCTGGTAAGGTAACCAAAACTGATTTCAAACCTTAGGAGGTAATTATTTATACATTTTTCTACAAAAACCAAACATCATACCTGGATATCAAGTTGGCAGAGAGTGCCTGGATCACCCCCTGACAAATCTTGCATGCCAAACTTCATATTGGGAAACAGCTGGTGTTGAACTAGAATGAGACATAAATAGAAGAGATATATTTAGTGTCAGAAATAGGAGTCATTTAACACTTATGAACTCTACCTATTTCTACAGCTGCAAATACAATCCACTGAAATTCAGAAAGATTTTTAACTTGTATGCTAGACTTAAGAAGTGGATGGTATAGATCCAAGATCAGACTGCATGTTTTTTGCCGTATGATCTTCATCTATGCCATTTCCAAAAGCTCATATTTTTTTGCCAATGGCACTGAAATAGGTTAAGATGTTGAATTGGTAATCAACTCATGAGAACAATTGAGTTTTACTACCAATCTAAAGCGGAGGTCATACTGGGCACATTTTACAATTTTAACTTGTACCCAGTAGTACAGAAATTTCAAGATTTCCCATTTCAGGTTTGAACCCACCTTTTTTTTGGCACTGGTTGCATGCAGGAGATGTCTGATGACTTGCCAGAGCCAACAAAATGATCATCAGCCATACATTATGTCAGGTTTTTAAATCATGGCTCAAAACCATCACATTACTAAGGCTTTGCAGTGTACATTAAATCCATCACGCTGCAATGCACTAAGAGGCAATATCTGAGTAAGTGTCAGTAAAGTTTGTCTGATAACTTTTTATAGTGACACTGACCTTTGAAAAGGTCAACCAAATTGGTAATGCCTCTTCTTGAGATATAACTATTAGTTATGAGGAGTCATCCTCTTTAATCAAATACTTCTGAGCTAGCAAAACTTATTTCTTTCTAAACACTGACAGAGAGTGTGAAATCAGTCACATCACACACATACAAACTCTTCACCAGATGATCAAATTTTAGTAAGTCTATAGTGTACGCATTTGCGGGCAACATTAAATGTGGTTCAAACAGAGGGTTTTGTGGGAAAAGTAGAAAATACTGGTTTTTAGAATTTCCCGTTTTCCAACAATGCTTTACCGGCCTTTTACCTCAAAGTCATAAAATCATGTCAGTGTTTGGTCAAAGGGTAGAAGTTGCTGCAAAAGAGGGTGGTGGTGGTTTTTCCACTTACATAGTTGTTCATAATCCTGCTGCATTTCATCTCTACAGGAGTGATATCTCAGAGCAAGCCATACCAGGTGATTTAAACTGTCTGTATGGAAAGCATAGGCCACTGAAATGGAAATTGTTAAGATGAAAAACTCTTGAGAAAATTAACATTTCAACAAATTCAGGGTATGTCAAAAAGTAAATACAACCATGATTATATGTTAATTCTCTTTAGTGCTTGGAATGTCATGAAAATAAGTACTATCATGCTTCAATATAACTTATCACAGCAATTCAAACACCACAAATCTTTAGTGTAGAAATAATCTGGTACAATATCAACCCTTTACCGCACAATGTCGTCATTTAATGACCCTGTAAAAAAAGCTTTTTGAAAACATTGTGGGAAAGGAGAAAATGCTGTTAAACACACATCCAATGATGCCTGACATTCTAACAGAGGTAAGATAAAAACTAAGTGGCCTGACACTAACTTCACTCTGATCAATTTATGATTAATCTCAAGGGTCTACATTTGTCAATTTTCCAGTGTGTTTTCACATGTATTCATCTTGATGCTGAATATTTCATACAGAGCTTTTTTAAGTTGTCTTCTGCAAATTATTTCAGGATACAATCATGTGAGTAAAGCTAATTACCACAGTCATATTTCAGAAGACTAGACTTTGCTGGTACATCAAGAGTGCTTTCTTTATATATGCTGCTTTTCAATAAAAAGGAGTTGTCTTTCTTCTTCCTCATCTCCCCGTCAGTGAATAAGATACTGTACAGAGTCTCACATCCTTGGGCTGTGCACATCTTCTGTTGAAGTTTACGTGCCCACTGGTTTTCATCTTGTTTGTTTACAAGTGAATGAATTATGTGACCTACAAATATATACAGTCAATCTTGTATATTCGACCATGTCTTTTACCAAAGTATATCACAAATTTTTCTAACAGATGTTTTAAAAACTTTGCACATACAAAGCTCATCATGTCCCTAGGAAATAACATTAAAAAAAATATGGGTCACAGCGCTCATTTCTGAGAAATTTGCCTATGAAAAAGGTATATACAGTTCAAAATTCATCTTATATTGGATTTAACATGCTTTTCATTAAATCTTCACCAAACGACAAAATCTTAGACTAGTCCAAATTGAAAGCATTTGCAGACAACAAAATAAATGTGACTCAAAAATTGAAACTTGATTTTGGAAGAGTAGAAAACATTGTGGGAAATGGAGAAAAGGCTGGTTACCAGCATTTTCTCCTTTTCCAACGATGTTTTCAGAAGGCTTCATCCTCGGGGTTGTTAAGACCAGGAATCGTTTGGTAAAGGGTTAATAGTTGAACAGGAAAATTACCAGAAGAATATACAAATATACATTATTTTAATGAAAATTCATTTACTTTTGTGCAAAAAATATATTAAAGCCTGGTTCTGAGCATGGTAAATGTACAAGAATGCATGCTATATATAGAGACAATTGAGTTGAAAAGGGAGATAATTTGATCAAATTAAGGGTTAATCTTACAGAAATACATACTTTTTAACAGACAGATTTTTCTTACAATTTTCACAATTATAGTATTTATAATTCCAAACAGAAAGAAAAGACAAACAAGAGGACCATGATGGTCCTATATCGCTCACCTGAGTACTAAGCAGTGAAAGTCTACAATGAAGATAAATACCAAATATCGAGGTTCAAGGCCAAATGATAATGAAACAAAAGCGGCAAATTGTCGCAAGATAAGCCCGTCCCACCGCCAGTTGTCAAGGAGGTATAATAATCGCAAAGGGCAGGTAATGCAACAAACATGTTTATCAAGTCTCAAGTTAATTTGACTTGAGACTTCAAAGTTCCGTTCCGGACAAGCAAGAAATACTGTAAAAATGAAGATCAAAGTGGAATTACTCAAAATCTGTGCTAGGCAGAGTTATTGTTCTTGCGCACTGTACTCGGTAATATTGCAACAAACATGTATACCAAGTTTGAAGTCGTTCTGACTTAAGGTGACAAAGTTACATTCCGGACAAGCACTAAATGCTGTGAAAAGATGATCAAAGGGAAATAACTCAAAGACAGCACGAGGTAGAGTTACAATTCTTGTGCACTGCACTTCCACATATTGCAACAAATAAGCATACCATATTTCATGTCATTCCTACTTAAGATGACAAAGTTTTGCTCCGGACAAGGAAGCAATGCTATAAAAATGAAGGTCAAAGGGGAATAACTCAAAATTCGTGCTAGGAAGAGTTATGGTTCTTGTGCACTGCACTCCGTAATTTTTCAACAATCATGCATACCAAATTTGAAGATGTTCAGGCTTGAGATGACAAAGTTATATTCCGGACAAGCAGAAAATGCTGTAAAAATGGCGATCAAAGGGAAATAACTCATAGACCTTACGAGATAGAGTTATGGTTCTTTCACACTGCACTCCGTATTATTGCAACAACAACAAATGCCAAGTTTCAAGTCAATCAGACTGGAGATGACAAAGTTATGCTCCAGACAAAGAACTATTCTACAGAACTTTCTAATTCAAGGGCAAATAACTCCAGTTGTTCTGGTCCGATTAGATCTATAATTGAACTCATCCGAGATCTTATGCTCGTAAGTATTTTGACCAAGTTTGATGTTGATTGGTTAAAAATTGTAGATGCTAGAGTGTAAACAAAGTCAATTATAGCAATTTTTCTAATTCAAGGGCAAGTAACTCCAGTTGTTCTGGTCCGATTACACCCATAATCGAACTCATCTGAGATCTTATGGTCATATATATTTTGACCAAGTTTCGTGCTGATTGGTTAATAACTGTAGATACTAGAGTGTAAACAAAGTCAAATATAGCAATTTTTCTAATTCAAGGGCAAATAACTCCAGTTGTTCTGGTTCGATTACTCCCATAATCGAACTCATCTGAGATCTTATGGTCATATATATTTTGACCAAGTTTGGTGCTGATTGGTTGATAATTGTAGATGCTAGAGTGTAAACAAAGTCAAATATAGCAATTTTTTTAATTCAAGGGCAAATAACTCCACTTGTTCTAGTCCGATTAGACCCATAATCAAACTCATCCAAGATCTTATGGTCATATATATTTTGACCAAGTTTGGTGCTGATTGGTTGGTATTTGTAGATGCTAGAGTGTAAACAAATGCAAATATAGCAATTTTTCTAATTCAAGGGCAAATAACTCCAGTTGTTCTGGTCCGATTACACCCATAATCGAACTCATCTGAGATCTTATGGTCATATATATTTTGACCAAGTTTGGTGCTGATTGGTTAATATTTGTAGATGCTAGAGTGTAAACAAAGAAATGTGAACGGACGGACGCCGGACGGACGGACGACGGACGCCGACGGACGGTGAGTGATCACAATAGCTCATCCTGAGCACTTTGTGCTCAGGTGAGCTAAAAAGGCACCTATCCAAGCTTATTTTATCTAAAAACAGGCATGAAGGTCACTTTGGAATTGATTTTTTCAAGGAAATCTTGAGCTATCACTAAAGGTGATGAATATCCCCAGCTTCATGTCAAGAAAAAGCTCTTTGTCACACAAATGCAAAGTGCCTTAGTCCACAGCTAATAAATACTGAATTAAAACATAATCTTTTAAAAGCAACCTGCAATTGGCTTCTCTTCCATTCCCCTAATGATGCAGTGCACTCTACTCACTATTATTTCTTTTGATTAATTCTGTGGATAACTGCATAATGCTTTTAAAAGATTCTCACTTTACCAATATAACTGTACAGTAAGCAAAATCTGTGTTTGCTCTTTAAAATTTTACCAAATTCCTTGCAGTAAAAACTGAGAAATACTATGGAATAAGACTAAACAGTAAAAAATACATCAATGGGCCATAGCTCAGTAGAAAATCAACCAACCAGTGAAAAATCATCTAATACAAAAATGTATAAATATGTAAATCTTTGTTAGGTATTGAAATTTTTTTATGAAATCTGATTGAGATCTGTCATACAGTAATGGAGAAATAGCTCAGACAAAGAATGCTCTGAAAATTTATCAAAGGGCCATAACTCATCAGGAAATCATTCAACCATAAAGGGATTATAATATACACACCTTTGCTATGTATTAAAACTTCCTATGAAGTTTGATTGAAATCCATTCTGTAGTTATTGAGAAGTAGCTGGGACAAAAAAAAATTGTCTAAGGGCCATATTCAATGGAAAATCACTCAACCATAACCATATTATACAATGCGGATTTTAGCGTCGTGCTGAAACTTCTTATAAAGTTTAATAGAAATCCATCCAGTAGTTAACGAGAAAAAGCTTGGCCAAAAAATTCATCAAAGGACCATAAATCATTGGAAAATGATTCAACCATAACCAAAGTATAATATGCATATCTTTGCTTTGTACTGGAACTTCCCATAAAGTTTGATTGAGATTGGTCTGGTAGTTATTTAGAAATTGGGCAGACAAAAGAAAAATCATCGAGGGCCATAACTCTATTTGAAAATTATTCAACCATATCCAAATTATAACATGCAGGTCTTTGCAACATATTGAAACTTCCTATGAAGTTTGATTGAAATCTGTCCGGTAGTTATTGAGACATAGCTCAAACAAAAAACTCACCAAAGGGCCTTACTCACTGGAAAAAATCATTCAACCACAATCAAATTCTCATATGCACATTTTCGCTTTGTATTGAAACTTCCTATAATGTTTGACAGAAATCTGTCCAGTAGTTATTTTGAAATAGCTTGGACCAAAAAAAAATTATTAAAGGGCCATAACTCATAAAAAAAGTATTCAATCATAACCAAATTATAATATGCATATCTTTGCTTAATATCGAAACTTCCAATGAAGTTTGATAGAAATCAATTGTGTTGTTACTGAGAAATAGCGCGAACAAAAAAATTCATGAAAGGGTCACAACTCATTTGAAAATCATTCAACCATAATCAAATTACAAGAGGACCATGATGGTCCTATATCGCTCACCTGAGTAGGCCCTGATCTATCGATGTGGGGCAGAAAATGCAACAATTTGAAATTTGATCAGTCTTGAATTTTGTCATTATTACCATGGATACGAGTTACAGACTAATCCAAATGGAAAGTTGTAGCAATAGCTGATCATATCATCAAAAGGGCAACATAAATCTAATTTGAGTAAAAAAGGGTACAAAACACTGATTGTAATTGATTACATTACCAGCATTTACAACTTTTTCTTTTACCTTATTTCCATACTATGGCCAAAATTTGAAGTATATTGGTAAAGGGCCACTAGATGATTCTACATGCCAAATATCCAAATATGAAAGCTCTAGCCCTTACGGTTTGGGACAAGGAGATTTTTAAAGATTTCCTTCTTTATCTCTATGTGAAATCCGAGAACCCACAACATAGGGCCAAATTCGACACTAGGGCCATAATTTGAAGTATTTTGGTAAACGGCCACTAGATGATGCTACATGCCAAATATGAAAGCTCTAGCCCTTACAGTTTGGGACAAGGAGATTTTTAAAGATTTCCTTCTTTATCTCTATGTGAAATCCGAGAACCCACAGCATAGGGCCAATTTCCACACTAGGGCCATAATTTGAAGTATTTTGGTAAAAGGCCACTAGATGATGCTACATGCCAAATATGAAAGCTCTAGCCCTTACAGTTTGGGACAAGAAGATTTTTAAAGTTTTTTCTTTCGGTTGTCATGGCTACCAGAGTTCTTCATGGAATTCAAATCTTTGAAGTATTCTGAAAGTGAATCACCTAAGGATCATTTCTGTGAAGTTTCATTGAAATCTGATTGGCGGTTTAGGAGGAGAAGATTTTTTTGTAATTGTGAACGGACGGACGGACGGACGGACGACGGACATTGACCGATCACAATAGCTCACCTTGAGCACTTCGTGCTCAGGTGAGCTAATAATATGCACATCTTGGCTTGGTATTGAAACTTCCTATGAAGTTTGATTGAAATCTGCCATGTAGCTATTGAGAAATAGAGCAGACAAAAAAGCTAGTCAGACCAACCAACCAACAAGCCAAAACTCACTCAAACAAGAGGGCCATGATGGCCCTGAAGTCGCTCACCTGAGTCTTTTGACCAAACATGACCCATTTTCAATCTCTTTCGAGATATTATGACAAACATTCTATCAAGCTTTCATAATTATTGGACTGAAAATTTGGCCTCTAGCTTATACACAAGCTTTTTCTAGAATTTCTCTCAGTGACCTACTTTTTAGCCAAACATAGCCCATTTTCCCATTGTAGATATTATCAAAACAAAGATTCTGACCACCTTTCATAAGTATTGGACAGAAAATGTGGCCTCTAGAGTGTACACAAGGTTTTTCCAAGATTTGACAAGGGGACCTAGTTTTTTACCCAATGCAACCCGTTTTCAATTTCATCATATTGATCATCAAGACAAACATTCTGACTAATTTTCATAAGTACTGGACAGAAAATGATGACTCTAAAGCTACACAAGCTATTTTAAAGATATGACCTGGTGACCTAGTTTTTTGACCCATGTGACCAATTTTCAAACTCATTCAAGGTATCATTATGAAAAACATTCTGACCAACTTTCATGAGTATTTGACTGAAAATGTGGCCTCTAGAGTACACAAGGTTAGTGTAAGATTTGAACAGTGACCTAGTTTTTGACCCGTCATGACCCATTTGCAAACTAGTCCAAGAAATCATCAAGACACACTTTCTGACCAAGTTTCATGAGTATTGAACTTAAAATATGGCCTCTAGAGCGTTCAAATGGTTCTTTTAGATTTGACCTAGTGACCTAGTTTTTGACCAAACATGACCCATTTTCATAGTTGTATGAGATATCGTCAAGACAAACATTCTGACCAACTTTCAAGTATTTTGGACCAAACATATGGCCTCTAGAGCATACACAAGGTTTTTCTAAGATTTGACCTAGTGACCTAGTTTTTGACCTGACATGAACCATTTTTTAACTTGTCCAAGATATCATCAAGACAAACATTCTGACCAACTTTCAAGAGTTTTGGACTGAAAATGTGGCCTCTAGAACGTACACAAGGTTTTTCAAAGATTTGACCTATTGACCTAGTTTTTGACCAAACATGACCCATTTTCGAACTCGTCTGAGATGTCATCAAGACAAACATTCTGACCAAGTTTCATGAGTATCGGACTGAAAATGTGGCCTCTAGAGCGTACACAAGGTTTTTCTAAGATTTGACATAGTGACCTAGTTTTTGACCTGACATGACCCATTTTCAAACTCGTCCGAGGTATCATCAAGACAAACATTCTGACCAAGTTTCATGAGTATCGGACTGAAAATAAAAACACAGAACACAGGATTGTTTGGTGAAGGCTAAAAAAGACACATCACCTCCTTGGCTCAATCTATCACATCCCAGCATCTTCAGGCGATCATAGAGTCTGCGACGTTCCTGTGACAGCTGACAAAACCAGCTTGATTTCTGGTCAACTGTAGGAAGGGTATTACTTAACAGAAAACATACAGCACCAAAGGAGCTTGCATCTTTCCAGGATAGCTGGCCCTGGAACAAGAAAAAGGTAATAACACTCTTTGTTAAATACTTGAGTGCTTCGATACACTTTGCGAGCCTCGCATTAAAGTTATACGGCATTTTCACCATGTTCAATTACTATTCTGAACATCATGTCATCTTTTTTTTTTTTCTCTTCTAAACAAATGTGCAGCAGAGTACTGTGCATAGCTCTGGACAAGTAAAATACAGACAATCTAATGAGTCAAGTCTTAAAAAATTGTGACAGAAAGAAAAAAAAAAGTGCTAAATAGAAGCAATTACACCTTTTGCCGCAAAGTTTATTAACTTTTAGCTATGTCAAACTTGAAAGAATTTACAGACGACAAATTGACTGTTGCCAAAATGAGAAAGTCTGTCTCAGAAAGGGTCAAAAACATTGTGCAACAAGGGAAAAACAAGGGAAAAAAAGCACTTTCTCCTTTTTCAACATGCATAATCCCCTTTTCCCAAATGTTGCTGAAACTCTAGATTGTGTGGTAAAGAGTTCAAGAAATGCACCTTTCCAAAGCTTAAGCATTTCTTTGTTAAACTGTTGAAAATGGTATATTGTTTGTGTGTATGGGGCTGAATGCTGTAGTCAGAATTTTTCAGCCATTTCATAGCCACAATTACACCCACTCATACATTGCACAACACTCTTTCCTAGACAATGGCTTCTTTCCCATATCAAGAGTCAATAAAGTGTTCAGTGAGGACTATCACCAATCATCACTGTTTCTCCAGATGTCATATTTGACCTCCTTTCAAGAAGTTACAGGGTCAAAAGTAAAAAACTTGGGGTCAAATTCCTTCGTGTGGTTTGCAAATAAATGATGAATAAACAATTTTTCAACATTCTTTTGTTTGTATTTTATTGGCATAACCAAATATTTTCATTCATACAAATGATTAACTTTGTTACTTACATACGTTACTATTCGATCGGATCCTGGGAAAATGAATTTTGACCCTCAGAAAAGACCCAACTATAGAATTGTCTACTATAGAATTTTGGCAAGACAAGTGGGTAAAGAAAACATCAAAAATGTAAAAAATTGTTCTGGAGAAAACACTGCAATCCTCCGAAACAGCTTTGCCAAGATGGAATTTTATGTCATGATCCCTGCACTACAAGTCCTGTACACTACCAACTGAGTCACTAGGCTAGGCTGAGATGACATAAAACACAAATAAATCCATGTAAACCCTTACTTTCTGAGCTCTTTTCAGCAACAATACTGCGGTCAGGAAGAACAGCTGTCCCTTCATCTCAGTCAGAAAACTATCCCATTCGGTACTCTTTTTTACAATGGCTTGGGCATCATTCAGATCTTGGTCAAACCTGAAAACAACCACAGACGGTATTCAGCAACCATTCTAAATCTAATTCTAATTTTCAAAGATTTGTCATTTCATCGGCTGAGATATTTTGTCTCCACCAATCAATGGCTACTGTTGGAATTTCCAGTTAACCCTTTACCACACAACAGAGTTTAAGACTTGTCCATATTGAAAGCATATGTAGAAGAGAAACTAAACATGACTTAACTGATGAGACTTATTTTTGACAAAGTAGAAAACATTGTGGGAAAAGGAGAAAATGCTGGTTACCAGCATTTTCTCCTTTTCCCACAATGTTTTCATAAACCTCTCTCTTCAGGGTTGTTAAAACTTGGGATTGTGTGGTATAGAGTTAAAACAATATTCAGTATGGTAGCTGAATACAAACCCTAGTCAGGGCTAACTCATTACTGTTCACATTTGAAATTTCACCCCCAACCCCAACATAGACTACCTTAAGAAAACATTGTGGGAAAAGTTTAATTTCTTGAAACAATAAACAAGGTTTTTTTCCCTCCATGTTTTCCTTACCATTAATAATGATACTTTCCTTTGATACTACTTAAAATTAGAATTCTACAAAGAAAAAGAACTTTTACTAAGAAATCTGATATCTGATAAGTAATTACTAGACTGTGACTGTGTACCTATAGTGGGTGGGGAAACACATAAAAAAAACTTACTGTCATCATGGAAATTTAAACCTAAAATCACAAAATTGTTAGTAGGCACCTGTATCTACTAAGCCTTTATCCTTTGTATCTATCTAATATATTCAAAATGTATTTGTAACGTGTCACACCCAGAGGCAAACAAGCAAGTTCTACCCCTTTTTCCACAATATTTTCCAAGCAGTCAACTGCAGGAACAAGAAAATGTGTATTTGTACAGCAATTGGTAACAAGACAAACATATACACAAAATTTACAAAAAAAATCTTTCATTCTTTCTTTTTTGAAAAAGTAACTAATTCTTTCAAAAACCTTTCTTTTAAACTCACTGGTTTAGAGATTTTATGGCACTAAGCATGTCACGATCATCTGTTTGCAACCGCAGAGATGTCAGCATGCAGACAGCAAATAGTTTATACATGTAGAACAAGGCATCATCTCCACACCCATGTTGATCTTGATAAACCTGTGAAATATATCAAAAACAATAATAACAAACGATCCTATGTTTTAACCATCCTGAGTATAAACATTGCCTGAAAAGGA
The DNA here is from genome assembly GCA_946811185.2 of Hippopus hippopus. Classification (NCBI taxonomy): domain Eukaryota; kingdom Metazoa; phylum Mollusca; class Bivalvia; order Cardiida; family Cardiidae; genus Hippopus; species Hippopus hippopus. Next base: position 24,094,789 of record OX328106.1, on the reverse strand, counting down.
GAAAATGCTGGTGACCAACATTTTCTCCTTTTACCACAATGATTTCTACCTTTTGAAGGTAAATCCTTTCATTTGAGCCACATTTGGTTTGTTGTCTGCAAAATCTCCCATTTTTGCCAAGTCAGAGGTTGCTGTCTGATAAAGAATTAAGAGACCCACAACTGGACTTTAACCAGATCTTTTGTGTCTTGCAGCAGACCACATATAAAAACATTGTGGCAAATGAGAACACTGCATATGAGCCATTTGTCCTTTTGCCACTATGTTTTCATAATTATGCACTCATACAATGAATCTGTCTTCAATTATGTCACCTGCTGAATATTTCTTACAAGAAAGACTAATTAAACTCTTTACTAAATGATCCCTTATCATAATTATCCCGAGGAAGAAAATGTAAGAAAACAGTATAGCAAAAGGAAATAAAAAAACTTGTTACCAGCATCTACATTTTTCAAGAAAAAATTCCATAATTTTAGCCAAACTTAATTTGTTATTTGAAAATACTTTGAAGAGGGACCAATCTAAAACTAGTCATCTGAAAATACCAAAAAGAGGGACAAAATCTTAAATTTGTCATCTAAAATACTTTGAATATGGACCAATCTAAAATTTGGCATCTGGAATTACTTTAAAGAGGAACCAATCTTAAATTTGTCATCTCAAAAAACTTTGAAGAGGGACCAATCTTAATTTTGTCAACTGAAAATACTTTGATGAGCCACCAATCTAACTTTTTTAACTAAAAATACTTTGAAGAGTAACCAATCTCAAATTTGTAACCTGAAAATATATTGACGAGACGAATCTAAAATTTGTCATTTTAAAATACTTTATAGTGGCACCAATCTAAAATTTCTCTTCTGAAAATAGTTTAAAAAAAAGGGACCAATCTAAAATTTGTCATCTGAAAATACTTTGAAGAGGGACCAATCTTAAATTTTTCACCTGAAATACTTTGAAGAGAGACCAATCTCAAACTTGTAATCTGAAAATAGTTTGAAGAGGGAACAATCCAAAATTTTATGATGTGGTAATGGATTAAAAATGATAGTTAACTCCAGGCAACAAAATGTTAAGACTTCTTTTGTATCGAAGGCATTTCCAGACAACGTATCAAATGTGGCTTAGATTATGGAATTTGTCTCTGAAAGTGTAGAAAACATTTACCAGCATTTTCTCCTTTCTCACTGCATTTTCAGACTCCTCTATCTATTAAAACTGGGATTGCATTGTAAAAAGTTAAGTCATAAGAGGGAAAAAAATTAAGTGTATCACATTATACCCTTTACAGGTTGATTGATTGATTGATTGAATGGTGCTTTATGCCGCTTTCAACATTATTTCAGTCATATCACGGTGACGGCTCACATATTCATGTTTTCCTGGGTTTTACAAGTACTAGGCTAGGGCCCTAAAGTGCTTTGCCCATGGACACTCCCACGAACCCTTTCAAGGACTTCAACTCACAGCCGTTACATGCTACGTGACAATCATAAATGTTTAACAGTTTTTTTGGTACAGGACTATTAAAACAAACGAACACATCCAGATTGTTACCTGATATATATCTACAAGGCATTCATACCAATCCATACAGGTTACAAACGCAAGCTTTTTCTCTGTCTTCACGGCATGTTCATAGGCCCTGTCCACTTCTCGTAAATGGATGTACAACTTCAACAATCGGATGTGAAGCTTTACATCTCCTGGATTTTTTGTCTGAAAAAGACAAACACCCTTTTTTTTTCATATAATACCTCCTGTGGACTTCTGAAAACCACACCACATTGGAAAACATTGTGTAAAAGAGCCATCTGAGATGCTCCATGAATGTATTTTTGTCACAAAAGACAGAGCTTTTGATGTAGGATATACTGTCTCCACATGGATTACCATACTAATACTCATATTTCAATAATGGAAGAAATTTCAAAGGGTGATAATTTTGAGAAAACTTATCATCACAGAACATGCTGACAATATGCCTGTGTCCTACCTATAGGGAAGCTTCTCACAAAGCTTTGCTGAATTTCATCCAGTGATTTGCTGAGAAATAGCATGGAAATTGAATCAAAGACTAACGAGAGCGGCAAATTGTCGCAAGATACACCCGTCCCACCGCCAGCTGTCGAGCGGGTATAATAATCATAAAGGGCAGGTAATGCAACAAACATGTTTACCAAGTCTCAAGTCAATTTGACTTGAGGTGACAAAGTTCCGTTCCAGACAAGCAAGAAATACTATAAAAATGAAGATCAAAGTGGAATTACTCGAAATCCGCACTAGGTAGAGTTATTGTTCTTACGCACTGTACTCCGTAATATTGCAACAAACATGCATACCAAGTTTGAAGTCAATCAGACTTGAGATGACAAAGTTATATTCCGGACAAGCAGAAAATGCTGTAAAAATGACGATCAAAGGGAAATAACTCAAAGACAGCACAAGGTAGAGTTATGGTTCTTTCGCACTGCACTCTGTATTATTGCAACAAACACACATGCCAAGTTTCAAGTCAATCGGACTTGAGATGACAAAGTTATGCTCCGGACAAGCAGAAAATGCTGTAAAAATGACAATCAAAGGGAAATAACTCAAAGACAGCACGATGTAGAGTTATGGCTCTTTCGCACTGCACTCCGTATTATTGCCACAAACACACATGCCAAGTTTCAAGTCAATCGGACTGGAGATGACAAAGTTATGCTCCGGACAAAAAACTGGACAAAGCCCGCCCGCCCGCCCGCCCATATGCCATGGGTGATCCCATAATATGTCCCGTCTTCGACGGGCGTATAAAAATTAAACCAGCCATAACTGTGAATAGAAGCATGTCCTCCTAATAATGTAGGCACTGATTTTTAGGACAAGTATTCCTATGCGACTATTTAGCTAAAACTGGGACACCCCACTCACTAAAATATTGAATTTCATGTATCCCTGCTAAAACTTATATGTCAACAGGGTCTGTAGTCACCAACCATTCTCAAAAATATTCTTATTTTTATTCTCAAGAATTTTCTAAATTTAAAAGTAATACAACTTCTGATTGGCAAAACCAAATGGTTGTTGTATTATTACTTTCTCAACACAGAAATAGACATAGGAAAAAAATTAAGAATGGTTGGTAAATACAGACCCTGAATAGCCGTTAAAGACCACTGTCAAGTGTTAACCTTTACCAAACGACAAAATTTAAGACCTGTCTAACTTGAAAGTGTTTGCAGACAAGGGGAAAAAGCATGTGACTAAAAATTTTACGCTTGTTTTTGGCAGGGTAGAAAAAATTGTTGGAAAAGCAGGAAAGGTTGCTAATACAATATTTTCAAAAGCTATCATTCTCAAGATCATTGAAACTCTGAAGTGTGTGGTAAAGGGTTGAAAAAAAAATATATAAATCAACCTCTGCTGACCCAGACGGAAACCTTCTGCTATTGATCAATTTTCTTATCAAAGGACAGTTCTACCTCATGATTCAGTTGTATGGAAGACACAATGGATTTTATGGAAACATAAGTACGAGACGACTTGCTTGGTATAATGCATCAAGTTAAACCCCCTTTTCCCAAAGCACTGCTCATAGTATTATATAACAGAAACTACCTACCAATTCTGTGTTGATTAGACGCTCTAATTCTCCTGGGTCACCTTCATTATCCTTGTCAATCACCCTCTCCTGTAAACAACAAATCTTGACTCTTAAGTAATTTAAGGTTTACCACACAATTCCAAATTTTAACAATACTGACAAAGAAGGCATTTGAAAACATTGTAGGAAAAAGGACAATGTTGTCTATCCTATCAGGTACACAATCCATCTTTAAAGCAACATTCGATTTGTCCTCTGCAAATGCTTTCAATATGAATGAGTTCAAAAATTTTCAGCTGGTAAAGTGTTGATACACCACACCCTGCAGATGACTTGCACTTTACAGGGGACCATATTTGAAGACATTGTAACAAAAGGAGAAATTGATGGTTATGGCAAGGTAAGATTCTTAATCAAGTAAGCTATTATTTAGCAAAACCTGGGACATCTTACTATTTTAATATTGAAGTAATGAATCTCAAGTTTCCCATCTTTATTTTGGAGTTTGTGCAATCCCTTGATATTATTAGGATCAACGCATGCTTCAATAAATTCTCATTTTTTCATGTTTTTCACTGTAACTACTAAAGGTTTATCTGCAGGGAGTAAAACGTTGAACTTCTTTTGGAAAGGTACATAAAAACAATGTCCATTTTATGATCAATACTTGATGGTCATTGAATTCTTGACTAGAAAAACGAACAACCCTGCCACGCACTTTGATAGACAAAAACTAAGGCCAAGTTTCACGAAAAAAGTCTCTTACTTTGCTCAAATCCACTAACAGACTAATTTTCAAACTTAAGTTGTGTACATTATTTGAGATACATATCATATAACAGACTTAAGACCATTATATTGCCGAGTTGAGTCTGAAACAATGTGTCAACTCAGGATTCAAGAATGTTCCTAAAGTCTTTTAATGTTAGTGAAATGTGTATAAATAGCAAATTCAGCTTAAGCCATAAAATGAGTCTGTTAGTGAACTTAAGTAAATTAAAAGAGCTTTTTGTAGAAACCCAGCCCAGATGTGCATTACTCCAGATAGTGCCTTAGCTCTAGGGGAGAGAATTTTTTAGGCTTAAAAGAACGAATCTCTTAAAATTACATCTTGCACATCAAGTATCACTGGATATGGTTGTATGCATGTTAAATTCAGTGACAGCAAAACTGAGGGAATTGGAGACACAAATAATAATACATAATGATTATACCACAGATGTATAAAGATTAGTTCTATTAATGTAAAACCTAGATTAAGATTTTGATGGTGCTTTAGCAAAGACAAAATGATAACTCAATAAACAATTCTATACCTTCAATCTGAATATAGTGTAGTGTCCAGGATAGTGTTTTTCTGCTCTCTCCACCCACAACTGAAAAAGGAAATAAAGTCTGTAATTCAAGTGCATTTTCCAGATTTTAAAAAAAGGAGACCAAGAGGTTTTTAAGCCTTTACCAAACAATCATATCGTCGGTTTACTTCCAAAACCTCGTAACTACAGCTAGTTACAAGCTGTTGTTACGAGGTTTTGGAAGTAAACTGACGATATGTTTATAACATGACCATAACAGAGAAGACTTCTGAAAACATTGTGGGAAAAGGAAGAAATGTTGGTAACCAGCATTTTCTCCTTTTCTCACAATGTTCCCTACCTTTTTAACGACAAATCCCATTATTTGAGCTTAAATCCTTTCTTCACCTACGTGTGCTTTCAAAATGAATGAATTTAAAGAGTTGTTGTATGGTAAAGGATTGAAGAGCAATAGAGTAATAGATCAACAGCACTTTCCTGATGTCAAGAATATTTCTTCACCCATCCCTATACAAATCAACCCTAACCAAAGACTTATTAACTCCTGAGGCACCATATTATTAGGCAAAAACATAGGGTTTTGCTGACAGTATTGATCAAGATAAGGCTGCACAGATGCTTTCTCAAAACCGTCTTCCCCCAGGGTATCTAAAACCTGGACTGAATAGTAAAGGGATGGAGGGCTTTTAGAGTGCTTTCACAGTCTTTTGTCATACTTTTAAGGATATAATTATGAAATTGAACAAAAACTCAGACATACATCGACAGTTTTCCCAGGATTCAGATTATATTCCTTACCTTTGCATTATCTGGATTGATTTGTACAGAAGGATCACAATACAATTCACAGACTGAAAATACAATTTAAAAAAAAAGCACATTATTATGAACAGATGAAGAATCACACAAAAAAAATGTGGCATGCTATAAATGAAACAAACTTATTTTGTTTGAGAGTCTGACACAAGGAAATACACAGAAAAATGATCAAATTATACACTGAAAAATAATGCTATATATCTTCATCTACTATACAATTTTGAGTTCAATTTTAACCTAAATTCATCAAAGTATATAGCACAAACCTAGAGGTTAAGTGAACTGCATTTGTCTGTTATTTCAAGATATAATTATACTTGAGCAATAAATATAACATATAAACACATACCTTTCAGAACCAGCTCTGTCTGATCGGGATCTAAATCTAGTGATCTGAAAACAAACAACCAAATAAACATTCTAGAGCATTTCTAAACTGTAGAGAATTCTCAGTAAAAATTTCATGGTCATCTGTTTTAGTCTAGCATGTAAATTGAATTCTACCATATTAATCTTATACGTGTAATAAATTAATTTCTGTACCAATTCCCAGCAGATGAATTAGAAATTAGAGGACATCCTTGTGGAATACGATGAATGAGGTCAGAAGTGAAAGAATTTGCGGACCACATAATGAAATATCCTTTAAACAATGGACTTTGTCTTTGGAAGGGAAGAAAACATAGTGGGAATAGGAGAAAATTCTGGTTACCAACTGCAAAACAACTATTAGCAGTAAGAGAGTAATAAATCCTGTCTCCATGACTATCATCGATCCTCAAAAAAAAAAAAAAAAAAAATCACCACACTTAACTGTTAAGTTAAGTTAACATTCAAACAGACTGCCTCATTTAAAAAGTCAAGTATGCAACTGACTCGGTAGCTCAGTGGTTAGCATACTTGACTTGTGGCCTTGTATCCGGTTCCGGCAAACTTTCTTTTCATCCATTTTTTGCCTCTCACCAACGATGCATGTAAGGTAAGTAGTCAGTGGCTTGGAATGAAAGTTGCGTCAGTATGGGTGTGAGAAAAGCCAGGAAACACATGCATAAGTGTACTGAGTGTCTTGATCATATGACCTATGCTATTAAAACAGCATTTAATTTTAATACAAAACATACAAATAAATCTACTGGGCTCAGTAGCTAGTAATGCAACAAAAAAGTGGCAAGCTCTTTACAGGACAGCAAAATTTTAGACCTGGCCAAACGAAAACATCAACTGACAACAGATAAAATGTAGCAGAAAGTATGGGATTACCAGCCCTGTAGATTTATGGTGGCTGAGCTAACTGACTTGGCACTTGGTACAAAACTAACCTTTTATACGAGTCTAATGCTGTTTTCTTGTCATGAAGTGCCTCACAAATCTGGCCCATCAGTTTGTGGGCCTGTGGAACAGTCTCTCTGATTTTCAGAAATTCCTGCAAATATCTGTAATGAGAAATGGTAGGGGAATCTTATATGTTTTGGTTCTTTCAATAAAATTTTGATGTACATGTTTAACCCTTAGACTGCTAAATAAAACTCAATAAAAGTCTTCTTCCTAAAAAACTGACCCAAATAACTGCAATTTCGTGGTTGTTTTTGTTTGCAGTGTTTCAGTAAAGCGTCCAGTGTACAGCAGTGTACACTGATCTACACTGACCAGAAAGGCGACTATAGTCATGAAAGGTGCTTTAAGGGTTTACCCTTAGACTGCTAAATACATGAAATGAACATTACATGTCTTACCTTTCACCAGATGAAAAAAATTTAGACTTGTCCAAATTCAAAGCATCTGCAGAGGGCGAGTTAATTGTGGCGAAACTGATAAGACTGATCTTTTAAAGGATAGGAAAACAATGATGGGGGAAAAGTAGAAAATGCTGGTTTCAGGCATTTTCTCCTTTTTTTCACATTCTTTTGGAGAGGCTTAACATGTAGGAACATGAGAAAACGCTGGTTACCAGTATTTTCTCATAGTATTTTCAAGACTTCTTTGTCAGAGTAGTACAAACACATCATTGTTGGGTAAAAGTCAATAAACTCCTTTGTTATTGCTATCAGATAAAATTGCTGACACCACAGAGAAGTGATCAGAATGAACATTCTTTGCTAATATTAATCTACATAAAACATATATTGAAATGTGATTAATATTTTACTGTTGAAGCCTAAGACTACGCAAAATTCCATTTATAAATAATACACAAACCTTTTTGCAGATTCAAAGTCAGATACGTCATAGTACAATTTAGCAAACTGGAAGCCTCGTGCATGCCTCTGAAATAAGAAATTTCATACAGTCAAAGAGAAAACCTCAATTTAATTCTTTACCAGATGACAGCATTTAGGGTTGTCAGAACAAAAAGCATTTACAGATGAAATGGTAAGTTCAGCTCAGGAATGTCTTAAACGGAGGAAAAATGTTATAGAAAAAGGAAAGTTTGATTGATTGAATAGTGTTTTAAGCCTCTTTCAACATTATTTCAGTCAGGTAAAAGGAGAGAAGGCCTTTATCTAGGTTGTAAAACTAAATTTTTACACTTGGAGCAAACTTGCAGTATTCATGGTATAATAAAAGATAAAGAAAAATTACTAACAGAGGATGGACACAAAGTGTGTATAAGACTAAGAGTCCAGTGGGGAACTGGGAAAATCTCTTAGTTGATCATGCTATCCATTCATAACAATAAGCTTAATGTGATCTGACATTATTCTTTGATGTGGGATAGTAAATTGTATTCTAAACTCTTTACCAAACAAGTCAGGGTTTTAACGACATTGAAGAAGATAGGCTTTTGAAAACATTGTGGGAAAAAGAGAAAATGGTAACCAGCATTTTTTTTCTTTTCCCACTATGTTTTTTACCAGTCTCTATCAAAGACAAATCATCATTTGAGCTACATTGAATTTGTCGCCTACAACTGCTTTGAACTTAGTCGTATCCTAAATTTAGCTTTTTCGGTATAGAGGTAAACAGCATATGGCAAACAGGAAAACCCAGAAGTTTGTTTTTTAATTTCTTCACTTCAGAGCCAATCTGTGGTTGCAAAGGTGAACTGAAACCTCTGCATGTCACATATCAATAGAAAAATTATTTCTTGACTTGATTTGATTTTTTTAGAGTCTGACTCCACCAAAGCAGCACGCTAAATCAACTCAAACAGAGCAAACAGTGTACTCCTACGGTAAAGTGAGAGGAAAAAAAGATGGCCAACACTGATAGAAGTTTGCATTCAAATTGATTGATTGATTGTATGAGAGTTGAACAGAGTTTTAACAGCTTAGGTCATATCTTTGCGGTCAGAGCATCTATGCATGACTGTGTTTCCCGGCTTTCTCACACCAGTACTGACACAACTTTCTTTCCAAGTCACTGACTACTTTTCTCACATGCATCAGAGGTGAGAAAGTTTACCTCAACCAGTCAAATACACTTACCACTGAGCTATCAGGGAAAGGGGGGGGGTGGGGGGGGGGGGGGGAAAGAGGAGGAAGAGATTGCATCCAACAGCCACAAACTATTTTTCCAATTAATGACTTGTAAACTACCAGCTTACAATACACATGGATGTCCTACAAAGACTTCCATATCAAACAACTATCTTTTGCAATTCTTTAAACATTCTATGCCTTTCCGCCATTTTTCAGACCCCACCATCTCAGACACCAGAGTACTCTGAAGTGCTCTGGCGCAGCCATTCGGACTCCATAAACTTGGTTATAAAGCTGCATGCTCGGTAAAAAAAAAAAAGGAAGAAGAGAGAAAAAGAGTGCTCAGGTACATAAAGTCCATCCCGATTCCCGGAAGTTGGTAATTTTTTGCATGCAAACCCAAACAAATAGCAGACGATATTGACAGTTCTGTTTTCTAAGATGGACAAAAATGTCAAATTACTGATTTATTTACGCATAGACCGGGTGGCAATAAAGATGAACTATTAGTTTTGGAAAATCTGTTGTTCAACATACATGTTACATCCAGTGCGATACAGAGATGAGCATAACTGATGAAAGCGTAGGGACTAGTGTTTTAACTTCTATTTACAGTTATGAGTTTCAAAGAAAGATTTTGTTAGGTATGAACAAGACTGAGGCACAGTAGTGGTACTACAGAATTGAAAGGGTTAAATAAATGATCCTAAAGATTAGTTCTGTTTCGTGCTATTTGTAATTGATTTGATCCCCATACTTTTTAGAAATCCCCCATACTTTTCAGAGTGATGGGGGACAGTCCCCCACTTTTTTCAAATCCTAGATCAGACACTATATATATATACATGAATGGGAACCCTGTTAGGGCGTTTTCTCTCCTTGTTGCCATTAACCAAGACCTGGATCATAATTATGTATGGTACGCACTTTACATGGAGAATTTTGTCCATACTTCAGTTGTATCAAGACAGTTCCCCGACACAACTTTTCGAGACAGTTCGCCAACAGATTTGAAGACAGTTCCCCGACACTTTTGAAGACAGTTCCCCAACACTTTTCTTTATGTCAAATAACCTTTTTGCTGACAATTATGACTGAAAATTATGAGATATTAGAAATATTTGTAGATTATTGATGTTCTGATCGGATTATTTGTACCTTGTGAAGATTAATTCTATATGCACATTGTAGGGGTGTAACGATACATCGGACTATCGATGGATCGTGATGGTGAGCGTGTCGATGCTACTGCATCGATTGTTATGTTGAAAATCGATAACTATCGCCGATAGTTACCTCAAATATCGATAGTTTCGATAGTTTCACTGACATGAAAGAGAGAGAAAATACTGCAATTCGCTAATGTATTCGAACGCCCTAAAAGTTCGAACATGTTTAATTATTTACAAAAATAATTTATTTTTTAATTCTTTCTCTGAACACTTCCAAAAGCAAGTTTTCCTAAATATTCGGACATTCCGTAACGTTAATTTCCCAAAATATTTGACGGGTAATTTTTTGGAATATGTTTTCAATAATGATCGGCTGCATAATATTAATTTCTGCATAGCAATGTTTATCGTTACGAAAACGAACTCTTCGAGAGCTGATTAACTCAGCGATAATTTTAAGTCATGAAATTAGACCAAAATAATTGCAACACTAAGGGTGTTTTTGTTAAAAACTTCTCACCAAAGCGAAAAGTGTGGATTTAGATCAAAGATCAGACCAAACATTCTGCCTACAGTCTAATCTTAATCTACATAGGCCGCCAAAACCATAACCATGCGTGTTGTCCCTCCATAAGCAATAAATAAATCTACTATGAAAAATGAATACTAAACCTCGTTCTTTCTTTTCTTTATTTATCAGTAATCCATTTCGAATGCATTCCTTTTATTTCGGCTGCAAGGAATTAGAATAATTTTTAGAAAATTTTTTGTTAAAAACTTCTCACCAAAGCGAAAAGTGTGGATTTAGATCAAAGATCAGACCAAACATTCTGCCTACAGTCTAATCTTAATCTACATAGGCCGCCAAAACCATAACCATGCGTGTTGTCCCTCCATAAGCAATAAATAAATCTACTATGAAAAATGAATACTAAACCTCGTTCTTTCTTTTCTTTATTTATCAGTAATCCATTTCGAATGCATTCCTTTTATTTCGGCTGCAAGGAATTAGAATAATTTTTAGAAAACTGCCGCACTTTTTTATGCTGACTACACAAAACGTGACACGACTGGCATGTTCTTGAAACAGCAATATTACTAAATGCAAAAAGGCATTATCAGCTGGTGTACATGTAAATCGTGCATGAAATAGGCTTATTGCATGGTCACTTTGAATTGATTGGAAGTCGACCTGCAGCCAGATATAAGTTTCTTCGAGCAGACCAGTTTAAGTGTGTAAATTAAACAGGTGCGTTACAACTCAGTCGCTTCGAATGATTTGCGTGTTACGTCATACCCCTTATCCAAATTTTACTGCAAACATTTGTGTACCCACGACAGGCCGACAGGCATCTTGTAGACAGATGGCTTTTAATATGGTCGTTCTGATTTACTCTGCTGATGGCAAGATGGCAATTTTCAAAGTTGGCGGATGGTGTAGGTAGACATCAGACTAAACAGAACACGCTGTCTGATCTTGGATCTATACCATCCACTTCTGTACTATGACTTAACTCATATTAGAAAGCTATTTCTTTTTCGGGCTAAAAAAGGTAAGATAATGTTTAACAGTGTTCCCACTCGCGCAAATTATTGCGTAAATCACGTTATAGAATTGAAATTCACGTAACAGATTCTGGTTACACCCGAGACTTTGCGTAAGAAAATGCATGGACAAAGAAGGCCATTATACGCTTTTCTTGTGAAAAATGACAGGTTTTGAAGTTACTTGTTACCCTCATTGACAATCCTTTTGTCAAATCATGTGGAAATACCTAGCCAGAAATTAACAGACATGAAAAACTGATCGGAGTAAAAAACACGGAAACCCATGGGGCTACAAAGTGTCTCTTTGACATTGTCCGATGAGAGTCACTTCAGATCGTCTTTTCAGCTTTTTAATGACTATAAGCAGTAAATTTATACAAATATCTTAATATAACACACTTTTTGGATACACATACAACAAGGTAAAACCTATTATTTCGGCCACCCCTTTTTTTTCAGAATGATAATTTCCTAAAGATTTGGAGACAAAACAAAAATAATTATTTTTTCTGTCTGAATATATTGGCCAATTATGGGTAAAATTAGATAAATTCTATCAACTCAAAAAAACCTTAAGGGCTCACATTTAAAAGGTGATTTCTTTAAAAGTTTAAAGTTGCTTTATAATTACTTTTTATTAGGTGTGTTTATGAACCACCAGCATTTGTCAGCATTTTGTGCTTTGCATGCTGTTGTATATCAATCAGACTTAAAAGTTGACTTCTTCAAAAGTTAAGAGTAATTAGGTATGTTAAATTGTTTGTGAGCCATCTGCATTTAGAAGAAATTGTCATTGAAATTTATTGAGCATCTTGCATTTAACTCTATTTTCCCCTTTATTTGCTATTCAAAACTATACTCAAGTAGAATTTAAACTACTCGGAGATGTAATTTGGTGAAATTCATCTCTTGCAATTCATCCAATAGTATTGCAATAGTATTGCAATAGTAACAGGCAATATCAATACTATTGCAACAGTATTTTTTCCAATGTCAATACTATCGCAATAGTAGATTTCGGCCTCAATAGTCAACCCTAGCACATTGGCCGGTACTTATTCTCTCATGAGTGTATTCACAATGATTCACGATTGTGATGAAAATAAGAGAATTTAAAGAAGATTGTTAGCCAGCGTGAAAGTTGATAAAAGGGCATGTTTCAAGATTATTTGGAGTTAATTCTTTAACTCCTTACCAAACGACAAAACTATAGACTCATCTAAATTGAAAGCATTTGCAGACGACAAATTAGGTATGGCTCAAATTATGGAATTTGTTTGTGAAAGAGCAGAAAACATTGTGGAAAAAGGAGAAAATGCTGGTATCAGCATTTTCTCCTTTTCCTACAATGTTTTCAAAAGCTTTCTTGTTCAGGGTCGTTAAAACTAGGGATTGTGTGGTAAAGAGTTAAACTCCTTTTGATAATTTGTATTTTAGTTATGTATATTCATTTATGTTTTACAGAAATATATTAGAGAGAGCGAGACTGAGAGGGGGAAGGGTTACCTGAGTGAAATACTTTTTCTGTTTACCCTGTACACTCGTTCCATAATCCTAATATTTCAAATACATACATGTATACATACTGTATGAACCATTTGGGAAAATGTAGTGTATTCAGTGCCCCAGATAATTTTTTGAGCCAAGGAGTATTTAAGCATCATTTTGCTCATGAAAGGGGTAAATTGAAACCACTTTGCTTAAGAAGCACATTTTTAAGCAACAAAATTCTAATGGTAGAGTAAAAACCAAGTTTTACTTCAGTTAAAAACTGGAGTATGTTTCAATCACATCATTTTTATTTTATATTATATTGTCCAGCTAGTAAGATTGATTGAAAAATAACAGTATTATTTTATTCTTTTTATCAGTTATGAGCAGGACACTATTAAAAGAAAACCTTTTCATGAAGGATATCATTCTTCATCAATGTTTATACAGTTTTTAGAAGACATTTCTCTGGATCTGTTGGCCCTGCTGAGCCATCAAAACTTCGAGAATAATGTCAGCACATTTATGTTGCAGAGACAACTTGCAAGCTGTCGAATTTTCTACAGAGAGACTATGCCTTTCAATCGAGGATTTCTAAATATTTTGGGTACCATCCAAAGCCCAGTCAGTTTTGATATTGTACTTTGAACATAAATCACACATACTTTCATTGTGCGATAGAAGAAGGAAGGAGTACATTCCTTGCCATTTTTCAATCATTTCCTTTCGGACATTTTTGCCCCGATGATTACATTACAGCATTAACAAAGGCAGAACATATCGCCAGTGCCTTGGGTTCTTTTGCAGGCCTACTTGATTCTCTGTGAGCACGATAAGCCGAACATTAGAATGGTTTACGCTTGCGACGGAAATCGCCAACTCACACTTCCGAAAATTGGTAATATGTTACGGATATGTTTTCTCAGTGATTCTTTATACCAATAATTGGTTAAGAGAATTTATTGTCTTGAAAGTCAATATTATTGAATTATGTGGAAATGATTATTCAATAGGTAGTAGAAGGAAAGTAAATAATTTCTTACTGTTTATACCATTTTAATTATAAGATAAATTATCATATATGTACATTGTTAAAAAAAAGAAAAATTGGTGGTGTGCTATATGATTTAAAACTAAGGGAAAAAAATTCATCATGCTTTCATCAATTTTGACAAATTTTTTCTGTGACACTTGGCACTGTTCGGTTCCGTGAATCCGCAATTTCTGCTGATACATCACAGTTTAGTACAGGCTTCCCAGATACGCTTCCGAGATACATTGATAAATTTTAATTGCATGTAACTGTGGAATCCCCAGATATAACCGTAAGAAGTGAACAACTTCAAAATACAAAGTGTTCCTTGTTCATAAAACGGTTTTGGGGCGACATGATTCCATAACGCGCCAAACTCCGAAACAAGTACATGTCTAACCAAGTGACGTAGAAGGTTGTAATTCATTCAGAAAGTGATATGTAAGCGTTTCAGTGTCAATAAAGCTGATCAAGATCCCGAATTTGGTTGTAGACAAAAAATAAGCGTTGAAAATCAGATGAAATGCGTATCCTAGACAGCATGTGTGTATTTGATTTGCTTCAAAATAAGTTTTGTAGCGTATTTCCTTTTCCAACATGCGTAAAATAAGCAAATATGCAGCTTATTTGGCTCTCTGGTGTATTTCGATATTGTGTAGTATGAACAAACCTGTTTTTATCACATCGACTTATTTTACAATAGTGAGACCTGCTGTTCACATTCAGATAATTATTTCACATACAATGGTCACGTTGTTGTGTTTGTAGTTTTATAATACAATACTATATGTACATCAGTAAATGTATGCCTTACCAGCTTTAGCCACGCCTCTTAGCTAGAGTATCTTATTACTATATATACTCTCTCTTGTATGCTGATCTTTGTTAGTATTAAATATTCTGTTTAGCTTAATAGTTGTTGTTTCCATGAATACCCACATATATAACAAATTGGCGACGAGTTTATGGATTCTATGAGAAATTAATTACGTGACTTTGGACTGTGATACTTTGTGATCTGAACATTATGGCTTTGTTAGGAGCTATTAATCCATTTGACATAGATAAAGACAACTGGACAGTATACCAAGAAAGGCTTGAACAATACCTCGCAGTCATTAATATCAGAAATGAGAAGAAAGTATCTGCTTTGTTAACTCTGTTAGGTGATAAAACGTACGCGCTAGTGAGGAATTTAACATCTCCAGAAAAACCGGCAGAGAAGTCTTTTGATGAACTGTGTACAATATTGAGTCAGCATTTGTCTCCAAAGCCATCACTTATTGCAGAAAGGTTCAGGTTCCACAAAAGAAACCAGTTACAGAGTGAGTCCATCAGTGATTTTATAGCAACATTACGCAAAATGTCCGAACATTGTGAATTCGGAGGGTACTTAGAGGACGCATTGAGGGACAGGTTTGTTTGCGGATTAAAGGACACAAACATCCAAAAGAAACTGCTATCCACTAAAGAACTAACCCTGATAAAGGCTATAGAAATTGCAACCGCTATGGAAACTGCTATTAAAGATGCTGCAGAGTTAAGTAATACTACCAATTTGGGTACCGTCGAAAAAGTTTCTAAAAAAAAGAAACAAGAAAAATCAAAGAAGAAATTTCAACAGGATCAACAGAATTCAAACCAATCAAGCTGTGACCACTGTGGGAAAAATAACCACAAATTGCAGAAGTGCAGATTGAAGAATGCCGTTTGTTACAAATGCAATAAAAAAGGACATATTGCTTCGATATGTAAAGCTGTTAACTGCATGGAAGAAAGCAGCAGCAATGACATTCTTTCTGTGCATTCTTTGAATACGAGTAAATCCAAAATCACTGTGACAATGGACATATGGGGAAAACCAATAGTCATGGAAGTTGACACTGGGTCTTCTGTAAGTCTTATGAGTTATAGAGATTTTGTACGACATTTTGGGAAGATAAAGCTAGAAACCCCGAAATCCGTGCTGAAGACATATTCAAATGAAACGATTGAGCAGGTTGGAGTAAAAACAGTTCACGTGAAATACAAAGGTCAAGAGAAAAATCTTTGTTTACATGTTGTCAAAGGAAATGGGTCGACATTGTTGGGACGTGACTGGTTATCGGAAATCCAACTTGACTGGAATAACATTCTGTACGTCAAAACTGTAAGTACAAATGAAAAACTCAAGAATATTCTGTTGAAATATGGATCAATTTTTTGTGACGGAATTGGCAAAGTGAAGGGTATCAAGGCTTCACTTACATTAAAGAAAGATGCTAAACCCAAATTTCTGAAGGCAAGACCAGTACCATATGCTCTCAAGCCAAAAATAGAGCAAGAATTAGAAAACCTTGAAAAGCAAGGAATAATTTCGAAGGTTAACACAAGTGACTGGGCAACACCGATCGTACCCGTCGTAAAACCAAATGGACAAATCCGAATTTGTGGAGATTTCAAGGTAACAGTAAACCAGGCTCTGGAAGTGGACAAATATCCATTACCACGGGTGGAAGATGTCTTCGCCAATCTATCGCCAGGTCAAAAATTTACAAAACTAGATTTACGGCAAGCATACCTACATTTGGAAATGGACGAAGCAAGTAAAAAAGTGCTCACTATTAATACACATAAGGGATTGTATTGTATGGATAGACTTGTGTATGGTGTATCGTCAGCGCCAGCAATTTGGCAAAGAACTATTGAACAAATATTACAAGGAATTAATGGTGTTCAATGCATTCTTGACGATATGGTAATCACAGGTGAGACCGACGACAAACATTTAAAAAACTTAGAAATGGTTTTGTCAAGACTAGCTCAGTATAATTTGAAACTGAATAGAGATAAATGTTCTTTTTTCCAAGACCGTATAACTTACTGTGGTCATGAAATTGATAAGCATGGGTTATGGAAAAGCAAAGAAAAAGTTGATGCTGTACTTAATAGCCCGAGACCGCACAATGTCACAACTCTTCGTGCATATCTAGGTCTTCTGAACTATTATCATAGATTTTTGAACAACCTTTCAACTGTTGTCAAACCTTTAAATGAGCTTCTTGAGAAAAATAAGAAATTTGAATGGTCAAAAAAGTGTGAAACAGCATTTCAAAAGTCAAAAATGTTAATTACATCTGAACCAGTACTGACTCATTACAACCCCAAGCTGCCAGTTAAGCTAGCAACTGATGCAAGTCCGTATGGTGTGTCTGCTATTTTGTCACATGTCATGTAAAATGGTGTAGAAAAACCAATCGCTTATGCTTCAAGGTCATTGACTCAAACGGAGCAACAATATGCTCAAATAGACCGTGAGTCACTTGCAATTTACTGGGGAGTAAAGAAATTTTACCCATATCTATACGGTAGAAAGTTTACCCTTGTAACAGACTGCCAGCCTCTGTTATCAATCTTCAATCCAAATAAAAGCATTCCAGCTACGACAGCTGCGCGTGTCCAAAGGTACGCATTATTTTTGTCAGGTTTTCAATACGATATTGAATATAAAAGCACAAAACAGCATGGAAATGCTGATGGGTTATCAAGATTGCCTCTACAGTCTCAAAGACAAAAACAGGATGATGATGATGATGATGTTTTTTATACATCACAAATAGAGCAACTCCCTGTTACAAACGCTGAAATTAGAAAGGAAACGCAACGTGAAAACATTCTATCACGTGTGCTTGAAAATGTCCAAAATGGATGGGGGACTCCCGTAGAAAATCCGTTGTTGAAAGCGTTTTACAATCGCAGAAATGAATTATCAATACATAGAGGATGTATAATGTGGGGAATACGTGTAGTCATACCTGTTAAACTACGTAGGCAAGTTTTAGATTTGTTGCATGCAAGTCACCCTGGAATTGTTAAAATGAAATTACTTGCAAGAAGTTACGTATGGTGGCCTGGAATTGACAAAGATATTGAAAATTTGGTCAAACAATGCTCAGGTTGCCAAATGCAACAAAAAGAGCCCCAATCATGTAATTTACATCCATGGGAATGGCCAAGTTCGCCATGGGAACGTATTCATGTTGACTTTGCAGGTCCGTTTTTGAATAAAATGTTCTTCGTCGTGGTAGATGCGCATTCAAAGTGGCCCCAAGTTGTTATCATGAATTCTACTACAGCCGAAAGAACAATTACAGAATTGAGAAATATTTTTGCTAGAAATGGATTGCCAAAACAGTTAGTATCAGACAATGGAGTTCAGTTTACTAGCGATGTATTTCAAAAGTTCATGAAAGATAATGGAATCTTACATTTAAGATCCGCACCTTTCAAACCAAGTACAAATGGTTTAGCAGAAAGATTCATTGGCACATTTAAGTCTAGCATGCGAGCTATGACTATGTCTTCAAATGACTTAAATTTGAAAGTTAATACATTTTTGATAAGGTACCGTAATACGCCTCACGCTATTACAGGGGAATCTCCTTCAAAATTGTTTCTAGGTAGGAATCTCAGGACAAGGTTAGATTTGCTTAAACCTGATACAAAACAAGTTGTTTCCAATTCGCAAATGAAATTAGCTTTAAATGATGACAGAAAGCTACGTGAGTTTGAAATAGGGGATAATGTATTAGCAAGAGATTACAGAGCAAAGGGTAAATGGTTACCAGGTTCTATTGTATCTCGTGAAGGACAAGTCATGTATAAAGTTGATGTAGGTAATGGGATCATTTTGAGACGACACATAGACCAACTTAGACGGTCCGAGTTTTATGAAATTCCAACGCAGTCTTCTCACACTGATAATGTTTTACCTACACCACTCATGTCAAGTGAACAAATTCCAGAAACTGATAGTCAACCATCTAATGGCAATAATCCACCGCCATTATCTGAGAAAACTCATGAAAAGGACAGCACACCCATAATTACTAATTATGATAAACAGGTGGACATCCAAAGTAGTGGTGATAAAAGATATCACACGAGAGTACGAAAAGCTCCAGATAGGTTAAATCTGTAGTTTATCACTAAGACAAATATTTGTTGGTTGATTTGTACTGTTACAGCAGATAAAGAAATTGTTAATGTTAATTGAATGAAACATTGTTTTCGTGGATCCTAATTAACATGACAAAGAATTTCATTCATGAATTTCTGTTGTTAAAGCAGTATGTGCATAATTTTCAAATGTGATGGTTTTCTATTCAAATTTTGAAATAAAATTTTCATTTGAATTTTGATGACTTTACATTTGAAGGGGGAGAGTGTTGTGTTTGTAGTTTTATAATACAATACTATATGTACATCAGTAAATGTATGCCTTACCAGCTTTAGCCACACCTCTTAGCTAGAGTATCTTATTACTATATATACTCTCTCTTGTATGCTGATCTTTGTTAGTATTAAATATTCTGTTTAGCTTAATAGTTGTTGTTTCCATGAATACCCACATATATAACACACGTCATTGACTGCATAGTTCTTAAGCAAATTTTGAATATTTTCTTTTGGGTTCGAAAACAGGTAACCTCAAAAATAGATCGCTGTGTATGAGCTTTAACTATGTTCCTTCACATCTAAAATTCTAATAAAAGAATCCTGTTCAAGTATAATCAATCAGTCAAAATCTATTGAATACAATTGACAATATATGGTACATTAGCAGTTTTTTCAACTTTCGTTTTCAATTCATTCATTTTTTTAGGTCACGGTAAGATTTGCGTAGTTCTAACTTCCATTCAAATGAAGACATGTTGGTGTTACAAACCTCTTTCACGTCTCGAATTCTATTAGTAACGTGTGTTACATGTCTGTCTACGTCTCTTTTAGATTTAAACATATTGTCTTGTAGGAAAAAAGCATGTCAATCGAATATTTTTTCTTTTCTTTTCCAGAACCGGCAAGTTCAAATTCTGGGAACCACTTTTTACAAACCACTTCCGGATTATCAGTTCGTCCATATGGTAACCGCGTAGATTACACGTTCGTCTAAGAATTTTTCGCTCCGAAGGTCTACTTCTGTCTGACTGTCTCTCTGTTTATTTGTGCGTCATTGTGTGAATCCAGGCGTCCGTGCGACTGTCCGTCTGCACTTCTCTCTCTCATTTTTTCTCTCTCTCTCTCAGTCTCTGTGACACTCTCTCTGCGACTCTCTATCTGACTGTCTTTATGACTTTCCTTGACTCTCTCCGACTCTCCCTATCTCTCTCCGTCCCGCCTACCCATCATGATACCTTGGAACATCATTTTTTGCAACCTTTCTACAAATAAATAAGAACTGTTACAAAACGTGACTTTATACACCATACATGTGCTTTCAACCTTTAGGCTGCTAGGCATGACTCAAGGATCTTTAGCTGACCATGAAGATCTGCACGGTCCGATAAGGAGATATTTTTCCGAAAAAAATAACATTGAAAGTCACTATTTGGGTTTTTACTATCGCCTTGAAGGTTTCATTTACCTTATTTCACAGGTTAAGGATTTTAAGATCTTTGACAGAGATGAAAGAGATATTTAAAAGTTGTTTATTGTATCTTGTGTGCAGGACAATATCTGAAAATTTATCCTGAACAGCTTTTATTTTATCATTATAAGAGCAATTTTAACATAAGTATGCCAGTTAAAATCCTGATGGAAGAATGGACGGAGAGACAGACATGTACACACATGCTGATTCCAGTACATATATAAAAAAAACTTTGGAAGGCTTATGGCCTTATTAGGTAGATCTACCAATGCCTTTTTTCCTCTGTGTATTCTGGCCTAAGCACAGCAATTATTCAGCCTGTTATTTTATATTAAGCTTAAATTAATTTAATTAATTAAATAAATTAATAATTAGATAAATTAATAATTAATAATAATAATCAATAATTAGTAAATAAAGTAATAATTAAATGAATTAATTTAATTATTTAAATAACTGAAAAAAGAAAAAAAATTCTGAAGACATCTTTAAAAGCATAAATGTAAAACAGGGTCAGTGTAAACCTACATTAGAAATTAATGAAAGTGTTATATATATATATGTGTGTGTGTGTGTGTAAAAATGGGAGAAAATGTCACAAAGGAAAACAGTTTGCCTGTTTCGGCTTTTTTCTTCTTTGCAATAGCGGTTTCAAATGTTTCTTTTGTCTGCAAGACTCAAAAGGCAGCCTAAAGGAGGTATTGAGTTAACCAACTTTGTGCTGCTAATCAACATTCAATGTGGTTTTGCAGACAGAGTTGGTCAAGATCAGACTGCACAGAACATACAGTCTGATCTTGATTTGTCTCAGCACTTCAGAGAGTTGGATTTTTCCTGCCAGAGAGAACTTTAAAAATCATAAAAAAAAAGGATTTTACCCTTAGGCTAAAAATTCTCATTTGATTTATTTAGCAGTATAGCCTTTTACCAAACAAACCCATTTTAACATCATAGAGAAGAAGGTTTTGAAAAACACTGTGAGAAAAGGAGGAAATACTGGTAAGCAGCATTAT
This sequence comes from Hippopus hippopus, assembly GCA_946811185.2. NCBI lineage: Eukaryota > Metazoa > Mollusca > Bivalvia > Cardiida > Cardiidae > Hippopus > Hippopus hippopus. The sequence continues at coordinate 24,072,977 of OX328106.1, read as the reverse complement.
CTCCTTTTTTTTTCCACAATGTTTTTGAGACTTTCAACAGCAGATTTCATTATTTTGGCCACATTTTTAAAATCGTTGTCTGCACTGAATGTTTTCAAAATGGACATGTCTGAAAATTTGTCACCTGGCTAAGATTCAACCTTGATAAACCCTTTACTACACGCCAAATGTCGACTCTTCCAAATTGAAAGTAACGGCAGATGTCAATTTTCAAACTGATACAAATAGTTGAAGTTCTCTGATAGGGTAGAAAACATTGTGGGTAAAAGAAGAAAATGCTGGCTATCAGCATTTTCTTCTTTTCCCACAATGGTTTCAAATGGCCTTTATTTATGGAGTCATTAAATTACAGCATTTTGTGGTAAAGGGTTAATATGCATTTGAAGCTTGAAGCTAAAATTGATTTGCAGAGTTAATCAGTAAGTTTGTTCCCAATTGACTGCTTTTTTTTCCTCATATTGCTCAAACAAAAACATGAATTATAGATTCTATATTACACTTCACTTTCTATGACTTGATTCAAAAGGAAGATGATATGATCAAGTATGTTAACCCTTATCCTGCTAAATAACAGAAATGAACCATTGAAGCCAATACTAAAAACCACAATTTTCCTAATTCAAACGTACTTTTGGAGGAAAGAGATTTCCTTATCGGACTGTGTAGATCCAAGATCAGACTGTACGTTTTGTGCAATATGATCTTGATCTATGCTATCCGCTTAAGGTCAGTGAGTCTGGCTTAGCAGCCTAAGAGGTTAAAATGATGAAATTAGGGTGGCACAAGGTGACTTTGAATGGGGGAAAATTTGGCTTTTATTTCTTAAAATATTTCCCATAAACCTTGGAAAGCTAGTGTAGAATTAAAATCAATCATTACATTTTAAATGTGCTTTCAGGTTTTATCTATACCGTCTGTAGAAACAGCTTTTTTGCTATTGGTTAAAAAAAATTATTAATGTAGTCACAACAAACACAAAGGACATAGAAATATAGTTTTGGGATTATTCGAACGTCACTGGACAATTCTGAATTTTACCAGTACATTGTCATGCTATTTTATTACATAGAAAAACGGAATAAAGTGAAAAATAGGCACAAAAATGACTGTCATATTTCAACGGTAATTATGGAGATTTATTTGTAGATGACCGATAGATAAAATTGTTAAATGATGGAAGTACAAGAAGGTACCACTTATCTCTTTGATGTAAATACATGAGTCATACTCTGTGAAAAGGGGGTTAACCCTTTACCACACAACGACGCCTTTTGACGCCCCTGAAGAAGAGGCCTTTTGAAAACATTGTGGGAAAAGGAGAAAATGCTGGTAACCAGCATTTTCTCCTTTTCCCACAAAGTTTTCTACCCTATCAAAGAAAAGTTGCGTCATTTGAGCCACTATGAAATTGTCTTCTGCAAATGCTTTATATTTGGATAGGTCTTAAATTTTGCCGTGTGGTAAAGGGTTACATGCATCTGCAACAAGTATTCCCATGTCCGCTTGTGCAGTCTGTGCAGGCTAATCTGGGTCAAAACAATTTGCTCTTGGTAAATTTTCTACATGTGCAAGGATTGGTCTACTCGGGATACAGCTGGTTAATAGACAAAATTGATTTTATGGTAACATAATTACGTGATGACTTGCTTGGCATAATGCATCACAGAAATCCATTAAACCCCCTTTTCCCAAAGCCTGGCCTATATGTTTTTGCTTTGACAAGTTTTTTTTTTTTTATTCTTCCTCCTGTTTGCAAACCTTACAAAACAGTTGCATGGCTATATCTATAAGACCAGGCCTTAGGCTAAGTCAAACATTACTATCATCTTTATTATTATCCTTTGAAGTGTCGTAGACCTAATGCTTATTTTAATTCTAGAAATAAGAACCAAATTTTCCATCCAGAAATAAGACCAAAATGATTGAAATTTCAATGTTGCTTTTGTCTAGAATGTCTCAGCAAAGTGTATAGTGGGGACCAAATACTAGTATCAGACTGCATGTTTTGTGCATCCTGATCTTGATCTATGCTATCTGCAAAGACAACTAAAGCTTTGAAAAGGGTAAAAATTACTATTGTTTTTCTTGCTGCCATGGTTCGTTTTCAGACGGAAAGAAATACCTTAAATAACCCTCTATTTTTTACCAAAAAAACAAAGTTCTTGACTTGTCTAAATTGAAAGCATTTGCAGATGAAAAACTTAATGTGACTTGAATGAAAGGATTTATCTTTGAACTGGTATAAAACTTGTGGAAAAAGGAGAAAATACTGCCTACCAGCATTTCCTCATTTACCTACAGTTTCAATAGCTCACTTTTTCAGGGCAGTTCAAACTCCGTATTGTGTTGTAAAGGGTCAACTGCTAAACTTGACTTTAAGTCCTTTTGCAGTCACTGCAGATTAAGATCAGACTGCTCAGAACTAGCAGTCTGATCTTGAATCTACACTGTCCAATACAGCGGAAAATTTACCAGCAATCGCAGCTTTGACATTGCAATATATACATGTAGGTCTTTATTTTCTTCCTGCCATCCTTTATGAGGCAATAAATTTATGTTCAGCAAATACATGTACTTTCAAATTGGGTTTGGCTTAAATTTTGCTGTCTGGTTAAAAAAAAAGGCTGAAAGTTGTTTGACTTGCTTTATGAAATTTACTTTTGGCTGGGAATTATCTTTTAACTCTTTACCACACAAGCCCAAGTTTTAACAACTCTAGCAAGGAAGGCTTCTGAAAACATAGTAGTAAGCAGCACTTTCTTCTTTTCCCACTCTGTTTTCTACCTAATCAAAATTCCATCATTTGAACCACATTTAAATTATCGTCTGTGACTGCTTTGAACTTGGACCAGTCTCAGATTTTCTTGTTTGGTAGAGGGTTAATTTGTAAAGCATTTTACGATGTAACGTTACTCACAGTGTACATGTGCAGAAATTATGTAATCACTTGGAATGGTCGATATAGCTGTTATGCATTATAAATAATTTATGGTTGTAATGTCTGCGCTTGATCAAACAGACCTGAGTTTTAATGATCCTGAGGAGGAAGGCTATTGAAAACATAGTGGGAAAACAGGAAGAACACCGAAAACATAGTGGGAAAAGGAGAAACTGCTGGTGACCAGCATTTTCACCTTTTCCCACAATATTTTCAAACCTTTCATAGACAATTCCCATTAGTTGTTAACAATTACTTTGTCGTCTGCATTATTTTTTCAATTTGGACTTGTCTGAAATTTTTTCATCTGGTAATAGGTCAAAAGATTACATAATCTATTTTGGGTATACCCCATCTTTTGCTAAAGATCTCTTTTTGTTTAAGTCATCTTTGCACACAAATGAAAATTAGCAGTCTTAGTTGAGATTTTCTGAAAATCCTGCAAAAAGAAATTAAGTTGATTGCTTGTTACCTGCATTTTCTCCTTTTCATGCAATGTTTTCAGACACATTCTCATTCTGGATCACAGAAACACCAGTTTTTTTTTTTTGGTAAAAGGTTAAATGATAAACCACATTGAAAAAATCAAAGTACTGAAAGTACTGACAGACTAGTGAATTTGAAATAAGTGGCAATGGTAAATGTAAAACTTAGTTAGTTTATACAAGACTGAAGAAAAATTGTAAAATTCGGTTACTGAGTCCGTTACAGTTCCATCGGTTCATTCCGGTTATTAAGTCCAATCCGGTCTAATTCAGATCAAGTTCAATCCATTGACTTTACCCAACGCTCTTTACTATTTACTTCTCAAAACAAGAAATATCATGAAAAACTTCAGTTTGTTAACTTCAGTTTAAAACAGGTTATTTTGTTGAAATGATATCTCCCGCCTAAAAAGACCTCTTTAGATAGAGACATATAAGAGGTATTGCGTTTTGCATGTACACGTGGTATTTTTGTTATTGGTCCATAATGAAATTATCCATTAAGTCCTTTTATCCATAGCATAGCATTTCATTGATAAAAACAAATAATGAGTGTCTGTGGCTTATGATAAACAAAATGAATATGAAGTTTAATAAAATTTTGTCCAATAGTTAATGAGATATCAGTCCATGATGGAAATATACATCAAGCCCCCTTTTCCGATGACACAGCATCAAATTAAAAAAAAAAGAAAATAAATCTTTATCGGCGGACTATCGTAAGGAATACATGTATGATGTTCCATCAATTTTCATCAAGGATTTTAAAAGATGTCTGCCCGGACGGATGAACAGACAGACAGATGGTGTAGATCAAGATCAGACTGCACAGACTATACAGTCTGATCTTGGATCTACACTATCCGATAAGGGGATATTTTTCTCAAAATATAACTTTGAAATAGCAATATTCAGGTTTTTACAATATGCTTGAAACTTTTATTCAACCTGTTTTAGCAGGTTAAGGATTAAATTGGATTATATAGTTAATCAAAAGCACAAGATGCAATAGTTAACTATTTAACTCTTTGAAAAATGAAAAATTTTACACCCCTCCACATTAAAAGCTGTTCCACACCATAACGTTAAATGTGGCTCAATTGATGAAAGCATATTCTAAAAGGGCTGAAAACAATATGAGAAAAGGAGAAAATGCTGGTATCCAGCAGTTTCTCCTTTTCCTGCATTGTTTTCAAAAGGCTTCTTCCCCACTTTCTTTAAAACTCGGGATTGTGTGGTAAAGGGTTAATATACAAGACCTAAAATAACAGTTTAACATATCAGTTTCACATTCACAATTATCTAAATAATGAATGACTGAAGGAATGACAAGGGTTCCCTGTCCAGTGAGGGTTTGTGTAGCTGGGATTTGCTACAAGTTACATAGGTGTATCTATTTGATTGAATTTGCGTTTATTTATTGTTGCCACCGGTTGCCCATATGGGCAACGCCCCCTGAAGGCTGTTAGTACTGTTACGGGGGATAGTGCAGATACAGGACGAAACCCATCCTAAGTTTCGCCTGGTTCTTTAACATGCCCGGTGTATAGCACCTATTTTTAGATCCATTCATACTTTTAAGTATTGCCGTGTATGAATCAGTGATATGAGCCTGATTTGCATAGGTCACTTAATTTACATATAAGCAGACATCATGAACCTTATCAATGACATCTTGTACAGTCTATTACTTTTTAAATAGACATGTTCAAATCGGGATGGTACAGGGTCTGTGCTTTTTGTCAAAATTATCATATATGACAGAATTAAGATTCCTGACAGTAAGGAGTTATTTTTCTGTGAGGCAGTATTTGGCAACTGTGGGGTTTTTTGTTTACATTGAGTCTGGCTCAATCTGGATGCCTATAGACTAGCTTTGCTAGTCTAAAAATCAGCAAAAAACTTTATATTCACGTTGGTTAACTCAAAATAGTAATTTTAAATTGAGGTAGGTAACTTAGGAAATTTGTGGAAATTTTGCTTCAAAGACACTGAAATAATTATTACAAGTAATTTCTTCTTTTGCCGTTATAGTAGTTTCAAGTTTATCAAACGATGGAATACTATGTTTATTTAATGGTCTAAGGGAGAAAACTCTTAAATTCTAAAATAAAAATTTACGAAGAGTGACCTCCCTTATTCTGACGATGTCCAAATCCCCCTTTCCCCACGGATAAAACGTTCAAGACTAATCGAGCTGCATTTAAGAATCAATGACCAATTCTGCTATCTGAAGTTCAAGTGAATAATGACAGGATTTCTTCAATGATTTTCCTCTTAAGCTGTATCCTGGTCGGTTATAAATATATCTACATGAAATATATTAGCCTGCTCGTCGACGCGAGGAGAATTTTAATAACACCTTATTTCGGATACACACTATGTCAAACATAATCGCCGACGAAGATTCGATTTCAAGCACAGGCTTGAAATTAACACATGGGGCTCTATTTGTTATCGTATTCCATCCTGCTGAAAGGTAGATCTATTGCACTCATAACAGTTTGCGATTCTTGTAGATAAACTTGAGTCAGGGACCACACGATCCCCACTTGAGTGAAGGAACCATGATCTAGGTAATACTAGTAACATAGCGTTAATCTCTAGCGGTTCGTTGAGAGATACGAGCATAAGTGAACACATATAGCTCACTTAGTCTTGATTTTTAATCTTTAATTACCTGAATTAACTTTATTACTGCGTGGGATCGTAGCTCGATAAACAACCCGTTACTTTCCCAATTTGAATTTTGGCGGATATTAATTTGTGTTGACAAAATAATGCAAGGGAGACTACCGTCCAGTAACAAAATATCATTCGTGTTAATCAGCTACCTTTTCTCTTATATTATATCATGATTTCCTAGGGAATGTAAATATTTATAAAAGTATCATAATTATAGGATATACACTGATTAATAGGAACTCGGCGGAAGAAATCGTCTTTATACCGATCGTCCCTACAGACTTTCAGTGTACAAAAGTTAATTCGTCTTTGGTTTTAGGCTGTTCTTAGACACAAGAAACGCAACTCTGATTTAATTTAATCCACAAATAAATAAGAGTTTTCTCCCTTAGACTATTAATCGTTTACAATTTGGCCATTTTTTTTTTTTTAACACGATATATTGAACTTACTTTTTTTTCTTTTCTCTTTAAATAATAATAATTAAAAGATTATAGGGTGGAAAGAAAGAAATGTCCTGTATAATTTTGTGAAAAAGGAGCAAATGTATGTATGTATGTATGTATGTATGTAGACAGACAGACAGACAGACAGACAACTTTTTGGTTTGTCATCTTATTGACACTTGACGAACGTTTTTACCACTATCGCCGTTTTAAATAGCTTTTGGGGCACGGCGTAGATCAAGATCAGACTTTAAAAAAAACCGCGCACTCTTATCTTTGGTCTACAGGGTCTGCTTTTAATTCTAAACCGAAAAATGTATCTATTTGCATTAGAATTGTAGAAAGCAAACAGAAACAGTGAAACAGTATAAAACTCTTTACCAGAGACAACATTTTGGATTCGTCCAAACTGAACGCATTTGCAAAAGACAAATTCAATGTGGCGACTGACTGATTGATTGATTTAATGGTGTTTTACGTCGCTTTCAACATTATTTCAGTCATACCACGGCGACAGCTCACATGTTCATGCATTTTCTGGGTTTCAACGTTACTAGGCTAGGGCAATGTGGCGAAAAGATTGGATATACTCCTCTTGAAATGCTGAAAAACATAGGAGAAACGGAGAAAATGCTGGAAACCGTTTCCCACACTGTTTTCAAAAACTTTTCCATTCAGGGTCAGGATTGTTTGATAAAGGGTTAAACTAACCCAGAAATGTTGTATATTTAACCCTTATCCTGCTAAATAAAAGAAATGAAACTTTCAAGCCGATAGTAAAAACCCAAATTTTCCTATTTCAAAGGTACATTTGGAGGAAAGATACCTCCTTATCGGACAGTGTAGATGCAAGATCTGTGCAGTCTGATCTTGATCTACGCTGTCCGCAAAAGATCGATGAGTTACGCTTAGAAGCCTAAGGGTTAGGACAGTGTACTTGCAAGCCGTGAGGGTTATAAATTAAAGCAGAGACTCTAGCTAAAGGTGAGGCTACATGTTGGTACAGACTAATCTTCGTCCATACCCTCGCTGGTACATCGGTAGGTAAGGGGTAATCAGTCTACCTGTCATTGGGATATTTTATGGTTATCTATCCTACATTCCCATATGTTATGTAACTATAGGTAGATCAGACCTTTACAGAGTGTTAACTCTTTACCAAACGACAAAATTTTGGACTCGACCAAATTGATCGCATTTGCAGATGACAAAATAATTGTAGCTCAAATGATGTCTTTTATAGGGTAGAAAACATTGTGGGAAAAGGAGAAATGCTGGTTACCAGTATTTTCTCCTTTTTCCATAATGTTTTCAAAACCCTTCTTCTTCAGGGTCGTTAAAAGTCGGCATTGTGTGGTCAAGAGTTAACTACTCTCAGATAAAAAAAAAAAAAACGTTTGTGCACATACGATCCAACAGGACACCATTTTTCGAGTCGCATTTAAATTGTCGTCTGCAAATGCATTCAGTTTGGACAAGCCTTAAATTTTGTCGACAATCAAAAGAATTATAGTAATGAATAACCATTTATCAATACGTATTGTATGAATTCTTGACAAAGCCCTCGGTGAGAAAATAGCCTTCCGCAATAGACTCTATCTCTGCCATATCACGAATTTTTCCTCTTCAATTTACAGTGCAGCTAAAACTTCTTTAAAAATGAAGGAAAGTTCATTGTTTAGATAAATCACAATCAAATAGCGGATAGTCTAGATCCAAGATCAGACTGCACGTTATGTACAGTCTGATCTTGACCCATGTCGTCTGCAAAGAGTATATGTGCACACATTTTCTCTCTCCCTCCCTCGCCCCCACCCCGGTGTAAGGTTAAAGGTTACAAGATTGCGTAATATTACAAACATTTACACAAGTATTTGTTAATTTGATCGTTTTGTGAAAATGTCATTCAAAATTTAGATAATAATCTTTCAAATACACTACATGTATATATAGAAATCTTTAGAATTATGTCATTGCTTATATGAACCATAGCATAAATATATACATGTATATCATGTTATAGTTAGCTGACGGAAAGATCTTTTTTTTTTAATCAACTTTAATGTGGATACATTATGGAGTTTAAAGAAAGTAAGTTTATTTACAGTTTATAATTAAACATATTGTAAAAGTATAAACAGTTTAAACATGTAAGACTACAGATCACTTTAAAAAAGTATTATTTCATATAAACCAGATATGGGATTCTCCAAACTTACAGTCGATATGCTCCCTACATAATTTCAACTATAATTTATACAGTATCGAGAGAGAGAGAAAGAGAGAGAGGACTTTGAAGTTTGTTTAATGATTTGTTGATAGTCTTTTCTTGAAAGAAGTATTTTTAGATATCTCTTCTTTGTGAAACAAATAAAAATCCTGCCTTTCAAAGTTTTTACTCTCTGATCAGCATGATCAGTATAAACCACATTAAAGTTGTCTATGATCACATATGTATCTATAAAATAATGGCAGAAATTCCATTGATAAAGAGGAGATATATATCTGACAGAAATATGTTCCTTTAAGCACGGTGTTTTTACTTTTTCTTGTTCGATACTATAAAGCCATCTTTGAGACAAAACCCCGAGTTTGAATGACCCTGAGGAAGAATCATTTTGAAAAGGAAAAGATGCCGGTAACCAGCATTTTCTCCTTTCCCCGCAGCGTTATTAAAGCTTTCAAGGACGCATTCGAGCAATTGAGTCACATGTGATTTATTTATCACCTGCAAAATTTAATGTTTTTAACTTGGACAAATCTAAAATTTTGTCGTTCAGTAAAGATTTAATTCTAGGCTTCTACGCAAATAAATACATGTAGTTAGATTGAACCCTTTCCCACACAATTTTCTAGTTTTAACGACCTTGATGAAGAAGGCTTTTGAAAACATCATGGGAAATTAAGAAAATGCCGGTAACCAGTGTGTCTGTCTGTCTATATGTCTGTCGGTTCGCTCGTTTTTAGGTAATCGACGCGAATAGAATGTATTTATCTAATCAATATACAATGTACATTAAACTTTGTAAACAGAGAAATGATAATACATGTACATGACTGATTCATATCGATAACATAATACCAAACATGCACATGCTCTAATCTGGTTAGCTCTATTAGCTGAAAGCCATCAGAACTTATGTCATGATGTGATTTCCGTCGTCCATCCACCTGTCCGTCCGTCCGTCCGTCCGTTAGTCTTTCTCGTTTACGCGATGAAGTCTGCATTTTTGTGGTCGGATTTTTATAAAACTTGCACAGTTGCTTTATATCATCTATAGCTTGAACCCTATTGATTTTGAAATATCTGACTATATAAGGGAAAAGTAGCCATATAAAGTTGAAATTGACATTTCTTGTTTGCGCTATAAAGTCTGCATTTTTTATCCAATTATTTTTAATTTTGCACAGTTCATTTGTATGATCAACAGATTAAATCCTATCAAAAATAAAGAAAATGTAGCCATCCATGTAGGAAAAGCAGCCCATTTGATGACTTAGTCTTGCTTACTCAACACAGTCCACATAATTGGTCACATTTCTTTGAAACTTGCAGGGATTGTTTAACTCTTTACCAAACGACAAAATTTTAGACTTGTCCAAATTAAAAGTACTTGCAGACGACAAAATAAACATGATTCAAAAATCGAAATCTGATTTGGGAAGGGTAGAAAACATTGTGGGAAAAGGAGAAAATGCTGGTTACCAGCATTTTCTCCTTTTCCCACAATGTTTTCAAGAGCTTTCTTTCTCGGGGGTCGTTAAAAGTTGGGATTGTGTGTTGAAGGGTTCATTCAATGAGAACCGAAACCGTATCAAATTAGGCTGGATTTCATACAGTTGGTTGGAAGAAAATGTAACTCAATTATTTCACTATTTGTTCTAATCACCACCCGGTTGAGGCGAACTTTCTTTCCGGCGTATTTTCGCCTCTCACCTCTGCTGAAGCATGTGAGAAAAGTAGTCGGTGGCTTTGGAAAGAAAGTTGTGTTAGTACTGGTGTGAGAAAGCCAGGAAACACATGTGCGTCACCGACCGCCATGATATGACCTCAGCTGTTAAAGTGGCGTTAAACCCCAACACAAATCTAATCACCATGTTTACATAATGCTGTATGCTAGAAAATAAGCAAAATCACTGCCAGTAGAGTGATTCAGGCCCTCAAGGGCCTCTAGTTTTAATACTTCCTCTTTCAACAGATTTGCAGCTGACAATTTTGAATGCATTCTTGTAAAACAACAGGGCAATGTTCATTTTACCACAATATTTTCACTTGTTTTTGCGTATTAATCCTTTAAAATCCCGAATTTTAACGACCCCGAGGAAGAAGCCTTTTGGAAACATTGTGGGAAAATGTTGGTAACCAGCATTTTCTTCTTTTCCTACAATGTTTTCTACGTATTAATCCTTTACCAAACGTATTAATCCTTTACCAAACAATCCCGAGTTTTAACGACCTTGAGGAAGAAGCCTTTTGAAAACGTTGTGGGAAAAGGAGAATATGCCGTTAACCTTTTTCTGTAATGTTTTTTACCCCATCAAAGACATATTACATCATTTGAGCCATACTTAAGTTTTCTTGAACGCTTAAAATGCTTTGAATCTGGACAAGTCTACACAATGACTTTGGTAAAGTGTGGCAAAGAGATAAGCATCAATTCATGCTGGTTATCGATATTTTGCTGTGTTGTTGTGTACAGGGTCTTGTGTAGCCCCGGGGTCGAGCCTCGCTTGATCCACTAAGTTTTTTTATGGGAGTGTCCCTGGGCAAGACGCTTCAGAGCTCTAGCCTATTTCTGGTGAAACCCAGAAAATACATGAATATGTGAGCTGAAATAATGTTGAAAGCGGCGTTGAAACACCATTCAACCAATCAATCAAAGTCGTATTTGTTTCTTAGGGAAATGATACATGAACACATGAAGATGAATACATGAAGTGTAACCTTTTTAGTGTTGTAGAAGAAAATAGGTGCGTTTGAGGACGGTACAGATCAAGATCAGTCGGTACAAAACTTGTCTGATGTTTGGTCAAGCCTATAAGATAAAAATCTTCCCGAGATTCAAAGGATTGTATTTTGACCCTTTACCAAACAACCCGAGTTTCGAAGGCCCCGAGAAACAAGGCTTATGAAAACATTGTGGGGAAAGAAGAAATTGCTAGTTACCAGCATTTTCTTCTTTCCCCTCAATATTTTCTGTCCTTTCAAAGACATGTTCCCTCATTTGAGTCTCCCTCTAATTGTCGTCAGCAATACTTTCGATTTGGACATGTCTAAAGTTTTGTTGTGTGGTAAAGAGTTAAAATAAAAAAAAGGGTCGACAGTTTACATGGCTGGCGCTGAAGGAGAAAACGCCTACTCGGGCAGACATTTTTTGCCAAACAGGAAGAAAATTGCTGTTTGCGAACGATTGATCCTTCTGCCAAAATGTTTCAAAAGTCAAAAAGTCGTTTGCAGAGGATAACGAGTTACATCTTTATCAGATGACAAAACTTTAGCCGTGAGGAAACTGAAAGCATTTGCCGACAAGATTTTATTTAACAGGGTAGGAAACATTGTGGGAAAAAGAGAAAATGCTGGTTACCAGCATTTTCTTCTTTTCCCATTATGTCTTTAAAGGCTTCTTTTTTTAGAAACGTGAGAACTGGGGATTATGCGATAAAGGATTAAAAACCCCTGTTTTCGCAAAAGAAGCAGAAAGGATTACTTTTTATTTTATTTTGTAATATGTATTCATTCCCTCTAGCTTGTTATCAAACTCTTATTCAAATACATTTTCAGAGTTCAAAATTCAAATCATTTATTTTACATAAAGGCCACCGGCCCAAATTACACACATACAGTATATATGGATAAGGATTAACCAGAGGCCCTTGAGGGTCTGAATCACTTTACTGGCCGTGACTTTTCTTATTTTCTTGCATACATCATTATTTAGGCATGGTGAATTGAACAAATAGTGCAATAATTGAAGTAAAATTCTCAAAACCAATTATCTGGAATCCCGCCAAATTTGATAAAGTTTCAGTACTCACTGTATTAAACAATCCCTACAAGTTTCCAAGAAATATGACCACTAATGTGAACTGTGTTTAGTAAAGAAGACTAAGTCATCAAATGGCTACTTTTCCTAAAATGATCGCTGGATTTTCTTCATTTTCAGTAGGACTCAATTCCTTCATGATGCAAATGATCCGTGATAGTTTCGAAAGAATTAGATTAAAAATTTGGCTTATAAAATGCGTAAGCAAGAACTGAAAAAAATCAACTTTAAATACCTACTTTTCCCTTACAAATTGTCGGATTATTATTTTTTTTCTCAAAATCTATTGGGTTCAAGGTATTGATGAAACAAAGCAACTATGCAAGTTTCATGAAATTCGAACTACAAGTGCGGGCATAATTGTAAACAAAAAATCAATTTATAAATGGCTACTTTTCACTCACTGAGGGTCGGATTTTTTCTAAATCAACAGGATTCAAGCTATTGATGATATAAAGAAACTGTGCGTTTCACGAAAATCCGACCACATATGCGGACTTAATCGCGTAAACAAGAAATGCTAATTTTCAACTTAAATGGCTACTTTTCCCTTACTGATTGTCAGATTTTTTTTTTTCAAAATCAAAAGGGTTCAAACTATTGATGATATAAATAAACTTGCAAGTTTCACGAAAATCCGATCACAAATGCAGACTTTATCGCGTAAACAAGAAAAAGATTAACGAACGGACGGACGGACGGACAGACGGACGACAGAAACCACGCCATGACATAAGCCCTGCTGGCTTTCAGCCAATGGTGTTAAAATGCATCAAAGACTTGCATGACATTATGCAGGTATGGAATACCGAAGTATGATACCACTCCTATCTCTTTGTGTTTATCAATGTGTTTTTTGAAACTTTACAAGTAAAATTTGAGCTCTGAACAAATTATACTCAAGCTCTTTACCCTTTACTAAACAATCCTGAGTTTTCGAAACATTGTGGGACAGGGAGAAGACGACAACAGGAGAGACAATATTTTCCTCATTTCCAGCAAGGTTGTCTACCTTTTTGAAGACAAATTTAGTTTTAATTTAAGTGATAATAAATTTTCCTTGTGCAAATGTTTTTCATTTTGATCGGTCTAAAATTGTTTCGTCTAGTAAAGAGTTAAAAATGCACTTTTATCTGTGGCTTTATCAGTTTCATAACATAAATTGTTCATTATTTGATTTCGACAGCTTTTGGGTGCTTTTACGATGTGAAACAAGATCAGTCAACATAAAATGTGTATTATGATATTTGGTTCACACCGTCCCTTAAACATCACAGTATTAGAGGCCACATAGTATAAAACATTTTTCGGGGACTTGGTCTGTTTTGACATAATCCCTGAAAGTTATATTTCAACAAAGTCCTGATTATATCTTATCTACCCTTAAACAAACCACCCCCCCTGATTTAACTACCATGTGGTTGCAGACCTTTGAATATATTATGAGAAAGGTTGAAAAATGCTGGAAACTAGCATTTTCTCCTTTTCCCCCACAATGTTTTCTACATTTTCAAAGACAAAAAAAATGTGGTTTGAGTCACATTTGATTTAATGTTAGTAAATGCTTTCAAAATGGATGTTCACAAAATTTTATGTGAAAAGTAAAATAAAGGATAATGATTGTCAAGGGTTATCATGCTCCAGCATTTGTTTTTCCTTCAATGTATGTTGCTTAACCCATTATCAAACAATTTTGTGTTTAAACGAGACTTGATGGCCGTTAAATGGATGAATGGACAGACGGACAGACAGACGGACAGACAGATAGGCTTTGTAAAGCACCAAGAGGCAAACTGCCTAACATGCCGCATGGACAAGTAGCTTGAGCCATGCTCTGACAAAAGGGGGCTTAATGCATCTCCGTGATCCATGATTTCAAGCAAGTCATCATATAATTGTGGATCCATAAAATCCCTTTTGTTTAACAGCCGACTGAACAATGAGATACATCGGTACTTTGACATGTAGAAAATTGACCAAAAGCAAAAAGTTTCGATACTTTTTGCAGATGCATTAAGGCCCCTTTTAACCGAGTATGGCTCACTTACACATTGATCGGTACAATGACAAACAATGAAACTGATATAAAATGTAAATGAAGCAACTCTTTACCATATAAAAAAGATTTTAGACCTGTCTGATTTGAAAGTATTTGCTGACTACAAAATAAATCTGGCTGATATGGTGAAATTTGTCTTTGAAAAGGTTTAATTCTTTACCAAACGACAAAATGTTAGACTGGTCCATATTGAAAGCATTCGCAGACGACAAATTAAAAGTGTCTCAATTTACGAATTTTATCTCTTAAAGGATAGAAAACCTTGTGGGAAAAGGAGAAAATTCTGGTTACCAGCATTTTCTCCTTTTCCCACAAGGTTTTCAAAAGCTTTTTTTTTCCCAGGGTCGAGAAAACCAGGGCTTGTTTGGTAAAGAGTTAAAACGATGTGGGGAAGGGAGAAAATGCTGGTTACTGACATTTTCCCCTTTACCCACAGTGTCTTCAAAATGATAATGATTAAAACATTCTTCATATCACCGACAAATACGACCATTATAGCAATATTAAATTTGTCGTCTGAAAATGCTTTCAATTTGGACGGTTTAAAATTTTGACGTTTGATACAGCGTTGAACAATCCTGGATTAGGCCGGACTAAGGGAGACCAGACGCTGAGGACGCTAGAGTAGGATTACACACAAAAAACGCTTGCTGTCACAAAACATCATACAATTGACACAATGGAGGTACTTTAAACTTTGAACATTGAAACAAAAATGGAAGAAACTGGAGTACATTCAGGTAAAAATTGATATTAATTATCCTTTTTTACTTTGTTTCTTCGTTTTCACGTATTTTTAACTAGGGCTAGTAAAAAGACACTACTTAAGTTTTATTTAACGAAGTATATGACAAATGTTTGCGCGCATCCTACTGTGCATGTATTTTTGTCATGGATATTGAATCAAAAGTGCACCTATGTATTTTTTGCACATAAATATACAAATATACATCATTTTAATGAAAATGCATATATTTTTACACAAAAAATGTATAAAAGCTCATCATGTCTCTAAAGGCAAATTTCTCAGAAACGAGCACGTCCTTATAATTTTTGCAACTTTACGAGCTATTTACAGTTACGTATAATGTCAAAATACGGTGATTATACTGTCAGTATTTAGTTTTCAAAAACGTTTAGGTATATAGCTATGTTGGCTCTCTCTCTCTCTCTCTCTCTCTCTCTCTCTCTCTCTCTCTCTCTCTCTCAAACTACATGTAATATATAGAAACAATAGGTAAAGGTAGTCGTATAAGACTGACATTATAGTAGTAATACTTAAATAAAGTTCCAAATAGATATACTTACCATTCAGTTCACATTTCATAATTCGAAAATGAAGCAAGCCATTGTAGTTGTTTTCATTCAATGATCATCTCGTGTGAACGCGAAATTGTGCCATAACAAGATATTGTTTGGTTGAAACGGGATTTTATGTCGTTGGAGCGATCTATCATGTCGTTAGATATCGTTGCTATGTCCTTGTGAGGAGAAACCGTGTCGTAAGAACGAGAAATTATGTCGTTGCAACGATATATCATGTCATAGAAATATGTGTTCTGACGATATATTATGTCGTTGTTACGATATATCATGACTGTTGTTTTTAAGAGACCTATATTATGGCGTGACGACATTATTGTGTTGTTGGCCGGATATATATCTTTAGAAGGAGGTTGTGATGGGATCGAAATATGGCGTGGGAACAATTTGAAATATCGTTCTTGTGAGATATGATGGCTTTGGAAGGATATGTTTTGTCGTTCTAACGATATTTTATGCCTCGAGAACACGGTATTACGTAGTTGTGACGAGATATTTTATCCTTGTAATAATGTCATGTCACGGATAAAATATGTTACATCGCTCTTTTGTTCGTACGATGTTTCGTTGGAACGAGATGCCATGTGGATAGATCGAGATATTATGGCGTTGGAACGATATGCCATGTCGTGATAATTTCGTATGAAACAGATATTATGCCACTGTGAAGAGATTTATACTAATGATGTCGTTGTATCATGTCGTGATAAACGAGATAACATCTCGCGGTTAAGGATATAGTTCCATTGAAGGGATAAACATGTCATTGTAATGAGATATCATGTCGTGAGAAAGCGATATTACGTGGTGTAAAGAGAAGTTATATCGTGAGAAGGAATTATTATGTCTTTGTTAAGGAACTTATATAATACCTTTGTATAAATGTTCTTTGTAGTGACGATATACTTTGTACAAGTCGAACAATATATGTTATATTCTATTCTGTTCTGTTGTGTATCATGTCGTGATAAACGAGATATCATGTCGCGGTTAAGGATTAAGTTTCATTGAAGCAATCAATATATCATTGTAACGAGATATCATGTCGTGGGGAAGCGCAGTTGCGTTGTTTAAAGAGATGTAATGTCGTGAGAACGAGATACTGTCTTTGTTAAGGAACTTCATGGCTGAAGAACGAGAAAAATGTCGTTGTAAAGTAAAATTATATCGTTGTAAGCATACTTTATCATGAGAACCAGACAACAAGTCGGTATTTTGATATCTCATGTCTTTGTAACGAATCATTATGTCATTGAAATGATATTTAAATATCGTGGGGCAGCTCTTCTGCAGTAGCAATGAAACCAAGCCTTGTTAACTGTCGAAATACAACAGTTTAACGACGTATATGACAAATGTTTGCGCGCATCCTACTGCGCATGTATTTTTGTAGTGGATATTGAATCAAAAGTGCACCAATGTATTTTTTGCACATAATGGTGATACTATTGGTGCACTGAAACAATTAGCACTTTCTTCGGGTAGTATTGGTGAAGAGAAAAAAAATGAATCTTTGTACTGTCACTGTGAAATAATTGAAATGCTGATGACACGGCGTTACACACCAAACAAGGAAACAAAGGCAGGAAATTTAAAGCTATGGAAGTATAGCTGTTTCCACTTCGAAAATTATTGTTGGAAAAGGAGAAATCGCTCCTATTGAGCAATTTCTCCTTTTCCCACCGTGTCTGCTGAGCTTTTAACCTATTTTTTTCTTGAAAAAAAAAATAACTTCCACAGTGACCTTCAACCTTGTTTTCTGACGAAATAGGCACGGATAGGTGCCATTTTTATTTTTTCTTATTGTTTAGAATTGTAAATACTAAAAGTGTGGAAAGTTTAAGAAAAATCTGTTCGTTAGAAAGTATGTACTTTTTTAAGATTAACCCTAAATTCGATCAAATTATCTCCCTTCTTATCACAATGGTCTATATATAACAGGCATATTTGTATATTTATCATGCTCAAAACCAGGCTTTTATATATTTTTGTGCAAAAATATATGAATTGTCATTAAAATGATGTATATTTGTATATTTTTCCTGTAATTTTCCTTGGTAACTGACTATTAAAAAAAGGCGCTTTAAATCTAATATAAGCTGAATTTTGGAACTGTATATACCTTTTTCAAAGGCAAATTTCTCAGAAACGAGCACGGTAACCCACATCTTTTTTTACTGTTATCTCCTAGAGACATGATGAGCTATGTATGTTGAAAGTTTAAAAAGAATCTGTCCGTTAGAAAAATTTGTCATATACGTCGTTAAATTTACAGCTGTGTTATTTTGTTGTGTAACGCTTGAATGTCTTTTCGTACTTTTGTTGCCTTTGCGGCCAGTGTAGATCAAGATTAGATTGCACAAAACGTACAATCTGATCTTTGTTCTACACTGTCAACATTAGGGCCTTAATACTTCACTTAACTGTTTAACTACCTATGACGACTATTGTATCTTTTGCGGATGGCATAGATCAAGATCAGAATGCACAGAACGTGCAGTCTGATCTTTGATCTACACCATCCGCTACTAGGGTCCGTAATTTCACCAACCATTCTTAAGAACATTCTTTATCTTATTCTCAAGGAATTTCTGAATTTGAAAGTAACACAACTTCTGATTGGCTAAACCAAATGGTTTAGCCAATCAGAAGTTGTGTTTCTTTCTAAATCTAGACTAAAACTGAGAATGAAACTAAGAATTGTTGGTAAATATGGACCGTGATGCTAGACTACGACCCAGTTCATCTTCAATGGCAGTGGAAATCTACATTTAGACCTCGGAAAAAGGTCAAATTTCTTGAGTTGGTAGAGACGGAGTTGAACTAAAATGGGCGCTGAATATTTTGGCACTTTCACCCTTTACCTAAAAATGCCGTGTTTAAACGATATTAAAGAAGAAGATTTTTGAAAACATTGTGAAGATTAAAAGGAAAATGCTGGTCACGAGCATTTTTTTTCCCCACAAATTGGTTTTTTTCTACCCACCCCAAAACAAGTTTGAATTTCTGAGTAACATCGAACTTGTTGTCTGCAAACGCTTCCAATTTGGACAAGTCCAAAATTTTGTCGCTTGGTAAAGAGTTAAGGGGTAATTCAATTGTTACTGCAGGACAGAACATGACGCACATGAATTCGATAACTACTGTCTATTTATGAATATTTCATATAGCGTTTACACCTGGAGGTAATGATGATGATGATATTCTTTATTTCTCCTGTACGAAGAACATTAGAGATAATACAAACAAAAGTAATGTACATTGAGAGAATTACAGACAGATAATATGCACATAATGAACACAATTTCATAGAGAGAGAGAGAGAGAGAGAGAGAGAGAGAGAGAGAGAGAGAGAGAGAGAGAGAGAGAGAGAGAGAGTTTTGTTTGTATGGTGTTTAACGCCGTTTTCAACATTATTTCGGTTATATCGTGGCGGCCACTGCGCCTACCCATGCTTTTTTGAAATTTTCCTTTGCAAGTATTTCGCTTAATATTTTTCCCAAGATATTGTCTGCTTTCCAACAATGATCAGTGGTGAGAGAAGTATGAATCCTGCCCGAATGACTATTATCAATCCTCGGATAGAAATTAGTCGAGCTTGGGATTCGAACCAGCGACCGCTATGGTTTCAAGTCCTGTACGCTACCGACTACGTTGCAGAGAGAGAGAGAGAGAGAGTTAACGGTTCACTGTTACCTTCACCAACATTCTGGTACTGGGTACTATTTTAATTGACAATGTGTTATGGTTCGTCTGTCAACACCTTTTCTTCCAATATTTGACAAAACATATCAAAGAAAGAATGACAAACCATCGTTTGACATGATACTCGAAGGCTTTGTTACTTTTATTTTCCCCCTTTCCAAGACAATCCTGTCTTTTTACGAGCCTGAGGATGAAAGCTTTTAAAAATAGTGAGAACAGAAGAAAATGCTGGTCACCAGCATTTTCTCCTTTTCCCACGATGTTTTCTACCATTCCACATACAAAACCTATAATTTGAACCACATGGAATTCGCCGCATGCAGCTGCTTGCATTATTGACAGTCTAAAATATTGCCGTTCGATATATAGAGTGCATTCCTCCCCTCTGTAAAGTGAAAATCGCGGATGGTTTCCAGAGAAAAAAAAGTTACAGTGAGTGAGTGATAAATGTATTATTTCGGTGGTTAGGGCAATGACATTATTGAGAGACTTTACTTCTTGAAGACTACGTACTGCATTGGTCAAATACACGTGAAAGCTTTACCTATGCTAACAGAGAGCAGAGATGATTAGTAAGACAGTAGTCTGAATCAGTGTTATTTTTTAACATAGTGTACCCGTTTGGATTCTCAAGTACAGTATATACTCCTATATGTTATCCATGTTCAATTAATTGTATAGAAGAAGGTGAGAAGTACTTTTTAATATTGTTGATTTAAGATACTTTCCAGCTTTAAAGGGGCATTTTTTAGATATTTTTCTGCGAATTATTATTTTTTTATTTTCCTAACACTTATAAATACTACAAAATAGAATTTTCCCTGAAAAGGGAAAGAAATTGAACAGTTACATGAAGTAAAAAGGTGCAAACTTGGCGTCAAAAAACGGATTCGTCTTTTTGAGGATTGGTGAGATTTTTAAGTCTGAATGGCTGCCTTTAATGAAAATTAATCCTTAGGCTGCTAAGCGCGACTCAAGAAACTTTGCGGACAATGTAGATCAAGATCAGACTGCACAGAAAGTGCAGTCTGATCGTGGATCTACAATGTCCGTTGAGGAGTTATTTTTCCCCCAAAAAAGATACTTTAAAAAAGCAACATTTGGGTTTATACCTTCGGCTTGAAAGTTTCATTTCCCTTTTTAGCAGGTTAAGGGTTAAACACTTGCGGTGATACAAAAAACAAGATTTCGTTTCTGCTGGTAACAAATAAAAAAGAATCTACCATATTCTGGACATTAAAGAGGTGTGTTTAAAAAGATTTTTAACAGAAATGCCTGCAACGTCGAGTTTCCTTCTGTATTATTTGTGTAACTTCTTATCTTGTCAGTCACGAGAGAGTCGTTTTCAGTGACAGGGAATAAATATCTGCCATGCTCTGTGAAAGGGGGCTTAAAGCATTTGCAAAAGGTATCGATACAGGTGCGCAGGCTGACTTGTGTCAAAACTTTGCTTTTGGTAAATTTACTGCGTGTTCAAGGACCATTCTGCCTCATAATTCAGCTGGTTGATAGAAAAACATGTTTTTTTTTTATGGATCCATGATCATGTGATGACTTGCTTGGTATGATGCGTCACGCAGATGCATTAGCCTCCTAGACGGCATCTATACATGCATTTTTCTTTCCTTTCAATCAGGATTAAAGATGTTTTCACGACATTTCGTTTGGTAAAAATGTGGTTGAGAGAGAGACAGAGACAGAGAGAGAGAGAGAGAGAGAGAGAGAGAGAGAGAGAGAGAGAGTAATGCTGATACTATAGCTTTGTCAGCACTAATTAACAACGGCATTGCATGTTATTTGTGGGTATGTTTATGTCGTTTAGTAGCACGGATACACGCTTTCTAGCTATATATTTCTGGCAGTTCTTTTTCCGAAATGCTCACTCTCTCCATTTTAAAGCCTAAAAACAGAATTCTACTACAAAGACTGTTCCCATATGAACCAGTGAATTACGTAATTTTAACGATGCCAATATCGCAAATTCAAGGCCGTTTTTGTCGGGAATAATTCTTATTGCACATTTTTTGCAGTCTGATATTGATATACACTGTCTGGCGAGTGTACTTAAGTTTAAAGGGTTAACTTAGGATTCTCGTATGTCAGTCTTTAACTGATGTACTCGTGTTTAAAAGAGAATACTTGTTGGTTAGAATGATTGTTCATTTAATGAGTTTAACAGGCACATAGACAAAGAGCGTATTCGATAATGAGTTAAACACATGTATTAGACATTATGTTGAAATTAGTATACGAAAGTGGTCTGTGGTAAGACGTGATCAAAGTTGTGTTGGTTTGTGTTGGCAAAGTCTAAACGTACATGTATTAAACGTTTGACGCATGCGTATCAAGCATTTCTGGTTCCGGTTAGAACGATCATAGTGTGCGGGTTTCCGGTACAAAACCGCTGTAAAAGTCGTCTGCTGGTGGTTCTTAGCATTTACCATGTAACTTTCATTTGTATTCATGTAATAAACAAATTATCTATGATCTGGCAAAAGCGGGCTTAATGCATCTCCGTGATGCATTGTACCATACAGGCAATCACATAATTACGGAGCCATCATACCAATTTCCTCTGGCAAATGACTAAATCCTAAGGTAAAACGGTCCTTGGACGTACAGAAAATTGACCAGCAGCGAAAAGTTTCGGCCCAGGTCAGCCTCTGCGGACTCCGAAGGCTGGCCTGGGTCGATACTTTTCGCAGATGCATAAAGCCCCCATTTCACAGAGCACTGCTCAAAGCCATGTTCAGTATGGTCATGTTTACGAGGATGCCGTCTGCTACGAATTCGTCTCGGGCCTGTTATAAAAATTAAGTCTTTACCAAACGACAAAATTTTAGAGTGGTCCAAATTGAAAGCATTTGCAGACGACAAATAGAAAGTGGTTTAAATGACTGAATGTATTTGTGACAGGTTAGAAAACATTGTGGGAAAAGAAAGAAACTACTGATAGCCAGCGTTTTCTTCTTTTCCCACAGCGTTTCCAAAAGCCCTTTTTACTCAAGATCGTTAAAACGTGAGATTGTTTAGTAAAGAAATGAATTCAGGGACGATGTTTTACAGACACTGCAAATCCCAGAACAATTTGGAAACTCGATAGATCGAACACGCTGTAATATCTGTTTCTAGTATATGACGCTCCATATGGGCAACCGGTGGCGACGATGAATAAACGCAAATCAATTAATCAAAAACTTGAAATTTTGGAATCGTCCATTTTCAGCAGTATATGCAAATGACAATTTAAACATGTCTAAAATCACGGTAATTTTCTTTTACATGGGTAGAAAACATTATGGGAAAAGGAGAAAATGCTGGTTATCAAAATTTTCTCCTGTTCCAAAGATGTTTTCATTTGCATTATTCCTATGATTCCTCAAAACACGTTTGGTAAATGGTAAAGTTGACTAATTTTCATGAATGCAACACCAAGTGCTTTGTGTAACATGTAACTGAGTCATGTTCTGTGAAAAGGAGGTTTAATGGATCTGCAAAAAGTTACGGCCCATGTCAGCCTGCGCAGTCCGCGCAGGCTGACATGGGTCGTAGCTTTTTGTTATCTTTAAATTTTCTGCATGTCAAATGACCGTTTTACCTGATGATTCAATCGGTTGTTAAACAAAATGAATTTAATGGATCCATAATTATGTAAAGACGTCGATGGCATAATGTATCACGGTGATGCATTAAACCCCCTTTTGCCAGGGCACCGTTCATAAATAGCGGGTAGGTACATGATATAAGTTACTAGTAACGTTGATTGGCAGTTACACCGTGGACTTAGGCACTAAAGATTATTCTCATACTTGTGGATGGTATTGCTATACCATCGTAAGTGTATACAAGACATTTTGCACGTTACGTGGACACTGAATATTCTACGAATTACAAGAACCGGAATACAATCAGATACTATCAAATAATTGTTTTGCAGGTAAGTAGGTTTTATTGGCAGTTCTTTTGTCTATTTCAAGACAGGTACAAGTTTTTTACGTCTCCCCAAATAGCTGCTGTTTATTGCACTTTCCTTCAGAAAATACACTTTGGGCTCATAATTTGGTTATGGAACGTTATGGGAAGACAAGCAATCTCTCACTGTGAGCAGTTGCTTCTTTTTTCTCACTAATGTTTTCTGTCGCTCAGCCCCACCCCACCTTTTATTTTTATGTCATGGTTTTCCTAATTCTTTCCTTACTTGCCTTTATGTGTTATATGGCATATCTTGAAATAGTTATGCATATAATTTGCTTCAAACAGTAGGCAGTTTGGATTCTACTGTTGCCAGATATTTTGACAAAGATCGAATTCAAGTAATGATGCTCACGGCCCGAATTAATCAACATTTTACATAGGCGTAGCCAGAATAAAAATACTTATACGCACAGTGAGGCACGAAGTGCCATTAGAGGAGGGAGCGGGAGGGTAGCATTTATTGTAATGCATAGAGGAATTCCCTAGTCATCAGTGTATCAATTTAACCCATCTATTTAGTTTGAAAAGACGCACAGATCAGAGGAAAAATTAATACATATATATTATAATACCGTGATTTACAGCCTTGGTCGCGGATTTTTTTTTTTTTTTTAATAAACACGCGCGTATTGTGCATAGAGGGCGCTACGCCCTTATATTATGTTGTCTAATCTTGATCTACACAGTCTTGTGAAGCAGCTTATGTTAACTCTTAAGCTGCCAAGCGCGACACACTGACCTTTTGCAGACATTGTGGATCAAGATCAGACCGCACAGATCGTGCATCTACTTGGATCTACACTGTCCGACAAAGAGTTATATTTTTCTCCAAAAAGTAAGTTTGAATTAGCAACATTTAGATTTTTCCTATCGGCTTCAAAGGTTCATTTTACTTATATAGCAGGTTCAGGACTGAGAGGATATCCCATGGCTAAAAGACTATGAGTCATGCTTTGTGAAAAGGGGGTTTAATGCATGACCATGATGCATTATACCAAGCAAGTCATCATATAACTGTGGAATCATTTTGTCTTTTAACCGAACAAATCATAAGGTAGTTTGATCCTTTGACTCGCAAAAAATTGACCAATAGCAAAAGTTTCAATTCAGGTCAGCCTGTACGGACTGCGCAGGCTGACATGTAAGTCTATATTTTTCGCAGATGTATTAATCCCCCTTTTCACAGAGCACGGCTAAATATAATATTATATTGAGTCGCGATAGGTGTAACCTAAGATCAGAATGCACTGAGATACAAGTTGACCTTGTTCTTCTATTCTGGATGGAAACAATATCAGACCCAGTGCTCAACCGTTCTAATCTTTAGTCTTTATATTCTAGATTTAGAAAGTAAGTCAACTTCTGATGTGCTAAACAAACATGTTCAGCCAATGAACGTGTCGTACTTAAATGCTTAAATACGAACAAGTCTCACTATTTTTTACTTTTTTTCGTCTGGTAAAGCTTCAAGGTCTCCATTAAGCCTTAACCGAACAATGCCGGCTTTTAAAGCCCCTGAGAAAGAGGCCTTTTGAAAACATTGTGGAAAAAAGGAAAAAATGCTGGTAACAAGCATTTTCTCATATTCCCACAATGTTTTCTACCCTGTCAAAGAATGATTGCACCATTTGAGCCACGACAAAATTGTCGTCTGCAAACGCTTTCAATTTGGACAAGGCTAAAATTTTGTCATCTAGTAAAGGGTTAAACCCGGTTGTCATTGGCAAACAGTTCAACAATAGATCTACATAGAACGTTCCAGTGCGGGTACAAATACCGCTTCCCCTCGTTTACCACGATTTTACATCGTGCATACGTCTTGTAACACTTTTCTAAAATTTTAGACATTTTGTTCACGTCAACCTCTTCAAGAAACATAAGAACTGCCGGCGTTCTCGTACAGTCGGTTATCATGACTTCTTCACGACAGTACTCGCTCTCACAGAACGATTCCGAGACACAAAATACCACAACTTTTGTAGATTCGATGCATCGGATCATTTCTCCAGTGACTGTAAACCCCGGTAAGAAGTTCAAATCTCCCGTGGCAACGCACGTGTCGTCCGTCTCCAGTAGTTGCTGAAGACCTCGGTCTAATCGCGGTTTTATGTACCGATGTGCCAATTCTTTGTCACGACTTGAAAATGAGAGAAAAACCGGAAATTCTGTTCTGTTCGGATCGTTTTTGTACTTGTCAATCAAAGCTTGAAAGCGACGCTCTTTTCTATTCCGACGACTTCTGCGCACCAATAGAGTTGTAACAATACTGATTATTAATAGACCCAGTACTGCAGTAATGGACGCTGTTGCAACAATAATGGGATACAAACAAAGTTCTTCAATTTTCGGCAATACTCTTTCGTCGATTGAAAACTTCGATCCATCATAATAGCACTCAAGTGTGTCATTTGTTAACCATGTCTTGTGGTCCATAAGCCATTCTATGTCTTGTTTATGTTCACAGTCGCATTCAAAAGGATTTCCAGTAAAGTTTAGAACTAGATGACGATTACTTAACGACTGGTCGTTTGTTTCCTCTGTTAGGTTCTCTTTATCCAGCTGGTAGAGGAATTTGTTTATTTCTGTTACTGAATCCCCGAGAAAATGGATCTTATTATAACTAAGGTCCAAAATTTCGAGATGATGTAGCTCTCCTACAAACGACAGTAATGTTTCAAGTCTGTTGTATGACAAATTTAACACTTTAAGATTTTGGACACATGATATATCAAACGGCTTTGACAAGTATGGAATGCCATTGTGTGACAGATCTAGTTTTTCGAGTTGACTTTTCCAGTCGGTTTTGAAAGGCATTTGTATTGAACTAAAAAGTTCATTTATTTTGTCACCCAGTTTATTTTTGGAGATATCTAAACTCATCAAATTGGCAAGAAGGTATGAAAGCTTCGCATCAATGTAGGTGATGCCGTTGTCACCGACGTCTAGATGCTCGAAGTGGAACAAGTCATTTTCACTTTCTAAACTTGTCTTGCTACATAAAGGTAAATGCCATGCCTGTTTTTTGCCTCTAAATTCCATCCTCGGGCAAACTCGATTATCAGATATATAAGAATTTATCTCAGCCTCCTCACCCAGTGGCACCACACCTTTAGCTTTCAACACCTTCAGTTTTTTTAAAGCCTTTGCTTTGAACAAAACGCTGTTCAATGTGAAATAGTTCTGGTAATCCAATACTTGCTCCCTCCATTTTGGATAATTTCCGTTTATCTCTCTTATATTAGAAAAACTTGGAGTATCTGGGAACCACGCCATTGCTGTCAATACGTAGTAAAACAGATATCCACCCCTTTCAACATCCAGTTTCTCCAGGTTCGGTAAAGTCTTAGAGAACGCTTCCATTGCCAAGAAGGTAGAATCGATCTCACTCAAGTCTAATGACCGAATAGGTTTATCTTCAAGCGCATGAAAAAATTCATCTTCAAATGTCGCTGGATCTACAGCTAGTTTTGCCAGACGTCTTAGAGAAAGAGCTGAAAGGTTTGATAATGAAGCTCCCTTCATCCCCCTTGTAATGTCTTCTACCTGCAATCTATGACATTCACTTAAATCTAGAGTTTCTAGATTATCTAAACCGACAAAGCTGCCTTCTTCAGTGTAATTCAGCTTGGTGCTGGAAAAGGTCAAATGGCGAAGACGCACTAAGTTACCGAAAATGCCCTTTCGAATGGAAAAAAAATGTCTTCTGACTAAGACTTCCTCTTGTACACCTGTATCGGGTAGGACAATGAGAGATTCGACTGATCTCCATGAAACATCTCCAAATGGCTGCCTTTCTTGGTATTCGCTGAAATCCAGTGATTGTAATTGCACATGTGATATTTTTGGGGATAAATTTGCTGGTATACTGTTCGAGCATGAGATTGAGTTCAAGTGACATACACAGTTGTCTACACAGGATGACATGGTGTGTGTTGTTCTCGCTATACAGGCAACAAGGATTGTGCAAACCACGTGATGCGGCAGCGGATTATTTGCAGACATTATCTAAAGGCTGACTGTATGAACCCCTGTTAGATAAAAATACACATAGATAAATATCATAGATAAAAAGAAAACAAGGCAAACATTAGAGAGAGAGAGAGAGAGAGAGAGAGAGAGAGAGAGAGGAGAGAGGGGTCAAACAACGTGACAATACTCTAGTAAACCCTTTGAATGCAAGAATGTGCCGACTTGGGCTGTGTGAATTAAGATCAGAATGCCAAGTCATTCTCACCAAAGCGAAATAGCCTTGAGAATCGCAAAATTTTGGATTTTCTCCTTTGTGGTAAAGCGTCAAAATGCTTTAAGTTGCAATCTTGGGCTTATGCTCAGGTTCCAGGATAAGCCATTAAAAACACATATAAATACATTAATGAAATAACCTTACCGGGTATAAGTCACTAGTGCATGTATCAAAGTTTAGGAGAGAGCCCTACACGAGTTTAAGCAGCCGCAGTCCGAATAAGGTTCGCTTCCTTAATCAAGCCGTTATAAGAGTTAGCCCTTAACCTGCTAACACTTTACCAAACGACAAATTTTTAGCATTTGCAGACGACAAAATAAAAGTGACTCAAAAATTGATATTTTTGTTTCGATGGGTAGAAAACATTGTGAGAAAAGGAGAAAATGCTGATAACCAGCATTTTCTCCATTTCCCACAATGTTTGTAACAAACCTTTATCCACAGGTCGTTAAAACTCGGGATTGTGTGGTAAAGAGCTAAGTAAGTAAAATGAAACTTTCTTCAACTTTCGCCGAGCCCCGGTAGCTCAGTCGGTAGCGTGCTGGACTTGAGATCAGGGGGTCGCGGGTTCGATCCCTGGCTCGGCCAATTTCCTTCCGAGGAGTCTAAAGTTTTGTCATTTGGTGAAGGGTGAGCCTGTTTTGTAGGGAAACAAATTCACTACATCTGATTTCATTATCTCCCGCTAGATGGCATTCTACAAATACACATCTATCTAATTTGGGCATTCTGGGTACAGAACCGGACTACTTTTCAAAACGACAACCGTTACTTTGAATTTCAAAATAAAACAAACGTTTACTCAATAAAACCTACCTGGTGCGATTCATTCAGCTATGATTAGCTAGCATGTAACCTATGCACCGGCTATTTATGAAAACAGCCCAGACAGGCTTGGGTAATAGCTTCGGTATAAGCCCTACTTTTCCCTAGTATATGGGGTCGGTGATGCGTCATAGCAGACAGGTCGAATCTTCGAAGAATATGACATGCGCAGACAACGCATCTGACTTAAATAAACAGCTCGTTCAACAGGGGTAACAGCCGAGCCTATTAGTTTACAGGACTGGTGACCAGAGGGTAGCTAGTTCGAATCCTTGCACAGCCAACTGATTTTCGTTTATTTATGCTCGCCACCGATTGCCATATAAGCGACGCACGAGAGGACTGTTAGTTTCGATACGGGGGATAGTGCAGATACAGGACAAAATCCATCCTATGTTACGCCTGATTCTTTAACGTGCTCAGTGTATAGCATCGTTACACGGGACCTAGGTTTAACGTTTCGTCCGAAAGACTGTTTAGTCCCTTTAGATGCGCTTCCGTGGGGATCGAACCCACACCCACAAGTGGCCCGAGAATTAATGCTCACAAGTCTCTTGCTCTTCCACCTGAGCTATTGGAGCTGGTCTGGCTAATATTTTTCCGAAGATTGGTGATAGTCATTGTGACAGAATTCATTCCCAGCTCACGGCTGATTATTATTCTGACGATAGTTTTGTGGGAAAGAAGTCAGTGGCTTACGAAGTCTTGATAAACGAAACTCCAGAAAAGTGTGGATAGGTGATGTGGCCGCCGCGATTATAACTGAAATAATTTCGAAATCTACCTAAAACACCATTTAATCAAACACTAGGGGAAGATCAAGGAGAACAAAAAAAAAAAATGTTTAACTCTTTACCAGACGAACAATTCGAAAACAGACCAAACTGAAAGTATTTGCAGACGACAAAATAAATGCGTCTCGCAGGATGGGATTTGTCTTTCAAGAGATAAAAAACATTGTGGGGGGAAAAGGAGATAATGCTGGTTATCAGTATTTTGTCCTGTTCCCAAAATGTTTTCAAAAACCTTCTTCCTCAGTGTTGAATTTGTAAAGAGTCAATAAATGAAGGTATGTGAAATCGCTGTGACAGAAGATGAATTTCTCCTTGACAGCAATTTCGATTTTTAGCTCTACTGGCTGAAAGCCAGCAGAGCTTATGTCATGGTACGGTTTCCGTCGTCCGTCTGTCCGTCCGCCTGTCCGTCCGTTAATTAGTCTTTTTCTTGTTTACGCGATAAAATCTGCATTTGTGGTCGGATTTTCGTGAAACTTGCACAGTTTGTTTATCTCATCATAAGCTTGAACCCTATTGATTTTGAAAAACAAATCGGACAATCAGCAAGGGAAAAGTAGCCATTTGAAGTTGAAATTCTCCATTTCTTGTTTACGCGATAAAGTCTGCATTTGTGGTCGGATGTTCGTGAAACTTGCATAGTGGCTGTGTATCATCAACAGCTTGAATCCCATCGATTTTGAAAAAAATAAAAATAAAAAAAATCCGACAATCAATATGGGAAAAGTAGCCATTTAAAGTTGAAAATTTCCGTTTCTTGTTTAGGCAATGAACACCACTTTTTTGATCCTGAAGGGCGACCCAAAAAAAACCCCAGAACCCATACACTTCTTAATTACTCCTACGAAAATAAAGCAAAATTAATCTAATTTTGCACACTTGAACTTCTGTCTGTGTATGATTATACCCAAAAGTGTCAGTAATCTAGGATGCTTTGTACAAAAGTTGTGATCTCTCTTAAATATGTTCCAAATGACCACCTCGGCATAGGACACAGACTTGCATCCGTTGCGCAAAATTGTCAATCACTCGCACGCACTCCTCTCTGGGGATTTCCCTGATTTTTCCTGCAATTGCAGCCTTCAGTTCACCAATTCTTTGAGGATTGTTCTGATACATATTGTCCTTCAGATACCCCCACAGATAAAAATCTGGGGGGTTCAATTTCGGTGAATGAGGTGCCCATTCGACGTCACACTTCCTGCTGATCAGCCTTTCCCGAAATCGCTGTCTCAGAACGGAACATTATGTGGCTGTGCAGAGGAAGTTCTGAACATCACTCGGACGACGCAGAGGGATTGATCGAGATGACTATTGGTTCCAGAAAGACGGGGCGACCCCCCACACATCAAATCACACCCTTTACTAGCTGAAAGAGCGATTTCATCTCATTCACCGAAACTGAAACACCCCCCCCCCCCCCAGATTTTTATCTGTGGGGGTATCTGAAGGACAATGTGTATCAGAACAATCCTCCAACAATTGGTGAACTGAAGGCTGCAATTGCAGGAAAAATCAGGGAAATCCCCAGAGAAGAGTGCATGCGAGTGATTGACAGTTTTGCGCAACGGGTGCAAGTCTGTCTCCGTGGCCGAGGAGGTCATTTGGAGCATATTTTGGAGAGATCATAACGTTCGTGCAAAGCATCCTAGATCACTGAAACTTTTTGGTACAATCATGCACAGACAGAAGTTCAAGCGTACAAAATTAGCATAATTTTGCTTTATTTTTTTAGGAGTAATTAAGAAGTTTATGGGTTCTGTTTTTTTGAAACTTGCAAAGATAATTTGGTTCATCAAGGGATTGAACTCTATTAACAGTGAAGAAAATCTAGTAATCAGTTTAGGAAAAGCAGCCATTTGAACACAGTATTGTTTACTCAACAAAGTCCATATTATTAGTCACATTTCTTTGAAATTTGCTAGTTGTTTAATAAAATGCGTACTGAAACTCTATTAAATTTGGCTGGATTCCAAACACTTGGTTTTGAGAAATTGTACTTCAATTTTCCCCTCTAAAAAAAAGGTTGAGATAATGTCATTCCGGTTTTTACTATCGGCTTGAAAGTTTCATTTCATTCATTTAGCAGGATAAGGGTCAAAGGGTCCCCCTCAGGCTCGTTAAAAGTCGGGATTGTGTAATCTGTTAAAATGCCGGATGGTTTTGGTTAAGGATTAAATAAGAAGTACTTGTATCTGCAATATTTCCGTGAATTTTGCCATCAACTCTTTACCAAACGACAAAATTTTAGTCTAGTCCAAATTGCAAGCATTTGCAGACGACATAATAAATGTGACTCAAAATTCGAATTTTGTTTTGGGAAGAGTAGAAAATATTGTGGGAAAAGGAGAAAATGCTGGTTGCCACAATGTTTTCAAAACCATTTTTTCCTAGGGTCGTTAAAAGTCGGGATTGTCAGGTAAAGGGTTAGATTTTAACTAGACATCAACATTTTAAGGCCCGTCTACACTAGCAAACATTTTTGCTGATTTTTGCAAAGTTTGCTAGTGTTGACCAGTCAGCAAACACAATCAAATATCACCAAACAGTGTTCGGTGATGTTTGGGCATGTTTTTTGTTTGCTCTGTTTGGTGATGTTTTGTGGTGTCCAAGTATGTTGATTGATTGAATTTGCGTGTAATTATCGTCGCCACCGGTTGCCCATATAGGCGACACCCTTTGAAGGCTGTTAGTATTGTTACGGGGGATAGTACAGATACAGGACGAAACCTATCCTAAGTTACGCCTGGTTCTTTAACTTGCTCGGTGTATAGCACCGTCACACGGGACCTCGGTTTAACCTCTCATCCGATAGACTATAAGTAAACTTAGATGGCCAGCCTTGGGAATCGAACCCACACCCTAAAGTGACCCGAAACATCACGTTCACGAGTCCAACGCTCTACCAATTGAGCTATGCGGACTGGTCAATATACTGACCAGTCAGAAGCTGTCTTTTTATCATTTTTATCATGTGATGGATGCTCTTCAAACATCACCAAACATTGTTTGCAACTGTTTAGTGTAGTGTAGACACATTACGGACAAACATGACCAAACTCCGCCCAACAAAAGTTTGCAGGTGTTTGCAAACCAATTTTTGCTAGCGTAGACGGGCCTCGTTAAAACGCGGGATGGTTTAGTTAACCTTTACCACACAATTCCGAGTTTTAACGACAAAGAAAGAAATGATCAATGATTGAATGAACTCTTTTTGACCAACAATTTCCAGCAATATTATTAAATTAATCTGAATATATTTCATGTAAAGGTGACAAATCGTTTGACATAATTTTAGACCAGAATTTAAGTGCTCGTTGCTTACATAGAACAGAAAGAGGAAGTCTACCAAATTCACCTAAAACTGCATAGTTTGGTGTATGCTGTTTTGCACCTAAAAGTACTAAAGAAATTTGACATGTAGTTTATCAATGTCTTTAAAACTATATACTCCCCAGACCTCTGCTCATATAATAAAATTGGTAAAAACCAAAAAGCGAAACTTTTGTCTTTATGTCCAATGAAACTTTATCAAAAACTTTAAGTAAAGTATGATAGGCTTTCTACTCTTGTTCATGCAGAGCACGGACAGCATGTTTGAAACTGCCTATATAATAGAATTCAAGATCTAAATAAGGGAAACTATCCACTTTTTCAACAGTTCTACCATTAATGAAAATATCACAATCTAGTTTGGTCTTTCTTTTCTCAAAAACACATTCTTTGGTCTTATCAACATTAATAGTTAATCCCCATTTCTCAGAGTAATGCAAAATACTGTTAACCTGAGCTTGTAAACTAACTGGACTAGTGGTGAATAAAACAAAATCGTCTGCGAAAAGAATCATATACTTCATTCACAACTCTGAATCCATGTTCGTAAACGAATCGAAGTCAAGATTTTCTACAATATTATTAATGAAAGGGATGAAGAGAATCGGTGAGAGAGGTTCTCCTTGTTTCAAACCTATCGAAACATCAAAAAAGTAAGATAAATCAGACTTTTCTGATAGTTTTACACAAGATTGGACTTTGTGATATATACATCTAATCATATTTAGCATTTTACTACTAATACCAAAGGAGATCTCTATCCACTGTGTCAAAAGCACGTCTATAGTCGATACATATATACGATTTTTTTTATAAAACCTTTTGAATTAGAGAATGTAAAATAAAAATAGCATCAGCAGTAGAATGACTTTCACGAAAATCCAAACTGATTTTCAGTAAAAATTTGCTGTCTTTCGCACCATAAGTTCTAACAATTAAAGAAAATATTTTAGCAGTGATATTCATAAGTTATACCTCTGTAGTTTTCAGGTTGATGAGGATCACCATTTTTATGTAGGGGAACAATTCATCCCTTAGTCCATGCGTCAGGATAGGAACATGTATCAAAAATATGATTAAAAATAGTGCAAAGACAAGGTGATATACGTTGCTCAATTAGATATAAAGGGCGCATTTGACTCGGTATGGCATGACGCTCTTTTCGTAAAACTACAAGATCTCGGTATCGATATGAAACTTTGGCGGACACTCCGCGATAGCTATCAAAATCTTAGAACATTTGTAAAAACGTCGCATGGAACGTCGGCTGCCATAGACGTGAAACGTAGTGTTCGGCAAGGGGGCGTACTATCGGGTTTTTATTACACATTATATATTAATTCGCTCCTGGATGAGCTTGAAAAATCAGGATATGGAGCAATGGTTTGGAGCATTCCTTTGGGCAACCCCACCCTTGCAGACGACATTAGCATCGTTACAACAAGCCCCATGGCATTACAGGCACAACTTAAAATAGTGCAAAGTTACGCCAAAAAATATAAATTTGAAGTAAACGTCGATAAATCATATACGTTTGCATTCTCCTATCGTCGTATTAACTTACCATTAAGAGTTACCTATAATGATACTGAAATAAAAAAGGTAGACTCAACGACCCATTTAGGTATGGTAATAAACTCCGATTTCTGCAGGAATAGCTCCTCGAAAATTGTAGATCGTTGTAAAAAAGGTAAAAACGCGTATCATGCTGTGCTAGGTTATGGATTGCAACCTAAGAGTCTTCATCCTTTGACATTGTGCGGCATATATAACAAAGTTATAAAGCCAACCATATTGTTCGGGAGTGAGCTGTGGAATGATTTAAAATCCTCAGATATAGATCAGATGAATCGAACGCAACATTATATCGTCAATTCTATTCAAGACTTTCCGAAACTAACTCGATCTGACATGTGTGAATCGATGCTCGGATTAAACCGTTTGTCTAGCCAAGTAGACGACAGAAAGATGCGCTTCGTACATAAAATCTCCACTTTACCGCAAAGCTCCATTACCCGGCAAATTTTCACTCGGCGGCTACTTTGTCACATTAGAGGCTTATATCCGATGAATGGCGTTATACCTGATATTTATACGATCCTCGGACGTTATCATATGGCAGATATTTTAAACGTTTTTA
Organism: Hippopus hippopus; assembly: GCA_946811185.2. Classification (NCBI taxonomy): domain Eukaryota; kingdom Metazoa; phylum Mollusca; class Bivalvia; order Cardiida; family Cardiidae; genus Hippopus; species Hippopus hippopus. Next base: position 24,037,982 of record OX328106.1, on the reverse strand, counting down.
TGGATAACACAGAGTCACATCCGAAATGTGACTGGAAACGTCGCCTACGTGGCACAATAAGCAATCGTGAACAAAATCTCTGGATTCAAAGAATTCACAAAGATATCGATTTTAGCTTGTTCCGAATAATACACACATCAGTTAGTCCGGCAGTTGTCTGGTCATTTTCTACGCTTCCGCAAGATCAAAAGCTATCCAAATTTGTCTAAAAAATATGGGTTGAAAAAGCGGTTCGAGTCCGGTCTGTGTGTAAGCTGTGCGAAAACGAGTACGAGAACAGATATGTTCATATTCTATCAGAATGCATGTATTTAATACATTTCAAATACAGACTTTTTGATGAAATTCTTCATAAGTTTGGATATGAAGTTGCAGCAACCTTGGAAGGATTCGGACATGAACAGTTCAGCTTTGTAACTTTAGGGGCAAGCTGTGACGATCTATCTCGTATACATGTCAGTGAGTTTTGCAGATGCTTATTCAGCTTTGTAAAACAGACTGTTACAGCATACGAGAGACTTTTATTGTCACATTAATCTATATATACAGGTTAGACATATGAAATAAGGGGCTTTTGGTGCGCAGTACTACAGGGATGTACCTTTGGATGTACCTAAATTCTGTACTTTGACTCATTTGTGGGTGTGACTGGATGTGTGGGTGTGTGGGTGTTTTTTTTTTTCCCTCATATTGATATACAAGAATGTAGTTTAATCTCCCATGAGGAGGATAAATAAATAAATAAAATACAGTTATACGTCTGTCCCATTCATCAACGCAATGCGAACCAATCTCGTTTTCATTTAAAACGTTATCCGTTTGCACTGCATCAGACGAATTTGAAAAATATGCTGCAAAGTCTTCTGCTGATAATTCGGGCATTGCAGAGCCCAATCTTTTATACATATTAATATATTTCCAAAACTGCCGTGGAGATTCTTTGCTCAAATTACTAAGTCTACATTTCTCTCTAAAATCAAATTTACGCTTTTAACGACAAAGAAAGAAAGCTTTTGAAAACATTGTAGGAAAAGGAGAAAATGCTGGTAATCAGCATGTTCCCCTTTTCCCCACAATGTTTTCTTCCCTATCAAAGACAAAGTTCACCATTTGAGCCACATTTGAATTGTCGTCTGCACATGTTTTCAATTTGATCTAAGCTAAAATTTTGTCGTTTGGTAAAAGGTTAAGGTTTGAACAACAGGTACTTATATCTGCAATAGTTCCGTCATCACTTCTTTACCAGACGACAAAATGTAACAGTAGTTCAATTAGGAAGCATTTGCAGAAGACAAAAAAGTATGTCTCAACAAGTTAAATCTATTTTTGGAAGTGAAGAAAACATTGTTAGAAAGGCAGAAACTTCTGGTTACCAGCATTTTCTCCTTTTTTTCGACAGTGTTTTCAAAAGTCTTCTTCTGTAGGGTTGTTAAACTCGGGATTGTTTGGTAAAGGGTTAATATTAGCCTTGAAATCATTTGCACACTGCAAATTAAATGGTACTCAAAACATAAAATTTGTCTTTCATAGGGTAGAAAACATTGTGGGAAAAGGAAAAAAAAAAAGGAGAAAAAATGCTGGTTACCAGCATTTTCTCCTTTTCCCACAATGTTTTCAAAAGCCTTCTTTCTCAGGGTGGTCAAAACTCGGGATTGTTGGGTAAAGGATTAAACAGGATGATACTTTAAGTGTTCTAGCATGTGTATGTATCATTTGGTTTTCGGAAATGAAATAACTTCATATGCATATTTGTCCAAATTAAATGGAATAATTACGATGATATTGTTTCATTAATTCTTTTGAAAAATGCATGTGAAATCTTAGTTTACATGTTCTAGCGATTATTACAATTACTTAATTTTTGTACCTATATAATTCAAACGTAGTTATTTTACATCGATTGGGAAATTGAGAAATAAGTAATTTCAATTTATTGGAGAGATCATCAGACCTCTCCAACAGTGGTGAGTTTAAAAGGCAGACTGCCACAGAATTTGCTGTCTAAATCCATTTTTCTTGCGAAATTGTACTGATACACAGTCTGTTTCGTCATGGTTTTGTAAATAAAGCGAAAAAAACCGAAACAGGAAATTGACGTGGTTTATTTTTATGTGACGAATTTCAGAAAATATTTGTTATATTAATTTGCCATGGCTGCAAGTGACGTCTCAAATAATTGTAATTTTTCATTAAGCAAATAAATCTAAGCAGAAGAAAAAATCAGAAGAATTTCGTTAAAAAAAAAAAGAGAAAGAAGACCGCCGGACAAGATCATGCGACTTGAAAACGCGACAAGAAGGTCAAATGAGCGTCATGTAAAGCATATGAGGTTTCTACGCGGCGGCTTTTTTACTTGTTTGTTTACATGTACCAAAATATATTGAAATTAAAAGCCAATAAACTATTGGAAAACAATGATGCTGACCTCTCCTGGCTTCTTTTATAAAGAAGCCAACTTGTACTAACCTCTCTTGAGTCTGCTTCCTGCAAACCAGACCAGTACACGAGCCGAATGTGTGGGCCAATAAGGGGTCCCAAAGTGTACACCCGCACCCGGGAATCGAACTCGGGACCTTATGGTTGCGAGGCCGACGCTCTGCCTCACGACCATGGACCCCACTTGTACCTATATATCAACAGTAGTAATGACTGCACACTACTGTTAACAAATTAGATCATGGATATATATATATTTAAAGTACCGTGCAATATCTAAACGGTACACATCAGTTCAAATTTGCCAATTTGGTCTGATTTCAAATGAAAATTAAAGCAAGAAGATGCATATAAAAACTGAATTTAAAGGTATCACCAGGAACTGCCTAGTTTGCAAAATGCTTTATTTGTTGATCTACACGGTCTTGTGAAGCAGCTTATGTGGCGCAAAGCGATAAAAAGAAAGTACAAAGGGCTACAGCTTATTTTTCAATAGATCTTTTTCCAGGAAAACTACATACAGATACACAATACGTTGTCATGGAATCTGATACTTTGTAAAACGGACAAATTAACTCTTTATCGCTTTACTAGAAAACAGCTTTTAACCCTTATCGTGCTAAATAACTAACATGTTACTTTTAGTGGTAAAAATTATTCTTATCGGACAGTATGGATCCAAGATCAGACTGCACGTTCTGTGCAGTCTGATCTTGATCTACCCTGTTCGCTAAAGGTCGGTGAGTCGCGCTTAGCAGTCTTAGGGTTAAGATTTGTCCAAACTGAAAGCTTTTGCAGACTACAACTTGAAGGCAACTCAAATGATCAATTTTGTCTTTCGAACTGAATTTGAAAGATTAAAGGATCAAACCATTGTTACAAATTATCAAATAATCCCATGGTTTTACATTATTTTCTCTTTTTCTCACAATATTTTTATTCGTCAGAAGACAAATTCAGACATTTGAATCATACTGACTTTGTGGTGTGTGTGTGCGTGCCGCGGATGCCTTCAATATTCACGGGTCCAAAATGTTTCGTCTGGTAAAGTGTATGATCTTCTGGTTGATTTTAACTCTTTAGCTGCCAAGCGCGACTCACTGACCTTTTCAGACAGTGTAGATCAAGATCAGACCGCACAGAACGTGCAGTCTGATCTTGGATCTACACTGTCCGACAAAGAGTTATATTTTTCTCCAAAAAGTAAGTTTGAATTAGCAACATTTAGATTTTTCCTATCGGCTTTAAAGGTTCATTTTACTTATATAGCAGGTTCAGGGCTGAGAGGATATCCCATGGCTAAAAGACTATGAGTCATGCTTTGTGAAAAGGGGGTTTAATGCATGACCATGATACATTATACCAAGCAAGTTATCATATAACTATGGATCCATTTTGTCTATTAACCGAACAAATCATAAGGTAGTTTGATCCTTTGACTCGCAGAAAATTGACCAATAGCAAAAGTTTCAATTCAGGTCAGCCTGTACGGACTGCGCAGGCTGACATGTAAGTCTATATTTTTCGCAGATGTATTAATCCCCCTTTTCACAGAGCACGGCTAAATAGAATATTATATTGAGTCGCGATAGGTGTAACCTAAGATCAGAATGCACTGAGATACAAGTTGACCTTGTTCTTCTATTCTGGATGGAAACAATATCAGACCCAGTGCTCAACCGTTCTAATCTTTAGTCTTTATATTCTAGATTTAGAAAGTAAGTCAACTTCTGATGTGCTAAACAAACATGTTCAGCCAATGAACGTGTCGTACTTAAATGCTTAAATACGAACAAGTCTCACTATTTTTTACTTTTTTTCGTCTGGTAAAGCTTCAAGGTCTCCATTAAGCCTTAACCGAACAATGCCGGCTTTTAAAGCCCCTGAGAAAGAGGCCTTTTGAAAACATTGTGGAAAAAAGGAAAAAATGCTGGTAACAAGCATTTTCTCATATTCCCACAATGTTTTCTACCCTGTCAAAGAATGATTGCACCATTTGAGCCACGACAAAATTGTCGTCTGCAAACGCTTTCAATTTGGACATGGCTAAAATTTTGTCGTCTGGTAAAGGGTTAAACCCGGTTATCATTGGCAAACAGTTCAACAATAGATCTACATAGAACGTTCCAGTGCGGGTACAAATACCGCTTCCCCTCGTTTACCACGATTTTACATCGTGCACACGTCTTGTAACACTTTTCTAAAATTTTAGACATTTTGTTCACGTCAACCTCTTCAAGAAACATAAGAATTGCCGGCGTTCTCGTACAGTCGGTTATCATGACTTCTTCACGACAGTACTCGCTCTCACAAAACGATTCCGAGACACAAAATACCACAACTTTTGTAGATTCGATGCATCGGATCATTTCTCCAGTGATTGTAAAGCCCGGTAAGAAGTTCAAATCTCCCGTGGCAACGCACGTGTCGTCCGTCTCCAGTAGTTGTTGAAGACCTCGGTCTAATCGCGGTTTTATGTACCGATGTGCCAATTCTTTGTCACGACTTGAAAACGAGAGAAAAACCGGAAATTCTGTTCTGTTCGGATCGTTTTTGTACTTGTCAATCAAAGCTTGAAAGCGACGCTCTTTTCTATTCCGACGACTTCTGCGCACCAATAGAGTTGTAACAATACTGATTATTAATGTACAGAGTACTGCAGTAATACATGTTGTTGCAACAATAACTGGATACAAGCAAAGTTCTTCAATTTTCGGCAATACCCGTTCGTCGATTGGAAACTTCGACCCGTCATAATAGCACTCAAGTGTGTCATTTGTTAACCATGTCTTGTGGTCCATAAGCCACTCTATACCTTGTTTATGTTCACAGTCGCATTCAAAAGGATTTCCGGTAAAGTTTAGAACTAGATTACGATTACTTAACGACTGGTCGTTTGTTTCCTCCGTTAGGTTGTCTTTATCCAGCTGATAGAGGAATTTGTTTATTTCTGTTACTGAATCCCCTAGAAAATGGATCTTATTGTAACTAAGGTCCAGAATTTCAAGATGATGTAGCTCTCCTACAAACGACAGTAATGTTTCAAGTCTGTTGTATGACAAATTTAACACTTTAAGATTTTGGACACATGATATATCGAACGGCTTTGACAAGTATGGAATGCCATTGTGTGACAGATCTAGTTTTTCGAGTTGACTTTTCCAGTCGGTTTTGAAAGGCATTTGTATTGAACTAAAAAGTTCATTTATCTTGTCACCAAGTTTATTTTTTGAGAAATCTAAGCTTATTACGTTGGCAAGAAGGTATGAAAACTTCACATCAATGTAGGTGATGCCGTTGTCACCCAAGTCTAGATGCTCGAAGTGGAACAAATCATTTTCACTTTCTAAACTTGTCTTGCTACATAAAGGCAAATCCCAGACCATTTTTTTGCCTCGAAATCCCATCCTTGGGCAAATTCTGTCATCAGATATGTAGGGCCGTATCTCAACCTCCTCACCCAGAGGCACCACACCTCTAGCTTTCCACACCTTAAGTTTCTTTAAAACCTTGGGTTTGATCAAAACGCGGTTCATAGTAAGAAAATTCTGGAAATCCAATACTTTCGACTGCCATATCGGATAATTTCCATTTAGCTCTCTTATATTAGAAAAACTTTGACCATCTGGGTACCACGCCATTGCTGTCAATACGTAGTACAACAGATACCCACCCCTTTCAACATCCAGTTTCTCCAGGTTCGGTAAAGTCTTAGAGAACGCTTCCACTGCCAAGAAGGTAGAATCGATCTCACTCAAGTCTAATGACCGAATAGGTTTATCTTCAAGCGCATGAAAAAATTCATCTTCAAATGTCGCCGGATCTACAGCTAGTTTTGCCAGACGTCTTAGAGAAAGAGCTGAAAGGTTTGATAATGAAGCTCCCTTCATCCCCCTTGTAATGTCTTCTACCTGCAATCTATGACATTCACTTAAATCTAGAGTTTCTAGATTAACTAAACCGCCAAAGCTGCCTTCTTCAGTGGAATTCAGCTTGGTGCTGGAAAAGGTCAAATGGCGAAGACGCACTAACTTTGCGAAAATGCCCTTGCGAATGGTAAAAAAACGTCTTCTGACTAAGACTTCCTCTTGTACACCTGTATCGGGTAGGACAATGAGAGATTCGACTGATCTCCATGAAACATCTCCAAATGGCTGCCTTTCTTGGTATTCGCTGAAATCCAGTGATTGTAATTGCACATGTGACATTTTCGGTGGTAAATTTGCTGGTATACTGTTCGAGCATGAGATTGAGTTCAGGTGACATAAACAGTTGTCTACACAGGATGACACGGTGTGTGTTGTCCTCGCTAAACAGGCAACAAGGATTGTGCAAACCACGTGATGCGGTAGTGGATTATTTGTAGGCATTATTCGCAGACTGAATGTATGAAAACCTGTTAAATAAAAGTACATTTAGATAAATTTCATGAAAAAAAGTAAATACGCAGAGAGAGAGAGAGAGGGGGGGGACTGAGGGAGGCAGAGAGGGAGAGAGAGAGAGAGAGAGAGAGAGAGAGAGAGAGAGATATCTATCTCTCTCTCTCTCTCTCTCTCTGAAAGGTTATTATTATTTCTAAACAATCTGAAAATACCAGGAAACCATTTGAATACAAGAAGGTACTGTCTTGGGCTGCGTGGATCAAGATCAGAAGATTAGAATGTCCAGTCATTCTCACCGAAGCAAAATAGCCTTGGAAACCGCATAATTTCGAATTGTCTCCCTTGTGGTTAAACGTCCAATATTAGGAAGCAAGCTTGGGCTTATTCTCAGGTTCCATGTAAAAAAAAACACACATATATGAATACACTAATGAAATAGCCTTACCGTGTATAACTCAATGGTGCATGTATCAAAGTTTAGGAGAGAGCCGTACACGAGTTAAAGCAGCCGCAGTCTGAATTAACGTTCGCTTCCTTGATCAAGCCGTTATAAGAGTTAGCCCTTAACCTGTTAAGTTAGTGAAATGAAAGTTTCTTCAACTTTCGATAATAAAAAAACAAATTTTGCTATTTCAAAGGTATTTTTGGAGAAAAATATCTCCCTTTCGGACAGAGTAGATCCAAGATTAGACTTCACGTTCTGTGCAGTCTGATCTTGAGCTACACTGTCTGCAAATTGTCTTTGAGTCGGTTGAAAGTCTATATAACCCTTTACGTATGATGATTTTTGGTCTGTTCCGTGTTCAAGATCACACGAGAGTCTTCCTGAACCCTTTACCATACAATCCCGATTTTGAACGACCCTGAGCAAACAACTATTTCAAAACATTGTGGGAAAAGGAGAAAATGCTGGTTACCAGCATTTTCCCCTTTTCTCACAATTTTTTCAATTTTTTTTTTCCTTGGGGTCTTTAAAACTCTGGATTGTGTAGGAAAGAGTTAACCCTTTACCACACAATTCCAAGTTTTAACGACCCAGGGAAACTTGACATTTGAAAATATTGTGGGATAAGGAGAAAATGCTGGCAACCAACATTTTCTCCTTTTCCCACAATGTTTTCTTACCTTTCAGAAACAAATCCAATCATTTGAGTCACATTTAAATTGTCGCCTGCAAATGCTTTAAACTTGGACCAGTGTAAAATTTTGTCGTTTGGTAAAGAGTTCAAGAGTTAGGTTTCATTTACTTTCACCCCGGCAGTCGAATAAAGGCCTGTTTTCAGTGTAAAATACATTTTACCATCTGATCACCAAGTATGTGAGATGATTATAGACTGAACTCGGTCAGTAAACAGGATTTGAAACCAGGTGGTCGCCGGTTCGAGTTGCCAGCTCGGCGAATTTCTTTTTAAGGATTGATGATAGTCACTGCGATAGGATTTATTCCTCTCTCACCGCTGATCGTTGCTTCGACGATGCTTCGATGGGAAAGTAGATTGGGAAAGGTATTGTGCGAAGAACTTGTAATAGGAACTCGAGGAAAGCATGGATCTTTGTGCAGTGGCCGCCTCAGTTTAAGGGATAAGGGAGAAAATGGCCAGTTGAGTATATTTCATTTCCGATTAGTGCCGCCCCAATTTATAAGATTTACGTAGTACGTTAAATAACACTTGTGAAAATGTATTCTCAAGTATGGGCCTTCTTTGAATACTTCCTTTAAAACCCTTTTACCACACAATCCCGAGGTTGCAAGACCCCAAAGAAAAGAGGCCTTTTGAAAACATTGCGGGAAAAGGAGAAAATGCTGGTAACCAGCATTTTCTCCTTTTCCCACAATGTTTTCTACCCTTCCAAACGTGAATTGCTATTTTTTTATTTTTTGGCTCGCTATTATTTTGTCGACTTAAAGATAGGGCACCCTTATGGGATTCTTGTAACATCGCCTTTCATTGCCGAAAAAACGTACGGGTTCGACTAAGACTCGGGTTATCCGTAATCGATCGACCGATACACACTGTTTCCCCGCATCGATCACGGATTACCCCAGTCTTAGCCGAATCCGTATGATTTTGGCGATAAAGGCGATGTTACACGGATCCCAACATGGACAAGTCTAAAGTTTTGTCGTTTGGTGAAGGATGAACTTATTTCGTAGGGAAACAAATTCACTACATCTGACTTAAATAAAAAGCTCGTACAACAAGGGTAACAGTCGAGCCTGTAAGCCTACTGGACTGGCGACCAGAGGGTCGCAGGTTCGAATCCCCTGCACGGTCAACTGATTTTCGTTTATTTATCCTCGCCACCGGTTGCCCATCAAAGCGACGCCCGAGAGGACTGTTAGTTTCGATACGGGGGATAGTGCAGATACAGGACAAAACCCATCCTATGTTACGCCTGATTCTTTAACGTGCTCAGTGTATAGCATCGTTACACGGGAGCTAGGTTTGACTTTTCGTCCGAAATACTGTTTATTACCTTTAGGTGCACAGCCGTGGGATCGAACCCACACCCTCAAGTTGCCTAAGAATTTACGCTCACAAGTCTCTTGCTCTTCCACCTGAACTATTTGAGCTTGTCGGCCCAGCTTCTTTCCCATGATGATAGTTATTGTGACAGAATTCATTCCTCTCTCACTGCTGATTATTATTCTGACGATGGTTATGTGGGAAAGCAGTCAGAAGCTTGGGAAAATTTTGTACGAAGTTCTGGTAAAAGAAACTCATGTAACTGTCCTCTTCTGTAGAGTCGTTTAAACTTCAGGTTGTGAGGTAAAGGATTAAACCGGATTATGCTTTAAGTGTTTTAGCATGTACGATATGTACATGTAACGTTATCACTTGGTTTTCGGAAATGAAATAACATTCCAAAACTTCATATTCATATTTGTCCAAATTAAATGGAATAATTACCATGAAGTTGTTTCATGAATTCTGTCGGAAAATCGGAAATTTTGATTGACACGGTGTATTAAATATTACAATTACTTAAGTTTTTGTACCTATATAGTTTAAACATATTCATTTTACATCGACTGAGAAATGAGTTATATTTTTCAACTTATACTAATCTCTCTCGTTCTGCTCCCTGGAGGCCACACCAGTACTCGCGCCGAATGTTTGGGTCAATGAGGGTCCCAAAGTGTACACCCTTTCCCGGGGATCGGACTTGCGAGGCCGACGCTCTTCCTTCCGGCCACAGACACCACTTATATATCAACAGTAGTAATGGCTGCACACTACTATCAACAAATAAGACCATGGATTTATGTATATCGTGCCGTGCAATATCTAACCGGTACGAATCAATTCAAATTTGGCAATTCGGTCTGATTTCAAATAAAAATTAAAGCAAGAAGATGCATATAAAAACTGAATTTAATGGTATCACCAGAACTGCTTAGTTTGCAAAATGCTTTATTTGTTGACGCAAAAATGTCGTATATGGGGCAATCACATGTACATTTAGGATAAATTTGTTTCATTTGACTAACACAAATAAATCATGCTCCTTAATAAAGTTGGTTAACCCTTATCTTGCTAAATAAATTACATGAAACTTTCAAGTCCATAGTAAAAACCCGAATGATGTTATATCAAATTCAGTTTTTGGAGAAAAATATCTCCTCATCGGACAGTGTAGATCCAAGATCAGACTGCACGTTCTGTGTAGTCTGATCTTGATCTACACTGTCCGCAAAAGGTCAGTGAGTCTCGCCTAGCAGCCTAAAGGTTAAATGCATTCGCAAAAAGTATCGATTTATCGCAGCCTGCGCTGTCTGCACAGGCTGACCTGGGTCGTAACTCTCTGTTATTTGTAAATTCAGTGCATGTCAAAGGATCCTTCTACCTCATGATTCAGCTGGTTTTTAAACAAAAAGGATCCATGTAATGCAACGAGTTGCTTGGTGTAATGCATAACGAAGACGCATACAACCCCCTTTTCGCAGAGCTAGATACTAGAAATAGATAAACAGTAGAACTTCTATCTCGTCAATACAATTCCATAATATCAAATTTAAGGATAGGGCACCCTAATGGGATTCGTGTAACATCGCTTTTCATCGGACAGATTCGGCTTAGACTCGGGTAATCCGCAATCGATGCGGGGAACCAACATCTATCGGCCGATCGATTACGGGTTACCCGAGTCTTAGCCGAATCCGTAGATTTTTCGACGATGAAAGGCGATGTTACAAGAATTTGCATTCAGGTGCCCTATCCTTAAGCCTTTACCACACAATCCCAACTTTTAACGACATTGAGAACGAAATCTTTTGAAAACATTGTGGGTCCTCCAATGCTTTGAATTTGGACTATTCCAAATGTATTGTCGTTTGATAAAAAGTTAATTAATGTCCCAGCAACAATAAATCTCCAAATAACAATTTGATTAGACGTTTGCTGGTCGTAAAATTGATTTTATTGTCTATGCAACCTATAACTTTGTCTTAACGTGAGACCATTCATGACTCAGTAGTAAAGTGCAGGACTCGTGACCTGGAAGCCCCGTGTTCGAGTCTCGCTGATGGAGTGTCCAGGGGCAAAATACTTGGAGCCTTAGCCTAGTACTCATGGAACCCAGGAAATACGTTACTAAGTAAGCTGTCGCCGTGATATGACTGAAAAATCAATAAAAGCGGCGTAAAACACCATTTAATCAACGAAAAGAAAGTCTCAATGTTTTGAAATGACCATTCGGCTTGGGCAAGGTCCTGTGGAGCACCAGTCTGGTACCAGTGAAACCAGGGAACACCAGGGACTAGTGAGCTTTATCCGTGATATGACGGAAAAGCTGTTGATAGCGACATATAATCCAACTTGATTAAACAAGCTAGTTCTACAGTGGTTTTTAATGGCATCTAGCCCGTAGGCTGCTAAGCGCGACTCGAGGATCCTTTTGCGGACAGTGTAGATCAAGATCAGACTGCACAGAACTTGCAGTCTGATCTTAGATCTACACTATCCGACAAGGAGATATCTTTCCCCCCCAAAACTACCTTTAAAATAGCAAAATCTGGGTTTTTACTATCGGTTTGAAAGTTTCATTTCACTTATTTAGCAGGATAAGGGTTAATCTATCATTTTTTTTTTTTTTTTTATTTCAAAGGAGCAGTGATCTGTTAAAAGGGGATTTAATGTATCTCCGTGGTGCATTATACCAAGTAAGTCATCATGTTAGTATGGATTCATAAAATCCATTTTATGTTTTATCTATCAACCGTTTGAATCACGTGGTAGAAATGTCCTTTTACTTACAGAAAATTGACCAATAGCAACAAGTATCGATCGCAGGCTGACCTGTGTTGATACTTTTTGCAAATGCATTAAACCCCCTTTTCACAAGGATGGCTCAAATATATTAAGATTGCTTCCTTTTTACGTCGTCTTCCCAAGTAGATTGGTTCGAGGCGAGTAGATATCACGATTCCACCACTAGTAAATATACTACGCGGTTAAAGTTTGAAGTCAACTAGCAAACATGGTTGATTGACTGATTGACTGTATGGTGCTTAACGCCGTTTTAAACATTATTTCATTATATCGGGGCGGCCAGTGCACCTATTCATGCTGTCCTGGAGTCTCTTTTACCAGTACTTCGCACAATATTCTTTCCAAGCCACTGGCTGCTTTCACACATAACCATCGTCGAAACAATGGTCAGCGGTAAGACAGGAATGAATCCTAGCGCAAATGACTATCATCAGTCCTCGGAAAGAAACTGGCCGAGCCAGGGATCGAACCCACGACCCCATGTTCTCAAGTCCTGCACGCTAACGACTGAGCTACTGGGGCTCGGCAACTTGCAAACATAGTACTGTATATCCAAGATCGGGCACCATATTAACCAACCACTATAACTGCATTTTTATAATTCTAGCTTTAGAAAGTAACGCAATTTCTGATTGGCTAAACCATTTGGTTTAGCCAATCAGAGCTTGCGTTACTTTCAAATTTAGAAGATTCTTTAGAATTAGACTATAAATGTTAACAAGAATGGTTTGTGAATACGGGCCCCAGGCTACTCTTTCCTTGCACTCGAACATTGATCCATGCCGTCAGCAAATTCTGCAGTTATGATTTATGCCGGCGGGATAGTGTGGATATGTGATTCAAATATCAATATTTGTTTTTGGTACTTTAGAGAATACAAAATGATATGAGGCGTGCTCTGTGAAAAAGGGGCTTAATGCATCTGCAAAAAGTATCGGCCCAGGTCAGCCTGCGCAGTCCGCGCAGGCTGACCTGAGCCGAGACTTTTCGCTATTGGTAAATTTTCTGTATGTCAAAGGACTGGTCTACCTCATGCTTAAGTCGGATGTTAAAAAAAAGTGGCTGGATCCATAATTATGTGATGACTTGGGCTGGTATCATGTATCTCAGAGATGCATTCAGCCCCCTTTTGCCAGAGCATGGCTCATATATATATATAAATATATTTCAAATGTATGAGGGTATGAAGTTTCGAAAGTTCAAAATCAAGTCGTTGAAAAAGTAACAGCTTTCAAGAAAATTCTGGAAGGGAATCCTAGTTTTAATCACCACTTGCTGAAGGCCAGTGGTCTTATGCCATGTGCATGACCAACCCCCCCCCTTTCCACCCCCCCTTTTTTTTTTCAAGCGTCTCCTCTGAATCTACGGGACGAGTTTTGTGTAAAACCCACAAAATAATCATGCTATGGTCCCCTTTGGAATTCTTAAATAAAATTGATTCTATTAAGAACTCCGAAAACGCTATGGCACTGAAGAGGGCTGATGACATTTGAAAGTAATGCATGCATATTAAATATGCATTATATGTTTAAAAAAAATCCACTGCTATTGTAAACGATTACGCGATTATGAATGTTTCGTTTGCACAAAACAATTATATTGATTACGCCCTGTCCCCAACAGACCGTAGAATTCCTTATTAATGAAAGTTACATTTCATACAATTGCCAATGTATACCTTCAATACATATTTTATGTTTTGCTGTATACTAAATGTCACTCATAAATGTTTCAGTGCTGGGGAAAAGATACGAATCGAACTATGTTTACGATTTTGTATGGTAATGAATTTTTATTTTTGGTGATGATGATGATGATGATGATTATTATTATTATTATCATATTATTTTCATCATCATCATTATTATTATTATTGGATCCTGGTTGGCTCAGTGGTATAGGGTAAGAATCGTAACCTGAAGACACCGGATCCGAGTCTCACTGGAAGCACTGTGTTTTTCGCGGGAGTGTGGTCTTTAGGCTAACTCTTGAAATAAATGTACGCTGCAGAAGCCGCATATTCCTTCCAATGGTCCTGAGATCTGATCAGAATATTTGTCTTGATGATATTTCGAATGGTTTCAAAAATGGGCCACCTGGAGTCAAAAAGTAGGTCACTGTGACAAATCTTAGAAAAACCTTGTGTGCACTCTTAAGGCCACATTTAAGTCCAATTATCATAAAGTCTGTCTTGATGATATCTCAGACGAGTTCAAAAAATGGGTCACCTCGGGTCGCAAAGTAGGTTACTGGAACAAATCTTTGAAAAACCTTTTGTCCATCTGTATTGATGATAAATCAGACGAGATCGAAAATGTATCATTTGTGATCAAAAAGTAAGTCCCTTGGATATTTTCTGTTTAAGATTATCTTGTGCGCACTCTAAATGCCATATTATCTGTCCAGTACTCATGAAAATTGATTAGAATATTTGTCTCGATGATATCTTTTTCGAGTCAAAAAGTAGGTAATTTGGAGGGCAAACTTACTAGTATGTAAGCTCTAAAGGCCAAATTTTTATACATGAATATTGTTAAGAATGTTTGTCTTGTTAATTAATCAGACGATATCGAAGATGGTTTACATGAGATGAAAAAGTAGGTCACTCGGACAAATCTTGGAAAACCCTTGTGTGCACTCTAAAGGCCAATTTTCAGTCCAGTGTTTTTGAAAGGTTTTCACACAGAATGTTTGCCTTGATGATGTCTTGGAATAGTTAAAACGTGAGTCATGCTAGGACAAAAAGTAGCCGTATTGTCAGTTTAATGAACATAAAAGTTGATCAGAATGATTGTCTTGACGATATCTTGGCAAATTTGAAAATGGGTAAGTCTGGTCATTGAGGAGGTCACTAGGTCACATCTTAGAAAAATCTTTTGTGCCCTTCAAAAGCCACCTGTCCAATACTAATGAAAATTGGCGAGAATATACTAGTATGTTTTGATGACATCTTTTAGAAATCTTAGTATGGATGACCCAAACTTAAAATACAGGTCAAATCTTAGAAAACCTTGTGCGCTCTTTAGGTCACATTTTCTGTCTGACGGGCATCAAATTTAGTCACAGTATTATATGTGGATTGGGTCTGGAATTGAGCCACCTCAAGTAAAAGAAATAGGCCATTAGGTAAAATCATTGGAAAAACTTATATGGACTCTAGAGAGGTAATATTTAAGTAATTTCCTATGAAATTTGGTTAAATGGTTACTGTCTTGAACAATTTCAAATATGGGTCAGCTGAGGCAAAAATTAGGTCACAAATCATATCAAAGGTCATATCAAAGTCAAAAATGGAGTATACTTTGTATAATTCTCTCAAAGGTTCACAGGTTAAGGTGAGCGATTTAGGGCCATTGTGTCACTCTTGTTGATGTTTTATTATAATATCATGCTCAAGGTTTAAAAAATGAAGTTAAGTCAATAAAACAATGCGAAAATTTACTTTCAAGGAAAAAGATGGCAACAAGGCATGAATTCTGCAGATGTGATTTATGTCGGCTGATGGTTAATCCTCAGAGCGTACACGTGGTTCACATGATGGAATTTGTCTGTGGTGGTGTAGGGAATACAAAATGAAATGGCCTGCAACATGTGAAAAGGGGCATTCGGACATTTGCGTAAAGTGTCGTCTCGGATCAGCCTGCGCAGTCCGCGCAGGCTAATCCGAAACGATAGTTTCCTTTTGTTTTTGTAATTTTCTGTTTCACGCAGGTCTACTGTAGGAAAAAATCTAATGTAGTCGTAAAGTGCCGTCTCGGATTAGCCTGCGCGGACTGCGCAGGGTGATCAGATATGGCACTTTACGCAAATGTCCGAATGCCCCTTTTCGCGTGTTGTAAGCCATATATACATGTACGTCAAATGTATGAAGCTTCAAAAGTTCAAAATCAAGTCGTTGAAAAAGTAACAGCCTTCAATAAAAATTTTGGAAGAGATATCCTAGTTTTAAACTCCACTTGCTTGAAGCCAGCCGGCTGATGCCATGTGCATGACTTTTTTTTTTTTAAACGTCCCATCAGAATCTTCGGAACGTGTTTTGAGCAAAACACAAAAAGTAATTCTGCCATGGTCCTGTAGGAAATTCTTGAAAAAAAAAAACACTACCAAATGATTCGATCAAGAACTGCGAATAGGCTCTGGCGCTGAAAAGGTTTTGAAATTAATACATGCATATCTACGGTGGCACAAAAGTGACATGGAAGATATATTTTATACTATGTGCGCACGCAGTAGCTAATACGTGCGCACGTATTACTTATAACGTGCGCACGTATTAGCTACTGCGTGCGCACGTAGTATAAAATATATCTTCCATGTCACTTTTGTGCCACCGTACATATCAAATATAAATTATTTGTTGAAAAAAAAACGGACTATATTTAAACATGTATATATCTAACAGTCCTTTTTATGTCATTTATTCCACTTTTTATTTATTCGTTAATTTGTGTGCTTATTTGTTTGATTAATCGATCGATTCATTCATTCATTCATTCATTCCCTTATTCATTCATTCCCTTATTCATTCATTTATTCATTCATTTATCCACTTTTTCATTCATTAATATTCTGCCGTATGATGGTTTATGATTTTTCTTTTCTCTCGTTTATTTTTCAGTAAATTCTTGTAAAGGTCTGCACTAGTCGATAGCTCGGTAAATCCTCACTTAACCCTTAGGCTGCTGAGCGCGACTCACTGACTTTTTGCGAACAGCGTAAATCAAGTCCAGACTGCACAAAACGTGCAGTCTGATCTTGGATATATGCTGTCCTATAAGGAGATATCTTTCCTCCAAAAATAACTTTGAAATAGGAAATTTTGGGTTTTTACTATCGGCTTGAAGGTTTCATTTCATTTCTTCAGCAGGATACGGGTTAAATGACAACAGAATT
The DNA here is from genome assembly GCA_946811185.2 of Hippopus hippopus. Taxonomy (NCBI): domain Eukaryota; kingdom Metazoa; phylum Mollusca; class Bivalvia; order Cardiida; family Cardiidae; genus Hippopus; species Hippopus hippopus. The sequence goes on along the minus strand of OX328106.1, from coordinate 24,020,998 downwards.
GCAACCATCAAGCGTGAAGTTGTTCTAGTAAAATATAATGAGAAGCACTCACAAGATAAGCAAAGATATTCTAGAAAGCAAATATCCCCCTGATGCCCACACTCATTTATGATATCGAGTGCACCTTTACCATATACTCGTAATTTCGTGTTTTTACGAGTCGACAGGAAATAAAAAAAAAAAAACTCGGTAACATAGCGGAAAAAGAGGGAGATGCTGGAAATGCTGGTTTCCTACCTTTCAAAGTGTAATATCTTCGTTTGACCCGCATTCAATTTATCGTCTGCTTTAAATATCGATTGGTCTAACTTTTTTTCGTTTTGTGAAGTGTAAGCCCTTTACCAGATGACAAAATTTTACACTTGCCCAAATTGAAAGCATTTGCAGACAAAACTAAAATATGACGCAGTTGATGGAATTCAGCCTGAAAAGGGTCGAAAGCATTGGGGGATAGGGGAAAACACTGGTAGCCATGCAGTGTTGTCCCCTTTTCCCACAATGCTTCATAAGTTTTCTCTGAGGATTGTTAAAACTCAAGATTGTTTGGTAAAATGTTAATTCTCTTAGTTGCAGCTTATGTAAACTGCAAACTTCGAGAGGCGTATAGACGCTTTGACTGACCTTGGAATGAATTCTTCATTTTTATGATGTTTCAACGCAAACAAAAACATACTTATAAAGCCGAATTTAGATTGTATGATCGAATGACCTGGATTCAAGATCGGATTGCGCCTTCTGTGCAGTCCGATCTTGATCTTGGCCGTCCACAGATGCTACTTTTGACGTATTTGGCGGTACAAGTAATAAGCATCATAAAATATGCAAACTCCGTCAGATTTTTCAGATAATACGTAACACGATCTACCAATCACGAAGCGTGTCGTGTTTTCAGGTTTTTCAGTGGATTCTAGGATTTTTTTCACTTTATTAATTGAAATCCAAGAACAAAGCATCAAATATTGTGGATATTTATGTATGCGTAATGAATGGATTTAGAGAGTAGGTATTATATAAATTATATAATGTTTTTTAACCATTTACCATACAATCTTGATCTCAATGAAAACAGCTTTGGAAAACATTGTGGGAAAAGGAGAAAATGCTGGTAACCAGCATTTTCTCCTTTTCCCACGATGTTTTTATCATATAGATTATATAATGTCTTTTAGCCATTTACCAAACAATCACGACTTTTAACGATCCTAGGCTGTAAACGCTTTGGAAAACCTTGTGGGAAAAAGGAGAAAATGCTGGTCACCAGCGTTTTGTCCTTTTTACACGATGTTTTCTGTCCTTTCAAAGACGAATCCCGTCATCTGAGCCACATTCAATCGGTTGTCTACAAGTCCTTTCAATTTGAACGAGTTTAACTCTTTACCAAACGACAAAATTTCAGGCTGGTCCAAATCCAAAGCAATTGCAGATGACATAATGAATGTGGCAGAAATAATGGGATTTGTCAGGTTAGAAAACATTGTTGGAAAAGGAGAAAATGCTGGTTACCAGCATTTTCTCCTATTCCCACAATGTTTTCAAAACCTTTCTTTCTCAGGGTCGTCAAAACAGGGTATTGTGTAGTAAAGGATTAGATTTTTATCGTCCGGTAAAGGGTTAAATGACCGTTTCCCAAAACGGAAAATATTAAACTTTTTGAAATCAAAAACCTCTGCAGACGGGAAATTTGAAATTGATACAGATGAGCTGAAGTTCTTTAATAAGGTGCAGAACATTGTGGGAAAAGAAAACAATGCTGGTAACCATCATTTTCTCCTTTGCCCACTATAGTTTTAGAAGCCGTCTTCGAAAAAGCAAAAGATTATTTTAGTCTTTACCAGATGAAGCTTTCATACGTGTTTATATTGAAAGCAATTCCGGGCGACAAATTAGGTGTTGCTGGAGATTATGCTGTGTCCTTGAAGGGGTCAAATACAATGTTGGACACGGAGAAAAAAAAAGATAACAGCATTATTTAATCTATTTTCCATTTCCATGATGTTTTTAAGAACCTACCTCTTCAGTGGCGTAAAATCGAAAGATTATTTTGTAAAAGGTTAAACGATAAAAATGAAAGGATATGCGATCCGCTACTTAAGACATTCCGCCATGACTGAATCTTAAGGCTTGGTCAGACCGGCTAACGGATATGTAACGGGGGGGAAACGGACAAAAACATGCAGAATTTGGTTATCCGGTGACAAAATTCATCTCTTCTGCCGCTCGAGGCTCACGCGATCGGTGTGTGGAGCGAGGAAGCCACACAATGACCGCACGAGTACCGCACATGTAACGGAAAAAAACGCACGTTTAACGGATATGTACAGGATAATAAACGGTCTATTAACGGATATCACCGTACGAGTAAGGGACTTGTACCGGATAAAACGGAAGTGCAACGCATGAGAACCGGACAAAACGTACGATGAACGGAAATGTACCGAACACCAACGCACGAGGAACGTACCAATCACGTGACATGCCGAAGGTATAAATTGTCAGATGCATCCAAAGTCTATCACTTGCATGTCTCTGTCCGTTTTGTCCGGTGGAAAGTTTTGAACATGCTCAAAACTTCCCACCGGACGGAACGGACATCGCCGGACATCGCCGGACAAGTAGCAGATTCACCGGATAAGAAACGGACATAAAACGGATACGAACGGACACGAACGGATGAAATGATTTTTTATCCGTTACTCGTCCGTTAGCTCGGTGTGACCAAGGCTTTACTTTCTACAGTTGCAGTAGACACAAGGTAAAAATGCAGAAAAGATTTGAGCTATACTCTGTGAAATATTGGTGTACTGCATATGCAAAAACTATCGACCCACGTCAGCCTGTGCAGTTTGAAAACTATACACTGTCCGGAAAAGCGCCAAGTCTCGTTTAGTAGCCTAAGAGTTAGGCTATTCATCAAGTTCTCGACAGTCAACATAGAATTTAACAATTGAACCTGACAACAGGCGTTATAGCAAATAATAAAGCAATTATGGTACATTTTCTAATTATCTGGCTACTCAGCGTCCCATCCTTATCGCAGAGATCTTCAAAATGTAGTGTTGCTTTAACCCTTTACCACACAATCCCGATTTTTAACTACCCCAAGGAAAGAGGCTTTTGAAAACATTGTGGGAAAAGGAGAAAATGCTGTTATCTCCTTTTCCCACAATGTTTTCTATTTTGTCAAAAACAAATTTCATCATTTGAGTCATGTTTAGTTTCTCCTCTTCAAGTTTTTTTCAATATGAATGAGTCTAAATTTCATTTTATTGTGTGGTAAAGGGTTAACTCTTTACCAAGTGACACATTTTTTGGCTTGATCATATTCAGAACATTTTCAGATGATAAATTCAGTATAACTTAAAAGATGGGTTCTTTCTGAAAATAATAATAATAATAATGAAAACAACGTGGGGAACTGAAAAGGATAAAATGCTGGTCACCAGCATTTTCTCCCTTTTCCTCACAATGTTTCCAAAAGTCTTTGTCTTGATGGTCGTTTAGATATGGAATTGCTTGCTGAATAGTAAATGCATAACCTTAATAACACTGTACCATAGGCAATTCCGAGAAAGAAAGCCTTTGAAAAGATTGTGGGGAAAAGGAGAACACGCTGGTAACCAGCACTTTCTCCATTTCCCAAAATGTTTTCTACCGTTCGAAAGATAAATTCCAACTGCTGAGTTGCATTTATTTTATCGTCTACAAATGCTTACAAGTTTGACACGTCAAAATTTTGTCGTCTAGTAAATAGTTAAAAAAAAAAAAACTTGAAGCGTTACGAGCAGTTTCACCTCTTGTCATAATACTTTAAAATAAAACATTTTTTTCTTTAAACACGAAAACCAACTCGCCTGATAGTGATAGTGAGAAAGTGTTCGGAAAGTGCTGACCAAGCGGCGCTTTGTTAACCTGTGAACTTCTTAATTCATCGAATGAAAAAGTCCTGTTATTATTGCAAAAAAAAAAGAGCTGTAGTTGTTGCAGTTATGAAAGGCGTTTTCCCTGAGAAGATCTCATCCTATCAGACATTGAAGATTGAAGATCAGACTGCTCGTTTTGTGTAGTCTGATCTTGCTCTGCACGGTCCGCGAAACAGATCGGGCCGCTGATAGCATCCCAAGAATTTAGATTTGACCCTGTTCTAGATAGCATTTTATTTTTTAAATTCCGATGACCAGCTTTTTGGTTGGCTGGATTTTGTTGCTAGACCCTTGCTTTACAAATTCATAATAATCATTACATTTTTTAACGGTTAAGTATCCTTTAGGCTGCTAAGCGCGACTCGCTGACCTTTCGCGGACAGCGTAGATCAAGATCAGACTGCACACAACGTGCAGTCTGATCTTGAATCTACGCTGTCCGATAAGCAGATATCTTTTCTTACGAACAAAGTCCGTAACAAAGAAACAAATGAACAAATGCATAGCAGAAATACAGGGACTGGGCAGGATTCGAACCTAGAACGCCCGGACGAAAGGCCAACACCATAACCACTGAGCTAAAGAGAATTCTCCCTAACGAAGTTGTTAGGTATTGTATTTAAATCGGGATGAAGCCATGCGTGAAGGAGTGGTCTCCCGTAACACTTTCCTCCAAAAAATACCTTTGAAATAGGAAAATTTGGGTTTTTACTATCGGCTTGATAGTTTTATTTCTATATATTTAGCAGGATAAGGGGTATATTAGTCATGGTCATGTATTGCAAAGTTCAAATCGCTAAAACAAGATATTTTGTGGGCTATTTAACCCTTTACTGAACGACATAACTTCGGACCTGACCAGTTTTAGAGAATTTTAGGACGAAAAATTATATGTGGCTTAAAAGATGAAGATTTTATTCGACAAAGTAGAATCCATTGTGAAAAAATGAGGAAACTCTGGTTTCAAACATTTTCTCCTTTTTCCAGAATGTTTTCAAAAGCTGTCCTACCCAGGGTAACTAGAACATAGCACTGTAAGGTAAAGGTTTAAGAAATAAAATTTTGGACTCCATGAATTCCATTTTGCAAAACTATCTGTCCGAAAAGCGAATGGTTTGAGGAAGAAAATTTGCTTTTACATACATATTGCTCTTTCATTTCTTCGCTTACTCTATGCGAAGTATGACTATTATTCTAGAAGATATAAAAACTCTAACAAATGGACAAATTGTAGTCCCGTCCACACTGGAAGAATTTGCAGACGACGTCTTCAGTTTGGCGCAAGCAAAGGAAATTTTCTTGAACCCTTAGGCTGCTAAGCGCGACTCACTGACCTTTTGAGGACAGTGTAGATCAAGATCAGACTGCACAGAACGTGCAGTCTGATCTTGGATCTGCACTGTCCGATAAGGACATATTTCCCCCAAAGAAAAAAAAACTTTGTAATAGCAAAATTTAGTTTTTAACTCTCGGCTTAAAAGTTTCACTTTACTATTTAGCAGTGTAAGGGTTAATGGAGTAGAAAACATTGTCCGATAACCCACAATGTCTTCAACAGTTTTCTTTTTCTGGGTCGTTTAGCTCGGGATTGTGTGCTTAAGGTATTACCATCCTAACGCTTCTAGTGCAACATGGAATAAAATTTCTTATTAGTTGATAAATAAGGATTTATACTGATATAATAGTTTTGCACATTTCATTTGTTGTCTATCTTGAAATTATTTGATCATATTTTTGTTAGTTTTCTGAAAAGGGAGGTAATTATTATCTCCCTTTGTAATGAGAATAGAGTGGCTTTAGATTTATAAATGATAATTCTAAGAAGGAAAAAATGGAAAAAATAGCTCGGTCAAAGTATTACAATAATACTCATTTTTAATCATAGCAATTTTTTTAGGATAATATTATTATGGAAACAGCTGTTTTTCATTAGAATGGTACTACCTTAAGAGATAAAATGTAAGATAGAATTTGAATTATTATATTTCCTGGATTCTTCGCAATTTGGTATAAAGAGTAGGCCTAACTGTTGAACTGACACCAATTAAAAAAAAAGAGGGAAAGCCTACATACAAGATAGAAGCCAACCGGACATTCCTTTTTATGACACATAAATACATACTACTTAGAGTAAGTAAGATCAACATTTTTTAGTGAATGGGTTATAGGCTGTGTAGATACCATACGCCGATTTCTCAATATATTTTAGGGCAATATAAATTCGCATTGAAACACTCTTGGCTAAGTTGTGCTCACATCAATCGATTACGAAATGAAGACGAATTTCTGTTAAATAGTAAGGAATAATTTAGCTTCGTCATACAACAGGTTAAACCTTTAAGTGTCAAAGGCAAAGACATGCGCTTTTGCGGAGAGCATAGATCAAGATCAGACTGCGCAGAACGTGTAGTCTGATCGTGATCTATACCGCCTGCTTGTTTAGTCAATCCTATAAGATAAAAAAAAAAAGTCTTTTGCGGTTATAGTGCATTTTATTTTCAGCCGAAAGAGGTCGAGTGTTTGTTTTTGGCGCTTAAAGAATTAGATATAGAAAAACGTAAGATAAGTGATATCTGTCTATACGGCATTTTGCCTGTGGACTATACTGTAATTGGCCTAAAAGATATATTCTTACAGCCAGAGAGAAAAATCCACTTTTAAAACGTGACAGTGTACAGAATGGTTCCAAATTTAGTCAGCTGTGTCAACAGATAAATTACTGATATATATGGTATAAGGGATATAGAAACTCAAGAAATTTGGCTTCGATTTTAACAGTGATTTCCTTGGTGGCATCCAGAAAATGAAATGCATTTTCTGTCCGTCGTAATCTCTGCAACCTCGCAACCGTCAGCGGCAACATTTGGAATGATGATACAAGAGCGGTTATAGTTTCATAAGATAAAGATGAAATGGGTTATAAACCTGCTGAAAACGAGTATAGATGTACCTTTAACAACTTGGTTTTGCATGTATTTTTAGTTCAGCTCATTACCTCCTAAAACAAACTTGCAGCAGACGACTTTTAAATTATCTTATTTCAGAATGACTTATAAATACTATTCAGTATTTGACTTATAAATACTTTTCAGTATTTGATCTACTATTTTTTTCTGAGACCATCGTTATGAGCACTGTCTGCTCTTACCACAAAGTTTTAGAAAGTGTTCTGTTGCTAGACGAACAAGACATGGGTCGAAACTTTTTGCTATTTGTAAATTTTCTGCATGTCAAAAGACCAGTGAACCTCATGATTTAGTCTGTTTTTTTGGCAAACCTGATTTTATGGATACATAATTATGTGAATACTTGCTTGGTATAATGTATCTGTAATGGAGGGAGATGCATTTTACCCCTTTTTCCCTGAACATGGCTCAAATATATGCAACTGATAATGTGTTTTTTCCCTTTCAGAACAAGCTGTCCTTCTCACTAAAATGACCACGATGTCTGATGGCGAGACCGACGAAACAAAGGGCAGGAACGGAAGTACGTTCACTTTGCAGACAGGAAGTGACGTCATGTTTCACGACCTTGACCCAACTTGCTGTGGAAAAACAAAGCGTTTTTTTAAAGCGACATACGAACTTCTTCGATCCCTGATTGGAATGGTTCTGATATTAATCGCGTATTCTTTTCTCGGCGCATACATATTCATGGCAATAGAATCTAAACACGAAATTCAGTATAAGGAGAACATAACTGTTATACGAGACCGTTTAGTGCAGAACTCTTTTAATTTGAGTAGGACGGTTCAAAGTGAAAGTAAATGGCGAGAGATCATGTCGAACATGCTATTGGAATATGAACATGCTGTCAAGGAAGCAAAAGATAATGGAGTCGCTTCACCCTCCAATGAAATTGTCTGGGACTTTTGGAATAGCCTATTTTTTGTTGGTACCATCTATACAACCATAGGTAAGTATCTCTTGATTCAATATGGGTACGTAGTCATCGACCATTCTTAAGAGCATTCATAGCCTTATCTTCCAGAATTTTCTAAATCTGAAAGCAACACAACTTCAGATTGGCTAAACCATTCGGTTTAGCCAATCAGAAGTTGTGTTACTTTCAAATTTAGAAAATCTCAGATATAAAGACTGGGAATGTTCTCAAAAATGATTGGTGAATACGGCCCCTAAAATGATTCATTTTGCAACGTTTGTGAGAAAAGCTTATCAACCTCTCGGTGATTGCTCTCTGGAAAACTAGCCATAAACCGTATCATTGGTAGCTTTAGAGGCTGACCTGCTATTTACGGGAATTGTATCATCTATTATCAACTGAATCTTCATTTTCTGAGAAAGAGAAATCTTTCGGACGTGTTTGTAGCTTGTTGGTTTAAGAGCTCTTAAAACAATAAAGAAGAAGAAGAAGGGCATGGGCTGGGGGGGTTGCTCATGATTTCCTTCTTTGGTGTTTTACATTGTATTGTCGAGGTCACGGGTAGGAAACTTCATATTCAGAGCCAATGGCTTTGACAAAAAAATGTTGTGTTGGTCTCCCGTTTCTGAAGATGTCGGCTGAAAAACAACCAAAAAACAGGTAAACTTGTCACTATTTGTGATCATGTGTTCTTATGTCTTTGAAATTCCAAAAAGGGAGAATACATCATGCAATGCTTTGGTCTTTCAACGTGTTTTCTACACTACAGAAAGTTGTAACAAGTGTACGATTTTGTCTGAATCATTTGTGGCGTGGGTTGACCTTAGCTAAAATAATACGTCACGAACCTAAATTCAGTCTATTATTGCTATATATTGGCAATTAAATGAAAGTCTTGCTGTCCAAAAAGCGTAAATTAATGTCTTGAAATGTTACATTCACTGCTGGTAAAGAATTGAAAAGAAATGGCACAAAAATGATGAAAATAAAGAAGGGCTCCGATTATGTGGACCGGCTCTGAATTTGTAAGTCGGCACCGATTGATGAGGGCTTCTTTTCAAAAATTTAGTTTTCTGTAAAAAGTTACTTAGGAAGCAGGTTTTGTTTTTCCGTTAATACCTTTTAGTCCAAAATGTAGTACAGTTGTTGGATGGAACATGACCGATTTTATGAAAATACAAAGGACTGGTCTTGTCACGATTGAAAAGTCCTGTCGAACATTAGTCTGTCTGACTTTTAAAAATACTGTTGTGTAGCTTTTGATTAACAGAATGGTCTATACATGTATATAGCATTTGTCATGCTTTCGTCGTAAGTGCAGCCCACATGTAAGCAAAAAAAGAAGAAAAATATTTGGCATCTTCGGAAGACTATCTGGTGCCAAATTTACATAAACTGCTCAAAGACCCTTCAAACTGCTTTTTTATCCTAAATAATGGCTCAAAACAGCTAACTGCATACACACTCAGTAAATCATGATATTGGAGCTGCAATCTCAATCTAATTACGGCGTAAAGTGAATGATTTCTACATTAGAAACGGGGAGGGGTCGGTGTGAGATTTCTGAAACAAGTGCAAACGACAATGTTTAGGACATTCATACAAATATCTAGGACGGAAAAAGAAAAATAAATAACTGGAAGCTATTCATTATGAACCCTTAAAGTGCCTGTCACAACTTTAGTTGGTTCTGCAGGCAATGTAGATCAATATTAGACTGCACAAAAAGTGATCGTTTGTTTGTTTGGATGGATGTTTGTTTATCATCGGCTTAAAGATAACTGATATGTGACATTTTCTGATCTAATATGCATCTGGTTAATTGAACATTGAAAGATCTGAGTAAGTACTATCAAAATCAGGGATCTATGAACATGTTTTGGTATTGACGTGCTTGTGAAATAGATTCTTTTTCGTTGTTAAAGACTTGTATATACCCCACCCACCTGACATACTGTTGTGTAGTGTTAAGTATCAAAAAGAGTTAAGAGTGTTCACACATATACCCTGAGGCGTGTATTGCGAATAGCTCAATTGTATTTCTCACGTTTTGTAAAAGTTTTTTTTTAATCTATTCATCATCTCTGCTACGGTCGGTACATTTTCCATTTAGCTTTTTAATGACTGTTTCAAGACCAAAGAGTCTTCCGAAGATGCCAAATATTTTTCATTATCTTTGCTTACGTGTCGGCTGCACTTACGACGAAAGCATGACAAATGTTATATACATGTATAGACCATTCTGTTAATCAAAAGCTACACAACAGTATTTTTCAAAATTTAGATAGACTAATGTTAGACATGATTTTTCAATTGTGACAAGACCAGTCCTTTGTATTTTCATAAAATCGGTCATGTTCCATCCAACAACTGTACTACATTTTGGATTAAAAGGTATTAACGGAAAAACAAAACCTGCTGCCTAAGTAACTTTTTACAGAAAACTAAATTTTTGAAAAGAAGCCCTCATCAATCGGTGCCGACTTGCATATTCAGAGCCGGTCCACATATTCGGAGCCCTTCTTTATTTTCATCATTTTTGTTCTATTTCAAGACATTAATTCACCCTTTTGGGACAGCAAGACTCTCTTTTAATTGCCAGTTATATAGCAATAATAGACTGAATTTAGGTCCGTGACGTATTATTTTAGCTAAGGTCAACCCACGCCACAAATGATTCAGACAACATCGTACACTTGTTACAACTTTCTGTAGTGTAGAAAACACGTTGAAAGACCAGAGCATTGCATGACATTCTCCTTTTTATACGCCCGAAGGGTCGTATTATGTTATGGCCCTGTTCGTCCGTCCGTACGTCCGTTAGCAATTTTTTGTGTGCGCAACTCCTCCTACAGTTTCCATTGGAATAACTTGAAACTTACCACAATGAATCTGTATGATGTGCATGTGACTTTTTACATTTGGATCTCTTCAGGAATTCAAAAGTTATCTGCCCTTGAATTCTGAAATAACCAATTTCTTGTGCGGCTATCTTCTCCTACAGTTTCCATCGGAATAACTTGAAACTTACCACAATCAATCTCTATGATGTCTAGTTGTGCATGTGACTCTTTACATTTGGATCTCTTTAGGCGTTCTAAAGTTATCTGCCCTTGAATTCTGAAATAACCAATTTCTTGTGCGGCTATCTTCTCCTACAGTTTCCATCGGAATAACTTGAAAATTACCACAATCAATCTCTATGATGTCTAGTTGTGCATGTGACTCTTTACATTTGGATCTCTTTAGGCGTTCTAAAATTAGCTGCCCTTGAATTCTGAAATAACCAATTTCTTGTGCGGCTATCTTCCCATACAGTTTCCATCGGAATAACTTGAAACTTACCACAATGAATCTCTATGATGTCTAGTTGTGCATGTGACTCTTTACATTTGGATCTCTTTAGGCGTTCTAAAGTTATCTGCCCTTGAATTCTGAAATAACCAATTCCTTGTGCGGCTATCTTCTCCTACAGTTTCCATCGGAATAACTTACCACAATGAATCTCTATGATGTCTAGTTGTGCATGTGACTCTTTACATTTGGATCTCTTTAGGCGTTCTAGAGTTATCTTCCCTTGATTTCCGAAATGGAAAAATTAGTAATTTCTTCGGTGGCTTTTATTCTCATATGGATTTCAACACAATAACTTGAAACTTACCACAATGTATTTCTTTGATGTCCATAGTCTTCACTAATAGAGTGGTACAAACTTATGATTGTTTGGTAGAGGGTTAATTTTTTTTTTTCAATAAACTATTACAGATGATCAAGACTTATTTTCCTTATTGTGCAAAATGACTCCATGGTCTCATATGTGATCCCTAACTATCCAGTGTCTTGTTCTTTTACGGTACATCCTTCATTTTAACCCATTTCACTGACAAGCCCCTTCGGGCGTATATGCGCCGCTTTGCGAAGCTCTTGTTTGGAATTTCAAAAACATAAGAATACATGATTACAAGTAATGACAAGCTTACCTGTCTTTTGGTTGTTTTTCAGCCGACATCTTCAGAAACGGAAGACCAACACAACATTTTCTCGTCAGAGCCATTGGCTCTGAATTGAAGTTTCCTACCCGTGAGGTCCTCTTTGACCCGTCGTTTAAGTCTCTGGAAATGTTATCAGGTTTCTGGCTTATAACCCATTGTGGTGCTGGACACTAGGAGCGTCCCTGAGAAAGTTATTTGTATCGCAGACACCTAGTTCTGCTGAAACTGAGATAGGACCTAGAAAAGAGTGCTGTTTCTGTGATATGACTATAATAATGATGCAAGCGACGTAAAACTTACCTTCTAATTGACAAATAACGCAAAACAGTCGTCATTTCGATTAATCAGTACCGAAAAGCCACTATTTATATTGTCTGAAATAGTTTTTACATCACTTCCGACAGAATTTTTTAAGTACTTCAATAGACCGCCTTTTGAAAAAAAAATTATGACAAACTCATAAACCGCTCGTATTTTGCAATTCCTCCTTTCGTCACTTGTAAACATGTATTTACCCTTTCAAAACCATGTGCTGTAAATTTACTTCGGGAGGTAACGAAGTAACTATTTTGGGTCATACAGAAACTACTTGGTGGACCGGTCTTGACGCTATTTCCAAAGTCCTCGGGGCATAGAGGAAAAGACTTTACTTCAATTCGTGTGGTGTTCTTTGGTTTAGTTTCTTTGTTGTAGTTTTAACCTATGGTGAAAATAAGCGTGAAAATGTAATTCATTACCTCCTGAATCAAAATTTCAGCAAATACAATGCATGTTTGTGAAAATAACCTTGTTTAAGAAGGGTGATCAACTAGAATTACAGTTTAATGAATGTAAAAATTATTGCAATGTATTTGCAATGTTTTACATTTGGAAGATTAATTTGACTTTTTGCATCATTAATTTCAAATTAGATCTGCAGGAGTAAACAAGTTAAACGAAAATAAGTTTCAGCATCTTCAATTATTTACTGTTTTCTTTCAGGTTATGGTAACATTTCTCCTTCAACAAACATCGGACGACTTGTGTGCATACTCTACGCCGCCATTGGTATACCTTTAGCTCTCCTTGTGCTGGCAGAACTTGGCAAAAGGATAACAATTGGTTTGAAAATACTCTGGGCCTTCGCGAGACGATGGTACTATAGCTGGCACTGTAAAAGGGCAAGGAAGGAGCTCAAACATCGAAACTCGACAGACGACCCCGAAGCCCCAGATTCAGAAACCAAACCACCAGAGAGTGACAGAAGCCGTAGTGGTTCACGTGTGCTTTATGGTTATGAAATAGATGAAGAGTTTAATTTGCCAATTTTGCTTGCCGTTATCATTTTAGTTGTGTACATATTGCTTGGGAGCATAATGTACTCACGTTGGGAAGAATGGGACGCTATAACGGCCGTGTATTTTGTTTTTGTGTCGTTAAGCACCATCGGATTCGGTGACATTTTACCAGCACATCCGAAATTCTTTATGATCACTTTTATCTACATTTTCATCGGCCTGTCCCTTGTATCTATGGTAATCAATGTAGCCATTGAGTTCTTTTCACAGACTGTGGACAGAGCGAAAGAAAAAATGGAAATGGCAAAAGTCAAGGTGAAAAGTAAGGTTAATCAAGCGAGTAAAGCTGCGATGGACAAAGTGGTTGAATTGAAGGAGAACATTAAGGACGAAACAGCTAAAATTATTAGTAAGACTGAAGAACGATACAAAAAGCGAAGCTCTTCCCGTTCACGTAGTAGTACACCATTATCCACAGACATGTCCGAAAAAGAAAATAGTCCCACAAAATCGCCCAAAGGTAAAACACGCAAGAAATCATGCGACACTAGAGAAGAAATAGAAAATGACACCAGTCTTGATAAGTTGTAAAAAAAAAACATGGAAAATATTCATGTACGAGAAATAATGATTGCCATACGGGATGTTTTAGGCAGACCCTAAGAAGGGGAAAAAATATTTTGATCGAAAGGATTGTGTCTTTGAATTAGGTTGATATTGAAAATGTTGTGACAGTTTTTTTTTCTTTTGGGTTGCTTCTTTTCGAATTTAGTTGTCAAATTTTGTCCGCTTCAGCTGCGCTAATCGTAGTATTTTCTCCTTTTCCCACAATGTTTTCAGAAGGCTTCTTTCTCAGGGTCGTGAAAACCAGGGATTGTTTGGTAAAGGGTTAACTCTTTAAGCGCCAAATAAATAAACTCGACCTCTATCGACGGCTCTAAATACAATCCATTGAAACTAACAAAGATTTTGATTGTATAGGCTTGACCACACAAGCGGACGGTATAGATAAAAGATCAGACTGCACGTTCTGTGCAGTATGATCTTGATCTATGCCTTCCGCAAAAGTCAATGTTTTCGCCTATGGCGCCGAAAGGCCTAAAAATAGATCTATTTGCAGCGTAGGCATTAACCCTTATCCTGCTGAATTTAATTTGTTCACGCTTACATAAATAGACTCCTGTAAGTTTATTGGCATTGGGCTGGGTTTACATGATCAAACTACTGATAAAGCGGCGGAGAGTGTAGAGCAAGATCAGACTGCACGTACGTGTGTAGGATGATCTTGCTTTACACTCTCCGCAAAATACAAAGTCGGTCACGAACGGCAGGATAAGGGTTAAAAATCCCGTTACAAAACTGGATAATCAAAATAAATTTAGGACTGTTACATGAATATAATTAAAAATGATACGCAATCTGGCAAAGGGGGGTTTAATGCCTCTCCGGTGTGCGTTATAACAAGTCATAATATAATCACAGATCTTAAAAATCCATTTGTCTAAAAACCAAATGAAGCCGGAGGTAAAATGGTTCTTAACATGCATTTTGTCAAGAATTTAACAGAAGCAAAAAGTATCGACCTCGGTCAGCCTGCGCGGACTGCGCTGGCTGGCCTAGTTCGATACGTTTTGCAGATAGGCTACATTGAACCTCCTATTTACAGAACATGGCTAAAATATTTTGGAAAACAGGAGAAAATGCTGCAAACGAGCAATGTCGTGTTTGGCCTCAATTTCTTTAAAGGCGGCCAGCAGCTTTAAATGTCATTTGCAGAAAGAAATTAATAAAGAATGACTAATATTTCGTCGTCAAGAAAAGATATTAATAGGAAGTTATTTCCCTTTAGATTTGCTTTTTTTTATGAAAAAGAATATTGACATTTCCCAACGAAAAATAAATTCTTTGTGATTTATTACAGTATTCGCATAAATTTTACACAACATATATTTTTCTCTTGGTTGTATATGAAATGGAAAGATTTTTTTGTTCCAAACGAACAGAATTCTTAACCCCAACGCTGCTAGGCGCGACTCACTGACCTTTTGCGGACAGTGTAGATCAAGATCAGACAGCACAAAAAGTGCAGTCTGATCTTGCATCTACTCTGTCCGATACAGAGACTGTCTCCCTAAAATATATCTTTGGAATAGCAACATGTGGGGTTTTACTATAGGCTTGAAAGTTTCATTTCAGTTGTTTAGCTGGACCAGGGTTAACCCTTTTTAGTGCCATAGGCGAAAACAAGGTGTTTTGCTAGCTTGATCAGATTGCATAGAGCGTGCAGTCTGATCGTGGATCTATACCGTCCGATTGTAAAGTCAAGCCTATTAACTCTTTACCAAACAACAAAATTTTAGACCGGTCCAAATTGAAAGCATTTGCAGACGACAAAATAAACGTAACTCAAAAATTGAAATTAGTTTCCAGCAGGGTAGAAAACATTGTGGAAAAAGGAGAAAATGCTGGTTACCAGCATTTTCTCCTTTTCCCGCAATGTTTTCAAAAGACTTCCATCTCAGGGTCGTAAAAACCAGGGATTGTTTGGGAAAGGGTTAAAATTAAGAAAAAAAATAGTTGAGTTTCAGCGGATAGCATTTTAAGCCGACGAAAGAGGTCAAGTGTGTGTGTGTGTGTGTGTGTGTGTGTGTGTGTGTGTGTGTGTGTGTGTGTGTGTGTGTGTGTGTGTGTGTGTGTGTGTGTGTGTGTGTGTGTGTGTGTGTGTGTGTGTGTGTGTGTGTGTGTGTGTACTGAAAGATTAAATGATTCATAACAATCCTCAGATAGATAGATTGATTGATTGTATGGTATTTGACGCTGTTTTTTTTAAACATTGTTTCAATTAAATTACAGCAGCTAGTGCACGTATCCATGCTATGCTGGAGTTTCTATTACCAGTACTTCGCGCAGTATTCCTTCGAAGCCACTTGCTGCTTTCCTCATAACCATCGTCGAAACAATGATCTGCGGTGAGACAGGAATGAATACTGTCACAAAGACTATCATCAGTTCTCGGTTAGAAATTGGCTGAGCTGGGGAGTTCGAACCAGCCAAGCCAAAATTTTTCAAGTCCTGTACGCTATGCACTGCGCTACCAGTGCTCTACAATCTACTCCGATAGATCTTTTAGATATTCCTTTACCACACATATCCAAGTTTTAACGACCCTGAGAGAGAACGCTGTTAAAAACATTGTGGGAAAAGGAGAAAATACTGGTAACCAACATTTTCTCCTTTTCCCACAATGTTTTCTGCTTGTTCACAGCCAAATCTCATGATTTCGGTCACATTTAAATTGCCATCTGCAAATGCTTTTCAATTTGGAAAAGTCGAAAATTTTGTTGTGTGGTAAAGAGATACACTACTACACATGGAATGATACCCATGTTTCACCACCCGTTACAATGTGTCAAACAACCGTCTTTCGTCACAGGTCTCATAAACTGCAATACTTCCGTCGCAATTCTGACGCGCTCCTGTTTTTGGTGATCAGTCAACAGATGGGGGATCAAACGCCCACATACATGTACCTTCCTGAGATTTTCTTTCAAAATAGTGAAAACTGCCCTCGAACTTATACCACGTATGTCAGCTAGCTCCTCAACATTGTAACGTACACGTACATTTGTATCCGCGGCCTTCTTCACGTTAATGGCGTCATTTTCGCAAAATGCCGTTAACGGACGTCTTGTAGATGGGTCATCTTTAAAAGATTCTCTGCAACCTTTAAATCGAGCTGACCATCGAGCATCAGTAGGATATGACAGAGTATCATTTCCATATACTTTGTCCAAATCTGCCTTTACATGTATTTCCTATGCTGAACAGTTAAGTAACGACCTTATTTTAACATGGACCCTCTACTCCTCGTGAGCCATATTTGTAATCAAAACGCAGTAATCTCCAATAGATAAAACCGTCTTCTTTTTAAAGCGCAGCAGTAACAAACCAGCACGCTTAGCACGAGAAAACCGGTAACTGTAGAATGCACCAGTCCTTAAGTTGTCTGTACATGTACATATTTCATAAAAATCGTTATGTATAAGCAGAGTTATACTCCATTATCAGAACTTCCAAAATGACCCTCGTACATAAACGATCTCAAGGGAAAAGACTTAGTTACAGGCAATTAAACAGAATTCACAAGTTATGACTGACACATCCGACACATTAAGATACATGAAGACTCCATCAGCTAAGGGAAGATAGAGAAGCCCTGCGTTCTAGAATTGTCAAGCGGGTTTTGTACGCATTATTTTTTCCAGTTTGCAGTCCCAGAACACACCACTGTTATCGGGAAGGTTTCTGCTTCAGTAGTACTCTTAGTACCCAAATAAGACTGTAAAAAGGCATTTTCTACGGTGGCACAAAAGTGACATGGAAGATATATTTTATACTACGTGCGCACGCAGTAGCTAATACGTGCGCACGTATTAGTTATTACGTGCGCACGCAGTAGCTCATACGTGCGTACGTAATAAGTAATACGTGCGCACGCAGTAGTATTACGTGCGCACGTATTAGTTATTACGTGCGCACGTAATAACTAATACGTGCGCACGTAATAGCTACTGCGTGCGCACGCAGTAGCTAATACGTGCGCACGTATTACATATTACGTGCGCACGTAATAATCCACCAATCAGAATCATGAACGGAAGCCATTGTTTCAAGATGGAAGTGGAAGATAGACATTTATTGATCCTTATAAACTGATTGGTCGATTATTACGTGCGCACGTATTAGTTAATACGTGCGCACGTATTAGTTAATACGTGCGCACGTATTAGCTACTGCGTGCGCACGTAATAACTATTACGTGCGCACGTATTAGCTAATACGTGCGCACGCAATAGTATTACGTGCGCACGCAGTAGTTATTACGTGCGCACGTATTAGCTACTGCGTGCGCACGTAATATAAAATATATCTTCCATGTCACTTTTGTGCCACCGTAATTTTCGGATTGCATCAAGCGTTAAAAAAAAAGTGTGTACAGGGTGTTTCATAATATGTGATACACTTTCAAATAATTGTTGCTTCACTGATACTATAGTTATAAACACAATGCTTGTACTATAATAAACTAGACACTTCACCATTTTGTATGCAACGTAAATTACGGGAAGATGTTGACGTCATGACGTCATATATGACGTCATTATTAACTGTTATTTTCAAGATGGTGTTGTCCATGGAAAAGTGTCAGGATATCATAAAATTGTACTATAAACACCGTTCTATCATAGCTGTAACCAGAAGAATGAGGCAACTGTACCCTGGTGATAGGAGGGTGACAAGGCTACAAGTAAGCAGAGTAGTCAAAAAGGTTTGAGCAGCATGGAAGTGTACTGGACCAGAGACACAATAATCAGGGTCGCCCTAGGACGAGCAGGGGTGACGAGAATGTTGCAGAGGTGAAGCAGGTGATTAGTGAAACACCACAGAGGTCGGTAAGAAGGGTTCTTTCTGATGTTACAAATTTCTCCAGTGTGACAAGTGTGTACAGGGCTCTAAGGTTCGATCTAAAACTAACACCCAATACAATACCAGTGCTCCAACATCTGAAAGACAGTGATGTCAACCAACGTCTTGATTTTTCCATTTGGATGACAGACAATGCTGAGGTTCTTGAAAACGTATGGTTCAGCGATGAGTCTCACTTCTTCTCGGATCAACAGTTAAACGAACAGAACCATCGCCACTGGTCAGATGTCAGACCAGGCATTTTTGTAGAGAAACCATGTCATGCTGAGAAAGTAACGGTATGGGCAGCCATTAGCTCTACAGGAATAATTGGGCCATTCTTTTTCCAAGATCAAGACGGAAACACCGAGACCATCAACAGTGAACGCTATTTGTCTCTTCTGAAATACAAGTTCCTGCCTGCATTCCGTCGGTTAGGGGTTGATATGACACAAACATGGTTCCAACAAGACGGTGCCGCTCCACACACCGCACAGAGAGACCTTGAATGGCTTAGAAAAACATTTGACACACGATTCATCTCTCTGAAGACGGAACGCCCTTGGCCACCCCACTCTCCGGATCTCAGTTCTTTGGATTTCTTTCTTTGGGGTCATCTCAAGGACAGAGTTTACAAAGTGCAGCCGAAATCAACAGAGGAGCTTAAACTGTCCATCAGACCTGAAATCAGAAAGATAACCAGTGACATGTGCAATAATGTGATGATAAATTCCATGAAACGTGTGGAGATGGTGCGACGCCATAATGGACGTCATTTTGAGTACATGATGTAAACGGACCCTGTTTTCAAACGTTGCTTAAATATTTTATAGGTAAGTGTAATGGGTAAAACTACACTTATAAAGTTGGACAGCATTTCCCTTTAATATGGTACATTTTTCACTGTTACTGACATTCTAACATAAAAGAGACATTTGGTTTAAAGTGTATCACATATTATGAAACACCCTGTACATGTCAAGGGAGAGTACTTTGAAGAGTTGGAATAGGCAATTTATAGTAGGTAAGAGCAGTTTTACTAGCCAGCACCCAGGGGCGGATCCAGGATTTTTTCCAAAGTGGGGTTTCCGGAAAATCGAATGGATCATTACGTAATCAAATTTGCTACTGTATTAAATGTTTGTATTTCCTGTAAGTGTGTGTACCGGTATAACAGTATAGTGGCCTTACCAGTTTTCGTGGACTTAATTGGCAAATTTGGCTTAGGCGTATCTTACCCCTCCTCCCCCCCCCCCCCCCCCCCGTCTCACAGAGCCCGAAATCTCCAAAAAATCGTAGCACTTCGGGAGGCAGCGTTTTTCCCGAATCACTACGAAAACGAGCCATTCAATAAACCTTCAGGGCATATTTCCCGAAGTACAACGATTTTTTTCCGGACATGCTACGACGTACTACAATATACTACGATTTACTACGCTTTCACCCCGATTTTCTCACGAAGTACGCCGAGTTTTAGAGCCGAGCTACTAGGAAGAATCCTGAACTACACCGACTGTCCCAATTTCTATGTACGAAGTGTAGCGTACTTTCGCCGAGCGGACGCGAATCACTGTGATTTATGGATGATACTCCAATTTACAAATAATGAAAAACAAATGAGATGACGAGCAAAGTTAATTTGTAAAATGTACAGCCTGATTATAACAATTTTTCACCAGCTACCTGATAGTACGAGCACGATGATCTATATAGGAAAACAGTATAATCTGGGTCTATAATCAACAATAAGAATCAAGTATGATGATTTCTAGACTACCTGTCTACAATAAGAATCAAGTATGATGATTTCTAGACTACCTGTCTATTTGATTTACAATGATTTACAACCATGAACATAGAAATATAAATCAAATGGGCCTCGTCCCCTCAAAAACTAACACAGCTCGTCCCCAGTCTGAAACACCTCCAATATACCCAAAATAGATGGGACCAGAATGACAAGCACTATTACACTGACTGATAAACGTCTCCCTTATGACCAAGGACGCTGGGCATCAATGGAAACTAAGGGCATTATCTGCAGTGATTTTACCTGTCAAGTATTAACCCACTCTATTTAATTGGAGTAAAGACCTATAACCTAGCCACCGGTTATAGCAGTAAAACGTAACCTGTTAATTCGTTGCAAATGTTGACACCACGAATTAAACAGCGACACTGACTGAAATTTACTGAGCAAGCCCTATTTATACCATAGAGGTCCGTAGTTTGACTCCTGTCACCCATAGACTAAAACAAGGGATTTAACTGTCTGCAGCCCGTTACTCGCCCCCGGTTACAAAAAAACAACGTATCTTTTCTACCCCATCAGTTATTCTCCTAATTTTTTCTACAGCTGAGAGCTAAAACATTTTTCTACCAGAAAAACACAACTGTTTGACAGTGGCTAATGCAGTCTGGCTGATACATTCGCTCGAACTTGTAAACTCGCTCAAAAATCTTCGCCATTGACACGGGTTCGTACATTCGACACTGACGTTCGCGCATATAAACCAATAAAATTTCTCGTTCCAAACAGTGTCACCGTACTGTCACGTGACAAAAAGGTGTGAGCAGCTGTACGAAATTTCATTGGTTGAATTTACGACTGTTAATAAATATCAACCGATGAAATTTCTCGTTCCAAACAATGTCACATGGCAGAAGATGGCTCCAGCGGTTTGAAATAAGAACGTGGATCACAAATTCAACGAATTCTGAGGCGTTTCGTCGTTATTGAAGATAAAGACTATAGGTCAGTAGTATTTTTAAACATGTTTAAAGGGTGGGTGCCGCTAATGCTGCGTTTCATTGGATCTAAAGTGCATTTTATATCTTGAAAACGGATGTACGAACCCGTGTCAATGGCGCAGATTTTTGAGCGAGTTTACAAGTTCGAGCGAATGTATCAGCCAGACTGCATTAGCCACTGACAAACAGTTGTGTTTTTCTGGTAGAAAAATGTTTTAGCTCTCAGCTGTAGAAAAAAATAGGAGAATAACTGATGGGGTAGAAAAGATACGTTGTTTTTTGTAACCGGGGGCGAGTAAGGGACTGCATACAGTTAAATCCATTGTTTATAATATATAGTCTATGGGTGCCAGGAATCAAACTACGAACCCCTATGATTTATACCAGATAGTACAACGCCACCTAGTGGGCAAAAAGGCAAGTTTAACATGTTTCAATGAGCTCCCAAAGGAAATATTGTCATTCAGCATCTAACAAGCTTCAAAATGATCTCAACTAACAAAAGAACATTTACCTGTATTGCCTAGCAACCACTTGAAACGAACGGAACAAAGTGATCCAAATGAAAATCAAAGTACCTGGGGGTATTTTCATTACAGAAGGACTACGATGTACAACGAACGACGACGAACTCAATCGACAGCTCCAGATGTACTACGAGTTTCAAATCTTATCTAAGACTTTGCACCCGAATATGAACAAAAGACACGACCAAGTATATAAATTCTTCAGTTTTCAGTTGAGAATCAGTCGTCCTAAAACTTTTGAAGTGACAGCGTGCCAACCACAACTGAAGAAGTCATCATTGCCATCTTGTGCTTCAAAATTGAGAAGAAGAAGAAGACCCTGTCTGAACAAAGTCTTGTTCGGCAACAGCAGGGCCTGGAATACGAACAGCACTGATCACAGCTTAAGCACAAGAAACAAAGGCGGCGGTGGGTGCGGCCTTGGCCTACCGAAGACAGGAGACAGAGCACCGGACAGTACTATCAGCTGCTGAAGCAGGGGAATGTACGCGGAATTAGGGCCAGTTTCTTGCCCGAACAATGCCGAATTGACTTCTACGAAGTACACCGAAACACTACGATTGTTGGTTGTATTGGGGTTTAACGCCACTCTAACA
Organism: Hippopus hippopus; assembly: GCA_946811185.2. Taxonomy (NCBI): domain Eukaryota; kingdom Metazoa; phylum Mollusca; class Bivalvia; order Cardiida; family Cardiidae; genus Hippopus; species Hippopus hippopus. Next base: position 23,998,584 of record OX328106.1, on the reverse strand, counting down.
GCTAAGGTCATATCATGGCGGTCGGTGACGCACATGTGTTTCCTGGCTTTCTCACACCAGTACTAACACAACTTTCTTTCCAAAGCCACCGACTACTTTTCTCACATGCTTCAGCAGAAGTGAGAGGCGAAAATACGCCGGAAAGAAAGTTCGCCTCAACCGGGTATCGAACTCACAACCACCAGGTCATGAGTCCGTCACGCTCACCACTGAGCCACCCGGGCGGGGCGAAACACTACGACGTAGTACTAAGTACTATGAAGTACTCCGAAACACGCCGATTTCTGATCAATTCGGCCCGACTTTTGAATTCGGGAAAAAAATTTGCGCATGTTGAAATTTTTCTCTCGAAGTGTTTTTGAGCCCGAATTGACGCCGATTTGATTCACGAAGCACTACGAATCTCCCGAAGCTAGCCGAATTCACCGCGAATTTGAAAATTTCAAATTCGGGATCGATTCGGGGTCTGTGAGACCGGGGGATAAATGAAGTTTTGATTACAAAAAAACATTTTATATATAAAAAAAAAACCCTAGATTTATACAAGTTGGCTTCTTTACAAAAGAAGCCAGGAGAGGTCAGCATCCATGTTTTCAAATAGTTTATTAGCGTTAAATTTCAATATATTTTGGTACATGTAAACAAACAAGTAAAAAAGCCGCCGCGCAGAAACCTCTTATGCTTTACATGACGGTCATTTGACCTTTCCGCGTTTTCAAGTCGCATGTCCAGCGGTCTTCTTTCTCTTTTTTAACGAAATTCTTCTTATTTTTTCTTCTGCCTAAATTTATTTGCTTAATAAAAAATTACAATTATTTGAGACGTCATTTGCAACCATGGCAAATTAATATAACAAATCTTTTCTGAAATTCGTCATATGAAAATAAACCACGTCTATTTCCTGTTTCGGTTTTTTGATTTCGCTTTATTTACAAAACCATGACGAAACAGACTGTATATCAGAACAATTTCGCGACAAAAATGGATTTAGGCAGCAAATTATGTGGCAGTCTGCCTTTTAAACCATAAATTTTGCCTGAATCAGACATACTCAACGGTAACAACATATTTCGCCCTTTGATCTTGTGCCGGAAGCTGAATTGGTGCCGGGAAAACATTCCCTCATTTCCATACAGGCCCTACAGGTAACAAAGGTAATGAAAGTGCGTCTATGGTTCAGGTTAAGCATTGTAGTTGTTGGAGACTGACACATAGCCTGATACAGAACTTTTGAAGCAGAAAACACTGAAAATTTTGAGGCTGGTAATGAGCAATTTTCAATGCCCCACAACAAAAACTGTCATTTTTTTTTAAATGCATGGATGATGTCAATGAATAAGAGTAGATCTAATAAAGTATCGTTCATATCGAATATCAATTATCTCTAACAAAGAGTGTGTTGCCAGTTGACTCGAAGATTTCCAAAACTTTAGCAGCAGAAAAAAAAAAATTCAGTGGCATGAATGGTAAAGTTCTGGATCAAAAAACTTAATGATACAAACCTCACTTCATAGTAAGTAACTTATCTGAGCATAAATTTTAACATCAAAATAAATCACTCTCACTGAAAACTGTACATTTTCTTTCCAAGAAACTTTAATACTCAACATCAACCATTTAAAGGTACGTTTTGGTAAACAAAGGAGGCAAATCGTAACAAACTGTGTATATCTGCTATGAGTGAGCATGAGTTACTTCCCTTGATCAGTATTTTTATACGATACAAGCTTTTAAAGGTCAGATTGACTTCGTGTGCAGTAAGAAGATTTTATTTAAGTTTTCACCACATAAGCCTTTGAAAAATGTGTTAACCCCAGGACTGACCCTAGGGCTATAGTTTTAACAATCTTGTCACAGGTCCACTATATGCAGTTAAATGCAAAATTTGGTAAACTCAGACCTTACGGTTTGGAAGATTCTTTTAGTTTTCACACCATAAGCCCATGTAAAACTTGGGAACCCACCTTGGCGGGGCCAATTTTGATCACAGGGCTAAAATTGGGACAATTTCAGTAGAGGTCTATTCGATGCAGCTCCATGCCAAAATGAGATTCTTGAAGTTTTCATTATATATATAAACCCTTGTAAAACTTGTGACACCCGTGGAGGGGCCAGTTTTGATCCCAGGGCTATGATTTTAAAAAACGTAGTAGGAGTCCACTAGATAAAGCTCGTTGTCTGCGCATGTCATATTCTTCGAAGATTCGACCTGTCTGCTATGATGCATCACCCATCCCCGAATACCTAGGAAAAGTAGGGCTTATGCCGAAGCTATTAGCCTATTACCCAAGCATGTAGTGGCTGTTTTAATAAATGACCGATGCATAGCTTACATGCTAGTCGATCATAGCTGAATGAATCGCACCAGTTAGCGTTTTATTGAGTAAACGTTTATTTCATTTTGAAATTCAAAGTAAGGGTTGATGTCTCGTAGTCCGGTTCTGTACCCAGAATGCCCAAATTAGATAGATGTGTATTTGTAGAATGCCATCTAGCGGGAGATAATAGATAAAGCTACATGCAAATTTCTGTAGCCCTATGTTTTATGGGTAGGAAACAGATTTTTTTTAAGTTTTCACATTTAAGCCCATCAAAAAACTGTGACCCCGGGGTAGGGCCAATTTTGACCCCAGGGCTTTAATTTGAAGATTTGGTATAGGCCAAATACATAAAGGTACATACCAAATTATTTAACCATAGGCCTTATGCTTTTGGACAAGGAGATTTTTAAAGATTTTCAATATTTTCAGTTTTGTTGCCATGGCATGATGGCAACAAAAATTTTGACTGGAATCGTTTCTTTTTTTTTTCATTCTGAAGACGACTATAACAGGATCATTCTGTCAAGTTTCATCAAAATCTTTTGGGGTGAAGATGTTCGAAGTAAAGTTAACGGACGCACGGACGCACAGACGGATGCATGACGAACTCAGGGCCATGACATGAGCTAGCTGGCCTTTGGCCAGTGGAGCTCATGATAAAAAAAAATAATAATAATAACAACGAAATAGATAAATCATAGGCGCCCAGGACTCTCTCTGATATGAATCTCGTCTACCATTTATTATGATATTTATCTGATAACTTGGCCTACTTTAAAAGTAAGGGAACATCATTGTACTTTTTTCCTTCGGTTCACAAATTAATCCCTACATAAAAATTGCACCAGACGACTTTGAAAATATGAGTAGATCTAATTATTATTGATAAGGTTTCTATTGTTATACAAGAATACAACGGAAGAAAACATATTTTGGCAATATGGGATTTTTTTTCTCTTGCCACACTGTTTTCAAAACAGCAAGACAAAAAACAAAAGGAACGTCGTCTGAAGGACGGACATAGTTAATCTTTTACCAAACAATCTCAGTGTGTTTTGATGACTCTAATAAGAATTGGTGTTGAAAACATTGTGGTAAAAGGAGAAAAAGCTGGTTTAAAGCATTTTCTCCTTCTTCCACAATGTTTCCTAACCTTTCAATAACAAGTCCCATCATTTGGGCAACATTGATTTTGTTATCTGCAAATGCTTTCAATTTAGGGACGCATAAATTTGACAACATAAATTTTGTTATCTGGAAATGCTTTCAGTTTAGACAAGCCTATTTTTGTCGTCTGTTACGGAGTTAAAATGGGTGCAATATTTATTGCACCCCAGACGTCAGTCCACCCACGTACATTTCAAGCTTGTGATTATTTCATGTTATGTTATTTACCACACGGTGAAAATTTGAGACTTGTACACTCAAAACACGACACTTTGTTTCAAAGGAATAGAAAACATTGTAGGAAAGAAGAAAATGCTGGCTATAAACCAGCACTTTCTTCTTTTCCCACTTTGTTTTAAAAGGCCTCTTTTTTCCCAAGATCCGATAAAAGTCTTAATTGTTCGGTAAAAGGTTAACCAAATACTAGACGACAAAATTTTAGACTTGGTCGAATGGGGGGGGGGGGGCAATCTTCAGCTATTTCCTTTGATTCCTCTCGCATACTACATTGGTCCTGATATGGGGATTACTTGGCTTTTTTTTTTCTCAGTTTTCTTGCACTTCACAAATATGTTCTTGAGATAAATCTCAATAATATCTGGTTGGATTCTTATTCTTATCGATATATACGTATTTTTCTGATGACTGACAGCAGAACTTGCTTCAAAATTCCATTAGGACCTTACATGTAATCATAAATCAAAATAAATTTATTGCAAGATCCCTTTTGATTTCAAGGATAAAACCAAAGGAATGCAGGTAAAAGGACCAATCTTTTTGTGTCACAACTCTGGTTTTTGGCATCATTGAATGCGATAAATGACTATATTTGCAGCTTCACAGATCGCTTAATGGCCAAACTATGGCTTATCCGTTTGTTTCTCTCAAAAGTACCATCAAAGGCCTGCAAAAAACATGCAAAATAAAACAGTATGTCAACCTATTGCGTTTTCTGTGTGCCAACACAGGCACCCTACAATTTGTCCTGTCAAAAACACCTGTTTTACGGCCATGACCCCAAGTTTTTGTTTCTCCAGTGACACAAAACAGCCCAGTTATAAAAATACATCTAAGTGGTGGTCTCCCACTGCCTAAATTTGAAGCAAATCTGAATTATTTACCACCAAGTCATCTCAGCTCTACGAAACAGTGCAACAAAAGTCCTACTTCAAAATTTCACATGAAACATATTGATTACTACGACCGGAAGCAATCTTGCACTGTTGCGACACCTTTTATTTGGTTACCTTTAGTATAAAACTTAGCAAGGGTAATAATTTCACTTACAGAAACTGCCCCATTGAAAGCATAAATCTGCATACACTCAAATGGGGGGATATTTTTTTTTCAAAATGGTAGAGCATTTTGTTGAAAATGGTGGGGATGGGGCGGGGGGGAAGAGAACCTGGCCACCAGCATTAAATTTTTCTCCTTTTATGAAACAGTTTTTATTTTTTTCTAAAAGTCTTCCTTTGTAGGGTTATTAAAACATAGGCATACTTCGTATAGTGTTCATTAGTTAAAATTAGAATTGTTTAAACTTATTTAACTTTAATATTACTGTATATATGTAATGAAAATGATAATCCCATTATTTTGGACCAGACGCCTACAAATACAATAAAGAATTTAAATCTTTGAAAATCGTTTGTAGTAACACAACTCCAATGGTTAACCTCGAGTATTTACCACACAGTCCCGTGTTTTACGACACTATGGTTGAAGGCTTTTGAAAACATTGTGGGAAAGGAGAATATACTGATAACCGGTGCTTTCTCTTTTTCCCACAATGTTTTCAAAAGCCTTCTAAAACTCTGGGTTCCGTGATAAAGGGTTAACCAATATTATGCACATGAATATAAAATTACTTCAAAGCAATAACGATAAATTACACGTGAAAGGTGAGATAGAATGAACAAACTTTACATGTACAATTTCAAAATGATCGGAGGGCGAGAAAGATGAACATTGGATAGAGCCATAAGTTTCAAGTTGATCTTACAAGCTTTTATTAACATTCTTAAATACAATCTCAAATAACAAAGAAGATTCCATGACTTACTTCATGTTTTTTTTTTAAGAATAAAACATTTTTCTCCTTCTGAACCGCTATCTTGCCTCAACAGTTAGTAATCACGTGAGCTCCCTTTTGATTGGTGGACTCAGGGGCCGTAGTCATTGTCCGCGCATGTCATTTTCTTCGACGATTAACCTGTCTGCTATAACGCATCACTATCCTGTATAGGATAAATATTAGTACGCGGTGCGTAAACAAAAACTTTGCCTCAAAAAATGTAGCAAGCAGAAAATGGCTATAAATAATATAACTGGAAAAACACTAGCAAGTTTTTCGCCCCAAATTTCTTTGAACTACTCGTATAATAATTTCAAATAAAAAAGAAATCACCTTTGGTTACTGCAAATCTTTGCATACAGTTTCTAAATATAAACATGTGGAAAACCGGAATTTGTGCAGGGTTTTCCACAGACTTTGGCAACAAAAACAATATCCCCTTGGCTTATACAGAGACTATAGGGGCTGTGTATGCTCTGTGAAAAGGGGGCTTAATGCATCGGCAAAAAGTATCACAGTCCGCGCAGGCTGAACCAAAACTTTTTTCTATTGACCAATTTTTCTGCAGCTCGAAGGACCAGTGTACCTCGTTATTCAGTCAGATGTTATACAAAATAGATTTTATGGATCCATAATTATGTGATGAAGTGCTAGCTATAATGCATCACAGAGATGCATTAAGCCCCCTTTTGCCAGAGCGCGGCTCATATGTAGCAATATTCGAGGTGGAGCTGGAGCTAGAGCCTTATTCTCTGGGTCCCCATAATACGAAACATTATGTATGCTATGTATCCCTCTTTACTCTCTGTTTATCCAAAAGCATCTCAAATGCTCTGTATCCCTCCTTATTCCCTGCATTCCCATAATACTGATCATCATGTATGTTCAGGATCCCTCCTTAATCTCTAGGTCCCCTTAATACTGATCATCAGGTATGTTCAGGATCCTCAAAGGCTCCTTGACTTTCTTTGTCCCCATAATACGGAACTTAATATATGCCCTGTATTTTCCCTTCCTTTCTATGTCCCCATAATACGGATCATCATGTATATCACTCCTTATTCTGTCTGTTCCCATAGTACAGAACATTATATATGCCCTGCATTTCTCTTTATTCGCTATTGTCCTCATAATACGGAACATTACGTATGCCTTGTATCCCTCCTTATTCTCTGGGTCCCCATAATACGGAACATAACACATGTTCCGGATCCCTTCATACTGATCTGAGTACCCATAATACGGATCATTATGTATGTCCAGGATTCCTCCCTGTCCTACTGTGTTCCTATAATATGGAACATAATATATGCCCAGTATTTTTCCTTTCTCTCTGTGTCCCCGTAATATTGTACATCATAGATGTCCGGTATCTCGATTTAATCTTTGTGTCCCCATAATACGGAACATATACCCTGTATCTCTCTTTATTCTCTGTGTATCTGTGTAATACGGAACATCTCATAATCATGTTCCGCATCTCTGCTTATCCAACTGGGTTCCCATACTACAGAACATCGCGCATGTTCTGTATCCCTCCTTATCCTCCATGTCCTCATACACAGGCATTTGAAGCTCCATTGGTCTATCAAGGAACACTACAACTTTCCTTGGTCGATCATCGAACTTATACATGTATATCACATTGGTGCATCGTGTGTATATTATGGAATACTCTAATTTTCATTAACACCGTTACTATAAATAGCACATTGGCGACAGCTTCTACATGTATATTGAATATAATAAGTCTTACTATATATGATGTAGAGGCAGTCGCTCATGTGCTTTTTATAGTAACGGTGTCCGATGGTGAAAATTTCGTTATCTCGCAATAGACCAGTGGAGTTTAAGTGGCCTGTGCCTCATAATACGGAACATCATACATGTTTTGTGTTCCGCCATATCCAACTGTGTCCCCGTAATTCAGAGTATCGCCGTTGCTCTGTATCCCTCTTTTTTCCTATAATAGATCTACCGAGCATCAAATAAAGTTGTTGTTGTTTTTAATCCATTTTTATTCCTTGTGTGGTGTCCGTGGTTGTGAGGTCGGCCTCGTAACCATAAAGTCCCAAGTTCGATACCCGGAAGCGGGTGTCAACTTTGGGATTGTTCATCGGCCGACACATTCGGCGTGAGTACTGGTGTAGTTCCCAGGAAGGAGAATCAAGAGAGATACACATAAAACGAACATCATACAAATTATTTTCTGTATTGCCACTTACAAACACCTGGGTAATATAGAGTTTTTGACTTTTGTTACTTACAGCAACTTGCTCGTATCTAACAATATCATTTGACTTCTGTGTTCCTTCTTATATTTGGGGTCCTGCAAGTCTCAGTGGCAAAGTGTAGGACTCATGATCTGGAGGCCCGGGCTCGAGCCTCACTGGATCCACTTATAGTTTATTCGTGGGAGTGTCCTCGGGCAAGACACGTCAGAGCCCTAGCCTAGTACAGGTGAAACCCAGGAAATACACGGATATGTTGAAAGCGGCGTAAAACACCATTCATTCAATCAATCAATCAATCCTTATATTTCATTATCCACATTAAAAATACATCATACAAATCATTTTCCCCATACCAACGCCTCGGTTACATTTCAGAGTTCGCGTTTTTTAGTTGCGTGTATTTAAAGCGTGTATTTAAAGTGTTTCATATGGTGGTATTCAACAAGAGATACTTCCAGAGGCTACATTATCAGCTCTCTATTTTAGCTACAGCCTAATAAATGACCACTGAGATGAGAAGCTCAATACAACACGAGAAAATATGATGTAAAATTTAATTAGTAGAACCTATCAGATGTCTAGTTACGGACAAAAATGATGCGACTGTTATCAGGCCATGAGTGTACTTTTAAAAAGCAGCATGTCGACGTAGCGCGTACCGTTTAACGCATCTGTTTTGAGGCTTTAGATTCTTACTAGATTACCACATTTCTACCGGCCAATGTGTAGGACACTGATGGAGGCTAGTATATGCAATGTGCTCCAGGAATGGAGGTTTAATGTGTCCTTGTAAAGCATTGTATCAAGCGCTTCATTGCATAATATGAATCCATTTTTCCTAAAAGGAGACTGAACCAAAAGGTAAAAAGGGGTTCAATGGTCCTTTGATATCCAGAAAATTTACCAATCGCAAAAAGCTTCCACCCAGGTCAACCTGCACCGTGCCATTATAACAGTCCATAAAGCTAGCCATTTTGAAATGCTTGGTACACCAGTTATGCCGGTATCTAGAAATATATCTCCGCAACGAACAAGTTCTAGTTGCCTTCTTTCAAACGCCCGGTCAATTCTTTACCAAACGACAATACTTTAGATCTATCCAAAATGAAAGCAATGGCAGACGACAAATTAGATATAGATCAAATGATGTTGGTTTTTTTTAAAGGGATAGAAGAGATTTTTGGAAAAGAAGAAAATGCTGGCTACAAGCATTTTCTTCTTTTCCCACAATTTTTTAAAAAGCCTACCTCAGGATCTTTAATCACGTGTTTGTTTGGCAAAAGGTAAACATTTGAAAGTGAGGGGGTTTAGCAGTTATAAATCAGGCAAGTTCACAGTGATTGAAAGCATGATATCAGCGAAAGAACGGCCTAGATGATAACACCGCCCCGATGTTGAACCTCGTAGACGTCTGTCAAATTTCTATCCACCCGTTTCTCTCCTGCCTAACATTTTACCAAATAACCCCATGTTTATTACGAACATGAAAAAGAAGATCTTTGACAACATCGTGGTAAAAGGAGAAAATGCTGATATCAGCATTTTCTCCTGTTTCCACAATGTTGCCTATCCTTTCGAATACGAATTCAATTATTTGACTATGTCTAATTTTTCGTCTGCAAGTACTTTGAATTTGGAATAGTCAAAGAATTTGGTTTGGTTAAGGGTTATCCCTGTACAACACGACAAAGATTTGTACTTGTCAAAATTGAAAGTATTTGCAGACGACAAATCAAATTTGCGTCAAAAGAAGGGATTTGTCTTTTAACGCGTAGAAAACGTTTCAGGGGGAAAGAGGCTGATTATCATTATTTCCCATATTGTTTTCAAAGTAAATTTTCGTCAGAATCATTAAAACTCGGGATTGTGTAGTTAAGGGGTTAAACCAGTAGGCGACTATTTTGCTATACTTGTAGGAATAAAAACCAACCTTTGAAACACCAAGATTCACGGAAATTTCCTTGAAAATTATAAATCTGCTTTCGCTACCATTTTTCAACATGTATTCATGAATCATAAGTGAATGATTTGTGTTGGTTAGCCATATAATAACAGCCTGCAACACGCGAAAAGGGATAGTCATACATTTGCGTAAAGTATCGTCTCGGATCAGCCTGCGCAGGCTAATCCGAGACGACACGTTACGACTACATTAGATTACATTTAACTACATTTATTATTTTCCGTATCAAGGAGGTTTCCATCCTGAAATACTGCCAATAACATGGTCATAACATGGCGGCTCCCATGTAAATCGATTAGCAACGGCGACATCTGCTACTTATATTTACTCTCCTCTGTATACCTGTGGCTAAGAAATGCCAACGGAATTGATAGACCCATTTGAAAACGAATGAGCAAACTTTCTGTCAAAGGAAATTTTTGTAGAAAGATTCCTAAACTAAAATTGTGATTAGCGTTTTCTTTATTTATAAGCGGAGGGTTACGATTTTAAGAACGGTATTTAAAGCGGTGTAGTTCCGGCTCCGTGTCGGTGCATACCACCCATAGTAATACAGCCGAGCGATTTGATCAGCGAATCACCATAGCTTGCCGAATGCTGAAGATGGTGAAACGATCACGTGATTGTTGTTCTTTCTATTCTTGTTGTTTCTGTTGTTGTTGTTGAAAAAATAGGAAGTCACCTTTTGATGATTATTGAGGAGTTCGATAAAGAAATCTTCAGAATAATGAAAAGGTAAATAAACGCCCACGACTTAAATAAATACCCTAATACTTTGTCCTCTTGCGTCGAAGTAATAAAAGGAACAAGTCATTACCGACGATCCACATAATTGGCCTGCAACAACCGAAAAGGGGCATTCGGACATCTGCGTAAAGTGTCGTCTCGGATCAGCCTGCGTAATCCGCACAGGCTAATCCGAGACGGCACTTTACGACTATAGTAGATTTTGTTCTACAGTAGACTTGCACAAAACAGAAAATTACATAAGAACGGGAATTGTCGTCTCGGATTAGTCTACGCGGAATGCGCAGGCTGATCCGGGACGACACTTTACGCAAACGTCCGAATGCCCCTTTTCGGGTGTTGCAGGCCATATTGAGTTTGACTGGACCTAGTTTATCTCTTCAGTAAGTGAAAACATTCTAGACTCGTCTAAATTGAAAGCAATTACGGACGACAAACTAAACCAGACCACTATTTATGATGATTTCTATCTGTTTTACTCAGAGTTGGTAAAACTCGAGATTGATAAGTAAAGGATGCCTTAAAAAGCCGCCATTTATCGGGCCATTAAAACTCGGAACTGTACTGTAAAGGGTAAAATTTACGACTTCTATCTGTGTTATATAAAATTTTGGTTATCAAAGGATTGCACACATCTGAACAATGCTCTGGCAAAAGTGTGTTTAACGCACCTCCGTGATGTACTATACGCAGCACGTTATCGTAAGTTTCAATGAAATCTACTTTGTCTAACAACCAGCCAAATTCTGAGATACAACGGTACTTGTTCATAAAAAAAATTACCAAAAGCAAAAAGTTTTGACCCATGTCAGCCTGCGCCGACTGCGCATGCTGACATAGGTCGATACTTCTTGCAGATGCATTAAACCCCCTTTTCACAGAGCATGACTCATCTGTAAATACCGTTTACGACATTCTCTTGTTTTTCTCCCCATGAGAGAATACAATATTCTTTTTACCCCTTCGGTACATGATACAGGTGTTTTGTCAAAAGCACAAGAATGTTCGTAAAAAGAAGACGGCGTGAGAGGTACTGGAATATTAGCATTGAAAGTGTTTTAGTGGTTCAATATGAGAAAAAATGAAAAGTAACCTCACCAGAAGTTGTTTCGTTTTCCTTATTGTTTTGCATATTGTTGAAAAGCGAAAATTTCAAATAGATATAATTTTCAAGATTAGATATTAATCCATACTATCGTTGGAAAAGGATTGATTGATTGATTGATTGATTGATTGTATGGTCTTTAACGCCGTTTTCAACGTTATTTCAGTTATATCGCGGCGGCCAGTGCACCTGTGTATGCTTTCCTGGAGTTTCTTTTTATCAGTATTCTGCACAATATTCTTTCAAGGCTTTCCAACATAACCATCTTCTAAACTATGGTTAGCGGTGAGAGAGGAATGAATCCTGTCGCAATGACTATCACAAATCCTCGAAAAGAAATAGGCCAAGCCGGTGAGCGAACCTGCGACCCCTCTGTTCTCAAGCCCTGTACGCTACCGACTGAGCTACTGGGGCTCGGCTGGAAAAGGAGCAGTTGTTTTCTAAAACCGATGTGTCAAAAATACATGTAGACTCTTCATTAACGTTACAGGTAACGCTTAAAAAAGATGTTGAATTTCTAATTAGTACAGATTAGGGATAATCCCCTATCATATTCCTTTTCTGAGGAGTGAATAAGCGCTCCAATGTATCGATTAGCGGCAGCAACAACTATATGTTGGTTCCATAAACGAACACATATGGAGCCCACAGAATAAACATGTCCACCTTTTTGACCAATGGCAAATAATTGATTATTCATTCGAGAATATTAATACCAAAGGATTGGTCAAATTCCATCATATAGAGCTACGTCAATAACAGGGGCTATAAATTGATTATAAGGAAACAGAGTGGTGCAAAGGCGACACACTTGGGTTTTAGGACAAAACACATAAAATGTTTATTTGTACAACTAGAACTGTATTAAGAAACAAGAAATATCTTTAATAAGGATAGGCGGCGTAAATTTACCAGTATATAGGCAGGGGGCCTTAAAATAAACATTTCTACATTTTTGACCAATCACAAATCTCTATTTATTCATTTGTTATCAATACCATAAAGTAGGTCAAAAGCCAGCTGCATTCAGCTACGCCGAAAAATAGTATAAGGAGGCTCAGTGCACAGTGATACCATAAGGTCGGTTGTTGAGCAACCGCCTTAATTTATTACTAAAAAAAAAAAAAGTGCGGGTTTTGAATATCTTGTAAATAAGATAGAGACAAATTCATAAAAAAAAAGTTTAACATACGGATGTGTGCGAAAACACAGAAACAATCGGGGAAATAGTTCTTTACGACCACTTTCTCGCTTTGCAATATTTACAAAAATGGCCCACTGAAAGACAATAAAAAAGTTCTGCTGTCGAACATGCATTAACCCTTTGGCTGCTAAGCGCGACTAAAGGACCTTTTTGCGAACAGTGTAGATCAAGATCAGACTGCACAGAGCGTACAGTCTGATCTGTGATCTACACTGTCCGATGAGGAGCTATTTTTCCCCAAAAAATGCTTTCGAAATAGCAACATTTGGGGTTACACTATCGGCTGGAAAGTTTCGTTTAACCTACATGTATTTAGTTGATTAAGGGCTGAAAAAAGTTCCAACAGGATATATACAAACATAGGGAGTCGCTTGACAACCAAGACATAACGTTATAGGCCTACCAACCACACCATTTCAATTCAAAAGAAGGAGTGATTGAACTATACTGAAATACAAGCTGATAAGTTCAATAATTATAATAGATAGCTGTTTGACTGTCCGCCTAGGCTCTGCCTTTGAAACTGTGACGTCATAGGTGTGGGGGAGTCACCTAATATAACAGGGACGCTACTTGTTGCTGATTGGTTTTGAGATTAAAATTTTCAGACACATACTTTTAAAAACTGGATGAATTTTAAAGGAACTGTGAAAAATTCGGACAAGTATACTTCACCAGTAAGATTATACTAAATTATTATTATTATCATAATTATTATTATTATTATAATTTTGGGAGGAGGCATTCTTGACCTTTTATGTTTAAGAGTTTTCCAGCTAAAACCGATTTAAATGTACTGAATATAATATTTTGTTCACGGACAAAAAAGGTTTTAATGACGTAAAAAAAAAATGAGGAAAGAAATAAAAAACTTTTCAGTCCAACTAAAGCTGATTTAAATGTACTGAATATGATATTTTGTTCAAGGACATAAAAGGTTTTAATGACGTAAAAAAATTGAGGAAAGAAATAAAAAAACTTTTACTGCACTCAAAGTTTATTAGATAACTGAAGGAAAGCAACAACAACAACGACGACGACGACAACAACAACAATAATTTATTTATCTATTTATTATTTATTTATTTATCTATTTAGTCATTTATTTATTTACATTTTTTCTAAATTTAATCAATTTTTCTTAACTTATTTATTTATCTATTTATTTGAGCCAAAACAAATTTGTCGTCTGCAATGGACAAAAGTTGAAGTTTTTGTCGTCTAGTGAATAGTTTTATCAAAGTTTATCTTTGATGCGTTGACAGACAGATTAACTTGAATCTGGACTTGAACTTTCTCAGTTTGATTGTCCATTCTACTTCAAGTTTACCCATTACCTGTAGAAACAAATTTTTGGCAGTTTTATTTGAAAGCAATATAGTGAACATAAATTCAGAATGAACTCTTCAATTTGAGTCATGCTCTGTTAACAGATGTTTAGTGCGTCTGAAAAAGTAGATGACCTGTTTCGAAACCTCTGGCTATTAGAGAAAATTCTATTCTAAGGACCAGTCTATAACATGATTCAGTCACATTTGGGACAAAAAGAAATTTTATGGGTCCATAAGGTTTTATGTGTTGTTTTACAGATACACATACCAACAAATACGGTGATAAAATAGAACTACAACGATGACGTCCAGGCTAAGACATCTCTGGGTTTACATACTGCTCGCGGCAGGAAGCGTCAATTTTGTGAAATCAGGTATGTAATGTTTTTTTCCATATTCATTTTTGGCGATTTTCGGTCTGTTTCGGTAATTTAACATCTTCGCTAGCTAAGGGTGACGATCGACTATGTTGCTGTATTCACGTAACGTGTCAAGAGCAATGTAGTGTTCGTCAACATAGCCAGCAAAGTTCGTAATATCATGGTGGCACGTTTTTACTGATCAACGGTTTTCTGGACACAATACCTTATGGGCTGAGTCCAGTGGCGCAGTCAGTAACGCACAGGAGGTCGCTGGTTTGAATCCCCATCTCGGCTAATTTCTTTCCGATGATTGATAGCAGTCATTGCTATTCATTTCTCTGTCACCGCTGATCATTGTTTCGACGATGGTTACAGGTATGTGGCAAAGGAGTGCAACGTATATTGCAAACGGCTTGGAAAGTGAATTGTACGCAGTGCTGGAAAAAAAGAATACTCTAGGAAAGCATGAATAAGTGCACTGACCTCTGTGATATAACTAAAATAATGTTGAAAACAGCGTTACACACCATACCAACGAACAAATAATAATTACTTTAACTCTTTGTCAAACGACAAAATTCTTCATCGGTCAAAATTCAAAGTCTTTGAAGACGATAAACAAGATGTAGCTCGAAAACATTGTGGGAAAAGGGCGAAATCTGGTCTCTACCAGTTTTGCCAATACCTGCAATGTTCTAACCTTTAGGCTGCTAAGCGCGACTCACTGACCTTTTGCGGACACTGTAGATCCAAGATCGGACTGCACGTTCTGTGCAGTCTGATCTTGGATCTACACTGTCCGATAAAGAGATATTATTCCCCAAAACATAACTTTGAAATAGCAATATTTGGGACTTTACTATCGATTTGCAAATTTAAAATTAGTTACTTAGCAGGATAAAGGTAAAAAAAGTTCTCCTCCCTGTGGTCATGAAGGGTTGTTTGGTAGAGAGTTAAAAAAGTTCTTTACGATCTTTAGGACATCTTTGTAGACTATCTGCATCTATTATAAGCTTTAATATCCGTAAATAGGTGAAAACACTGTGGCAAACCTAAATTTGGTTGTTACAGGTAATTTCTGTTTATGTCGCAATGTATTGAAAGTGGATCGCTGAGGGACGTAAATTCGTCCGCTGCAGAGGGTAATGATCAAAAGCGTTCGAATATGTAGCACACCTTTTCTCAAAGTTTGGTTGTTTGTATGGTGTTAAACGCCGTTTGAACCATTATTTCAGTTATATCGCGGCGGCAAGTGCGTCTATCCATGCTTTCCTTGAGCTTCTTTGACCACTTCCAGCACAATTTCCAAGCCACTGCTTGCTTTCCCTTTTTCAAAAAGACAGACAAATAACGGCGACCTTACAAAAGGAGTGCATGAAATTCAACTGTATCCTGACCAGCCCGCGTAGCTCAATATGTAAAGCGTAGTACTCGTGAACGTGTTGTTTCGGGTCACTTAAGGGTGTGTGTTCGATCCCCACGGTTGGCCATCTAAAATTACTAATAGTCTTTCGGATGAGACGTTAAACCGAGGTCCCGTGTGACGGTGCTATACACCGCGCACGTTAAAGAACCAGTCGTAACTTAGGATGGGTTTCGTCCTGTATCTGCACTATCCCCCGTAACAATACTAACAGCCTTCAGGGGGCGTCGCCCGTATGGGCAACCGGTGGCGACGATAGATAAACGCAAATTCATTCAATCAATTGTACCCTATCTATGCTAAGTTCATGACGCTACATACGGGTTAATACAGGGCCCTTCCTACACCCAAACCCAAAATGACACCTCATGCAGCAAAAAGCGGGCGGTTTCTAAACATTGTCATACGTGGTAAAGCTGTTGATTTCGTAAAGTTTTTCTCGTGTCTTTATGTTTTATGGATTGACGATACAGTCAGCTTTTATTTTACATATTAGATCAATTTATCTTTTTTAATCTCTGAATTGTACTACAATGTATAAAAAGATTAAAATAACGTAATTAAGCCTTCATCAAATAATTCCGTGTTTAAACGACCCTGAGGAAAAAGGCTATTGAAAACATTGTGTGAGAAGGAAGAAAAAATTACTGCTAACTAGGAATTTCTTCTTTTCGCACAGTTTTCAACCCTTTTAATGACACACCTCATTATCTGAGGTAATTGTACTTTGTCGTTTGCAATTGTTCTGTATTTGGATGAGTCCAAAATTTGTCGTCTGGTAAAATATTGATAAAACGATATGAGTGGCGTTCTGGTTAAAGCGGGTTTAATGCATCTTCGCGATTCATTCAGTACACCATGCGAGCTATCACATAATTATGGATCTATAAAATCCATTTTGTCTAGACAAAATGGATTTTGTAGATCCATAACTATGTGATGACTTTCATGGTGTACTGAATCATAAGGTAAACTGGTCCTTTGACATGCAGAAAATTAACCGAGGGCAAAAAGTTTCGACCCAGGTTAGCCTGCGCTGTCCGTGCAGGCTGACCTGGGTCGATACTTTCTGCAGATGCAGTAAACCCCTTCTCTTCAGAGCATGGCTCAAATGAAATGTCCCAAGCACAGGTGTATAGATAACAATAATAATTCATAGATACAATATTTGTGTTGTATCATCAAAAGGTTATCTTATCAAAACATTCCAACGCCCAGTTGAAGTCAGAACAGAACCTTATGTCAACGTGTATTTTTGTGGGTGTTATCTGATTGGTGACCATGAGGATTTTGCACGTTGTACTGCACACATAACCATCTGCTAACTTCTTAAACTGGTAGCTCGCAGCTGTTATCAATCTTTGTTTATGGAACGGAATCGGGAGATACAACGGGTAGCAGTTTCTTTTCCACTCGTCCCAACTCGGCAGATTCCGTAAAGTTTCTACATCCATTGGATCAACGGAAACGCTACAGATGGTATTTATTTTCGCCGGAAATGAAGTCGGCTGTAATACAAAGCGAGCGCGAGCGCGATCTCGATGTGCGTATCGCAGCTACTGGCAATAGCCCCTTTTGCTTGTCCTAAAATAAACTCGTCTCCTGAATTGACCCATCGAATTCTGTATTATATTTTACTTGTTTTGTGATTACGTCATGTAATCGTGTAAAAAATCATAGTCTAAAAGTATCACTCTTTGTAGACCCCAGATAAGAGCGGTGACATAGGTGACATAGGTAGCAAACAGAATGCATAGTACCGGGTGTTTCATAATATCTGTCCGTATTCTTAGTGTTAAAATTTTCTACTCATTTTAATTTCAAGTGAAACTAAAGCTACCAACTTCTGGCAGGAAAAATAAAATTTCACCTGTATTACCTTAATACATGTATATACAAAACATTATACTTTTTTTTAAACACGTCCATTTACAATATTTACCCTACATGAAATGTTCTTTGAGCTGCTATAACGCCAATTTCTATGTGTCCATCTGCTAGTTGCATGAATTTCTCTCTTGATAACAGCTTTGTAGAGTCCCGTGTATTTCTTGACAGTGCGCTGTATACCATTTTTGGTGTACCTCGAGAGGATCAGGGTGTACTGGCCATTCCTGATAGAATGGATGACATGAACTTTTGCCCTAATATTTTTTAAAGTCATTCAATTATCTTTCGGGTCGTATGTGCTGTGGCTCCACCTTGCTGAAGCTTAAAGCTACTAGTACATGTATCTTTAATGTTACTACTTCTATTTCTAGTTACTTGTATGCAATCCTTCTTAAGAATGATCAGGTAGCCGTCCTTAATTACAGTGTCAGAATTATCTCGTCATCGGAGAGAAACGAAGGACCCGTAATACAGTCTGCACTGAAAGCAGTGGGTGCAGAATTCGTCTCACTATGTAGCAAGTTTTCAACATGAAAGTCTATTGTGTAAAAACCCATTACATTGTTTGTAATCCTTGTACACTTCAAAGATATTTTTAAACTAATTCCTGACGTTATTTTTAGATGCTAAGAATTGACCTATACAGGACGCTTGTTGTGAAATGGGCTTGTCAGAAACAGTGCAGTATATCAACTAATGCTATATATAATGTAATGTTTGAGCATTTTGTATTGTATAAAAATATCGTATGTCCGCAAAAAGTCGGTAGTTTTTAATTTGCAAGATCATAGGTCATATGTGCAGAAAATAAAAATGTTTAAAACAGACAGATAAAATGAAACACTCTGTATTTTCTCAAAATTTTCCATCATCCATCCATCCATCATCCGTCTGTCCGTCCGTCCTTATTTCAGCCAATCGATCAATGATTTCCGATATAACACAATGCGCCATGCCCCGACCTCGCACTGGTCACACCCAATCTAGATAATGGACATTTACTTAAGATGTTATCGTAATGAAATTCATCCGGATTTGATAATCATAAGGACTTTTTATTATCTTAACAACAAGTTTTTGGGATCACCAAATTTGTATACATCTTTTGGTTAGAACACAAATAGGTGAATAATACTGGACGCTATAAATATCTGGAAAACATTGCGGCAATCAGTAAAATAGATCACAGTGAACCACTTCTCCTTTTGCTACGATGCTTTTTTAGTTGTTCTCTAATGCGAAGAGGTGTAAATTTTCATATTTTCGGAGAAGGGTTAGAGCTGTTATTTAATTTGATAAAAGAGCTGCGGGTATTTGTAAGTGATTGAAAATTACAGCCTACTTGAGTGTGTGCCGGGCAGCAGGTATACCGTCACCTCGTAGTAGATAAAATTCTTTTAACCCTTTACCAAACAATCCCCGGTTTTTACGACCCAGAGGAAGAAGCCTTCTGAAAACATTGTGGGAAAAGAAGAAAATGCTGGTAACCAGCATTTTCTCCTTTTCCCACAATGTTTTCTACTCTTCTAAAGTCAAGTTTCAATTTTTGATTCGTGTTTAATTTGTCGTCTGAAAATGCTTCCAATTTGGACAAGTCTAAAATTTTGTCGTTTGGTAAAGAGTTAACCCTTAGGCTGCTAAGCGCGACTCACCGACCTTTTGCGGACAGTGTAGATCAAGATCAGACTGCACAAAACGTGCAGTCTGATCTTGGATCTACACTGTCCGATAAGGAGATATTTTCCCAAAAAACAATACCTTTGAAATAGCAAAATTTGTGTTTTTACTGTCGGCTTAAAAATATCATTTCACTTACGTAGAAGGTTAAGGGTTAACCCATTTACCACACAATCCCGATTTTTAACAACCCTGACGGAGGAGGCACTTAAATCATTGTAAGAAAAGGAGAAAATGTGGTACCTTTTCCCACAATGTTATCTAACAAAGGCAAATCTTATCGTGTGAGCCACCTTTAACCAATTTGTTGTCAGTACATGCTTTCAATACAGACGGGTCCAACATTTTCTCATTTATTCAAGGGTTTGCGAACCCTTTTTTCTGACGATAGCATGTCGGGACACTTATTTATAGACCTTCATTAAAGAGCAGACGGTGACATGGAAGAAGAAGAAGAATTTCTCCATATACATGTAGTTACTTTTATCTTAATATTGAAATAATGACAGGAGCCGGTCATTGTTTGAAATCTTTATGCACAACTTTTTATACCCATATGCATTTTGCTAAATGTCCTTGTATGTTCAGTAAATATACACATCTACACAAAAGTGCATTTGCTCAGAGTTCACAAGCTGATAGATTCCAGTAATCTATTTCGTCAGGGTTTAAAGTAACAATAAAGCCCAAAAGTAAACAAAGTGAGTGTTTAAATGCACTTGAATTTATACCATACCATTTAAAAGTATGGAAATTATTTTTTAGATGAAAATCTGTCATTGTACGGTCGGTCCAAGTGTTAGTTGCTGACAGAAAAGTTAATTTCAAAACTAGTTTAAAACCTGCCAGGTAGCTGTGTCTTTTGTTTACTTTTTGCCTGATTTTAAAATTCTTTTTTTCTGCCAGCGACTAACAAATGGCCCGACCACACAATAACAGACTGTCATCTCCACAATATTTTTTCATACATTTAAATGGTATGATTTAAATTCAAATGTATTATGCTACCTGCTTTGATATTTTGCCCTTTACTGGGCCTTTAAGTTGCCTTGCAGCCGTTTTGAGTGGACAACTTTTTCTATGACAGTGTAAATTACATGTAAGCCTATTCCGAAAATATACTTTGGATTTGAAATGTTGCAATGTCGATTTCTTACTGCATCAAAGCAGTCATGTAACATTACCTTGCTTACATGCGTAACTTGGATTCCCAGGTCCATTTCCATGACCGTTTAGATGACCCATTTTAAAAAATAAAATGGGGGGGGGGGCTTGTTGATTAATTCTGCATCTTAGTTGTCAATGAACATCGCTTGGCTAACATCGGTAATACTTAGCCAAGTTCCGTTCGCATGACACGTTTCAAAAAAAAAATATAATTTGGATTAAAGAAAAAAATAGTTTTAAATTTCCTACTAAATCTGATTAGTCAAGGAATATCACTTTGCTTACAAGCGTAAGTCTAAGCCGCGGTCCGATAATTTTTTGAATATCCTTCAGAGGTATGTTGTCCCCAACTTACTACAACAGTATGCATCAATTTGAGCCATGCAATGTAATGTAAGGTAATTCCGATTCTCAGAGGGTGTCAAAAGCTCACTTAAACTTGACAAAGAGAACAGTTATTTCATCAAGTATTTATCGACAAACGTAAGCTTTTCAAGGACGTCAAGGATTAACCGTTTTCCCCATTTGCCGTTTTAAATAGGTAACACGTGGTATTGAGGATAGAGTAGATCAAGATCAGACTCGCAGGGAATGCGCAATCCGTTTTGGGGTTTATGGACAACGTTCGCAAATTGATTTTAATGACGTATATGACAAATTTTTCTAACGGACAGATTTTTTTAAAACTTTGCACATACAAAGCTCATCATGTCTCTAGGAGATTACAGTAAAAAAAGATGTGGGTCACCGTGCTCATTTCTGAGAAATTTTCCTTTGAAAAAGGTATATACGGTTCCAAAATTCAAATTATATTGGATTTAAAGCGCCTTTCTTTAATAGTCAGTTAAACAGGAAAATTACGGGAAAGACATATAAATATACATCATTTTAATGAAATTTCATATATTTTTGCACAAAAAATATATAAAAGGCTGGTTTTGAGCATGGTAAATGTACAAATATGCATGTTATATATAGACCATTGAGTTAAAAAGGGAGATAATTTGATCGAATTAAGTGTTAATCTTAAAAAAATACATACTTTCTAACTGACAGATTTTTCTTAAACTTCCCACACTTATAGTATTTATAATTCTAAACGATAAGAACAAATAAAAATGGCACCTAGTCGTGCTTATTTCATTTGAAAACAAGGTTGAAGGTCACTATGGAAGTTATTTTTTCAAGGAAAAAAATAGGATAAAAGCTCAGCAGACATGGTGGGAAAAGGAGAAATTGCTCAATAGGAGTGATTTCTCCTTTTCCAACAATAATTTTCAAAGTGGAAACAGCTATACTTCCACAGTTTTAAATTTCCTGCCTTTGTTTCCTTGTTTGGTGTGTAACGCCGTGTCAGCAGCGTTTTAATTATTTCACTGTGACATTTCAAAGATCCATTTTTTTCTCTTCACCAATCCCACCCGAAGAAAGTGCTACTTGTATCGGAGCACCAATAGTATTACCATTATGTGCAAAAAGTACATAGTTGCACTTTTGATTCAATATCCACTACAAAAATACATGCGCAGTAGGATGCGCGCGAACATTTGTCATATACGTCGTTAAAACCATGATGATTCCCCCCCCCCACAAAAAAAAAAAGAATCTCTTAGGAGCTATAGTATTTCATGTCAACTCTTTACCACACGACAAAAATGTAGGCTTGTCCAAATTGAAAGTATTTGCAGGCGACGATTTAAATGTGAATCAAATGATAGAATTTGTCATTGATAGGGTAGAAAACATTGAGGAAAAATGAGAAAATGCTGGTTGCCAGCATTTTCTCTTTTTTCCTCAATGTTTTTTAAAAGACTTTTTCGTCAGGGTCTTTAAAACTTTAGATTGTGTAGTAAAGGGTTGAGCTGTTGAAAGAAGGCGAATTTACACGTCTGTTTTGATGGGGAGAATTAATATTTCACTAGAAGACAACATTTAGACGCTTCAATATTCAAATCTTTTGCGGTCGATGAGCTTAAATGTGATTCAAGTCAGATGGATTTTGTCTTGGAAAAGGTAGAAAACAGTGTGGGAAAATGAGTAAATGCTGGAAACAAGATTTTTCTAATCTTATCTATAATGTTTTCAAATGCTTTATTTCCATAGGTAGTTAAAACACAGAAACGTTTGGAAAATGGTTCAAAGCGCAGTACGGATCTACCTATTTTCATGGATAGTGCGGATCAAGATAAAGCTGGAAAAAGTTGAGTCTAATATTCGATGCTGTCCAATAAATGGGACGTTGAAACTAGATTGTACCTCATTTGGATTTTGATGTTATTTGGAAAAAAGTGTCGTGACTTCATTCGCCACATTGAATTTACCTATTACCTATGAGCCAAGCTGTGGCAAAAGGGGGTTTAACAGATCCTTGTAATATTTTATTGAAGAAAGTCGTCACATAATTATGGATCCATAAAAATCTATTTTATCCAACACACGAATGATTTCTGAGGTAGAATAGTCCTCAGTGGACATGCAGAAAATTGACCACCAATTGCAAAATTTTTGATCCGTGTCAGCCTGCGCGGACTGACCTGGGTCGGAACTTTTTGCAAATGAATTAAACCCCTTTTCATGGAGCATGGGACATGTACACATATAATCACTCGCGATCAAACTGGGGGATATTTTGACTTAGTTTTCGAAGTGTAGGTGTGTACAATACAGGGAACCAGCTAGCCATATATCACAGAGCTCTGTCCCAAAATAAATGCTTGGAAATAAAACTTAAAGGGGACTTTTCAGAATCTTATATTCTCGCCAACCTTCAAAAATAATTCATCACTGAATTAAGGCGATGGCCGGCAAACCATTAGGAAAGAAGAGAGACAAATGCAAAGAAATAATGTTTTCATTGGTATTTTCTTCATGGGCTATGTAGCCCCCTGGCCGCTATCTTCATATTTCGCGCCAGAGTTTCGACGTAATACGTGCACGTAAGTACCAAGCGGATACAGCCAAAGATCAACAGCAGACCCCATTTTGGAGAGCGAGATATGGAGTAATTAATAAATTATTATTGCCTGGACCGAGGCACGCGTGCGTCGATTATAAATTTTGTATTTTTTTTAATAAGAAAGATGACGTCATATTTGATCTCCGAAAATAGACGGAGTTACCGGACTTTAAAGTGGCCAATCCGTTATTCGAACGCAAAATTTACACATTTTTGCTGCCTGTCACCAGGGATCTTATATACACATATATGTATATAAGATCCCTGCTGTCACGTTTAAAAAGGATGCCAGCTACTTGGCGTGAAAGAAAGGAAATATTTGGTTATACTTTATGGAAAAGTTTTACAGGGTACATTTCGCGGCTTTTAACCCTTTACCACACATTCCCGACTTTTAACGACTCAAAGAAAAAATGAAAACATTGTGGGAAAAGGAGAATATGCTGGTTTCCATGTTTTGTACTCTTATGCAAACCAGATTTCAATTTTTGAATCACACTAATTTTATCTTCTGCAAATGCTTTCAATAATTTGAACTGGCTAAAATTTTGTCGTTTTGTAAAGATTTAAAAAGAAGTCCTCTTATCCTGTTCCGTGTTTTCATTGTCCTCAAAAGTCGTCTTAGTTTTAGCCGCTGCAACAAATATACTCTCCTCAAAGGAGAATTCGACCATTTGAAGAAAACATTGCTGTTTTGATTTTTGTGCTATGTCAGCAGACATTTCTGTCGTAATATTGCAAAAAGTTATGTTTTATTCTTAGAAAATACAGAAATATTTGATTTGTCATACGTAGAAGTAATTACAGACATAAATAATCTTGTAAAACCCGTAACTCTAGCGCACAATCGAATCTGTGTTCGTTCGATAACATGGGTACGAACCGACGTACGAAACATGTTGATTTAATCAAAGAACACAATTGAAGCTAACCGACGGAAAGGAAACGAAACCCTAATCCGGTACTTTTATACTTCGATTCTTGCCAGCAATCAAACATGATTAAGATTAAAATCAACTTGTAAAGCTAAAATGGCGTCTGCCTCATGATTTAGGGATGTGTCAGATGAAATTACACGAGTATTTTGGCGTCCGATATTTGGAGTGCAGCAGTTCCCTCTTCGACTTCCCTCTTCGACTTCCCTCCCTGCAAATCAGGCAAATAATCTGTCCGTCTGTAGATGCAGTTTTTTTGTCTTGTTCTCCTCTTACAGTTTTCCACCAATTTGATTGTTTTTATTCGAAGCATGAAGTACTGTCGACCAACCTATTTTCAAGGAGTGCCTCTTTTTCAAACCCAACATATCTATTATAGTTTTCTTGCAACTTTGAAATGAATTACATCATCATTTTGTGTGAACCTGGTATTTGAATTAAAGGTGCTACTGCTGTTAATTTAAAAACTCCGATATAAACAAGAAAGTGCAGTATTTGCTGCGGACAAATTGGTGCACTGTGTCCCACAGACTCAAGGTAAAAATAATGCAAGAACTGTACTACCCGCGACAAACTGAAAATCGCGATATTAAGCTTCGGTGTTTATTAACTTAAGTTATAGGGGGAAAAATGAAATTCCACTTGACTGTATGTGTTATTCAATTATCGTCCTTCAAGTACACAACACATACCCGATTTATTTCAAATATTCACAAAATTTATTCAGCGAGCATGACACAGCCGACACAAGGCAGCCATCTTGTCATGCAGGTTTATTCGCAGAAAGTCAGAAAAACCAGTAATTTAAAAATAGACTGACCTTTGATCTCCACCTCTAACACGGTCACATGACACCCATTAACAGCAAATCATCGTGGAAGTATGATAATTTTCTAATGTGGTTCTGTCTTGGAATAATTTGTAGTTTTTATGGGAAGGGGTCTTTGCGCTAATGAAATTACCTATTCTGAAATTGAGCTTTTCCATGTAGACGATTTGCTGACTTAAACCTCATTTTTCTGAGATTTTTGCAGATGATAACAAAATCAACCAATGGTATGACCTCACCAGCCTCGATTTCAATAAAGTATCATGTGACTTATTCTAAAAACAAAATGGTTGCGAACTTCGATGTATCGTGATTTTAAATGATTTGACGATATATATCAAATGTTTTGTCTTGAAAATATCTCGGACAAGTTTGAAAATCGGTCATGTGAGGTTCAAAACAGGGTCACTGGGTTAAATCTCAGAAAAACTTTGTGTACTCTCTAGAGCCACATTTTCAGTCCAATAACCGTAAAACTTGGCCAGAATCTTTGACTTGATGATATCACAATTGAAAATGGGTCACATCAGATCAAAAACTAGGTCAACAGGTCCAATCTTTGAAAACCTTGTGTATACTCAAAAGGCAACATTTTGTGTCAAATAATCATGGAAGTTGGTCAGAATGTGTCTGTATGATATTTCGGATGACTTGGAAATTGGGTCATGTGGGATCAAAAACTAGAACACCTAGTAAAATCTTTAAAAATCTTGTGTAAACTGTTTTCAGTTCAATACTGATGAAATCTGGTCAGAATGTTTGCATGTGCAGTCTGATCTTGATCTGTTGTGGCCGTAAAGGCAACCTTTTTCGAATAGATTAATGGAATACAGTACTTGAATGAACGATTATACCTGTACAGGGGTAAAGGCTTATAGAAACATTACATACATAAATACATACATACATAGAGGTCACGCTATGAAATTTTACATGTGCAAATAAATGATCCAATGGATTTTAGAACTGTATCATCTTTACAATTCATTGAACTAATGAAAATATTTTTACTTGTAGCTGACAAATAAAAAAATTGAGCAATTTTGAAACAATTTAGTGTGTTGTGTTAGATATTTAGTACAATCACACAATAAATGAATTTCATCTTCAACTGCATTGAACACATTACATAATCTCTCTTCTCACCTTTGACCCAAGCATCTTCCACATTCTGTTTGAAAGGCTTTATAAGGGTTAAAGCAGGATCTTATGGTTAAAGTCATTTAACAACAAACTCTTTCTTTTCCCAGACTGCAATTTTGGACCAATGGATGCGCACACAGTGACATCGTCAAGTGAGGAGAACTTACATAAAGCGACAGGTGCTTTCACAGGTATAATTCTGTTTTCAGTTTTTATGATCTTGTATTTTTTTCCCCTTATGTTCATTTAAGCTTTAACGGAGGCATTTGTATTCAAGTTATGAGTCTTGTTTTGTCACTGTTTTCAAGTTAAAATATTTGCGTAAGTACATGTAGCTGTAGGTTTCCTAGTGGTCTAACTTAACACCATCTGTTAGCCTGAAAGCATCAGCAGATGACTAGATCACAAAAAATGTGGTTTAACTCTTTACCTAACAACAAAATTTTAGGATTGTCCAATTGAAAGTGTTTACAGATGACAAAATAAATGTGACTCGAAAACTGAAATTTCTTTTTGGTAGGATAGAAAGCATTGTTGGAAAAAGAGAAAATGCTGGTTACCAGCATTTTCTACTTTTCCCACAAAGTTTTCAAAACCTTTTTTTTTAATAGGGTCGTTAGAACTTGGGATTGTGTGGTAGAAGGTTAAGTGTACAAAAATGGAACAAATCTGGTGGACAAAAAAAAAGACAAACATTGTTAGCTGGGTAAATTTTGATGAAAGTCAGATGTATTTTCATGGACATGTCATTATCTTCTTCATAGTATTTGTCATCATGCAAAAATTTTGACAGTTCATTCATATCTCTGTCATTACTCAAGATGTTAACTTCACCCTTGGGCCAGGTGTTTACTATCGAAAGAGCAACCAAAACAACAAGGGCAGGTAACCCTGAACTATTTTTTACATGGTTTTGCCTCTTTCTTGATCTTGAATTTTCACGGAAAAAAGAAACTGTAGCCAAAAATTGGAACTTGCATATAATGCTTTTGTTTTAGTGTTTTTCACATGTGTTAACAGAGAAAGGATGGTGTGCCTCTACGGATGTCAGTGGCGAGTGGTTGGAGATAGACTTTACCCGTGGTTTTGGAGCCAAAAGATTCACTATAGGTTCCACAACTGTAGACAGCACATCCTATCCGTCTTCAGTACTAGTGCAGTATGTCTCCTTCTCTGGAACAGATCTCACAGACTTTCCAATGGCAAACAGTCAACCACTGGTATGACCTTGCAGTACCCCTGATTCAGAGGGTAGCTCCAGTCTTGTTTTTGTGATTGTGTCTCTGTTAGCTGAAAATAAAATCACAAAAATAACAATGGAGCTAACCTTTACATCAGAGGTACATCTTGAAGTTATTTAACTCTCCGGTCAAGATTGGTAGAGGTACACATCTTGGGAGTATTTTAGGGTTCAAATAGTAATCTCTTTAGTCCCCTTAAAACCATTATTGTTGGTAGTCATTAAAATTATCTCATTTGGTGAGTATCCTCAACATAGGTTTTATCACAGAAACAATGTCTTTAGATTCCATTTACCTGGACATCTGAACTGCAAAATATTAGTCTTTCAATTATTTACTAGAATCTCACTTGTGATGCATGTGAGAAAAGTAGTCAGTGGCTTGGAAAGAAAGTTGTGTTATTCACTTGTGTAAGAAAGCCAGGAAACACATGCATAGGTACACTGACCACAGTTAAATGACCTAAGCTGTTAAATCAGCATTCCAATACAAATTTTAATTACAGTATTTAACTAAACCTTTAAGGAAACAATTGACCTTGTGCTATAGAACTTTGAAAACATCTTGGGAAAGAGAGAAAATGCTGGTTATCAGACTATATTCTCCATTTTCTATGATGTTTTCTATCCCCTCAAAGACATTTTCCCCCATTTTAGCCATGTCTAATAATTAAGTTGTCAGCAAATGCTTTCAATTTTGACAATTTTTAAATGTTGTGGACTGGAAAAGAGTTGATTATGATTAAACTGAGAAGATATTGCCTAAACAAGTGATATCTTTTAAAGACCGCAAGGGTCTGACTGCACATTTTGTGCTTTACAAGATAGGTGACCTTTTTACCTCTGAGTCCTGGATGGTTGTTTAAATATCATCAAATTATCCTGTAAAAGATATTTGCATTAAAATATTTTTTTCTGTCTGTTACTTATGCAGACTTTTTGGAAAGGTTGAACCGTTTACCAAATGACAAAGTCTTATACTGGTCTAAATTGAAAGCATTTGCAGACAACAAATAAAATTTCCTCAAATGATGACAAAAATCTTCTAGGAAAGAGCAGAAAACATTCTGGAAAAAGAAGAAAATGCTGGTTACCAGGATTGTGTGGTAACAGGTTAAAGTAACTTTGTGTTGAAATTAGTTAATGCTTGCCTGTCTGTAATTTGTTCTTGTATTTTCAGATAATTAATCTGAATAACACAGGCACCAGTTCTGTGGAGCTATCTATTGGATTTGCTGTGAAGAAACTTAGATTCACATTAAAGGAATTCAAAGGCAGGGCATGCATGACACTGAATATTAGTGGATGCACACTCAACAGTATGTTTAATCTTTGCTTTCATTTGGGCAAATCTTCACTTGGGTAAATAACTTTACCAAATTGAACTCTTTACCAGAAGAACAAAATTCCAGACTCAACCATATTGAAAGCATTTTACAGATGACAAATCAAATGCTGCTCAGGTGATTGTATTTGTCTCTGAAAGGGTAGAAAACATTTTGGGAAAAGGAGAAAATGCTGATTACCAATGTTTTCTCTTTCACCCTCAATGTTTTCAAAAGCTCTCGTTCTTGGGGATTGTGTTGTAAGGATTAATAACATTGACTGTAAATCACTTTTTGTAAGAAGACTTCAAACAGAGATAAGCCTTTAATCTGCTGCTAAATCTTTACCAAACAAGAAATTTGTAGACTTGTCCAATTTGAAAGCATTTGCAGACAACAAAATAAATGTGACTCAGAAATTAAACTTTGATTACAGAATGGTTGAAAACATTGTGGGTTAAGGAAAAAATGCTGCTTTCCACCATTTTCTCCTTTTTCCACATTTTTTCATAAGTCAACCTCTTCAGGGCTGTTAAAACAGAGGATTGTGTGGTAAACAGTCAATCTTTACGTGTAGTTCAATAGGATGTTTCAGGATGTTTCAGAATGGTCTGCTGAAAGATTTCAATATTAAATTTTCTCATGTAAAGAGGGTATGTTTTTACAATGAATAAAACAGCCAACAATCCCACCCTGTTAGGTTTTCAGCTGACACAGGATTGGTAGAGAACAAATTTTGACTTAACCCTTTACCACACAATCCCAAATTTTAACAAACCTGATTAAGACCACTTTGAAAACATTGTGCAAAAAGGAGAAAATGCTTTCCAAGACAAATTTCAACATTTGGGGTACATCTAATTTGTCGTCTGAAATGCTTTCCAAGACAAATTTCAACAGTTGGGGTACATCTAATTTGTTTTCTGAAAGTTCTGTCAACTTGGCCAAGCCTAAAATTTTGTCTTCTGGTAAAGGGTTAACTCTTTACCAAACGACAAAATTTTAGACGTGTCTAAATTGAAAGCATGTGCAGACGACAAACTGAATGTGGCTCTGTGATGTTTTTTTTTTTTAACAGGGTAGAAAAGATTATGGGAAAAGGAGAAAATGTTGGTTACCAGCATTTTCTCCTTTTCACCCAGTGTTTTCAAAAGTCTTGTTCCCTAGGGTCGTTAGAACTCGTGATTGTGTGGTAAAGGGTTAAAGAAAATTTGATATATTTAAAAGACATGATTTTAAGATAAGTCAACCTTAATCTTAACTCTTATTTAGCC
Organism: Hippopus hippopus; assembly: GCA_946811185.2. Lineage (NCBI taxonomy): Eukaryota > Metazoa > Mollusca > Bivalvia > Cardiida > Cardiidae > Hippopus > Hippopus hippopus. Next base: position 23,968,217 of record OX328106.1, on the reverse strand, counting down.
GTTTACAAATAGTGTGCAGACTTTTTGAGCCAGAAAATTGTTGAGTTTGAAAGTAAAGTTCACATCTGGTCATACATTGCTTTGTTTAGGCTATACTTGATATAATTATGTACCATCTTATATTTGGATGACATTTTTTTCCCGAACTTTCAGTTAATAATTCGATGCCTTTGGTACAAGTAAACTCTTTACCAGATGGCAAAATTTTAGACAGGTCAAAATTGAAAGCATATCCAGATGGCAAATCAGATGTTGCTCAAAAGCAAGTTCTTGTTTATAAAAAGGTAAAAAAATGTTGTGAGAAAAGGAAAAAATGCTGTTTATCATTACCAGCATTTACAGCTTTTCCCACATTGTTTTCAAAAGGCCTCTTCCTTAGGAGCATAAAAACTTGGTATTGTTTGGTAGAGGGCCATTTCTGTTTTGGCTACAAGGTTGTAAAAGCCTGTGGCTGCAAGATAAGAAATAAATTGTCAGATGATTGTAATGCATGATTACAACAGAAATCAAAAGACTTAAAGTCCTGATAGCGGATTTATGCTGCAGTGTAAATGGGACAGCATTACTCTTTCAGCTCCAAAATGTAAAGTTGACAGCTGGAAATACATGTACAATCCACTGAATCTTGACTTTTTAAGGAGACAGCATAATCGAAGATCAGACCGCACCATTTGTTTGGTCTGATTTTGATCTTTTCGGCAGCAAAAGCCACTGTTTTTACTTCTCGGAAAAGGTTAAGCAATGGTATTTTAAATAAGCAAGGATTTTAAGTAACTTTTATCAAAATGAGGTGTAATGTACCTAAAATTGAAAGTAAAAAAAGTAGAGGGCATGCGCAACTTTTAGCATTTGGTTCAGACCAGATTGATCACAGAAAGCCAATTTGCAAAATGAATCAGCCGAAAAGTATCCAAAATTTCTAAATCTGCTATACTGTAGATTTGTGTTCCAACCCTTGCCAAAATGGAGGCCTATGTGTGGTCGAAGATACCTGTCAATGCCAGGGAGGTTTTCAAGGGAAAACTTGTGAAATGAAACGTAAGTAGTCAAACTTGATATATCTTTTTCCTACATTGTAGTTAAGGAAAACTATTAAAAATCTGAAGGTGTAAAGAAACAAACAGATTTGATTAACCCTTCACCAAACAATCAGATGGTTTAACCTCCACGAAGAAGAATCCTTTTGAAAACAGTGAAGTTCATTGACATGGTCCTATGGTTTAACCTCCACGAAGAAGAAACCTTTTGAAAACAGTGAAGTTCTTTGACATGGTGGAAAAGATTGTGAGAAAAGGCGAAAATGTTGGTAATCAGCATTTTCTCCTTTTTCCAAAAATATTTTCTACTCTTTCAAAGACAAATCCGATCTTCTGAGCTAGATTTGATTTTTTGTCTGCAAGGGCTTTCAATGTGAACGAGTCTGCATTTTTGATATCCGGTAAGGAGTTAACCCTTTACCAAACAATTATGAGTTTTAACAACACTGGAAAAAAAAAAACTTTCGAAAATATTGCGGAAAAAGGTGAGAATGCTGGTTACCAGCGCTTTTGTCTTTTCTCACAATGTTTTCAACCATGTCAAATTCCTCACTTTTTGATTTGTTGTTTACAGATACTTTCAATTTGTAACAGTCTAAGATTTGTCAGTTGAGAAAGGGTTAAATGGCTGGAATGCTCATCTATGTTGAATCAAGATTTCAATAAAAAATATTTCAACCCAGAATCTAGAGTTTGCTCAAGTACAAAAATCTATGAGCTATGATCTGTGAAAAGGGGGCTTAATGCATCTGCATAAAGTATCAACCCATGTCTGTCTGCAAAACTTTTTGTTATTTGTAAATTTTCTGCATGTCAAAGGATCATTCTACCTCTGGATCCAGTTGATTGTGAGATTGAATAGATTTCATGATTCCATAATTATGTGATGGCTTGCTTGGTATATTGCCTCAGGGCAGTGCATTAAGCCCCCTTTTGCCATAGCATGGCTCAAACTATGATCTTTTTATTCGATTGTTGAATATATCATGATTACAGCATGTACGCCAGAAGTTCTAGGATTGCATGATGGTCGAATACCACAGAACAATGTCCTTGTCTCATCAGAGGATTCAAGTTTTCCAAAGAGTCAAATTGGATTTAACACCTCTAATCGTAAGTTATTTTAATGATGGTACATGCACATGTATTGCCACAGTAATCACAGACAATCACCATCATTATCAGTTTTGTTTTTTTAAGCTTGGCTGCTTTCAAAGAAAACATTAATATGATGATTAAGGTATTGTCATAGCCCTGTTGCTGTCTGCGTTTCATTTTTAAAAACCTTGGTAAAGAAGGCTTTTGAAAACTTTGAGGGAAATGGAGAATATTGGAGTAACCAGTATTTTCTCTTTTTCCAATGCTGCATTCTTTTTCAATCAAAAATCATGTTATTCAACTCTTGTAAAGAGTTGAATAACAGGATTTTTGATTGAGAAAGGGAAAATACTGGTTTGAGACTCATCAAGAGTGAAACTTTTACTGACGACATATCAGTATGATTGATGCTTTTTGTCTCTGAAAGGTTAGAAATTATTGTGAAAAAAAGGAGAAAATGCTGGTAACAGCATTTTCCTCTTTACCCTCAGTGTTTTAAAGACTCTTCCTAAGAGTTATTAAAGCTCTGATTTATATGGTAAAGGATCAAGCCACATTTAATTAAACCCAGACAAACAGGTTTTTTTCTAAAGGACTGGGTTAAAAGCTTAATCATACAAGTGTGAAATATTTTTCTTTGTTTTGTCTGTTCTTTTTGTCAATAACACTGTCTTCAACATCATTTCACTTACACCGCGTAGCCAGGACACCGATTCCACTTCAATTCCATTTCCATTTCAAATACAACATACTTTTATATGTTATCAGCAAGCTTCAACACAGGATGGTGTGCTGCTGACAATGATCTGGCACCATGGGTACAGATTCATTTTGATGAAACAAAGTCCATCAATACCTTTATATTCTTCTATATAAACGGAAAGGATGCCCTTAAGACATACATGAGACAGTTTGAACTACAGTATATTGCACCTACTGATTCTGCCAGAGTTTTCAGGACCTATGCCAACGTAAGTAGAAAAGGTTTTGTTTTCTCTCTCTCTTTCACCCTTTCCCACACAACAAATTTTGGACCCGTCCAAATTCGAAACATCTGCAGACGAAAAAATCATAATTGATACAAACATACACAAATTATCTGATAGGATAGAAAACATTGCAGGAAAAGGAGAAAATGCAGGTTACCAGCATTTTCTACTTTTCCCACAATGTTTTAAAAAGCTTTCTCCAACAGGGTCATTAAAACTATGGATTGTTTAGTGAAGGGTTAAGCCAATTAATCCTGTGTACAAACAAATCTGAGGGAGAAGACTTTTGAAAACATTGTGAAAAAAAGAAAATACTGGTAACTGGCATTTTCTCCTTTTTCATGCAGTGGGCTTGTTTTTACCTTTTTGAAGCAAAATGCATTAGTCTGAGCCACATTTTATTGTAATCTGTAAATGCTTTAAAATTGGACAAGTATAAAAATTTTGCCTTCATGTGAAGAGTTAAATCATTACATGTTTTATAATCAGTGTTACATATAAGCTCTGACAGATACAATTACATCTGATTTCCTTTTAAACATTGAGGTAAAAAGGGGAACTTCTTTTGTCTTAATATTTTTGTTAGCTTTACAGGCTGGAGGCCAGAATGGAGTATATCATGGCTTGGTTTCTCAATGTCTTTTAGACATCTGTCTTTCTTATGTGACAAAATCTGTATTTCTATGGTCAAATTTTTGTGAAGCTAGTAAAACTTAGTCATATCATCAACAGCCTCAAACCAGTACTGAAAATGGAAGAGTCAAACGCAAGAAATTTAAATGGAAAAGAACCTGAACTTGAAAAATTCACTTGTCTTGTTTATACAGTAGGTTTATATCTTTTTTATAATTCCTTTGGAACTTGCACAGTTTATTTGTATCATTAAAGGATTGTCATGAATTATTTTTCTTTATGCCATGGAGTAAACATTATTGATCGTATTCCTTTGAAACTTGCAGGGGTTGGTTATCAGAATGAGCACTGAAGCACAATAGAAATAGCTTGATTCCAAAATTAGTTGTTGTGAAGTTACACTTGGATTATTTTTCCTCCTATAATTCAATATGCATACTAATGCTGTCTAATGCTGTTGTGCAATTTGACAGGCAAACAGATGCCATCTTATGGTGACACCTTGAAAGCTGTGGGTCAAGCCAGAGTTAACCCCAGTGCAAAGTTTTTTTTTTTCTCTTTTCTGTCTCATCATAATTCCTGACAGATGCTTAATAATAAATATAATTTCCAGAAATTTTGTTAAAAAATCAACCTTTTAATGAATGTCTGTTATACTTTCATGTACCTGGAATCCTAAAAATGTGATATGTGGATTGGCATCTAAAATTTGGTTTGATTCCAAAAATAGTCCTTGAGAAATTATGTATAGATTTCTCATTTGTGAAATAGAATATGTATACTAATGCTGTAATCATACTGTCACCTTAATAAAAGGCTGTGGGTTCAGCCAGTTCCAGCAGTTAACTCTTTACCACACAACAAAAATTTGGTCTTGGAATTTGAAAGGTTTGCATACAACCATTAAATATGGCTCAAATAATGAAAGTTGTCTTTGAAATGGGAGAAAACATTGTGAGAAAATTTAGATGCCGGAAGGTTTGGTAAACTATGAAGAAGAATCAGTGAAGAACGTTTGGTAAAGAATTAATATCAAGATTTCATTGTTAATGCATCTGATTACTCTTTAGCGGCTGACTAATTTTTAGATTTGTCAATTTTGAGAGCATTTGCAGGCAACAAATTCAAATTGACTGATAGGATGAGATTTGTCTTTAAAGGGTAGAAATGAATGTAGGAAAAGTAGTCTAAGGTGCTTGTTACCAGCATTTTCTTCTTTTCTTTCTTGTAAAGCCTCCCTTCTCATGGTCATATGATCATGGGGTACATATAATTTGGTAATGAATAAATACAATGCCATTATGAACCCTTTCATTCCTCATCAGCATTTATCCTATCTCGCTGCATTCTAAAATTGTTTAGGACTCAAAAACTAGCTCTAGGTAACCATGTTAATTTAGTTTTTTCTATTACAGAATATTGACAGTCTAAACGGGACCCATGCAATCCAAATAAGTTTGCTGCCACCAGTTATAACTGACACAATTAGACTTGTATCTAGATCAGTGGAGGGGAAAGCTTGTTTTAAATTGGAATTGAAAGGCTGTGACCCAAGGGGTATGTTTGTCTTCTCTGTTGATTTTTAACTCCCTGCCGAGTGCCAAGAGGCAAAGTGATATTGCTTTAGCATTTTCTGTCTTTCCATCAGTGAGTCTGTCTAACCTTCTGAGTAATTTATTGAACACTTTACCTAATGATCCAATGTTTTTATGACCCACACAAAGAAGACTTTTAAAAACATTGTTAAAAAAGGATTTTTGATCATTAGAAAGAGGGCTTCTGAAAACATTATGGAAAAGGAGGAAATTGCTGTTTAGTAGCATTTTCTCAATTTTTTTCTAACCTTTTAAATACAAATCATTTGAGTCACCTGTAATTTCTTAGCTGCAAATTTTTTTCAGTATAGATAAGGCTAAAGTTTTCTCATGTGGTAAAGAGTTGATACAGATTTATTTTTTAGCTCACCTGAGCACAACATGCTCAAGGGAAGCTTTTAGGATCACCCTGTGTCCGTCGTCCGTTGTGCATCGTCTGTCGTCCGTCGTCAACAATTCTTTAAACATCTTCTCCTCCTAAACTGCTGGGCCAATTTGGACAAACTTGGCTGGAATGTTCCTTTTAAAAATTGTTCACAGAATTTGATTCCATCAAAAACTCTGGTTGCCATGGCAACCAAATGGAATTTTCTAAGAAATTCTTTAAAAATCTTCTTCTCTGAAACCGCCGGTCAGATTTTGAAATAATTTCACAGAAATGTTTCTTGGGTGACCCTTTTCAAAAAAAGTTCCCGAAATTTTGATCCGTTGAAAATCATCGCTGTGGTGGGGAGTGGGGGGCCTCTTTGAGTCATGCACTGTCAACGATTCATTCAACATCTTCTTCTCCTAAACCACCTGGCCAATTTGGACCAAACTTGGCTGGAATGTTCCTTGGGAGGTCCTCTTTAAAAATTGTTCACAGAATTTGATTCCATCAAAAACTCTGGTTGCCATGGTAACCAAATGGAATTTTCTAAGAAATTATTTAAAAATCTTCTCCTCTGAAACCGCTGGTCAGATTTTTAAATAATTCCACAGAAATGTTCCTTGGGTGACCCTTTTCAAAAATTGTTTGCGAAATTTTGATCCGTTGAAAAACATGGCCGTGGTGGTGGTGGGGGGGGGGCTCTTTGAGTCGTGCAGTGTCAACAATTCTTTAAACTTCTTCTCCACCTTAACCGCTGGGCCAATTTGGACCAAACTTGGCTGGAATGTTCCTTGGAGGTCCTCTTTAAAAATTGTTCACAGAATTTGATTCCATCAAAAACTCTGGTTTCCATGGCAACCAAAAGGAATTTTCTAAGAAATTCTTAAAAATTCTTCTCCTCTGAAACCGCTGGTCAGATTTTTAGCTCCACTGGCCGAAGGCCAGCGGGCTTATGTCATGGCCTGTTGTCCGTCGTGCGTCCGTCCGTCCGTCCGTTCGTTAACTTTTTTTTAAAACGTCTTCTTCTCTGAAACTACCCATCCAATTTTGATGAAACTTCACAGAAATGATCCTGCCATGGTCCTCTTCAGAATTTCTTGAAAGAATTTAATTCCTTCAAAAACTCTGGTTGCCATGGCAACAAAACTGAAAAATTTTGAAAATCTTTGAAAATCTTCTTGTCTGAAACCGTAAGGCCAAGGGCTACCAAATTTGGCATGTAGCTTTATCTAGTGGACCTCTACCAAGTTTCTTCAATTTATAGCCCTGGGGTCAAAATTGGCCCCGCCCCGGGGGTTACAAGTTATACATGGGCTTATTTAGGGAGAACTTTAAAATTCCTCTTCTACCTAGCCATAGGGCCTAGAGCTACCAAATTTGGCATGTAGCTTTATCTAGTGGACCTCTGCCAAGATTGTTCAAATTATAGCCCTGGGGTCAAATTAGGCCCTGCCCGGGGGTAACAAGTTTTACATGGGCTTATATAACAAGTTTTACATGGGCTTATATAGGGAGAACTTTAAAATTCTTCTTTGACCTAGCCATGGGGCCTAGGGCGACCAAATTTGGCATGTAGCTTTATCTAGTGGACCTGTACCAAGGGTGTCCAAATTATAGCCGAGGGTCAAATTTGACTTCGCTCCGGGGGGTAACATGTTTTACATGGGCGGGCTTATATAGGAAAATCTTTCGCATCTAGCTATAAGGGCTAGGGCTATCAAATTTTGCATTTAGCTTTATCTAGGGGGTCTCTATCAAGGGTGCCCAAATTGAGAAAAATTTGAAAATCTTCTTGTTTATAACATTCAAGAACTGAATTATTTGGTATGGAGCTTTATATTGTGGACCTCCACCAGGATTCAAATAATTATAGCTTTGCGATCAAAATTGGCTTTGCCCATGGATCACAACTTTCTCGTAGGATTAGATAGAAAAATGTTTGCATGTCCTCGTGTTTGAAATCAATTTGCTGAATATTGTAATGTTTGGCTTGTAGTGTTTTTACTTAATAGCCAGTGGAGCGATACAGGGCCATCATGGCCCTCTTGTTAAATAATTTCACAGAAATGTTCCTTGGGTGACCCTTTTCAAAAACTGTTCGCGAAATTTTGATATGTCGAAAAATATGGCCGTGGTGGGGGGGCTCTTTGCACTGTATGGACTTAAAGAAATTCTTTGAAATTCTTCTCTTAAACCACTCGTCAGATTTTGAAATAATTTCACAGAAATGTTCCTTGGGTGCCCCTTTTGAACGATTGTTCGAGAAATTTTGATCCATGAAGAAACATGGCTGTGGTGGTAGGGGGCTATTTGCACTATATGGGCATGAAGAAATTCTTAAAAATTCTTCTTCTCTGAAACCACTGGTCATATTTTTAAATAATTTCACAGAAATGATCCTTATATTATGCCCCTTTTTTAGCTCGGCTGTTTTTGAAGAAAACATCGAGGTATTGTCATAGCCCTGTTGTTGTCGTCTGCGTTGTTGTCCTTGTTGTTGTGCAAAAACTTTGACATTTTGTTATATCTCGGCTTCCACTCAACACATGTACTTGAAAGTTGGAATAATTGTTTACTAGTAAAAGAGCAACCCATACAACAAGGACAGATAACTCTAAAATCATTTTGTCCAAATTATGCCCCTTTTTTGACTTAGAATTTTAACTTACTATCCAGCACCCAACGGCCAATCGTTGGCACCCGCATGTGGTGCTCTTGTTCGACATAATATTTTTAGCCACTATCGGGCATGTGCTCTTGTTCAAGAAATGGTCCTTGGGTGACCTATCCCAAAATTTATTTGCAGAATTCTGATTCGTCAAAAACATGGCTGTGGTGATTATTGTAGGGCTGGTGACAGATTTTGAAATGATTTTTACAGGTGACCTTTTCAAAATTGCTTGGCAAAATAATGATTTTGTTTCCAAAATTTCAATGCTTCGAAAAAAATTGGCTATGGTCCTCTCAAAAATTCAGGTGAGCGATCCAGGGCCATCTTGGCCCTCGTGTTTTTCTTATAAATTTGAAAATTGCAGTCTCAAAGAGGTGTAGTAAATTTGTTGGATATCTGTTTCAGGCTTATGTCAGGCTGGATGGTGTAAGAATGGAGGCAGTTGTGTCGGAAAAGACATTTGTAAATGTCGAATAGGATTTGTAGGAGACCGCTGTGACAAGACAAGTATGTTGTGGAAAAATGTCTACCCCAGGTCTTGATTACTCATGATTAGGAGACAAGATAAAAAAAAAGATGTTAATATCAGTTTGTCTAGATGATAAAAAAATTTTATTTCATGCTTTTTAGTAATTTATAGGGAAATAATGGTGAATTGTCAGGTTTGATAATGCATTGTTTCGACTAGTGAAATTAACTGATTTCATAGCAACCAGTATGAACTACACCATGTTCTTGCACCATGTTTATAACTTTGCCCTTTCAAAAGCATGAGATCTATTCAGACAGTGATTAAATCTAATAATCTACAAAAAAAAGTCTCACATTTTCAGAATGTTTATTAATCCTGTTAAATTCAGGTTTCTGACTTTTGTAGATTTGTTGTATCACTTTGAATGTAAATACATGGTGGACACTCATGCGGAAGGATTTATTTGGCTGTCGGAAGACTAAAGAAAAAAAAATGTCATTTTGAAAATGGATTTTTGTCTTTTTTCCCAAAATGTTTAAAGACAAAAATCATCTACTGAGCTACAATTTAAGTGTTGTCTGCAAATGCTTCCAATCTGGTTGAGCCTAAAATGTTGTTGTTCGGTAAAGGCTAGAAACCAAAAGTTAAGTTAGATTTGGTATTTATGGAATATTTAGATGTCAAAGTAAGTCAGGAGTCAGATACTATTGTCATTTAATTTAATGTTTTCATTACTTCCTTTATATCTCCTTTTTTGGTTAAAAAAAAATAAGCAAATAGCGTGATATGTTGCGTACAAAAAAAGAACTTATGTGGCACACTCCTTCCTCTTCAGTAAGTACTATGAAAATGAATTTAATGTTTTCATTACTTCTCTTATATTTCCTTTTATGTTGTCATGTTTTTTTATTTTTATAATTTTTAGACAGATTCTTTATACCATAGGTTTTACCCCTAAGTTGACAAAATAATGAAAAAAAGGTTTTTATAATTATCGAAAATTCCAAAATATTGCTCTGGCAAAAGGGGGCTTAATGGACCTCCATAATACATGATACTGGGCAAGTCAACACATAAGTACGGATCCATTATAACAATTTTTTTAAACAACCATCTTAATCATGAGGTAGACTGGTCCTTGGACATACAAAAAATTGACCAACAGCAAAAAGTTTCGGCCCTGATCAGCCTGCGCAGGCTGACCTGGGTCGATACTTTTCGCAGATGCATTAAGCCTCCCTTTCACAGAGCATGGCTCAAATCTTTTTAAATTTCAGAGGATGACATCAACACACCCAGAATTGCATTCGTAAACATAACAAACAACAGACTGCTAACAACCTCCTTCACTTTTTCTATCACTGGATCAGTCAATATTCAACATGTTAACAAGGAAAACATCATAGTCATCAATGGCTCAAACAGTAATATCAAGCTTGCACAAGGCACAGTTGGTGCTGAATGTTACCATGATATTGACACTTGTAAAACAGGTTTCACATTGGCTTTAGAGGTTAAGTTTGGATCACTTCTTGACAACACATATATAGTATCTAGTGGAGGAAATCTGCCAAATCACAGAGGTTTGGCCCTATATTATAGTCACCAACAGCTTACCTATATTGTAACTACAAGCACACAGACTTGGATTTTGACAGTACCTTATGTTCCTGTGGCACATGTGTGGCAAAAGTTTGAAATCACATGGAGCACAAACCTTGGGATAGGACTCTATCTGAATGAGAAGTTACTTGGTACTCATTCAAGGCCCCAGCCAACAACGGCAACCATGACAGGTGACCTGTGCATTGGCTGTAATCCTGGACAAGTAAGCCAAGTTCTTATTGACATGCAGATAAAAGAGATTCATACCTGGACTGTCACTCGAACAGAACTTGTCAATGCTGGCATTGTGAGAGGTAAATTTGTAGCAGAATCAATCAGATAATTTTAGACTTGTAAAGCAATATACTGAACATGTCATGTAGACACCTGGCAAAACCATTATAAGGAACCATAAAAGGAATGCTTTACACATAATGAATGAACCTTTCTTGAAGGTCTAATTAAAAAAAAAAAAAGATAGTTCCATTACAAATTAACAACCCTGAAGACGGAATCCTTTGAAAACATTGTAGAAAAAGGAAAAATTGCTGGTTACCAATATTTTCTCCTTTTCTCACAATGTTTTCCACCATTGCAAGGACAGAAGTCTTCTTTTGGGCACATTTGCTTTGTCATTTTCAAATGCTTTCAATTTGGTGGAGTCTAAAATTTTGTCATTTGGTGAACAGTTAAGTCATCAGTGAAAGAAATAATGAAATTATTTTTCATTAAAGTTTAAAATGGAGAATATGTTGTAGATCAAGCATTAGACTGATTGCTCGTTGGAAATTTATCTTGATCTGTACTGTATGCAAGTGACACAAATGTTAAGTTAACGATGGCAGTGAAGATTAAATGCCAAAAGCCCTAGAAAAAGGGAAAAATTACTTGTTAAAAGCCAGTGTTCCTCTTTCCACAATGCTGTCCATTTTATTTAAAGGAGAAAGGTTTTCACGTTCTTATAGTATGTCTTCTTTGTGTGATGTTGTTCTTTTTTTTTTGTTTTTAAAACATTTCAGAACAGCCTGAACGCTTGAATGGGGTCTACACAGTCATAAAAAACTTGTTATATGGAAGCATATCAACCAGTTATTCGAATTGCTTTTCTAACTTTTAACTCCAAAACTAGCCATCTGCATGGTTGAGATAGAAAATGTTTTTTTCTAGGAGTCATTTTCACCAACCAATCTTACGGCTAGCTACTGGTTTGGCTGAGATAGAAAACGCTTTTATCTTGGGGTCATTTTCACTTATCAGTTTTACTGCTAATTACTTGATTGGCTGAAACAGAAAATGTTTTTATCTGTGGGTTATTTTCATCAACCAATCTTACTGCATTGGGTGAGATAGAAAACGCTTTTATCTGGGGGGTCATATTCAGAAACTAATTTTACTGCTAACTACTGGATTGGCTAAGATAGAAACTTAGAAATCTTATAGTGTATTCACTTAGAAGTCAAAATGTTGTTATTTTTATTTTCAAACTAGTCATTTGATTTGTTGACACAGATCACTTTCAGCCAATCTGTTTGCTAGGAGTGAAATTTTGAATTAAGATTTAAACTAGAATGTGCAATGAATACATCCCTTGGATACATGTATATAATGTATAATGAACAAATTTCTGTACTTTTTGTACAAATACATCATCAAACAATGGATTTCTGAGGACAATGCCTCATAAATTGGTGTGCCCTTGATCTGTGTCACTATGGGATTATAAAGGCTTGTAATGCATGTCTATGGTGTTAAGTTCCCCAAACTTGCCAAATTTATAATACTTTAAATCATACTGTTGTTTGATCTATAATTGAACAGATATGTGCAAAATTCAGCAAGACAGAACAGAAGTCCACAAATATTTTGAACAGCCCTCATTGATATGGTTCAAATACATTTAATTAGATTTGAAAGAATATGATACATTGTAGGAAAGTGACTCCTTTTCTCACAATGTTCAGAAACCCTTATGCCCAAGGGTTGTTATGGTAAAGGATTAATTTATATCCTTTTTTTTCAGCCCCAATTGTTACTACAAGGCTTCCAGTCCAGACTTCAACAAAATCTGCCCCCTCAAGTACATGTATGTATAGTATGTACTCTAACAATTTTAGCTGTCCTCTTCACCTTCAGTCATTAACTTACAAACAACAAAATTTTAGACTTGCCCAAATTGAAAGCATTTGTGTTTTCAAAACTCTTTTCCATCATGGAGGACTGCTGGGTGAAAGGCTAATCAATTTGAAAAAGGGAATTTTGGAAATGATGTGCCCTTGTAAAATATAGATAATCAAAATGATTAAGGCTGAATGTTATAATACATATGGAAAAAAAGAATGGAAAAAGTAGATACATGTAGATGTATTCCTTGTTACCAGCAATCTTTATGTCACTATTTTTCTTGAAGCTGTTTTCTGTGAGACCATCAAAGATTATATTTGTAGAAATATATATTTTAAGTTCCACATGCAAGTTCCACATGCATGTCATTTCCTTGTTTAGTTGTGAGCATGTTCCGTAAAGTTTGATAAAGGGATAAGTGCCTTACCATGATACAAAAAAAACAGAGCATTAAATGCAACTGTAGTTGATTTTGCAGACACTGTAGATCCAAGATAAAATTGCCAGGCTCATCTTTCATCTACACAGTTTTCTATACACTGCAAGTGATATTTCTGATCAAAATCAATCAGTCTTGAAATCATGAAATATTAGTGGTTTTGTTTAATCCTTTACCATACAATCCCAACTTTTATCAACCTAGAGAAAGAAGACTTTTGAAAACATTGTTGGAGAAGAGAAAATGCTGGTAACCAGCATTTTCTTCTTTTCCCACAATTTTTTCTACTCTATCTAAGACAGCTACCACAATTTTAGCCACCTTTTATTTTGCACATACATAATGCTTTGGGTATGGACAAGACTAAAGTTTTGTGGTGTGATAAAGAGTTAAAACGCAAGAAAAATTGTAGTAAACACCAAATTTTTATCAAATTCTTGAGACCTGTTTTACATCTGTTATTTATTTTATTATTGCTTAAGCTGCACCAAAGACACAGCCTGCGACAACTCGGGTCCCAGTCACGACTAAGTTAACAACCAAAGTTACAACTAGACCTCCTGGAACATCAGTCAGTATGTAACATTCAATACATATTTTAGTGGTGCTCTGGGAAAAAGGGATTTAATGCATTTTCGTAATGCCTTATACAAGCCATTCATCACATAATATGGACATAGTTTGTCTAAAAACTGGATGAATCATGGGGGAAAATGGTCTATTGACATGGAGAAAATTTAACAATAGCAAAAAAATTCAACCCAGCTCAGCCTGCATGGACTGCCTAGGCTGACATGTGTCAGTACTTTTTGCAGATTCATTAGACCCTCTTTACACAGAGCATGGCTTATTTTTATTCCAATCAGATGTTAACATTTTACCAAATGACAATTATTTAGGCTTGTCCAAATTGAAAGCACTTGCAGACGACAATTCAAATGTGGCCAAAATCTTGGAATTTGTCTGAGAAAGGTTAAAAGACACTATGGGAAAAGGAGAAATGCTGGTTACCAGCATTTTTTCCTTTTCCCACAATGTTTTCAAAACCTGTCTTTCCTGGGGTTGTTAAAACTCAGGATTGTCTGGTAAAGGGTTAATGGACCTAGTTTCAATGACAAATCTAAATTCAGAAAGTAGCATAATTTCTGGTTGGCGAAAGTGTTTGGTTTAAGCAATTAGAAATCGTGTTACTTTTAAATTTATAAGGAAATTCCTGAGAGGTAGAATACCAGCATTTTTTCCTTTTCCCACAATGTTTTCTTCCTCATTAGAGACAGAGATCAACATTTTTGCTCCATTTAATATGTTGTCTGCAAATACTTTCAATTTGGACAAGTGTAAGATTTTGTTGTTTGGTAAAGAGCTAACCCTGTCTTGTATGAGGGCATTTTTGCATGCCTTTGACAGCATAGATGTAGACTGCATTGCTATGGAGTCTAATTTTATCCTCACATTGAGAGAAAACCTTTATGAATCAGTTTTGACATGTCACAGATTAGTTCTGTTTTGACTATCTTTTATTTAGCAGTCTGACATTGTTAACCCATTGCCACACAATTCTGAGTTTTAACAACCCTGAGAAAGAAAGTATTTGAAAACACTGAAAACACAATGTTTTCTATCCTCTCAAAGAAAATTTCAATCATTTGAACCATTCTTGATTTGTCATCTGCAAATGCTTTCATATTGGACAAGTCCCAGATATTGCTAAAGGGTAAAGATTTTATTACTCTCTGCTTACAGCTACAAAATTGACAACATCAATTCATGGATACCAAGTATACAACATGACACTAACCAAGATTGTTGGTTCTCTTCTTATAACCCCGACCTTTAACTTTACTCTACATGGAAATCCAAAACTAGAAGTACACAATAACAGTCAAACAGCTTTAGTCCTTGATTGTTCCAAGAGTCAATATGTTGAACTTCTTGATCGTGGTATACCCTGCCTGCAGGACCTAGACAACTGTCAGAAAGGGTTTACATTTCGTCTGGAAGCACTGTTTACAAAAATAGATCTACAGGAGAAAACCTATATACTCTCTAGTGGAGGAGACCAGAATGCTTACAATGGCATGGCATTGTACCTCCACAGTAACCTTTTAACCTATGGTGTAAAGAAAGGCAACCAACATTGGGCTTCTAGTACTAACATTCAAAATGTCATACAGACAAACACCTGGTACTTGTTTGAAATTTCTTGGATGGAACAAACAGGGTTATTGGTCTTAATTGATGGCTATGAAGTTATAAAAGAAAAAGACTGGACACCATCACCTGGCAGGTCCCATAGTAACCCTGTGTTGATTGGTAAATCCACTGACAACTACACTTCCTGTATGAAAGTAAGAAACTTGTACACATGGACAGTACAGCGAGAGATTCTGGTGACTTCAGGAGTATTACCAGGTATGTCATTGAAGACCTACATGTATATATAGGTTTGTGGAGGGACCCATAGTATATAGTTCTTATCATGTAATTGTCCTAGCAACACACAAAACACAAATGCATTTGAGCAGCACTCTGGGAAGAGGGGATTCCTTCTTAGTAATGCATCATAGCAAGAAAACCACAACATGATGTGGAGATCCATTTTGTTCATAAATGGCTGCTCAAGTCAAAGGAAGAATGGTCCTTTGATATGCAGAAAAATTACTGATAACAAAAAGTTTCAATCCAGGTCAGCCTACATGGTCTGTGCAGGGCCTGCAGGCTGACATTGGTCAATACTTTTTGCAGATTCATTAAACTACCAATTCAAAGTGCATGGCTCATTTTTATTATGATTTAGATATACATATGAGTCCATCTCTGGGAAAAGGGGGCTTCATGCATCTACATAAATGCATTATACCAAAAAAGTCATCAAATAATTATGGATTCATGAAATCCATCTTGTCAAACAACCGACTGAATCATGAGGAAAAGTAGCCTTTGACATGCAGAAAATGCAGACTGCGGAGGCTGACCTGGGTTGATGCTTTTTGCAGATGCATTAAGCCCCCTTTTCACAGATCATGGCTCATATTTATAACCCTTAGAGTGCTGATTAACCTATTACAACCCAAACCTAATTTGCAGCAGACAACCTGATCCTATATTGACAATGACACAAAGTTTCTATAAATTAAATTATGCCCTCTTGATGATTGCTTTCTTAACCCTAAAGCACTTCTCACTATTATAGTTGCCATTGTGGCCAGTGTAGATGAAAGATCAGACTGCACAAAATGTGCAGTCTGATCTTTCATCTACACTGTCCGCTTTGTTGAAAAAAATGCAGAAAAAAGCCCCACATAATTGAAATCATCTGGGTCTTATTCTAGGCTGAAAATGTTGATTTGGTTAATTCGACGCTTTGACCCTTTACCACACAATACTGACTTTTAATGACCCCGAGAAAGAAAGCTGAAAACATTGGGAGAAAAGGAGAAAATGTGGGTAACCAGCGTTTTCTACTTTCCCCACAATGTTTTCTACCCTTCCCAAAACAAATTTTGATTTAAATTATTGAGTTACATTTATTTTGTCATCTTCAGATGCTTTGAATTTGGACCTGTCTAAATTTCTGTCGTTTTTAAAGAGTTAAAGGTTGAGATGTAAGCATACTGTTGGAAGTTGTATAGCATAACCTAGCTTATTACATGATTTGAACAGAGAAACTGATGTGAAAGTCTGATGCTTGAACCTTAAGCACTTTCTTCCAATATCAGGGGTCAAATTTAACTTTTTTTTCAACTGGCAAAAATTTGCTAGAGACCATTTTTTCTACTAGCCAAAATCAATTTTGTACTAGCAATATTTTAACCCATTGCCACTCAGTCCCGTGTTTTAACGACTCTGAAATGAGAAACTTATGAAAACATTGTGGCAAAAGGAGAAATTGCTCATAATGAGCAATTTCTCCATTTCCCACAATGTTTTCTACATTATTAGAGAATTAACTTTCCTTTGTACCAAATGCAGACGCTTTCAATTTGGGAGAGTCTAAATATTGTTGAGTGGGTCTCCTCTGTTTGCTCATACAATATTATAGCTCAGACTCTACACATTCTGCATGGCAAAGAAATATCCTTTGTTTGGACAAACTGTTTGATCATTAATTTATATTAAATATTCCGGCGATGTCACGGAATCCGGCCTATTGCCGAAAAAACTGGATATTTTCCGGTCCATACTCCCAGCGAGGCAATGCAGACGTATAAACAACGTCAGAATCGTCTACGCGCTTTAAATATCGGATACATGTATTTACAATATCGCAACAAGCGTCTCTACGAATACCGGTCACGTGGTCGGTGATACTCTCAAAGGATAGTTCTGCACCGCATACGGCAATTCAGTGTACACGAAAAACGATCGCATTTATGGATTAATTCAGATTTTTAAGCGGTAGGTTTGCCCATTTTCCGGCGCACTCGCAAATTATTTCGAGTGCTAGAATTTGGCACTCGCATTTTTTCATTTCAGCTCGCATTTTGCGAGTTTGCGATCGTTAAATTTGAACCTTGATAATATACAAGTTCTTTGAAAACATCCATATAACCCTTTGCCAAATAACAAAATTTTGGATTTGTCTAATTCTAAAGGCAATTGCAGTCAGTTAACTCATTACCAAACGACAATATTTTAGGCTTGTCCAAATCGAAAGCATTTGCAGACGACAAAATAAAAGTGACTGAAAATTTGAAATTTGTTTTGTGAAGGGTAGAAAACATTGTGGGAAAAGGAGAAAATGCTGGTAACCAGCATTTTCTCCTTTTCCAACAATGTTTTCTAAAGGCTTCTTTCTCAGGGTCGTCAAAAGTAGGGATTGTGTGGTAATGGGTTAATTAAATGTGGCTCAAACAATGGAATTCGTGAACAAAATGACACAAAAAAATTGGGAGTTTGGGAGAAGGAGAAAATGCTGGTAACCAGGATTTTCTCCTTTTCCCACAATGTTCTCCAAAGACTTCTCTGTTTGGGTTGCTAAAACTTGAGATTATGTTAAATAGAGTTTATCAGCATGAGCTCAGGGTGAATACATGTGAAAACGTTGCTGTAAAAAAGAAATTGCTGGTTAGAAGCAATTTCTCCTGTTGTCACAATTTTCCAAAACTGTTCTGTTGCAAGATACAAAAAAATTGTCAGGAGAGGGTTATGGTATAATTAAATGGCCATTTTTTCATCAGTCTATAGCTCGAATAGTTCAAATATTGTATCTTAACCTTTAGAGCACGGAATAAGCCAAATAGTGATTTTCAGTGTAGAAACAAGACCCAAATAATTGCAGTTTTGAAGTTGCTCTTATCCAGAATAGTTGAGCAAGGAAGACAGAGTAGATCAAAGATCAGACTGCACATTTTTTGCAGTCTGATCTTGATCCACACTGGTTGCAAGGGCAATAGTAGTTGTGAAAGGCATTTAAGGGTTAATACATCAGACTGTATAGATCAAAGATTAGTTCACCAACTACACAATATGATCTTGATTCACACCCCTTAGTTAGAAATTTAAATCTTGCTTGGGGCTTTGAGGGTAAGAAAGAAAATTATAGTGTTGCAGGTATGATTGCATAGCTTAGTGTACCCCCAATTGGCCAGTTCTGTATCATAGGCTCCCATGATTCCTGTATATTTATTAACCAAAACTTACTGAAATGCAGAGTAAACATTTTATATGCCTACATAAAAAGTGTTTAACTGTTTAACACACAATCACAAGTTTAAATGACCTGAACAAAAACCTTTTGAAATCATTTTGGTAAAAGGAGAAAATGCTGGTAACCAGCATTTTCTCCTTTTTCCACAATGCTTTTTATCCTTCCCAAATTGAATTTCAATTTTTGAGTCACATTTATTTTGTCGTCTGGAAATGCTTTGAATTTGGACTAGTCTTAAAGCTTGTCATTTGGTAAAGAGGTAATTGTCTGATTCATTATTTGGTATATTACCAGACATAACATTAATCGACAAATAACTTAAATTTCTATATGTGACTCCTTTTTGTAGACTTATCAGATGATTTCCGACGGTATCCTAAATATTTCATTGTGAGGGGCTCAGTAAATATTGCGTAAAATGTTTATCCTGTGTTTCTTTCTACGTTTAAAATGTTACAAAATAAAGTCCTTCCTTTCGAATAATTCTCCTTTCTGTTACATCTGAAAGTTTTTCAACAGTCTTCAGATAACTGTTTTGGTGAATGATAGCCTCTTTACCACATTAAAAAAAAATCAACTTGTCCAAATTACTAGCATTTGCATATGACAAATTGCATGTGGCTTAAATGATGGAATTTGTCTTGTGAAGTTCAGAAAACATTGTGAGAAAAGGAGAAAATGCTTATTTTAGCTGCAATTCACGTTGATTATTCCTGTTTAATAAGGATTATTTGTTAATGATATCTGCTGCAACTCTATTTCAGGACGTTATGTGCTGTACACACAGTATTATGACTTCTACTATATGAATAGTGCATGTGTAAGCTAGATTTTGTAGTAAATATAGTAGTTAGACCTGTGTTTTTTTCAGAACCAAGACCTCCGACAATCACCATGACAACACTGGTTGACCTACTTACCTTGACATACTATGATTTAACCTTTGTGAAAATTGATGATCATCAAAATGTTTATACATCCACTTTCATATTTCAAGGTCATGGTGACCCAAAATTACCTCCAAACGGGGACAGTGTGCTTAGCTTGAATGGAAATAATGACCAATACTTAACACTGTTAAATAGATCTGTGATATGTCTTGATCTAATTACCAGTTGTAAATATGGATTCTCTCTAGAAATATCAGTCTTTGTTATACAGAAGGTAGGGAATGAGAGAATGTACTTTTTCTCAAGTGTAAATAATAACACCACAGGAGGGGTATACTTGTATTATGAGAATGGTCAGTTATACTATGGTTTTCGATTTGGATACAAAAGTTGGTCAGGTTCAGTGAAATACAATATTGTTGATTATCAGTGGCATTCTTTGATCTTATCCTGGTCTGATGCTGATGGCATTTCACTTTTTGAAAATCTTAAACTCTTGTCACAGTCACCAGAACCATTTCTTAGCTCTGTCAATGTAATTGTCACAGGAGATTTTAAAATTGGTAAAGGTGACTTGCCACAAAAGTCAATAATTCAAGTGAATAATCTTAAACTCTGGCCGTATTCAATGACTGTTCTAATAGATCACACAATTTATACAACAAAACAGCCCACTACTTCTACAAACAGACCATCTTCTTTAACTACTCTAGCAAACACTGACATAAACACTGACATAGCATTTACTTATTTCAAAGTTGAAGGCAAGGTTGGAAATGTGATCATCACATCATCCTATAATATAACAGCACATGGTTCAGTTGAAATTGAGCCCTGTCATGGTGATGAACAAGTGATTAAAATAGACATCTCAAAAGGGGGATACTTGGATATAGATGCTTCCAATTTTGTTTGTATAAATGATGTTCAGAAATGTGGAAATGGTGTGACAGTTACTTTAACTGTCAGATTTATTCAAATAAATACTACAACAAAACTTTACCTCCTTTCAATACCTCCAGTGCATGGTGGTGTTAGTATTTCTTTATACTACCAGACCAAAAAACTTTTCTTTGAAGTGATCCAAGTTGATGAATTAAGGAAATGGTCTGCAAGTTGTCCATTCCAAATTGAATCCAGTCACTGGAATGCTTTACAGTTAATGTGGTCTGCCAAGTCAGGTGTTTTAGTACTTAACAATGGCATTTTACTTGAGGTTCAGACCGTTTATACTTCACTGTCACATCTCGATTTACAAACTGGTACAAGTTTAACAATAGGCACTGCATCAACTAGTTTACCAGGTGTTATTCTTTATGTCCAAGATATAAGCATAGGGCCTGTGAATGCTAGATGGTTTCCATTATTGTCAACATGGACAACAAAAAGTCCAGAATCAACATTGCCACTTACAACTAGCCAATTTTCAAAATCCTCAGACAGAATCGCTACCAGTCCAGTACCCCGCACAACAATTCCATTAACATCTCATGGTACAAGAACTTTGGATACAACACACAAAGCAAATACTAAAGCAACAACAACAGTTACTATTCCAGCTATTCATTATAACATGAATAATTTTGTCAATATTAGTATTACTGGAAATACTGTATATACCAGTCATTTGGTCATGGTAAGTTATGGAACGATTGAGTTAAATAATGGTGATAAGGGCCAGAATATTCTACAAGTTAGTAATTCTAATGGTTCATTCTTAGAAATTAGATTAAATAGTAGAAGTTGCCTGAATTCCAATCAAGAGTGTGAACATGGTGTTTCTGTGCTTGTAAATTTGAGTTTCATACAAGTGCCAACAAACAAAATTACATATGTCATTTCAAATTTAGAGGCTGATTCTGATGGAATAGGGTTTTACCTGTATTATTTTCAAAACAGGATATATTTTGGCTTTAGAACTATCAATATAATTTGGTCCACTAATTTTGAATACATCCTACAGCTTCATAAGTGGCACACTTACCAGCTAAGCTTTACCAAAGAACATGGAGCAGCATTGTTCATTGATAATCAGCTTTTTAAATTCGTCACAGAGCAAACATCTACCCATTACTTCCCACATGGTATTGTTCAAGGTGTGACATTAGGCAGTGTAGGTAACTCTTCATCTACAGTTATATTCCAGCTAAGTGGAGTAGAATTTCTGCCATCAGTTGAATTACACTATGAGGCATTTACACCACAAAACATCTTGTTTCCTTCTATAGAAAGAAACAAAACAACCAATAGTATTGTATCACTTCATGGAAACACAGAGGTCATAAGGGTATCTCCTACTGACAGTGTTGTAAAGATTAATACAAGCACCAGTTCCTACATAGAGGTAAATTCTACAGGTATTAAGTGTGTGCATTCTCTGTCACAATGTCCCTATGGTTTTACTGTAGAGTTGGATGTAGACATTATAGCTGTCAGCAACCAACTTAACCAACTTTGGTTATATTTCTTTACAAACGAGAGACAGGATGGAAGTTTTTATTTGTATCATTTAAACAAAAACCTATATTTTGGGGTGATTTATGGCTCATCAATCTGGGCATCTAGTTTGAAATATGACATTAAGCTTGATGTTTGGAATACATATGCACTGTCATGGTCCAACAGGTTTGGATGTGCTCTATACATCAATAATCATTTGGTGGGAAAGGCATCCAACAGCTTACATATACAGGAACAATCAAAGGATGGCAGTTTTATGATTGGCAAAAGCAATAGAACTGAGTCTGTCATATTTCTTGTTTCTGGATTAAGAATATGGTCCATGTCATATGATATGTTGGTACAGTATGGTATAAAAAACAGCAATACATTGTTGCAAACAACACCTGTTTCTGTGATTTCATCTCTGGAGCAATCTTTAGCTCCCTCATCAACCCCAGAGACAAACAGTAACATTGCCACCCAAGTACATAACACAACAAACTCCAACTCAGAGACTCAAGGTGTCCCAAACTTTGCCTTTGTAAACATTACAGGAAATATATTATACACAGATGGTCAATTGTTTACTGTACATGGCAAACCAGAAATAGTAATTGATAAACTAATAAATGAACAAGTTGTGCAGTTAAGTGCTGCAAGCAACGCTTACATAGAAATGGATCAGAAGAATGTTACTTGCTTGAACTCAGAAAGTAAGTGCAATGGTGGGTTAACAGTTGGAGTTATTATGAATATCATTGAAATAGAACAAAGTCAAACTTTATATATTTTGAGCAGTTTTGTCAACAGCTCATCTGTAATTTCATTTTATGTTTACTATTTTAACACAACAATTAATTTTGGTTTCAAATTTACCAACACTGTAATATCAACTAGTGTCAGGTATCATTTGGTTCCTGACACATGGCACACAATTGAAATCAGTATTTCTTACAAATATGACAGCATTGGCCTTATAATAGATAATAAACTTATCAAGTTGGTCACCAAAGAAACCTCTACAAATCATTATCCAGTGGTACAAAATAGTGGTTTGACTATTGGACATGTGACCCATAATGACATAGCAACAACAGTTTTGATTGGTGGAATTCAGTTCTTGCAAAAAGTCAGTCCAGTTTTGGTTCAGGTGTTTTCTGTGCCAGGTAGTTTCACATGTAAGTAGATACATCTGTGTGAATAGCCTTTAGCTCTTTACCACATGACAAAGTTTTAGAAGTGTCAAAATTGAAAGCATTTGCAGAAAACAAATTTAACAGAGTTGAAAAGATAGAATTTCTCTTTGAAAGAGACAGGAAAACATTGTTGGAAACAGAGAAAATGTTGGTAACCAGCATTTTTTTCTTTTCCAACAGTGTCTTCAACATCCCTTTTCCTCAGGGTCATTGAAACATTGGATTGTTTGGCAATGTTCGGCCTGTATGACTTCAGAGAAGAAGATGACATAATCATGTTTTAACATTTTACCAAACAACACAATTTTAGACATCAAATCTAAAACCACTTGCAGATGATATTAAAGATGGCTCAAATTATGGGACTTGTCTATAAGGAGGTAGAAAAACCAGTGTGGGAAAACCAAACAAAGGTGATTAAGAGCATGAATTCTGCCTGTATGCTTGTATGAATATAATCTGTAGTGCTTATTCTTTGTTGTAGTAAAGCTAATGTATATATGTATTGGTGTTTTTAATCATTAGGGCACTTTACACATTTATATGCTTTTGTTTATTTTTATTATACTGAAATGGTCTAATCCACTCTAGTTTTTCAGTTTTTTTGCAACATGTATGCATTGAGCAGTGTTCAGTGGTTAAGACTGTAGGAAATAACACATTCTGGGCTCTTCTGAATTAAAACTGTCTGCAGAAAAAAAATTGAAATCTGTAAAAATAAGCTGAAGTTGTCTGATAGTGTAGAAAACATTGTGGGAAAAGGAGAAATTGCTTGGTACAACAATTTATTCTATTCCCACAATTTTTTCAAAGGGCCTCTCCTGTAGACATGATGAGACACAAGATTGCTTGTTAAAGAGAAAAAAATTTAACTTTTGCTATAGGAAGTTGATGACTTGCATTGGTATCTGAAAAAAGTAATGAAAAATAGATGGAAATTGCTTGTGAAAGGAAACTTTTTTGGTACAGAAAGATTGTAGACCAATTGAAAAACTATTGCAAAAGGTCACAAAAGAAAATTTTTTTTTTACATCAAAAACTTTTGCTTATTGTCCTTTCCGGAAATAACAATTAAAGAAAAAAAAGAAAAAACCTCCTGTAGGGATATTAAATGTTGTCTGTATAGTAATGGGTTAGACAAATCAAAGGATCAATGTTGCATTTAATAGATTTCTGACTGTTGAATTTGTTGATTTTGGTCCAGAATAGAAAGGATGAATTCATTATCAAATAACACTTTGGCCATGCAAAAAGGGCACTAACCGCATCTGCAAAAAGTTTTGATCCAGGTCAGCCTGTGCAGCCGGCCATTGGTCAATTTTCAGCATGTCAAAGAACTAGTGTCCCTCATGATTTAGTGGGTTGCTATACAGAATGGATTTTATGGATCTATGATTATGTGATGACTTACTTAATATCAAGCATCACAGAGATGGTTTAAACCCCTTTATTCATATATTAATTGGATAGTTAACTGATTTTTAAGTGTTCCATCAAAGATGTACCCATTTTAAGGTGTAACAAAGTTTTGTTTTTGAACTTTCAGCGGCAAAAACTACACCAAAACCAAAACCAACCACTGCAGCAGCAAAATCTCCAAGTACCTCCTCAACATCATTACCAACGACAAAAAGAAGAACAACAAAATCAACAACAACAACAAAATCAACAACTTTAACTACAACAAAATCAACAAGTCCTACTACAACTGAACCCCCAATCCCAACATTCCACTGGAATTTGTCATCAGTCCCAAGTACCAATGTTATTATAGGACTAAAATATAATTTAACCATTTATGGCACACCAATCACAGTAAATAGTGGCCTTGACCTTAAAAATTCAACACAATATATTGACCTTGGTGGAATCAAGTGTCTCCTTAATCCAGTTACATGTTCACAAGGACTCACCATTCAGTTTGCAATTAATGTTAAATCTATTCAGGAGAACACATTTTTATTAACCAGTGGGGGACAGCTACCCAATGGAGTAGGTATTGCTGTGCTATACCGATATGGACAGTATCAATTTGTGGTTTCTACGGCAACACAGTCTTGGTATGCTTTTTGTGGAAAAGATGTTCTCACCCCTGACAAATTTCATACCGTTATGCTATCCTGGCATCTTACAATCGGATTGGAGATTATCATTGACAATAAACAAGTACAAATGGTTAGTGTCCCAATCATCCATGAGGTATCGGGCGTAACTACCACAACTGTTTATGTTGGGAAACAGCCATCAACAACAATGAAATATGAGTACATAATTCAAACCATCACCATCTGGTATACCCATATAGATGTACTTGTGTTGGTGGGTTTGTGTGAAAAGCCAGACAGACCAGGTTAGTTTCAAAAATGACATCTCTTTAACAGGTTTTCTTTCAATTCTCCCTTTAACCCTTTACCAGACAACAAAATTTTAAGCTTGTTTAAATAGAAATCTTTTGCGACAATTTCAGTGTGGCTCAAATGGTGTAATCTTTCTTTGATAGGGTAGAAAACATTGTGTGAAAAGGAGAGAATGCTGGTTACCAGCATTTTCTCCTTTCCCCACAAGGTTTTCGAAAGGCCTCTTTTCCAGGGTCTTTAAAAGTTGGCATTGTGCAGTGAAAGGGTTTACAGATTTCTTTTCTAATTATCCTGTGTTTTAACAACCCTGTGGAAGAGGCCTTTTGAAAACATTGTGGGGAAAGGAGAAAGTGCTGGCAACCAGCATCAAGCTTTTTCTCCTTCCCCCCCAATATTTTTTGCATCCTGACAAAAACAAATTTCATCACTTGAGCAACATTTTTGGTCTTCAAAAGCTTTCAATCTGGACAAGTCTTGAAAATTTGCTGTGAAAATTTTATGAAACAACAGAACTAAATTTGTGGTTTGTCCAAAGTAAAGGCATGACAAATATTGCTGAAATAATGAGATTTGTCTATGAAAGGGTAGAAAACATCGTGGGAAAAGGAGAATATGCTGGTTATAATGGACAAGAACATAATTATGCCCCCCTTCAACGAAGTGGGGGTATATTGCTTTGCTAATGTCGGTCGGTCAGTCGGTAGACCTTACCTTGTCCAGATGATAACTAGACACAGAATTGACCTAGGTTCGTCAAATTTGGCACAGACATGCATCTTGGAATGCAGATGATCCCTAGTGATTTTGAGGTTAATCGGTCAAAGGTCAAGGACACTGACCGTCAACATGTTGATAAATAGACCAAACCTTGTCCGGATGATAACTAGACACAGAATTGACCTAGGTTCGTCAAATTTGGCACAGACATGCGTCTCGGAGTGTAGATGATCCCTATTGATTTTGAGGTCAGTCGGTCAAAGGTCAAGATAACAGTGACTGTCAACATGTTGATATATAGACCAAACCTTGTCCGGGTAATAACTAGACACAGAATTGACCTAGGTTTGTCAAATTTGGCACAGACATTTGTCTCGGAGTGTAGATGATCCCTATTGATTTTGAGGTCAGTCGGTCAAAGGTCAAGGTCACAGTGGTCTTCAACTTAATGATATATAGACCAAACCTTGTCCGGATGATAACTAGACACAGAATTGACCTAGGTTCGTCAAATTTGGCACAGACATTTGTCTCGGAGTGTAGATGATCCTTATTGATTTTCAGGTCAATCAGTCAAAGGTCAAGGTCACAGTGACCGTCAACATGTTGATATATAGACTAAACCTTGTCTGGATGATAACTAGACACAGAATTGACCTAGGTTCATCAAATTTGGCACAGACATTTGTCTTGGAGTGCAGATGATCCTTATTGATTTTGAGATTAATCCATCAAAGGTCAAGGTCACAGTGGCCTTCAACTTAATGATATATAGACCAAACCTTGTCCAGATGATAACTAAACACAGAATTGACCTAGGTTCTTCAAATTCTGTACAGATATTCATCTCGGAGTGTAAATGATCCCTATCGATTTTGAGATTAATCCATCAAAGGTCAAGGTCACAGTGGCCTTCAACTTAATGATATATAGACCAAACCTTGTCCAGATGATAACTGGACACAGAATTGACCTAGGTCCTTCAAATACTGTACAGATATTCATCTTGGAGTGTAAATGATCCCTATCGATTTTAAGGTTAATCCGTGAAAGGTCAAGGTCACAGTGACCACCAGATGATTCAGGGCCCGCGCTGCTGTTCGCCACTTGAGCCATTTGCTCAAAAAAAATTAAAGTTTCTCAAAAATCATCATATGTGGCTCAACTTGTGGCTCCAACATTTTATTCGCGTATTATCGGGGATGCAGTAAGCATCAAAGACGACTGGGAAAAAGTGGAAGTCGAACGCGCGTGCCGAAAAGAAAATCGATAACCCAGTCTGTGTATCGGCAAATGTTTACAATCTTGTATGTATACACACGGCTGTGTGTTTAATTATGTGAACTGTTGACAGATTATCACGTTTAATAGTTGAAGTGGGCTATAAATCAAAAAGATGACATCGATATTTCCCAATCAATTCTTTTGATATCAGTTTATGAACTGTGCCACTTCCTGTATCAATATGGCAGTAGGGGGGCATGACTGTTTTACAAACAGACATCTTGTTATATTTGAACGGAGGGAGATATGCTTTTGGGGATGTTGTTTGGGGTTTTTATTCCATGTTTTAATTGAAAAATTGTTAGCAAATTTTCACACTGACTTTTAGTCATCTTGTGAGCTTTCACAGATTCTAAGTTTTTTTTTAAGTAGCCTTGTTTCTTTTTTGTTACATAATTTTATACTCAAATAGGTTACATGTTTTGCTTTAGTTCATCTTTATGTAAGTCATTTTTATTGGCTGTTATTTCATTACAGGGAAACAAACAACACCAGCAATTACTGGATCTGCGTCCACCAAGAAAGTGTCAACATCACCGTTCACTGGGATTTTGACAACAAAAGCTCCACAATGCCCTGCAGGATGTGTTAGTATTGGTACGTAGAGTTGAGCAGTGAAAACTGAATCTGTGAAATTTGCACCAGACCCAGTTTGAAAACATTCTTGTAAAAGACTTAACCCCGTATCACAAAATCCGGACATTTAACGACCTTTTGAAAGAAGCCTTTTGAAAACATTGTGGGAAAAGGAGAAAATGCTGGTAACCAGCATTTTCTCCTTTTCCCACGTTTTCTACCTATGCGAGAACGAATTCTATCAATTGAAAAATATTTGAACTTATTGTCTGTAAATTCCTTCTATATAGATGAGTTGAACATTTTGCTGTGTGGTAAAGGGTTATAATCAATTTGAGTCACATTGAAGGATTTAAACACATGCCTTTGAAGCTCCATTGGTCTATCATAGAACACTAAAAAATTTCATTGGTCGATCATCAAATACTTCTGCAGATTGGTTCATTGCCAGTATGTCATGTAATACTCAAATTTTCCTCACACCGTAACTATAAATAGCACAATGGGGACCCACTGGTCTCAGGTCCTGTAGTCTATCCACTGCGGTACAGGGCTAGGCCATTGTTTGGTAAATAGTTAACTCTTTACTAAACAACGCAATTTTTTATCCATTTTGAAAGCATTTGCAGACAATGAATAAAATCTGGTTGTAATAGTGGTTGATTGCCTTTGCCTTTTCCCACAATATTTAAAAAAGCCTTGTTTCTTAAGGTCATTGAAACTCGGGATTGTGTGGTAAAGGTTAATTGAACTTGAACAAAACAGATAGACTACGACGCTGCACCATATTATATAAATTTGAAATTTGGACACAGTTTTTTTTTCTAAAAAAGTATTGTTGA
Source organism: Hippopus hippopus (assembly GCA_946811185.2). Lineage (NCBI taxonomy): Eukaryota > Metazoa > Mollusca > Bivalvia > Cardiida > Cardiidae > Hippopus > Hippopus hippopus. Next base: position 23,939,233 of record OX328106.1, on the reverse strand, counting down.
ATCTAAGACCTGTATATATTATTTTTAGCAGATCTGGCTGAAAGCTAGCACGACTTATGTTATGGCATGGTTTCTGTCGTCTGTTGGTCCATCCATTAGTCTTTTTCTTGTTTAAGCAATAAAGTCAGCAATTGTGGTCAAATATTTGTGAAACTTGCACAGTTTCTTTCTGTCATAAATAGCTTGAACCCTGTTGATTTTGAAAAAAAATGTGACAATTAGTAAGGGAAAATAGCTATTTAATGTTAAAAATTTTCATGATGTATGCTAGAAATTGAGCAAAATCACTGCCAGGAGAGTGATTCAGGCCCTCAAGGGCCTCTAGTTACTTTTATCAAGCTAAAAACAAGTCAATTTTCAATATTTCAGCAAAGACAACAAGCAATCCTGACGTGACAGCAACATCCAAACATCCTGACTCAGGATCTGACAAATCAACTCCAGTTTCAGCCACATCTAAACCTCCACCAGTAAAAACAGAAACACCAACAACAGTGAAAACTACAGCCCCCACCACTCCTACAACAACAGAAAGGGCTGCCCCAAATTATCACACAGATGTGACAATAACAGCAACATATAGTACCATTGATAAAGAAGCCTACCTTGTGTGTGCCTTTACAAGACCATCTGAAGCTGGTATAGAGATGACTATGGCCCTACTGATTGAAAATAAGAGAGTTCTTGTCCAAACAGTGGCAGGTGAAGCTGGGGTAGCAGCCTTCGCTGTGTCTCAAGTCAACAGAGACTTGTATAGGAAAAAGGTAAAGTGCTGATTTCTCTGCTTACCTGACCTGTTTCACTTTTAATTTTGTTTTCATGATAGGACGGCAAGAGAAAAGTAAAAAAGAAATCATGTAAAACAGATAATTAGTCCTCTTGCAGACTAGTTTTTTGTAGTAACCTTTACCAAATGATAATAGTTTAGACTTTTCCAATCTGAAAGCATTTACAGATGACAAATTGAATGTGGTTCATTCAGTGAATACTGTCTTTAAATGGGTAGAAAACTTTGCAGGAAAAGGAGAAATTGCTGGTAACCAGCATTTTATACTTTACCTACAAGGTTTTCAAAACCCCTTTTCCTCAAGGATGTGAAAACTAGGGATTGTGTGGTAAAGGGTGTGGTTAACCCTTTACCAAGCGACAAAATCTGAAATATGAAAGCATTGTGGGAAAATGAGAAAATGCTAGTTACCAGCATTTTCGTCTTTTCCTACAATGTTTTCAAATGCATCCTTTAGGGTTGTGAAAAATTTAAGATTGTCTGGTAATGAGTTAATCCTTTACTAGATGGCAAAGTGTTAGTCATGTCCATAGTGAAAATAAATGTAAAATATAATGAGGTTTAACAAATGAGTGGACAAAAAAAGAGTAGAAAACACTGTAGGAGAAAGAGACGATGCTCATTGTTAGCATTTTCTCCTTTCTCTGCGACATTGTCAATATCTTTCTTCTGTAGAGTAATAAAAAGAATATGTTGGTGTGTTGAAATGCTAAAAAAAAAATACTGTCATAAATATTGTAGTAAAAAAAGGGGAAATTCCTTGTACGATGAACTTTTTCTTTTGCTCAAAGTTTTTGCTACATGTATGCATTTATGTATTATACCTTTATTCATGTTGATTATTCCTTTTCGACAGAGATACTCTGAAAATCATCCACTGCAAGTTTGTTTCATGAAGTGATAAGTGAGATTATTTCTTATGTTCTTATCATTACAAATTTGAGCGGTGTTCCAGGAAAAGAGGATGAAATGCATCTCCATGATGCATTATACTACGCAAGTCATCACTTAATAATGGATCTATGGAATCCATTTATTTTTTAACAGTTGACTGGATGCGGGGGTAGAATGGTTTTTGGATATGCAGAAAATTTACTAATATCAAAAAGTATTGACCCTTGTCAGCCTGAGCGGACCACACAGGCTGACATAACTTATACTTTTTGCCGATGCTTTAACCCCTTACCAAACAATCACAACTTTTAATGATCCGGATGAAGAAGGCTTTAGAAAACATTGTTGGAAAAGGAGAAAATGCTGGTAACGAGCATTTTCTCTTTTTCCCCACAATGTTTTCTACCCTATCAAGGACTATTTTTTGTCATTTGAGCCACTCTTTATTTGCTATCTGCAAATGCTTTCAATTTGGGCATGTCCAAAATTTTGTTGTTTGGTAAAGAGTTAAACCCTGTTTCACAGAGGAGGTACTCAAATATTTTTTTTTCAGATTCAGTGTTCCCTTGTGGCTAACTATGTGGGCAGTTCCCATTCCACACAAGTGTTTGTCAGTAACACATACATTCCTGATTTTACGGTAAGTGTAGACATTCAATTCTTTTCCACATGACAAAATTTTAGACATGTAGATGTTGATAGAATTTTCAGTCAAAAAAAAGAGGTTGTAGAAATAAAGGAATTTATCTGTATTTCTTACAGAACAGTCCTGAGGTTTAATGACCCTTAACGAAACAGCTTTTGAAAAAGGTGTCAGAAAAAGAGAAAACAGCCAGCATTTTCTCCGAACTTTTCGAATATATATGCAGTTATGTAAGCCATATCTGCGAATGCCTTCAATTTGGACAAGTCTAAAGTTTACCAAATTACCATCAGGTTAAGAGTTATAAGGGTAGAGAGCATTTGGAGAAAAGCATTTTCCTAAAATATTTTTCAATAGGTTTCTTTGTTAAGGTCATTAAAACAAGGGATTGTTTGGTAAAGGGTTAACTTTTTACCAAACAACAAAATTTTGGTCTCTCCCAAACTGAAAGCATTTGCAGACAACAAAGTAAATGTATCTCAAGTAATGATTTCTGTCTTTGATAGGGTAGAAAACATTGTGGGAAAAGGAGAAAATGCTGGTTACCAGCATTTTCTCCTTTTCCCGCAATGTTTTCAAAAGCCTTCTTCTTCAGGGTCGTTAAAAGTCGGGATTGTGTGGTAAAGGGTTAAGCCCTTGAATGATGAATTAATGAAACAGACCTTTCAGGTTGGAAAGTTAGCTGAAATATTGCTATTTTTGTCCAGAATTAGTATTAAAGTAACCAGCATTTTCTCCTTTTCCCACAGTGTTTTCTACCTATTCAGGAACAAAAGCATGCCTCATAGCAACATATCATTTGTCATGTGCATATGCTTTTGGTTTGGACCCATAAAAGTGTTATTATTTGGTAAAGAGTTAGAACAGGTTTGACGGTTTCAGGTGAAACCAGCAGCTATAACAGTGACAGAAGGAAGGCCAGGAAAGTATGTCACTGTTCACTCCACTGCCCCACCACAGTTATACTGCTGTACAGGATGCAAAGGTCAATGTCAGGTCCATGTGGTTGGGAAATTCGTATTGAACAGGAAAGATACAAGATGTTACAACAACTTTATATCTCAGGCTGTTATAGGTATAACTATTTTTTTGTTTTGCTTATTATTTTATTTTTTCATTAGCTTGGCCATTTTCAAAGAAAACATCAAGGTATTTTCATAGCCCTGGCTTGGCTTCTTCCTCATTGTCTATGTTGTTGTGCAAAAATGTTGACATTTCCAAAAACTTTCTCATTTTATAATATCTCTGTCATTACCGTGGACATTTTGCTCAAATTTGTATAAGTTGTTCTCTATCAAAAGGGAAACTCATACAGCAAGGGCAGATAACCATCAAAGTATTTTTGACACAGTTACGCTCCTTTTTGACTTTCAATTTTCACTTAAAATCAAGCAACTGCAGCCCAGCATTAGAACCCACATGCAGTGCTCTTTATATATATTGTTATTGATCATAAAATTGGTAGTGTTCTAATTTTAGAGCTGTTGTTTTTCAGTGTAAATTTGAGCAAACTTGAGAGATATTTTAGACTGCTCACCTCTTTAGCACCAGTTAACTTGCTCTACCTACTTTTTAGGTAAAAGTGTGATGATGTGTGTTACTTTTACTGTAATCCACAAAAAAAAAATTGCTAGCTTTTGATATCTTATGATTAATCCTTTAAGTGCCTAATAAACCCAACGTATAATATCACTTAAGAAATAAAACCCTATTAAGAGTAATATCAAGGTTGCTCACTTGTCCAAAATGTCTCAACAAAGTGGACATTGTCGATAAAAAATCACACTGCATTGTTTTTGCTGTCTGGTTCAATATCCACCAACCATTCTTAAATTCATACTAAGTCTAATTCTAGATTTAGAAAGTAACACAACTTCTGACCAAATGGTTTAGCCAATCTGAAGTTGTGTTACTTTCAAATTTAGAAAATTCTTGAGAATAAGGCTAAAAATGTGCTGAAGAGTTGTTTGTGAATACAAGCCCTGATATCAATCAACACTGGCTGTAAAGGCAACAAAAGTAGTGAAAGGTGCTTTAACCCTGTACCACACAATCCCAAGTTTTTATGATCCTAAGAAAGAGGCTGAGCCCTGATAGCTCTGTCGGTAGCTTGCAGGACTTGAGAACAGGGGGTTGCTGGTTGGATCCCTGGCTCGGCCAATTTCATTCTGAGAATTTATGACAGTCATTGCAATAGGATTCCTTCCTCTCTCACCGCTGGCAATTGCTTCCATGATGGTTATGTGGGAATGCAGCCAGTGGCTTGGAAAGAATATTATGCCTAGTACTGGTAAAAGAAATTCGAGGAAAGCATGGATAGGTGAACTGGCCGTCACGATATGACTGAAATAATGTTGAAAATGGTGTAAAACACCATATAATCCATCAGTCAACCTAAGAATAAGGATTTTTTAAAATATAGCTTTAAAATGGTAGCCAGTATTTTCTTCTTTCCCAACTATGTTTTCTATGCTTTCATAGACAAGAACTATTATTTGATACATGTTTAATTTGTTGTCTGAAAATACTTTCAGTTTGAACAAGTCAGAAATTTTGTCGTGTGGTAAGGAATTATAGATGTAAGCACTTTTTTCTTCCAATTTATGTTACCCTCACAAGCTGGTGAAATTTTACTACTAAACAAAGTTATGTTTAACCTTTTACCACACAGCAAAATATGAGACTCACCCATTGATGGAATTTATATCAACATTTCAAATGATTTACAGTTGATACTTTTTGCCCATTAATAGGTAGAAAACATTGTAGGAAAAGGAGAAAATGCTGGTTACCAGCATTTTCTCCATTTCCAACAATGTTTTCAAAAGCTTTCCTTATTAGGGCTTTCCTTATTAGGGTCATTAAAAGGATTGTGTGGTAAAGGATTAAACACCATCACATAGCCTATTTTCCAAAAATGACTTGAATGGATCTGTCATTATATTTAGGTCTCTTCACTCTTTACCACATGACAAAATTTAGACAGATCCAAATTGGAAGCATTTCCAAAGGACACAGTAAATGTAGCACAAGTAATGGGATTTGTCTGTAAAAGATAAGAAGATATTATGGAAAAAGAAGAAAATCCTGGTTACCAGCATTTTCTCCTTTTCCCACAATGTTTGAAAGCTTTCTTTGTCAGGGTTGTTGAACCACGGGATTCTGTGGTAAAAGCTTAATAACTTTGATGTGTTCTAATACCAGTTATTTTTTGTTATCAGATCGGTGATCAGATTGAAAGTTATCTGTCGACCGAGTTTGATTTGCATTGTCTGCTAAAGCACTTTTTGTTATCCTAAGCATCCCTTAGAGTTAGCTTTTACCAGGCAACTAAGTTCTAGACTTATCCGAATTAAAGTATTTACAATTGTAGGCAAATTGGATGAGACTTGTCTGTGAAAGTTATGATAACATTTAACTCTCTACCAAACAACAAAATTGTTTTGGACTGGACCAAATTGAAAGCATTTGCAGAGGAAAAGTTAAATTTTATGTTTTGTGTTTGATAGGGTAGAAAACACTGTGGAAAAAGGAGAAAATGTTGGTTACCAGCATTTTCTAGTGTTTTCAAAGGCCTTCTCCGTCAGGTTCGTTAAAACTCAGGATTATGTGGTAAAAGGTTGAGGAAAAGGAAAACTGTTGGTTACCCTCATTTTTTTCAATTTTCACACCTCAAATTTTCAGGACCATTCTGAAATGGGGAAATTGTGGAATTGTTTAGAATACAATTAATTCAGGTCAGACATAATAATTCAACTCTGTCATTTTTTGTAGAAAGTGCAAAGCCTCCAAACTATAACAGAGAAATCTGTGGATTTGCTTTGACAAATACAAACTGGAACAATGACAACACAATTCACATCACGGCAACAATGGATAACAGGCGTGACGGGACTCAAAAGCGAGAACTCAAGATTGTTGTTAACATTTATAATCAGCCACCAATGGCTCAGATAACGGAGAAACCTGTTGCACATGTCCTTAGTCCCCATGTACAGGTAAGTGGATACATTTGAGACCCTTCTGCTCGTTGTGAAAGGACAAAATGTTATGCTCAACATGTTAGTCAATTGATGACTCTAAAAGGGTAGAAAATGTAACAGGAAAATGAGAAAATGCTGGTTATTAGCATTTTCTACTTCTCCCACAATGTTTTCAACAGGCTTCTTCCCCAGGATCATTAAAACGCCACATTTGGTTGTAATGTTTTTCGAAGCATTCTTCTATAAGGTTGTTAAAGCTCAGGAATGTTTGATGAAGGTTTAAGTGATTGGATTTGGCTTTGGAAGGGTTGAAATACTAAGAGAAAAGGAGTTTTTATGCCCATCTGTTCTTTCTATAGTGTTTCAGCAAAGGAGACAGTGTAGATCAGAGATCAAACTGCATGTTTTGTGATCTTGATCTTGATATACAGACAGTACCTGGCAAGGCAAAAATAGCTGTGAAAGATGCTTTAACCCTTTACCATGCAATACTGACTTTTAACGACCCTGGAAAAGGAGCCTTTTGAAAACATTGTGGAAAAAAGAGAAAATGCTGATAACCAGCATTTTCTCCTTTTCCCACAATGTTTTCTACCCTATCAAAGAAAGATTGAACTATTTTGCTTACAATTTGGACAAGGCTGAAATTTTGTAATCTGGTAAAGGGTTAATGGTTCAGTCTGAATAATGATTATTTTCCTGTCTGTATTTCAGGTTACTATTCTTGATAATTACCACAGTCCATATACATGTAAATCAGTCAATGATCCTCATATGCTTACTTTTGATGGCGCGTAAGTATTAAATATTTTCTTGTAGAATTTTGTACAGTTATGCAATAAGTAGTGCTGGATACTTACCATTTTGCTAGCATCTTCTTGTTTTTATCTTTAACTTGTAACTAGACAATAACATGTTAAAGTTTCAAATTGAAAGCCTATAAAGTCTTTGGCTCAGATTGTGAGATTAATTTTTGAAAGGGTTGAAAACATTATGGATAAGGAGAATATGCTGGTTACCAGCATTTGCATTTTCTCCTGATTCCATAATGTTTTAAAAAAACCTAGTTTCTCCGGGTCTTAAAAACATAGGTGGTTGTTTGACAGATTATTAAGTCTTCACAAAATGATCCTTTGCTTTAACAACTCTGACTAGGATCTTAATAAAGTGAACTTGGTATTTTTTTTATTTCAGACACTTTAACAACATGAATGAAGGACAGTTTGTCATGTTTAGACACACAGAGCTACCTTTTGAGGTAAATACAAGGTTATAACTTTCCAAAGTGGGCACCACTTTCTTAAGCAAAGAGCAAGTAGTCAATTTTTGATTTTGTATTGGAGTTTTACACCTTTTTTAACAGCTGAGGTCATATCATGATGGCCAGTGCACCTATACATTTGCTTCATCGTTCTCTCACACCAGTACTGACACAACTTTCTGTCCAAGCCACTGACTGCTATCCTCACATGCATCAGAGTTGAGCAGCGAAAAGTTTGCTGCAACCAGGTTTCAAACCTGCATCCACCAGGTCACAAGTCAGATACACTAACCACTGAGCTACCTGGCAGTGCTACAAGTAGTCAAGGTGTAGTTGTCTTAGACAATAGTGTATAGGTAGAGTATTAGCATCTCATATTGGAATCCTTGGTTCTAACCCTTTACCAAACAGCCAAGCTCTGGTAGCTGAGTCAGTAGCTTGCAGGACTTGAGAACAGGGGGTCGCTGGTTTGATCACTGGCTCGACCAATTTCTTTCCAAGGATTAGTCATTAAGACAGGATTCATTCCTCTCTCACCGCTGACCATTGTTTCGACTTTTCCCACAATATTTTCTACCCTTCCACAAAAAATATCATAATTTAAAACACAGGAAACTTTTTAGAAAAAGTAGAAAGTGCCGGTCATTAGCATTTTCTCCTTAACTATGATGTTTTTAAAAGTCGTCTATCTCAGGGTAGTGATCTCACTGGGTCATTATTGTAAAGGATTAACACTTTACCAAAGGGCAAAATTTTGGACTTAATCCAAGGCAATTGCAGTTGCTGAATTAAATATGAATTAAGTATGTGTTTGAAAAAATAGAAAAAGCTTGTGGGAAAAGGAGAAAATGCTGGTTACCAGCATTTTCTTTTTTTCCCACAATGTTTTCAATGCCTTCTTCCTCAAGACGTTAAAACTGGGGATTGTGTAGTGAAGGGTTAAACATCAAACTGATATGACACCACACTTGTTGTATGTCACACTGCATTCAACCTCATTTCTTTGGCAGGTTCGATCATGGTACTACAAATGTAGCTCTCGCTCCCATGCTACTTGTAATTGTGGTGTTGCAATCAAGTCAGGTGATGATGTCATTTCTGTCATTGGTTGCCATACTGTGACATCACATGGACATCCAGGTCATGGTCATGGAATTGGTCTGATACTCCAGCAGTTATTTGGTTCCCATGGTCATGCCCATGGTCATGACAAAGACCAGTTTGCTAAAGCACCAATGATGATCCAGATCTATAAGAATGGGAAGCTTACACCAGGGACATTTATTCGCCGGTATGGATGTGGGCAGAAATATGAGGTCAGTTTTGTTATCATTGACTCATTACTTTTTGAAACAAACTTGCTGCCAACTGCTTTGAGGATATGCTTGGCAAATATGGATAATTAGCTTTTCAAATGGCATACAACCTGTCATTTGATTTTAAAAAACTCTAGCAAAATCCTCTCATTTTTATTCACCTGCCAAGATGGCTTTAAAACCAAGGTATAGACAGAAATACATGTAGCAAACATGAGAAATGTCTTATTTTTATATGACGACTGTTTTTTTGTACATTTGTAAATTTGAAGTCAGTTGATCTTAAGAATTGAAAGAGAACACAATGCGAAGTACTTGCTCTTCATTATCCAACTTATGCATACCCACAATTTTATCTGTCAGATACAACTTCCAACTGGGATGATTATTACTGTACAGCAGAGCTATAAGCCTTTTATAAACATATGGATCAAAGCTTCCAGTTCAGACAGGGGCAAATCTACAGGTATTTTGAGATTTTATCAAAATTTCATTCTCTTTATTGGAAGTTTTGCATTATTTCTAGTTATAAGTCGATGCTAATTATCTGTAGGAAGGGTTTTGTTACTTCTAGATATTGGCTGTCATTGCTCAAGTATCCTAGCTGTTATAAATATCATGCTGATTTTAGAAATTTACAGTAAACTCCTCTTACAGCAAGAATTAGGGGAATGATATTTTCAAATGTCTCTTGTATCACTTCTTTATGTCTGTCTTTTGCCTCACCAGTATGAGGCTAGGGCACTGCAGTGCCTTGCCCAAGGGCTTTTTGGTTGATTATTGTTCTTTGAAGGGATCGAACCAGTATTATTCTTATTACAGAATAAATACAACTTCCCAACCCATGAGCCAAGGGGGCCCTTTTTGAATGAGGTAGCCATTGCTAATTCCCCAGCCATTACGATTTTGTATTTTGTTACAGGGCTGTGTGGAAATTTTAATGGAGCGAAAGATGAATGGAAAAATGGGAACAGGGGCATTGCTGCATTTATCCAGGAACATAAGTAAGTATGTTTAAACCCTTTGAATTATTTTGACTACTTCAGCGGGCTGCATAGATCAAGATCAACCTGCCCTCTATATTTTGTCTGATCTTTGACCTACACAGTCTGATACCATCTTAGATACTCTTGCCATTGCAGCTATGAAATTGTATTTTCTACCTCTCTTTTAACCCTTTACCACACAGTCCCAAGTTTTAACGACCCTGAAGAAGAACACTTTTGAAAACATTGTGGGAAAAGGAAAAAATGCTGGTAAACAGCATTTTCTCCTTTTCCCACAATGTTTTCTATCCTTCCATGAACAAACTTTAGTTTTTGAGTCAGATCAAATTTGTTGTGTGCAGATGCTTTGAATTTGGATCCTGCAAAAATTTTGTCGTTTGGTAAAAATTAACCAGTGAAAATGTCCATTTCATCTGTATAGCACTCATACTCTTTACCAAAATTTTGAAGTCTTCTACATCCAAAAACTTTTGCAGATGACAGATGAAACATGGCTTAAATGGAGGGAATTCTCTTTGAGAGGGTAGAAAACATTGTGGAAAAGGAAGACAGTGCTTGTTATCAGCATTTTCTCTTTGTACACAATGTTTTAAAAAGCCGTCTTCACCATGGTTGTTAAAACAGGACCATTTCGTAAATGGTTTAAGGAAAAATTACTAATAACATGCATTTTTTGTTTGCCACTTCAGACATCAGTTCAGTCAATATCTACTTCTTACAAGGGTGATCCACAAGTCATTTGTTGGGATTTATTCCAGGAGATAATAAGTCTAAGAAAATTAACTGTTAAAGTGCCTTTCACTAATTCATTTGCCTTTGCAGTCATTGCAGATCAAGGTCAGACTGCACAAAATGTGCGTTCTAATCTTTGAGCCAAGCCCCGGTAGCTCAGTCGGTAGCGTGCAGGACTTGAGAACAAGGGGTCGTGGGTTCGATCCCTGGCTCGGCCAATTTCTTTCCGAGGATTGATGATAGTCATTGCGACAGGATTCATTCCTCTCCCACCGCTGACCATTGTTTCGATGATGGTTATGTGGGAAAGCAGCCAGTGGCTTGGAAAGAAAATTGTGCGGAGTACTGGTAAAAGAGACTCCAGGAAAGCATGGATAGGTGCACTGGCCGCCGCGATATAACTGAAATAATGTTGAAAACGGCATTAAACACCATACAATCAATCTAATCTTTGATCATCACTGTCCACTTTGCTAAAACATTTTAAACTAAGGCAGTGTAGAAATCGCTATTAGAGTCTAATTTCAAATATAGATAAAAAAGAAAGTGTCAGTTTCTATGCTCTATGGCTTAAATGAGAAAGAAACAAATAATAAGAATATAACATTAACTTCTTCTGTTTGATCTTTATACAGAGCTCCTACAGACAACTTTTTCAATGGAGTGGGGGTATCAACCTTGGTTACTGGCTCCACATATTGTAGTTGTATTGAGGGTAAAGGATCTGTCTGCTCACCTGGCCTTGGTTATATGCAGTGCACAAGATCAAGTAAGTTATCTGGATTGACCATTGAACTTTCATTCTTCACATTCTCTTCTTTGCCTTAAAGATATTAACCCTTTCCCACACAATCTCGACTTTAAACGGCCCTGGGAAAGAGGCCTTTTAAAGACATTGTGGGAAAAGGAGAAAATGTTGGGAACCCACAATGTTTTCTACCCTATCAAAGAAATGTTGCACCATTTGAGCCATTTTGAAATTATCGTCTGCAAATGCTTTCAATTTGGACATGGCTGAAATTTTGTTGTGTTTTTCTTTGTATTCTTTTTTGAATCAATTGTCAGGGTTAATTTGCGATAAGATTTTACCCATTAAAGCGCCTTTTACAAGTGTAAAAGTGCCTGTGCAGCCTATGTAGAGTGTAGAGTAAGATCATATTGTACATTTTGTGCAGTATGATCTTTGATCTACGTGGTCTGGTTTGCTGAGGCATTCTTAATAAGGGAAAAATTGAAATATAAATCATTTTGGTCGTATTTCTGGATATCTGCACTCTAAGGGTTAAGTTCATACAAAATGAAGGATCTACATTTCTTTCATGTGCTGTCCATACTGCAAAATGTTAGTTTCTTTCATGTAGAGTGTATTTTGCAGACAACAAATTAAATTTGGCTGAAATGGCTGAATTTGTTGTTCAAAGGGTAGAAAACACAGTGTGGAAAAGGAAAAAATGCCTGTTCCCAGTATTTTTTCCCAACAGTGTTTTCAAAGACTTCTGTCGCAAGCTGTTAACCCTTTGTGTTTTACGGACCCTGTGAAAAATAGCTATTGCAAATATTGTTGGAAAAAGGAGTAAATGCTGGTAACCAGCATTTTCTCTTTTTCAAACAATATTTTCTTCCAGTTTAAAGACAAATCTCATTATTTGATGCACATCTATTTTGTTGTTTACAAATGCTTTAATTAAGGACCAGTCTAAGATTTTGTTGTATGGTAAAGAGTTAAAAGAGGGATGAACTTAACTTTTTGTTGAGATTACTTTAACCCTTTACCAAACAATCCCGGGTTTTTAGGACCCTGAGAAAGAAGCCTTCTGAAAACATTGTGGGAGAAGGAGAAAATGCTGGTAACCAGCATTTTCACCTTTTCCCACAATGTTTTCTACCCTTTCCAAAACAAATTTCAATTTTTGAGTCACATTAATTTTGTCGTCTGCAAATGCTTCCAATTTGGACTAGTCTAAAATCACGTCGTTTGGTAAAGAGTTAAATGGAAATTAACCCTTTACCACACAGTCTCTAGTTTTAACAACCCTGAGGGAAAAGCCTTTTGAAAATATTGAGGAAAAATGAGAAAATGCATGAAACTGGCATTCAGCATTTTCCCACCATGTTTTCTACCCTTTCAAACACAAATCCCATCATTCAAGCCACATTTAATTCATTGTCTATAAATGCCTTCACTTTGGACAAGTCTAAAACTTTGTTGTTTGGAAAACAGTCAAAGCAACACTCTTCCATGCTACATACACACACCCTTGTTACAGTGTCTTGTATTAGATCAAATTGTTACCATGACTTTATTGAGTTTCCTCTCTTATTTGATAGAATATGACATCACAGCAGCACTTTTACGACAGGCCAAAGCACCAATCTTGACAGTCAGTCGACAGAAGCGACAGGTTACCACTACAGATGTAGCTCCAACAATCACCCCAGTATGTCATAATCTGTACTTAACCTTTTGCTGTATAGTGCTGATTTTTGACGACCCTTAAGAAAAAGTCTTTTAAAACATATTGGGAAAAGGAGAAAATGGTGGTAATCAGCATTTTCTCCTTTTCCCACATTGTTTTCTGCCCATTTCAAAGGCAAAATTAATCATTTGATCCACATTATATTTGAAGTCTGCAAATGTTTTCAGTTTGGACTAGTCTTAAGTTTTGTTGTGTAGTAAAGAGTTTTTAGACCTACCAAATAAGTGGTGAAAGTGATGCAAGGGAGAGAGACTTTAAAGAAAGGAAAATCTCTGTCTAGCTTTGTTTGATAAACATTTAGGGAAAAGGAGCAGTTGCTGGATCCAAGCAGTGGTTCCTTTTTCCTTATCTCTGTATCAAACATTCTCTTACTTTAACAAGCCTGAGGAAAAAAGGCATTTGAAAACATTGTCATGCTGGTTATCAGCATTTTCTCCATTTACCTCGGTGGTTTCTACTTTTGGAAAGTCAAACCTTATGATCATCTTTTGAGTCACAGTTTAATTGATGTCTACAATTTGTAAAAATTCAGCATTTTGATGTCTTATAAAGTGTTCATGTTTTCCCACTACACTGATGTTGAAACTTGAATGTTCTATATGTAACACTTTTCCATAAATTACAGACATTTAACAACCCTGAGACTGAAACCTTTTGATAACATTGAGGGAAAAGGAGCATTTTCTCCGCAACCAGTATTTTCTCCTTTCCACACAATGCATCTACCCTCCAAACACAAATTACAATTTTTGCGTCACATTTATTTTGCCGTCTGCAAATGCTTTCAATTTAAATTAGTCTTTTACAGCCAAATGGTGTAATTCCAACCACATTCAAACTGTTGTCTGCAAATGCTTTCAATTCAAACAAATCCAAATTGTTGTTGTTTGGTAAAGAGTTGCACACATTTGATTTGATATGCAATGCTTTGAATTCCCTGTAAGTTTGAATCGTGGACAAAATGCAATTTTTTAAGTCGCAGATCAGAAATCATGTGAAGTGTAAAAGAGTCTGAGTTATTCAAGCTTAATTTAACCTTTTGCAGATGACAATATTTAGACTTTCTAAATCAGAAAACAGTGTAAGACAGTAGATGCTGGTTACAAGCAAACTCCTTTATGTCTTAAGTCATTTTTGTCGGGGTCTTATGCAATGGGGTTGTTTAGTAAAGGGTGGAGAGATTTGCTTTTATGGCAGCTTAATCCTAAATAAAACAATTAATTGTTTTAATGACTGTGAGGGAGAAGGCTTTTCTAAACATTGTAGAAAAAGGAGACAATCATGGTAACAAGCCTTTTCTTGTTTTCCAACAATGTTTTCGACCCTTTCAAAGAAAGACACCATCAATTGAACCACAGATAAGTTGTTGTCTGCAAAGGCTTGCAATGTAAACAAGTCTTTTGTCACTTTATAAAGAGGTAACCATTAATGTGCAGAATGAACTGAGCAAATATTTTGAGTCTAGAGATAAGATCAAAAGTAATTGCAATTTCAAGATTGCTTTTGTCTAGAATGTCTTACTAAGGCAGCTATTGTAGATCAAAGATCAGACTGCACAGAATGTGCAGTCTGATCTTTGATCTACACTGGCTGCAAAAGCAACTATAGTTTTGAAAGGCGCTTTGATGGTAAAGGAAAGTTTGAATTTTATTCTGTTGTATTTCTTACAGGACGGTTCCAATATGACAAGGGACCAAGCTGCAGATGAGTGTACAGAAGCTATACTGAACAACACAGTCACTAACTATTGTCAGCCCATACTGACAACAAACTTGACACAACAGATAGAAAACTGTGCTGAGGATTATTTGGTATGCCACTTTTAAATTTTTGTGGTTTAGCTCTTTAAAAGAAACAATCCTGACTTTAGATGAGCCTAGGAAAAAAGACTTTTGAAAACATTGTGGGAAAAGGAGAAAATGGTGGTCACCAGTATTTTCTCCTTTCCCCACAATGTATTCTTGTCTTTCCAGGGCAAATCACACCATTTCTGCAACATTTTATTTGTTGTCTGCACATCCTTTAGATTTTGACAAGTCCAAAATATTGTTGCTAAGTAAAGAGTTAAATCCCTTGACTAAAGGTAAACTTTGAGAACTTTGTGCATGATGTTGCATGTAGATATCTGGTATGCAATCATTGAAAAAAAATTCAACCCGCTGTTAATCAGTTCCAAAAATTTAATGATTCTGAGAAAGCCTTGAAAAGATTGTGGAAAAAGGAGAAAATGCTGGTAAGCAGCATTTTGTCCAAATGCTGGTAACTGGCATTTTGTCCTTTTTCCACAAAGTTTTCAAAAGTCTTTTTTCTCAAGTTGGTTATAAGTTCAGGGTCTGTATTCACTAGCCATTCTTAAAGACGTTCTTAGTCTTATTCTCCAGTCTTACTTTCTAAATTTGAAAGTAACACATTTTCTGATTAGCTAAACCATTTGGTTTAGCCAATCAGGAGTTGTGTTACGTTCAAATTTAGAAAATCTTGGACATAAAGACCATGAGTGTTCTTAAGAATGGTTGATGAATACGGACCCAGATTGTATGGTAAATGGTTAGGCATTTCCAGATTGTAGATACTCTGCAATTTGTTCAACTTGTAGGCCACCGGAAGTTTTGTATGGGCAAAGAGTGCTCTGAGTGATATAGCAGTGGATTGTGTAGAGAGTGCTAGTGCTTTACTAGCTAACAATGATACAGAGGGTGACACAAATACCACTAGTGTTGATCTACATGTACCTGATAACCTGGACGAAATCCTGTCTAAAGCCTGTGTAGATGATTGTGGAATCAATGGAGAATGCCAGGGAGGTAATCATTTACCCATTAGCACACAGTCCTTGTGTTTTAACGATCAGGAAGGAGAAGGACTTTGAAAACATTCTGGGAAAATGAGAAAATGCTGGTTATTAGCATTTTCTCATATTTTTTTCTCCCATTTCAAAGACAGCAATCATGTTTCGAGCTTCATTTTCATCTTCAATTCATCTTTCAAGTCTTCAGTTGCTTTCAATTTGGACAAGTCTGACTTTTTATTGTGACTGCTGAAAGAAGTCACATACACCAGCCCATTTCTTATCATGTATTTCTGTACAATGCTAAGCCCAACAACAAAATTTTAGTCTTGACCAAAGTAAAAGCATTGCAGATGACAAATTCATAGTAGCACCTAAAATGATTTTTGTTTTTGAAATGAAAGAAAACATTGGGGAAGAGGAGAAAATGCTTGTTAGCAGCATTTTCTTCTTTTCACACAATGTTTTCAAAAGGCTTTTTCCTCAGGGTCATTAAAACATGGGACTGTTTGCTAAAGGGTTCATTCTTTGACCCTTCACCAATAATCCCACGTTTCAACAACATTGAGGCATATGCTGGTAACCAGCACTTTCTTCTCCATTTTCTGACTAAACTTTTTTGACAAATCGTGGCATTTGAACCACATATGGTGTCTGCAAATGGGTTTTAATTTGTTACAGGAATGTCCAAAATTTTGTTGTCAGGTAAAGAACTACAGATAATTCTCGTAATTTGAATTTGATTTAAATTGTTGTCTTCAAATATTTTCCACATGAATGAAGATATCTTTAATTTTGTTGTCTGGTTAAAAGTTAAATACATTATGAGTAAAAGTATGTTGAAATTCTCTGATTAATGCTTTGAATATAAATTACAAAACAAATACATGTACATTTGAATTTATGAATTTTCATCATATTATGGAAGCCTTGAATTAAGATTTCATTTTGAAGGGGTTGAACTTACGGTATGGGTACATTATGGATGCTTTGAACTTATGATGCACCAAGACCATCAATTGTCTGCCAAATAAATACTTATCAAAAGATGTACCACTAGAACATGTACATCTTTTTAATCCTGTTGGGGAAAAAAAAAAGAAATTTGAATATTGTACTCATATGTGAAAGGGTATATTTCATTCTAATCCTTTACAACATGATTCAAAATTTTAACAATTTTGAAGGAGAAGGCATTTCCAAAGTATTTTTGAAAAAGGAGAAAATGCTGGAAACTAGCATTTTGTCCTTCTCCCACAGTGTTGTCTTCCCTATAAAAGACAAATCCCATTATTTGAACCACTTATAATTTGTCATCTTCAAATACTTTTATAATGGATGGGTTCAAAATTTTGTCACCCGGTGAAGGGTTAAGGAAATTGAATGAGAAGCCCTTAGAGTGGTTCAAAATTCTTATTATAAAAGTTCTATTATGTCTTTCATCATTTTTAGATGTATATGGTTGTAAAGATGGCTACAGGGCATGACTTATGAGATATACAACAAGAACATACTGTCACTAGTATTCAATATATGTGTCATATTTCTACCACTGTCAAATGAATTAATTTTTATTTGAATTGAGTAGTGCTCTGGGAAAAGGGGCCTTAATGCATCTCCTTGATAAATTATACAGAGGAAGTCATCACATAATTATGGATCCTTTACATCAGTTTGTCTAACAACCAGCTGAATTCTGTGGTAGAATGGTCCTTTGGCATGCAGAAAATAGACTAAAATCAAAAAGTTTCGACCCATGTCAGCCTGCGCGGACTGCGCAGGCTGACATGGGTCAATACTTTTTGCAGATGCATTAAACTCCCTTTTCACAGAGCATAGCTCAATTTTACTATTGTCATGTTTTAAGGTGTATGTGTGTGTAAAGATGGCTACACAGGGGTAACTTGTGAGATATCACGCAACACCAAACCAATTGTATCATCAGTGCCGTATCTTTGTGATGTTTCCGCCACCGTGGATTGTATGGGTGCAGTAGTGTATGGTGACAACTTTGTGAATTCTTCAACCCTGACATGTCATTTTGAGTATATAGAGGTACATGTAATTGATAATTGGTTTGTATTAAAGCGTATCATAGACTTATTTGTTTTATTGAATTTTTTATTGATTTTTTTTTTTTTGTTGTTTATTTATTGTAACACTGGTTGTCCATATGGGCAACGCCCCAAGAGGGCTTTTAGTTATGTAACAGGGGATATTATTGATATATGTTTCATTATCAGTTTATAGTATTGTTTGTGTTTGGGATAACAAGTTTAAGATCACGTTCCATGACAAGATAATTTAATAACCCAACACAATAATGTTTATATCATCTCATCATGGTTCCAGGTGTTAAACCTGTATTCCAAAAAACAAGTAATACTATAAAGTATTAATGAAACATTTATCAAGTTAAATTTATACTGCAAGGTATAGGACAAAGCCATCCTAAGTTATGCCTGGTTAAAGCGCTCAGTGTATAGGGGCGTCACATGGGACTTAACATTAACACTTGTCCGAAATACTATTAATAAACTTTCTGGTTGGCATGGGAATCAGTCTCAGACCCTAAAATTTGTCAAAATTTGTCACTTAAAGTCTCATTACTCATAGTTTGAGCTGTTCTGGCTGACTACATTTTTTTAATGCTGGTAGCAGGCTTTTTATACTCCAAATGTTTTAATCAGTGTTTATAAGGACTTACTGGAATGAATCTGTCAGTCTGTCTGTCTGTCTGTTTCTCCATGTACATGACCATAGGCATACACTTCAACCTGTATTCAAGGACAATGCAAGGGAACTAAGAAGAGTAGTCTCTCACATCAGGGGGTCTTTTAACTCTTAACCAGAATACAAGGTTTAGACTTGTCCAAACTGAAAGCATTTGCATAGCACAAATTAAATGCAACTCAAGTGATAGGATTGGGCATTGAAAGGGTAGAAAACGTAGGAAAAGGAGAAAATGCTGGTTACCAGCATTGTGTCCTTTTGCCATAATGTATTCAAAAGCCATTTTGCTCAGAGTTGTTTAAAGATAGGATTGTAACTATTGTAAAGGCTTAATGCAGGTTCACTTACCTTGATTCAGGACAGGATATAGAATAAAAATTGGTGCTTTAAAACAGTTGGTTACTTTACACAGGAGTCCTATAACACAGTATCAACTGTATTGGTTTACTTCCCAACAAATTATCAAAATTGGTTTACTTTCTACTGTTTATCAAATCCATTTCCATATTTAGCTTGGCTGTTTTCAGAAAAAACACATCAACGTATCGTCATCATCTGCTTCATGGTCATTGTCCTGCAAAGACTGACATTTTGTTACTGTTACTACTGAAGAAATTTACTGCAAACTCAGACTAGTTGTTAACTATCAAGAGGGGAACCCATACAACATGGGCAGGTAGCCATCAAAACATTTTTGACACAGTTATGCCCCTTTTTCAACTAAACATTTTCACTTAAGGTAACTGGAGCTGTGCATTGGTACCTGCATATGGTGCTCTTGTTAACATTAAACAATCTGGTGTTTTAACACCCTTGGAATGAATGCCTCTGAAAAAATAGTGGGAAAAGGAGAAAATGCTGATAACCAGCATTTTTTCGTTTTCCCACCATGTTTTCTACCCTTTAAAACACAAATTTTGTGCTTTGAGTCATATTTTATTTACCCTTTGCAAATGCTTTGAATATGAAAGGAAGAATTAAATTTTCTTTTCTGCTGCATCCTAAATGTAAATAAATGTCCATTTCCAGGTATCAGAGACTGTGCAAGTCACACACCAAACCCAAACTGTCATGGCCCAGTTCATGTCACTCAATCAAGTCATGTGTCTCTTACCACGGTTACAAAGTGCCAGAATAAAGATCAGCAACGACGGGCAGACATTAAGCGACAGAGCTTCCCCTCATGTTGTGTTTCACTCGGGATGTTACATGTGCATCATCCAAAATGCAACCAATGGGTATATACCCGTCTGCACTAGATTGGTATGAAATTGTTTATTTGTTGAGCTCCTGGCTCAACTTTATTTGCTCTTATTAGTTTTGTTCAGACTCGGCCCTTTAACACACAAACCCAACTTTTAATGACCCTGATAAGGAAGGCTTTTTAAAACATTGTGAGAAAAGGAGAAATGCTGGTAACCAGCACTTTCTCCTTTTCTCACAATGTTTTCTATTTTATTAAAGACAAATCTTGCCTTTTGACCAATTTTTAATTTGTCGTCTGTAAACATTTTCAATTTGGACCAGCCTGAAATTTTGTGTTTAATCCTTTACCAAATGACAAAATTGTAGACATGTTCAAATTGAAGGATTTGCAGATGACAATTTCATTGTGGCTCGAATGATGCGATTTTTCTTTGAATGGGTAGAAAACATTGTGGGAAAAGGAGAAAATGCTGGTTACCAGCATTTTCTCCTTTATCCACAATATTTTCAAAAGGCTTCTTCCCCAGGGTCGTTAAAGGTTGGGATTGTGTGGTAAAGGGTTAAGTAAAGATGGTTGTAAACCCTCTCCTTTGTCCATGTTACATGGTGTTGTGTCACTATATTGCAGACTAGATGTTTTAGCAGAATGTCACATATCTCTCAGTCAAAGATGCAAACTAATAAATTCACAAGCACCTATGACTGAAAGAACATTACAATCTGTTTCAAATGTTGCTGTTGATTTTTAGCCTTTTTCATCCTTTTTCTCTGCTTACACAGACAGGAGTGTCAAGTCCCCTTTTCAGAAACAAAATTATCAATGCTACTGCCAAATGAATCAGATAGTGACTAAAATTGACTGGCTACTTTGTAGAAACAAATAAAGTTTTCATGAAAGTCAAAGGTCATCCAGTAATGCATATGAAGATTCCATTTGTAGTTTTCATTTCCATGACGGATGTAAAAAAATATAAAAAAAAAAAAAACAAGAATACACAGCTTTGCAATTGTTAACATGTCATCAAACCTACCTAACAGCAAATATCAATCCATGTATATATATTTTATTAAAAAACAGTAATAATTAAATCACTTTAGAACTATGAATAGCATCAAATCCAGGGAACAACACCAGAGGTCATAGTTCCACATGTGTACAATTCAATGTATTGGCTTTATACCCAATCACCCTATGACATGGATACACAAATGCCCTGTGTTCCTAAGCCAATGTTTTCATAATTGCAATCATAAAGGAGCACAGCTTACTATACATGTAGTTACCCTCTATCGATGTCTTACTTTCAAATTTTTATGAGTAAAAATATGAAAAGATCAAAGAATTGGAATAAAGTAATTACAATAACCAACTGATTTTGAGTGATATTAAAAAAAAAACTATCACTTGAATGGAATGTTATCAGGCTTTAAAAAACTAGTTATATGAACTTGTTTTTTTTTTAACCTAATGATACACTATTTGCATTATAGATGTCTAATGTCACTCATATATAGTTGATTGTCCTGTATTTATTGCATGTTTCAGGAAAACAATTGTGTTATAAATGGTCTGTGTTATCAGCCAGGACAAAACAAACCAGGAGATTCATGTAAAAACTGTAACCCAGCCATAAATGACACAGAATGGTCCAACAATCAAGGTTTGTTTGTGAAAGTAATTAAATCTTGATTCAAAACATGCATTTGGGATTACTGACTATCCCAGTATATCTAGTTGATATAAATTGCATTTGTAGAGTTATACCCTTTACCAAAACAATCTGATATATCAATGACTCTAAGAACTGTAGCTTCAAAAAAGATTGTTAGAAAAGGAGAATTTTTATTTGATACAATGTTCTTTCTTACGAACATGAAAGTTTGTAACAAATGCATAGCTCAAATACAAACCGCATCTGGTGGGATTTGAACCCGTGCGGACAAATATCCTCTTTTTTTGAGGTTTAAAAGACCAACACCATAACCACTGAGCTAAAGAGAATTCTCCCTAACGCAGTTGTCAGGTATTGATTTTATATGGGAAAGCTATGCAGTAAGGAAGAGTTGGTCTCCCGTAACACACCCCCTCTTAAATGTCATCATTTTGATGACAGAAAGCCTAATTAGGCAGTAAGTCTATTAAATAGACAATAAATGGCTCAGTGGCCAATGCCGGACGAGCCCCCATTTTACGAACATGAAAGTTCGTAACAAAAGCATAGCTCAAATACAAACCGCATCTGGCGGGATTCGAACCCGTGCGGACAAATATCCTCGTTTTTCGAGGTTTAAAAGACCAACACCATAACCACTGAGCTAAAGAGAATTCTCCCTAACGCAGTTGTTAGGTATTGATTTTATACGGGAAAGCTATGTAGTAAGGAAGAGTTGGTCTCCCGTAACAACTTGCATATGGGATCATTTACTGACGTATTTGCAGCAGCATTTCCTCCTTTTCCCACAATACATGTACCCATATTTTCCACCCTTTTGAAGACATGTCCAATAATTTGAACATGATTTATTTTGTACTCAGCAAAATCTTTCATTATGGACAAGTCTTAATTCTTGTCTTCAAGTTAAATATGAACTCTTTACCAAATGTCAAAATTTTACACTTCAAAATTTAAAGCATCACTCATGCAGAAGACAAGTTAAATGTGGCTAAAATGAAAATAATTTTCTGTGAAAATGTAGAAAACTTTGTGGGAAAAGGAGAAAATGCTGGTTACCAAGGTTCACAAGGTTTACAAAAGGCTATTTCCTCAGGGTCATTAAAACTCGGGATTGTGTGGCAAAGAGTTTAACTCTTGCTAGAGCATTGATACAAGCTGCACAATTATGAGCAATTTATTTGCTTACCTTTTGCAGATGGTTAAGAAATAGAGTTTATTTCATCAGCTTGTGGTTAATATGGGGAAATATTTGCCGAAAAAGGGAAAGGTATGCGAAAATAACGAGTGCCGTAAGGCACGAGTTATTTTCGCGGACCTTTCCCTTTTGAGGCAAATATTTCCCCATATTAACCACAAGCTGATGAAATAAATTATATATTATATTTCCTCTGATTATTTTGTCAACAAATGCCACTTTTAAAACTTAAAAACTTAAAAAACTTAAAAAAGTAGTTCCAGATTTTCGGCAGGAGGAAAATATTCACTGTGACGGGGAAATAATTTCCCCCAGCTTAAATTACAACATTTCTTTACCCATAACATTTCTAAAAATAGACACATGAAATATAATATAGGTACATATATTATTCAAGAAGTCAAGTAAATTCTATTATTATTATTTCATATCTGCAGAAAAAGCAGAATGCACAGCTCAACCTGTTGTCATGGCTGCAAGTAAGACAGAAGACAACGAGAAGAAAGTTATAGCTCTTGCTGTTGTGAGTGCAGTTTTGGCAGCCATTTTATTGGTGTTGATTGTTCACATAGTGAAGTCAAGGTAAAATATAAATTTGTTTATTTTTGTAACAAATATAGATAGCCTAATGAAGTTTGTAAGATGTGTGACATACAGTATCTGAAATGAATCTACATTTGAGATGAAATTTTATTAAATGTGTCAAGAAAAAAGCAAGCTTTACAATTTTTTTTGTCTACAAGTCAATATTTCACCTCAAAAGCCAACTCATGTTAGATATTTTTTAGCTCACCTGAGCACAAAGTGCTCAAGGTGAGCTATTGTGATCGCGCTATGTCCGTCAACAATTTCTTTAAACATCTTCTTCTCCTAAACCACTGGGCCAATCTTGATGAAACTTGGCAGGGATGTTCCTTGGGTGAAGTTCTACCAAAGTTGTTCAAAGAATTGAATTCCACCCAAAACTCTGGTTGCCATGGCAACAAAAAGGAAAAAAATGCAAAATCTTTGAAAATCTTCTCCTCTGAAACTAGAAGGCCTAGAGCTTTGATATTTGGTATGTAGCATCTCCTAGTGGACCTCTATCAGGTTTGTTCATATGATGCCCCTGGGGTCAAAACTGGCCCTGTCCAGGGGGTCACAAGTTTGAACATAGTAACAAAGAAGGAAATTTTTAAAAGTCTTCTTCTCTGAAACTGGAAGGCATAGAGCTTTGATATTTGGTATGTAGCATCTCCTAGTAGACCTCTACCAAGTTTGTTCATTTGATGCCCCTGGGGTCAAAGCTGGCCCCGCCCCGAGGGTCACAAGTTAGAACAAAGGAACAAAGGAGGAAAACTTTAAAATTCTTCTTCTCTAAAACTGGAAGGCGTAGAGCTTTGATATTTGGTATGTAACATCTCCTAGTGGACCTCTACCAAGTTTGTTCATATGATGGCCCTGGTGTCAAAACTGGCCCAGCCCTGGGGGTCACAAGTTCAAACATAGGAACAAAGAAGAAAAACTTTAAAATTCTTCTTCTGTTAAACTTGAAAGTGTAGAGCTTTGATATTTGGTATGTAGGATCTCCTAGTGGACCTCTACCATAATTTGTTCATATGATGGCCTTGGGGTCAAAACTGGCCCCGCCCCGGGGGTCACAAGTTTGAATATAGGAACAAAGAAGGAAAACTTTAAAATTCTTCTTCTCTGAAACTGGAAGGCGTAGAGCTTTGATATTTGGTATGTAGCATCTCCCAGTGGGTCTCTACCAAGTTTGTTCATATGATGGCCCTGGGGTCAAAACTGGCCCCACCCCGGGGGTCACAAGTTTGAACATGGGAACAAAAAAGGAAAACTTTAAAATTCTTCTTCTCTAAAACTGGGAGGCATAGAACTTTGATATTTGTTATGTAGTAATCCTGTTCTAAGTTTGTTAGCCCACCTGACCACAACATGTTCAGTGAGTTCAAAATTGGGTCACCTGGGGTCATAAACTAGGTCACAAGATCAAATTAAAGACCTTCACTCTAGAGGCCACATTTATGGCTCAAATGACCTGAAATTTAGTTAGACTATTCATCTTGCTAAAATATCGGATGAGTTTGAAATTGGGTCACCTGGGATCATAAACTAGGTCACTAGGTCAAATTAAACAAATACCTTGTGGGCACTTTAGAGGCCACATTTCTTGCTCAATTGACCTGAAAATAGGTCAGAGTATTTGTCTTGATAAATTCTCACATGAGTCTGAATTTGGGTCAAATGGGATCATAAGCTAGGTCACTAGGTCAAATTAAGAAATACCTTGTGGGCACTCTAGAGGCCACATTTTTTGCTCAATTGACTTGAAAATTGGTAAGAATGTTTCTCTTGATGAAATCTAAGATGAGTTTGAATTGGCTCAACTGGTGTTATAATCTAGGTCACTAGGTCAAGTTAAAGAAATACCTTTGGACACTCTAGAGGCCACATTTCATGCTCAATTGACTTGAAAATTGGTCAGAATGTTGTTCTTGATGAAATCTTAAGATGAGTTTGAATTGGCTCAACTGGTGTTATAATCTAGGTCACTAGGTCAAGTTAAAGAAATACCTTTGGACACTCTAGAGGCCACATTTCATGCTCAATTGACTTGAAAATTGGTCAGAATGTTGTTCTTGATGAAATCTAAGATGAGTTTGAATTGGCTCAACTGGTGTTATAATCTAGGTCACTAGGTCAAGTTAAAGAAATACCTTTGGACACTCTAGAGGCCACATTTCTTGCTCAATTGACTTGAAAATTGGTCAGAATGTTTGTCTTAATAAAATATTGAATGAGTTTGAAATTGGGTCACCTGGGGTTATAATCTGGGTCACTAGGTCAAATTGAAGAAATACCTTGTGGGCACTCTAGAGGCCACATTTATTGGTCAATTGATTTGAAAGTTGGTCACAATGTTTGTCTTGATAAAATCTAAGATGAGTTCAAAATTGGGTCACCTGGGGTCATAATCTAGGACACTAGGTCAAATTAAAGAAATATCTTGTGGACACTCCAGAGGCCACATTTCTTGCTCAATTGACTTCAAAATTGGTCAGAATGTTTGTCTTGATGAAATATCGGATGAGTTTGAAATTGGGTCACCTGGGGTCATAAACTAGGTCACCAGGTCAAATTAAAGAAATACCTTGTGGGCACTCTAGAGGCCACATTTATTGCTCAATGTACTTGAAAACTGTTCAGAATGATTGTCTTGACAAATTTTTGATGAGTTCAACATTGGGTCACCTTTGGTGACAAAGTAGGTCACTAGGTCAACTTAAGAAAATTCCTTGTGGACACGCTAGAGGCCACATTTTTAGTTCAATTGACTTGCAAATGGTCAGAAATTGAATTATTCACATGGAGTGAAATTTCGCCTATTGACTCAGGTGAGCGATCCAGGGCCATCATGGCCCTCTTGTTTATGATATAACTGTATCTCCAGAATTACAGTTCATGATATGTTACAACGTAGGCCTACATGCACAGGTGTATTGAAATTTACGCGAAGCTAATTTGCTTCTTTTCACAGGTGTTTACATCAGGGATGAAAAATACTTTCAAAGAAACTTGCATGTAATGATTTTGTTTTTGAATCTAATGATGATAAAAGTTACGTTATTGTCATGATCACCAGTTTTGACAATTAATTTCATAGAGAAATCTGGGTCAAGATTATTTTAGAAATGAGGCATACAACTACAGACTTTTGACCACAAATATGGTACTATTTGCTTGTCTCAAATGTGTGCAAGATAAGAAAATTTGTGTTGGCTGCATTACTCTCAAAATAAGTGTAATTACGGGTATGTGATGAAATATAGACCAAAGTAACTAATGCAAGTATTCTATTACCTGTTTATGACGACTTCCAGAAATTTGAGAATTATCCAAATGGTAAGATTCTGTGGATAACAAAATCAATGTGGCTCAAGTGATGACATTTCCTTAGAAAGTGTAAAAATATTGTTAGGTTATCTGCATGTCAAAGAACCATTCTTGTTAATGAATAAGTCAGCTGATAATGGATTTTATGGATTCATAATTATGTGACAGCTTGCATGGTATAATGCACCATTGAGATGCATTAGAGCCCCTTTCCCAGAGCATGGCTCATACATGTGATGCTCACCAAGGCTTACATCATGTGATAAAAATAATAATACATAATCATTCATGTGAGAGCCTCTATTTAACCTGAATTCTGATTCATTGAAACCTCTCTTTTCACAGGGCAATTCCATGTTTAAAGACCTGAGTACATAGGCTTTAAGAATCATTGTATTAAGAAACATTTTCTTTCCCCACATGGTTTTATACCCTGTCAGAGTTGAGTCTCATTATTAGAGCCACATCTAATTTGTCTGCACCTGCTTTCAATTTGGAAAAGCTTGAAATTTTGTTGTATGATGAAGATGTAATGGTGTTGATTGTATGCATAAGTATACTGCCGTCATGAAGAAATAATTGTGGTATGTTTATGAAAATTCTGAAAAGCTTATTGAAACTGTTTAGTTATAACAGTGTAATAGCTCAAAGTAACTCATGACAAATCATGCATTTTAAAAGTCATTACATCACTGGAAAAAAATTGTTTTAGAAACGCTTTCCATATTATGTATCACTGAAAAGAAAACTGTTTGAAATATTTCTTTGTGTTGCATATACTAGTTTCTACCCAGTCAGCAATGGGTTAGGTTTGTAACAAACAATAGAATTTTGGACTTGTCCAAATTCAATGCAGGTGCAGGCAACGACAAATTAAATGTGACTGAAATGATGGAATTTATCTTTGAAAGGGCAGAAAACATTGTGGAAAAGGGGGAAAATGCTGGTTTCCAGCATTTTATCCTTTTCCCACACATTGTTTTCAAAGGCTTTCTGTTTCTAGGTCATTAAAACTCTGAAGGGTCTGGTCAAATGTTGCCTATAATTTCTTTTTACAGGTCTAATTCTAAAGCAGAGTCTGGTGAATATCAAGTGCAGCCTGAGAAGAAAGTACATCGAGAGGATGCTTTCCATGCCAATCCTATTTATAACCAAGAAAGTGAAAAACTTTGAAATGTTTTCCTGTCTCTGTTCTTTTATCTTCAATCTCATTATAGGTTCAAAATCTAAAAAAAAAAAAAAAGTTAAAATAGACCGTTTGTATAAAATGTTTAATTTCTTACGAATTTTACTTTTAGTGAATCGAAAAAAAGTTTGTGTTTGTATTTTTCCTGTGTACTTCACTTTTTTTTGTCTGAAATAAACTTGGAACTTTAGAAACATCTATGTAAGATATAGATTATCAGTTAAATATTAAGGTTGAATATGCATTTGCTCTGGAAAAATGAAAAATTGATTCTTACCAGCCATTGTCATGTTTTACTTTAATTGTTTCAAAAGAAGTTTGTGCATGACATAAGAGGCCTCTACAGGGAAAATTCTGAAACAGAAGTTTCTGGAATGCATGGCCACTATGTTTACATGTGAAAACATCACAAGAGCAACTTTTATTCTGATCGAATTTTGCTTCAGAAATAGTCTGGAGCAAGATAAAAAAAAAAAATCGACCGAAGATGGGAATGCATTGTATGTTATCATGAGTAAATCTTTATTTGAACTCTAACCCGTTGCCAAACAATTCTGAGTTTTAATGATGCTAAGGAAGAAACCCTTTAAAAACATGGTGAGAAAAGAAGAAAATGCTGGTAACCAGCATTTTTTTCTTTTTCTCACAATGTTTTCTACCCTTTCAAAACAGTTTCTGTCATTTCAGGGACATTTGTCATGTACAAATGCTTTTGAATCGGCAAAGGCTGAAATTTTCTTGTTTGGTAAAGAGTGAAACAATACCTTTGTTACCTCACTTGAGCAGGAAGTACTCAAGGTGAGCTATTGTGATGACTCACTCTCTGTCATTCATCCGTCCAGTTCTTTTGTGCAACAGTTTGTGGTCTTCAGCGGAGAGTATGTTTTCAATGCAGAAACTTTTTATCGTTCGTCTTACATTATTATTTCAAGGTGGAATAGCCTGACCACAGCAACTGTTTGATAACCTGTAATTGAACCATTTTTCTTGTAATTATGCTTTCCAATATATCTAGGGCTCTTTTCGCTCTACCCCCAAAGGCCAGAAGAGCTTCTGGCATCAGTAAGATTTCTGAATTTCCCTATGAGCTATGGAAGTTTAAAATTTTACCTTTCTTCACTCCATACTGGTAGCTGTTTAGATTTTTTTGCTGTGAATTAATTTTTTTTCTGTGATAGACTTACAATACTACAGCATATTCTATTCTCTGCATTAGTAAAGAAATTGGAAAGATACATACAGTAATCTGGTGTAAATTTGCTTTTCTAATAAGGGCTTGGTTGCTTTGCAGTATGTAACTCAGTCTAGCTTTATAATTACATGTATGATGTCAATTTACCTATTTGAATACAATCCAAAAGTGGAAACCTACTGATCGTGTGACTGACATTTTGTGAAATTCTGGCAAAAAATCTAAAAATACCATGAGAGACTATGTAGCCCATGTAGGTAATACTACTGAAAAATGTTTTTTCTGACATTTGCCGTTTTTCTTACTGATGGTTTGCTGGCTATCTCCTTACTTAAGTCAGTGATGAATGATTTTTGAAGTTTAGTGTGATTACAAAAATCTGAACAGCCACCTTTAGATCCATACTTTTTACTTGTTTCTTTTGAAATTCTTACAGACCTTTTTTGTTCAGTGTGTGGAAGCCTTTCAACAAGTACCATATTTCTCCTAATAAGAACAACCTCCCTAATAGTAGCTACCCTCACACAGAAAAATACCTTAAATCATGATAACCTAATGTACCTTAGTTGATTAAAATGACAACATTTGAAGAATTTGATGAATATTTCCTCTAATTTGATTAATATTTCCTCTTAACAAGCACTAAAACGCAAAGAAATACAAAATTGGACAGACTTTTTGCTTTGCAGATTGGGTACAAAATAAAGGCTCCCTATGTTTTGCATAGCTCCCCGGAGCTTTTATTAGGAGAAATTCGGTAATTTTTTGGTAAAAGCAGGATATTCCTTCCAGTTCTTTTCAAATATGTACAACAATTCCTCATTAACACCGTAGAATGTGAAATGGGTGTAAGTGATTTGAATTTAACCCTTTACAACACATTCCCGAGTCTGAACATCCCTGAGAAAGAAGCCTTTTGAAAACATTGTTGGAAAAGGAGAAAATGCTGGTAACCAGCATTTTCTCCTTTTCCAACAATGTTTTCTACCCTATCCAAGACAGAAATCAAAATTTGAACTACATTCAAATTGTCGTCTGCAACTGCTTTCAATTTGAACCAGTCTAAAAATTTTTCATCTGGTAAAGAGTTAACTAGCAGAGAACTTTAACCCTTTACCAAAAAACACCCTAAGAAAAGGGGTTTTTGAAAACATTGTTTGAAAAGGAGAAAATAGTTGTAACCAACGTTTGCTCCTTTTCCCACAATATTTTCTTCCCTTTTAAGGACGAATTCTTACATTTGAGCCACATTTAATATAACACCTGTGACTGCTTTCAAAATGGAGGAGGCAAAAATTGTGTTTTATGGTACATACAAACAAACAACACTTGGTGATGTGGAACTGTGTGAAAAGGGGGATCTAATGCCTTTGCAAAGAGTGCCAACCCAGGTTAAAACTTTGCTATTGGTCAATTACTGTATAAGTGGAAAATTTTGTGACATGGAAATTTTTGCGATTTCACAAATTTGAAAAATTCGCAAACTTTTCTGTTCGTATATTTTACCACAAGTATTTCAACATATAATGAGTATCTTAGGATTCGCAAATATTTCCGTATGCAAAATGCCCTTAATCGGCAATTCGCAAATTTTTCGACACGCGTATATATTCACATATACAGTACTGCATCTCAAAAGACCAGTTTACCTCATGATTCGGTTGTTAGACAAAATGGATTTTATGGATCCATAACTATGTGGTGACTTCCTTGATATGCATCACAGAGATGCATTAAACCCAGATTGCTGCTCAATTATAATTGAACCATGCTGTGTGAAAAGGGGGCTTAATGCATCTGCGAAAAGTTTTGACACAGGTCAGCCTGCCCATTTTGCGCAGGCTGACCTAGGCCAAAACTTTTCGCTATTGGTCAGCTTTCTGTATGTCCAAGGACCAGTCTACCTCATGATTAAGTTGTTTGTTTAAAAAAGTTGCTGTTATGGATCAATAAGTATCTGATTGCTTGCTTGGTACCATAGATCACGGAGATGCATTAAGCCCCCTTTTGCCAGAGCTTGGCTGAATTGGTTTTGCTCTAATGAAAACGAACAGGTCATTAACTCCAGGGGAACAATTCAGGTCTTCGTTGGTCTGATTTGTTCCTTTCTGATTTGTATCAGCTGTATTTGCATCTGCAGTTAATCATTAAAATTAAAAAGAAAGGATATACACATATAAAGTCTAGATCGTAGAGTCAAATCTTGGATTTAAACTGGTATTCTGGCCAAAACAGTTATGGGTCTTTGCTAACAGGGCTGGTACATGGAGCTATATCCATGTACAATTCCTTTTGCTGTAAAATAAAAATGTCCAGTTCAATTATACAATGCTGGATTAGCTGACCTGTTGCCATTCCAGTGGCACCAGGGCTGATGGGCATTCTATTTACACTCTCTGCTCACCGCTGTATTTGGCACATAACAGCGATAAAAAAAACAGCATTTGAAAACGTTGTGCACAGTAGCTTAATTGGTAACACCCAGGGGTTGCTGTTTTTTAGCTCCACTGACTAAAGGCAGCCAGTGAGCTTATTTCATGGCCCTGCATCCTTCTTGTGTCTGTTCTTGTGTTAACTTTCTTTCAAACATCTCCAAAACTACCTATTTAACTTCGACCAAACTTAATAGGAATGATTCTGCCATGGTCATTAGGGTTTTCCCTGAGCCTCTGTTTCTTTGAATTTGCAACCCCAAATTTTCTGAATTTCTCCCAAAAGTTACGTCTGCCTTCTTAACCCTTTACCAAACAATCCCTGGTTTTTACCACCCGGAGATAGAAGCCTTTTGAAAACATTGTGGGAAAAGGAGAAAATGCTGGTAACCAGCATTTTTTTCTTTTCCCACAATGTTTTCTACTAAATTTCAATTTTTGAGTTACATTTATTTTGTCATCTGCAAGTGCTCTCAATTTGGACTTGTCTAAAATTTCGTCGTTTGGTAAAGAGA
This sequence comes from Hippopus hippopus, assembly GCA_946811185.2. Taxonomy (NCBI): domain Eukaryota; kingdom Metazoa; phylum Mollusca; class Bivalvia; order Cardiida; family Cardiidae; genus Hippopus; species Hippopus hippopus. The sequence goes on along the minus strand of OX328106.1, from coordinate 23,907,316 downwards.
TAAATTCATTTGAAGGGGGTCAGATGACTACCATTTTACAGAGTCCAGGGAAAACCCTGGTTATCATAGGAATTCCTTCAATTATCAGAGAATGTAATTCAGTGAAAAAACCCTTTTGCCATGGCAACAAAACTGAAAAAAAAATGAAAATCTTTAATATTCTTTTTGCCTAAATCCATAAGACCCAGGGCTACCAAATTCGGCATGTAGCTTCATTTGATCAACCTCTATGGAACTTCTTCAAATGATTGCCTGGGGGTTAAAATTTGCCCTGACTCAGGGGTTACAAGTTTTATCTTGGCTTATATACTGAAAACTAAAAATCCTCTTATTCCTAACCGTAAAGCCTTGTGCTACCAAATTTGGTGGCATGTAGCTTTCTCTAGTGGACCTCTACCAAGATTGCTCAAAGTATAGTCACAAGTTTTACTTGGGCTATTATAGTGAAAAATAAAAAATGTATCTTTTTTACAAGAGGGCCTAGAGCTAACTCGTTTTGTATGAAGCTTCGTGTAGTGGACCTCTACCAAGAATCAGATCTGTAATAATCTGTACCTGTTATAATCGAGTATACCTGTTCCAAGGATATTAGAATTATAGCCCTAGGGTCACAGATGGTCCCACCTGGGGGTCACAAGTTTAACATATGCCTTTATAGTGAAAACTTCTTGTTCCTAACCATATATCCCACTGCTACCAATTCGGTGTTAACTTTCTTTCAAACATCTCCAAAACTACCTATTTAACTTCGAACAAACTTCGTGTAGCTTCATGTAGTGGATGCTTGTTTGAATTGTAGCCCTGGAGTCAGAATTGGCCCAGCCTCTGGGGCACACATTTTACAAGGCTTTTCATCGCAGAAACTTTAAATTTGCTTCTTGCTTAAAACCATTTAGACTAGACCTGTATTAACTGGTAGGCCTATGTAGCTGCTGCATGAAGTGGACCTCTACAAAAAGAAAAATCATCAAACTATTGTCCTTGGGTCAAAAAGGACTCCGCCCTTGGGTCACAACTTTCATATAGGCTTTAGGGAAAAACTTCTTTTTCCATGTTTTGTATGTAGCATGCCGTTGGGGACCTCTACCAAGATTGTTCAAATTGCTGCCATCGGGTGAAAATCGGTGCCACCGCAGGAGTGTTTGGTGTCACAAATTGTGGCACATGTAACTGGAACATTACAGGGCTATAATGACCCTCTTATTTTCCCACACGTTTCCAAATTTATTACAACGGTACATTTTTCCATTCCTCCACATGTTCATTCTGTTTGTTACCAGTTGTATTCTTTGTTGATCGAAATTTACTGCATATATAAATGGGTTGAAGTGTAACACCGATCCCGTGTTTTCATGATTCTTTGAAACAAGGCATATTCATGAATACCTTTTAAAACAGAAATTCCATGACTGCAACCACATTTCATATGTCATCTGCAAATGCTTATTTCAATGTGGACGAGTTAAAAATTTTGTCTGGTAGACAGTTAAACCTAGGTTTAAATTTTGGTGATGAAATTCATCCCCAAGAAAAGATAGAACAAACAAAACAGACATCAAGAAAGACAGGGAAAGAAGAAAACATGACAAACACGTGTGTACATGTACTGATACAAGTCCATGATTGCAAATTTATCCTGTCTTGTCCAGTGCTTTGATTTCTTTTTTCCACACGAAGGTATTTTTTTGAGCATCAGCACGTGAACCCTCGGGGAAAAAAAACAGACCCTGAACCAAACAGCGCCGTGTTTTTACCACAGGAACATTTGAACCTGTAGGAAAAACAAAATGTTGGTAACCCCCAATTGCTCATTTTCCCACAATACTTTCTTCTGTTTCAAAGACAATTCCCATCATGTTTAGTTTGTTGTTTGCAATTGCTGTCGATATCGACGAGTCTAAAATTCTGTCACGTGTGAAAGAATGGAAATCGTTAAAAGTAGATTTGCAGATGAAAAATTTGAATATGACTCAAATGATGAGATTTGCCTCAGAAAGGGAAAAAAAAAAACATTGTTTTCAAAAGCTTTCTTTCTCGGGATTGTTAAAACTCGAGATTGTGTGTATCTGCATAAAACAAATCATGAACCAAGACATGTCACTTTCCATAAATAAATCCGAAAGAGGCTGGTAGAGACCCGTTACGGCCAAGCCCGATGGCTCAGTCAGGCCCCAAAACCCAACCTTGGGTCTTTGGTTGGAGCTAGTTCCTACGGATTGATGACAATCCGAGCGACAGTATTCATTCCTCTTCACCGCTGTACATTATTTTGAAGTTGTTTATGTGAGAAAGCAGCCCGTACATGTAGGTTCCAACAATATGCGAAGTTCTAGTTGAAAAACACTCCAGGTAAGCATTTAGGGTTGCACTGCAGCCACCCTATAACTGAATTTATGCAGAAGACGGTGTAAACCATCAGTAGGTAAACAAAGACCTGTAACAAGGACAAAACCAATTTTATGATGCGGCCAACTATGGACATAATGTAGAAGTAACTTTCGCAGCACGAAAACGTGTACCACGTGGAAAATTTGGAAACTGCAAGCGTACAACAAAAAAATACCGTATTTTGACGCTGAAAACAATCTTGCGAGAATTGCTCCAGATTTCCTTTCTTTTGTAAAGTTTTTGAAACATAAAAAGGTTCCAAATAGTAGATATAATCTGTCAAAGTTTAGGCTCCCTTTTGTGGTGACGCGTCACAATTGTTCGAAATCATCCGGGTATTTAAAAAAAAAAAAAAAAACTTCCGCGTCATGATAATAAGTACCCAAAGGATAAGGGGAGTAGATGCGTTACAAGGGAAAAGTACACTTTTGTCGTGAGGAGAAAGTTAAACCTAATATCCGACCAGTATGAGCGAAAACTTTCGCAGCACCAGGGCCCCGTTTTATCAACGGTCGTACGACCGACGTTTTTTGATAAAATGGGGCCCTGGACAGGGACCACATGGTTTAACTGCAGTTTGTAGGCGCATCACATGCAGCATCTTTGTTTTTATGCTGCCAAAGGGAACTGAGAACTGTGGCGTATACATTATTAGTTGTATGGTCAGGTGGCAAGGGACTTGGAAACTTGTTCACGGCTGTGGTGAATCATGTCGCCTTCGGCTCGGGGCGACATGATTCACCACAGCCGTGAACAAGTTTCCAAGTCCCTTGCCACCTGACCGTACAACGAATTTATTATACTGCAAAGTTTTACCATTCCAACGTGTGTTAAGCAAAATTTACATGTTTTTTGGTTTCAAAAATTGAGTACGCTGACGAAGTAAAATTTCCCTTCTGAGTGCCCCAATTCAATGAAAACTGACTTCACTGGGAACTGACGTCACTGAAACCTTGGTAAAACATGCAGTTTGGTGCATAATCTTGATGTTAATTTTGATCGACGCCGCCATTTTTGATGTTGTGTTGAAAGTGTAGTCATGTATAGGGGGCCCTCGAAAGGGAAACTGCTTTTACGTTCGTTTTGCCAGTGTACATGATATATATGTTCGGGGCATATTATCCAATCAGATTACGAGAAATTTCTTTGCAGTATAATAAGTACGTATGATGACGTCATTCGTATGATAACGTCAATGACGAATGACGTCAACTGTCCGGTTCCGTACCGAGTTGAGGCAAGCTGTCTTTCCGACGATTTTTCGCCTCTCGGCTCTGATGTATGCGAGAAAGTAGTCAGTGGCCTGGAAAGAAAGTTGTGTTAGTACTGGTAGGAGAAAGCCAGGAAACACATGCGTAGGTGCAATGATTGCCGTGATATGACCCAATACAAACACATTTTTCAAACCATTTCCTGTCGACTTCTTAAAAGAAAAAGTTTTCGTCAAGAATTATTTTTTCAAGCATCACCAGAGAGGAGTTAGGGTAGATCAAGATCAGACTGCAACTAGGCGATCTTGATAAACACTTTTTTGTCGAATACACAGGGAAACCTAAGTTACAGTTATATACACATATCCTCGGTCAATCAGCCCATTCCCCCGGTCTATCACCACAGCCATCAAATGTGAAGACTCCACGTGCATGATTTGGGCACGTTTTGTAGTCACTGTTTCGTGTATTATGGAATTGTGTAAAGTGTTTGTGTGTGAGACAATGTGGACTTTATTTCCCCAAAATTTGATTATTTGATGGATAGATACTTTCTGGAAAATAATAAACAATCGAGGTGGGTGAATTTATCTCTGTGGTTTTCCTTTTCTCCTTTTTAAATGTCATTTTTGGTATAATCATCATCTTAGACACTATCGTCGACTTCGTCACTTGTTTTTATCCCGCCCCATCCAAAATAATGTTACATGATGATCGTAGTGATGGGCTCAGTCGGTAAGTACGGGGCCTGAAAATTAAGTTGTGGGTTCGATGCCGAGCCTGGTAGCTCACTTGGTAACAGTTGGGCTTGAAATTTAGGGGTTGCGGGTTCGATGACGAGCCCGATGGCTCAGTCTGTGACAAAATGGCTTACAAATAAGGGGATGTGGGTTCTGTGACCGAGTCTGGTAGCTCAGTTGTGCCAATAGGTCTCGAAAATTAGGATGAGTCTGGTGAGTCATTTTGGTCTTTGGAACAGGGCTTGAAATTTAGGAGTTTTGGGTTCAATGCCGAGGTACGGTGTCTCAGTTGATCGTGACAACATGGCTTGAGATCTAAGAGTTGTGGATCCAATGCTGAGCCCGGTGGCTCAGTCGGTGATGTAAAACATGTAATTTGGTTGTAGGACTCATAGTCCGCCAGTCATGGGTTCGATCTCCAAGAGAGTGATAGGATTTCGCGCGATTGCCTTTGGGCAAAAAACTTCAAAACCCTGGCCTAGTACCTGTGAGACGAAGGAAAGACATGAAATATGGGAATATAAGTTCTGCTGCCTTGATCTGACTGAATTATTGCTTAATCTTTATCCTACTAAATAAGTTAAATGAAACTTAAGCCGATATTAAAAACCCAGAGTAATGCTACTTCAAACTTGTTTTTTGAGAAAACTATCTCCTTATCGGACAGTCTAGATCTAGATCCAAGGTCAGACTGCACGTTCTGTGCAGTCTGATCTTAATCTACACAATCTGCAAAAGGTTAGTGAGTCGCGCTTAGCAGTCTAAGGATTAAAGTGTCATGAACCACTAATCCGATAAAGAAACACCCACTCGCGCAAGGCTCGTAACCCAGAGACCCCGAGTTAGAGCCTCACTGGAAGTACTTGGTTTTTTGTGGGAGTGCCCCTAGGGAAGATATTTTGAGCCTTAGCCTTATACTACTAAAACCCAGGGATAACTGAATATGCAGGCTGTCGCCGTGATATGACTGAAATAATTTTGAAAGCGGCGTAAAACACCCGATGATTTAATCAATAACCCACAAGGCGAAATGATTGCCATTGTCACAGAATCTATTTCTCCTTAAACTTACATTTAGACACGGGACAGCAGCTGATAACTTGATAAACTCTATTAGACCACAGAATTTTCGAATTGTCCATATTGAAAGCGTTTGCAGACGATACATGTAGATTAATTTTTTAAAGATTTGTCTTAGAAAGAAAAGTAAATATTGTGGACAAAGGAGAAAATACTGGTTACCAGATAATCAGTGTCTTTCTAACTTTTCACCAGTACTAGACTATGACTTGGCAGTGCTTACCCAGGGACATTGATTGATTGAATGGTGTTTTACGCCGCTTTCAACTTTGTTTCAGTCAAATCACGGCGACAGCTCACATATTAATGTTTTCCTGGTTATTACTAGGCTGGGGCTCTGAGGTGTCTTGCCCATAGACACTCCCACGAAAAAGCCCAGGGACAAGAAAAAGCCTTGTAAGCGGGATCGTTAAAGAATTTGATTATTACACATCCATCACCGTAACCTTGTACCAAACAATCAAGTGTTCGAACGACGGCGAGACAGAAAGCTTTGGAAAATATTGTGGTGGAAGCAGAAAATGCTTTTTCGGGGGATCTCACAATATTTCAAAGTCTACTATGAAAAAAGATACTATACTGTTAGCCATGTTTGAACTGTTGTCTGCAAATTTGGACAAGTGTACAATGTTTTCGTCTGGTAAGGAGTTAAGGTAATCGATTGTAATCTGGGGGTTCTCTTTTTTCATGGAAGTGTCCTTTGGTAAGGCGGTGTACCAGCCTCGTTCTGGTGATGTCCAGGACACAGGTAGCACAGTATTGATCAAGATGTGCATGACACGAGGTAGTCTGACTATAACGTTAGTCCTGAAATATCCCATATTCTAGTCTGTTGGTTTTAGTTGGCGCTCTAGTTTTTGATAAACCATAATGATATACATGTATTTTTTTTTTCAATTGTATTTACTTTTTCATAGTTCTCAGATAGTGACAAATTTTGTCTACAGGTCTTTGTTTTCCATGCATGTGGAGTCGTAATTGTCGCTAACATCGCAAGCTATAAACATGTAAGAGCAGTTTTATGCTGAACACGTCAAATGATGCAAAATGGTGATTTTTTTTCTGTCCGAACACATTTTGTTTCTCAAATGCAATATTAATATAGATTCCTGTTATAACTGCACATTGGAATTCATTGTTTATTTTTTTCTTTAATTTTTGCCCGGTAAAACCAAGGCAGCCTGCGAGAAATTTATTATCTCTATCTCAGGGCTTCGTTTAATTTAGTCAGGGATTATTGTGTATATACGATCCTTGATTCAGTTAAAAATGTAGTCTGCAACTATTCAAGTCGTGCTGGTGGCATTGTCTTCGACAAATGCCACAAAAACGATACAGATTAATAAGGTTAATTTTGAAGATGCATGTATATGAGCCATGCTGTATAAAAAGGGGGCTTAATGCATCTGTGAAAAATATCGACCCAGGTCAACCTGCGCAGTCTGCACAGGCTGACCTGGGCCGTTTTTTTTTTTTGCTATCGGTTAATTTTCTGCATGTCAAAGGACCAGACTAACTTATAATTCAGTAATTTGTATGACAAAGTAAATTTTATGGATCCCTAATTAGATGATGTCTTGCTTGGTACAATGCATCAAGCCCCCGTTTGCCATAGCATGGCTCATATGTATAATGTAGTTCGTGATAAGGACTGATTTTGGAATTATTGGCGCCTAGATCCAAGCTCCTTTTGTCACAGTCTTTTCATGTTTGGTATCATCGTCATCATCATCGGTATTTCACAGGGATAATTTCAAAGTTATCTGCTGCATGCGTGTTTGATTGATGATGTGCTGAATTTTGAGTTGAAACTCAGATTTTCAGTTGAAGCGAACACTTTACCAGACGACAAAAATTAAGACTAGCTAATAATATTCGTCTGTGCAAACGACAAATGTGGCCTATAAATGGGACTGAAGAAGAAAACATTTTGGGAATAGAGAAAATGTTGAGTTGTAGCATTTTCTCCTTTTTCCACATTTTTTTCCCAAAAGCCTTTCTCTCTGTGGTTGATAAAACACGGGTTAGATTGGTATAAAGTTTTGATTGGAGAACTGAACTCACCTATCGGAAACAGCAAGACTTCCGGTAGATTGTTTTTTTTTTTTGTGTGTTTTTACAAGACATTGTATTCAAATAGAAACTACAATCATAATCTTATAGGCTCCAAAGTGGTCTAATGGTTAGGGGAGCCGACTCGGAAGTCGGCGAACCGAGATCGATACCGGCACAAGCCAGGAAAAAAGCACACACAGAGCGGGAAAAAGAAAGAAAGGCAGCCGGAAAAAAAAAACAGCTGGATAGAGAACGGGCAAGAAAGACACTTGGATAGGGGATGGTGGGACACAGGAAAATTACCTTTTACTACTCTGTGTATTAGAAAATATCAATTTTAACATATAAGTGTTTAATAAAAGATGAATATTTCAGGGTTTTTTTTCTGTTGTGTATGAAGAGATCAGGTTTAAGCAAGAAGAACACCGAAGTATACAGAGAATATGTTTTAATACTCAAAATGAAATTTTATCCAACAGAATCATTACTACCCAAAGATCAGATTTAACCCTTTACTAAACGATCCCGAAATTTAACGACCCAGAGACAGACACCCCTTGAAAAAATTGTTGGAAAAGTAGAAAATGCTGGTTACCAGCATTTTCTACTTTTCCTACAATGTTTTCTACCCTGTCAAAGAACTTTGTTTTATTTGTACCCCTTTTAAATTTATTGTCTGCACATGCTTTCAATTTCAAACAGTCTAAAATTGGTGGCTTGGGAAAGGGTTAACAGCTGTAAATTAAAAAGAAGGCTTAAGAAAACATTCAGGGAAAAGGATATAACGCTTGTTACCAACATTTTCCTCTTTTCTGACAATTACCATTACTTGAACCATATTTAATTTGTCGGCAGCAAAAGCCTTCAAAACAAATAAATCTGCAATTTTGTTATCTGGAAAAGGGTCAATACACAAATACAGAAGTCTTGAATAGAATCATTAAAAAGATTGAAACAATATCATTCTCTCCACCAAACAACAAAATTTTAGACTTGTCTAAATTGAAACACAAAAAATTGAATTGAGCTATAAATATAGAATTTGTCTTTCAAGGGGTAGGAAACATTGTGGAAAACAGGAAATGCTAGTTACAAGCACATTCATTATTTTCCATACTGTTTTCAAGAACGTTTACGATCTTCTTGTTTAAAAACAATGTCTGGCATGAGAAAAGGTTAAACTTAACACAAAAACTTGATCACAATACAGAATACACACACACACACACACACACACACACACACACACACACACACACACACCAAATTATGAAATTTTGGACTCGAGCAAATTGAAAGTATTTGCAGACGACAAATTAGACATGGCTGAAATTATGTGATTTGTCTAAGAAAGGGCAGAGAACATGGAATAAAAAGAGTAAGAGCTGCTTACCAGCATTTTCACCATTTTCAACAATGGTTTCAACAGCCTAATTCCTGGCTCTATTTATAAAGGATTAAAACTAAGACAAGCTCAACACAATACAGACTATTTCAACTTTTTACCAAATGACGAAATTTTAGTACTGTCCAATTTAAAAGTATCTGCAGGAGACATATGAAATCTGGCTCAAATGATAGAATCTGTCTTTCAAGATAAAACACAGTGTAAAAGGAGAAAATGCTGGTTACAAGCACTTAGAATGTTTTCAAAAGCATACTACATATAGTTTTTTTAAAACAAAATGGTTTGATAAACATCAACACACAATACACTCATTCCATTCAGACTGTTTTAACCCTATACCAAACAACAAAATGTAAGACCTGTCCAAATTGAAAGCATTTGTAGACAACATTTCAATGTGGCTCACCGGATGTGATGGTAGAAAAGATTGTGGGAAAAGGAGAAAATGCTGTTTACCCTCGTTTTCTCTTTTTCCCTGAGATAAATGATGTAGCTAAAACAATGGGATTTGTCTTTGAAAGGCTAGAATGCATGCCTGAAAAAGGAAAAAAAAATGCTGAATACCATTATTTCTCCTTTTCCCAAAATGGAAAGGGAGGCCTTTAAAAACATTGTTGGGAAAGGAGAAAGTGCTGGCAACCAGCGTCTTCTACTTTCTCACAATCTACACTTCCAGTCTCAGACAAAATCTTTTACCATTGACAAGCCTAAAATTTTGTAAGTCTGGAAAAGAGTTAACCCTTTACCACACAATCCTGAGCTTTAATGACCCTTGGAATACATACTTTTGAAAACATTGTGGGAAAACGAGAAAATCCTGGTAACCAGCATTTTCTCCTTTTCCCACAATGTTTTTAACCTTTCAGAAACAAATCGAATCATTTCAGCCACATTTCATATGTAGTCTGCTCATGCTTTCAATTTGGAACAGCCTGAAATATTGTTGTGTGGTAAAGATTTAAACAAATTCCAGGTTTCCACAATATTATTGACATCCTGAACCCCGTCATCTTAAACCAAAATCTTGAACTATTACTCTTTGACTCAAAAGCCTTCAGACAAACAAAAGGATGGACACACAAAAATTTTGAAACGAAAAATAGGTAATAAAAATTAACTCTTTCAACACAACACCAAAAATAGAAACACAGAATCACATTCTTTTGAAACTAACATTTATAAATCCATTGCAAACTTAAGAGTTCTACATAATTCGACCAAATATGGCAATTTCATCCAAATTCTTTTCCAAGGAAAATCCCACTGTATTGGACAGTGTTGATCAAGATCAGACTGTCAGTTCTGAGTTTATGTATACTGTGTGGCACTTAGCAGTGGAAGGGTAAAATAGCACTCTGGATTCAGAGTACATAATGATTCTAAACCCATGGTTAGGTTCTAGTTATTTAACCCTTTACCACACGATCCTGAATTTTAACGACCCAGATAAAGACAGCTTTTGAAAACATTGCAGGGAAAAGGAGAAAATGCTTGTAACCAGCATTTTCTCCTTTTCCCACAATGTTTTGTACCCTTTCACAGTCAGAAAGCATAATTCCAGCCACATTTAAATTATTGTCTGCAAATGCTTTCAATTTGGACTACTCCAAATTTTTGTTGTTTGATAAAGAGTAAGTATGTCACCCGCAATACTTGTTATTGCCAGTCCAATAGAGATGTCTCTTTGAGCACTCTTGTGCATATATGGTAAGAAAATGAGATAGCAAGATATTATTGTAATCAACACCGTGCCCGCAACATAGACAAATCATTACCTTATCTGTAACTGGAAAAAAAAATTTAAGACATGAAAGCCTTAATATACTTATAAGACCCTATATTTCAATGAAATGTGCCTGCATTAGTACAGAATGGCTGCTTTTGATTGTACTTCATATTATGATCCCACTGATTTTTGTTTACTTATAATCCTGGTAGTAGGTCTAACTATCCCCTAGCTACTTCCTTTAACTCTTAAAGCCCTGAATTTATGAAATAGCTCTTAAAATTATGAAAACTCAGCCAAACTGTAGCTGTGGCAAAAAAAATGTTATGAAAAAGTGGACAGTGCAGATCCAAGATCCGACTGCACATTTTGTGCAGTCTGATCCTGATCTTCACTGTCTGCAAAAACAACTTAAGCTTGTTTCAGGCCTTTAACCCTTTACCACACGACAAATTTTAGACCTGTCTGAATTGAAAGCATTTGCAGATGACAGTTTCAATGTGGCTCATATGAAATGATTTTTCTTTGATAGGGTAGAAAACATTGTGGGAAAAGGAGAAAATGCTGGTAACCAGCATTTTCTCCTTTTCCCACAATGTTTTCAAAAGCCTTCTCTATCAGGGGTGTTAAAAGTCGTCATTGTGTGGTAAAGGGTTAAAGGTTAAAAAATTTGAAGCAGATGATTTTGAATACATCCTTCAACAGGAGGGCCATGATGGTCCTGTATCACTTCGCTGCATTACACCTACATGTAAGTTATCCACAAATAGCATTAAGAGGGACATTAACTCTTTACCTAACCCGTAGGCTACTAGGTGTGCCTCAAGGACCTTTTGGGGACATTTTCGATCAAACCAGACTGCACAGAACGTGCAGTCTGATTGTTGATCTACATTGTCCGATAAGGAGGTATTTTTCCTCTATAAAGTAACTTTGAAAAAGCAGTATCTTGGCTTTTACTTTAAACTTGAAAGTTTCATTTTAGTTATTTCAGCAGGTTAACCCTTTACCACATAATCCCGAGTTTTAACAACCCTGTAAATGAGGACTTTTGAAAACATTGTTGGAAAAGGAGAAAATGCTAGTAACCAGCATTTTCTCCTTTTCCCACAATGTTTTCTAACCTTTCAAAAATAAATTTCTATTTTTGAGTCACTTTTATTTTGTTGTCTGCAAAAGCTTTCAATTTGGACAAGTCTAAAATTTTGTCGTTTGGTAAAGAGTTAAGGGTTAATGCTATAATTTTAAAGTGTTCATGTCAAAGCAACAAATTCAGCATTTCTCAAAAGATAATTTTTGTTTTGGAAATGATAGAAAACACTGTGGGTAAAGGAGAAAAAGCTAATTCACAGCATCTCCCTTTTACACACCATGTTTTCAACTGCTGTCTTTTTCGGTTGTTGATGAAACATGGGATTGCTTTGTATAGGGTCAATACAAAATGTTCATTACTATTCTATAGCAAAAATAGGCCAAGTCTACAAGGATTTTTTTAGCACACCAAGATTATGTCAGTAAATATGAGAGCCTACCCTATGATCCTCCATGCCAAACAATCACATCTGACGAATAATTTTTGACAGAAAATATCCAAAAATCATGGAGCTAAAAATCATTTTTTCCATTAAATGAAACATTGCTCTATGCAAACTATACAATACATTTAAGTAAAAAAAAATCAGAAATCATGCAGCAAAATCAATCATTAAACATTTAACATTATTTAACCCACAAAACTCGTAACTGTACTAATCTAACCATGTTGCAATGAGTCATTTCCCTTTGATGATTGTAGCTCATACCACCTCATTCAGAGACAAGAGGACCATGATGGCCCTAAAGATGCTCACCTGAGCCTTTTAGATCAAACAACATGATACATTTCCAGTCTTTTCCAAGATATCAAGACAGACATTCTAACAAACTTTTGTAAGTATTAAAATGTTGAAAATGGCATTAAACACTATACAATCACTCAGTTTATGCATAATTAGCTTAAAATATGGCCTTTAGAGTGTACAAAAGCTTTTTCTAGGATTTGTCTCGGTGACCTACTTTTTGACATGACATGGCCAATTTTCAAACATCCTAAATTTCATCAAACATTCTGACCAACTTTCAAGAGTATTCAACAGAAAATATGACCAATAGAGGGTACGCAAGGTTTTTTTAATGATGTGATACTGTGACCTAGATTTACGGTACACCTGATATGACCCATTTTCAAACTCATCTGAGATAATATCCAGACAAACATTCTGACAAACTTTCATGAGTATTGGACAGAAAATGTGGCCTCTTGAGTTTACACAAGGTTTTTCCAAGATGTGACCTAGTGACCAAGAATTCTGACCAGACAGGAGCCAAGATTTTTACAGGATGTGACCCATTTTCCAAATCCTCCGAAATATTAACAATACAAACATTCCGACCAACTTTTATGAGCTTTTTAATGAAAATGTGCCCTTTAGAGTGTGTACAAGTTTTTTTTAAAAAATTTGACCTGGTGACCTAATTTTCACCCTATGTGGCCATTTTCAAACATATCTGCAATATCATCAAGACAAAATTCTGACAAACTTCCATGAGTATTGAACTGAAAATGTGGCATCTAGAAAGTACACAAGGTTTTTCTAAGGTTTGACATGGTAACCTAGTTCTCAACCTTACATATTCCATTTTCTAAATCTTCTGAAATACCACCAAGGCAAACATTCTGACCAACTTTTATGACCATTGGACTGAAAGTACTGCCTCATAAACATAAAGCATGCACAAGGTTTTTTCTGAGATTGACCTGGTGACCTAGTTATTAAGCTGACATAACCCATTTTCTTATTTCCATGAGATATCATCAAGACACACATTCTGACCAAGTTTCATGAGTACTGAAATGAAAATGTAGCCTCTAGGGCATACACAACGTAAAAGTTGATGACCCACAATGGGCACAGCATGATCACAAAAGCTTACCATGAGCACTTTGTGCTTGGGTGAGTTTGAAACAAACCAAGCTCACAGCAGCCATTATTTTTGACAGAACAGAATTCTTTCAAAAGATCTGAAAATTTCAACGCATAGGTCAAGAAACTCATTACCAAACGACAAAAATTTAGACGAGCATTTGCAGACAATAAATTCAATTGGGCTGAAATTAATGCATTTGCTTCTCAAGGTGAAAAGCTTGCTACCAGCAATTTTCCCCCTGCAATGTTTTCAAAACCTCATCTTCGTCAGGTTTGTTATAACTTTTGATGTTTTTAGTTAGCGTACAACCTTCATCATGAACAGTGAGTATTGCTAAAGAGTGTTATATCAGTATGTATTAACAAACATTTTAATGCATTCAACTTTAAAGTTATAGACCCCTTAAATCTTTACTACATCACAAAGTTTTGGACTTGTCCAAGTTGAAGGTATTTGCAGTTGACATATGTGGCTCAAATCCAGGTTTTGTGTTTGACAGGGTAGGAGATGTTATGGGAAAAGGAGAAAATGCTGTTTACAATTTTCTCCTTTTTCCACAATATTTTCAAAAGCATACACTGTCAGGGTTGTTAAAATTCGAGATTGTGTGTTGGGTAAAGGGTTAACCCTTTAATCACAAAATGAATCAAACGCATATTTACTGTTTAGAGCAAAACTCTTTATACATGCAATATCAAAGTTGTTTTTGTCTAGAATGTCTCAACAATACAGACAGTAGATCAAAGATCTGACTGCATGTTTTGTGCAGATTGATCTTGATCTAGATTGACCATAAAGACCAACATAAGGCTATATATGTTGTGAAGGGTGCTCTAAGGTTTAACACCTATCCTGCTAAATAAGTGAAATGAAACTTTTAAGCCGATAGTAAAAGCCAAAATCTTGCTATTCCAAAGTAATTTTCTGAGTAAAGCATGACTGGACAGTGTAGATAAAAGATCAGACTTCACATTTCATGCAGTCTGATCTTGATCTACATTGAGTCAAGCTTAGCAGCCTTTGTGTTAATAGATGAAAAATTAGAAACAAGTCAGAATATTGCAATTTAAAAACAAGAGGGCCATGTTGGCCCTGTATCACTCCACTGGCTAATAAGTAAAAACACTACCAGCCAAACATTACAATACTTGGCCAACTGGTTTCAAACAAGAAGACACACAATTTTTTTTTCTATAAAATCCTACGAGAAAGTTATGACCCCAGGGCAAAGCCATTTTTGACCACAGAGCTATAATTACTTGAATCCTGGTGGAGGTCCACAAGATAAAGCCCCACACCAAATAATATAGGTCTAGAATGTGTGGTTATAAACAAGATGATGTTCAAATTTTCCTCAAAGGCCCTGTAAAACATTAGAGCCCTGACATAGGGCTAAATTTAGTAGCCCTAGGTCTTATGGTAAGTAACAAGAAGTTTTCTAAAGTTTTCACTATATGAGCCTACGTAAAACTTGTGGCCCCTGGGGCGGGGCCACACTTGATCCCAGGGCTATAATTTGGGCCCTCTTAGTAGACACCAACTAAATAAAGCTACATGCAAAATTTGGTAGCCCTAGGCCTTATGGTCTAGGTACGAGAAGATTTTTAAAGTTTTCCCTATATAAGCCCATGTAAAACTTGTGACCCTTGGGGCGGGGCAAAACTTGACCCCAGGGCTACAATTTTGGCCCTCTTGGTAGAGGCCCACTAGATAAAGCAACATGCAAAATTTGGTAGCCCTAGGCCTTATGGTCTACGTACAAGTAGATTTTTTAAGTTTTCCCTATATAAGCCCTTATAAAACTTACGACCCCCAGGTCGGGGCCAAATTTGACCTCCTGGCTATAATTTGAAGAAACCTGGTAGAAGTCTACTTGATAAAGCTACATGCCAAATTTGGTAGCCCTAGGCCCTGTGGTTTCAGACAAGAAGATTTTCAATCATTTTCAATATTTTTCAGTTTTGTTGCCATGGCAACCAGAGTTTTTGAAGGAATCAAATTCTTTCAAGAAATTCTGAAGAGGACCATAGTAGAATCATTTCTGTGAAGTTTTATCAAAATTGGATGGGTAGTTTCAGTAAAGAAGATGTTTGAAATAAAAGTTAATGCACAGACGGACGCACGCACGCACGCACACATGACAGATACCAGGCCATGACATAAGCCGGCTGGCCTTCGGCTAGTGGAGCTAAAAATTGATAAAATATATTCAGACCTCCATTTCCTCAAACAGTTTATCTTAGTATTTATGAAAATCAGACTGTAGGAGACAGTCCAATCTTCATCTATACTATCCTGTTTCAATATTTTCTAAGATATTCAGAGCTAACAACATTTTGAAACTGCAGTGTCTGTTTTCCACATACTATAAATTGTCCATTTTAGTTATTTGTCACTCTAAACTTTGAAAATTGCAAAGAACAGATACCTATATGCTGGATATCAGTTAACCCTCTATCAAAAAATTCCACATTTTAACTAACCTGTGGAGAAAAAGGCTTTTGAAAACATTGCAGGAAAAGGAGAGAATGCTGGTTACCAGCATTTTCTCCTTTTACCACAATATTTCCTTCACTATTAAAGACAAATCCTATCATTCGAGCAACATCTATCATCTACAAATATTTTCAATAGAGACCAGTCTAAACTTTGGTTATTATATATACAGCAAAACTGACAGTCTTGAAAATATTGTGGCCAACGCACAGAAACCTCAATGGAAGCATCATATCAATTTGCCACATTATCTTCATCATCTGCATGTGAAAATGATTGCAGATGAAGGAAAGGAATCAACATGTGACTGCATTTGACAATGATGTAAATTCCTACCTTTAAAAATAACAATACTTATTTTCCCTTAAAATGCCAAATAAACTCCTGTTTTCACAATACTAAAAACATGAAAATATTATGGGACAGCGAAGAATATGATCGTTACCAGCAAGTTCAAAATTTGGTTGTCTGGTAAACAGATAACAGAACAGGGACATTTTAAGTAAAGACAGAGATAGCAATGTAAATCCTTGATCAGATTTTCTATGCAGTCTGGGGGGGGGGGGGGGGGGGAATTTTGGTTGGTTACCCTGTGTAATGCTTTGAAAAAATCTTTCTGAAGGTCCACTTCAGGAATCTACATGTAGCTAAGCCCTATTATTTTAAGATACATCTTTACAGCCAGAGAGAAAAACACTGTTACACTTTATAGTGTGTAGAATCTAGTCAGCTGTGTACACACAGATAAATAATCAATATATAAGATGTATGAAATAAAAACACTCAATGAATTTGTTTTGATTTAAACCGGAAAACAACCACTGATGTTTTGGGTAGCTTCCAAAGAATGAAATGCATTTTCTATCTGTCGTAATCTGTGCAACCTTGCAACCGTCAGAGGTAATATCTGGCATGAAGATACAAGAATGATTATAGTTTCATAAAATAAAGATGAGGTTGGTTAAAAAACAGGATGAAATCGAGTAAAGATGTATCTTTAACACAGTTCTTGAAGATCTACTAAATTTCCCCATTGGTCAAAACAGTCTTGAAATTATAAATCTTTTTTTCAGGCAGTAGCAGGTTAAATCTTCATTCCATAGTCCAATACTCCTAGCTGGAAAGATTCAGTCTAATACCTATGTGTACATCACATTGTCTTCCTGAAAGTAGAAAGCAAAATTCACATTGATTTCAACTCTTCTTTAACACCCTTAAAGTGCCATTCTCAACCATAATGGCCTTTGCAGCCAGTGAAGATCTGAGATCTCTTACGAACAAAGTCCGCAACAAAGAAACAAATGAACAAATGCATAGCTGAAATACAAGCCGCACCTGGAGGGATTCAAACCCACGGCCCACAAAATCCTCGTTTTTCGAGGTTTAAGAGACCAATACCATAACCACTGAGCTAAAGAGATATCTCCCTAACGCAGTTGTTAGGTATTGTATTTAAATCCTGACAAAGCCATGCATGAAGGAGTGGTCTCCCGTAACACACCCCCTCTTTAAAGTCATCATTTATTGATGACTCAAAGCCTTATTAGGCAGTAAGTCTATTATTTAGACAACAAATGTCCGTTGGACAGCAAATGGGATTAATGGCTCAATGGCCAATTCCAGACGAGCCCCCATCTTACGAACAAAGTCCGCAACAAAGAAACAAATGAACAAATGCATAGCTGAAATACAAACCACATCTGGCGGGATTTGAACCCATGGCAGACAAGATCCTCGGTTTTTGAGGTTTAACCCTTTACCAGACAACAAAATTTTAGCCGTCTGAATTGAAAGCATTTGCATGCGACATATTATATGTGACTTAAAATATGAAATTTGCCTTTGGAAAGGTACAAAACATTGTGGGGAAAAAGAGAAAATGCTGGTTACCAGCATTTTCTCCTTTTCCCACAGTGTTTTCAAAAGCCTTCCTTCCTAGCATCGTGAAAACCAGGGATTGTTTGGTAAAGGGTTAAAAGACCAATACCATAACAACTGAGCTAAAGAGATATCTCCCTAACACAGTTGTTAGGTATTGTATTTAAATCGGGACGAAGCCATGCATGAAGGAGTGGTCTCCCGTAACAGATCAGAATGCATGTTTACAGCAGACTGACCTGGGATATACACCAACCATTATACTGTCTAAAGGCAGTTTCATTACTATAATTTCCTTTGCAGCAAGTGAATATCCAAGACCAGACTACATGTTTACAGCAGACTGACCTGGTGTCTATGCTGCTTATTAAAATGCCTACTGGCAGTTTCACAACTATAGTTGCCCTTACAGCCAGTGAAGATTCAAGATCAGACTGCATGTTTACTGCATACTGACCTTGTACATGTATCTATGCTGACACTGTGCAGAGACATTCTGTCCAGTTGGGTTTGAAATGGCAATTAGTTGGCTATTTTTTCTGACTGAGAACTTCAATTTTGTTTCCTTTGCACTAATCAGCTGAGAAGCAAAAGATTAAGGTGCAATTGATAGTTACATTGATTGAATGGAGTTTTACACTTCTTTCGTCATTATTTCACGCAAAATGCCCTGGTTTCAACAGTACTAGGTCCAGGGTCTATAGTGTCTTGCTTAAGGACCCTCCCATCAAAAACCTAACATCAAATCTGACCCATATTTTCATGATAATATACAAGTCTGTAAAATATCAAATCCTATTTGAGGAGATTACAAACAGAAACACATACTTTACCAAAAATGAAAAAAGTTCATAACTCACTTAATAATTGGTGGATTTTATCAAAGATCGAACTCCAGCTTCCTGACCTATGACCTATAATTTGTGTTTAAAATATCAATTCCATTCAAAATGGATTCAAAGACCACAAAAAGAAATACTTTCCTTCCTGTTAATAGGATGTCCAAGACATACCTATGGACAGCAGGGATACTATATACAACCTGCATTTTAAATGGAAGGAGCATAAAAAGAAAGTTCTTTAATTATTTAGAAAAAAGTTTGTACATGTACCTCTCACTGACTCTGTCCAATGATCACCTCTAACTTGTCTCCATCTTGTGTATAGCATTACATTCAGCAGTATACCAGTTACATCATGGCAACAGCTAACTTATTCATCTGTTTTCTGGGTTTTGTCAGGCTTAGACTAGGGCTCTGTAGTGTCATTCCCCAGGATACGCCCATGAATACCACAACTGCAAGTGAGGAACACACCCAAAACCTCTAAATAACAAATCTGGAAACATGTTCACCATTTCACCCATAAGTAAATATGATATACATGTATAGTAGTAAATAAACTGTTTACAAAACAACAGTTATTGTTGTTAGAGTTGTTCTAGTTGAAAGAATTCATGAAAAACAATGCTGCTCAAATATGGGATTGGTTCTGTTCCAAGAGTGAAAAAAAAAAAAACATTGTAGGAAAAGGAGAAAATGCTGTTCAGGATAGTCAATTTCTCCTTTTCCCACAATATGTTACTATTAAATCATTCTCTTTCTAAGGGTCTTAAAACAGAGAATCATTCCATAAATGGTTATTAATAAATTTTTGTTAGAATAGCACAAAGCACTTTTGAGTGTTATTTTGCTAGCATAACTAAACAAAACATTTTGGAGAAATTTGTGGTCTTACTGCCTCTACTCAGCAAGTGCATGTGACAAGAAAATATTTTGCTTGATATACCTATAACCAAATAAGTCCATGCTTTTCTCAAGGCTTTTGAAAACATTACAGGAAAAGAAATTGGCTCAATTTTTTTTTTACTTTTCCAGTGTTTTAAATCTTTTCAAAGACAAAATCCATCATTTGAATCACATTTTTTCATTAAAAATACTTTCAATATGGATAAGTTTAGGATTTATGTTCTCTGGAAGAGCAATTATTTCCGACCATCGTTGGGACTCTGCCCACATAATAAGGACTTTGAAATGCTGTAATGTAATAAGAAAAGAAGAACTCACATGCTTGAATCAAAAGGAACAGGCTTTTTTGTGTCGGGGATTGTTGGATTGTTCTCCTGAGCATGTTTGTCCAGGCTTGTTCTTCCATACTGAACTGAACCTAGTATAGATAAATGAGCCGTGCTCTGACAAAAGGAGGCTTAATGCATCTCCATGATCCACAGTACCAAGCAAGCCATCACATGATTATGGATCCACGATATCCACATTTTTTTAACAACTGACTTTTTCAAGAGGTACACGGGTCCTTGGACATAAAAAAATTGACCATAAGCAAAAAGTTTCGGTCCAGGTCAGCCTGCGCAGGCTGGCCTGGGTCGATACTTTTCGCAGATGCATTAAGCCCCCTTTTCACAGAGCATGGCTCAAATAAATTGAAGTTTTCACAAGCCAGGTTTGTCAATCTTCATGAACATTAAATAAATATATGAGAATTTCAGTGGAAATGTGAAAATGTGCTTGTAATAGTGATCTTAGTGCAATACAAGGTTAGTTCAAAGATACATGTATTTCTTTTTCAACATGTATACAACTGATTATATTGGAGTTTAATGCCATTTTAACAGCATAGGTCTTATCATTGCACCTATGCATGTGTTTCCTTGCTTTCTCCCACCAGTACTGACACAACTTTCTTTCCAAGTCACTGACTACTTTTCTCACATGCATCAGAGGTGAGATGCAAAAAATTGCCCAACAGAAAGTTTGCCTTAACCAGGTATCAAACTCACAACCACCAGGTCATGAGTTGGATATGTTAACCACTCAGCTACCCGGCCAGGCATGTGTAAACAAAGTTCTTTTTTTGCAGAAAGGTTTCTACATCCCTGCATGGCAAAACAAAAATGGTCAAAGAATGTATTTCCTAAATACACATTTGTCCTTAACAAATAAGAGTATTTATATTTTTGTTTGGTATTAAAATTCACTTTCAACATTATTTCCGTTATATTGCTTTCCTGGAGGGGTTGGACAAAATCACTGAAATACCAAAATATCATCAAAACACCAATAAATTTTTTACTGTGTTTAGAGTGCTGAAGTTGTGGCTTTCAACACAACTTGTGTTTATATTACGCGAGGTCAGATTAGTTTTAAAACCTATAGAAACAATAACAGAAAAATTATGAATTTGATCCCTGGTAATGTAAGTAAGCCACAGATTCTAAATCATTTATAAATGACGACGTCTGACTTTTGTTGTTTGTGCATAGAAGTTGTAACACAGTCGAGCATCAGCATGCCACAATGTTTTCATCTGATATAATTATGCAAGCAGTGGTAGCATAGGACATTCTGAAACACGGTTTAGTTTAACTCTTCGCAAAATGTCAATAAATTAAATGCACGATGGAATATTCAAATGAATAATTTATGAGGACTGCAGCTAAAGTTCATCTCAATTTTAAGGGTTGACAAGGGTTACCACACAATCCTGAGTTTTAAAATAAAATGAGGAAATGAGCTTTCAAGAACATTGAGGGAAAAGGAGAAAATGCTGGTAACCAGCATTTTCTCCTTTTCACACGTTTTCTCTATGCTAGTAGACAAATCGCACCTTTTGAACTACATTTAATTTGTCGTCTGTAAATGCTTTCAGTTCTGACAAGTCCAAAATTTTCTCATCTGGTGAAGGGTGAGACTGAGTGTTGGGTAAATTGATTTAAGGTTAAGTGTAAAAGATGATGGATAGAGATACTGCAGAATGGTGTTTAACACAACTTTACCTGGCTTTTGTAAGCAACACCTGTCTCTATCTATTAGAGAATAACACAATTAATGACAAGCTTTACGATCTCAATACTAGATCTACTTTAAAAGTTTGAAGAAAATTGATAATTTAAAATGAAATAATAATGATTAAAAAGAATAAAGATCCAATCCTTTTTTTTTGATACACATGCCTCTCATACATCTTCGACGAGTGGGCCAAATGTAGGACGTTTTGGCCATGGACGTTTAGGCCATGAATGTTTTGGCGAGCTCAAAATACAAAGTAGGACGTTTTGGCCAAATGTTAAGTTCGTGAATTTATGCCCCATTAAGCGCCATTAAACATGACTTAAAAATATTGTAGGAAAATGAGCAGTTAATATATTTGACATAAATGGAGTACTGAGTTAATCTTTTTAAAAAAAATTATTATTGAAGTTACAAATAGTTAAAGGCCCAGTAAAGGCCAAAATAGCAAAGCAGGTATCATAATACATTTAAATTTAAATCATACCATTTAAAAGTTTGTAAAATATTCTGGAGATGACAATCTATTATCGTGTGGTCGGGCCATATGTTACTCGCTGGTAGAAAAAAGGATTTTAAAATCAGGCAAAACGAACCGGTAAACGAAACGTCCATGGCCAAAACGTCCACCCACCCTAGTAGGCCAGAGAGAGACATGTCATACTGTATGTATTGTCAGCACATACGTCATATCTCCTGCAGCCTTTTGATGTAGTGGTTTTTGGTCCCTTTAGGAACTACCCCTACCAAGAATGCGCCAACTTAATGCAGAGAAACATGGGCTAGGTAATTACAAGATACCAGATGGCTATGCTTGCATGCAAGTCTTACCTCAGAGTTATGAGTCCACCCAATATAAAGGCAGCTTTTAGGAGGACGGGTATTATATCCCTTAAATAGGGACATAATATCTACAGAAACCCTGGGTCCGTGTGAGGCTTTTAGAGAAGAAAGACCATTAGAAAAGATAGCTGCCAGCAACCCTGTAAAAAAGGCTGTGAAGGATTTTCTGAAACATACGATGGAACAGTCATAAGATTCTGCCTCCGACAGCAACCAATACCAATGTTGCAGTAAGAAAGAAAGTAACTGCTAAACCAAAGCCGAGTGGAAGGGCAATTACAGAAGACGAATAAATGGGGGAACTGACCCAAATACAACATGCATCATCAACAATCAAGGCAGGCTAAGTCATCAAGTCCTAAACCTTTTATCAGCAGAATCAATAATGGGATAGGCTACAGTTCTCAACAGCTTTCACCATCTCTAAGTCTCAATATTACAGATACTAACAATGGCGATGACATTCCATGTTGTGTGTGTTGCAAGTTTACCCCACCAAATGTTGAGGAAATTCTAAGCCAAAAAGTCATCAACTGGGCCAAATGCAACAGGTGCGACCATTGGGTTAATCTTCATTTTTGTACAGACGTCAAAAATATGCGCCAACAAAGTCAATTTTTATGTAAACACTACAAGGAGCTCATTGTTTAGATATTATCACACAAGTCCCTATTAAGTTTCAAAGTTAATTTACTGTTGCTTTAATTTTTATATATATGTTGTTGTTGTCATTCGTGATCATTTGTCACTGTCCTCTTAAATGCCTAAATTTCATTTGTTGTGCATTGTTTTACTATTTTTTATACATGCTTCCATGTTTCCTACACACAAAAAAAAAAAATAATAATTGTCAACTCCAGTGGTTTACGATCAGTTCAATACACATCAAACTTGAAAGGGGTACCCCCGATTCGGTGACTAGCTCCTATGTTATTTTTGTGATTGTGTCACAGCTAGCCCCTGCAGCAGCCACTCTTATCTCCATTCTGGAGTGTAAAAACAAAAATACCGGCATCGTTTCAAATGGCCGTATGCCTCGATCTTTTCTTTGTCAGCTTACAATAAGGTCCTTAATCGATAGACTAATGATTAGTCTTTACAAAAAAACATCAAAATAATTAAAAAATGTCAGAGTTACCTCCTTGTAATTCCATTTCTTCGTAATGTAAATATCTATTGACCCACTTCACTTCCAAGGAAGTCAAACTACGAGTAGGCTTGACATTTACTGCACATGTTTCGTTAATAATTTCCAGTACAGTGAAGTTCGTTTTTTTCATTTTATCAGCTTCTGCGTCATCGGCTTGGGCATGGAAAGGGAAACTAAAATGTACTGGATGTATATCATTTACAAGGAGTCATATTTATCACTAAAATTACTGATCATACGTTGACATTTTTTCAAATCAAATTGACCATGCACACAGTAAACTGAATTTATAATGAGTGTTTACAAATGAACTAGGTTTGTTTATGTCAATTAAAAGGTAAATTATAAAAAGATCGATGAAAATCTTGCACCAAACTCGGTGTCAACATGAAGTTTAATCATTTATCTATCGATTCATGTCCATTTTCATAGCTGACAAGGAGATAAAAGACACATTATGCCTACTGAAAAATGACCGGTAAGATTTTGAAAGTTCCCGATGGTAGACTCATTATCAGACAACCTGGACAATTCATGTCGCCATGTTTTCAAGCTCTCTTTACTGAAAATATTAATCAGTAGAGGTAATGCAACTAAAAGTAAGTTGAGACCACACATATTTCAATATTGTGAGTTTAAGTTACCTTTAATTGACTTCATTTTATGATATTCTGCGTATTTGAAGTTGCCCAGATGCTTGAAAACACCATGTTGCCAGAACAGTGACTGTTTCACAAAAAGTGTGTATTGACCTACAAAAGTGTTTCCTTCCTACAACTTTTTGCCTTTTTTTTTAAACCAAGTCATCAGTTCTACGCGGTACGAGACTTTGATCGGCATGGCTACCATATTTCTGTCATTTTTTGACGTTTATTTCCCTGTCGCCGAAGTCGAATAACTTACGGGACAACATTTGTTTGTGTTGTGATCAACTGCATAAAGCATATGACAGTTCTTATATATGCAGAGTTTGTGACTACATGTCATGGTAATCAAATGAACATTAGCAGTTTTTCATGTAAACAAGTGAAATTTCCTGAAGACTAACATCAACCATTGATTAACGAGCGTAATTTTTTATTATAACATACGGGACAACAACTAATAAGGATTTCATGTTTAAGTTTGTATGCCTACATTAACAGTGCAGTCGTTAAATGATGCCTTAAGAGTTTGTTCTTTCTGTCATAAAATGAAATTTCTTAACAATGTAAATCCCAGTTATGGCAGAAGAATCAATTTGGCACCTTCTGTTGAAAATAACATACGAGTCCATAACATACGGGACTAACTAACCCTTTTTCAAAAGACTGACAACTGCAAAGTTTCTGTCGCTTTCTTGGTCTGGTTGGGTTCCTTCAACTGTCCGTTGATGTCCAGAGATGTAAGTATTTTGTGTTGTGGCATCTTTTTACGAATGAAAGATTGCTGTCAGAATTCGTCATTAGTTGGTCCTAAAGGTCTCAAAATTTATCATTCTTTTTTTTCTTTTCAATAGATATAGTGGTAGATGTTTTTCTATAGACCACAAGTAAGTCTGAAATATAAATTCTAGTTCTAACGTTACCAAGTACCCGTAGCACGACTTATAAAACAAAGAAAACCTCCTGTCTCATATGTTACGTATTGATGTCTCGTATGCTACTCCTAAAGTTTCATATTTAATTTCATACTGTTCATGCTGCAATACATGTTTTATGATCTCTAAGATGTCTCCAACTTCAACCGCAGAGACTTTCTGGCGTTGAAAGCAAGTTTTGACATCATTTTGTCTAAATTATGAATAAGTTTTAAGTGAAGATGAATAATGATGTTGAACTTTTGTTAATTCAATCTGTATCATAGTCGGTCATACATTATAAGTTTGAATGATAATGAATTTAAAAATCATACGGAAGTATTTATTGTGATTTAATATCGTTTTAAGAAAGTTCACTATGTGCAAGAAGATGTTCGGCAGCTTGTGCAAGAATAAGCGTATGACACATCTCAATAGTCAAAGTTGAAAAATAAATAAGTAAATAAAAAATCAGTGTGCACGATGATTTTGTTCTATAAAGTCGTCAGAAAGTCACACGTAAATTTTGCCCTGCCATTCTCTAACATATACAAACAAATCTTGAATTGTAACATCTGTATGATCCAGAACTTTTGAAATCATTGCAGAAACAGTGAAGTTCTCAAGATGAGCATTCTTTCCTTTTCAAGTGATGCTCAAATTTTATCTATTCATTTATTATTGTTATTATCCTTTCCTTTTTTTAACGTTTATACATGTAGATTAGGAGAGTCCAAATACTGAATTCTGGGAACAGGTTTAATATGAACATAACAGAGGAAGACTTGATCTGCGAATTTCCTGTAAGTTACAAGGATGAATTGCTTTTGACTGAGGACTTCTAATTGAAGTCTGTGCCTACTAAGTTGTAAGTAAAACACAGCTTGGTATTCACTCAGTTGGATTTCACACTTTAATGATGGTAAACATTTTGCCGGTGATGTATAAAGGCTGCATATTGGAAAGCCTAACGTAGCCGAGTCGCCTTTTTCCGTGTCATGAGCTTCTTTTTCATGGTATATGGATTAGTAATATTTTCTAAAACAATACCTTTTAAACATGCTTCCTTAATTTTGATAGACAATTTCAGTCGATATTTACAAATACTAGGATGTGATTTCTTTGATTCGAAAGCTCTATCAGGAACCTATGCGCACTTGTCACTTACGGGACATTTGTAAAACAAATCTCCCTCTCTGTATCATTTCTTTGGGACAAGTATTTTATAACATATGCCAAAGATTGTTATGACACAGTTTCAATAATTGTTCTTAAATGGGTTTTGTTTGTTAGAATACTTGATAAAACAGTTGAAGAAAAAAATGGCTTATTGAAATCTAGAGTCTGATGGTTGTTAAGATCAGTCATTCGGGAAGTCATACAGTTAATGAATATTATGATCAAAGATAGTTTGTTTTTCTGGTTTTCCGCTTTCAATGCACACAATTTATTAAAAGATTGCTAAAATGCTGCCTTTCCGATAAGTATCATACACGAATCACATACGGGACAAAATAGTGTCACATACGGGACACTGTGTTTTTTTAATGTGGCGATGTATCGGATAAATCTTCCAGCTAGGCACTGTCCGGATATATTTCTGTATCATAACGGTTGTCTTTTAAGTAAAGAAAAAGTAATTATTTGACCTCTATTGTGGAGTGATGATATTTTTAAGACAACGGTTGTGAAAAAAGATAACATGTACATTTTTTTCTTTCTCCTTTATCATTTAATATATAGCACCAGAAAATCATGCAAAATGTCACTGATATTGTCATTTTCCTCACAAGCTTTTATCACCTTACTAAATCGTTAGTGTTTGAGTAAGTTGCTGGTAATTTTTGACTACTCTATGGTAAAACCTACACAACTGGTAATGTTTTTGAAAAATTTAAAAATGCCAGAAGCTTTTACGGTATAACATTGCATAAATAGAAAGTTGCTGGCTCCTAGCTGGTAAAACTCCTAAAGTAAAGAGTTAACATATATAACGATACAAAGATAATGAAAATGAAATAATTTGGCAATATGAAAAAATTGACATTTTTATATACCATTTGTCCAGGTTGTCTGAGAATGAGTCGGTATCAAAGGGATGGGGAGACACAATCACGAAAATAACATTGGAGCAACCCTTCAGACTGAAGGTAATTGAATAGGGTAGTCCGTTTGAACTGCAGTGTCATTCGAAATGTAGTCAAATGAGACATATAGGGGGTATTCCTATAGGTCACAGCCTCTACACTTATCACCGTTCACTGATGCATTTTCTGTGTTGTACTTTGAATTCATGAGCATTTATTGCAAATAAATATTGTGTACAAACAACTGATGTATTATGGGGAAAATTGGGGTTTTTAACAAAATGTGTTTTTAATTGTGTTACTGTTTTCAGCATGTTTCTTTGGCATAGAGAGCTTCTCTGGGATGTTTACGTCTGTAATGGTTTAACAGAGGCAATGAAGATACAAGGATTCACGGAGTGATGAGAATCAATGATATATGTTCTGAAAAACGTCCGAAAGCTTACTGTATGCTTGCTTACTATGACGTTTCAAAAGTAATTCTATTTCTTTAGATAGTTTGCTGAAAATAATATACAACAAAGTGGGCCGTACCTTTTCGACCTTGGGACCGAATCTTTTCATCTTTGGGGGCCTTATCTTCACAAAAATCGCTGGTCGGCTTAGGACCGAATCTTCTTTGGTCCGAAACTTCTGACATCCATCAGTTTCTAGGCTTTGCCTCTTTGCATTACTTATTCATGTAAAAAGCACAGGAAAATGCGCTGAAAAAAGCACCTTTAGATTAACACCTATACTCAGAAAGCCTGCACAAGTGCCATCCAGCTTTATCAACTATGGTTTAAGTAGCAAACACGCTTGAAGTGTACATCCATGTCGGCAGTTTCGTTTCCTGACCCGGAAATAAAAGCGATTGGAAATCTTATTTCTGATTGGTGTAATACAAAGGTGTGTCTTTCGATTGACCAATCAAAAACAAGAAAGATCGAACGGCTGAATTTGTGGACATTTTATGGTCTAAGGGAAAAAACTCGTACTTTATTTTATCATTAAGCCTGACAGAGTTGCCTCCCTTATAACAAGTGGACGGCATAAAACCGCAAACGAATAAATTGCGTTACATGTGTAACGTCTTTAAAGACGATCGGAATAAAAACGGTTTTAACGTCGATCTGAAGAGAATGTATGTTTTTACGATAGTATCATAAATTTGTATAGTTCTGGAGATATAATTATGTCAGATCTATAGAAGAAAATGCATTTAAAGATATTTTGTCTCTTATTTATATATATATGGGATGGTATTCTCCCTCATATTTCATTACCTTGATTGATTGATGTGTTTCACGCCGCTTTCAAAAAAAAAAAAAAACAGTCATGTCATGTTGAAAGATCTCAAATTCATGTATATACTGGGTTTCACCAGTACTAGGCTGGGGCCCTGGATTGTCCTTGTCCAAGGAAACTCCAGTGAATCCAAGATGTCCAAACCCGAGGCCTCCAAATTAACACTTAACCTCTGAGCCACGCAGGCCGCCTTTTATCACATTTGTTAACACAACAACCAATAACTTGAGGTTAACTCACAAATAAAATTTATGAATTTGGCCATGAGATTTCGTTCACTTTAGCTTTATTGACAGGTTGGTCGAGATGTAAGTCAAATAAGCCGTGTTATCATACATGTATTATATCGTTTTGAAAAAAGAAAATAGAATAAAGGGAATTCCATGAGTTGAAAGTGCCCTAAAATCAATCTACCTGGGCACTTTCAACTCATGGAGTTCTATTTATTCTGGCGTTTGTAATAGGCACAACTGTATTAATTAGAATTATCCAGAGAAAAATCTAGATATACCGCACATATATATGAGCTTATTTCCGTAGATCAAAATGTCGATATATTTACAGAGAAAAAAAAACAAAACATTAACAAATAGATTCTGTTGTAATAATATGTAGGAATTCTCTTCAGATCAACAACAACAACAAAAAAAAACGTTTTCATTCCGATCTTCACTTGCAAACTATAATCACAACCAATTTTATTCGATTGCGGTTTTATGTCGTCCTGTAATATGGGAGACAACTCTGTTAGACATAAGGACGAAAGTTAGTACGAGTTTTCTCCCTTAGACCATAAATCGATCACAATTTGAAATGTTATCCATTCTTGTTCCTGATTGGTCAATCCGTATGACACACCTACATAGTTCACCAATCAGAGTTAAGATTTCTTATCTCAACTATTTCCGGGTCAGGAAAAAGTTGCCGACCGGCACGAAAGACGACTCACTTTAAATATTGCAATACGTCTAGTGATTGTTTTCGTTATTAAATCCGTAACTGATAGCGCCTGATGGTATCTGTACGGGAACATAAAAGAATTTGATGTCAATTTATTCTGAAGGTGTACTTTCAGCGTATTTTGCTCGGTATGCAGTCACTTCGTACCATAACCATTTCGTACCGTTCCGTTTATAGATAGATTTAGCACTTCGTACCATAAATTTACCATCTCGTACCATAGCGTTACTTCTTCGTACTATGATAATACCATGTCTTACTATGACCAAACATATTAACAAATGTGACATTGAAAAAAAAAATAGGTTTTTCAATACATTTACTTTGTATAAACCAATGATTTGGTAACCTTACTTATGGGATATGATCATAAGTCATTTAAGGGAATCAGTTAGTATGCGACAGAGAAGATAAGTGGATCTAATTGGTCTGTTTGTCTGTAATGTTTGTTGCAGGTCGGGTAGATCTATATCTACATGTAATAAAGTTTGGAATAAATTGATAACGTCAAATTGAACATTTAATCAAGGAATCATAATTGTTTGATAATCCTTGATTGTAAGCTGTCTTTTTTCTTTTTTGTCTTCTTTTAGTATGTTTGTTTGTGGGTATGTTTTGAGATTAAGTAAGCCTTGCATGACACCGAGACAAGAACATGGTCAAACATCAAAGTCAATGTGACAATTTTATTTCTAGTAAAAACATCATTTTCCGCACAATATTCATTTTCTTAAATTGCACACCATACAAAAGTAATTCGTTTTTAACGACCGTTGGAGAGAACTGCTGTGAAAACATAATGGGAAAAAGAAATAAATAGAAAGTGCTATTGCGCATAATTTTTTGCATAAATGTTTAATTTGTATGAATAGCGTTTGTGTTTTCTTCTTTTATTAACGTCATAACGAAAGTTTTTATAAGTCAAAACTTTGTCATTGGTCCCAAAAAACTTGTACAAAATGGTATGACTATGGTACTAAGTGGTAAAATTATGGTACGAAATGGTAAAAATTTGGGTACGAAATGGTAAAATTATGGTACAAAGTGACCGGTACAAAATGGTTATGGTACGAAACGTCCGTAATTCTTTTGCTCTACTTTGAACTTGTCAGTAGTGAAAGTTGAAAATGTATCGACCCAACTTGTTATCGGCAAGCACCTGTCTTTGAAGCCTAACATTTTCCTTTTTTTTTTTTTTTTCGAATTACGTTAGGAAAGATCACGTCAGTTCTTGTGAACTGATGCTATGAGCGTATGCAGTGGTCTAGTTTGAAATGTGGAATTTTTGCAGGAAAACTTTTTGCCGAACCATTTAATGTGTCTTCTTACTCAATCAAGCCATCTTAAATAGGACAACTATTTTCTTCTGTGATTAAATGTCAGAAAAGTCCTTGACAGTTGGCCTAGTCAAGTTGACTGCATGCAAGTTGGAAAAAAGGACAGATATGCCCAATATTTTGTTACCAGTCCTCAGATATCATGACACTCGTATGTTCCATATGATCATCACTCAACAATGGATAGAGTAAATACTTTTGATGGGTAGGCTAGAATAAGTCTTGGAAATTTTATTGATGGAAATGGAAATCATTATGGTCTTAGAATGATAGATTTGGATTTGTATTACAAACAATTATGATATGATATTATTTGAATATTTTTGAAGTAAAAATTATCTCATTTAAATAATAATTCATCATATCTTAGCTTTTTTTCCATCCTATTTACCTGTGTGAAATGGAAATTGGTAAGCAAAATGGAAATCAACAATGGTTTAAAATCTATAGGGAAATGAAATGGAAGTCAGAATAGTTAATAAACAATATTATTTTGATATATTTGAAAATAAGATTATGCAATTGTAAATTAGATTACACCCTATTTTAGACATTCTGTATTAGATAGATGGTTAACATTTATCTACAGGTGCAAAATGGAAACTGAGATTGGGAGGGTGGAATGGAAACCATTATACTGTAATTTGTAAAGCTGAAAGACGTTTAAAGAATGATTCACAGAAATTGTCTTATTCATGAAAGCTGGAGAAATTGACTTCAAGGTTGTATGAAATGGAAACTGTTAGGTACGGCAATGATAGAAAATTCAATTTTCCCAAGAAAATAAAATAATATGTCAAAGATGTATGAAATGGAAATTGTTAGGTATGGCAATGATAGAAAATTCAATTTTGCCAAGAAAAGAAAATAATATGATTATGTCTATATACTAAGGTCATGTATCACTCAAAAGCATGCTATTGCCTTCTAAATTGCAGAAAATTACACTCAAAATGATCAATGAACAGCTATTATGTTTTTACCTGCAATTAATTCCTTTTTAAATTGTTTTCATACCCAGACAATTTCCTTATCGTCAAACAATTTCCATTATGTTGAAAAAATTCTAATGCATATTTTAGGCCTGCCTACTTATGACTGTTCAGTTTTATTGAACATTCACCCTATTACGAAATAATCAAGCATTTTCTCCTTTGCCACAATCTTTTCTATATTCGAAAAAGATATTTTCTGCTTTTTAATTTTTCGTCTGCAAATGCTTTCAATTTTGACCAGGTCTAAAGTTTTGTTGTTTGCTAAAGAGTTAATTTGTATTCTGCGCTGGCTTCAAAATGGAAAAGTTTACAATTTTGTTGTCTAGTTTGTTGACTGTTCCTGGACAGTTTTGTGTTGTTTACATTGTTGTCTGTTGTGATGGCCAGCATAATAACTGTGTCAGTCGTTTTCCAAACAATCTCATCTTCTATAGTAGCTTTAAAATAGAAAGGTTTACAAATTTGTTGTCTAGTAAAGAGTTGAGATTGTTCCTGGACAGTTCTGTTTTGTTTACATTGTTGTCTGTTGTGATGGCTCGCATAATAACTGTGTCAGTCCTTTTCCAAACTATCTCGTCTTCTACATTGGCTTTAAAATGGAAAGGTTTACAATTTTGTTGTTTAG
Source organism: Hippopus hippopus (assembly GCA_946811185.2). NCBI lineage: Eukaryota > Metazoa > Mollusca > Bivalvia > Cardiida > Cardiidae > Hippopus > Hippopus hippopus. The sequence continues at coordinate 23,874,719 of OX328106.1, read as the reverse complement.
TAAAGAGTTGAGACTGTTCCTGGACAGTTCTATGTTGTTTACATTGATGTTGTCTGTTGTGATGGCCAGCATAATAACTGTGTCAGTCCTTTTCCAAACTATCTCGTCTTCTACATTGGCTTTAAAATGGAAAGGTTTACAATTTTGTTGTTTAGTAAAGAGTTGAGACTGTTCCTGGACAGTTCTATGTTGTTTACATTGATGTTGTCTGTTGTGATGGCTAACATAATAACTGTGTCAGTCCTTTTCCAAACTATCTCGTCTTCTACATTGGCTTTAAAATGGAAAGGTTTACAATTTTGTTGTTTAGTAAAGAGTTGATACTGTTCCTGGACAGTTCTATGTAGTTTACATTGATGTTGTCTGTTGTGATGGCTAACATAATAACTGTGTCAGTCCTTTTCCAAACTATCTCGTCTTCTACATTGGCTTTAAAATGGAAAGGTTTACAATTTTGTTGTTTAGTAAAGAGTTGAGACTGTTCCTGGACAGTTTTATTCTGTTTACATTGATGTTGTCTGTTGTGATGGCCAGCATAATAACTGTGTCAGTCCTTTTCCAAACTATCTCGTCTTCTACATTGGCTTTAAAATGGAAAGGTTTACAATTGTGTTGTTTAGTAAAGAGTTGAGACTGTTCCTGGACAGTTCTATGTTGTTTACATTGATGTTGTCTGTTGTGATGGCTAACATAATAACTGTGTCAGTCCTTTTCCAAACTATCTCGTCTTCTACATTGGCTTTAAAATGGAAAGGTTTACAATTTTGTTGTTTAGTAAAGAGTTGATACTGTTCCTGGACAGTTCTATGTAGTTTACATTGATGCTGTCTGTTGTGATGGCTAACATAATAACTGTGTCAGTCCTTTTCCAAACTATCTCATGTTTTAACCCTCATCCTGCTAAATAACTTCAAACAAAACTTTCAAAGGGACAGTAATAACCCAAGTTTTGCTTTTTCAAAGATATTTTTGGGGAAAGATATCTCCTTATCAGACAGTGTAGATCCAAGATTAGACTGCACATTCTGAGCAGTCTGAACTTGATCTACACTGTCCCCGAAAGGTCAGTGAGTTGCGCTTTGCTGCCTAAGAGTTGAAGACCTTGAGGAAGAGAGCTTTTGAAAACATTGTGAAAGAGGAGAAAATGCCAGTAACCAGCATTTTCTTCTTGAGCCACAATTTTGTCCACACTGTGAAAAAAAATTTTTCTCTATTTGAGTTACATGTGTCATCTGCATAGATGTTGGGTTTAGGAAAATCCAATATTTTGTTGTTTGGTAAAAAGTCAACCCTTTACCACCATCACAAGTTTCAGTGACCTAGAGGGAAAAGGCCTTTGAAAACACTGAGAGAAAAGGAGAAAGTGCTGGTAACAAGCATTTTCTCCTTTTCCAAAATGTTTTCTATCCATCACAGGGCAAATTTCACATTTTTGAGTCACACATAATGTGTCGTCTGCAAATGTTTTCAATTTGGACAAGTCTAAAATTTGTCATATGGTAAAGAGTTAATTAAATATTGATGTGGTTAATTTGGTCATTAGTTTGTAAACTGTACTACAGATATTGAAAGGTTATAGGTAACTTTCTGCCAGATGGCAGTCCTTAGTTTGTAAACTGTACTACAGATATTGAAAGGTTATAGGTAACTTTCTGCCAGATGGCAGTCCTTAGTTTGTAAACTGTACTACAGATATTGAAAGGTTATAGGTAACTTTCTGCCAGATGGCAGTCCTTAGTTTGTAAACTGTACTACAGATATTGAAAGGTTATAGGTAACTTTCTCCCAGATGGCAGTGTTGTTTTCGGCACAAGGTTGTTGAAGAAAATCATTTTTTTTTAAAGTATGTGTATTTCAAAATACAAAGGATGTCATAACATTTTAAGCGATAAGTATCAAAACTAAATGCTGATGCTTGCTGCTTAAAATATCATGGCAAGGTGTTTGCAAAGAGAATGAATTTTTATGACACCATTTTAGTATCTTCTTATGATCCTGACATAGGTTTGCTGGATTATAATCCATGGATTGATCATAAGAATTAAACATAGAAGTCAGAAAAAGCTTTTTACATTAGCGTTTTTTCGATAATTCCACCATTTTTCAGTGCCATGTATTAAAACAAAAACCAATCAATTGTCCCCTGTGATTTGGAAGGATTTCCTCCCATTAACTCTTTACCAGATGACAAAATTTTAGCCTTATCCAAATTGATAGGCTTTACAGACGACAATTTTAGTGTGGCACAAATGGTGCAATTTTTCTCTGATAGGGTAGAAAGCATTATGGGAAAAGGAGAAAACGCTGGTAACCAGCATTTTCTCCTTTTCCCACAATTTTTTCAAAAGACTGCTTTCAAAGAGTCGTTAAAAGTGGGCGTTGTGGGGCTAAGGGTTATAGCAAAAACTGAAAATTCAAAATTGCCTAAGCTCTCAAGGATCTGCTGAAAAAGGATCTATTTACCTAACTCTTTTAGCACCAAATAACTTAACCTCAGTTGACAGCTAAAAATACAATCCACTGAAAGTCAGGCAGTTTTTTTATAGCATAAGCTTGACTAAGTGGATAGCAAAGATCCAAGATCAGACTGCACATTATGCTGTCCACAGAAGCTCTTTGGCCTAAGGCACTGAAAGGGTTAAGTATGTGGGAGGGGGGAGAGATGATCAAATCATTTTCCTCCTTTCTGGTATTTCATCAGTCACACCCCAGCAAAACATTCTTTAAAAATCCTGAAACATCACTTTTTGTTTACTTGGTTACAGGTTCCCAGTCTAGTGATGATTGTTCTAATGGCGCAAGGTTGTCAGCATCAGGCCAAGGAAATATGCAATGTCAGAGAACAATTCAAGATACACAGACCTAGGCAGACAGCGCTTCAGGTACAAAACTACATATCGTGGTAATCAGCATTTTCTCCTTTTCCAACTACTGGTATGTTTTGTACCCTTCCCAAAAAATTTTAAATTTTTGATTCATGTTTATTTTGTCATCTGCAAATGCTTTGAATTTAGACTAGTCTAAAATTTGGTAGTTTGGTATAGAGTTAAGGAATCTGAGGTGAAAGAAGGGTTGTGTTCTGCCAGTAATTGTTCAGAGAGGGAGATGCTTGTCCCATAAATTTTCACAGATAGGAGACATTTTCAAAATACCAATAAGTGAGACAAATATGCACTCAAGACTACTTCTCAAATATATTTGAGCCATGCTCTGTGAAAAGGGGGCTTAATGCATCTCCATGATGCATCATACCAAGCAAGTCATTACATAGTTATGGACCGATAAAATCCATTTTATCTTAACAAAAGGCTGAATCACATGGTAGAATATTCCTTGGATATGCACAAAATTGACCAATATCACAAAGTTTCGACCCATGTCAGCCGATGTGGACTGTACAGGCTGACATGGGATGAAATCTTCTGCTGGTACCTAAAGCCCCCTTTTCACAGAGCATGGAAAGGGACAAAGTCCCGTCTTAGTGCCTTTTGATGGGACATTTTTTTTTTATTCAGTTGGACAATGCAGTGTCCAGTGTCCGGCGATCATCGTCAATTTTACCTTGTATAGGCTCTAGAGGCCATATTTTCAGTTCAATACTCATGAAACTTAGTCAGAATGTTTATCTTAATGATTTATCATGTGAGTTAAAAAATGGTTCATGTTGGGTCAAAAACTAAGTCACTAGTTAAAATCTTAGAAAAACCTTGTGCACGCTTTAGAGGCCACATTTTCAGTCCAATACTCATTAAAAGTTTGTCAGAATGATTGTCTTGACAATGTCTTGAACGAGTTCAAAAATGGGTCACATCGAGTCAAAAACTAGGTCACTAGATCAGATCTTTGAAAAACCTTGAGTACAATCTACAGACAACACATTCAGGACAATACTCATGAAAGTTGGTCAGAATCTTTGTCTTGATGTTATCTCAGATGAGTTTGAAAATAGGTCATGTGGGGTCAAAAACTAGGTAGGTCTAACTTGGTCTAATCTTAGAAAAACCTTATGTACACTCTAGAGAACACATTTTCTGTACAATACTCTTGAAAACTGATCAGAATAATTGTGTTGAAAATATCTTGGAAGACTTTGAAAATGGGTAACATCGGATCAAAGACTAGGTCACCAGGTCAAATCTTTGAAAAACCTTGTGTACACTCTAGAGGCCATAATTTCAGTCCAATACCAATCAAGTTGTCAGAATGTTTATCTTGATAATATCTTAGACAAGTTTGAAAACGGGTCATGTTGGATCAAAAACTAGGTCACCATGTCAATTCTTTGAAACACCTTGTGTATGCTCTTGAAACCACATTTTCAGTCTGATACTCATGAAACTTGGTCAGAATGATTGTCTTAATGATATGATGGACATCTTTGAAAATGGGTCATGTCAGGTCAAAAACTAGGCCACCAGATCAAATCTTTGAAAAACCTTGTGTATAAGCCTACATTTTCAATGCAATTCTCGTGACAGTTGGTCAGAATGTTTGTCTTGTTAATATCATGGATGAGTTGGAAAATAGGTCATGTTGGATCAAAAACTAGGTCATCACGTCAAAGCTTGTGTACGCTCTAAGGGCAACATTTTCAGTCCAATACTAATTAAAGTTTGTTGGAATGTTTGTTTTGATAATCTCTAGGACAACCTTGAAAATGAGTCATGTCGGGTCACAGTCTAGGTCACTCAGTCAAATCTAAGAAAAAACATTGTGTACACTTTATAGGCTACATTTTTTGGGATAATACACTTGAAAAGTGGTCAGAATTTTTTTCTTGATAATATCTTTTAGGAGTTTGAACGTATGTTACATCAGGTCAAAAACTAGGTCACCAGGCTATATCTTTTTAAAACCTTTTGTAAGCTCTATAGGCCATATACTCATTACAATAATCTTTAAATTTGGTTAGAATGTTTTTCTAGATGATATCTTACATAGTTTGAAAATGGGTCATTTTGGATCTTAGAAAAACCTTGTGTACGCTCTAGCAGCCACATTTTCAGTCCAATACTCATGAAACTTGGTCAGGATGTTTGTCTTGATGACATCTTAAACCAGTTTGAAAAAGGGTCAGGTCAGATGAAAAACTAGGTCACAAGGTCAAATCTCTGAAAAATATTGTGTAAACTGTATAGACCACAATTTCTGTCATGAAAGATGGTCAGAACGTTTGTCTGGATAATTTCTGCAAATTTGAAAATATGCAATTTTGAGCTAAAAAGTAGGTCACTGAGACAAATTCTAGAATAAGCTTGTGTACACTCTATAAGCTACATTTTAAGTCCAATACTAATGATAGTTTGTCATAATGTTTGTCTTTATATCTCGGAATAGATTGAAAAAAGGTTCAGGTTAGCAACTTCAGGGCCATCAATGCCCTCTTGTTTTAGATTTAGAAAGTAAAACAACTTCTGATTGGCTAAACCAAATGGTTTAACCAATCAGAAGTTGTGTTACTTTTAAATGTAGAAAATTCTTGAGAAAAAGACTGAGAATGTTTTAAAGTATGGTTTATGAATACAGAACCAGGGTTGTCAAAACTTGGGAATGTGTGGTAATGGGTTAAAGACTGTTCATAAGTTTGGAATAAACATGGAATTAATCTCTTTTGATTTTAGTTTCAGAGAGACAATGATGACAGGCAGGATATTTCAAGATGATAATCAACTGAAAGCAGATTTTAGACATACATGTATTGTCCAGAGTGAAATGCCATTATTGTACCTCTGCAAAATAAATTTCAAATCTTTATAGAAATATTAGTTGTTTTACATCCCAGAGGAAGGAGATTTTTGAAAGCATTGTAAAAAGAGGAGAAAACGTTGTTAACCAGATAGTAAATAGTGCGAACATCCATCATCTCTCATGAATATTCTATAAATAGTGAGAGTTTCGTAATACTGGCAATAATGGAACATTTCAAATTTACTGTATCATAAATTGAGACATTTTCAATTTGTAAAAAATGGGTAGAAAATATTGTAGGAAAAGGAGAAAATTCTGACTAACAGCATTTTCTCTATTCTTCACACTGTTTTCAAAGAAGTATTCTTTGCAAGAGTGATTAAAATTCAGGATTGTTTGGTAAAGAGTTATACTGTTACCAAACAATCCCAAGTTTTAAAAACCTCTAGGTTTTAGGCCTCATTCAAAAATTGTGCAGATAAGAGAAAATGCTGATAATCAGCATTTTCTCCTTTTCCAACAAAGTTTTCTACCCTACCAAACTTCCATCATTTGAGTCACATGTAAATTATCGTATACAAAATGTTGATGCTTCACTTTGGACTAGTTTACATTTTTTATCATTTGGTAAAGGCTACTGTCAGAATACCCCACGAATTCCTGACAGTGTAAACCCAAGATCCAACACTGGACTGGCAATCCAAAAATACAGTAAAGTTCATTTATAATGTGATGTCAATTAGCCCTCTACCAAGTAGACTTGTGTTTTAATGACCCTGGAAAAGGCCTTTGAAAAAAATTGTGGGAAAAGGAGAAAATGCTGGTTACCATTTGAAAGACAGAAGTCACCCTTTGACCAAAAATGAACTTATCATCTGACAGCAAATACTTTAATTTTGTCCAAATATTCATGGTAACATCTACACACATAAGCATTATCAAGAACTGCCCAAAATAATTAACACATTTCCTTGGCCTGCAAGAAGCCCTGATCTCAACCCAATTGAGTATTTGTGGGACCATCTGGGGTGCCAAGTTCAAGCAAGGGATCCATCCGTTCAAAATCTACAGGAATTGGTCCAGGTACACTCCATGACGAATAGCAGAGGATCTTAATGATGAGAATTCACTGTTTGATTTCCAGCATGAGAAGGAGGGCTACAGCAGTTATTTGTACGAGGGTAGAATACACCAGATACTGATGTCACCATTGCTGTAGGTTGAGGCATGAACACTGAACGTTTTAGGAGAATTTCCTAATTCGTCAGACAATACACCTAGTCTCTGTGACCATAGATTTGACATGACCATTTTCTTAAGTTATGGCTGTTAATAAATTATACCTAAAGGTAGAAGCAGTGTTGGTAATTGATGGATTGACACCTTGGAGTGTTCTGTTAACCAATTTTTAACAAAGCCTTAGGTTTCCATATCATGAATGACAACTGCATTGTGTTGGGGCGGTGCTTAACACTTAGGCTGTATGCATCAGAGGGACCTTTTTGCGGAGAGCGTAGATCAAAATCAGACTGCGCAGAGTGTGCAGCCAGATCTTGGGTCTACACTCTCCAATTAGTAGATCTTTTTCCCCCAAAAAAACTTGGAAATAGCAACATTTGGGTTTTTACTATTGGCTGAAAAGTTTTATTTCTTTTGTTTAGTAGGTGAAGGGTTAATCAATGCTCATGTGTATACATGCTCATAGAATTCAATATCAAGATTAAATTCTTTGCTCCTTTTAAAGCAATCTTTCAGAAACAAAAATAGATCACTTGAGTCATCTTTGGAAGCATCTGCAGAAAAGGACAAGATATGTAGAGGCACTGTGATTTCTCCTTCTTTAAGCTGACAAGTGATGTCTGCGCACTATCTGTAAACATGCTGCCAGTGTCTTTAGATCTACTTTAGTCATACCAGCTTCTGAAAAAAGATGCATAAATTTTTCTCTCTTATCGATGAAAAAGTTTTTGACTCATTCATATTGAAAAGCATTTGCAGAACACAAAATGCTAAAATGGTGGAACCTCATTTTTATTGCAAAAGGGGAAACATTGTTGGAATAGGATAAAAAATGCTGGTAACCAGCATTTTCTCCTTTTCCCACAATGTGTTCAAAAGCCTTCTTCCTTACGATAATGTGATAAAAGGTCAAATTATGTGAATATTTCCTAGAAAACATTTTAACCCTTGGCACCCCTTTCACAACTTGCAGCCATTATAGATCAAGATTGGACTGCGCAAAAAGTGCAGTCTGATCTTTGATCTACACTGTTTGCTTTGCTGAAACATTCTGGACAAGAGCAACCTTGAAACTGCAACTATTTGGGCCTTATTTCTAGATTAGTTAGGTTTATTCACGAATTTAAAAGAATATTTTATGTTTGGCAGACAACTCTTCTCATGTTGCAGCACAACACTTTTCATGACACAATAAGCAATCCTGCTTTTGCTATAATGTGTTTATATACCTTCCCTGTTCACACCATCAGAACTCCTGTTTATGGAAAAGCAATAAGTGGGACCGTGAGAGTGTTACAAAAAAAATCCAGGACCACATATCATGAGTATGAACACTGACTGCCATGATGTAGCGGGAAAGATGTTTAAAGCCATGTAAAACACATACACAAAAACACATGTTATGTAATAATGTGAAAAATCAGGTCCTATAATATCAAAAACATTACGAGTTTTAGCTCATCTGAGTGCTCAAGATGAGCTTTTGTGATCATGTTGTGTCTGTCTTTCATCGTCCGTTGTGTGTCAACAACTTTTACCTTGTGTACACTCTAGAGGCCACATTTTCAGTCCAAAACCCATGAAACTTAGTCAGAATGTTTGTCTTGATTATATCTCCAAGGTTTTGAAAGTGGGTCATGTCAGGTCAAAAACTAGGTCACTAGGTCAAATCTTAGAAAAAACATTGTTTACCCTCCACAGGCCACATTTTCAGTCCAAACCTCTTGAAAGTTGGTCAGGATGTTTGTCTTGATAATATCTGACAAATATGAAAATGTGTCACATTGAGTCAAAAAATAGGTCTCTAGGTCAAATCTTTGAAAAACCTTGTGTATGCTCAAGAGGCAACATTTTCAGTCCAATACTCATGAAACTTTGAAAAAATGTTTATCTTGATGATATCTTGAACGGGTTCGAAAGTGGGCCATGTTTGGTCAAAAACTAGGTCATTAGGTTAAATCTTTGAAAAACCTTGTATACACTCTAGAGGCCACATTTTCAGCCCAGAACTCTTGAAAATTGGTCAGAAAGTTTGTCTTAAAAATATTTCAGGAGAACTTGAAGATGGGTTATGTTGGGTTAAAAACTAGGTCAAGTCATTGAAAAAAAACTTGTGCTCACTCTAGAGGCAACATTTTCAGTCCATTACTCATTTAACTTGGTCAGAATGTTTGACTTGATGATATCTTGGACCACTTTGAAAATGGGTCATGTTGGGTCAAAAACTAGGTCACTTGGTCAAATCTTAGAAAAAACTTGTCTATGCTCTACTGGCAACATTTTCAGTCCAAACTCATGAAAGTTGGTTAGAATGTTTGTCTTGATGATATCTTGGAGGAGTGTGAGAATGAGTCACTTTGGGTCAAAAACTAGGTCACTAGCTCAACTTTTTCAAAAACCTTTCATACACTCTAGAGGCCACATTTTCAGTCTAATGTTCCTGAAACTTAGTCAGAATGTTTGTCTTGATGATATCTCAAATGAGTTTAAAAATGAGTCTTTTTGGGTCAACTAGAACTGTCAAAAAAGTGCCGCATACCCCCACACAGTGCCTTGTCACAGAACATGTGTCAGTTTATAGAAAAAAAAATCGTCAAAGTGCCTTAACTAAGTTACTAGCTTTTATACTTTGGAAGTTATGCCCCAGACAAAAATCCAAGGTTAAAATTTACAAAGGGCAATAACTCTGAAAATAGTGGGAATAGTTATGGTTCTTGCACAGTGCACTTTGCTTTAATGTGATCTAATTGTAAATGAAGTTTGAAATTACTAGGTTTTGTACTTTGCAAGTTATGCCCTAGATAAAAATCCAAAATTAAAATTTACAAAGAGCAATAACTCTTAAAATAGTGGGAATAGAGTTACGAATCTTGTACACTACACTTCTTCGTAGATGAGGTCTATCTGTACATGAAGTTTGAATTTACTAGCTTTTATATTTGGGAAGTTATGCCCCAGACAAAAATCCAAGGTTAAAATTTACAAAGGGAAATAACTGTTAAAATAGTGGGAATAGAGTTATGGTTCTTGCACAGTGCACTTTGTTTTATGATGATCTAATTGTATATGAAGTTTGAAGTTACTAGCTTTTTTACTTTGGAAGTTATGTCCAAGATAAAAATCCAAAGTTAAAATTTTCAAAGGGCAATAACTCTAAAAATAGTGGGAATAGAGTTATGGTTCTTGTACACTGCACTTCTCATTAATGTGGTCTATCTGTATATGAAGTTTGAAATTACTAGCTTTTTTACTTTGGAAGTTATGCCCTGGACAAAATATCCAAAGTTATAATTTACAAAAGGCAATAACCCCAAAAATAGTGGGAATAGAGTTTTGGTTCTTGTACACTGCACTTCTCCTTAATTACTAGCTTCTATACTTTCGAAGTTACGCAACAGTATTCAGTGGTAAAGATAGGTATGGATCCTGTTGGTGCAATGACTTACGATCGAAAGAGATGTCATACATGCTCTCGGTCCTGAAACTCCTGGAATACCTGCCCTGTGCTGACTGGGCAGGCAGGAGCCCATTATGGAGCAATTATTTAGTTAGTTAAAATACTACTAGTATTTAACAAAGCTTTTAGCTCTTTACTAACTGATAAAATTTTAGACTGGTCCAGATTGAAAGCTTTGCAGACCACAAATTGATTGCAAAGTGAAGATTGAGAGTTTTTTTTTTTTTTTGAAAGGGTAGAAAACATTTTGGGGAAAGTAGAAAATGCTGGTAACCTGCACATTCTCTTCTCCCCACAGTCTTTTCAAAAGCTTTCTTTCTTAAGATCGTTTGTCTATATCTGCTTAAAACGAATCATGAACCAAGACATGTCACCTTTTGAAGAAAGAGGTTAGTAGGCCCATTACAACCAAGCCCGGCGGCTCAGTCAGGGCTTAAAACCCAACGGTCGCTGGTTGAAGCTTGCTTCCGAGAGCTGATTTTAGTCATAGCGATAGAATTCATTCCTCTTTCACCTATGAACGTTGTTTTGACGGTGTTTTGTGGGGAAAGCAGCCAGTATCTTGAAAAGAATTTGCAAAGATCTAATTGAAAAATACTCCAAGTAAGCATTTATGGTTGCACTGCCGCCACGCTATACAACTGAAATAACGTAAAAGACGGTGTTAAATACCAAGTAAACAAACACCCGGTACTGGCATAAAGACCCTTTTAGGATGCATCCAAAGCTCACATGGACTACTGCAGAAAAACTTTCGAAGCACGATAACATGTACCATGTGGAAAATTTGGAAAGTGCAAGCATACAACAAAAAATTATCATAGCCTTAGTAACCACGTTTCAGACTTTTGCATGAAAGCTGCAACAACTCTCAACATCACGTATAAATGCGCGTTATTCGCTGTCTCTGATTTGCTGGAACTGCAACTGCCGTGTCTAATTGGCTTGAAACGACACACCCCTTAAAACCGCATTACACCTTACAAGTTATTCATCCGTGATGTAAAATAGAAATTGAAAGAGGGGGGTCGGTGTCTTCATTTACCGGGAAAATGCCAAAGAAAATATATTCAAAGCAAAAGTTTTTGACGGTGTTTGTTGGCGTGATGAATTTTAAATGAGAACGCATAAAACGGAAAGAAATCCTCCATTTAATTTAACCAAATACTCATGCAGAGCATGACACAACCAACACCCGTGTTCAACTTGGGTCGTCGCTGTGTGCACGCCTTTGGATGCAGATGTAACGTGGCGAAATTGACATTTGATTGATAAGTCTTGTATGGTGTGTATTCATGTATGGTGTGTAAACAGACAAAACGCTTTACCTTGTCAGCCGTAATACATGTACAAGTAGGGCAGTTGTTGATAAGTCGGCGTTTTCCTGGTGCATGGAAATAACGGACTGGATTGGAGCGGAATGGACTTCAAGATTCGATGTAAACTCTTGTAGCAACACTTTACTTATTTGACAATGGAATAGGGGAAAACCTGAACATACTCATGTAAGGGAAAATAGGAACTTGCAAGAGATAAGGCTATAATATCTCTGTCATTACTGAGGATATTTACTTCAAACTGGGACTACTGTTAGCTATCAAAAGGGAAACCCATACAAAAGGGACAGGTATCCATCAAAGTATTTTTCAAACATTTCTAAATGCCCCTTTTTGAAATTGAATGTTCAAATATTTCCATATTTTATAATATCTTTCTCATTAATGTCATTACTGAAGACATTTACTTCAAGCTTGAAGTAGTTGCTAACCATCACATTTACTTCAAACTTGGGCTACTTGTTAACTATCACAAGTTGGCTTCTTTACAAAAGAAGCCAGGAGAGGTCAGCATCATTTTTCCAATAGTTTATTGGCTTTTAATTTCAATATATTTTGGTACATTTAAACAAACAAGTAAAAAAGCCGCCGCGTAGAAACCTCATATGCTTTACATGACGGTCATTTGATCTTGTTGCGTTTTCAAGTCGTATGATCTTGTCCAGCGGTCTTTTTTCTCTTTTTTAACGAAATTCTTCTGATTTTTTCTTCTGCTTAGATTTATTTGCTTAATGAAAAATTACAATTATTTGAGACGTCACTTGCAGCCATGGCAAATTAATATAACAAATATTTTCTGAAATTCGTCACATAAAAATAAACCACGTCAATTTCCTGTTTCGGTTTTTTTATTTCGCTTTATTTACAAAACCATGACGAAATAGACTGTGTATCAGTACAATTTCGCAAGAAAAATGGATTTAGACAGCAAATTCTGTGGCAGTCTGCCTCTTAAACTCAGCACTGTTGGAGAGGTCTGATGACCTCTCCAATAAGGGAACCCATAAATTAGGGGTAGGTAAACATGTAAATATTTTTGACACAGTAATGCCCGCCCGGCTTTTCGACTTACAATTTTCACTTAAAGCAACTGCAGCCGAGCATTGGCATCCACATTTTATTTTCTTTTACTTTTTAAAAGAACAGTTCATAATTGAATGCAAATTACTTTACGCATATATGCACTTTCCACTTGCCCCTAGCCATTAGTGCTCTCAGCGCTTTGATTTTTGTTTACACGCCCTTTTTTAAAACACGGTTTTTAACAGCATTTCAAGTTAATCACGGCGACCAGTTCACCTACCCATGCGGCTCATGTTTCCAAGATTATTTTTACTTCACACAAATTTTTTTCAAAGAACTTGTCACATGATTCGTTTGTATGGATTTTTCACGCCGTTTTCAGCATTATTTCAGTTATATCGCAGCGGCAAGTACACCAGTCCATGCTTTTCTGGAGTAAAAGTTACCAGTGCTTCACACTATATTCCTTTCAAACTACTGGCTGCTTTCCCACATAACCATGGATCTTTGAAACAATGATCATCGGAATTAGCCTCATGAAGAATTTCGGAATAGTATTCAGTGGTAAAGACAGGTATCGATCATGCTGGTACAATGACTTACCTTTTAAAGTGATGTCATACTAGGACTCTGTCTGGAAACCTCTGGAGTACCTTCTCTGTGCCGACTAGGCCAGCAGGAGTCATGGTGTTAGGAAAGTTTCGCCCAATATGGAACGATTATTTAGTTAATTAAAATACTGCTTGTATTTCACAAACCTTAGAATTAGCTCTTTACCAAACGCCAAAATTTTAGACTGGTCAAAACTGAAAGATTCGCCGACGATAAACTTTTGTTGCACAAATTTAGAAATTTTTTCTTTGAAAGGATAGATGGTACTGTGAGAAAAGGAGAAAATACTGGTGAAAAGCATTTTCTAGCTTCCTACAATATTTTCAAAAGGTTTCTTCCAAAGTCATTGAAACTCGGGAATTAAATGTGGTAGAGGATTTTAGTGATAAATGTGTAATGTTACGATGATAGTGTATGCATACATACATGTAAGTATACGAGGGCTGTTCGATATATAATGTGTATTGTACCACAGCGCGATAACGCTTTCAACGATTTCGTGGATGATGATACGCTTGAATAGCTCTATTCAATACTTTTCCCATGGTATAAACACGAGCCTTTAGCTCCACATAGTTTTAAACTTATAGTCATTTCATCAGAGCAAGTCGTTGACCACAGTTGTAAAAATGGTTGGGAAACGGATTAAGAATATTGAAGAAATTAGAGCTTATATAAAAGTTCGCACAAAACTCGGTCATTCGGTAATGCAGATTTTTACTGAATTGGTGGAAGTTTATGGGTCTGATAAGGTATCTTATGAGACAGTTCGTAGGTGGTGGAAGAAATTTCTCACTGGCACAGAGTCCGTCAAAGATGCAGCAAAATCTGGCCGACCTGTGACTGTAACAGGCAAGGCAAATGTCTAAAAAGTCAGGGAAATAATTGAAAGTGATGGCAGATACACGATTCGTGATATTGCCAACACTGTTGGCATATCGCTATCGCGGATGCATTTCATTTTGAAGCGTAGTTTGAAAGTACGAAAGATTTCTGCCAGATGGATACCACATATATTGACAGATGACCAAAAACGGGTACGAGTACAAACCGCTAAGCAATTGCTCAAAATGTTTCCCAAATTCAATCAAAGACAATTTGCAAACATTGTTACTGGTGACGAAACATGGGTTCACTATTTCGAACCAGTAAGAAAAATTGGAAACAAAATATGGCTAACTAAACACGGTAGAAGACCTGTATTTGCCAAAGGAAGCATAAGCACAAAGAAGGTTCTTTATTGAATATTCTTCTCATGTGATTGTATAGCCGTACAAATTCCGGTGTCGAAGGGCAAAATTGTTACAGGTCGGTATTACCGAGATGTTATACTAAAAAAGCTCAAGAAATATTATCTTAAACGACGCCCTGTGTCAGGATTTAGTCTATTTCATGATAATGCTCCATCACATGCATCTGAGCTTGTGAAGCAATTTTTGAAGTCGGAGAAGGTTACCGTCTTGCCACACCCACCATACTCTCCAGATCTAGCCCGTTGCGACTTTTTCCTTTTTCCAAAACTTAAAAAGTTCTTATCTGGTCGTCGTTACAAGTCCCGACAAGCCCTTGGCTCAGCCATCAGTCAGTGCCTCAGAGGTCTACCTAAATCAGCGTACCGTGACGCATTTCAGAAATGGATTCAGAGATTGAAATTATGTATTTCAAACCACGGAGAATATTTTGAAGGGATGTAATGTTCATTTCACTATTTGAGTCGAATGCTTTTGAGATATCGTACAATACACATTACATATCGAACAACCCTCGTACATGCAGATTCATTGTTTTTCCAAGTAATAGCTATTTACCCGTGAAAATAACTTTCAGTGCCGTTAGCCAAAACAAGGACTTTTGCGGACGACATAAATTAAGGTCAGGCTGCGCTGGACGTACAGCCTGATCTTGGATCTCTTCCATCTGTTTGTTTAATCAGGTCTACAAGACAGAAATCTTTTAGTTACTGCAAATGGTATTTTCAGCTGTCGAAAGAGGTCGATATTTGACGCTAAAAAAGTTATCGTCGAATAATAATTTTCTGAAATGAGGGGAGATAGCTCCTTTTTATGATTTTTGTTTTTTGTCTGGTGGTGTTGAAAATAGTTTTCAATACTTTTTGTAATCTCCGTTTTGGCACGGCAACAAGTGCTTCTATCTATGCTTTCCTGGTTTTTAACAGTGCAATAGTGCGCACAACACCCTGAATTTCTGCATAATGAAGGTTGAAATATATGAGTGGTTGCTCTGTGAAACGGGGCTTAATGCAACTGCAAAAAGTATCGACCAGGATGAGCCTGCGCTGTCCTCGCAGGCTGACCTAGGTTGAAAACTTTCTGCTTTGGAAAAGTTTCTGCATGTCCAAGGACCATTCTACTTCAGGATTCAGCCGGTTGTTAAACAAAATGGATAGATTTTATGGATCTATAACTATTTGATGACTTGCTTGGTTTATTGCATCACGGAGATACATGAACCCTTTACCTAACAACAAAATTTTCGACTGGTCCAATTTGACAGCCTTTGCAGATGTTGAATGTGACTCAAAGAATGTAATTTGTTTTTAAAACGGTAGAAAACCTTATGGGAAAAGGACAAAATGCTTTTTATCAGCATTTCTCCCTTTCCAACAATGATTTCAAAAAAGCTCTTTCTCCAGGGTCGTTAAAACTTTGGACTGTGTGGTAAAATGTTAAACCCATATTAACCAGAGTATGGCACCAGTTGGCTATTTATACGTCAGCTGTATTTTTCTTTCGTTTTCTTTTGATACACATACGATTTATGCCTGCTGCTATGTTTTTTAAAAGCATCAATCAAATTCACGCAAAGGCTAATCGATGTTCAAATACATGTATTTCTAACCTACCGAAAACCAGTGACAGACAGGAGGATATAGAAAAGAAATGTATATATTGTTTGAAAGAAATGGGAACAATGTGGAAGCGGTTATTTGTAACAGGCAATACATATATTTCCTTTTACCCGAAAAACTTTTCGTCTTTTTTGTAGGACATTAGCAATGTATATTTGTTCAGTAAAAAAGGTTCAATCAGTAATAGGTTGATTACATCAGGAGCCGCAAACTAAGCTAGGTTGATTGTATGGTGTTTAAAGCCGTTTTTAACATTATTTGAGTTATATAGCGGCAGTCGGTTCACCTATCCGTGCTTTCCTGGAGTTTCTTTTACCAGTACTCCACACAATATTCTTTCCAAGCCACTGACTGCTTTCCCACATAACCATCGTCGAGTTATTGTCAGCGGTGAGAGGGAATGAAACCTGTCTCAATGACTATCATCGAACCGGGGCTCGGCAAAAAGTGCTAGGATTGGAAGGACAGAGCCCGTTTTTCACCGACCATTTTAAGACGCATAATCTAATAGACCTTTCTTCAAACGCGAGTTTGGGACGCCATCTCATACTCGTCACAACTCGGCCGATTCCGTACCTGCGTCTAACTGACTTGCTCTCCGGATCACCCGAGGTATGCAGATTGGCCCACCTCACTTAACGCGGTTTTTTTGGTTGCTACGACAGACAAACAAATCAGAAAGTAACGCAATTTCTCTTATTCGCTTTTTTGCGATTATTTGCATTAACCAGTTAGAAATTGCTTTCCTCTAACTCTAGAATATTCTTGAATGGAGATGGAAAGGGAAGAAGGTCTGGTAACGAAACAAAAGAAATATACATGTACGTGTTAAAGTTTTCATGTCCATGAATGCGAAAACATGGATTACCAT
The DNA here is from genome assembly GCA_946811185.2 of Hippopus hippopus. NCBI lineage: Eukaryota > Metazoa > Mollusca > Bivalvia > Cardiida > Cardiidae > Hippopus > Hippopus hippopus. Next base: position 23,857,623 of record OX328106.1, on the reverse strand, counting down.
GCACCATTTCATCGAAAAATATGCACTCATTACTTTTTTCTGACAACGATTAGGTGCAGCTAGTGGCTTTGTGCAAAGTCCCTGGCCTACCGGTTAAATAAACTGAAATGGATGAATACGCACACTGATTGTCGCGATATGACTAGGATTATTCTGAAAACTGGGTCTAACACCAATTCCAACGGACGTTTATTCAAAAGGAAGTTTTCATTTCTCAAACAGGACTCTCGTATAACACGCCATGACTGTTTTTGTCAGACTATCTCGTAAACTATCGGTGTACAGATCCAAGCCTTGGCTGGCCATCTCCTTTTTTTTTTTTAGTTTGATCTTGGTCTACGCTAAACTGTAACAGCACCAAATGTATTATCTGGAGGGCAATCGGTTAAGCCGAGTTAATTAAACTACATAGACCATGAGCCAGCAGGGTGTTTGCTTCCCCCCCCCCCCCGAGGGAATTTTCGGGACTATGATTTACCTGAGCCCCAAGGTCTCCTGAGCACATTCCCAAAGTCTGCCACCTGGCGAGTGGGGCTATTGGAAGTTATAGAGGTCAGAGGTCATCAAGTGCACCTCTGACCCTAACCGTATTAGTTGATCATCAATTGAACTTCTTTGGAAATTTTGTTCCTTGTGAAAGTCCCAAATGATCTCAGGTACCGGTAATGTAGTAAGCTTGTATTTAGATCATTCTCTGCATTTCTAACAAAATAAAAGAACCTTTTAATGCAAATCCAAGCAATGACAGCACTTTTTTATGATTCAAGCTTCCAAAAAATCATAATCTGAGAAACTACAGGGATATTTTTCAGATAAAGCACATTTTCTTGATCCCAAATGCCTTGAATGCATCTTAGAAGCAACCGAAACGGCATTTTAAGATTTATTGTGTATCAATTTGTCATATTCATGTATAAAATGGAAGCACTTATAACCAAAGTTCATTAACATACTTTTAATTTTTTTTATATCAGTTGTTGAGAATTCAACAACTGTTTCATTTCTTTATTTTAGATAAAAAAATCTAAAATTTATTGGTATACTTATTTTCATGGTCTTGATAATTACTTTCATTACAGTAAACAGAGTAAATCAAAGTACTGAAGTTACTGATACATTGTGTACCATTAAACTCTTGCATCTAAAAAACGGACAAAAAAGTTTAAAAGTAAAATATATCTTTATCTTATTTACTAAGAAGACATTGCATATGCTATCTTCAAGGTCTTCTCTTATTATTTTATCAATTTAGTTATCTCAGACAATTATATCAAATTACTAAAATTTGAACTTGCCATGACGAAGTAGTAAAGGTATGACTTACAGGCATATCCACCTTTTTATTTAGATACAGGATACATATGCATGAATTTAACCCTTTCAGAGCTATAAGCGAAAACAGAGGCCTTTGCGGACGACATAGATCAAGATCAGACTATACAGAACATGCAGTTTGATATTGGATCTCTGTCGTCCGCTTGTTTCAGTCAATCCAAATAATTATGATAAAACTCTTTTTGAGTTTCAGTGGAGTCTACTTCCAGGCATCGAAAGAGGTGGACATTAAATTTTTGGCGCCGAAAGAGTTAACTGCCCAAAACCAGAGATATATTATTCCAAGTTAATCTTGTGCCACTTTTTACACACATCAATTAAGTAATCAGGTGATTTACTAGCAATGTGAGTTACCAAGATGAATTCCTCATTCGGATTTGATATTTCAATAGGGCAGATGCACCTGTTATCTCACATTGTTGGTCAGTATTTATTTACAGAGGACCATAGTGTTATAGTGAATGAGAGCTCATTCATGCTTGTATTTGCTCAGTAAAACCTTCACCATCATCATTCTCATGCTTACCAGCCGTATTTGTGGCTTTATGTTTTTGTTATGAGAAGTGTGGTCGTTGTTTTTCCGTTCTTACCTGTTCAGAATTATGCCAGGTTAACTGCTTGGCATTAAGAAACAAGGAAATAATATGAAGCATCGTGCCATGAATATAAAAGAAGGCTAAATATCAGTATAAATATTGGAAACGAGATGAATTGGGTTTGATATAATATGCTTAAGGATTAAAATATGCAATGAAGAGCCCTGTTTTTTGTTTTTGTTTTTCTATTTTATCCATTTTGTTTCCCTTTTATGCTAACTTTGAAATGAATGTCATTTTGTGTGTTACCATGTACTGTTAATTTTCTTGTCATTAACATATTTTAGGGGTAAAGGTCATGCAAATTATCATCATTCACATGGGAATCCTGTTATTGCTCGGATTATCTTGTTCTTACATATGTATAACTTCTTGCTTTCTGCTTGCATAGCTTCAAGGCTATGTCTACTTTTACTCAATTACATTGTATTCTAGTGGTTTATCAACTGCGTAAATTCAAAACTTGCCTTTTTTAGTTTTAGTTTTTTTTTTTTTTTTTTTTGATATTGTACACATTTAACAGAGACTGAAGCTTCTTTGATATTTTAGCTGGCCAGTTATCACTTACATGTACGTTGTTTGATAGATGATTAATGACTCTCCGTACTTCTGCTATGGGCAAAAGACCTGTGCATGAGTTTTGTTTTTTACCTCTTTCTATCACACATGTATATAAAGGTACCTGTCGTATGTCAAACAGAAAATGCTTGCTGCAATATACTTAGACTATGCTTAGCTCCACCTAATCCAATATCAGCATAATTGTATTAAGCCTATCAAAAATATCATTGTTTAGAGTTTCCCGACCCTACCTAGAAAATGCTGCCGACACTTGGAAAAAAAAAATAAATAAATACAAAAAATCTGTCGGATGTGATTTCCGTACATGGCCCATGTAAAAAGTTTCTGGAAAAAAAAATCCCTACCTACAGCATCTCGGACCGAAACTCTAAACAGAGATATTTTTTTGTTAAGCCTTATTGTGCATGAACAGGTGGATTTTTTTTTTACATCTGGTATCACAATCATTGGCTTATTGTTATTTCCAGGATATTGTTTCCCATATCAAAAATGATAGATTTCATTTTACTGTTCCATATAAGTGATGCACTGTATACTTCCCCATGCCATAGACATCCAATACATGTATAAAATGAATAGAGGATGTATGTTTTTTACGGTGAATGATTGAAATTTAATTCATCAATTAAACATCATCGGTAATATTTTCACGAGTGGCACAGCAATGAGTGAAAATATTACCGATGATATTCACAACATGAAATAAATTTCGATCTTTCACAAAAAAAAAAACCCTATTTATTTCATGCTTTTGACCCCTTTTTTGGGAACTTACATCAAAATCAAGCAAAATTCTGTTCGGTTATTCCCCGTGGAGTACCCCCTCCGCATAACAACGCGTTACAATAAATTACGTAAAGCGCGAGAAATGTAGGGTAAATTACGTCATATTTCCATCTGGTTGAGAGGCACGCGCATTTTACCTAGGTAACTACTGTGCGGGAACTACTGTTTACGCCTTCAATTGAAGAGTTAGAAAATAAAATCGGATTTTTCACTGGTCGTAACCATGAAATATCGAAAAATATTTCACCGTTATTTCTCGATAAACTACCGGAAAGCATGAAATAATATAGAGTATAAATGAAAGCAATGATTTAGTTAACATAGTTAACCAAGCGATAAGGAAGATGATAATAATGTTGACTTCATGAATGTGGTCCATGGGTGATAGTGAATAGATTTTCATATAGCATGGCATGATACGTTATGAACATCGTTGTTATCATTTCAGTGAAAGGAAACTTCATATTAGTGTCGAAGTCTATGAAGGGCCACCATTAAGAAAAAGATCTACTTCATTCACTGAGTTTAATACCATAACAATCATTGTGGCAAAGGACTGCTGGTTATAGAAGTGATAAATACAACCCTATCTTCAATGAATTCTTATGGGTCAACAGCAAGAACTAACTTTAATTCCAGCAAATGTCATAAGATTTTAAAAAAAACCTCAACAATTGTCACCATTAATACTCTGATTTTCTTCGCTGACACGGCTTATAGATAGAATAAATTATAAGGGTAAGGCACAATGTTTGTCATGGAGTCTATTCTGTATCACTAAGATCATAATTGATGATTTTGTACACTTTGGATACGTTTTTGGGTACCAGCAATTTTACGCTCACAAACATAGCCAAGAACAGTTCTCTCAGTACTTTGATTCAAACAAAATTTATTCTATTTCTATAAAACAGCTGTTTTGACTATAGATGCGAGTGTGTAATCCCATCTGAACATGTTTTTGACATATTAGATGTAGAAAATGAAATGAAAATTTAACCTGAACTGCTATTCATTGATATTTCGTAAGCAACAGTGCACTTGATGACCTTTGACCTCTGTAACTCGCGAAACCCCCGCTCGCCAAATGGCAGACTTTGACAAAGCGCCCAGGAGACCTTGGGGTTTCAGAAAATAATAGTGCCGAAAATTCCTCTCCATGGGGGGGGGGGGGGGGGCAGGGGGCGGGGGGCTATTGGTGGCTCAAGGTCTAACAGTGTAGTGTCTCAGTTGGACCAGACGGCCTTCCTGACCCTGGATAGCTCTCTTAATCGTTTTTTTTACAAAATGTAATGCTTTGTGATATATCAAGGTATATCCCCCTTTCTATGTGAGGTTTTTCTATTCCTATGTGATTTTCAAATTTTGATTGTTCAAGGATTTCAGATAAAACTGTTTATGGTTTACCTCTTTCCCCCATCGTTCTTTTGTTTTGACCTGTCGACCATTCTGTTTTGGAGAGGAGAATAGTAGTTTGGGAAGTTATGGTTAAGAATGGGTCAAAATCGGTCAATCCCTGTAGGTTGTGTTGCAAAACCCTTTACCAAACAATCCCATATTTTAACTACCCTGAGCAAGACTTGAAAATGTCGCTGGAAAAGGGGAAAAACAGTGTAACCAACATTTCCTCCTCTTCCCACAATGTTTTCAACCATTTCAGAGACATGGTCTATCATTTCAGCAGTATCATATATGTTATTTGCAAAAGCCTTTAATTTAAACAAGAGGTGAAACTGTTTCAAAGTCTGTTATATCTATTTATGCTTTGGTGGACATCTTGTTCAGCCTAGTATTGTTTGAGCAATTTTGGTCCAAAGGAATCTTTCTGTGAACTTTTTGCAAAATCTATCCACAGCTTTAGTCATTCAACTCCTTACTAAATGACAAATTTTTAGACTTGTCCAATTGTAATGAATGATGCAGACAAAAAAATTGAATGTAGCTAAAATAACAGCATTTTGCATTTTTAAAAGCTGTGGTAGAATTCTTTAAGCAAATTTAGTGCATGTTCATCCAAGAATATTCCACTGAAATGGTATCAAAATCAGTCCAGAAGTTACTTAAAGGAAAAGTGAAGTTTGGACACACCAGTCTGATAATGGACAGATCGTCATAGCAGTTGCCCACCTTTGAGTACGAACAAACATGTCGAAGATTGGAAAGTTGGAGGGCAGATGATTCAAGTTTTAGTCTGTGACACACATACATGTATATATGTACATGTAGCTCATTTAGCAAACTTGGGTAATCAAGTACCTCAGCAGTATCATGTTGTGTGATATACACATATTATTTGTATATGTAAGCCATGCTCTGTGAAAAGGGAGGTTAATGCATCTGTAAAAAGTATTGACCCAGGTCAGTCTGAGCAGGCTGACTTGGGTTGAAACTTTTAGCTGTTGGTCAATTTTCTGCATGTCAAAGGAGCAGCTAAGCCCATGATTCAGTCACTTGTTATACAAAATGGATTTTATGGATCCATACTTATGTGATGACTTGTTTGTTTTTATGCACCACAGAGATGCATGAAACCCCCTTTTGCCAAAGCAGCTCATACACATTTCTTTGCCTGAAATAGACCTCGTACAATAAAACTCCACTGACAAAGAAATACATGAATCCCAATATTCCATTGAAATTCTAAATACATTTCCGTTGACTACGGTTTTGTTTATAGAAATTTTTCAAACATAATTATTAATATCATCGGTTGATTTCACTTAATATAGATTGATACATGTTGAATTCATGAAATTAAAAGTAAGTTCAAACTGGAAACCTATTTCATGTGGATGAAACGGGATGAATTTACAATTCTAATCTCCGGCCAAAATGTGACAAGTAACAAATTGCAATGTGCATGTTTACAGAAGGAAAGACAGACTGAGAGAAATACCGACCGATTTCAGTATATGCTTTAAGTTATCTAATTGTCGGGATATAAAGATTGTGGCAAACATTATGGCAAAAGGCACAATTGCAGGTAAGAAGCATTTTTCCCTTCTCTTCACAGTAATTCTTTAACAAGAGAGCCTTGATGGCCCTGAAGTCGCTCATCTGAGCCTTTTGACCAAACGTATCTATTTTGAATATCTTTCGAGATATTATAAGAGACATTCTAACAAGCTTTCATAATTATTGGACTGAAAATTTGGCCACTAGCTTGTACGCAAGCTTTTTCTAGACTCATCCAAGATGTTATCGAGACAAACATTTTGACTAAGTTTCATGAGTATTGAACTTAAATTGTGGCCTCCAGAACTTACACAAGGTTTTTCTAAGACTTGACCCAGTGACCTAGTTTTTGATCCAACAGAACCCTTTTTCGAACTCGTCCGAGATATTATCAAGACAAACATTCTGACAAACTTTCAAGTCTATTGGACTGAAAATGTGACCTCTGTAACGTACACAAAGTTTTTCTAAGATTTGATCTAGTGACCTAGTTTTTGACCCGACATTAACCATTTTCAACCTTGTCTGAGGTATCATCAAGACAAACATTCTAAGTTTCAAGAGTATTGCCCTGAAAATGTTACCTCTAGAGCGTACACAAGGTTTATCTAAGATCTGACCTAGTGCCCTAGTTTTTGACCCGACATGACCCATTTTCGAACTCGTCTGAGATATTATTAAGGCAAACATCCTGACCAAGGTTCATGAGTACTGGACAGAAAATGTGGCCTCTAGAGCGTACACAAGGTAAAAGTTGACGACACACGACGGACAACACACGACGGACACAGCAAGATCACAAAAGCTCAAGTTGAGCACTTCGTGTTCAGGTGAGCTAAAAAGTTCTTATGCAAAATGAAAGCAGGATGCGTTTGAGAATCATTTTACCCTTAATGGTAGCTATTAATAACAGATAGGTAAAGTTAGCTACTAGTAGCCAGCTACTTGTTCAGGTAAAGTTAGCTACTAGTAGCCAGCTACTTGTTCAGGTAAAGTTAGCTTCTAGTAGACAGCTACTAGTAGCCAGCTGCTTGAGCTGGTAAAATTGGTTATTTGTAGCCAGCTACTGGTAGCCACCTTCTAGTAAGCAGTCACTTGTAAAAGAAACTCTGGCAATTCGTACCCAGCGACCAATGTACAGGTAATTAAAATGGAGGTTTTTATTAGTTTCCTAAAGGCACAAGTAGCTGGCGAACCAAATGTCTACGCCTTAAACGAAATGTTTTTCTTCCATCCAGAATACTATATAAATGCATCACAAAAATCAAAATCAAATAATTTCCTGTATTAAAGGGTCAAGCTACGAGATCTGTCAATAGGATTTTTTTTCACATTTGTTTTTAATTAGGGATTCAAAATGTACAAGTAGCTGACGAGATTAGGACAGACATTTCAAAATATTTCAAAGAATCACATAAATATCATTTTCAATTCATTTTTAATTATTAAAGGGGCCAGCTACTCGTCATGAAAATTGAGACATTATTCAATTTCACTTAAAAAGGAATTCAAAGGTACAAGTAGCTGGCGAGTCTAAGAGCTGTTTTTGTAATTAAGTGCTTATTTTGAATAAAGTAGACTATAAATGCGTCAGAAAACTCGAAATTGAAGCATTTCCAGTTATTAAAGGGGCCAGCTATTTGATATGAAAACGGGACAATTTTGCACTTTTGCGAAATGATAATTTAAAATGTAAGTAGGTGGCTAGATTTAGAGAGATTTTTCTAAATATTTCAACAAATCATACTGAGGATACTTATGAGAAATTAAAGATATCAAAATCAATCCATTTTTATTCATTAAAAGGGACAGCTACTTGTCAGGAAAATGCGGATATTTTTCAATTTTACTTAGAATGAAATAAAAAAGGTACAGGTAGCTGGCAAGCCTAAGAGTGAATTTTGAAATTAAATACTTGTTTTGAATAACAGAGACTATGAGTGTGTGAGGAAACTCAAAATTGAATCATTTCCCATTATTAAAGGGGCTAGCTACTTGATTTAAAAACGGGACAACTTTGCTGTTTTTCGAAATCATGATTTCAAATGTAGAAGTAGCTGGCTAGATTTAGAGAGATTTTTCAAAATATTTCAACGAATCATATTGAGGATATTTAGGGGAAATTAAAGGTATCAGAATCAATCCATTCTTATCATCTAAAGGGCCCAGCTACTTGTCAGGAAAGCGCGGATATTTTTCAATTTTACTTAGAGTGAAATCAAAAGGTACAAGTAGCTGGCGAGCTTAAGAGCGAATTTTGAAATTAAATGCTTGTTTTGAATAACAGAGACTATGAATGTATAACAAAACTCAAAACTGAATCATTTCCGGTTATAAAAGGGGCCAGCTACTTGATTTGAAAACTGTACAACTTTGCTTTTTTTCGAAGTAATGATTTCAAATGTACAAGAAGCTGGCTAGATTTAGAGAAAATTTTCGAAATATTTCAACGAATCGTATTGAGGATATTTAGGGGAAATTAAAGGCATCAAAATCAATCTATTCTTATCATCTAAAGGGCCCAGCTACTCGTCAGGAAAGCGCAGATATTTTACAATTTTACTAAAGGCGAAATCAAAAGGTACAAGTAGCTGGCGAGCCTAAGAGCGAATTTTGAAGTTAAATGCTTGTTTTGAATAACAGAGAGGATGAGAATGTAAGAGAAAACTCAAAATTGAATCATTCCCGGGTATTTAAGGCGCCAGCAACTTGATTTGAAAACTGTTCAACTTTGCTGTTTTTCAAAGTAATGATTTCAAATGTACAAGTAGCTAGCGAGATTAAAAGAAATTTTTAAAAATATTTCAACAGATAATTTTGAGGACACTTGGAGAAACTAAAAGTATCAAAATCAATCCTTTCTTATCCATTTAAGGGGCCAGCTACTCGTCATGAAAATATGGATACTTTTCAATATTACTTAGAGTGAAATCAAAAGTCTAAGTAGCTGGCGAGCCTAAGAGCGATTTTTGACATTGAATGCTTGTTTTGAATAAAGATGACTATAAATGCACGAGAAAACTCTAAATTGAAACATTTCCGGTTAGTAAAGGGGCCAGCTACTTGATCTGAAAATGGGACACCTGTTCACTTTTGTAAAATAATGATTAAAAACGTACAAGTAGCTGGTTAAATATAGAGAGATATATTTTAAACTAATTTAACGAATCATATTGAGGATACGTAGGAGAAATTAAAGATATTAAAACCAATCTATTGTTATTTGTTTAAGGGTCCAGCTACTCATCATGAAAATGCGGATATTTTTCAATTTTACTTAGAGTGAAATCAAAAGGTACAAGTAGCTGGCGAGCCTAAGAGCGATTTTTGACATTGAAAGCTGGTTTTGAATAAAAAGGGTACAAATGCACGAGAAAACTCAGAATTGAAACATTTCCGGTTATTAAATGGGCCAGCTACTTGATCTGAAAATGGGACAACTTTGCACTTTTGCGAAATCATGATTTGAAATGTACAAGAAGCTGGCTAGATTTAGAGAAATTTTTCAAAATATTTCAAAAAATCATATTGAGGATACGTAAGAGAAATTAAAGGTATCAGAATCAATTAATCTTATTCGTTAAAGGGGTCAGCTTCTCGTCGTAAAAAATGCGGATATTTTTCAGTTTTACTTACAGTGAAATCAAAAGGTACAAGTAGCTGACGAGCCTAAGAGCGATTTTTGAAACTGAATGCTTGTTTTGAATAAAGAGACTATAAAGGCACGAGAAAACTCAAAATTGAAACATTTCCGGTTATTAAAGGGGCTAGCCACTTGATATGAAACGGGACAATTTTGCACTTTTACAAAATCATGATTTAAAATCTTTAAGTACCTGACTAGATTGAGAGAGATATTTCAAAATATTTCAACGAATTATATTGAGAATATTTAGGGGAAATTAAAGGTATCAAAATCAATCCATTCTTATCATTTAAAGAGGCCAGGTACTCGTCATGAAAATGCTGATATTTTTCAATTTTACTTAATGTGAAATCAAAAGGTACAAGTAGCTGGCGAGCCTAAGAGCGAATTTTGAAATAAATGCTTGTTTTGAATAACAGAGACTATGAATATATGAGAAAACTCAAAATTGAATCATTTCCAATTATTAAACGGGCTAGAAACTTTATTTAAAAACGGGACAACTTTGCTTTTTTTCGAAGTAATGATTTCAAATGTACAAGTAGTTATCGAGAATAAAAGAGATCTTTCCAAATATTTCGACGAATCATATTGATGATATTCAAGGGAAATTAAAGTTATCAAAATCAATCCATTCTTATCATTTGAAGGGCCCAGCTACTCGTCAGGAAAATGCGGATATTTTTCAATTTTACTTAGAGTGAAATCAAAAGTCTAAGTAGCTGGCGAGCCAAAGAGGGAATTTTGAAATTAAATGCTTGTTTTGAATAACAGATACTATGAATGTATAAGAGAACTCAAAATTGAATCATTTCCGGTTATTAAAGGGGCCAGCTACTTGATTTGAAAACTGTTCAACTTTGCTGTTTTTCGAAGTAATGATTTCAAATGTACAAGTAGTTAGCAACAATAAAAGAGATTTTTCAAAATATTTCAACAAATCTTTTTGGGGACACTTAGGAGAAATTAAAAATATCAAAATCAATCCATTCTCATCCATTTAAGGTGTCAGCTACTCGTCATGAAAATGCAGATATTTTTCAATTTTACTTAGAGTAAAATCAAAAGGCACAGGTAGCTGGCGAGCCTAAGAGAGACTTTTGAAATTTAATGCTCGCATTGAATAAAAGAGAGTATAAATGCACGAGAAAACTCGAAATTGAAGCATTTCCGGTTATCAAAGGGGCCAGCTACTTGATCTGAAAATGGGACAACTTTGTACTTTTGCAAAATCATGATTTAAAATGTACAAGTAACTGGCTAGATTTAGTGAGAATTTTCAAAATATTTCAACAAATCATATTGAGGATACGTAGGAGAAATTAAAAATATCAAAATCAATCCATTTTTATTCTTATTCATTTTAGGGGCCAGCTACTCATCATGAAAATGAGGATATTTTTCAATTTTACTTAGAGTGAAATCAAAAGGTACAAGTTGCTGGCGGGCCTAGGAGCGATTATTGACATTGAATGCTTGTTTTGAATAAAGATGACTATAAATGCATGAGAAAACTCTAAATTGAAGCATTTCCGGTTATTAAAGGGGCCAGCTACTTGATCTAAAAATGGGACAACTTTCCACTTCTCCTAAATAATGATTAAAAACGTACAATTTGCTGGCTAAATTTAGAGATATATATATATTTGAAACTAATTTAACGAATCATATTGAGGATACTTAGGAGAATCTAAAGATATTAAAACCAGTCTATTGTTATTTGTTTAAGGGTCCAGCTACTCGTCATGAAAATGCGGATATCTTTCAAGTAGCTGGCGAGTCTAAGAGAGATTTTTGTAATTAAATGCTTGTTTTAAATAGAGTAGACTATAAATGCGTCAGAAAATTCAAAATTGAAGTATTTTCGGTTATTAAAAGGGCAGCTACTTGATATGAAAACGGGACAATTTTGCACTTTTGCAAAATCATGACTTAAAATGTACAAGTAGCTGACTAGACTTAGAGAGATTTTTCAAAATATTTCAACAAATCATATTGAAGATACGTAGGAGAAATTAAAGATATCAAAATCAATCCATTTTTATTCATTAAAGGGGGCAGCTACTTGTCAGGAAAATGCGGATATTTTCCAATTTTACCTAGAGTGAAATCAAAACGTACAAGTAGCTAGCTGGCCAATGAGCGATTTTTGATATAAATTGCCTTTCATATGGGGGACGAATGATAATTCGACACCGGCTTACGCTATTGTGGGTCTGTGAAACTTTTGCTTTGAAAGCTAGGTCTGTTTGATACAATCAGAATTTGCCCGTTGTCGTTCATGGTCTCTCCTCATTCGGAACCCTCCTGTGTTTGACCAACTGCTGTCGTTAATGGAGTGACACCACTGCGAACTCCTTATGGGTCGTAGTAGTCAAAAGTAGTCCCATTTGAAAATTTGACAGAAAGCACTTCTGCTGCATTGTTTTATCAGAGAAAATGAAAGGACATGTTTAAAATGTGTTTCTGTTGTTAATTTGATGATTCCTGTGGAAAATGAGTGCAAGTTTGTTATTTCATGGGAAACTATTTTGTGTCCGTGCCAACGTAAAAGAACATGGTCTACACCAGGAAGGGCATTTTTTCACTGTGATTTTTCAAGCGTAGTTGTGTTTGAGGTGGAATAGCAAAAAACGCAATCGGTTGAGTTGCCAATTTTTGGTAGATGAAAGACGTTTAAAAAAAAATTACTAGTATTATTATCTCCTGTCTACGATTTTGTCATTGCCCATCATTTGCTAAAAGCTTTTGAAATATCTCTCTTAACCCTTTAGCACACAATGCCGACATTTCACGACCCTGGGAAAGAGGCCTTTTGAAAACAGTGGAAAAAAGGAGAAAATGCTGGTAACCAGCAGTTTCTTCTTTTCCCACAATGTTTTCTACCTAATCAAAGAAAGTTTGCACCATTTGAGTCACATTTGAATTGTCGTCTGCAAATGCTTTTTTTTTTTTTGTTGTTTGGTAAAGAGTTAATATCGCCAGCTACTTGTACATTTTGAATCATTATTTTGCCAAGTGCTACATTGTCCCGTTTGCAGACAAAGTAGCTGGCCCCTTTAATAACCGGCAATACTTTAACTTTGAGTTTTCAGGCGCCCTTTTAGTCTTCTTCATTCAAAACAAGCATTTAATTTAAACAAGAGCGGCAAATTGTCGCAAGATACGCCAGTCCCACCGCCAGTTGTAGAGGGGGAATAATAATCGTAAAGGGCAGGTAGAGGAAAATAGTAGTGCAGCAGAAATCATGTAAGTGATTGAAATAGGCATGAATGTCTCCTCTAATGTTAAGGAAACATGCATATAAAGTTTCAGGTCATTCCAACATGAAAAGACAAAGTTATATTGTAGAGAAGCATGAAAAACTGTAAAAAAAAAAAAAAGCTAATGAATAGGGAATAATTCCAAAAGGGCATTAGGTAAGGTTATGGCTCCAGTGCATTGCACTTTTCGTAACTGCAACAAACATGTTTAACAAGTCTCAAGTCAATTTGACTTGAGGTGACAAAGTTCCGTTCCGGACAGGCAAGAAATACTGTAAAAATGAAGATCAAAGTGGAATTACTCAAAATCCGCGCTAGGTAGAGTTATTGTTCTTGAGCACTGTACTCCGTAATATTGCAACAAACATGCATACCAAGTTTGAAGTCGTTCTGAATTGAGATGACAAAGTTATATTCCGGACAAGCACTAAATGCTGTAAAAATGACGATCAAAGGGAAATAACTCAGACACCAAGAGGTAGAGTTACAATTCTTGCGCACTGCACTTCCAAATATTGCAACAAATAAGCAAACCATATTTCAAGTCATTCCCACTCCGGACAAGCAAGAAATGCTGTGAGAATGAAGATCTAAGGGGGAATAACTCAAAATTCATGCTAGAATGAGATATAGTTCTTGTGCCTTGCACTCCGTAATTTTTCAACAATCATGCATACCAAATTTGAAGATGTTCAGACTAAAAATGACAAAGTTATATTCCGGACAAGCGGAAAATGCCGTAAAAATGACGATCAAAGGGAAATAACTCAAAGACAGCAAGAGGTAGAGTTATGGTTCTTTCGTACTGCACTCCGTATTATCGCAACAAACACAAATGCCAAGTTTCAAGGACTGGAGATGACAAAGTTAAGCTCTGGACAAAGAACTGGACACCGCCTGCCCGCCCAGACGGACGCCCGCCCAGACGGACGCCCGCCCACCCGTACGCCATGGGTGCTCCCATAATACGTCCCGTCTTCGACGGGCGTATAAAAATCGCTCTTAGGCTTGAAAAATATCCGCATTTTCATGACAAGTACCTGGCCCCTTAAAAAGATAAGAATGGATTGATTTTGATATCTTTAATTTCCCCTAATATCCTCAGTATGATTCGTTGAAATATTTTGAAAAATCTCTTTTATTCTCGCTAGCTACTTGTACATTTAAAATCATTACTTCGAAAACCGCAAAGTCGTCCCATTTTTTAAATTAACTACCTGGCGCCTTAAATACCCGGAAATGAATCAATTTTCAGTTCTCCTATACATTCATAGTCTCTGTTATTTGAAACAAGCATTAAATTTCAAAATTCGTTCTCAGGCTCGCTAGGTACTTCTACCTTTTGATTTCACACTAAGTAAAATTGAATAATATCCGCATTTCTATGACGAGTACCTGGCCCCTTTAAATGATAAGAATGTAATGATTTTGATATCTTTAATTTCTACTAAATATCCTCAATATGATTCGTTGAAATATTTTGAAATATCTCTCTAAATCTAGCCAGCTACTTGTACATTTTAAATCATGATTTTGTAACAGTGCAAAGTTGTCCCATTTTCAGATCAAGAAGCTGGCCCCTTTAATAACCGGAAATGATTCAATTTTGAGTTTTCTCATGCATTTATAGTCTCTGTTATTCAAAACAAGCATTTAATTTCAAAATTCGCTCTTAGGCTCGCCAGCTACTTGTACCTTTTGATTTCACTCTGAGTAAAATTGAAAATATCCGCATTTTCATGACGAGTAGCTGGGCTCTTTAAATGATAAGAATGTATTGATTTTGATGCCTTTAATTTTCCCTAAATATCCTCAAAATGATTCGTTGAAATATTTTAAAAATCTTTTATTCTCGCTAGCTACTTCTACATTTGAAATCATTACTTCGAAAACCGCGAAGTTGTCCCGTTTTTTAAATCAAGTAGCTAGCCCCTTTAATAATCGGAAACGATTCAATTTTGAGTTTTCTCATACATTCATAGTCTCTGTTATTCAAAACAAGAATTCGTTTTTAAAATTCCATCCTAGGCTCGCCAGCTACATGTACCTTTTGATTTCACACTGAGTGAAATTGAAAAATATTCGCACTTTCATGACGACTACCTGGCCCCTTTAAATGATAAGAATGGATTGATTTTGATACCTTTAATTTCCCCTTAATATTCTCAATATGATTCGTTGAAATATTTTGAAATATCTCTCTAGTCGGCTACTTGTACATTTTAAACCATGACTTTGTAACAGTGGAAGGTTGTCTCATTTTCAGATCAAGTAGCTGGCCCCTTTAATAACTGGAAATGCTTTAATTTTGGGTTTTCTCGTGCATTTATACTCTCTTTTATTCAAAACAAGCATTCAGTTTCAAAAATCGCTCTTAGGCTCGCCAGCTATTGTACCTTTTGATTTCACTCTAAGAAATAATTGAAAGATATCCGCATTTTCATGACGAGTAGCTGGACCCTTTAATGAATAAGAATGGATTGATTTTGATATATTTTATTTCTCCAAAGTATCCTTAATATGAGTCGTTGAAATATTTTGAAAAATCTCTCTAAATCTCGCTAGCTACTTGTACATTTTAAATCATTATTTCGCAAAAGTGCAAAGTTGTCACATTTTCAAGTCAGTAGCTGGCCCCTGTAATAGCTGGAAATGCTTCAATTTCGAGTTTTCTCGTGAATTTATACTCTTTTTTTATTCAATACGAGCATTCAATTTCAAAAATCGCCCTTAGGCTCGCCAGGTACCTGTGCCTTTTGATTTCACTCTAAGTAAAATTGAAAAAAATATCCGCATTTTCATGACGATTAGCTGAACCCTTCAATCGATAAGAATGGATTGATTTCGATATTTTTAATTTCTTCTAAGTGTCCTCAAAATTATTTGTTGAAATATTTTGAAAAATCTCTTGATCTCGCTAGCTACATGTACATTTGAAATCATTACGTCGAAAAACAGCAAAGTTGTACATTTTTAAACCGGAAAAGATTCATTTTTGAGTTTTCTTATACATTCATAGAATCTATTCAAAACAAGCATTTAATTTCAAAACTCGCTCTTATGCCCGCCAGCTACTTGTACCTTTTCATTTCACTCTAATTAAATTTGAAAAATAACCGCATTTCCCTGACGAGTAGCTGGGCCCTTTAAATGATAAGAATGTATTGATTTTGATACCTTTAATTTCCCCTAAATATTCTCAACATGATTCATTGAAATATTTTGAAAAATCTCTTTTATCCTCAACAGCTACTTCTACATTTGAAATCATGATTTCGAAAAACAGCAAAGTTGTCTCGTTTTTAAATCAAGTAGCTAGCCCCTTTGATAATGGGAAATGATTCAGTTTTGAGTTTTCTCATACATTCATAGCCTCTTTTATTCAAAACAAGCATTTAATTTCAACTTTCACAATTGGTCTTGCCAGCTACTTGTACCTTTTGATTTAACACTATGTGTAATTTAAAAAAATATCCGCATTTTCCTGACCGCCTTTAGTGAATAAAAATGGATTGATTTTGATATCTTTAATAATATCTTCAATATGATTTGTTGAAATATTTTGAAAAATCTCCCTAAATCTAGCCAGCTACTTGTACATTTTAAATCACCATTTCGCAAAAGTGCAAAATTGTCCCGTTTTCATAAAAAGTAGCTGCCCCTTAAATAACTGGAAATGCTTCAATTTTGAGTTTTCTGACGCATTTATAGTCTACTCTATCTAAAACAAGCATTTAATTACAAAAATCCCTCTTAGGCTCGCCAGCTACTTGTACCTTTTGATTTAACTCTCAGTAAAATTGAAAAATAACTGCATTTTCCTGACGAGTAGCTGGGCCCTTTAAATGATAAGAATGTATCGATTTTGATACCTTTAATTTTCCCTAAATATCCTCAATATGATTCGTTGAAATATTTTGAAAAATCTCTCTAAATCTAGCCAGCTACTTCTACATTTGAAATCATGATTTCGAAAAACAGCAAAGTTGTCCCGTTTTTAAATCAAGTTGCTAGCCCCTTTAATAATCGGAAATGATTCAATTTTGAGTTTTCTCATACATTCATAGTCTCTGTTTTTCAAAACAAGCATTTAATTTGAAATTTCTCTCTTAGGCTCGCCAGCAATTTGTATCTTTTGATTTCACACTAAGTATAATTGAAAAAATATCCGCATTTTCCCTGACAAGTAGCTGCCCCCTTTAATGAATAAAAATGTATTGATTTTGATATCTTTAATTTCTCCTAGGTATCCACAATATGATTCGTTGAAATATTTTTAAAAATCTTTCTAAATCTAGCCAGCTACTTGTACATTTTAAATCATCATTTCGCAAAAGTGCAAAATTGTCCCATTTTCCTATCATGCCATGGCCCCTTTAATAAGTGGAAATGCTTTAATTTTGAGTTTTCTGACGTATTTATAGTCTACTCTATTTAAAACAAGCATTTAATTACAAAAATCCCTCTTTGGTTTGCCATCTACTTGTACCTTTGAATTCCTTTCTAAGTGAAATTGAAAAATGTCCCAATTTTCATGACGCGTAGCTGGCCCCTTTAATAATTAAAAATGAATTGAAAATGATATTTTCAAATTCTCCGTAGTACAGTGAATGTGATTCTTTGAAATATTTTGAAATGTCTGTCTTAATCTCGTCAGCTACTTGTACATTTTGAATCCCTAATTAAAAATAAATGTGAAAAAAAATCCTATTGACAGATCTCGTAGCTTGACCCTTTAATACAGGAAATTATTTGATTTTGATTTTTCTGATGCGTTTATATAGTATTCTGGATTGAGAAAAAAACATTTCGTTTAAGGCGTTGACATTTGGTTCGCCAGCTACTTGTACCTTTGGGAAACTAATAAAAACTTCCATTTTAATTACCTATACATTGGTCGCTGGGTACGAATTGCCAGAGTTTCCTTTACAAGTGACTGCTTCCTAGAAGGTGGCTACCAGTAGCTGGCTACAAATAACCAATTTTACCAGCTCAAGTAGCTGGCTACTAGTAGCTGGCTACTAGAAGCTAACTTTACCTGAACAAATAGCTGGCTACTAGTAGCTAACTTTACCTGAACAAATAGCTGGCTACTAGTAGCTAAGTTTACCTATCTAGAAATGACTGCCTACATAATTTAATTGCCTAAAAGGTTTAAATGTTTCGTTCAATCATTTAACCAAAGCCATAAGCTTTATACTTTCATAGAGAAAAAAGCGCCTTTCCCCCTTCTCCCCCCCCCCCCCCGGCAAAAAAAAGTAAGTCAAATGTCTTCAGATGCAAAGATGAATACAAGCAGGTCTAATCAAGTATTATAGTACATACCAAATAATAATGAACTCTAGACAAAGAGTGCTTTGACAAGAAGATTTGCAAAACTTTAGTGGCCAAAAACATTTTTTCATAGGAATGAATGGTTAAGGCTTGGAAAAACAAGAGGGCCATGGTGGCCGGCCCTGTATCGCTGACTGATTAATAAGTATGAACCATATATACCAAACATTACAATTCTAAGGGAAATGGTTTCGAACAAGAAAAAGTCTTCTCTACAAAAAAGCCCATGTGAAAGTTATGACGCAACGGCAAAGCCATTACTGACCACAGAGCTATAACTACTTGAATCCTGGTAGAGGTCCACAAAATTAAGTCACATACCATTATTAGTAATAATGAACTCTAAACAAAGAGTGCCTTGACAAGAAGATTTGCAAAACTTTAGTGGCCAAAAACATTTTTTCATAGGAATGAATGGTTAAGGCTTGGAAAAACAAGATGGCCATGATGGCCGGCCCTGTATCGCTGACTGATTAATAAGTATGAACCATATATACCAAACATTACAATTCTAAGCGAAATGGTTTCGAACAAGAAAAAGTCTTCTCTACAAAAAAGCCCATGTGAAAGTTATGACGCAACGGCAAAGCCATTACTGACCACAGAGCTATAACTACTTGAATCCTGGTAGAGGTCCACAAAATTAAGTCACATACCAAATAATACAGGTCTTGGCCTTGCGGTTATAAACAAGGTCAGGAATAAGAAAATCTTTAAGGCTAAGTAAAAGTTGTGACCTCTGGGGTCGGGGCAGTTTTAACCCTATGGCTATAATTTGAACAATTTTGGTGTTTCATCTGATAAATATCAATGCAAAATTTGGTGGCTCAAGGTCTCATTGTTAGGAACGAGTAATTTTTAAAAAATTTTTCACTACATAAGCCCATGTAAAACTTGTGACGGCCATAATGGGGCCAAATTTGACCCAAGTGCTACAATTTGGGCTATCTTGGTAAAGGCCCACTAGTAGTTGATAAAATGGGTTGTGCGACTCATTAGCTTAAAGTATTTATAAGCCAAAAATCCAAAAATAAAAAATCATTTTAAGCCAGAAATCCAAAATAAAAAAATCATTTTAAGCTAAAAATTCAAATAAAAAAATCGTTTTAAGCTAGAAATCTCAATAGAAATCTATCACAAAATCCAACCAAAATTTTCCAACCGTACTATGCTCAAATCCAACCAAAATTTTCCAAACCTTTTTGTATTTCAACCCATACTATGCTTAAGCTGTTATAGTATTTACCTGTCGCAAGGGGAACCCCCCTCCTCCTTCTCCTCTTTTTTTCCTCTTAAAATATATATTGTTACTAACAATATATATTCATTTCTCCTATGATTCTGTTAGCTGTAAATTTTTAATCATATAATGAAACCATGCTAGGGTGTCTATCAAAATTTCTAGTATATACCGTTTGTCATCATGAAAGCTTAAAGTTTTCTTGTTTATTTCTTCAGTATATATTTCATGAGCATGACTCCTTAACACACGCATACTTCTATACTGATCATTTTTTGTAAAGAGACATTCCTTGTAGTTGTCAAAATTTATTTCGTTTTTAACAACTGACTTCTTGATACCCTTACACCATTTCTCCTGTTCACCATCTAAGGTACGATATGCGTACATTTTCGATCTAAGACCTACAAATTCTGTCATAATTTGTCCACCTAATATATAATTAAATTTTCCCAATAGTTTTTTATTACATCCTATTGGTATTATTGAAGGATGATTTAACGGGTAGTTACTTGTATCAAAAATTTTATTAACGTCTTGAGCAATATCCGCATACAAATCTTCTGTTTCTATTTCAAGTATAAAACTATCTGTGTCTGTATAACACAAACAAACTTTATCACCAAACTTTTCTTTCCAATATTCATAAAAATCTTCATACATACAAATTTTACTAATATCTAATATGCTCATTCCTAAGTAAATGGGTTTATCATATTTTATATTAGTCTTCTTCATATGAACAGCTACTAAATTTTCATCAAATATTGTTGTATGATCATAATTTGGTTTTGCTATTAGCTTTTGTAAACGATTTTCGTTAGAAACTAATTCTATATTAACTCTTTTTCTCAAGTTTTCCATCGTCTTACCAAAAACGGAGTTATTCATTAACTTAAAAAAGTCTTTTTCAAAGTCGTTTTTAGCATTCGTTCTTAACTCGTTGTTTAGATCAATGTGAGGTTTAAGCCAAGTACTTTCTTCAAACTTAATACCACAATGTATCTTTTCAAGCTTTAATCCTAAATCGAGATACGTTGTCAAAGCTTGATGATGTATAACAATTTTTTTTATCACCTAAGTTCAGAATTAATTTTTCTACATTTTTTACTTTTAAACGTTCAGGTGCTTGGGGAAAATCGTTGTGTAAATCGTGCAACTCTTGCGGATAGCCTAAATCTACTTCTAAAATACAAGGAATATTTCCCAAATTTTCTAAATCTTTTTCACTCATCCATTTAAAGTTATGAGTAGGAAGGGGTTGACTCATTGCCCATCCGTAAAGATTATTAGCATCTACATAAAACAAATGCTTTGAAGGTTTATTCGGGTCATACAATTTTCCCATATATTTGTTATTTGCTACTGAGTGTCTTTTAATACACATACTTACACCCCCTCTTATACCCTTCTCAATCATTAAAAGCATATTGGAGTCTGATAAAAGTTCAAGGTTTACTTTCGTTATTTTTAACGCTGCATACCAAGCTAAACCTGGAGCGGTGAAATACCAACTAGGATCTAAGTTATAGCTTTTACAACAGATATCTCTAAAATTCTCAAAAACATCAGCTAAAAGCAATACGTCTATTTTGTTGTAAAGTTCTAAGTAATCTTCTAACGTTTTCATACTAAAAGTTTTCCAAACTTTTTGAGCATGAGCGTAGTCTTCATCAGTGATATTTTCTTTACTCAAACTAGAGTAAAATGCTTCTTTAGAAGGTAGCTGAGTTTCTGCAAGTTTTTCTAGAGAATCTAAATATTCGTAAGGAAAAACTCCTTTCCCTCTAACTAGCTGTAACTGTTCTTTTTTGGGAAAAAACCTTGATAATATTTTTAACTGGCTTTCATTTAAGTTACTTGAAAGTTTATCTAAGCTTGAGCTCATAAACTTGAAACTGTCTATAAACCTAATTCTATGATACACGTTATTTCCAACCAAAATGGTTTTACTAAAACTAATATATTTTTCCTCATTATTTGGAATGCAATCTATCTTACCGTCAGATTTACTAAGGTATTTAATAAATAGATGTGCATCATAACCACTGAGGTTATGAAAATATACAGGTGTAAAACCAGGGTTTTTAGCCTTTATGTTACATTCATTGTGTGCTGCGCCTCTATATTTACCTGTAAAATGACAGTATTCTCTTACTTTGTAATTATCACCATCATTATCAGTAAATTCTTTATCACAGATCCAACAATGTGTTTCATGTTCATGTTTCGTTATTTCCTGTTCTGTCATTTCAATAGGTATTGGGTTTTTGTAGTACTTTTGATGAATTTCCTTTATATCAGCTTTTAACCAATTTATAAAAACTTCACTAGCATCTTTTCCAATATATCTTCTTTTTATAGGAGCACATACAGTATCGTTGAAGCATTTTATAATATAGCAAAAGCTGCAAGGTATATGTTTTTGATGTTGTATATTATAACTGTTTTTGGGGTTTAGTTGGCATGTGTGTAAAGATTTTAGAATACTTTCAAAGTCAGCGTATACGGCAAAGTGAACGCGAATTTTCCTAGCATGGTTTGTGAAATCTAACATGGTACCTGGTTCTGGCATTTCTAAAAGAACAGGTTCATGTTCGTTACAGCGACGCTTATGCTTTTTTAAAACTTTTTCACTAAAAAAATGACTCAAACACCGTTTACAAAATACGATTTTACCATTATGACTATTTGTAACTTGTGATCGCATTAAACGATTAAAGTTTTTAATTAAAGCGTAATGCATATTTTCCCCTTCCACAACAAGACGTAGGTCAATATGATTACTTTTTTCTTCTTAGGAACTTCTAGAGGATGGAAAAAATTTTTTTTTATCTTCATTTTTTTCCTGATAACCGTAAACATTTACGCTAATATGACGATTTTAGTTTTCGAATTTTTTTTATATCATGTAACATTACAGGATATTGTATTCCCTCCATGATTACACCATTTTCCTTTGCTTTCAATGCATTATCAATTATTTCAGAATTATGTTCTTTAGGATTTAGTGCACGTAGAACACACCATAAAAAGCATTTGTTATCTTTATTTTTCATGTTAATAACTGCTTTTTTGGATGTAATCCATTTTGGTAGAGGTAAATGCCCTCTAGCAAGTAAAGGAATATATTGACCTGTGTGTAGTTCTAACTGCACTATTCTTACAAAAATAAGACCACTACCTTTTTTATTTTCAGATTCTCCAATTTTTTTTAAAATTTCGTTAATCATACTTTGTAGTAATTCATTTACTCCTTCCTCATTTAAGTTTAATAATTGCTTAGAATGAAAAGCATATTGATTTCTTGAGTTTGGATCAGTAGGTGAATGTAACACGGCTTTAAGTATAAGTTTTACTTTTTTTTTGCAAGTTTCTTCTAAGAGTGTTGAGAAGAATATCCCTCGTTTCTGTAAAAAACCTATCAGGAAGATAAGCTTCTCTACCCTCTATAACATGTTGATTAACAAAATTTCTTAATGCGGATCGTTCGGTTCTAATTTCAAACGGTCTATCCGCATTATTATTTTCCCTAACATTTTCTTCTATTTGATTCAACACTTCCTTCATAATACTTTCTTCTTTGCCAAATGGGTCTAAGTATATTGTTCCATTTATTACCTTTACTGCTTTTAGGATATTTACTTTTCGGGTCGTCGTCACGATAGAGTGAATTGGTTTGTATCATTAATTCTATGTATTTCTCATAATCATCCATAGTATAAATGTTTCCATCTGGATTTTTAGATATAATTAACTCCCATAGACAAGATGTACCTTCATATTCTTTATCATCAGCTATAATATTGTCGTCTATAATATTAACTGGCTTGTTACCAATAAAAAAGATACCATATTTATCATATAGCCCGTATGTTGTATCAGCTTCGGACTTAGTAGCAAACTTTCTTAGATACTTCTCTGCGACTGGTCCAATTGATTGTGTTTCTACTTTTGCTTGCGATGACTCCCCCTCAAAAGCCTGTATAGATGCAAATGCTGGAAATTTAATAGCTTGCGGTAAGTTTTCTATACCTTCTTTAATAGGTTTAAGCCCTTCTATAACCTCCTTGGTTGTAGTTTTATGTGTTTCTGTAATTGATTTAAAAAACTTAGAAAGATCGGTTTGCAATTCTCGCTCACCTGTTTTCTCAGTTAGTAGACTATCCTGGATATTCTTTTTTGTCTCAAGATACTCTTTTACAATTAGTTTTTGCTGGATCAGTAATTTTTAAAAAAGACATTTTTTATTATTAAAAATTTTTTATCACAGTTTTTATCATAGTTTTTTATCACGTTTCATAACTAAAGCTGCATGAAAACTTTAATTTTGGTCTGTTAATACTCCGAGGGACCGCTATGATTCTTTTCCACCAACTTCCGAAAGGACTCACGGGCTTCTTGTCTCCCTTTTTCAATTAAAGATTTTTCTGTTTCAGTTGATATTTGCTTCCTCGTTTTTGTCCTAACTTCTTTCTTCATTACGTTGTACTTTTCTAATTCTTCCAGGATTAATTGAAATTCATCATCACTAACTTTATTATCACTCAAAGTTTTTGATATATGTGAAGATATTGTGTTCAACTTTGTATCTGCTATTGTCATGATTTTTTCATGTTTTTCAGCTTTTGCAGTAGACTTCTTTACACTATACTTTCCAATTAAACTTAAAAGGCCAGTAAAAGCTATCCTTCTAATGCTATCACAACAGGTATAGCTACTACTGTTGATAGTAAACCTATTCCTCCAGCTCCTGAAGCCATTGTAAATACAACTAAAACTGTATCTATATTATCAACTATTTTTGCTGCTCTAAAATATTTTTTGCTTAAACCTTCTCGTTTTTCTTTTTCATTTTGAAAATATTTTTGTATTTCATTTGTTTTTTGTAACCTATACGCCTGCCCCTCATCGATAGGAGGGGCAGTAGGTAGAATAGGATAAATTTACTTCTTTCTTTTATCTCATTTTTTTTTAATAAAAATAAAAAAATTAAATTAAATAATGTATTATGCACAAAAGCTCGTAAACCCAAACCCTAATCGTATTTGTTTTACTTGCTTAGAATTAGGTGTAATTTTTTCTTGACTAAAGATTTCCCAAGTTATTGGATTTACTTTTGGTGGTGGATGCTTTATACCATGCAATGGTTGCCAATAAATTGTTTTTGGTTGAGTAATCTCAGGTTTTACACCAAATTTATAAACGGACATTTTTATAAAATAATATTTATTATTTTATAACATTACAATATAGCTCCTAAAATAGGTATATTAGCAAATGGGCTATTAGGTCCTAAAAGAAGTCCTTTTCCATCATAAAACTTTCCACCTTTTTTTAAATAAAGTCCATCACCATCAGACTCTAATCCTTTACCACGTTCAGGACCTAAATATAGTCCTTTTCTATCAGTTTCTATCTGACAAACACATCCTCCTTTTTTAAGGTGAAGACCTGATCCCATTGCTTTTTGTACTCCTGATGAGGTTAATCCAGAAAGAGCACCAACACCTAAGACTGGTAAAACGGTTTTTGCGATCATTGGTAAAGCTCTCGCAGCCAACCCAGCCAACATTCCAAGAAAACCACCCTCAATTTTTGTATTATGTTTTAGTTGTTTTATACTCATTCTAATCGTTATACCTTTATCGTTTTCGTAGGTTTTGGCTATTTTTTTTGCTTGTGAATTGGTAATTGCTATAATATCATTACCTTGTAAATCCTCATGACCTAAACAAATACTTACTGGACAACCAGCTTTAATAGCAGATTGAAGCTTTTGTTTTTGTCCTTCTGATATATTAACTTTAACAGTCGTATAATTTATCATTATATATATATATTTAATAATTTTTTTTTTATCTCGCTTCTCTAATATGAAATCTAATTGTTAGATTTTCACCTCTAAGATTTAGTAAAGTACCATTTTGGTCTGTAATTGTTACCGCTAGGTTGTGTATTTCATCCATTGTTATTGGCAGGTATACTGAATTAACTCATTATTTAACTGGCGACTCAATTATCTTATATCAAGGAGAAACATTTGAAAAAAAAGAGTAAATCGTGTTTTGCGTTGAACCATTAACATAGCTTCCTGAGATAATATCAATGTTTACGAGCAAACTGTTTATACTGAGAATGTTTACAACATTCTCCGATTCATGAAATCTTTGTTCATATTTTGCGTTAGTAAATCCTAATACTTTAGAAGTGGAGTCTGGATGGTTAAAATCTACTTGATAACCATTTTCAATGGTAAGAACAGACTTTAGGGTATTTGTGTTTGCAGAAATGTTAATGTAATATTCTTCGTTGGATACATCATAATGACCTTTTTTTCTCATTTCCTGGTAAATTGTATCATTGATGTCTACGAGGTCATAACTTCCTTCTGGTATTTTAGTTTTAATCCACGAAGTGCCATTATCTGGAGAATAAATAAAATGGTTGTTTGCTGTATCAATGTTTGGAAAAGAGTAGTAAGTTTCAAGGTTTACTAAAGCTATTTCATACTCTTTATCCTTTTCAAGCTGAATTGGTGGATTAAACCTAGTTCTAAAGCTGGTTTTGTTGTCGCTTACTATAATTTGGAATGATGTTTTGTGGTATGTTTTTTTTACAATCAGTTTTAAAAGATCTTCCATTTTTAGTAATAAGAAAGATTATTTATACATACGAAATATATTTTTTACTAAAATATATTTCTATTTTTTTTATCAACGATAAATAGTAACATTATTTTTTAACTTAGACCATCTAAAATTACTGTTTACAAGCGTCAATGCCGACTTTTTATTTGTTTTATTGCAAAACCATTCTTTTTTCTTTGGAAATTAAAAAGTTTATCTCCACTATTTTATTTAAATATGGTGTTATTTTTCTTACGCGTTCTCTATGTCTTCTATTAGTTTTATCTTGTTATTCATCTTTAAAAATTTGCCCCCAATAATTTACTTGAAAAAGTAATTCCGAAGCATGTCTTTTTATAAAAGATATATGTAATTCTTTTTCTTCATTATGTTCTTTAGCAAAAGAAAGAAACTCTTTTTTAAGTTTGAGTATTTGAATCAGTTTTTTTTATTTCTTTTACTGTGCAACATTCGAGATTTTCTGGTAAAGTTTTTCTTACCATATATTCAACTGTATCTATAATAACATGTATACTGCTATCTCTAAAATAACATATATTCATTTTATAAATAATATTTTTTCTTAAGTTTTTTTTAATTTTTTATACTCTCGTAGGAAATAAAAAAAAATATTATTTAAGTTTGTAAAAATATATTTTAAACTAAAATATATTTCTTTGTTTATATTTCAAAATACTTACAACTATCATTAAATATTATTTCTATTTTTTTTTTCTAGTGTATTATGCGAATGAAAATGATAAATGAGATCCATAATTTCATTAAAATAAGTTTCATCAAGCTCTTCATATTTAAATTTAGATGCTGTATGAATAATTAAATATATATCTAAATAAAAATTATACAATAATTTCTCACGTTTTATTACGTATTTAATTGTTTTTAATTTCATAGGCTCCAATTGTTCTTTTAAGTAATTTATTAATACACATACTAAATTATTTTTCCCAAAATATTTTATTAATGTACATATAGAATCATTTATTTTTATGTCCATTTTTTCTATTAGCATTTTTAAATTTTGTGTTGTAAAACGCTCCGAGTCTTTATTTAATTTCTATTTTAATTTCTCAATAATTAATTCGCATTTATCTTCATATTTTATTAAATCCTCTATATTAACCATTTTTTAATAAGTATAATATTTCTTAAGTTATTTTCAATTTTTTATACTGTCTAAGGTAATAAAAAAAATATTATTTAGGTTTGTGAAAAATATATTTTAAACTAAAATATATTTTTTTAAATCATAAAAAGGGTGACCTATTCCTATTCAGCTCTTCTAATATCATAAAGTATTTGCTCGCTTTTACCATCATTAAATATATCAATTCATTCTTTTCAAGTTGATTGTAGTTTATTATATTAAAATTTTTTGCTAGTTCCCTAACTTCGCGTAATCCCAAAATTAAAATACAAAAATTACTCCTCGCTTTGTGTATATCCATTTATTATATTTTCATAAAATACAATAAATTCAATTTTTTATACTGTCTTAGGTATGTAAAAATTATCAAAGCCATTTCTATATTTCCCATTATGTTTTATACTGGTTAGATCAACTCATCCTTAGGCATATCTTCACCTACATGATCATTATAAATATGGTTACTGTTTTTAAGGTCTTGTGGAAAAAGACAAATAAAATTTGCGTTTTCCCTAATCGTTTGCCTCGGTAGCCTAAAGTAGTTTTGTGAAAGGTTAAAGCAGTCAGCATTACTATGCCTTCCACGAACGTAGTAACACTCACACTTATTTTGCTTCTCTAAAAGTAGATCATCAAAAATTATTAAATTTCTCTTTTTCTGAGCTTAATTCACGTGGATCAGGTACATCTCCCGCAGTTTCATAAAAACTACACTTTATATCCGACTTGTTTTTATTCGTTTTCACACATTCTTCAACCAAAGCTGTTGGAGAAACATTTAAATCCTGTATCTCATCTCGCATGTCAAAAAATTTTAAAATATTTTCTTTCGGTAGCCTTTCTTCAAATGCTTTTTTAAGTATGCGATATTCCGGTTGAAAAAGACTTTTTCCAAAAACACGCAAGTCTTTATAGTCAAGCCAACCTGGTCTAAGTAAAAGGTTAAGTAAAAGAGTGGTTTTACCACATCCTGATTTACCTACAATTATCCCTCTAATACTCTTTGGTAAAAGGGGCTGATTAAACCTTTTTGATACTACTTCATTCATGATAGGTTTTTTACTTCCATTTTATATAAGTTTTTTTTAATTTTTATAAAAAATGTATTGCGTTAAATGTAAAAAAGCTACCTATACAACTAACATAGAATATGTTGTTACTAAAAATGGAAGAAATATGAAACGTGGAAAATGTGTGGTGTGTGGAACAACTAAATCACAGTTCGTTAAGGCACAGGATGTAAAAAAAGGTGGATCAATGCTAAATAAAGTTATAAATAATTTACCTTTTGAAATGCATCTCCCCGGGCATAATTTTACGGGGCCTGGAACTAAATTAAAAAAAAAGACTAAACCCAGATTTAACACCAAAGAAATGGAGTAAGCCAATAAACCGAGTTGATAAAGCTGCATACCATCACGACGTTTGCTATTTACAAAATCCTACTACTAAAGTTAGAAACGAAGTGTGTGATAAAAATATGTTAACAGAGTTAGAAGTTATTTACAATCCTACTATTAGAGAAAAAATGGATAAGTCCATCATTAGTAAACTCATTGGAACAAAGATGAAATTTGGAATGGGAATTTAAAAAAAATTACAGCATGATAAATTTAGCGGAAGAATTACACAAACCCGTAAAAAGGAAATTTAAGAAAAGGAGAGTTAGAGTAAACGGTATAGATAGAATATGGGCAGCAGATTTAGTAGACATGCAAGCATTTTCTAAATTTAATCGTGGTGTAAAATATCTCCTTGCTATCATTGACATCTTTTCCAAATACGGATGGTTGATACCATTAAAAGACAAAACGGGAAAATCTATCGCTATAGAAATAAAGAGTATTTTTAAGGAGAGGAAACCAGATAAAATGTGGGTGGACAAGGGTAAAGAGTTTTATAACAAAGATGTTAAAGACTTGGTTGAATTGTATTCCACTGAGAATGAAGAAAAGTCTAGTGTGGTTGAGAGATGGATTACAACAATGAAAGAAAAAAATGTGGAAGTATTTTTCCGCTCACTCCACAAACGTTTAAATCAACGTGTTACCACATCTCGTTAAAGAATACAATAACACAAAGCATTCATCCATTAACATGACCCCAGTAAATGCGAGTAAAAAGAAAATGAAACCAAAGTTAGGAGAAATCTTTACCCCGATCATCTCGAAATAAAAGACATAAAACCAAAGTATTTCCGTTGGTGACAAAGTAAGGATAACTAAAAAGAAAAAGACCTTTTAGAAAGGTTATACAACAAGATGGACTGAAGAGGTTTTTACAGTTTCTGAGGTAAAACATACATCTCCTGTAACATATAAAATTGCAGATCTTAATGACGAAGAAATACAAGGTACCTTTTATGAACCTGAGCTACAAAAAACTAGTCAGGAGTTGTATAGAATAGTAAAGGTTATTAAAAAAGGTAAAAAGAAATCTTTAGTAAAGTGGAAAGGTTATTCTGACGAGTTTAATTCATGGGTTGATAATAAAGACATTGTAAATATTTCAGTATAAAAAAAAATGTTGGATATTTTAATAAAAAACATAATTTTACCAAATAGAGCGTTAAACAATTTAAAACTGAAAGATGCAGCAAAAAGATTAAAGATTCCTTATTTTAGGGGAGTATTTTTACGAAACACTCTACCAAAAAAGTGTAGGAAAAGGAATGTGGTATACTAAACCTTGATGACACAAGTGGGTCTGGTACACATTGGGTTGCTTGGTATAAAAACGATAGAACTAAAAATTTCTTTGACAGTTATGGTATACAACCACCGGTTGAAATTCGAGAGTACCTAAAAAGTCCAATATATTACAATAGTGACCAATTACAACAAGCTGGACAAGTATTTTGTGGTCATTTATGTTTGTACATTCTCAAAGAATTAAGTTTGGGTAAAAAATTTCAAGCAGTGCTAAATAAATTATTTTAATAATAAAAAAAATGCCCGTTGATAAATTTGGAGGAATGGGTGATGTTAAAACTAGCGGTGATGGTGTATCTATCGCTTACGTAAATAATATTTTTTTACGAAAAGATGGAACAACCACTGTTACTGGTTCTATAAATATGGCTGGTAATACTTTTTACAATGTTTCTAATCCAGTAAATCCTCAAGATGTTGTTACAAAAGATTATGTTGATAACCGTTCTGTTGAAGGATTTATAAAAGAAAATGGAGGGTATCATGCTACTGGATTTTTAAATATGGGTTTTAATGAAATACGTAATGTTGCAGAGCCAACAGAAAAACAAGAGGCGGCTACTAAAAACTATGTGGATTCTAATAGTGGGCCATTTAAGTTTTCTAACAATATATATTCAGTTACAGACACTGTAAATATGGATAGGCATGTTTTAAGAAATGTTGGTTTACCTTCAGAAGCCCATCATGTTACAACTAGGGAATATGTAGATAATAAATTAGCTGATGCTGTGTTTGATAAAATTGCTTTTGTAAAAAGTAAAGATGATAATATATTTAATGCACTAACTGGTATAAGTATGCAAGATTTTCCTTTAAAGCAATTGGCATTGCCAACTGATCCACAAGATGCAGCTACTAAAAATTATGCGGATAATGCTGGAAGGCCATTTATACGTGTTAATGGTATATATTTAGCATCAAATCCTATAAGCATGGGAGGCCGTAAGTTAGAAAATGTTGGTAGCCCTTTAGGTCATCATGCAGCAAATAAGGATTATGTTGATCTTAATATGGGTGATTTTATACTTCAAACAGCTTTTGCAGTAAAAAACCAAGATGATACTTTTACAGCTACTGGTGATATAAATATGCAAGGTAAATCCATAAAGAATTACTAGAACCATCTGATTTTAATGATGCTGTAACAAAATCACATCTAGATATTCAAATGGTTAGAATGTTAAATAGACATACACTCGATTTACAAAAAATAATAAAACCTGTAATAACCGTGTGGGGTGAAGAAAATGGACCATTAGGAAAAGGTAATAATGAGTTTTCATTTGGTAATGGTAATTCAGGCCCTGACCATGGTTTGGGTGGTTACTGCATGAGTGCGCCTGGTAGAATTCTGAGAAGTAGTTTAATGGCTGTTATGAATAATCCAAATAAATTAGAAGAAATAAAAGTTAATATTGTTGTAAATGGGATAGAAAAGGTTGATTATACTATTACAAAAAAGAAAGATGAAAATTGTAGCTGCACGATTTTTCCAAATCCACTCAATGTAAATCAATGTGAAACCATAAACTTTGTCTCAAAAACAAACAACTCTAACGTAAAACACGCTTACATATCTATTTTGATAGAGTTAGATTTATAGAAATATATAAATTCAATGAATTTATATATTTATAGTTGAAATTTATTCATCTTCTTCATCCTCATCATTAGAGCCCAACTCAACATCTCTAATATCTGGTAAAATTTCCTGAGGTGGATCTACATTTTCTTCTAAAATTTTTACTGATGTTGCTCTAATTTGTATCGTTACAATATTTCTGTTGAAAAATATTCCCTCTATTTTTAGTATACATTGCACTTTGCATAGAGTTTTTGTATATGAAAGAGGTTTTAATTCCTCGTTATCTTTTGAATAAAAATTTGTAGTTATTTCAATTTCACCATTAGTATATTTTTTGTCTAAAAGCTTTGGATAAAAATGTGGTTACTCTTCATCATTACATTTTAAAATTTTAATTTCACTAAGATTTCTAATTTTTTTTAAACTCTTCCGCTCTTTGATTTTGAAAAATGTTCGTTAACTCCTCCATATCTTCTTTATTTTTATTTTTTCCTTTTTGGTAGGCTTTTGTTGGTCATAAAAACAAACTAAAGATAAAGCATATCTAGTTGTAGTTGATTTTTTCTGTTTTTTATCTTCATAAGTAATAACACCATATGAAAACAAAGGTGGAGTACATATAAGTAGCGGTCCTTTTTTACCAGTAGAGTATTCATACTCAAGTGGTATTTTAGTGTACTCGGGTGTTGTGCTTTTATATGTCTTGTTTAAATTTAGAGAAAGCTTTTCTTTACAAAGCTCACCCCATTTTAAATAATTTTGTTTTGATGACATCTTTTATATATTTATAATTACTTAAGCTATTTTCAATTTTTTATAAAAAAAATTAACATCCTAGCCTGGTTGCTTGATAGAGTTAAACTTGTAAAGTATAAAATATTGGAAAAAGAATCAGTTTACACCACGTGACATAGTATTACACAACTTTGTTCAATATTATACAATGCTTACTCGTATAATATCAGTTTAGTCTGAACTTTTGAGGATGATGGTAGTACATTATGATATTAATAATTATTCTTTTACTTTTGTTTTTTTGAAAAATTAAAAAATGTATACGATAATTGTATAGAAATAGAATTTTTTATTTATAGTAATAATAAGTAGCCTTACTTCCTTGATGTATTTTTAATTTTGTAAGAATGTTATTACTAACACAAAATGGTAACCTCTGGCGCGGCCTAACAACCCGTAAGTTCATACCAATTACTAACACAAAATGGTAACCTTTGCCGCGGCCTAACAGCCCGTAAGTTAATACGTTATCATTACATTCTTACACATTAAAATTATATATGTTGTAAGGCTACTGTTAAAAAAACAAAAAATAAGTATTTTATACAATTATTGTACACGTTAAACATTTAAAAAAAAAAAAAAAAAAACGGGGTAAAAAATGTTTGTTGATATTATAATACACTACCATTTTAGCGATACTAAATGAATGATATATAGGGTTGTGTACTAAATAATAATACTTCCTCTTTCGCTTTCGAGAGGAAGTACAGAAAATGGGTTTTATTATGGCAGTAGCATGACTCACCTTACTTCATCTATACTTTCTATTACGCGAAGGTGTAGAAAACGGGGTAAAAGGTGATTCCTAAGCTACTTTAATGTTTAACGTTTTTCAACATTATTTTATACCGTGAATTTTAAAATTTCATGGTTAAAAACATCCATGAGTTTAAAAAAAGAGGAGAAAGAGGAGGGGGTTCCCCTTGCGACAGGTAAATACTATAGCAGCTTAAGCATAGTATTGGTTGAAATACAAAAAAGTTTGGAAAATTTTGGTTGGATTTGAGCATAGTACGGTTGGAAAATTTTGGTTGGATTTTGTGATAGATTTCTATTGAGATTTCTAGCTTAAAACGATTTTTTTATTTGAATTTTTAGCTTAAAATGATTTTTTTTAATTTGGATTTCTGGCTTAAAATGATTTTTTATTTTTGAATTTTTGGCTTATAAATACTTTAAGCTAATGAGTCGCACAACCCATTTTATCAACTACTCCCACTAGATAAAGCTAAATAAAAAAATTGGTATCCCTAAACCATATTGTTTAAAACGAAAAGATTTTTCAAAGTTTTCACTTCATAAGCCAATGTAAACCAAGTAAATGATTGGGATACTCTTGGTAGTAGCCTACAAGATGAAGCTACATCCAAAATTTGGTAGCCCTAGGCCACACTGTTATGAACAAGAAGCTTTTTGAAGTTTTAAGTATATAAACCCATATAAAACTTGTGACCCCTGGCGCTTGGCCAATTTTGGCCCCTGGACTATACTTTGGATAATCTTAGGAGGAGTCCACTGGGTAAAGGTAAATGCAAAATTTGGTAGCCATATGCCTTATGGCAGGGAACTAGAAGACTTTCGAAGTTTCACTGTATAAACACATGTAAAACTTGTGACCCACATGGCGGAGTCAATTTTGACCCCAGGGCTGTAATTTAAAGCAGGTTTGTAGAAATCTATTAAATAAAGCTACACACCTAATATGTTAGCCCTAGGCCTGATGGTTTTGGATAAGAGGATTTTTCAAGATTTTCAATACTTCTCAGTTTTGCTGCCATGGCCATCCAGAATTTGCAGGACCAAATTCTTTGAGGAAATTCTGAAAGGGCCATAACATGTTCATTTCTGTGAAGTTTTTTCAAAATTGGATGAGTATTTTCAGAGAAGAATTTGAAATAAACACAAGGACAGATAGAAGCATGCAAAGACAGACAGATGCACGAAACAGTGCCATGACACTACATTTAAGTCAAGTAAAAGAGCATTTTCATGCTAGAAAAAGATCGAAAATGAAAGTGAGGTTGTCATATTTTAAACATTATTTTAACTCTCACTAACCTAAACTCCAATGGAAAACGTGAATGGGGTCATTTTTAGACTTGTCGTTTTCACAGTACAATCATTTTTCACGTACCTGACCATCGAAGACAGAAACAACTGGAAGACATAGAACTTAAAAACCTTATGTGAACACTTAAACTACGAAATATTTAGCAAGGTCTATGTATTTTTATGCAGAAAAGCATCTACAATATATATATATAACTCATTCCCATTTGGTTTTAAGATATAGGTAACATACTTGGCATAACATTTCCTCGTGAAGTTTCTGCTCAATAGGAAAGGTGTACTAGGAATCGTTAAACCTATATTTGGTCCAGTACTTATTGCGCATTTATGTGGACAATTCCAATTGTAAGCTCAGTGAAGAAAACTCAAAACCACAATTCAGTCCATGTACCTGAATTCCACATTCTTGACTGCATTTATCATAATTCATTTTCTACAACAAGTATACTAAGTCTGTGAAATGCTGAGGTTATTATAAACAGGATCAGGGTTTGCAGAGATGGCAACAAAACCTTGTGTCTTGACATTTCAAAACAGTTATGCATGTACCGCTGTTCCCATGCAGAATGTTTCATGTACTTGACAATTCTGAACATCCATGTTTTGAACATTGTGAATATTAAGCAATGGTCATTTCATGCTTATGCTAAAGCACGTTTGGCTTGTAGTTAATCATATCCACATTAATTATGTTTGGCTTGCAGTTAACCAAATCCGCTTTAATTATGAATTTTTTCACTTTAATTTTATTTGTTTCTATGTACCCTCTAATATGTTTGTGTGTGATAAAAATGTGTTAATGTTTTGGACTTGAGTATTTGAAACAATGATTAAATAGTTGTCCACGATGGGATTTGGAAACTATCATGTGGGTATGTAATTTTCCAAAATCAAATATCATCTTAGCATTAAAAAATTGACAAAGTATAGGGCTACATGCTGAATTTATCTAATGAGAATTGGTAAATTTTTTCCTGTCCACTTTGCGACAGGCAAATTTTGACTGTTTTCTAGCCATTATCAGTATTTTGTGACCATCAATGTCCATCTTCCCATTCAGAATTGGTCGAATCTGGTTTGCTATGATTCAAGGCTGTGTGGTCAGGATTAAAATCATGGCGTTTTAGAAAGAAGACCCAGAAAAAACAGCTGTGATAGAGAAATGGCGAAAATGCCAAATTAACTGATTTTGAATGATTAGCTCGCTGGCCTTCATCCGGTGGAGCTAAAAAATCAATTCAAACAACTTATTGTCCTGTAACTCTTCCAAATGTCATTAAATTATTATCATTTAACTGCCATCAAACGTGTCTGGCATCTCATTGATATACAGCAATATATAAAATTTGTTTTAAGACTGCTGATAAATAGGAATTTCCAATTTTTACCAGTTCAAAGTCCCTTAACTCTTCCAACCAACATTGGTTTTTGACCAGAAATTAACTTAAACCAGCACCTTTTTGTGATAAAGACATATGATATTCAATCGAAACCAGAATTCCCTAAATTTCTACCATTTCAAGGACATACAACTCTTCCTAACAAAATTAGAATTTAATCGATCAACAACCTAAACCAGCATCTCTCTGATATTAACCCTTTACCAATAAATCCTGAGGAAAAAGGCTTTTCAAAAAAATGTAGGAAAGGGAGGAAATACTGGTAATCAGCACCTTCTCATTTTCCCACAATGTTTCCCACTATATAAAGACATATCTCATCATTTGAGCAACGTTTATTTTGTTGTCTGCAAATCTGTTCAATTTGGACCAGTCCAAAACTTTGTCATCTGGTAAAGGGTACACAATGTCCCTGATTTGGAATAATTCTGAAATGATAAATTGA
The DNA here is from genome assembly GCA_946811185.2 of Hippopus hippopus. Taxonomy (NCBI): domain Eukaryota; kingdom Metazoa; phylum Mollusca; class Bivalvia; order Cardiida; family Cardiidae; genus Hippopus; species Hippopus hippopus. Next base: position 23,821,077 of record OX328106.1, on the reverse strand, counting down.
AGTTATCAAAAACAAAACCAGAAAATTTCAGGTTTTGTATAATTTCGAAGTCCCGTATGATTTTAACTGCAAAATTAAGTCCACTGGCATCTGATTAAATGAAAGATTATAACACCATTTGGAAAATATCTGATGCTTTACACTGAAGTTATTTCCAACTTTAATGATTTCAGTTTTTGAAGCACGGTTCTATAGATATATACATTAGATCTATTAGATCTATAATAGACAATTTTAACGTGTAAACTTGTACTACAACACCATGTAACCAGTTAGTGTCTGTGCCAAAACCAAAACCAAAACAAGACATGTCACTGAGATGCTACGGATGCCCCCAAAAAGCTATTCGCATGAACACTGTCTAAGGACACAACATTTACAAATACTTCTGAATTTGCCTGACCTTGACTTTTGACCTTCAGATAACCCCTGGGTGATACGTCATTTACATGAGGTTGACACTTGTGCAAATTTATATAAATTTATATCTATATGAAAAAAGTTACAGGCTGGACGCAAACACAACCAAAAAAAAAAAAAGTTGATCTTGCTGTGATCTTAACCTTTAACTTATGGACATAATTTTTGTACATGACATATTTATGCAAAGTTATTTTGATATTATGTCATAATATGTAAAGAGTTATGGCCTGAAAACAAAAAAAGAAATTTGACCTTGCCATGACCTTTGACTGACTACTATGGTTCTTGTGCATTACACATTGTTTATATGTTGCTGACAATTGTACAAAGTTCCAATGAAATTCATTCATAATCATAAAAGTTAAAGGCCGAACACAAACGCTTACCCTTAAAAACATATTTAAATTGATGTGACCTTGGCTTTTAATGTACAGACATAATTCCTGAGCATAATAAACAACTTGATGTGGTTAACATTTGTGCCAAGTCATTCTGAAATTAAGATATAGGGGAAAAAGGTTATGGCCTGGGCACAAAATGGACATTTGACCTTGGCTTGACTTTTCACCTAGAGACATGCTTTTTGCGCACAACACATTGTCTTCATGTGGTTAAGAATTCTACATGATTATATTGAAATTCATTCATTATTGCCGGACACAAACATAACCCTCCAGAATTTCACTTTTTAAATGTATTTGACCTTGCTGTGACCTTGACCTTTGACCTACTGAGATAGTTCTTTCGCGTGCCACATCGTCTTTATGTGATTAACAATTCTGCCAAATTCATTCATAATAAAAAAAAGTTACAGGTCGGACAGGAATACCAACCCCACAACACATTTGACCTTGCTGTGACCTTGACCTTTAACCAACAGACATGACTCTTGCGCATGACATACCGTCTCGATGTGATAAACATTTGTACCAAGGTATTTTGAAATTGAGAAAAAAATTATGGCCTGGACACATAAAGAGACAGACAGACTGACGGACAGACTAAACAAAGACTTTATCCCCCGAAAAAATTCGGGGACATAAAGAAATCTTTTGAGCTTTTTCAAGGCAAACACCGACTTGATGACTCTAATGAGGAAGCAAACTAATGCTGAGAAGGAAAGGGTTCAACTGTACCGGCATTGCAATGAAAAATGACATTCACAAAATTAAGGTAGATTCTGACACAAAACATTGTAGTTACATTACTTTATTTATGCAGACAAAGAAACAAACTGAAAAGCAGACAAAAACAGTCCAAAAACAATAGGTGTTCTAGATTTTTAATAATGGGATCATAAAAGGTTGTTTAAACCCATGCAAAAACAAGAGGGCCATGATAGCCCTGAAGTCGCTCACCTGAGCCTTTTAAACAAACATGACCAATTTTCAAGCACTTTTGAGATTTTATGACGAACATTCTAACAAGCTTTCATAATTATTGGACTGAAAATTTGGCCTCTAGCTTGTACACAAGCTTTTTCTAGAAATTCTCTCACTCAGTGACCTACTGTTTAGCCCAACACAGCCCATATTCCCATTGTAGATATTATCAAAACAAAGATTTTGACCACCTTTTATAAGTATTGGAAAGAAAATGTGGCCTCTAGAGTGTGCACAAGGTTTTTCCAAGATTTGACATGGTAACCAATTTTTTTTTTAAACAAATGTGACCAATTTTCAATTTTATCTTATTAATCATCCAGAAAACCATTCTTGTTTTCATAAATGTTGACTCTACCGCCACACAAGCTATTTTAAAAGGTTTGACCTGATGTGATCCATTTTCAAATTCATTAAATACTTCATCAAGACAAATATTCTTACCAACTTTCAAGAGTAATGGACTGAAAATATGGCCTCTAGAACATACACATATTTTTTCTAAGATTTGACCTAGTGACCTAGTTTTTGACTCGACCTGACCCATTTTGGAACTAATTTGAGTCATTATCAAGATAAGCATTCTGACCACCTTTCAAGGATATTGGACTGAAAATGTGGCCTCTAGAGCGTGCACAAGGTTTTCTAAAATTTGATCTATTGACCTAGTTTTTTACCCCACCTGACCCATTTTGGAGCTTATGTGAGACATCATCAAGACAAGTATTCTGACCAATTTTCAAGAGTATTGGACTGAAAATGTAACCTCTATAGCGTACACAAGTTTTTTCTATGATTTGACCTAATGACACAGTGTTTGACTCAACCTGACCCGTTTTCTGAACTAATTTGAATCATCATCAAATAAACATTCTGACCACCTTTCAAGGATATTGGACTGAAAATGTGGCCTCTAGAGTGTACACAAGGTTTTTCAAAATTTGACCTATTTACCTAGTTTTTTACCTGACATGACCCATTTAGGAGCTCATCTGAGACATCATCGAGACAAATATTCTGACCACCTTTCAAGGATATTGGACTGAAAATATGGCCTCAAGAGAGTACACAAGGTTTTTCTAAAATTTGACCTATTGACCTAGTTTTTTAACCAACATAAACCATTTTGGAGCTAATCTGAGACATCATCAAGACAAATATTCTGACCAATTTTCAAGAGTAATATACTGAAAATGTGGCCTCTAGAGCGTACACAAGGATTTGCTAAAATTTGGCCTATTGACCTAGTTTTTACCCGACCTGACCCATTTTGAAGCCCATCTGAGACATCACCAATACAAATATTCTGACCGTCGTTCAAAGATATTGGACTGAAAATGTGGCCTCCAGAGCGTACACAAGGTTTTCCAAATATTTGACCTTTTGACATCATCAAGACAAATATTCTGACCAACTTTCAAGAGTATCAGACTGCAAATGTGGCCTCTAGAGCATACACAAGGTTTTTCTAAAATTTGACCTAGTGACCTAGTTTTTGACCTGACATGACCCATTTTCCAAATCGTCTGAGATTTTATCAAGAAAAATATTCTGACCAAGTTTCAAGAGTATTGGACTGAAAATGTGGCCTCTAGAGTTTACACAAGGTAAAAGTTGACTATGGATGACACACGACGCACGATGGACGACACACAATGGATGTCGGACACAGCACGATCACAAAAGCTCACCTTCAACACTTCGCGCTCAGTTGAGCTAATAACAAAGCTTTACACTTGTCCAAATTGTCAAATGCATATGACATAATGAATTGGACCCAAAAATTTAAATTTAATTTGGGAGGGGAAGAAAACAGTGTGAGAAAAGTAAAAGATGCTGGTTACCAGCATTTTCTCCTTTTCCCATGTTTTCAAAAGGCTTCTTCCTCAGGGTCATTAAAAAGCTGCAGTGTTGTACAGGGTTAATTCTTTACCTATTTAATAACTCAGGTGAGTTTCATTCGGTTAAAAAGTATGTGTAATACAACTTTCAAGCTGATAGTATATGTTGCTATTTAAAGATTATTTTTTGGGGGGAAAAATTTACCCAATGGGACAGTATTGATCAAGGATAAGCCTACATTTTCTGTGCAGTCTGATTTCGATCTACACTATCTGCAAAAAATTGTCGAGTCGCCCTTAGCAGCCTAAGGGACAAAGCAATAGTGTGATGACAACATTTCTTGGAAAAAAAAAAGTAACAGAATGTTTTTTTTTAATGGCTCTCCAGAAGAAGGCTTTTAAAATCATTGTAGGAATAGGAGAAAATGCTGGTATGACCAACATTTCCTCCTTTTCCCATAACACCTTTTTTCCCCTTTCAAGATAAAATCACTCCATTTGAGCCACATTTTCTTGTCTGCCAACGCAGTAAAAATGGACAAGTCTGAAGTTTTATGTTCTGGTAAAAACTTAATCATAATTTGAGCCTTAGATAGCCAAGAGCAACTTATTTGTTGTATTTTTGTAGAACAAGATCAGGTAGCACATTTTATATCTTATTTTTGAATCTACACTTTCCAATGTATTCACAGTCATGACACCAAAAAAACAATTGATTTTCTTTCATTTGAATATCTCTCCATATTTCTAGCAGTGCTGATATGTGCATCTAAAAATAACCTATAAGGAAATTAATGCATGTTATGCAATAATTCATAACCAACAATAACTGCAACAATTATTTTGTCAAGAAATAAATTGATACTCCAAATCATCATCATCATCAACATCATCAACGATGACGACAACAACCACAACAAGACAATGACGACAACATCAGAGACAAGTTAAAAACAAAATACACTGATTAACCAACCCTTAGAGTGTAGAATAAACCAGACAGACATTTTCAGTCCAGAAGTGAGACCTAAATAATTGCAATTTCAAAGTTTCTTTTGTCTATAATGTTTCAGCAAAGTGGACAGTGTAGATCAGAGATCAAGCTGCAGGTTTTGCGTCTGATCTTGATCTACACTGACTGCAGTGCAACTACAATTGTCGCCAACCAATCAAAATCAAATTATGGTAACTATTAAAATCACTTAAAATAACATATCTTATATACATGTAGATATAATTCTGTCTTTTCATCTGAAATTAACAGCCATATTATAAATGTACAAAAGTGCTATATTACTTTCTGGAAGCCCTGTATGAGCTGTTACCAGGGTATAACTAAATATTGTTGAAAGTGGAATAGACAATATTCATACAGAAACCTCAGAAATAGACAAATATCAAATAAACATGAAAAGTTGATTCGCTCTGCCAGACAAAAACTTTAAGACCTGTTAAAATTAATTGCATTCGCAGACGACAACTTGAATATCGATAAAATGGTGAAATTTCCATTTCAAAGATAGAAAACATTGTCGGCAACAACATTTTCCCCTTTTTATCCCCCGCCGAAAGCAGAGGGATATAGTTTTAGCGTTGTCCGTCCATCCGTCCTTCCATCCGTCGGGAACAGTATCTCCAATACCATTGGTAGAAACTTTGTGAAACTTTATACATGTGTACAATAACCTATTCCACCGATATACTTTTTTTTTTTGGATTCGATGCAAAATGGCCGACTGGGAGCGATTTTGATTTATGCAGTCGAGTGATTTTTTGGTGTTTTCAGTCTTATCTTGGAAACTGTATAGTTCTTTTACATGAACTTCTCACATCTATAAACCACCATTAGGAAATGCAGTACAACAACTTTCACTCACATTGACCATGCAACACCACAGTTTTATACCCTTTTTTGTTTAATGCCGTGTCATGGAAAAAGGGGCTTGATGTATATTTACATTATAGACCAATATCTCATTAACTACAGGACAAAATGTTACGAAACTTCATATTAATATTGTATATCACAAGTCTCGGACAATCATCATTGTTTTTATTTAATGAAATCTCATGTCACAGAAAAAGGCGGTTTAATGTATAATTCCATCATGGACCAATGACTTTCTGTTCTTCACCTATACAGAGTTTTTACATGGAACTCGTCACATCTATCAAACACCATTAGAAAATGCAGTAAAACAACTTTCACTCACATTGACCATGCAACACCACAGTTTTATACATTTTTTTTTATGCCGTGTCACGGAAAAAGGGGGCTTCATGTATATTTACATTATAGACCAATATCTCTAACTACAGGACACAATGTTATGAAACTTCATATTTATATTGTTTATCACAAGTCACAGACAGTCATTATTTGTTTTTATTTAATGAAATCTTATGTCATGGAAGAAGGGGGTTTAATGTATAATTTTATCATGGACTAATGACCGTCTGTTTGTCCATCTTTCCAGACAGATATCTTCTAAAATCCTTGATGAAAACTGATAGAAATTAATACGTATTCCTTATGATGTCAGCCAATATTTCTTTTTTCCTTTTTTGATATAACGTGGTGTCATAGAAAAAAGGGGGCTTTGTGTATATTTCCATTATGGATCTGTATCTCTTTTACTCAAAATCCTTGACGAAAATTGATGAAACTTCATATGTGTGTTCCTTATGATAGTCCGCCAGTATCGTTATTTTTGCCTTTTGGATTAAATGTGTCATGGAAAATGGGGAATTGGTGTATTTTTCATTATGGACAATATCTTTAACTACTGGACAAAATTTCATGAAACTTCAAGTTTATATTGTTTATCATAAGCCACAGACAATAGTTATTTGTTTTTATTTCATGAAATGCCATGTCATAAAAAAAGGGCCCGGGCCCCAGATAGATTTCTTCTAAAAGCCTTAACGAAAATTTATAAAACTTCATGCATGTCTTCCTTTGGATAGTCTGTTGACACATTTTTTTTCTATATATATATAATGCAATGCCATGGAAAAAGGGGGCTTGATCTATATTTCCATTATTTGTTTTCATTTAACCAAATGCCATGTTATGGAAAAAGGAAACTTAATGTATAATTTCATTATGGACCAATAACAATAACACTATGTGTAGATGCAACAACAGGGCCATGACGGCCCTGAAGTCGCTCACCTGAGTCTTTTGACCAAACATGACCCATTTTCAATCTCTTTCGAGATATTATGACAAACATTCTATCAAGCTTTCATAATTATTGGACTAAAAATTTGGCCTCTAGCTTGTACACAACCTTTTTCTAGACTTTCTCTCAGTGACCTACTTTTTAGCCAAATATAGCTCATTTTCCGATTGTAAATATTACCGAAACAAAGATTCTGACCAATTTCATAAGTATTGGACAGAAAATGTGGCCGCTAGAGCATACACAAGGTTTTTCAAAGATTTGACTTAGTGACCTAGTTTTTGACCTGATATGACCCATTTTGGAACTTGTCCGAGATATCATCAAGACAAACATTCTGACCAACTTTCAAGACTTGTGGACTGAAAATATAGCCTTTAGAGCATACACAAGGGTTTTTTAAAGATTTGACCTAGTGACCTAGTTTTTGATCCGACATGACCCATTTTCAAACTCATCTGAGATATCATCAAGACAAACATTCTGACCAAGTTTCATAAGTATCGGACTGAAAATGTGGCCTCTAGAGCGTACACAAGGTTTTTCTAAGATTTGACCTAGTGACCTAGTTTTTGACCCGACATGACCCATTTTCGAACTCGTCCGAGATATCATCAAGACAAACATTCTGACCAACATTCAAGAGTTTTTGACGGAAAATGTAGCCTCTAGAGCGTACACAATGTTTTTCTATGATTTGACCTAGTGACTTAGTTTTTGACCCAACATGACCCATTTTCGAACTTGTCCGAGATGCCATCAAGACAAACATTCTGACCAACTTTCAAGAGTTTTGGACTGAAAATGTGGCCTCTAGAGTGTACACAAGGTTTTTCTAAGATTTGACCTGGTGACCTAGTTTTTGATCCGACATGACCCATTTTCAAATTCATCCGAGATATCATCAAGACAAAACATTCTGACCAAGTTTCATGAGTATCGGACTAAAAATGTGGCCTCTAGAGCGTAAACAAGGTTTTTCTAAGATTTGACCTAGTGACCCAGTTTTTGACCCGACATGACCCATTTTCAAACTCTTCCGAGATATCATTAAGACAAACATTCTGACCAAATTTCAAGACTTGTGGACTGAAAATTTAGCCTCTAGAGTGTACACAAGGTTTTTCTATGATCTGACCTTGTGGCCTAGTTTTTGACCTAACATTACCCATTTTCGAACTTGTTCGAGATGCCATCAAGACAAACATTTTGAACAACTTTCAAGAGTTTTGGACTGAAAATGTGGCCTCTAGAGTGTACACAAGGTTTTTCTAAGATTTGACCTAGTGACCTAGTTTTTGACCCGACATGACCCATTTTCAAACTCGTCCGAGATATCATCAAGACAAACATTCTGACCAATATTCAAGAGTTTTTGACTGAAAATGTAGCCTCTAGAGCGTACACAATGTTTTTCTATGATTTGACCTAGTGACCTAGTTTTTGACCCAACATGACCCATTTTCGAACTTGTCCGAGATGCCATCAAGACAAACATTCTGACCAACTTTCAAGAGTTTTGGACTGAAAATGTGGCCTCTAGAGTGTACACAAGGTTTTTCTAAGATTTGACCTGGTGACCTAGTTTTTGATCCGACATGACCCATTTTCAAATTCATCCGAGATATCATCAAGACAAACATTCTGACCAAGTTTCATGAGTATCGGACTAAAAATGTGGCCTCTAGAGCGTAAACAAGGTTTTTCTAAGATTTGACCTAGTGACCCAGTTTTTGACCCGACATGACCCATTTTCAGACTCTTCCGAGATATCATCAAGACAAACATTCTGACCAACATTCAAGAGTTTTTGACTGAAAATTTAGCCTCTAGAGTGTACACAAGGTTTTTCTATGATCTGACCTAGTGACCTAGTTTTTGACCCAACATTACCCATTTTCGAACTTGTTCGAGATGCCATCAAGACAAACATTCTGACCAACTTTCAAGAGTTTTGGACCGAAAATGTGGCCTCTAGAGTGTACACAAGGTTTTTCTAAGATTTGACCCGGTGACCTAGTTTTTGATCCGACATGACCCATCTTTGAACTCATCCGAGATATCATCAAGACAAACATTCTGACCAACTTTCATGAGTATCAGACTGAAAATGTGGCCTCTAGAGCATACACAAGGTTGTTCTAAGATTTGACCTGGTGACTTAGTTTTTGACCAGACATAAACCATTTTCGAACTCGTCAGAGATATCATCAAGACAAACATTCTGACCAACTTCCAGGAGTATTTGACTGAAAATGGCCTCTAGAGCGTACACAAGGTTTTTCCAAGATTGGACCTGGTGACCTAGTTTTTGACCCGATATGACCCATTTTCGAACTCGTCTGAGATATCATCAAGGCAAACATTCTGACCAACTTCCAGGAGTATTGGACAGAAAATGTTGCCTCTAGAGCGTACACAAGAATTTTCTAGGATTTGACCTGGTGACCTAGTTTTTGACCCAACATGACCCATTTTCGAACTCATCTGAGATATCGTTAAGGCAAACATTCTGACCAACTTTCAGGAGTTTTGGACAGAAAATGTTGCCTCTAGAGCGTACACAAGATTTTTCTAAGATTTGACCTAATGACCTAGTTTTTGACCCGACATGACCCATTTTCGAAGTTTTTTCCGAGATATCGTCAAGACAAACATTCTGATCAACTTTCAAGAGTATTTGACTGAAAATGTGGCCTCTAGAGCGTTCACAAGGTTTTTCTAAGATTTGATCTGGTGACCTAGTTTTTGACCCGATATGACCCATTTTCGAACTCGTCCGAGATATTATCAAGGCAAACATTCTGTCCAACTTTCAGGAGTATTGGACAGAAAATGTTTCCTCTAGAGCGTACACAAGATTTTTCTAAGATTTGACCTGGTGACCTAGTTTTTAACCCAACATGACTTATTTTCGAACTCGTCCGAGATATCGTCAAGACAAACATTCTGACCAACTTTCAGGAGTTTTGGACAGAAAATGTTGCCTCTAGAGCGTACACAAGATTTTTCTAAGATTTGACCTAATGGCCTAGTTTTTGACCCGGCATGACCCATTTTCGAACTCGTCTGAGATATCATCAAGACAAACATTCTGACCAACTTTCAAGAGTATTTGACTGAAAATGTTGCCTCTAGAGCGTACACAAGATTTTTCTAAGATTTGACCTAGTGACCTAGTTTTTGACCCGACACGGCCCATGTTCAAACTCGTCCGAGGTATCAACAAGACAAACATTCTGACCAACTTTCAAGAATATTGGACAGAAAATGTGGCCTCTAGAGTGTACACAAGGTTTTTCTAAGATTTGACCTGGTGACCTAGTTTTTGACTCGATATGACCCATTTTCGAACTCGTCCAAGATATCATCAAGGCAAACATTCTGACCAACTTTCAGGAGTATTGGACAGAAAATGTTGCCTCTAGAGCGTACACAAGATTTTTCTAAGATTTGACCTAGTGACTTAGTTTTTGACCCAGCATGACCCATTTTCGAACTCGTCCAAGATATTATCGAGGCAAACATTCTGAGCAAGTTTCATGAGTATCAGACTGAAAATGTGGCCTCTAGAGCCTACACAAGGTAAAAAGTTGACGACGGACGACGAACGATGGATGCCAGACAGCACGATCACAACAGCTCAGCATGAGCATTTTGTGCTCAGGTGAGCTAAAAACATATACTTGTTATATATTTTTTATTTAATGAAATGCTGTGTCATGAAAAAAGGGGGCTTATTGTATTATTTCATCATGGACTAATAACAAAAAGGCCACATGTACATGCAAAACACAATACCTCTAATATCTTTGTATCAAAAAAAAAAATCTTTTCGGCAGGAGATATCATTTCAACGAAATTGCTTGTTCCACAATGCTTTCAAAAGCTTTCTTCTTCAGGGGATCGTTATAACACAGGATTATTCAGAAAAGGGTTGATAAATTTGTAGTCCTATTTGATGGCAAATCATTTACCAGTATACATTCTCAATTAGCCACATTGTAACCCCTGAAGGCCTGTTTCTTTGAGTGGCAATAGCATGAGATACTAAACACATCATAACAAAACTCTGTTAGTCCATTTCTAATGAAATTCGTAATACAATTCTGATTATCGAAACTGACCTGATTAAATAAAAGAGACACGATTAAAAAAAGATAAAAATTTAACATGAACAATGGAAAAAAATGTAACAAAGAAAAGACAAAAAGACATGAATAACTCTTATGCAAATCTAGCTGTAATGATCGTCGTGACATTTTAACTGCAAAATACAAAGTTTTGAAGTATGGTATAGATCAAGATGTCACCCCTGGGGTTATCTAATCATCATTTGGATTTATATACCATAGCAGGGCTGGCTGCACATAACATGCAGTCTGATCTTCGATCTACACTGTCTGCTTACTTTAGACATTTTGCAATATAGCAACCATGATACTGCAAGTGCTTGGGTCTTATTTCTAGATTGAAAATGCCGTTTGGGTTTTTTCTGTGCCCTATGAGTTAAGAGTAACGAATCTGCAGTATTCTAGGAAGGATGATGGTTGGGAATGAGGAGTTTTCTATTGCTTAACCCTTTATCAGACATTAAACTTTTAGGTGTTTATATGAAAAGCACTTGCAGATGACAAATCCATTGACTAAAATGCCGGATTTTGTCTTGAAAAGGGTCGATAAACATTGCAGGGAAGGAAGAAAATTCTTGTTTTTCCACAATGTTATTAAAAGCCTGCTACCTCAGGTTCGTTGATAACCTAATTGGTATATCACTCACACTAAGAGTAAGGGGTCCAGAGTCCCTGTCAGGTATATTTTTCTTCTGCAGTCAAATTTGACATAAATTGGACAGATAATGTAACTGGAGGCAGAAATGTAGTGGCCTGCCCAGTATACCTATTTAGTTCTCAGACCAAATCTTGTTCCACTATTGCTCTAAATCCACTTGAGGAATACATAATCACACCGCAACTTTTGTTGAAACTGAGAATGTACTAAACCTTTACCAGGTTATCCTGAGTTTCAACAACCTTGACAGTGAAGGCTTTTGAAAACATTGTAGGAAAAGGACAAAACATTTTTTGGCCTGCATTTCTCCTCTTCCTACCCTTTAACAGACATATCCCATAATTTGTGCCAAACTCAATTCATTATCAGCAAGTACTTAAAATACAGAAAACTCTAACATTCCGTTACCTTGTAAGAGTTATACAAACAGTCTCCTTTTATTCCTTTTCTACATTTAAGGAATTGCCACTTGATTGGAAAAGACATTCTGTGTAGTCTGATCTTAATCAAAACAAAATTTACCTTTACACACATGTAACTTTCATGGCAATAAAATTACTAAACATCGATAATTTAAATCTTGTTACAAACAAGCAACATTTCTGTATTTTCTACAAGGATAGACTTTAACAATTTACTGCTAGAGGGATACAGATTTTACATTATACCATTGTGTTATTTCATTCTATAACATTTTAATTTTGCCAAGATGTTTTAGTTTTGTAGATATCGTATACAAACTAATTTGAAAGGTATGGAGGCCATTTGTATTTAAGCGCATTTATGGAACTAATTTCACTGAACTGTCTATTAGAATTACTTTTTTTTTTTATAACGATCCCAAGTTGATTTAATAAGACCAGCGCCAACAGTGATTGCAAACATTAAGCTGTTTTTAAATGTATTAATGTAGTAAAATTTCCATGAAATGGAGGTGACGAAAATTTTATGCCATTACTGGTGTCAAATAGGACACATTACCTTGTACTGTATTAGTGGAAATTTTTGCAGCTTGGAAATTTTTTGCTATTTCCCAAAATTTGCAAACCAAACTTTCCTGTTTGTGTATTTTACTACAAGTATACCAACAAATAACGAGTGACTTGAATTCGCAAACATTTCTGTTCGCAAAATGCCTGTGATTGGTAATTCATACACGTATAAAGTATTTTCTCCCATTTGAGGCCAAGTTTTTACACTTATGCAAAAAAATGATTTCTATGTAAACGACTTTATCAAAACCAGTTCTGTTCCATACTGATATAAATCCCTTGTTCAAAAGCCCTCATATTCCAAAATATGTTTTACGTAAGAAAGGTATGCCAATACACATCCGTTACCGAGTTCATGATTATATGGAGTGATTAAAAGCTTATACCAATACACATCAGTGACTCGAATCATGATTACATGGGGTGATTAAAAACTTATAAACAGTGGCAATAAATTACATTACTAAAGTACATTATTTGTTGAACACTTGCTATACGAGTGATTTATGGGATACCTTCACTGCAATGCTACTATCAAGTGACACATGTTATTATTCTTGTGTTTCAATCCCATTTGTTTGTTGAAATGCTATGAATGGCACTAATGCATTGTTTTTGTAGGGGTTTCATGTTAGAATGAAATATCCGTTACCAAAGCAACTATATTTCTTGATGGGACTTATCTTTGCAGAGTGCCCTTAGATCTTTCTAAAATTAAAGCTACATACACAGTATATTCTGAATTTTGATTAAACAACGTCAAAATTTGATTTAATCTTTTATCAATAGAGTAAGAATATCAACAATGTTACAATATCTCTAATTATTCAATGTTGAAAAAGTTTCAAATAAAAATATCGAAAGACTTTATGTTTACTTTGCTATGCCAGTAAATTGGTTGATATTTCACTAAGAAAAACCCACGGGCGCTCTATCTTAATTTAAAATCGTTCATGTGTGATTAGGTTACCCACATGCAATGATTCTAAATTAAGATCGAGAACCGGTGGAGAAACCGTTTTCATAGACAAATATGTACCAGTGGAACAGAACCTTATTTTAATGCGTGCATGGTATACTTAATACTTGCCATTTCATGTCGAATTCATAGGAATTCATACACATAGCAGATTTTCGATTTCTTGTCCATTTTGCGAGACAGTCATTCATAACTTAGTAACCATCAAAGCTATGCATTCGAAATTTTAGCTTTAAGATCCTGAATGCATTTCTTGCATTAAAAATATCATGACATATGTTTTTGACGAAGTCAAATTCTGGACAAGATTACAGCTGCCTACTTGTTGAGAATGGCCGAAAAGTTTTTAAACCTTTCCAAAATGAATAACAAATTGTGGTTTGATTGAAATTCAAATGCATTTGTACAACCAAATTGTTTACTTTTGGCCACTACTGGGCCATTAAGCAGTGAAAGTTATTCAAGTCTTTACCAAAAGACAAAATTTTAGACTTGTACAAATTGAAAGGATTTGCAGAAGACAAAACAAATGCTACTTAAAAATGAAATAACTTTTGGAAGGTTAGAAAAGATTGTGGAAAGGAGACAATGCCTGTTACCAGCATTTTCTCCCTTTCTCACAGTGCTTTCAAAAGCATTCTTTTATCCTGATTTTTCAGCTTTATCTTTAAAGTTATCATGCGAAGTAAGAGATCTTTATCAGCATTTTCTTCTTATATGCCCTCGCGTTGTGATAACTCGATAACTGATTACAAGTTTTCTTTATCATAATCTATAGTTTTGACATTTTGAAATTTTTTATGAGAGGCTATAAAAAGAAACCTTTGGGAATCGTGAGAATCTAATGCAAGTTGGCAAATTCCAACATTTCTTAAAAGGTTTGTTCTTAATCAATTTGCCTTCCAACAGATTTTAAGATGACATCTTCCGCATTTCCAGCTGAGGCAGCATCTACTCCACACACATGGATTATATCCTCCTCAGGTAAGAACTGACAAAGGATTTTATCATTCTTCACCTTTTCTAATGCTGTCTGCACTCTAGAAATTTCATCCTGATTGTTCAGCTTTATCTCTAAAGTTACCATGCATCGCAAGAAATCTTTATGAGCATTTTTTATCTTTTTGCGGTCTTGTTGTGACCCTTGATAAGTGATTACAAGTTTCGAATTTTCTTTATCATAAATCATGGCTTTGACATTTTCAAATTTTTCATGGATGGCTATGAAAAGACAGGAATCTAGCTCTCCGCCAGTCAGATAAAGATTTTCTGTATCTCTAAAGGTCTCATGATTTTTGTTCTGCGCCCATGCATTCTTGATACCATTACCAGTACTGCTTTTCAAAGTCCTTTCTTCTGAATCAACTGATGGTTTTGTACGTTTAGGATCTGATGGGAACTCCTTGTCTAGATATGTTTTGAAACGCATAATATTTCTGTACGATCCATGTACACAGCACCTTTCATCTCTTTCATCTATCTTAACACAGAAAGTTTCTTCTGCAAGGAATTTCCAGCGTTGCAAGTCATTATATTCTTTCTTGAACATTATGAAACCAATGTTGATTTCAGCAGAAACTCTGTTTGGGACCTAATTAAAAAATACATGTCATACACAAAAACTCAAAAGTATTACTTTCAAAGACAAAACATTCCAGATTTTCACCTAAAATGATATAATTTGCAGAAGACAAAAACTGTATGCTCAATTTTTTTCGTAGAGCAGAGAGGGCAAGCAGGATTGCAGCAAGCAATTTCTCATTATCAAACTATGTTTTCAAAAGGCTAGATCTACATGACACATTGAGACCTTGCATTGTTTGTTAACCCATAGAGTGCTTTTCGCAACAATAGTTGCTTTTGCAGTCAATGTAGGTCAAGATCACACTGTACTTAACATATAAAGACAAAAAGTGACCACAAAATTGTAATAATCTTGGTGTTATTCTGGACTGAATATGTCCAAAGGGTTTATTTGGCGCTTTAAGGGTTAAAGTATCACTGCTGGGATCCAAAGTGGACTTACCGTCGGAACAGTTGCACTGTTCAATCAAGTTTTTCTTGTAAAGGAGCCAATCGAGCCCAAAGACATTGAAATAGGGGGCCATTTTGGAAAACTTGGGGCCACAAATGAAAGATAATATTTAATTACTGAAATATTAACTTTTTTTATTTATTAAGTGTTGCCTTTTTATTTAACAAGTGTATTCTCATTAATGTATCTATGAATACTATGCTAATAAAACTGCAACACTGCAGAAATTACTCTTATTGACACATCCTTGTCTCTGCCATTAATCCAATCCTAAAAAAAATGACGAAATACTAGTATGTCTGTCACTGGTTGACTTTTGAAAATTCTGACATCCTGTCACAGAGGGATTTACTTTTTTCGTTGATCACTGAAACTACACTTTTATTTTTCTTGTCATAACCTTACCAACCTTTGAGCAAATTGCCAGGGAGCCACTTTCAATGAAACTTATGTTTTGGTGGGGTTTTATTATTGCTGCTTGAAGCAGGGGTAGGTACTAGCCAGGTTGTGCTTTCTAAAGTAATATTTTCAACAGGTTTTGCCTTTTTCGCCCCACTGAGACTTAAAAAATACTCAGAAAATTGCTTCATCATGATGCTGAATGATAAGCTGAAGCTCAAAGAATCATAACCTCTGGTACCCATTGTATCTTCCGTAAACGTCCCATACAAAGAATAAAAAGCGACTAGTTTCATCTTAACCATAACATCTGTCGAGTTATTGACAAATTCTTACTGGAAAGCTCAGTATTATATTTATTGAGCGGAAAAACTCGACTAATTTTCATGAGTATTGAACTGAAAATGTGGCGCCCAATCAACTTTGCACCGTGTTTGGGATTTAAATTTTAATGGTTGCTGTTTTTTCAGCCAATCAGAATTGCTACTGTTTTCTTGGAACCAATCAGCATTGAGAAAAGCCACACTCAAGCATTTTAAACCAATGGCGTCAGTTTCAAAATTATTAGCTTTGTGCATGGACGTTCTTGATGTATTTTCTAATTATTCATAAGTTGTTAAACACAAATTAATAGGGAAGTAACGTAAGTACAATTTGGCGTTGATAATTATCTGTAGGACTCAAATACTGATTTCAGAGTATCTTCGGAAGAAAGACTTTTAAAAAGTGTAGATCTTTTGATCAGGACAATATCAAAATGGCGGACGAAAATTCGATGGCACGTTTTGTTAAACGTGTTTGGAATTCCGGATTGGTACTTAATAACAGAGAAAGAGGAGGTAAAACTTTTCAAATATCTTTGCAAATCAAGAAACTCACGGGAAGCTCGGTTCAGAAGATTTCTTAATTGTTCAACTATTTGTGATGAACAGTTCTTTTTTTTTTTGCCCTGCATACACTGGTGACATTAAACGACTATGCATCCTGTGAAAAAGTTACATGGACAGAGAATAAGTACAGGAAATCACCTTGTTTTAGATCTACTCCCTGTAATTCAGACTTTTTAAAATCATGCAGCAGACATAAATTATTGTCGGGAACCAAGAAGCCGGCAATACAGCTGCAATAACTGATCTTTCTGATCTGGACATTCTTATCTAATATTGTCTATCGAACAAAGTGAACAAGGTCACAATCGATGAATTGCTTAAACAAAGGTTTGACAGATTGGAAGCTCTCAAATTGGTCGCCATGGAGGACCTTAGTTCACAGAATATTCCAAAGGGTCAAGTGACACACCTTCGATGTCGGCGACGGCAGGGAACACCGGGGTTTCCCTAACAGCATCCAGAGCTACAAACCAACCATCTTACCAACAGATAGCTCCCTGGGCAGACGTATACAGTCAGACTTTATATAATACCTTGCTTCGACAACAAACTCGGTTTTCAGCTTCAGCTAATACCGGTGTGAATGGTTCATCCATGTGTGTTGGGCAACCTAGTTTAGGTGTGAATGATACTCAAACAGGAAGTACTAAAAGATAACAGCCATCTTGGAGTGACCCACAAGTGCATATAGGGTCAGCGACGGGTAAGTCGGCATCAACCTAATATGACATCTGTGACTTTGTCTCAAATGCAATGGAAGAATTTCTGGTTGGGGGGCAGGGTGAACAACAGTTGGTTATGAAATCTGGACCAAAAAGCCTAAACTTGAGTCGCTCACTCTCTCACCGTGATCTGTGGCCAATTTGGCCATTCTCTATAAGCTGGCCAATGATGGCAAACTGGTGGGTTCCAGTCTTATGGACTATTTGTCCTACTTCACTAAGGTATATCAATTAGTGCAATGTTTCAGCCTAGGCTGAGCCCCTGTAGCCCAGTCAGTAGTGTGCAGCACTTGAGAACAGGGGTTCGTGGGTCTGATCCATTGCTCAGCCAATTTCTTTCCGAGGATTGATGATAGTCATAGCGACAGAAATAATTCCTCTCCCACCGCTGACCATTGTCTCAACAATGGTTATGTGGGAAAGCAACCAGTGGCTTGGAAAGAAATTCGTGCGCAGTACTGGTAAAAGAGACTCCAGGAAAGCCTGGATAGGTGCACTGGCCGCCGTGATATAACTGAAATAATATTAAAAAGGGTGTTAAACACCATACAATCAAACAATCAATCAATCAATCAATTAATCTGCCTTGTTTCGATCTTGTGATATGATAGGGAATACAGGAAACTTCAGATTGGGGGCTGATGTGCATCATTTGCATACCCTTTTCCTCCAGCCAAGGGCTAATTCAGCCACTCAAGGAGTTTCAAATACTGCATACAAGATAGGTATACAGAAAAGTCTGTTAAACTTACTGAAATTTGTCGAAATTACAATTTAGATAAAGGTTGCAGTTATGAACAATGTCGGTCTAAACATAAGTGTAGTGTCCCTGGTTGCACTCAGGGGCATCCTGCCACCATTCATTCGTATGAAACAAAGTGGATTTTCAGGTCAGCCCCTTGCCAGGATATGACCTCACAATAGTCTATCTTGATGACTTTTTACTGATTTCGGAATAAAAAGAAGTTTGCGCACAAGCATTGAGTATACTAATACAGCTTCTGCGGAAGCTAAGATTCATGATACACAAGGGCAAAGTGGTTGACCCTACTATGTGCATAACATTCTTGGGTATACAGATTGACTCTATTTCCATGACAGTTAGACTACCTGCAGCAAAGCTTCTGCTTCTTAGGCAAGAACTTCAGGGTTCCTTTAACAAATCTCGTTTTACAAAGCGTCAGCTCCAGTCCCCGGCTGGTCGTCTTTCATGGGCAGCGAGTGTCATAAAGGGCAGGCGAGTTTTTCTCCGTCAAACTTTTAACACTATCCAATGCTCCGGCATTAGCTGATTGCGTCAGAATAAACTCAGAGGTCCAACTGAACCTGCAGTGGTAGACACATTTTATGGGTACCTTTAATGGGCAGTCTACTGTCCTTGAACGCAGGCCCATCCAGTGCCTCTTCACAGATGCTTGTGATGAAGTTGCAGGTGGGTCCTTTGGAAAGGACTAGTTTTGCCTTAACTTGTCCCAGGACTGGCCACATGCTGCTCACTTTTGTATCAATGAAGGAGAAATCCTTGCAGTTGTGATTGTAGCATGTCGCTGAGCTCCCTTCTGGCAAAATAAAAATATCGTAATTCATTCAGGTAATCATTTAAAGGTTTCTACACTGAATAAGGGCACTTGTCTCAATACTGACATTATGAAATGTATTTGAAGCCTCTTCTGGTCATCTGCAAGTTTCAACTTCCATTCGACTGCTCACTTTTTTCCAGGGATTCATAATAGAGCTGCAGATAGCACTTCTCATCTTAGTTCCCCTGGCTTCCTTGAAACCTTATGCCAGTTTACTGATTACTCCCCTCTCAATTTCCACATGTACCTAAACACTCTTACTTTTCTGCTTGACAGATTCCCTCACTGGCGAGCAAGATACAGCCACTAAGATCTGTAGGACTCATACAAGCCTGATAAGCAGCCTGGAAGAAGAGGTTCTTCAATAACACAGTTTTTTCTATCTCCAACTCAAAGACATACTCAACCCAGCAAGCCGCTTTTCTCAAGTTTTGTGAAGACATGAAAATAACCCAGTTCCCCCGTCCCAGGCAGATTTGGGACAATATTTTGCTTTTTTGTCCAGATAGTTTTGTTTCAACTCAGTCAAACAGTATTTGAATAAAATTCTGTTCAATGCCTCTTAAAGCTGGCCTTTCCAACCCTTTAGAAAATATTGCTATGTTTCATCAATCCTAAAAGGGGTCAGGAGGGTTAAAGGGGGTGCAAGTGTACAGAAGTTGCGTATAACTCCTGACACTTTGAGAAAAGATTTTCCTTATCCAAATCTGCAAAGTCCTTCTGATCGCAGCTTCTGGGCAGCATGCTTGGTGGGTTTCTTTTCCTTTGTTTTTGCAAATCTAATTTGTTAGTCCCTTCTCATATGTTGTTTGACACAAATAAGAACTTGTGTGCCAATTACGTGCAGTTCACAATTGAGGGCGCAGAGTAACGTGGTCCAAGGTTATACAGTTTCAGGAACACATCCTGCAAATACATTTGCCAAAGATCCCTCATTCGCCTTTCTGCCCATCCACTGCACTACTCCATCTAGCTTTGGAGAGCCTACGTTGTCCTTACCCTATGCCTTTGTTTTGTTATACGTGGATGGGTGCACATAATATTCCCTTGACCCAACTTTGATTTTCAGATAGACTACAAGAATGTTTGAGAGAAATTGGCCTCAACCCTTCGCAATACTCTGGTCATAGTTTCCATCAAGGAGTGGCCTCATTTGCCCTTCAGTGTGGGCTACCAGTGGATTTGATAAAGCTTCAAGGGGTACTTGGAGCCTGCTTTTGAGCAAAGGAAGCAGGTGGCAAACGAAATGGGATCGTCTGTGGGTAATATTTCTGTTTAAGATAAAAGTCACAGTAAGGTTAAAGTAGACCAGCTGAATGCAGTCATGTGCAATTGTGGTTGCTCCATGTATAGGAGCCTTGAAAAATTTGTTGTTGGTTCCTATTGCGTACTGTAAACTGTGTTTGTACATAGTTATGTGCTTTCTCTTTTTCTGTAATTTTATTTTATTATTATAATTTTTTTGTTTGTTTTTTGTTGTTGTTTTTTCATAATTGTTTACCGTTTGTTGTTGTTGTTGTTCTATGTTTATTGATACTCCCTAACCTACAATAAAAGTTACCTACCACTACAGCTTTTGGGGGTTGAAGGTACATCATTGAAAATTCTTGGACAAGCAGAATTATTTGCTCTAGCCTTAAAATGCTAAGCTTTTTTGCAATGTGTTTTGTGTACTGTCCTTGAAATGAGATTTTCAATTAGACGATTTCTGATCACCCGAAAGCTTGTCTTAAGTTTATTTCCTTGTACCTTGCCTCCGTAAGGAACACCTAGCAGATTCAGGGGCAACCCTGAAGCTAGATGGAGTTACCTATTTAAATGTGAGAATTAATTTAAACAAGAGGACCATTGGCCTTAAAACGCTCACCTGAGTAAAGTTGATAAAGCTGAGATCTTGGTTTTAATGATGTTAAAATCATGAGCATAAGTGACCTGCTTTTTGACCTGATATAACCAAATTTCCAACTTGTCCAAGATATCATGAAGACAAACGTTCTGACAAAGTTTCTTGGGTATCAGGCTGAAGATTTGGCCTCTACGGTGCACACAAAGTTGTTTTTCTAAAGTTTGGCCCAGTGACCAACTTTATGACCCAACATGACCAAATTTCAAACTTGTCCGAGATATCATCAAAAGAAATATATGACATACATTCTGACCAAACTTCATGAGCATCAGGCTGAAAATGTGGTCTCTATCGTGCACACAAGGTTTTTCGAAGATCTGGCCCAATGACTTACTTTTTGACCCGACATGACTCAATTTCATCCTTGTTTTGGGTATCACCAAAATAAACATTCTGACCTAGTTTCATGAGTATCAGGCTAAAAATGGAGTGCACACAAGGTTTTTCTAAGATTTTGCCTGGTGACCTACTTTTTGTCCAATTTGACCAAATTTCAAACTTGTCTGAGATATATATATCAAGACAAACTTTCTAACCAACGTTTATGAGCATCAGGCTCAAAATGTGGCCTCTAGAGTGCACACATGGTTTCATTAAGATTTGGCCTGGTGACCTTCTTTTTGACTCCGTTTCAAATTTGTTTGAGATATCATCAAGATAAACAATCTAAGCTGTTTTCATGAGTATCAGGCTAAAAAATGTGGCCTCTAGAGAGCAAACAAGGTTTTTCTAAGATTTGGTCTGGTGACCTACTTTTTGAACTGACATGACCCTACTTCAAAATTGTCAAAGATATGGTCAGAACAAACTTTCTGACCAAGTTTCTTGAGTTTCAGTCTGAAAATGTGGCCTCTAGAGTGCACACATGGTTTCATTAAGATTTGGTCTGGTGACCTACTTTTTGTCACAACATGACCAAATTTCAAACTTGTCTGAGATATCATCAACACAAACATTCTGGCCAAGTTTCAAGACTATCAGGCTGAAAATGTGGCCTCTAAAGTGTACACAAGGTGTTCTGAGATTTGTTCTGGTGACCTACTTTTTGACCTGACATAATCCAATTTTAAACTTGTCTGAGACCTTACCAAGACAAACATTCTGGCCAAGTCTCAAGAGTATCTGACTGAAAATGTGGCCTCTAGAATGCACACAAGGTTTTTCTACGATTTAGCCAATTGACCTATTTTTTTACCAGACATGACCAAATTTCAAACACGTTGGAGATTTTATCAAGACAAAGATTCTGACCAAGTTTCAAGAGTATCTATCTGAAAATGTGGCCTCTAGATTGTATTTTTTAATGACCTCTCAATGCACAACGGACACTGAATAAAGCTCAATCACAAAAGCCCACCTTGAGCACTTTGTACTCAGGTGAGCTTAAAAAAGCTCGATCACAAAAGCACACCTTGAGCACTTCATACTCAGGTGAGCTTAAAATAGTCCGGCATTTTTTTCATACCTATTGGACAGAAAATGTGGCAGCTACAGCGTAAACTAGGTTACCATTGACAATGCACCACAGACACTGCACAATCACAAAAGCTCATCTAATTCTCATTAATCTTGCCATGTTTCAATGCCATCCTTGGTCAGGCTTCTTAAGAGAAGATTCCTTTTCCATATATTTGATAAATGAAGTAATGGTGGCCATTTTGGCTACATGATGAGATCGTCTATGGACCTTTATATTTTACCAAAAGATTTTTCTATAAGGTGTCTTTGAAACAGCTCCATTGGTTAACCTTTTACGAAACAATCCCGAGTTTTAACGACCCTGAGGAAGAAGTCCTTTGAACACACTGTGGAAAAAGGAGAAAATACTGGTAAACAGTATTTTCTCCTTCCTCCGCAATATTTTCTGCTCTCCTAAGGACAAGTTCTATCATTTTAGTCACATTTGATTTCTGTAAAGGGTTTCAAATTGAATATCTAAAAATTTGCCGTTTGGTAAAGAGTTAAGAAGACAGTTTTCTTCTTTCTTTAAACCATTCCCTCTTTCTTATTAACTTTTAGGGGGACACTTTGTGTAATGCCTTTAATAATTTGCCTGATTTACCTGAAAACTGAGGGAAAAGATTCTTAATTTTCAAAAAAATAGTATTTCTATGTTAAATATATGTTAGCAAGGGTGGGCTATTTTCTATCCTAGGGACATAAGTGTAGGAACATTCATAAAGGAACCAAAATAGAACAACATACAAAACAAGAGGACCATGATGGTCCTAAATCGCTCACCTGAAATGCAACTCAGCTGTCATTGTTATGGCCACTTGCCTCTTTGCTGGAATGTCTTACTTTTGAAAATGATTTATCCATATGACAATACCAACAATCAGAGCAGGTAAGAAAATGATAGAGCCGAAATTATAGGCCCTAGAGTGTAAACAATGGAATTGTCATCAAGATCCCCTATTTTGATGCTTTTAGTTTGTCCCCATTTTGATTAGATTTGTCCTTAGGTCATTATGAACATCCAGGGAAATTTTGAGTATGACTGAGCCGGAATTGTGGTTGCTGAGTGCGTTCATGTTCATGTTCGCAACCTTACAAACATTCTGGGCGATGGATCAAGATTATGCTGGAATTCCGATAGCTATATAATAAACAGTGGAATTTTGGCGACGCATATTCAAGGATACATAAAAGCTAACCATGAGTATGTTATGCTCAGGTGAGCTGATAATGGGTTTTCAGACAGAATCACATGCCAAATGTATGTTGTGGGCCATACAATATGGAACAGGAGGATTCCAAGAATACACTCTTTACATATTTGATCCCACATTGTGACTTTTTGTGACTCCAAGGAAGAAATTTGGTAAATGCTATTAGCAAACAAGAGCCGTCAAGTGGTTGTTGAGAAATCGCTTCGGACAGACAGACAGACGAAGAGGCGACTATATGCTCGCCCTTACGGGAACATAACTATCCACCAGTCAATGCTGAATATGAAAGCTCTAGGGTTAATGTTTGGATGAAAGAAGATTTTAAAACATCTTTTATTTGGATGTGGAAACTGGGATCCAACAACAAAGCACTAATTTTTTTTTCCTAAGGTCACAATTCGATGTACTTTGGTAGAGTGCTACTGTTGCCAATTAAGTTGTAGGCTTTGTGTTTGGGTTGATTTTCTTTTTCAGCAGTTGACATGGAAACCAGAGTTGTTCATGAATTCCAATTTGTCAAAGGGCAATACAGTTGATCTTGCTTAGCTAAGCGACTACGTTTATTAATCCAACACTTTTATTAAGCGATAGGAATTCCAATTTCTCTGTTGAAATATATAAGACTAGCTGGAATTGAATGCCCCATGGATTAAAGCCTTTATGCTGAGCTAAATCCTATGTTGTTAGTACTTATTACAATCGTCTTGTGAAATCCGAGAACCCACAACATAGGGCCATTTTCAACACTAGGGCCATAATTTGAAGTATTTTGGTAGAGGGCCACTAGATGATGCTACATGCCAAATATGAAAGCTCTAGCCCTTACGGTTTGGGACAAGAAGATTTTTAAAGATTTCCTTCTTTATCTCTATGTGAAATCCGAGACCCCACAACACAGGGCCAATTTTTAACACCAGGGCCATAATTTGAAGTATTTTGGTAGAGGGTCACTAGATGATGCTACACGCCATATATGAAAGCTCTAGCCCTTACGGTTGGGGACAAGAAGATTTTTATAGATTTCCTTCTTTATCTCTATGTGAAATCCGAGAACCCACAACACAGGGCCAATTTTTAACACCAGGGCCATAATTTGAAGTATTTTGGTAAAGGGCCACTAGATGATGCTACATGCCATATATGAAAGCTCTAGCCCTTACGGTTTGGGACAAGAATATTTTTAAAGATTTCCTTCTTTATCTCTATGTGAAATCCGAGAACCCACAACATAGGGACAGTTTTTAACACCAGGGCCATACTTTGAAGTATTTTGGTAGAGGGTCACTAGATGAT
This sequence comes from Hippopus hippopus, assembly GCA_946811185.2. Taxonomy (NCBI): domain Eukaryota; kingdom Metazoa; phylum Mollusca; class Bivalvia; order Cardiida; family Cardiidae; genus Hippopus; species Hippopus hippopus. The sequence goes on along the minus strand of OX328106.1, from coordinate 23,795,987 downwards.
GCTACATGCCATATATGAAAGCTCTAACCCTTACGGTTTGGGACAAGAAGATTTTTAAAGATTTCCTTCTTTATTTCTATGTGAAATCCGAGAACCCACAACATAGGGCCAATTTCCACACTAGGGCCATAATTTGAAGTATTTTGGTAGAGGGTCACTAGATGATGCTACATGCCATATATGAAAGCTCTAGCCCTTACAGTTTGGGACAAGAAGATTTTTAAATTTTTTTTTCGGTTGCCATGGCAACCAGAGTTCTTCATGGAATTCAAATCTTTGAAGTATTCTGAAAGTGCATTACCTAAGGATCATTTCTGTGAAGTTTCATTGAAATCTGAATGGCGGTTTCAGAGGAGAAGATTTTTTAGTAATTGTTTACGGACGGACAGACAGACGGACAGACGGACGACGGACATTGACCGATCACAATAGCTCACCCTGAGCACTATGTGCTCAGGTGAGCTAAAAAGCGAGACCTTAGGCCATACAGTTTAAGACAATAAGATCCTAGAAGTTTTCTTAATAGAAATGAAGAGATTAGATATACAGTAGGATATGGTAGTACAAAGTTTGACCTACCCAGAAATAGGTCTAAGATCAACCTAAATCAATCTTTTGAGAAAAAATCTTTGTAGTAATCTTGATACTGTTCATCCAAGCTAAGTTTCAATTTCATCTGAATTTGTGTTCTTAAGAATATTTTTTAAGATTTTTGATATTCATAGCATCAGTGGGCATCTAGTCCACATGACCATGCAGTGTGAAATCTGACACCCCAAGGGTGGGGTCAATTTTGACCCCAGGGTTAAATTACAAACAAACTTGATTTTGATCAACAATAAGTTGACTCCCAAATTTGGCAGAACTAGGATCTATGCTTAGGAACAAGAAGATGTTTTTAAAAATTTTACAATGAAAGATGATGCAAAATTAGTGAACCTGTGGATGGGACCAATTTAGACTTAAGGGCTATAAAATGAACAATCTTGGTAGCTTTATATTTAATAGATGACAATACATGCAAACTATTACTGCTGTAACTCTCACAGTAATGAACAAGAAGTTCTTTGAACTTTCAGCTTATAAATCACTGTAAAACTTGTGAACCTTTGGGCGTACCAATTTTTGTCCATTCTGAGGGCTATAACTGGGGCACTAGATAAACCTAGGTCAAATAGTTTGCAACTAGAAGATTTTTAAAGTGTTCACTATGACAAGCCCATTTAAAACTTCTGACTCCAAGGGCATGACCAATTTGACTCTAGGGCTATAATTTAAAGAACTTTGGTACAGGTCCATTAGATGAAGCTACATGCCAAATTTGGTAGCCCGTGGCATTGTGGTTTTGGAAAAGAAGATTTTTAAGGATTCTCAAAATTTTTCATTGCTGTTGACATGGCGACCAGAGTTTTGACAGGAATCAAATTCTTGAAGAATTCCTGAAGAGGGCCATGGCAGTATCATTTCTGTGAAGTTCGGAAAAACTGTATGGATAGTTTCAGAGATCTTTGAAATAGGAGTTAACACACAGATGGACATACAGACGCACAACAAACACATGGCTATGACTTGAGCTCACTGGCCTTTGGCCAGTGGAGCTAAAAATGGCAATTATTTTTGGTCACATAACAACATCAAAATTTTGCAATATCACAGATTTTTGTGTCAATATATCCCAAGATATTAGACAAAGTCGTTCAAATATCAAACTGCAAGTTTTGATCTTGATTTACATGATGTAAAAAAAATAATTATTTGAAAATGTTATGGTGAAAAGAGAAATTTTTAGTCACAATTTTTTTCACCTTTGAGGGTTCCCTCAAAGTGTTTCTTCTTTCGTCTATAAATGTTTTCAATATATACAAGTCTAAAATATCGTCATCTGGAAAAGAGTTTTATGTCCCTGTAAACCTAGTTTATCATCCCTCTCACCTTGAAATATTTTTCATCACCATTATCATTGGTATTGTCATCATCATCATCATAACAATCATTGGAACCTGATAAAGATGTGCCATCAATATCTCTATCATTAAGTTCTTGTCTTTCAGAACCATCTTTTTTTGATACCAACTTCCCTTTCACTTTAGGTATTGCACCTCGGGAGACATATTCATACTGCCTGTCAACATCAGTGCCTTCATGATCTTGTTCAGGTCTGAAACAAAAATATGGTACTATGAAAGCTTGTTAAGCCCTTCTTCTTAGATTGATGATATATGAATATCAATCTACATGTGAATCAGTGCTAGCATACACACACCGCCACACAAAAAACAAGAGGCCAATGATGGCCCTGTTGACCTAAGCCTGTGTACCTTTGAGAATAGCATACAAGGTATAGTCAAGATTTTTCTTGGGTGTAAACTAGTGACTCAGTTTTTTACTCAGGCTTACCAATTTTCAAGATAGTTTAGGGTATTATTAAAGCAAACATTCCAACCAAGTTTCATAAGTAATGAGCTGAAAATCTTCCTTCTAGAGTGCCCACAAAGTTTTTCTATGAATTCGCCTTTGACCTACTTTTTGACTTACAGACAAATTTCTACCCTCAACAAAGATAATTATATGATATTATGGTTTGGCTTCATGGCCATCAAACTAAATGTGTGATCTACAGAGTGCACACATTTATTTTTTCTCTACAAGTTTGTCACCTCTTTATTTCTGAGTAACCCTAACTCCTAAAAGACAAGACAAGCATTATGACCAAGTTTCATGTATACCTGACTAAAAATGTGTCCAAAAGAGTGCCTACTAGGTTTTCCCTAGATTTGACTTCATGACCTCCCCTTTGACCTAACTAGACCCAGTTTCAGAACTGTCCGAGATATCATAACAACTAACATTCTGACCCAGTTTCAAGTGAAAATGTGCCCTCTCAAGTGCACACACAGCTTTTTTAAGATTTGCCCCAGTGACCTACTTTTGACAAAACATGACTAGTTTTGAGATTTTCGAAGATATTATCAAGACTATTTTTCAAACCAAATTTAATGGGTATAGGACAATAAATAAGGCCTCTAGAATGTACACAAAATTTTCTAAGATTTGTTCCAATAACCTACATTTTGAACTGGCCTGACAGATTTTGAAATTCTCCAGAGAAATCATCAAGAAAAAACATTCTGACAAGCTTTCCTGAGTATTGGACTCAAAAGTTGGCCTCAAGAGTGTACACAATGTTTTTTCTTGTTACTTATTTTTTTCCTTGACTTGGTGGCCCATTTTCATTTTCTATCGTGATACTATCAAGATAAAAATTCTACAGAACCCTCTCGAGTATTGGACTGAAAATGTGGCCCCATCAGCGTACAGAGTTATTTTCCATGATTTTTCCAAATGACCTACATTTAGAGATTATCTGACCCATTTTCAAAAAACCTATCAGACATCGTCAGCAGAAACTTTGTGACCAAATTTCATGAGTATTGCACTGAAAATGAGTGCAAAAGGTGTTTCTAATGGATTTGTGCCATGAGATAACCTTTGACTAACATTTTGACATGACATGACTAATTTTCAAACCTGTCTATTGTGAAGACAAACATTTTGACCAATTTTCATGAGTATTTGGTCTCTAGAGTGTTCACAAGGTTTTCAAAGGACTTGTCCTAGTGACATACATTTGAACTGACCAGATCCATTTTCATACTCGTCAGAGATATAACACTAACACTCTGACATTTCTTCTTGACTATTCAACTGAAAGTTGATTCCAGAGTAACTACCTTTCATGAGAAATGATATTGAAATGTGTCCTCTTGAATGTACACACGGTTTTCCTCACTGTTATTTCAGTAACTTAGTTTTCAACTCAATTTCAAACTCTCCCAAGATATCAACAAAACCAACAATCTGACTTATTTCTTTGAGTATGGACTGAAAAAGTGGCCCCCAGGGTGTACACGAAGTGAAAGTTTACAATACATATCGGACAACACACAGTGAAGGACACTGAAGGATCACAAACAAGAGCACTGTATGCAGGTGCCAACAATCTGCTGCAGTTGCTTCATTTTAGGTGAAAATTTGTTAGATTTTTGCAGGTGAAAATTTGCTTGCTTTTCAGTGAAAATTTTAAGTAAAAAAAAAAAGGCAAAGTTGCGTCAAAAATAGTTCGATGGTTAAATGCTCATGTTGTATAGGTTTTTCTTTTGGTAGTTCACAACTTGTTCAAGTTTGAAGTAAACATTTTTAGTAAAACACAGATATTGTAAAATGTAATTTTTTTCTATAACGATGTATACGACGCAAAGGCTATGACAGTAACTCGACGTTTACTTCAAAAGTAGCAGAGCTAAAGGATCACATTCAGCAAAATAGGCTCTGGTGAGTTCAAACAAGAAGACCATGATGGCCCTGTGTTGCTCCACTCTCTATAAAATACAAGCAATACATACTAAACATTACAGTTCTATGTTAAATAGTTTTGAACATGAAAATTTCCAAGTTTTCTCTATAAAAGCAGTTGTACAAATTGTGACCTAAGGGCGAGGCTATCTTTAACCATAGAGCTATAATTACTTGAATCTTGGTACAAGTCAAACAAGAAATTTTTTAAAGTTTCCTCAATATAAAGCCCATGAATAACATGAGACCCCCAAGGCAGTGCTGATTTTGATCCCAGGGCTAAATTTGAACAAATTCAAAAGTGATCCAGTAGATGAAGCTATGTACCAATTTGGTAGCCCTACTTAGGAGCAAGAAGATTTTTTAATTTTCACTATAACTCTATAAGCACATCTTTAATTCATGACATATGGGATGGGGCAATTTTTGACATCAGGGCTGTAATTTGAACAATTCTGGAAGAGGTCTTTTAGATGATAACTTTCACAAAATTTTACAGATGTAACAAGAAGTCAGGAACAAGAAGACTTTTAAAGTTTTCACTATATAAGCCTTGTAGTGACTGCCATTATCCTAGAGGTCCACTATATAAAGCTACATACAAAACATGGTAGCCCAAGGCCTTATTGTAAGGAACAAGTACATTTTTAAACTTTCCTTTTATAAGTTCATGTAAAACTTGTGACCTGCAGGGTAGGACAAATTTTGACCCCGGGCTTAATTTGAAGAATCTTTGTAGGGGACCGTAAGGTGGAGCTACATGCCAAATTTTGTAACCCTAGGCCTTATTCTTTTGGAAAGGAAGATTTTCAAAGATGTTCAATATTTTTCTGTTTTGTTGCCAAGGCAACCAGAGTTTTAACAGGAATAAAAATCCTTTGACAAATTTTGAGGAGTACCATGGCAGGATCTTATATGTAAAGTTTAGTCAAAATTGGATGGGTAGTTTAAGAGAAGAAAATGTTTATAATAAAAGTTAAGAAGTGGATGGACACATGGACTGACAGACTTACACACAACTACCACAGGGTAATTACATAAGCTCGCTGGCTTTTGGCCTGTGGAGCTTAAAACCCATAAGACATTCATATATATCATGATATCAATGTTCAGCTGCATTTGCCTGGCAATACCTTGATGTTTTAGTGACCAAAACTTTCCAAGATAATATCAAGACATCCAATCTGATGAGTATTGGGCTGAAATTGAGGTCTATAGCGTGTGCAACAAGGTTTTTTCAAAGATTTGATCTGGGGACCTACTTTTTGACCTGCAATGACCCATTTTTTAACACATTCAAAATAATATATATATATATAAACAAAAACAAAAAAAAAAAAAAAAAAAAAAAACATTCTGACCAACTTCAAGTTGTATAAGATTAATATGCTACATTCTGATCAACTTTAACGCTTATAAGATTTAAATGCTGCCTAAAAATTGTACAAAAAGATTTTTATGATTTGGCCCTGTGACCTCCCCTTTTAACTGACATAGCCCATTTTGAACTTGTCATAGATATTATCAAGACAAACATTCTGGCTTAGCTTCATGAGTACCATACGTAACTCAAAGATTTCGCCAATGACCTAGTTTTTGTCACAATGTGACAGTGTGATTTCCTCAAGAAAAAACATGCTGACCAACTGTCATGAGTATTGGACTCAAAATGTAATGTCTACATTATGAACAATTTTATTCTTACGTTTGTCCAATTGGGTTACTTTTTGGCCCGACATGACACATTTTTAAACTTCCCATTTTTAACTAGATCAAGACAAACATTCTTTCAAGTATTCCGTGAGTACTGGACTCAAAATGTGTCCTCTAGTGCAACTTTCATTTTGGACCTAACTTTTTCCATTTTCAAACTCATTATCAAAATCAACACAAACATACCGACAACTTTTCATGAAAGCTGGACTGAATTTGGGGTCTCTAGAGTGTAAACAAGGTTTTTTTAGTTCACCTGAGCACGAAGCGCTCAAGGTGAGCTTTTGTGATCGTGCTGTGTCTGTCGTGCGTCATCAACTTTTACCTTGTGTATGCTCTAGAGGTCACATTTTCAGTTCGATACTCATGAAACTTGGTCAGAATGTTTGTCTTGATGATATCTCAAACGAGTTCAAAAATGGGTCATATCAGGTCAAAAACTAGGTCACTAGGTCAAATCTTAGAAAAAACTTGTGTATGATCTAGAGGCCATATTTTCGGTCCAATACTCGTGAAACTTGGTCAGAATGATTGTCTTTATGATATCTCAAACATCTTTGAAAATGGGTCACTTGGGTCAAAAACTAGGTCACTAGGTCAAATCTTAGAAAAACCTTGTGCATGCTCTAGAGGCTACATTTTCAGTCCAAAATTCTTGAAAGTTGGTCAGAATGTTTTTCTTGATGATATCTCGGACGAGTTCCAAAATGGGTCATATCAGGTCAAAATCTAGGTCACTAGGTCAAATCTTTGAAAAACCTTGTTTACGCTCTAGAGGCCACATTTTCAGTCCAAAACTCTTGAAAGTACGTCAGAATGTTTGTCTTGATGATATCTCGGCTAAGTTTGACAATGGGTCACGTTGGGTAAAAAATTAGGTCACTACGTCAAAGCTTTGAAAAACATTGTGTACGCTGTAGAGGCCATATTTTCAGTCCAAAACTCTTGAAAGTTGGTCCGAATGTTTGTGTTGATGATATTTCGGGTAAGTTCGAAAATGGGCCATGTCGGATCAAAAACTAGGTCACTAGGTCAAGTTTTAGTAAAACCTTGTGTATGCTCTAGAGGCCACTTTTTAGGTCCAAAAGTTGGTCAGAATGTTTGTCTTGATGATATCTTGGATAGGTTTGAAAGTGGTTCATGTTGGGTCAAAAACTAGGTCAAATCTTTGAAAAACTTTTTGTACGCTCTAGAAGCCATATTTTTGGTCCAAAACACTTGAAAGTTCGTCAGAAAGTTTGTCTTGATGATATCTCATACAACTTCGAAAATGGGTCATGTTTGGTCAAAAACTAGGTCACTAGGTCAAATCTAAAAGAACCATGTGAACGCTCTAGAGGCCATATTTTCAGTTCGATACTCATGAACTTGGTCAGAATATGTGTCTTGATGATTTCTTGGACAAGTTTGCAAATGGGTCATGACGGGTCAAAAACTAGGTCACTGTTCAAATCATACAAAAACCTTGTGTACTCTCTAGAGGCCACATTTTCAGTCAAATACTTATGAAAGGTGGTCAGAATCTTTGTTTTGATAATATCTATAATGGGAAAATGGACTATGTTTGGCTAGAAAGTAGGTCACTGAGGGAAGTTCTAGAAAAAGCTTGTGTACAAGCTAGAGGCCAAATTTTCAGTCCAATAATTATGAAAGTTTGATAGAATGTTTGTCATAATATCTCGAAAGAGATTGAAAATGGGTCATGGCCCTCTTGTTTAAAAAAAGCTTTGACCATGTGACCTACTTTTTAACCTGACCCAATGAATTTAAGTTCACTTGTTCAAAAATGCTCAAGATGAGCTTTTATGATGCTGCTGTAGCTGCCACCTGTCGTGTTTCATGCGTCCTTAAATTTTACCATGTGTGTGCTCTACAGACCACGCTTAAGTGAAATACTCATGAAATTTGGTCAGAATGTATCTCTTGATAATACTAAGTTCAAAATCAGGTAACTTAGATCAAAAAGAGGATCACCTGGACAAATCTTAGAAAAGAACTTGTTTACATTCTAGAGGCAACATTTTAGTTCAATACTCCTGAAAATGAGTTAGAATGTTTGTCTTGATGGTACAGTATGTCTAAAGAGTCAAAAAATTGGTCAAGTTGGATCAAACAGTAGGTCATTAGGACAAAATTTTGAAAAACCTTGTGTAAAATCGACAGTCATCAATTTCCATCAAATACTCATGAAACAGGATATGAAGGTTTGTCTTAATGATATCACAGATGAGTTTGAAAATGGTCTCATTAGGTCAAAAAGGAGGTCACTGGATCAACTATGTGTATGCTATAGAGACTTCAATTTTGTCTAAATTTGTCAAGAATGTTTTTCTTGATGATGTCTTGGACATGTTAAAAAATGGGTCACATCAGGTCACAAACTAGGTCACCAGCTCAAATCTTTTAAAAACATTGCTTACATTTTCATTCCAATAATTATGACATTTAGTCAGAATGTTTGTCTTGATGTCATCAAGGACGAGATTGAAACTGGATCACATTGGGTCATACAGTAGAACATTGGGGCACAAGGTAAAAAATTGATGAGGATAGTGCTTGCCGGACACAGCACAAAAGCTAACCTCAAGCAATTTGTGCTCAGGTAAGCTGAAAAGAGCCAAGCTTGAATCATCTTATGGCCAGAGATGATAACTCAACAATTATTTTTGGTAATGACCCATCAACCAATCTCTTGCGAGATATCAAGACAAACATTCTAACAAACTTTCACAAGTATTAGACCGAAAATGTGATCTATAGAGTGTACATACACTATTTCTAGGATTTGTCTCAGTGACCTACTTTTTTACCTATCAAGACCCGTTTTCAAACTCACTGAAGATATCATCAAGACAAACATTCTGACCAACTTTATGAGATTTGGACTGAAAATTATAATATTATCAAGACAAACATTCTAACCAACTGTAAGGGGTTTTGGACTGAAGAAAAGGCCTTTAAAGTGTACACAAGGTTTTTCGAAGATTTTACCTAATAAACTAGTTTTTTTAGCCATCGTGAATGATTTTCAAAGTTGTCTGGGAAACTATCAAGACAAATACTCTGACCGATTTTCATAAGTATTGGACTGAAAATGTGGTCTCTAGAGTGTACATAAGATTTTCCAAAGATATGACCTGGTGACCTTGTTTTTGTCCTGATATGATAAATTTTGAAATTTATGTGAAATAGTATCAAAAATATTCTAACCAAGTTTCATAACAATTGGACAGAAAATATGGCCTCAAGAGCATACACAAGGTAAATATTGACAACAGATGTCGGAAGCAGTATGATTCCAAAAGCTCATCTTGAACATGTTCACGTTAGCTAAAAAACTGCAGTCTGTTTTAGATCTTTCTTACCCTCCACTACCACTTGAACATTTTTTTTTCGAATATTTACAGAGGTAAAAGATATATTGAGGTTTAAGCTTTTGATCTTCAATTGTGGCTTTGACCCAAGTCAAAATAATTGAGCCATTGTTTCTGATCAATATTGATTGAATGTTGTTTAACACTGTTTCCAACTTTATGTCAGTCATATCACGACGACGGCTCGCATATTCAAGTGTGTCCTGTGGTTGACCAGTACAAGACTGGGGCTCTGAAGTGTCTTGCCCAAGGACACTCTCATCAAAAATCCAGTATTTCTACTGAGGCTTGAACCAAGAGCCTCCAGTTTGAGAGTCCATCACTTCACCACTGAGCTACATAGGACCCTTTTTAACAATAAGAATCTCAGGGGCTGACATTTGACCAAACTTAAATGACAGGGACTCTGAGGAAAGGGGCAGTTTAGGCCTGAAGGCTATTCAGGGCATAAAAAAAATGTCATCTCTGACTCTCTGATAGGACCTTGACCTGGCATCTGAAACCCTAGCTATACACTCCATTGTATTAAGGTGAACACCTCTGCGAAATATTTTCAAAAACAAGATGGTTATGATTGGCCTAGATCACCCAACTGAATGAAATTATACAAAGAAAATGTTTTGTAGTTTAAGGTGTGTTTGTTTTCTGTTCAACTAATCAGAAGAGTTTAAGTAATTTTGCAGCAGACCATTTTAAGTGGTAACCAGCATTTTCTTCTTTTCCCACAATGTTTCCTAATCTTTGAAAGACGAAGTTCATGTATTATATAACATTTCATTTGTCATCTGCTTAAATTAATGCTTTCAATTTAGACAAGTCTAAAATTGTCTTGCGTAGTAAAGGGTTAATACCTATAAGTAAGTCCTAGTAAAATTAATGCTTTTAATCCCCAAAATGTACCAAAGGGACAAAATTATTGATTGATTGTATGGTGTTTAACGCATTTTCAGTATTATTTCAGTTATATCGGGGCGGCCAGTACACCTATCCATGCTTTCCTGGGGTTTCCTTGACCAGCATTCAACATTATATTCTTTCCAAGCCACTGGCAGCTTTCCAACATAACCATCACTGAAACAATGGTCAGCGGTGAGAGAGGAATGAATCCGGTTGCTATGATAATTATCAATCCTCGGAAAAAAATTGGCTGAGCCAGGGATAGAACCAGCGACCCCTGTTCTCAAGTTCTGTACGCTACCGAATGAACTTACGGGACTCGGCGGAACAAAATTAAATTTTGAGCAATCTACACAAATGTGTACACAACACTTCTCAAGACTTGGTAGTTTAGAAATTGTTGAGAAGACTTGGTAGTTTAGAAATTGTAATTCTGTACCAATCAATCTAACATTTTTCTGAGGAAGAACATCAGAACGCTTTTGAAAACATTCAGGGTAAGGAGAAATCATTGTTTTCTCCCTTTCCCTAAAATTTTCTACATTTTCAAACTTAAATCCAATCACTTGAGCCACATGTCACTTGTCACCTGCAAATATTTTCAATATGGACAATTCCATTTTTTTTTTTTTTTTTTCATTCGGTAAAGAGTGGCAGAGTTTATATTTTTTCAGTTGTCATCATAGCAATAACAGTTCAACAAAGTTGAGCAATGTACGGCCCAAGGTACCTATTAAGAGTATGTCACAGTTGACATCTTGCTGTGACCTTGGAGCCTACCTCTCAGATCTCTGCTCTAGATTGTTTCATCAAGGTGCATACACATGTGAAATATTTCAAACTCAGACAAGGGCTTAAATAGATATAAAGTTGAAATGTAAATTGCTAGCAGATGGACAGACAGACAATCAGGGGCATTGCCGGATACCTCCACTCAGGCATATAACAAGACTGGTCTATACTTTTCAGTTCAACCTGTATAAATCAATCAACAAAGGGGTTCTCAAAATGTCTACGCTTACAACAGGTGCTTGTTTAACTCTTACATTGCTAGGCGTGATTCAAGGACCTTTTTGGGACAGTGTAGATCAAGATTAGACTGCACAGAATGTGCAGTCTGATCTTGGATCTACACTGTCTGATAAGGCAATATTTTCCCCCAAAAATGACTTTGAAATAACAACATCTGGGTTTTAGACTATCAGGTTAAAGATTTAACTTAGCTAGCAGGTTAACCCTTTCAGTGCCGAATAAACCCAATGAGCGTTTTCAGTCAATAGTAAGACCCAGGTGATTGCTTTGTCATGGTTGCAAGAGTTTCAGCAAAGCAGACAGTGTGGATCAAAGATCAGACTGCATGATTTGTGCAGTCTGATCTTGATCTACACTGTCCGCAAAGGCAACTATAGTAGTGAAAAGTATTTTAAGGGTTAAGAGTTGATATACATGTAGGTACATTTTAACATACATAGGTACTTGTCTTCTTTGGGAAGTAAAAAGTCCCTTGCTTGCTACAACCTGTTTACTTTGTAGAGGTGGTAGAATGACATAGCTTTTGCTGTATTTCTTTGAACAGACATTACCAACTATGTAACAAGAGGATTTCTGAAAATTTCAACATGATTACCATAGGGTTCAAGGCAAATTTTTTTATGTTTTATGCCACTTTTAACTGTATTTCAACAAAAGAAATGCAACAGCCCACTTGTTTGTCTTTTTTGGGTTGAACCTGAACCAGGCTGGTGCTCTGTTATGCCTAAGTTAAGGGCTAAGCAGTTGAAAGAAAATGAAATTAAGTTTGAAGCATCTGACATAAATCAAAATAAATTTACTATACATGTAAGTCCAGTAGTGTGCCACTAGCACATTGTGCTCAGATGGGCTAAACACGGAAGTCATACATGTATATACTAGTATGTACTATCATATACAAATGCCTTATCAAACTGCAGAAAAAGTGTAAAATATATTACTGCCTCTTCACGTCAGATTTCTCCTTTTTAAAAGCTTCTTCTAGTATCAGTTGTTTTACCATCTGAACATGATCTAAACCATCTCCAATTATCTTAACCTGGACTGATTTGTCTATTGTTGAAGAGTCAAGCACTCGCCAGTCGGTCTTGAGCAGTCCTTAAAATTTTAAAAAGAATATTGATTATAAGACAATTACATGACCATCTTTAATACACAGAAAAAATTGGGTTTAATATGATAAACAAACTATCCTGATAGGTAGGGATAAGCCATGCTACTAGCTGACTCAAATGTGTATGCATGGTTTTGTCCGATGAATTTACATTACATTCTTAACCATACCATACTTTTTTTCACTTGTCCAAAAAGGAGCCTCTGCAGATGACAAATGTTGATTATAGTATGAGTATCCCTATTGAAAGGGTACAAATCATTGAAGAAAAAGGAGAAAAAAAAGCTAGTTACTTTTTGTGTTTTCCCATTACTTTTTAAAAGTCCTTTCCTTTAGGATCATATCATGGAAGCATAGGAATTTAGGTAAAGGGTACAGAAACTACAGGTTGCTTTCTACAGTATTTTTCTGATGAAACGGTATTATATTAATACTCCTTTGTATCACACTTTTCACTACTTATTTGCATTAGCAATAGTTTAAGACAAGAAACCACAAGCGGGTGCTCTACGCTTGACTGCAGGTGCTTCTTCAGCGAAAGATCTAAGTCAAAAAAGGGCATAACTGTGTCAAAAATATCTTGAGGGATACCTGCAATGAAAGACTTTGACATCAGTGACTTTTCAACAGCTTCAAACAGATGTATATCCACGAGACAGATATACACAGTATGTAATACAGTAACTTCCTCCTTCTGTGGTTTTCTGTTATACAAACTCTCTTCAAGCTTTGCCAGGATGGTATAAACATATTTTTCCTCATTCACAGATGCTTCTCCTATTAACAGAACAATTCTTGTGAGAAACAAGAGGGCCATAATGGCCTTTAAGTCGCTCACCTGAGCCTTTTGACCAAAGCATGATTGATTGATTGATTGTATGGTGTTTTCAACATTACTTCAATTGTATCACAGCAACAAGTGCACATATCCATGCTTTCCTGGAGTTTCTTTTACCAGTATTCCACACAATATTCTTTCCAAGCCACTGCCTGCTTTCCCACATAACCATCGTTGAAACAGTGGTCAGCGGTGAGAGAGGAATGAATCCTGTCGCAATGAATATCATAAATCCTTGGAAAGAAACTGGCCGAGCTGGGAATCAGACCAGAGACCCCTTTTTCTCAAGTCCTGCACGCTACCAACTAGACTATGGGGGTTCGGCTGACCAGAACATGATACATATCCAATCTCTTTTGAAATATTATAGCCCGGCGGGATAGCTCGGTGGTTATTGTAACCTGGTGGTTGCAAGTTCAATACTCAGTTGCGGCAAACTTTCTTCCTGCGATCTTTTGACACTCACCTCTGATGCATGTGAGAAAGTAGTCAGTGGCTTCGAAAAAAAGTTGTGTCAGTACTGGTGTGAGAAAGCCAGGAAATACATGCATAGGTGCACTGGCCGCCGTGATATGACCAAAGCTATTAAAAGGCGTTAAACTCTAATACAAACAAACAAGCAAAGAAATAAATCGAGATATTATCATAACCATTCTAACATACTTTAATAAGTATGGACTTAAAATAAGCCTTTAGAGTGTACACAATCTTTTTTACAATTTGCCTCAGTGATATACTTTTCAGCCCAACATAGCCAATATCATCAAGACAAAAATTCTGACTAATTTTATGAGTATTGGACTGAAAATTGTGGCCTAACAAACATTCTGATCAAGTTTCATGAGTATTGGACTGAAATATGGCATACAAGGTTTTTCTATGATTTGACCCTGTAAGCCAGTTTTTAATCCAAACAGACCCATCTTAAAACATGTCCAAAATATCATCAAAACATCAAGTATTGGAAGGAAAATGGGGTCTCTAGAGTGTACACAAGTTTTTTCTAAGATTTGACCTAGTGACCTATTTTTTTTATCCTACACAACCCATTTTCAAACTTATTCGAGATGTTATCAAGACAAAAATTCTGACCATCTGTCATTAGTACTGAACTGAAATGTGGCCTCTTGAGCGTACACTAGGCTTTTTGTAAGCTTTGACCCAGTGACTTAGTTTTTAACCCAACGTGAACTTTCCAAACTTGTCTGAGATACTATCAAGGCAAACATTCTGACCAAGTTTCATGAGTATCAGAATGAAAATGTGGCCTCTACAGTGTACACAAGGTAAAAGATTAAGACGCACAACGGACAATGCACGACGAACAATCACAAAAGCTCACCTTGAGCACTTTGTGCTCAGATGAGCTAAAATAATTTTTTTCATGCCTATCTTGTGGGATCTTTTTGCATAGGGTCAAAATACTGATTTAATCTATTTACCTATTCAGCATGTTTTCTAGCTATTTTTCGTTCAGACAAATTACATTTGAGTGAAGACCATCACACTACATAACTTTCTGTTGACTGTTGTAGTGTTAAATAAATCAAATGCACATTCTCTGCCAGTACTATGGATCACAATTTCAAAGCTTTTTTTTTTTTTTGTCAGGAAATCTAGCAAAAAGGTGGACATTGTAGATCAAAGATAAGAATATGCAGTCTGATACCTATCTACACTGCCTGCTGAAGCAATTAAATCTAGGTTCAGCACTACAAGCATTAAGAATGCTTGGTACACCACCACCTGAACAAGAGATCCAGGTGAGTGTGGGTCAGCATTTTGTTAAACATTACAGTATTTTTTCACTAAAACCTACGCTTATGTACTATTATACTTATTTTAAAAATCTCATCAGTACCAACAACACAGTTTTAAGTGAAAAGTTAAGAGATATTTCTTTTTTGATACCCAAACTTCTCCCCTTATTTGTACCTGAAATACACTCTCTGAAGCTGTTTCTGTATTTACCTTAACTAGGTCAGCAGGACTTTATTTCATATCCCTAAACATCCTTACGATTGATTTTGTTTGATACATGTGTAACTTAAAAAAATCATATATATGTTCTTTAAAACAAGAGGGCCATTGGTTTTCACCTGAGTTATCTAGGGTTGAAAAAGTTAAAGAAATCCTTCAGGTGATGATATTACACACATAAAATTATACTAAGTGTGCATCATGGGAATAATGATTTTTTCCCCCAAGTTACCAACATGTACTTGTGACCCTACATGACTTGTATTTTAACCCATCCAAAATGTCATCAAAACAAAAGGTCTGACCAATTTTCAAGAGTATTGTACTGAAAATATGGCACACAAGGTTCATGTAGGTTTCGTCCTAGTGACATACTTTTTGACCCAATGTGACCTATTTTCATCATCTCAACAAACATTCTGATCAACTGTCTTGAGTTTTGGATTCAAAATGTAGCCTCTGGAGTTCACACGAGGATTTTTATAGATTATTTCCAGCGACCTACTTTTTAACAAATTTACAGAACCATCCAAAATATCAACAAGAGGGCTATAATGGCCCTGATGCCACTCACCTGATACTTTTGACCTAACATGGCCCATTTAAAATCTGTTCCAAGATATAATGACAAAAATTCTAACAAATTTCATGAGTATTAGACTGAAAATGTGGCCTCTAGAATGTACACAAGCTTTTTCTAGAATTTGTCTAATTTACCTACTGTTCACCTAAACATGGCCCATTATACATGTTTCTGTCATAGATATTACCAACACAAACATTCTGACAACCTTCCAAGAGTGTACTGTATTGGACTTTAACGCCCCGTTAACAACTTAGGTCATATCGCGGTGGTCAGTGGACCAACACATGTGTTTGCTGGTGACATAACTTTTTTCCAAGTCACTGACTACTTTTTCATATGCATCAGAGAGGAGAGGCTATAGACTCATTCCCAGACAACCTAGACAATTTATGTCTCCACGTTTTAAAGCGCTCTTTACTGAAAATATTAATCAATAGTGGTAATGCAACTAAAAGTTGAGATCACACATATTTCAATATTCTGAGCTTAAGTTTACCATTTCTTGACTTCATTTTACGATATGGCGCGTATCTGAAGTTGCCCTGGTGCTTGAAAACAACATGTCGCCAGAGCAGTGACTGTTACTTAAAACGTGTGTATTGAACTACAAAAGTGTCTCCTTCCTACAACTGTTTGCCTTTTTTAAACAAACACATCAGTACTACGCGGTAGGAGAGTTTGATCTACATGGCTACCATATTTCTGTCATTTTTTGACGTCTATTTCCCTGTCTCCGAAATCGAGTAACTTACGGGACAACATTTGTTTGTGTTGTAATCGACTGCATAAAGCATATGACAGTTCTTATATGTAACGAGTTTGTGACTACCTGTCATGGTAATCAAATGAACATTAGCATTTTTTCATGTAAACAAGTGAAATTTCCTTAAGAGCAACATCAACCATTGATTCACGAGCGTAATTTTCAATTATAACACACAGGGCAATAACTAACAAGGATTTCATGTTTAAGTTTGTATGCCTATATCGACAGTGCAGTCGTTAAATGATGCCTCACAAGTTCATTCTTTCTGTTATGAAATGAAATTAGAATCAATTCGGCACCTTCTGTTGACAATAATATATGAGTCCATAACATACGGGACTAACTAACCTAACCCTTTTCCAAAAGACCTACAACTACAAAGTTTCTGTCGCTTTCTCGGTCTCGTTGGGTTCCTTTAACTGTCCGCTGATGCCCGGAGGTGTGTGTATTTTATTTAGCGCCATTTTTTATGAATGAAAGATTGCTGTCAGAATTCGTCAGCTGTTGGTCCTAAAGATCTCAAAATTTATTATTCTTACTTTCTTTTCAATAGATACATGTATGATGGTAGACGTTTATGCTGTAGACCACTAATAAGTCCGAAATATAAATTCTAGTTCTATTGTTACCATGTACCCGTAGCACGACTTATGAAACAAAGAAAACCTCCTGCCTCGTATGTTACATATTGATGTTACATATGCTACTCCTGATGTTTCACATTTAATTTCATATTGTTCATGCTGCAATCTATGTTTTATGATCTCTAAGATGTCTCCAACCGCAGAGACTTTTGGCGTTGAAAGCAAGTTTTGACATCATTTTGTCTAAATTATGAATAAGTTTAAATGAAGATGAATAACGATGTTGAACTTTTGTTCACTCAATCTGTATCATAGTCAGTCATACATCATAAGTTTGAATGAAAATGAATTTAAAAACCATATTGAACTATTTATTTTGATTTTATACCATTTTAAAAAGTTTACTATCTGCAGTGTAAGTAATCATCACATACAAAACGGGAACATGCAAAAGTTAACGATTAAATCTGTAGGGGTATGAGTTGAAGTAAACTAAAGATGTGTTATGAGATTTCAAGCTTTCTATTTCAGGTACATGTATTTATATGTTGTCTTTCCCAGAAAATGTCCAGCAGCTTGTGCAAGAATAACTGAATGACACGTCTCAGAAATCAAAGTTGAAGAAAAAAAAAAAAAAAATAAATAAATAAATAAATAAAAAAAAAAAAAAAAAAAATCAGTGTGCACGATGATTTTGTTCTATAAAGTCGTCAGGAAGTCACACGTAAATTTTGCCCTGTCATTCTCTAACATATACAAACGAATCTTAAATTGTAACATCCGTATGATCCAGAACATTGCAGAAACAGTGAAGTTCTCAGGACGGGCGTTCTTTCCTTTTCAAGTGATGCTCAAATTTTATTCATTTATTTATTATGTTATTATTATTATTATTATTACTTTCCTTTCCTTCTTTTAATGTTTACAGATTAGGAGTCCAAGTATTGAATTCTGGGAACAGGTTTTATTATTAACATACCAGTGGAAGACTTAATCTGCGAATTTCCTGTAAGTTGCAAGGATGAATTGCAGTTGGCTGAGGACTTCTAGGCTAAGTATGTGACTATTAAGTTGTAAGTAAAACACAGCTTGGTATTCACTCAATTGGATTCCACACTTTAATGATGGTAAATATTCTGCCGATGACGTATAAAGGCTGCATATTGGAAAGCATAACTTAGCCGACTCTCCTTTTCCCATGCCATGAGCTTCTTTTTCCATGGTATATGGATTAGTAATATTTTCTAAAACAGTACATTTTAAATATCTTTCCTTAATTTTCATAGACGATTTCAGTCGATATTTACGAATACTAAGATGTGATTTCTTTGATTCGAAAGCTCTATCAGGAACCTGTGCGCACCTATCACTTACGGGACATTTGTAAAACAAGTCTTCCTCTCTGTATCGTTTCTTTGGGACATACTTTACCTAAGTATTTTATAACATATGCCAAAAATTGTTATGACACAGTTTCAATAATTGTTGTTGAATGGGTTGTGATTGTCATAATACTCGATAAAACAGTTGAGAGAAAAAAAAATTGCTTATTGAAATCTAGAGTCAGCTGGTTGTAAAGAGCAGTCGTTCGGGAAGTCATACAATTAATGAATATTATGATCGAAGATAGTTTGTTTTCTGGTTTTCTGCTTTCAATGCACACAATTTATCAAAAGATTGCTAAAATGCTGCCTTTCCCATCAGTGTCATAAACGAATCACATACGGGACAAACTAGTGTCACATACGTGACACTGTGTTTTTTTAATGTGGTGATGTATCTGTTATACCTTTCAGCGGGGCACTGTTGGGATATATTTCCGTATCATAACGGTTGTCTTTTAAGTAAAAATACAGTAATTATTCGACCTCTATTGTGGAATTATGATAGTTTTAAGACAACGGTTGTGAAAAAAGATAACATGTACATTTTTTTCTTTCTCCTTTATCATTATATAGCACCAGAAAATCATGCAAAATGTCACGGATATTGTAATTTTTCTCACAAGCTTTATCACCTTACTAAATCGTTAGAGTAAGTTGATGGCAACTTTTGACTGCTCCACGGTAAAACCAACACAACTGGTTACGTTTTTAAAAAATTTAAAAATGCCAACACCCTTTACGACATAACAATGCATAAATAGAAAGTTGTTGGCTCCTAGCTGGTAAAACTCCTAAAATAAAGAGTTAACATATATAGAGATATAAAGAAAATGAAAATGAAATAATTTGGCAATATGAAAAAATGGACATTTTTACATACCATTTGTCCATGTTGTCTGAGAATCAGTCTATAAAGACAACCTTTCAAGAGTACTGAACAGAAAATGTGGCCTCTATGAAGTGCATAAGGTTTTTCTTAGACTTGACATGGTGACCTAGTTTTTAAACCCAATATGACCGACTTTCAATCTCATTTGAGTTATCTTCAAGTCATACATTCTGACCAACTTTCAGAAGAACAGATTATATGGCCTCTAGAGAGTACACAAGGCCTTTCCAAAATTTGACCTGGTTTTTGAGCTACATGACCCATTTTAAAAAACTTATCCAAAATAATATCAAGACAAATACTGTCTGATTTTCAGTAATGGATAGAAAATTGGCCTACACAGCTTACACTATGTATAAAATTTGACCTGGTGACCGAGTTTTTGACTCAATGTGACCCATTTTCATACTAAACCATGACTGGACTGAAAATGTGGCAACTACAGCGTACACAAGTCTTTTTTAGAGATTTGACCTAGTGACCTAGTTATTGACCAAACTGAGATATCTTCAAACTTGTCCAAGATATGATACAGACAAAATTTCTGACCACATCTCAAGATTATTTGATTGAAAATCTGTAATCTAGAGGGTACAAATAGTTTTTCAAATATTTGACTTCATGACCTAATTTTTGACCAAACAAATTCCATTTTTAGAATTCTTTAAGATTTTATCAAGACAAACATTCTGACCAACTTTCATGGGTAATGAACGGAAAATATGGCCTCTAGAGTGTGAACACAGTTTTTAGCTCATCTGAGCTTTTGTGATCGTGCTGTGTCCAGCTTCCGGCGTCCGTCGTCCATCGTTAACTTTTACCTTGTGTTCGCTCTAGAGGCCACATTTTCAGTCCCATACTCATGAAACTTGGTCAGAATATTTGTACTGAAAATTCTCGAACGAGTTCGAAAATTGGTCATGTCGGGAAAAAAACTACGTCATTAGGTCAAATCTAAGAAAAACCTTGTGTACACTCTAGAGGCCACAGTTTTAGTACAAAACTTTTGAAGTTGGTCAGAATGTTTAGCTGGACGATATCTCGGAGGAGTTCGAAAATGGGTCATGTGAAGTCAAAAACTAGGTCACTAGGTCAAATCTTACAAAAACCTTGTATACGCTCTAGAGGCCAGTGTTTCGGTCAAAACTCTTGAAAGTTGGTCACAATGTTTGGCTTGATGATATCTCAGACGATTTCGAAAATGGGTCATGTTAGGTCAAAAACTAGATCACTATGTTAAATCTTAGAAAAACCTTGTGTACAATCTAGAGGCCACAGGTTCAGTCCACAACTCTTGAAAGTTGGTCAGAATGTTTGTCTTGATATCACAGATGAGTGAAATAATGGGTTATGTCAGGTCAAAACTAGGTCACTAGGTCAAATCTAATAAAAAAAAAAAATTCTGTACGATCTAGAGGCCACAGTTTCAATTCAAAACTCTTGAGAGTTGGTCAAAATGTTTGTCTTGATGATATCTCAGATGAGTTCGAAAATTGGTTATGTCAGGTCAAAAAATAGGTCACTAGGTTAAATCTTAGAAAAACCTTGTGTACAATCTAGAGGCCACATTTTCAGTCCAAAACTCTTGAAAGTTGGTCAAAATGTTTGTCTTGATGATATCTTGGACTAATTTGAAAATGGGTCATGTCAGGTCAAAAAATAGGTCACTAAGTAAAATCTAAGAAAAAAACCTTTTGCACGCTCAGAGGCCACATTTTGGTGCAGTACTCACGAAATTTGTTTAAAATGTTTGTTTTGACGATTTCTTGGACTAGTCTGAAAATGGGTTGTGTTAAAACATTAACTAGATCACTGGGTCAAATCTTGGAAAACCTTGTATACCCTGTAGAGGCCACATTTTCAGTCAAATACTCAGGAAAGTTGGTCAGAATGTTTGTCATAATGATATCTTGACTGAGTTTGAAAAATGGGTCATGTCGGGTCAAAAACTAGGTCACCAGGACAAATCTTTAAAATAGCTTATGTAGCTCTAGATTCATCATTATTTTCTGTCCAATACTTATGAAAATAAGTCAGAATGTTTTTCTTGATGATCAATGTAATGAAATTGAAAGTGGGTCAATTGGGTAAAAAACTAGGTCGCCATGTCAGATCTTGGAAAAACCTTTTGTACACTCTAGAGGCCATATTTGCTGTCCAATACTTATGAAAGATGGTCAGAATCTTTGTTTTGATAATATCTACAATGGGAAAATGGGCTATGTTTGGCTAAAAAGAAGGGCATTGAGAGAAATTTTAGAAAAAGCCTATGTACAAGCTAGAGGCCAAATTTTCAGTCCAATAATTATGAAAGCTTGGTAGAATGTTTGTCATAATATCCAAAAAGATTGAAAATGGGTCATGTTTGGTCAAAAGACTCAGGTGAGCGACTTCAGGGCCATCCAAAATGATTCATTGTCAAAGTTATTTGACAAATTATCAAGACAAACATTCTAATCATCTTCTATGAGTATTGCACTGAAAATGTGGCCTCTACAGCGTACACTAGGTTTTTTATTTTTTCTATTTTTTAATCATTTGACCTAGGTTTTCACACCACATAACCCATTTTCCGACTTGTCCACGAGATATTCCCACCAACTTTCAAGACTATTGTACTGACAGTGTAGCCTTTACAGTGTACACAAGATTTATCCATCATTTCACGTGGTCACCTAGTTTTTGACCTAACACGACCCAATTTTAAACTCAACCAAGATACCTCCAAGACAAACATTCTAAGTTTCATGATTGTCAGACTGAAATTGTTTTCTCTAGAGCATACACAAGGTTTTTCAAATATTTGATTCAGTGATCTAGTTTTTGACCCAACATGTCCTATCTTCAAACTTGATTGAGATTTCATTAAGACAAACATTCTGACCAACTTTCATGAATATTGGATTGAAATGTGTGGCCTCTGAAGCACAGAGACGTTATGAAAAATAAATTGACCTGGTGACCTATTTTTTGATCCAGCAACATCCATTTTCAATCTTGTCCCGGATATTATCAAGACAAACATTCTGACCAACTTTTTTGAGTATTGAACTAAAAACATGGCCTCTAGAATGTACACAAGATTTTCTTATATTTGACTGGGTGACCTAGAGCATACACTAGGTAAAAGCACGATAGACAAAGCACAGTCACAAAAGCTCACCCTGAGCACTTCGTGCTCAGGTGAGCTTAAACGACAGATTGCCTTCAAAGTTTTTATGAGATCAATCCCATTGACCAGACTATGACCCTGTACACAACTAATTTACAAAAATCAACTGAAATATCATCAAGACAAACATTCTGACAACTTTTCATGAGTGTCAGACAGAAAATATGGTCTCTAGGGTGTACTCAAGGCTTTTCTGAGGGTCGTCCCAGTGACCCGATTTTGACTCTATGTGACCAATTTTCAAATTTGTCTGAGATATCAAGACAAACACTCTGACGAATTTTCATGAGTATCAAACTTACCACACGGCCACTAGAGTGGGCACTACATTTTTCCAAGGTATGCCCCTGTGACCTACTTTGACCTGACATTACCAAATTTCCAAAATGTCCAAGATAACATCCAAACCAACATTGTAATCTATTTTCATTTGTATCAAACTGAAAATTTGCCCTTTAGAGTGCATACAAGGTAAATTGTTGATGCCCACAAGAGGCATGGCAGACACAGCTTAATCACAACAGCTCAGCTTGAGCAGGAAGTGCTCAGTTGAGCTAAAAACTCTTGGCCATGATGGCTCTGTAAAGCTCTTCTGACATAAAGGCCAGAGTTCAAATTTAGGAACATGAAAGGAGTCTACCAAACAATCCTTCAATTTATCAGGAAACTCTTACAAACAGATTTTGACTGGATAACAAACATACACTGCAAAGCTTTCTTGATCTTTTTATGAATACATATCATAAAGTTTTGAAACAAACTAGAACTTTTTCAAAGCAGACTAATACCCCCAACCAGCACCTTGTCACTGCAGTAACATATTAAATGACCCTGCTCTTTGACCCATATGACCCCCCCCCCAAAAAAAAATAGGGTACCTCCATAAGTCTTGGTCAAGGCTTTAATTAAGTTTCAAGTTCACAGGTCAAATGGCTTTTGAGTTAGAGCACAGAAATTGCTTACAAATAAAGATCTCCAGTGACCTTGACCTTTGACCCATCTGACCTAAAAACAAAAAGGCACCTCCTTTGGTCATGGGCAAGCCTGGTATGAAGTTTCAAAATTCTAGGTCAAATGGCTTTTGCCTTTGAGCGTGGAAACGACGAAAGTCTACAGACGGACAGATAGACGGATAGAAAAGCAGGTGGAATTAGTATAGCACCCCTCTACTTTCTAGGTTGGGCTATAAAAAAAAAAGGACCATTGTTTATCATAAAGCTCACTTCAGTACCTTCTCATCTCAAAACCAGCTAAGAGATTGAATATTAAGTGTAGTAGACCTTGAGCCACCAATAGGCCCCCCTCTCCCCCAGGGGGAATTTTCGGCACTATTATTTTCTGAAACCCCAAGGTCTCCTGAGCACTTTGTCAAAGTCTGCCACCTGGCGAGTGGGGCTTTTGCGAGATATAGAGGTCAAAGTTCATCAAGTGCACTATTGCATATGAGATATCAATGAATAACAGTTCAGGTTAAATTTTCATTTTATTTCCTACATTTAATATGTCAGAAACATGTTCAGATGGGTTTATTCACTCATATTTTTACACAAAACAGCCGTTTTACACAAAAAGAGGCAATTTTGTTTGAATCAAAGCACTGAGAGAACTGTTCTTGGCCACGTTTGTGAGTGTAAAATGGCTGGTACCAAAAATCGTATTCATAGTATACAAAATCATAAATTATGATCTTAGTGATACAGAATAGATTCTGTGACAAACATTGTGTCTTACCAATATAATTTATCCTATCTATAAGCTGTGTCATCGAAGGAAATCAGAGTATTAATACTTACAAATGTTGAGCTTTTTTTTAAAATCTTACGCTATTTGCTGGAATTAAAGACATTTCTTGCTATTGACCCATAAGAACTCACTGACGTAAGGATTGCATTTATCACTTCTATAATCAACAGTAATTTGCCACATTGATCGATATTTTATTAAGTCCAGTGAATGAAATTGTGTAGATCTTTTTCTTCATAGAGTTCGGGACTAATATGAAGTTGCCTTTCATTGAAATGATAACAATGATGTTTACAAAAGATCATTCTATGCTATATGAAAATCTATCCACTTTCACCCAATTTGACCACATTCATGAAGTCAACATTGTTATCATCTTTCTCATTGTTTGGTTAGAATATATTTTAATATGTTAACTAAATCAATGCTATGATTTATACTCTATATCATTCTATACACGTACTGCATGTCTATGACATGGGTACCCAATAAACATTGTGAAAATTCAATAGCATTTCTGTTCAGTTCACAATATGACATTTGAAAAACATCAAAATGTACGCAAAGAGGGCATGCATAAAACCATTTTTAAAACAATCTAGGTTTGTTATTCTCTAAATGATTCCAAGGTAGCATTTCACAAAACAGAATCTACTTTTGTCGAACTACTGAGACTTCCCTTCACAGCATAGATTTTGCAAATGAGAAATCAGGTCAGAAAAGAGAAACTGTCTCCTTATTAGATCACTGATCATTTCTTGCTACAGATGGGCAATTATTGGTGCATCACTTGTATGGACTAGCACAGTAAAATGATATCTATCATTTTAATATGGAAACAAAATCCTGGAAATAACAATAAGCCCATGATCGTAATACCAAATGCAAAACAAATTGTTCATCTGTTCATGCACAATAATACAGTTATGCTGATATTGGATGAGGTGGAGCCAAGCATAGTCTAAGTATATTGCAGCAGGCATTTTCTTTTTGACATACGACAGGTACCTTATGTGCATGTTTGATAGAAAGAGAGAAAAACAAAACTCATGCATAGGCCTTTTGCCCATAGCAGAAATAAGGAGAGTCACTAATCATCTATCAAACAAGGTAAATGATAACTGGCCAGCTAAAATATCAAAAAAGCTTCTGTCTCTCTTAAATGTGTACAATATCCAAGAAAAAACTAAAAAAAAATTTTTGAATTTACACAGATTATAAATCACTAAAATACAATGTAATTGAGAAAAAGAAGACATAGTCTTGAAGCTATGCAGGCAGAAAACAAGAAGTTATGTATATGTAAGAACAAGATAATCTGAGCAATCAAAGGATTGCCATGTGAATGATAATAATTTGCATGACCTTTTCGCCAAAACATATGTTAATGACAAGAACATTAACGGTACATGGTAACACACAAATGACCTTCATTTCAAAGATAACAAAAAAGGGAAACAAAACAGATAAAAGAATAAGGGAAAAAAAACCAGGGCTCTTCATTGCATAGTTTAAGACTTAAGCATACTATATCAAACCCAATGCAACTCGTTTCCAACATTTAAAACTTTGCCTTCTGTTATAGTCATGGCACGATGCTTCAAATTATTTCCTTGTTTCTTAATGCCAAGCAGTTATCCTGGCATAATTCTGAACAGGTAAGAACGGAAAAACGACAACCATAGTTTTCATAACAAAAACATAAAGCCACAGATGTGGTGAAGCTTTTACTGAGCAAATACAAGCATGAACGAGCTCTCATTCACTGTAACACTATGGTCCTCTGTAAATTAATACTGACCAACAGTGGGAGATAACAGGTGCATCTACCCTATTGAAGTATCAGTTCATCTTAATAAACTCACATTGCTAGTAACTCACCTGATAACTTAATTGATGTGTGTAAAAAGTGAAACAAGACTAATTACGAATAATATACCTCTGATTTTGGGCAGTTAACTCTTTCCGCGCCAAATATTTAATGCCCACCTCTTTCGATGC
This sequence comes from Hippopus hippopus, assembly GCA_946811185.2. Lineage (NCBI taxonomy): Eukaryota > Metazoa > Mollusca > Bivalvia > Cardiida > Cardiidae > Hippopus > Hippopus hippopus. Next base: position 23,769,560 of record OX328106.1, on the reverse strand, counting down.
CTGGAAATAGGCTCCACTGAGACTCAGTAAGAGTTTTATCATATTAGGCTTAACTAAACAAGCGGTCAACAGAGTTCCAAGATCAGACTGCATGTTTTGTGCAGTCTGATCTTGATCGATGTCATCTGCAAAGGCCACTGTTTTCGCCTGTAGTGCTGGAAGGGTTAAATTCATGCATATGTATGCTGTATTTCACTAAAAAGGTGGATATGCCAGTATGTCATACCTTTACTGCTTCGTCACGGCAAGTTCAAATTTTAGTACTTTGATATCATTGTCTGAGAGAACTAAACTGACAAAATAACAAGAGAAGGCACTGTAGATAGCATATGCAATGTCTTCTTAGTAAATAAGATCAAGATATATTTTACTTTTAAACTTTTTTGTGTTTTTTGAGATACAAGAGTTATATGGTACACAATGTATCAGTAACTTCAGTACTTTGATTTACACTAAAAGTTTCTATATACTGTATGGGACTTTCAGAAAGTATAAAATTACCAAAGAAGTGTCAATTGAAGATCAGCTAATAAGGTTAGGGTTAGAGGTGCACTTGATGACCTTTGACCTCTATAACTTCCAAAAGCCCCACTCGCCAGGTGGCAGACTTTGGAAATGTGCTCAGGAGACCTTGGAGCTCAAGAAAATCATAGTCCCGAAAATTCCCCCTGGGGAAGGGGGAGCAAACACCCTGCTGGCTCATAGTCTATAGATAGTTTAAAGTTCATAGGGACCCCCTGATTTTTAAAATATCTATCAACTTTTATGAAACTTTGCAAAGTCTTTTAAAATGACCTTACCAAATCCCACAGCTTAAATTAGAATTTTTCTTCCTCAAGAAAGAGCATTTTGCCCATTACAGTAGTGTTAAATTTTTGTTCTGAAACTTAACTTTCTCTGACGGTTTTACACAGTGACCAGAACAGCAAACATAACTGGACAAGTGCATGACTTCAGTACCTCACTTTAGTTAAATATGAGGCCCCGAATTTTTTTTTTTTTTTTTTTGTACAAATAATATAGTTCAATACCTTAATTTAGATATCGCTTTTGTCACTTTCATTCAAATCTTCGAAGTCTAAAATCTTCTGTCCAATTTTCTGTTATAATTATGTAGTCTGTTCTCCAATATTTGGTCTCAATTTTATTTTCGGCACGGCTTCATGTTTTATACCACTCTGTTGAGATATGTGTTCAAAACCACGTTAAACTTAGACTCGGATGTCTTTCATGGCTAGTTTTGGATTGTTTTCGCTATGATTTTTTTCGGTTTGCCCAAAATTAGCCCAGCAGTATTTTGGTCACACTCATAAGGTGGTAATCTTAAAGATACTGTGTCCCGTTGACCGTAAAAATTCACATGCAACAATACTTTGGAGCTTGTTTACAGAGCTAAACCAGTTCATACCATTCACCCCTCTTCATTTTATTGTTGTATGCTATACCACATGATGTCAGAGAGAGTTTGACTTGGTTTCAGGAAAACATCTATCGTTGGGCATGGAAAAGAAAACAAATTGTGAACAAGTACATGTGCATGCAATAATATTGAATCATTGAAATGAAACCAAATAAAAAACAAGATAAGGACCTCAAAAGTTGAAGTTTTTGCTGTTCAAACAACAGACAAAAACAGTTACTGTAATTGCACAAGAATTGTTTTCATAAACAGGTAAACACTTTACTCGCAATAGCCTTCAACTAGTGGTGTACCGATGATCAGGTGGTATCGGTTAGCGGCGTGCTGGAAGCTCCCGATTCCGATTATCGATTGAACTTTGTCACAATCGATCATCGGCATAACATGGAGGAGCAGTATGCGAGCCGTCTCTGCACCGTCTGGTGGCGAAAGTTTTTTTTTTTTTATCGGCAATTTCTTCAGTTTTTGTCTCAACTCACGAGATAAGTGGAAAAAGGGTGAAGCAAGAAACAAACGCTACAGAGCCACGTGGGCGAAGAAGTCACCTTCAAAGGCTCAACTTTGCCTCGTCAAGCTTGCACGGCGAAAAAACTTCGTCTTGAAAAATTCCCGACCTGGCTTACATTCATGAAATATTGGCAATCTAAGACAAAGGTGACACCAGTTACCCTTTATCAACTTTGTCAGTTTAGACAGGACAGCAGAGAGTTATGATCCTTATCTGTTACTAACTCACTAAATCCTCCCTTTTATCCAACGAAAACCTCTCTTTCTTTCCACAGGTAAAGCGTCTGCTTATTTGGCTAAATGACGTCAGATGATCAGTACTGATTCTCAATACATGAGTAGTCATAAAAAAAAGCAGAATTACCTCTTCTTACAACTGGAGATATGCTTTACAAATATTTTTCAATAAATTACAATGATAGACGGTAAACCAAGGATTAAAATATCTTGAAAACAATCATTTGCCTTCCTCACATCGGCAACTCAAGCAAAATCTACAGTTCAGTGTTCTATTTTTAGCATTCTATTTTCAGAATACTCTACACCTTTTCCTTCCTGTCAGCTATTTTATTCACTATATAGAATAAGTCTCTGTAAACCTTGTTAAGTTTAATTATTTTAAATTTTACAAAGTCCTAGCTATGTTTTTGAATCAAGATTGTGGTTGGTGCTCGTTACAGCCGTGAAGAAGTTTTTATTTTTTTCTCATCACTCTGGACATTATTTGTAATCTGATGAGAAATGTGTGACTCTGCATCAATGGCGTCATAAATTACAAGGCCATCAAAACCCAATGGTCAGATAACGTTCTTTTGAGTCAACAAGTAGAAAACAATCCTCTCTCATTTTTTTCTTTGATAAGCAAATCATATCCAAAAGTGATAGGTAGATTCAACTGGTTTTCACTCATGGTAGGCCTACAGAAATTCTTACATCACATACTTCAATTTCTCCTATAAAGTTCATGGAAGAAATACTGTCTACTTGCAGCACAAGTCTGCTTCTAGATTTAAACAGAATTTAACTACACTGTGTGTTTTTACGATGTTTTTTTTTCGTTTTTGTTTTGTTTTAGGAACCCACACAATGCCACCTTTTTAACGACCTCAATAAAGGAGACTTATGAAAACATTGTGAGAAAAGAAGAAAATGCTGGTAACCAGCATTTTCTCCTTTTCAAACAATGTTTTCTACCCTATCACAGACAAAAGCAGCTATTTTCCACAATACATGGGTTTTACAAGGATTAACAGTGAAACATGCATGTATAAGCAAACTTATCAGGACCCTATTATAATCGAAAGAATCGCATCGACAGCAGCAGCCGATTCCAACCGATGATCGATTATGATTTCCAGCCGATGTCCCACCACTACCTTCAACCCTCCTACCGTTATTAAGCTGTTTTGTTCATGCATTTTAACATTGCATTGAATGCAAAAAAAGTCAAACTAAGTCATCAAAAATTCTGAACATATCACCCAGAGTTGCTAAAGGTAATATTATTAATTATGCAAATTTTCAGTACAATAGCTAAAGCATTTTTTCGAATATATCAAAATTCAGGTGATCCCTATGAACCTCAAACTACCTATAACAGTGCAATTTACCTTAGATAATACTGTACAATGTATAATCTGAATAATCTTCATTTATCATAAAGACTTACATACAGCAATATCATCAATTGAAGTATCACGGTTAAGTATTCAGCAGATGACAGCACGTTTAGTATAGTTTAAAAATATTTACTTTACATCGATTGAGAAACAAGTTCTTACAACTTATACTAATCTCTCGCGATTCTGCTTCCTGGTAATTGCACCAGTACTCGCGCCGAATGTGTGGGCCAATGAACAAATCCCCAAAGTTGACACCTGGTCCCGAATCTTGAACTTGGGACCATATGGTTACAGTATGTTGGACGTATCAAAACTGAAATTATCCGGTGACAACATATTAAACATAGTTAAAATTATGGGTTTGTCTTTCAAAGAGTAGAAAACATTTTGGGCAAAAGAGAAAATGTTGGTTATCAGCATTACCAGCATTTTCTCCTTTTCCAACCATATTTTCAGAAGAGTTTTATCTCAGGGTTCCGGTTGTAAATACATGGAATTGTTTACTCTCTAGATCAAGTCAAATAGGAACTGGCCAGTCTTTTTGCTGTGTTGTTCCAGATTCTGAAAGTTTTCTATTTACCACTGTAGGTAAAATATCTGTTAGTATAGCTAACCCTAATCACAACAACTACCTACTTTCTTTTTTCTACATATTACCTCCACTGAAACCAAAAGCTATCTCAGCAATTCCATTATTCAAGCAGTAGTTTATGGCGTTCTTTACAGCTGTTTCAAGGGCTTTAGTTGCACTGGTACTACTTCTAAAAGTAAACTTCGGTTCATTTTTTCCACCAGACACAAGCAGACGGTCATTATAAGTCTCAGGGTTTTCATCGCTATATTTCCATGTGATACGAGTCTCTGCAAAAACAAAGAAACCTGTCTTACAAAATGATATTCTATTTGACAGTGATTAACCCTCTACCATATAATCCAAACTTTAAATGATCCTGGGAAGAAGGCTTTTGAAAACATTGTGTGAAAATGAAAAAATACTTGGAACCAGCAATTTCTCCTTTTCCCAAAATGTTTTCAAACAACTTTCTGGAAAAATAAAATCATTTAAGCTACATTTAATTTGTTGTCTGTAGATGTTTTTAATTTGGACCAGTTCAAAATATTGCCGTGTGGTAGAGAGTTAATAGAGGTCAGTTGTGTAATAAGACTCAAACCAGCCTTGAATTTCATGATCATATTTCTTCAGTGTGTATACTTCCATTGAGTTTGAAATAATAATGAACCAATCAATAGCTAATGTTCTCCAGTTAAACAGGTGATAATAAGTTTACAAGGGAACATATTTACCCATAATTTCTTTATTATAATACTCTGAATATTCTGAAAATTCCTTGAATATGCAACACAAAATTTATCCCATTAAGACTATAAACTGGAAGGCAACACAATACTATTTTTTTTTTGACACTTTTTTTTTTATTGACACTACCACACCAGTTAATTTTTGAGATATCATTCATGAGTTTAAAGGATACAAAGGAGAACAGTTTTAAGTGCAGGATATATCTGTTGAATGATGTATACAATATAGTTGAAAAATTAACAGTTACTTGTATTTGCACAAAGCAATATTCCATGTTTTAATGATCCCGGCAGGAAGAGTTTCTGAAAACGCTTTTGGAAAAGGAGAAAATGCTTTTAACCAGCATTTTCTCCTTTTCCCACAATTAAGCCACATTCAATCTGTTGTGTGCAAATGCTTTCAAGTCTAATTTTTGGTCCTTTGGTTAAGGTCCAAAGGTTGCATTTGTTTATATTTGGGTCGAGTCAAGTAGCTGTTGAGACAAAGGTATTTCTGTACAAATCCATTTGATTGGTCAGGTTTTTTTGAGATAGTTTAGTCCTCATTGATAGTAATAAAAACGCTGAGGTCTAACTGGCATGAAAAATGACATTTAAGTTTCTATTAGACACGCGCGAAGAAGGAAAGAAACCGGAAGACACAGAAAACGGATAAAGTTGGGAACCGTATCGAAACAAATATGGAAAAGAAGACAGAGTTCAGGCCAAACAAATTTTAATTCATGTTTATGGATGCATTTTATTCACTCTGGCAGCCACTACAAGTAGATCTAAGTGTTGTCTGTGTCTTCTTTCTAGAGATGCTGGTCTAGGTTGATCCCTTTCCTCAGAAGAAGAGCACATTGCATCATCAAATTGCTGTCTTATACTTTCCTTAGTGCAACACTTTGAGGAAGCTGATCATCATTTTACAAGGCTGGACCCTGTACCTGTGTGGGTAATTTTTTCCTTATGTTAATGCTTGCTGTTGCAACTGCTGCTGCTGCTGAACTACTTCATGTTTTTTAGCTCCACTGGCCGAAGGCCAGCAGGCTTATGTCATGGCCTGGTGTCCGTGCATGCGTCTGCCGGTGGGTCCGTGCTTGCGTCCGTGCGAGTGTGCGTGCGTTTACTTTTATTTCAAACATTTTCTTCTCTGAAACTACCAATCTAATTGACGAAACTTCACAGAAATGATCCTGTTATGCTCCTCGTCCAAATTTCTTGACAGAATTTGATTCCTTCAAAAACTCTGGTTGCAATGGCAACAAAACTGAGAAATATTGAAAATCTTCTTGTCTGAAACCACAAGGCCTAGGGCTACCAAATTGAGCATGTAGCTTTATCTAGTGGACCTCTACCAAGTTTTTCCTCAAATTATAGCTCTGGGGTCAGGTTTGGCCCCGCCCCGGGGGTCACAAGTTTTACATGGGCTTATATAGGAAAAACTTTAAAAATCTTCTTGTACCTAGACTATAAGGCCTAGGGCTATCAAATTTTGCATGTAGGTTTATCTAGTGAGCCGCTACCAAGAGGGCCCAAATTATAGCCTTCGGGTCAAGAAAAAGGGAAAAGTTAAAAAATGTTCTCGTACCTAGACTATAAGGCCTAATTTTGCATGTAGCTTTATCTAGTGGGCCTCTACCAAGAGGGCCCGAATTATAGCCCTGGGGTCAAGTTTGGCCTCGCCCTGGGAGTCACAAGTTTTTGTGGGCTTATATAGTGAAAAATTTAGAAATCTTCTTGTTACTAACCATAAGACCTAGGGCTACTAAATTTCGCCCTGTCTCAGGGGTCTTATGTTTTACATGGCCTTTTATTGAGGAAACTATGAAATTCGTCTTATTTATAACCACACATTTTAGACCTGTATTATTTAGTATGGGACTTTATCTTGTGGACCTTCACCAGGATTCAAATAATTATACCTCTGTGGTCAAAAATGGCTTAAACCTTGGGGTCATAACTTTATTGCAGCATTTTATAGAAAAAAATTGTATGTCTTCTAGTTTGAAACCAATTGGCCAAGTATTGTAATGTTTTGGCTTGTAGTATTTTTACTTATTAGCCAGTGGAGCAATACAGGGCCATTACGGCCCTCTTGTCAGAAGTTGTCATGGTAATGGTGGTTAAGTGATCTTGGTGCTGAGACTTCACGTCCGTGTACCAATTGTTTTTTTTCAGGTTTTCGGCATCTTCGAAGGCGGTCCTGTGTGAAATGAATAGAGAGGAAAAAAATAACGCTTATCCAAAGAATCCATTGTTCCAAACTATCTGGTATGCATGTGTTTCATTAATCCTGTGGGAAAAGGAAATATTGCGATTTCTCATTTGCCCACAACTTTGTCAAGAGTATTAAAAGAAACTTACCATGTTTAGTAAATTGTTTGCTTGTGCTTTTCTGATGGAATAATCTACAATTTGTCGTATTGAAATGGGTATATGTAGTCTGTGCATCGTTGGTACAAAGTATCATAATATAGAACAGTGGTACTCAAAAATGGATCACCAGTGCTCTGTATTGTTATCGTATAACTCTCATTCCCTTTTTTATTTAGTCAACCTTAAAATTATGGACAAAGTCGGATATTTAACCTAATGACTTTATATAAAACGCCAACTAAAACCTTGTACATTTTTCAGATACAATGTCACTCATCTAACTTATACACGTTTTCTCTTCAGAGTTTATTTGTGAAAGGCAGTATGTATTCATGTATGTAAAGACTGAAATGGTGTTGTTTTGAAAACCTTACATCATTGTCTTGGATCTCATCTCCTGTAACTTTTAATACATTCCCTATCTTTTTCGACATTTTCTCAGTTGTTAATAGATACCATGCTTATAAAGAGCACTTGCTACAGCTGGTAGCTCTCCTACATTACCTTGACTTTATCTGTCTGCCTTTTGGTTTTTCCGATATCTATGTTTTATGTATGCAACAATGCATACTTTTGATGGATGTGGCAATTATAAACGCATGCGATTTACTCGACAGAAATTAAATATGTATAGCCTTAAACACTCTTGACATCGATATGACAACCGATGGGTAATTCAAAAGCAAGTTATTGGGACCACACGCTTTCAAAGCTGTTTTTGAAAGCACAGTAAATACATAATACAGTTATGAGAGAAAAAATGTACTTATCGTGAGAGAAAAAAAATGTACTTACTGTGAGTTAGATAAAGAGGGGGAGGGAGGAAGGTTGACTGATTGACTGGATGGTGTTTTACGCTGCTTTCAACATTATTTCAGTCATATCATGGCAACAGATCACACATTTATGTATTTCCTGGGTTTCACTAGTACTACGCTAGGCCTTTTAAGTGTCTTACCCAAGGACACTCCCACGAAGTGGATCCGGTGAGGCTCGAACGCAGGACCTCCGGGTCACAAGTCCTACACTTTACAACTTAGCCACACAGGACTAAGGGAGGTATAAGGAGGAAGAGTGCAAAGTTAGACACAAACAAAATTTTATTTTACTGGTATACTTACGTGTCGATATCATGTCACTTGTAGGTATTACCCTCAGACGATAGAAATGTCTTTTTACGGTCGGTCTATTTCATAATGATAGGGGAAACCAGTATTCTTTTCTTCTAAGATACCTGTTGTACTGTTTATGTAATGAAGCAATGTGTTTCACCTGTCTTACATTTTATGTGTTAATTTTCTAATATTGTGTATGTCACCAATGGCTAAAATTATCATCTGAGGATAATACATGAAAAATTCTAAAACAACCACCATACAGAGCGAGTGTTACTAACATCAGAATTACTGCATATGTATATTTACAAAAGTAGTTTTTCATTTACAAGATTTAATGAGGTTTAGTTTATGCTTTTTTATATTAAAAAAATACACCTTTATTTAACCCTTACCATATGACATGTTATGGCCGTTATAGTGCACCTGTGTTTTGATGTTGGTGGTTCTTATCCCAGGTTTAAAATAAGTTTGACAAGAATGTTTGTTTAATGTGTTTGATATTGGGTATACGTTGTCTGTGTCATTACAAATGGATACATTGATAATGTAATAATTTATTGATTGACTGTTTGGCAGTGTTAAATGCAGCTTCAACCTTTCTTTTGTCATATCTCAGCAAAAATCTCTTTTTTTATATGTCACTTTTTTTTTTTGTATGTGTCATAACATACCGTATAAGTGGTTATTTCTGCGGGTTCCAAATTCTGCAGTTTTTTTCCAAAAAGAGGGGTGTTTAAATGTCTGCAAACCTTTTTTCTGCGATGTTCAGACTGGGCATTTTTGGTATTTAATATCTGCTGCAGTTGAATTACGAGAATTACATTTGACTACAATCTACTTTCGTTTCTTGAGACTTTCAGCTATGTACAAATGATAGATAGAAATCTTCATTTAAAGATTTAATCCGACATTTACCAGTATTAAGAAGTCATATTTGATTGACATTTCCTGAAAATCAATGTAACTCAATGAATATGGCCATTTTATAGCGGGATTGACCACACTGGTGTTTTATACATAACCCTTTAACCAGAGGTCATCCAAGTTTTATATGCTGTTTTGTCAAATCCAAAATCGGACATTATAATCCGCATGTTTATTTTCTGCGGCCTTGAGTTGGTCACAGAAAAAGCAGAAATTAAATACCCGCAGAAAAAAATCCTTATATGGTAATTGCATGCAAGTCTATGGACAAGTATACTGCCGAACTAAAGTTAAGGGCCAGAAGAAGAATCATCTCTCATAACCCAAAAAATGAAAGCAACAACTTCAACTCTTGAAATGTTTTTAATACGACATGTAACCTTTCGATTCATGTAAACAAAATCACTAACAAAGAAATTTCATTCACGCAGCAAGCGTCGGAAGTACCCCATCCCCCTCTGGAACAGTTGCAAGAAAGTTCTTCCAGTTTGGTCAAGTTCAGTAAAGTATTACATAATGCAATTTCATTATGTACAAATACTTAAATATGAAATTGGTATGACTTTAATTTCTTATTGTCTGTCTTGTTTGTTTTTATATGTCCCCTTATTCTCTGTGATTTGTCATCCTTTTCGGTTTCCTTTCTCCGTCGCACATGTCTAACATATGTATAACAAGAGGGCCAAGATGGCCCTGTATCGCTCCACTGGCTAATAAGTAAAACCCTACATGCCAAGTACTTACAATACTTGGCAAACTGGTTTCGAACTAAAAGACATACAGAATTTTCTCTACAGAATCCTATGAGAAAATTATGACCCCATGGTAAAGCCATTTTTGATCACAGAGCTATAATTACTTGAATCTTGGTAGAGGTCCACAAGATAAAGCCCTATACCAAATAATACAGGTCTAGGATGTGTGGTTATAAACGAGAAGATTTTCCAAGTTTCCTCAATAAAAGGCCCAATAAAACATGAAAAAAACCCTGAGACATGGCTAAATTTGGTAGCTCTAGGTCTTATGAATAGTGACAAGAAGATTTCTTAAGTTTTCCCTGTATAAGCCCATGTAAAACTTGTGCCCCCCGGGGTGGTGCAAAATTTGACCCCAGGGCAATAATTTGGGTACTCTTGGTAGAGGCCCACGAGATAAAGGTACATGATGATGCAAAATTTGATAGCCCTAGGCCTCATAGATAAGTATGAGAAGATTTTTTAAGTTTTCCCTATATAAACCCATGTAAAACTTGTGCCCCCGTGGTTGGGCCAAATTTGACCCCAGGGCCATAATTTGGGTACTCTTGGTACAGGCCCATTAGATAAAGCTTCATGCAAAATTTGGTAGCCCAAGGCTTTACGGTCAGGTATGAGATTTTTAAATTTTTCCCCATATAAGCCCATGTAAAACTTGTGATCCCTGGGGCGGGGCCACATTTGACTCCAGAGCTATAATTTGAAGAATCTTGGTAGAGGACTATGAGATAAAGCTACATGCCAAATTTGGTAGCCCTAGGCCTTATGGTTTCAGACAAGAAGATATTCAAAGATTTTCAATATTTTTCAGTTTTGTTGCCATGGCAAACAGAGTTTTTGAAGGAATCAAATTCTTTCAAGAAATTCGGAAGAGGACCATGGCAGGATCATTTCTGTGCAGTTTCATCAAAATTGGATAGGTAGTTTCAGAGAAGATGTTTTAAATAAAAGTCAACGCATGCACGGACGGACGCACAACGGACACAGGGCCATGACATAAGCCCGGTTGCTTCGGCCAGTGAAGCTTAAAATTAACACAGAAAAGGTTTGTCTATAAAAGATTTGAAAAATTCATATACTGCAAGTTGCATTGACAGCCAAATATTGAGACATATACAGAAATTCAGAATCTGTTCCAACATTCGATTCTAAATGAAAATTATTGCTAAAATACATTTACTTTATGCAAAAATAGCATTATTTCACGTTTTTTTGTCAGTCGTTAACATTTGCACAGGCCCTCAAAATACCTTAACATCTTCGTGCTTCAGACTCAGGTGTTAAACCATTTTTTCAGATCTCTGTGAATGTTAACGACCTCAAAATGTGAATTAACCCTATAGTAATTATATATGAGCCATGCTCTGTGAAAAGGGAGTGAATGCAAAAATTATTGACCCAAGTCATTCTGCGCAGTCCACACAGGCTAATTTGGGTTGAAACTTTTTGCTATTTGTAACTACCTCTGGATTCAGTCGCTTGTTAGATAAAATGGATTTTATGGATCTGTAATTATGTGACAACTTTCTTGGTATAATGCATCACAGAGATGCAATAACCCCCCTTTGCCAGAGCATGTCTAGTATTTATTTTCTAAATATGAACAAACATATTTGTACTTACCATCTGATGGAAAAAATTCAATTTCAACTACATTGGAGCTCAAGCGGCCAAAATATTTATCTGGTGCAATAATTACTTCTACTGGATGAGGTTTCATAGAAATCATCCCTTTCAATTTTCGGCTATCTGTAATAAATTTGAAATATCATAATAATGATCAGAGTCAAAGAAGTGACACTGAATGAGTGTTGTATCATAGGGAATCATTTCTCAGCACATGCTCACACAACACTGAAAAAATCATACATCATGTTCATCAAATACTTGTATGTAGAAATCTGCAATTGTATTGAAATCGAATGGAGTAACCCATCTAATAGCAATTTGTTGACTTTGCTTATTGGTATTACAGTTATTCTTAAAAATAGGCAGCGAGGGTTTTTATGTTTTGCTCAGTGTAACGAGATCTATGAGCATCTGAATCTTAACCCCCTATTGTGACCTTGACCTTGAACGGCGGTCTCTGAAACCATCTGCCCCACACATCGTCTCATCAAGGTGCGCGAATGAGGGAAATATTTTTAAAACCAGTCCAGGGGTTCATGAGGTATGGAGTGTACAAAAGTGTTACTAAAGGACAGACAGATGGATGGACAGACAGACAGACAGATGGATGGATGTGGCAGGGTATCAATAAACAACCAAGAAACACATTATCTTCAAAAAGGCAAAAAAGAAAGGGACAAGTATATGTACATTTGTCAAGTTCCTTTCATGTAAAACAATCGAGAAGAAACTTTTTCAACTGTTGGACAGTAATGTAATAAGATAAAAAGTACCGAAATTTCAATTAGAAAAAGGAGAACTAACATATTTTTGGCTCTATATAAGGTCCATGACTGTACTTCACTTTCTTTAGAGGACAAGAAGCTATTCTTCTCTTTTGTTCCCTCTCAAAAACCTAAGAAAATATAGAAAAAAAAACAAGTTTTTTACTTTCAACATTACTGTTATGCTTTACCTTCCCAAGGTCTGAAATACTTAAACATATGTTTGAAATCATATTGCAATATTTGGCCATCTATTCTGATGCAAAGAAGTATACAGACAAAAACTCAAAGCCCAAATCATCATAACATATTCATACTCTTTTCAATTCTTACATGTCATGCCAAAATAAGTATCCCTTAATTAAATGTTCATCTGTGAGATAACATAAGTTTACAAGACCTTAACTCTTTACCAAACGACAAAATTTTAGACAAGTTGAAATTGAAAGCATTAGCAGACGACAAAACAAAAGCGACTAAAAAACAGAAATTTGTTTTGGGAAGGGTAGAAAACATAGTGGGAAAAGGAGAAAATGCTGATTACCAGCAATTTCTCCTTTTTCCACAATATTTTCAAAAGGCTTCTTCTCGGTATTGTGTGGTAAAGGTTAATGAGTTAAAAAATGTGGTTCTTTCATACTCATGACATCAATAGAGTGTCTTCATCAATATTTGCAATGAAATATTAAAAGGTTAAATAATACTTTCTACTCCGAAAATGGATACAAAATTGTACAACACTGAAATTGCAATTTTATTATACCACTGTGAAGATTGGATTTCATGATCATTCTTCTTTTTTCATTTTTTTTTCAAAGTGAATTTTTTGGCCAAAAGATTTCTTAATATTACCAAACAACAAAATTTTAGACTTGTTTACAATAGCAGTATTTTGTAGATATAAAATGTATCATGGCTAAAATGATCACTATACTGTATAAGTGGAAATTTTTGCGATGTAAAAGTTTTTGCGATTTTGCGATTTTGAAAAATTCGCAAACTTTTCTGTTTGCGTATTTTACCACAAGTATACAGACATATAACAATTGTCTGGAATTCGCAAATATTTCTGTATGCAAAATGTCTGTAATCGGTAATTCGCAAATTTTTCAACACGTGTATATATCCATGTATACAGTATCTTTGAAAGGCTACCATGCTGAAAGCCTTCCATTGTTAGAGTCTTAACCCTTAACCTTTTACCTCACAATTCCAAGTTTCAGGAGTACCACATTTGAAAACACTGTGGGAAAAGGAGAAAATCCTGGAAACAAGGATTTTCTCCTTTTCCCGAAATATTTTTTACCTCTTCGAAGACAATTACAACCATTTGAGCCACATTTAATTTGCAAATGCTGTGAAAATTCCAAAATTTTGTCATTTGGTAAAGGGATATAATATTATAGGAGAGTAAGCGAATTTCGCTAGTAATCGAATTTCGCCAACTATGTTCTCGGGCAATATTTTCGTATCTGTGACATCATCCATTCACAGAAATGATTGATATTTTAGCAGCAAAGGTGTTTTGAACTGTCATTTGAATCTAATGACAGAAAAATACCTATCAATAGGAAAAAAGTTCATAAGCGACCTCTCACATGCTTTTCCCCGCCATTTTATTATCACTTGTAAGGTCTCCTTTATATGCAGATTTTAAAAGATACTTTTAGCTTAAAACTTTTTTTGTTTCGTCTGTTTTCGGTTTAAAAAGGTTATCGTTTGAACTTTAATAGCCAAAGTTTCGTATGGGGCACCTAAAGGGAAATATATCCATATAAAAGACAGAGGGGTCCTTATTCATTTTTTCCTAAAAAAATAGACTGAATCAGGTACAAAAATCACTACAAAGACAAGAAAATAGCCTTTTCTGTGAGCTATAAAAGGTTATCTTTTTTAGATTTACAGCTTCTTTGTCCCCAACACTGTCATACTGAGTTAGATTGTAATATTTCAGTGCCACAGCAGAAATAATTACACGAAAAATCACATAACTGTAGATTTTGTTTTCTGAGAGCTCCGTTTTGTTTTATGTCCTTCAGGTTTTCTCGTAGGAAGTAAATATAAAGTTAATATCCAAGGGAGGCAATGAATATTGCTGAAATGATGCTGTGAATTTTTTATTTCATTTTACCCTCTCTGGGGCCTCTAATTTTTGGAAAACCAGAGTTGTCGAAATTGGCTTACTCTTGTTATAGATGGCGACTTTGTACTGTCTCACTTCTAACGATGTTTTGACAGATAAATTTAGATGTTTAAGTGGTAAAAATTATTTTTAAAAAAGTATTTGAATACAAGTGCATAGATTATTTAACCATGAAGAAAATTACTATTGTTTTGTGCAATCCGCAAGAACAGTTTCCCTTGCGTTGGCGAAATTTGATTACACCAGTATATATTTGGCCACTATTGGGTCTTTGAGTTCAGACTGTCAAAAATCTGCAGTCTGATCTCTGATCTACAGTATTCCCTTTGCTAATACATATTAGACAAGAGCAACCTTGAAATTGCATTTTATTGGGTCTAATTCCTAGACTAAAATATCGTAAAGGTTTATTTAGCACTGTAAGAGTGATATCGAAGAGTTATTTGATAGCCTGTGTAATGCAGAGAAATGACCCTCCCCTACAAAATGACCCATGGGTCATTTCTCTACGTAGAGGAATGACCCGGGTCATTATTCTACGTAGAGAAATAACCCCAGGGTCATTATTCTACGTAGAGAAATGACCCCAGAGGGTTATTTGACTACGTAGAATAATGACCAGGGTCATTCCTCTACGCAGAGAAATGACCCATGGGTCATTTTGTAGGGGAGGGTCATTTCTCTGCATTACACCTGCTACAAAAAACATCAAATGGTTTTGCCTAGACTTACATTTTCTTGAATCCTGTGAGAATAATCAGTGTGGCAAACACGAAATTGAACTCTCAATTAAATCAAACTCCTTGCCCAAAGATACAGTTAATTTATCAATAATACTTGGTCCCATAAAAGTCTAATGCACTTGTTTTTAAACAAAACAAGATGTCTGTTTGTAAAACAGTCATGCCCCCCCTACTGCCACATTGATACAGGAAGTGGCACAGTTCATAAACTGATATCAAAAGAATTAATTGGGAAATATTGATGTCATCTTTTTGATTTATAGCCCACTTCAATTGTTAAACGTGATAATCTGTCAACAGTTCGCATAATTATACACACCGCCGTGTGTATACATACAAGATTGTAAACAGTCGCCGATACACAGACTGGGTTATCGATTTTCTTTTCGGCACACGCGTTCGACTTCCGCTTTTTCCCAGTCGACTTCGATGCTTACTACGTCCCCGATAATACGTGAATAAAATGTTGGAGCCACAAGTTGAGCCACATATGATGATTTTTGAGACACTTTAATTTTTTTTGAGCAAATGGCTCAAGTGGCGAACGGCAGTGCAGGCCCTGAATCATCTGGTGGTCACTGTGACCTTGACCTTTCACGGATTAACCTTAAAATCGATAAGGATCATTTACACCCCAAGATGAATATCTGTACAGAATTTGAAGGACCTAGGTCAATTCTGTGTGTAATTATCATCTGGACAAGGTTTGGTCTATATATCATTAAGTTGAAGGCCACTGTGACCTTGACCTTTGATGGATTAATCTCAAAATCGATAGGGATCATTTACACTCCGAAATGAATATCTGTACAGAATTTGAAGAACCTATGTCGATTCTGTGTCTAGTTATCATCCGGACAAGGTTTGGTCTATATATCATTAAGTTGAAGGCCACTGTGACCTTGACCTTTGATGGATTAATCTCAAAATCGATAGGGATCATCTGCACTCCAAGACGAATGTCTGTGCCAAATTTGACGAACCTAAGTCAATTCTGTTTCTTGTTATCATCCGGACAAGGTTTGGTCTATATATCAACATGTTGACGGTCACTGTGACCTTGACCTTTGACTGATCGACCTCAAAATCAATAAGGATCATCTACACTCCAAGACGAATGTCTGTGCCAAATTTGACGAACCTAGGTCAATTCTGTGTCTAGTTATCCGGACAAGGCTTGGTCTATATATCAACATGTTGACGGTCACTGTGACCTTGACCTTTAACCAATTGACCTCAAAATCAATAGGGATCATCTACACTCCAAGACGAATGTCTGTGCCAAATTTGACGAACCTAGGTCAATTCTGTGTCTAGTTATCATCCGGACAAGGTTTGGTCTATATATCAACATGTTGACGGTCACTGTGACCTTGACCTTTGACCGATTGACCTCAAAATCAATAGGGATCATCTACACTCCAAGACAAATGTCTGTGCCAAATTTGACGAACCTAGGTCCATTCCGTGTCTAGTTATCATCCGGACAAGGTTTGGTCTATATATCAACATGTTGACGGTCACTGTGACCTTGACCTTTGGCCGATTGACCTCAAAATCAATAGGGATCATCTACACTCCGAGACGAATGTCTGTGCCAAATTTGACGAACCTAGGTCAATTCTGTGTCTAGTTATCATCCGGACAAGGTAAGGTCTACCGACCGACCGACGGACCGACCGACATTAGCAAAGCAATATACCCCACTTCGTTGAAGGGGGGCATAATTATGTAGTTGGTGTACAATAATAAGCCAAGCCCTGGTAGCTAAGTCAGTAGCGTACAGGACTTGAGAAAAAAAATTTTTGCTTCAAACATTACGTGTTGAGCTCTTAGACTAGAAAGTATTATGTTCTTCAAACGTTATTTTTTCACGACTAAAATTTTATGTATAACGTTTGTGTCAAAATCTGTTACCTGCATAGGTTTATCTACAATTATCGTTGTTATTACTGAATTTAAATAGATGAGTAGAGGGCACTGTGAGAAAAGGAAACATATGCTGGTTACCAGCTGTTTCACCTTTCCTACAAGGTCTATAATAGTAATGCTATCTTTCGCCAGAATGTTTTTCAAAGGTTTTAAATGGTATAAAATAAAGTATCGTGTTCTAACACTAATGGGTTGGCAGATAAACCTAATCATTGAATTTTCCTTGCACTGTTAATAGTACTATGTTCGTCAAAAGTTATTTTTTTCACGACTGAAAATTTATGTATAACGTTTATGACAAAATCTGTTACCTGCATAGGTTCATCTATGATTAGCATTGTTATTACTGAATTTGAATAGATGAGTAAAGAGCATTGTGAGAAAGGGAAAACATGCTGGTTACCAGCTTATTTACCTTTTCCTACAATGTTTTCAAATGCACCCCCTCAGAGTCGTTAAATAGAAGTGATTTTAAAGTTTTTAAATTGCAGGAGCAATGCAGTCTTTCATCACAATGTTTTTCAAAAGTTTTAAATGGTAAAAATATCGTTTTCTAATAGTAATGTGTTGGCAGATAAACCCAGTCATTAAATTTTCCTGTTACTATTATTTGAATGAAGAGTTATTCCTTGAGCACAATGTTTTCAATAGCTTTAAACCACATGAGCGTGAAATGTTGCATTAATATTATATATGGTAACTGTCTGTGTTAAATGTATTAATCTTCTGATGTGATAATTTCTTCCAACAAATGTTTTCTAAAGTTTTCACGAAAACTTATGACCTCTAATTATCACAGAACTAGATCTACACAAAATTGTTAACTTAAACTTTGAGTGTAAAATTTTGTTATATATTTAGCGTTACTCTTTGAAGATAATTTTTATGACATGTAATTGTATATGGGCCTGAGGCCTAAATACTTAAAGATATTGTATAGTGTCTATTGCATATTGGTTGCTGGTTTGATCCCCTGCTCGACCAATTTCTTTCCAAGGATTGATGATAGTCATTGCAACAGGATTCATTCCTCTGTCATAGCCTACCATTGTTTTGACAAAGGCAGCCAGTGGCTTGGAAAGAATATTGTGTAGAGTACTGGTAAAAGAAATTCCAGGAAAGCACGGATAGGTGCACTGGCCCCTGCGGTATAACTGAAATAATGTTGAGAATGGCATTAAAAACCATACAATCAATACAATCAATCAATACAATAATAAACAAACTAACAATTCATACCTATATCATTATTTCAAATCTTTTAATTTATTTTCCCATGTACTAGTATTCAGAGAAAAAAGTCTTTTTTTGACTGCTCATACAATCAACCAGAGCTGCTGCAGTACAACTTTACATGGAAACAGATTATTCCTACAGACATGACAACTAACAACCTGACAGATGTGTTAGTTCATCTTTTAACTGCCTTAGAAATAGAGAATAGATGGTTGGTGTCTTGGATGGGTTAAGTTTATCGGGCAAGGCGGAGGAATTTATCTGGTGAGCCAAAGGCGAACCGGATAAATTTCAGAGCCGAGCCCGATAAACTTAACCCATCCAAGATATCAACCATCTATTCTATTTATCCTCTTACTCACTGTAACGGAACTAAACAAAACAAACAAACGGGGAAAAAATCCTTGATAAAGACCGTACCTTTAATAAATTTCCGGAGCCAAGTCTGATAGACCCTCCCAATCCAAGACACCAACCATCTATTTTATTTATCCCTTTTTCTCAATTATAATCCGAAATCCAACTACGAGAATTGAACATTTCGCTCGAAATAAGGCACATATTGACACCTTTCTCACTATGAAAAAAATTTAGAAAATGAAGAACCGTGTAAAGCCCTTTGAATATGCAGCTGCAATAATGACATCATGAATGATATTTGCTACATCATAAACGTGACGTATATCCGCAGAAAAATGTTGTGGCGAAGAAAACAATATGTTTAATAACATTTATAACAGACTATTAAAGGAGCACAATTATTCGCTATAGTAGCGATTGATTAATTCATTACGCCGGTAAGACGCTTGGTTGAAAATAGTCCCAGTTTGCAGGTGCGCATGACCAACTGACAGATAACAAAAAAATTTTAAGGCAACCTGTTATCGGGTTGAAATTACAGAAGGTGACAGGATAAACTATTATAAGAAGTCTTTACTATCAAAGCACAAGATGTATTAGTTAACTATTTAGGTCATTACAAAACTAAAAATTTTACACCCATCCAAATTCAAAGCTGTTGCTAACCAACAATTAAATGTGGTTCAACTGATGAAACCCAATTCTAAAAAAGCCGAAAAAATTGTGGGAAAATGAGAAAATGCTGATTACCAGTATTTTCTCCATTTTCCGCAATGTTTCCAACGGGCTTCTTCCCCAGTGTCGTTAAAACTCGGGATTGTGTGGTAAAGAGTTGATATACAAGACGTAACAGTTTTATATAACAGTTTAATGGTACACAATGATCTAAATATTGAATGACTGAAGGAATGACAAGGGTTCCCAGTCCAGTTATGGTTCATATAGCTGGGATTTGCTACCGGTTACCTAGGTGTATCTATTTTTAGATTCATTTATAATGTTATTGCAAGCCACTCGAAAGCGGTTCCAGTAGGAATGTACCTAAACAATTTACCATGTAGATGATCACTAATTATTCAATTCGTTACTATTTTTGGAAATTTAATAATGTCGTGTTAGTGTCGCAAAATTACTCCACATGACTCTTTCTTAAATATTCAATCAGACCTACATGGAAATCAAGGTTGGTCTCCTTGCAATATAAATTAATTCCTAAATAAATATAACAAGAGGGCCATGATGGCCCTGTATTGGCTTATAAATACAAACCATAAATACTAAACATTACAATTCTAGGTCAACTAGTTTCGTAAAGAAGACTTACAAAGTTTTCTCTATACAAGCTTACGTGAAAGTTGTGACCACCAGGGCAAAGCCATTTTTAAGCTATAATAATTAGTTGAATCCTGGTAGAGGTTCACAAGATAAAGCCACATGCCAAAATAATTCAAGTCTAGACCGTATGGTTATAAACACGATGATTTTTAAAAAGTTTTTTACACCTCATTTTGACACATTTTCTCTATTTCTGTCTCTAATTGTGAGACTATAGATGGAAATGTCAACTTTTAACAAAGCCTTTAGATAACCCTCTACTGTATGTGAGTCATGTAAGTGTTTCTTGGTTAGCTTGTGTAAGTTCAAGAACAAGTAAGTTAAGGGTGTTGGAATCCCAATAATATTTTATATAAAACTTGAGTTTTGGTACTCATTAGACAATTTTACAGTTTTACAGACTTCTAAACAAACATATCACTATGCACTAAAAATGTTCCCTATAACTATACTGATGGCAGACCACTAGAGCTTTTACAGCAGAGGTGTAGATTGAGATCCGACTGCAAAGATAATTCTACCCTAGCATGCTGTAAGACATAGGTCCAGCCAAACAGCCTTGAATAGCAATTGACATATCTTGTTATAAAATGGCTGTCTATGGGTTAATTTAGGTTATCAGAAATATAGTTCAACTGTTTTATCCTTACAGTTTCCTACAGTAGATTTACTAAGATATTGAGTGTATACAGTTAACAAGTACAGAATGGCAAATTTGTTTGTGTTATTCTGGTCTATCAGTTGTCAAAAAGATTATCAAATGTTCATACTGAGCCATGTTTGCCGACTGGGTAGCCTTCTGGGATTGTAATTCAGGGGATATAGACCTTGAGCCACCAATAGGCCCCCCTCCCCCCCCCCCACGAGGAATTTTCGGCACTATTATTTTCTGAAACCCCAAGGTCTCCTGGGCACTTTGTCAAAGTCTGCCACCTGGCGAGTGGGGCTCTTGCGAGTTATAGAGGTCAGAGGTCATCAAGTGCACTGTTGCATATGAGATATCAATGAATAGCAGTTTAGGTTAAATTTTCACTTCATTTTCTACATTTAATATGTTAGAAACATGTTCAGATGGGTTTCTACACTCATATCTTGAGTCAAAATAGCTGTGCTACAGAAATAGAAGCAATTTTGTTCAAATCAAAGTGCTGAGAGAACTGTTCTAGGCCATAATTGTGAGCATAAAATGGCTGGTACCCAAAAACGTATCCATAGCATGCAAAATCATCAATTATGATCTTATTGATAAAGAATAGATTCCATGACAAACATTGTGCCTTACCATTATAATTTATCCTATCTGTAAGCTGTGTCAGCGAAGGAAATCAGAGTATTAATAGTGACAAATGTTGAGTTTTATTTTAAATCCTATGACATTTGCTGGAATTAAAGATATTTCTTGCTGTTGATCCATAAGTACTTATTGACGTCAGGATTGTATTTATCACCTCTATATTCAACAGTAATGTGCCACATACACTGGTATTGTATAAAACACGGTGAATAAAGTTGTTTAGATTTTTGCTTAATGGGGGCCCTTTATAGAGTTCGAGTCTAATATGAAGTTGTATTTCATTGGAAATGATAACAATGATGTTTCCAACATATCATTCCATGCTATATGAAAGTCTATCAACTATCACCCATTTACCACAGTCATGAAGTCAACATTGTTTTCATCTTCCTCATCGCTTGGTTAGAATATATTTCACTATGTTAACTAAATCACTGCTATTATTTATACTCTGTATTATTTTATACACATACTGCATGTCTATGACATGGGGAAGTACCCAGTAAACACTGTGAGAAATTTAATAAAGTTTCTGTTCTGTTCACAATATGACATTTTTACCACAACTGAAAAACATCAAAATGTACGCAAAGAGGGCATGCATAAAACCATTTTTGAAACACTCTGCGTTTGTTATTCTCTAAATGATTCCAAGATAGCATTTTGCAAAACAGGATTTACTTTTGTCGAATAACAGAGACTTCCCTTCACAGCATAGGCTATGCTAATGAGAAATCAGGTCAGAAAAAAAGAAACTGTCTCCCTATTAGATCACTGATCATTTCTTCCTACAGATGGGCAATTATTGGTGCATCACTTATATGGAATAGCACAGTAAAATGAAATCTATAATTTTAAATATGGGAAACAATATCCTGGAAATAACAAGCACATGATCTTGATACCAAATGCAAAAAAAAATGTTAATCTGTTCATGCACAACAATACAATTATGCTAATATTGGACGCGGTGGAGCTAAGTGTAGTCTAAGTATATTACAGCAGGCATTTTCTTTTTGATATACAACAGGTACCTTTATATGCATGTTTGATATTTTTCCTAAAGCAGAAATAAGGAGAGTCACTAATCATCTGTCAAACAAGGTAAATGATAACTGGCCAGCTAAAATATCAAAAAAGCTCCTGTCTCTCTTAAATGTATAAAATATCAAACAACAACAACAAAAAAAGCAAGTTTTGAAATTACATAGATGAAAAATCACTAGAATACAATATAATTGCATAAAAGAAGACATAGCCTTGAAGCTATGCAAGCACGAAGCTATGCAAGCACAAAGCAAGAAGTTATACATATGTAAGAAGAAGATAATCTGAGCAATAAAAGGATTACCATGTCAGTGATGATGATTTGCATGACCCTTACGCCAAAAATATGTTAATGACAAGAAAATTAACAGTACATGGTAATACACAAAATGACCTTCATTTAAAAGTTAACATAAAAGAGAAACAAAATGGATAAAGGAATAGAAAAAAAACGGGCTCTTCACTGCATAGTTTAAGACTTAAGCATATTATATCAAACCCACTGCATCTCATTTCCAACATTTATACTTGGCTTTCTTTTATAGTCATGGCACAATGCTTCATACTATTTCCTTGTTTGTTAATGCTAAGCAGTTAACCTGACATAATTCTGAACTGGTAAGAACGCAAAAACAACAACCTCAGTTTTCTTAACAAAAACATAAAGCCAGAAATATGGCTGGTAAGCATGAGAATGATGATGGTGAAGGTTTTATTCAGCAAATATAAGCATGAATGAGCTTTATTCACTATAACACTTTGGTCCACTGTAAATGAATACTGACCAACAATGTGAGAAAACAGGTGCATCTGCCTTATTGAAATATAAAATCCACATGAGGAATTCATCTTGGTAGCTTACATTGCTAGTAAATCACCTGATTACTTAATTGATGTGTGTAAAAAGTGAAACAATATTTATTATCTACGAATAATATATCTCTGATTTTGGGCAGTTAACTCTTTCGGCGCCAAATATTTAATGTCCACCTGTTTTGATGCCAGGAAATAGGTTCCACTGAAACTCAAATAGAGTTTTATAATATTAGGCTTGACTAAACAAGCGGACGACTGAGTTCCAAGATCAGACCGCATGCTTTGTGCAGTCTGACCTTGATCTATGTCGTCCGCAAAGGCCTGTGTTTTCACATGTAGTGCTGAAAGTGTTAAATTCAAGCATTTTGTATGCTGTATTTAACTAAAAAGGTGGATATGCCTGTAGGTCATACCTTTACTACTTCGTCATGGAAAGTTAAAATTTTAGTACTTTGATATCATTGTCTGAGAGAACTAAATTAATAAAAAAAAAAAAAAAAAAAAAACAAGAGAAGGCACTGTAGATAGCATATGCAATTTCTTCTTAGTAAATAAGATCAAGATATTTTACTTTTAAACATTTTTGTCTGTTTTTTAGATGCGAGAGTTAAATGGTACACAATGTATCAGTAACTTCAGCACTTTGATTTACACTAAAAGTTTCTGTTTACTGTAATGAATATAATTATTAAGATCATCAAAATAAGCAAACCAAAAAAATTTAGACTTATCTAAAATAAAGAAATGAACCAGATATATGTTGAATTCTCATCTCAACTGACATAAAAAATAAAAAAGTATATTCATGAACTTTGATTATAAGTGCTTCCATTTTATCCATGAATATGACAAATTGATACACAATAAATCTTAAAATACCGTTTGGGTTGCTTCTAGGATGCATTCAAGGCACTTGTGATCAAGAAAATGTGCTTTATCTGAAAAACATCCCTGTAGTTTCTTATATTATGATGTTAGAAGCTTGAATCGTAAAAAAAAAAATAGTACTGTCAGTGCTTTGATTTGCATTAAATTTCTTTTATTTTGTTAGAAATGCATAGAATTGTCTAAATATGAGCTTATTACATTACCTGAGATCATTTGGGACTTTCAAAAGGTATAAAATTTCCATCGAATTGTCAACTGAGGATCAACTTACAAGGTTAGCGTTAAAGGTGCACTAGATGATCTCTGACCTCAATAATTTCCAAAAGCCCCACTCGCCAGGTGGCAGACTTCGGGAATGTGTTCAGGAGACCTTGGGGCTCCAGAAAATCATAGTCCCGAAAATTCCTGGGGGGGGGGGGGAGCAAACACCCTGCTGGCTCATAGTCTAGTTCACAGATCCATTTTATTTTTCTCTTTACTAATACTACGCGAAGAAAGTGCTACTTGTTTCAGTGCACCAATAGTATTACCATATGTGCGAAAAAATACATAGGTGCACTTTTGATTCACTATCCATGACTAAAGCACATGCGCAGTAGGATGCGCCCAAACATTTGTGATATACGTCGTTAATCCGGAACGAAGCCAATAATATGACGTAAAATTGTGACCAGCCAAATCTGGAACCAAGCCAAAGAAGTTCACGTACGGGTTACGTCATCATGCTGTATTTGGGAACGTATTTGAAACTGTGCAGAAACTTTTTTTCCCCGCCGTGTATGATTTTATCCGCTTGCAAAACATGTAGGTATATATTTTGTTAGAAATGCATAGAATTATCTAAATATAAGCTTATTACATTACGTGAGATCATTTGGGACTTTCAAAAGGTATAAAATTTCCAACGAATTGTCAATTGAGGATAAACTTACAAGGTTTGGGTTAGAGGTGCACTTGATGACCTTTGACTTCAATAACTTCCAAAAGCCCCACTCGCCAGGTGGCAGACTTTGGGAATGTGCTCAGGAGACCTTGGGGCTCCAGAAAATCATAGTCCCCAAAAATTCCCCCGGGGTGGGGGGGAGTCGAGCAAACACCCAGCTGGCTCATAGTCTAATATGAGTATGCACCATGGCATTGAAGCGGCTCAAACTTTTTGAATGAAATTCACTGCATTAAAATTCTTTCTAATGCCACAGTGCAGCGTTTCTTGCTCGGACATCTGCCATTTTGTGTAAGAAGTCATTCATTTTTTATGCTTTATAAGAGAACGGACTGTCATGTCCACATACAATCTATTGGGTAACTGTCAAACGATCTGTAACATTCCATTTGTTTATTTGTGTAGACAATAAGTATCTTGGTAGTCACCGTGTGGCTATTCTTTAGATTGTTTATCTATAAAAGTATCCCAATAATTAATGTTTCCAGCACAGTAATGATAAAAGCAAGAGTCAGTTTATCTAAATAATCTACAAGATCATTTGCTGACTACATGCTGCATAATGTGACATTTCAATAAACATAAACCAATCTGACTTAGAGGAATGTTTTGTCTCCAGCATTGACCATTTCTCAGTGATGTTATGAAGTGTTTGGATAATTGAGGCAAATAATACTATAACATGTTACTATGTAGATAGATGCACAGAAAAAAAAAGAATGTATGTTAAGGTAAATAGGTATAAATTTAAGTTAACGCTTTGAAACTTCATTGAGTATGGAATTCAGACACTACAAAAAGATCAAGCTCACAACATTTACAATATTGATACATGACAGACAACTTCAAATATTATTCATATGAAATTGAAATTTCAATTTGTAATGAGACATGAATTTTGACAGATTCATTCAAACTATTTTGACGCTTTTTTTTCTTCTAGGAATGTGACACTAAAGAAATAGCATAGTTGATCAAAAACAACTAGTGAGCAACCACACCCACTGATTTTGTAAAGCAAAAAGGAAGTTATTGGAGTTTAAGAGAAAATAATTCATGTGTTACCGAACAAATATTACATTTATTGTCGGTCTTACGCTTAACCTTTAACTCTTTCAATAAGATTTCCCCTAAAATGGTAGGAAAAGTATTCTAAATCTCACTATT
Source organism: Hippopus hippopus (assembly GCA_946811185.2). Lineage (NCBI taxonomy): Eukaryota > Metazoa > Mollusca > Bivalvia > Cardiida > Cardiidae > Hippopus > Hippopus hippopus. The sequence goes on along the minus strand of OX328106.1, from coordinate 23,743,236 downwards.
CTTTTGTCTGATTCATGATTAATTGGTTATCATTATTTTAATTCAAAATTAAAATATCTCTGCATTAGAGGGAATTATGCAGATTTCTACAACCAAATCAACCTTCAAAAAATGTTATAAAAGAATTAATTAAGGCAGCTGTTAGATGCAGAATTTTTAATGGTACTTGTTTGATTGGATTAATATATATTTTATAACATTCAGTGTATTACAACACACTTTGATTTAGTGATCTGCAGAAATCTAAATAGGCCCTTTAAATCTTAACTGTGTGAAAAAAAAAACAATGTTATCTTTAAGCCTCCTTTTATAATATCAAACTCAAGTATCAGACTACTTACAATCTACAATCTAAAATTCGAATACATTTTCACCAAAATAACTTAGAAAGAAGCTGATTGTCATTCTGATGACAATTTTGGAAAAGCTGCATACACATTCAATGACATCAGTAACCACAAGCTGCATGTTGGTATAAATATGATCAATCAAAGATCCAGAGTAGTGTGTAGGTTTTTGAACAATTTGTTAACAACTAAACACATCTAAAATGAATTTACTTATAATACTTGAAGTGTCATGCAAGATAATTAAGTGCTTTTCTCGATTCTGTTCATACAAATTGTCAATTAAAAATGATTTGACATTCTTTGTAGATGAACCTGGTGACCGATACAGAGTGGCAATCATTGTCTGTTGCTTTCCAAGTTGTACAGTAAGCACCAGCATTTCAACATCTTTTTTAATAACACAATAATTGTGTAATACAGTATGACTATCCTTTACATAAACAATGGTTCCTCTATGGGGTCTGAAAAGATATAGTTCTTGTGTCTTCTCAGTGACTGAATATTGTGAAACATACACTTAAACTGGTAATCACTGATATGATATACAGGAGTAAAGCAAAGTTTCGACAGTCTAGTTTCTCTCAAACATTTCATTTCTGTTTTTACTTTATCTGAAACAGAAATTTTTGTTTCATTCAAGTTCAAAATGTGTAATCCTTCTAAGGTCCTTGATCTGCTGACTGCAACATAATGTGCATGTGAAAATACACATTTACCACTCATATCATAAGTTTTCATGTTGAAAGAATGAACACTTTCATTGGTGTTGAATAAATGAACTGCTCTGTCTGGGTATTCTGCATGAAAAGTGTCAGTCAATCTACCCTTAAGAACTTCTAGGTCATTTTCTGTGTGTTTTCCCTCTCTTAATCTGTTTAAAATTTCTGCAAATTTTTTGTCATTTTTTTATCGCATAATCTCATCCAGTTCATGCATTTCGATCACGTCTTGCCATAAGTTACATGCTAACGGTCCAAAGTTTCTTTTCAAGTTTTCAAATATCAATCCATCCCTCACTGGTTTGAGTTGGAAAGATCGCCAATAAATATCATATGCAAACCCCCAAAGGGTAAAATGCTGCCTATAATCTGTCTCAATCTCTCATTTATCAGCTTCAGCATATTATTTCCAACCACTGAAACTTCATCTATCATAACAGCAAGGTCATTGTATTTTGTTCCGAGAGTGTTTAACACACCACTGCTTAAAGGACAGCAGTCACATACTTGACTAGCTGGAATTCTAAATGCAGAGTGTAACGTGACCCCATTAATGTGAAATGCAGCTTTTCCTGTTAGTGCACAGAGAAGAATTTACAGTTATCTGGGTTATCCCCTGGATCATAAGTCAAATAACGCTGAAGTGCCTCAAAAAAGGCAGTTATAAGTACAGATCTGCCAACACCAGCCCCAACAGGTAGGAATGCAAAAAACTCTCTTTGTTTGACATTTAAAGAATTTACCAACTCTTTGAATCAGACATTGTTTTCCTGTGAATACTTATTTCAACTGTAGAAACTCCCAGTCCAACATCTCTTGCAATTTCATACTGTCTTTGGTTGTCTGGTCTATCAGGATCAAAATACATAAATTTAGAACTATATTTTGCTCCTACTTCTGTATCATCTTGTTCTGCTTGCTCATTGCCTGGAGCAACAGAATCAAAATTTTCTTCATATTCAGCCCTTCGAAATGCGTCATCTAATTCATCTACATTCTTTTCATACTCATGTGCCTTTTTTCAACAAAAAATTCAATTGATAAATATCTTGATTGGTAGGATCTATGTCCCTGAATAAGATCTATTTCTTCATTTCTCCATGGAGTGAACAGCAATTATCTTTCCCTGCAGAAATTCTCAATGTCAACCTTTTTTGAAAACCAAACATAGCGTATGACTTTTCTCTGTTTCCTACACTTATGACAATACCATTTTTCAAAATTATTCCGCCTTTAGGAATCCTTGTAGATGGTACTTCTTGATCAGATACATCTTGACCATCATCTTCATAGTTCTGCAGCTCATCATCATTTGTTGAAGTACCATATCCATCTTCTCCGTTTTGGCTTGGTATTTGTAATTGGTCAAAACCCTATGTTTCAAAATTCTTTAATCTATCATCAGTACTACCATATTTTACTTCCAACTGGGAAAAATAGTCAGCAAGACACCAGTTTTTGAAAGCCTTTTGTCTTTTTGAATATCTCTTGATAATGTTATCAGCCTCAATGTTTGTAGAATCAGGTGGTAGTTTTTCTAGAGCCTCTTTTGATTTAAAAAAAATGTTCTCTCCTCAGGTGTTGAAGTACTAATAAATACAACATCCCTTGTAGATCTGGTAAGTGGTAGTTGTAAAAGCAAATAACAGGTTTCTTCAGCACTCACTTCCATACTGTATAGAAATTTGTTTCCAATGTGTCTGACCTGTCGTCTTAGGTCCATATTGCCATGTCGGGCTTCTTTACATGCTTCACTCAGAAGTACACTCATACCTCTTTGTGCCTTACTCATATATGATACGATATACTCTGCACATGCATATGGATCTAGGACAAATTGTAGATCATGATTCGCACTCCAGGCATTCAGAATTGGTTTCATATATGGGTTTACCCTCGCTTCTTGGACAGTTCTTTTCAAAAATAGCTTTGGGCCATTTAAAACAACCTTTGAATTGCTTTAATACAGTCCTCCTCTTGAACATCAATATGGGACAAGAAGTCTTCATATGTAATTTTCTTTAACCTCACCCAACTGCTTCTGAATCCTTACATAGAGATCTTAAAACTGTTTCTCAGCAGATGGGTCAGATAAGGGCTCCAGAATAGTAGTCCTTTTCATAGGTGGAACTGGAAAACCAAATCTGCAAACAGCTTTTTCCCTTTTTCGACATGACTTTGAGTGTTTATGCACTTGCAATTCAACAAGCTGTTCATTGCTGTCTTTGTTACATGATAAATATTTGTCTAGGAAAGCTGTCACTTCTTCTATGGTATGAGTGTTGTAAGTTGGTGCATTTAAAATCCATACTAGCATGTGTATATGTGGTGACCCTCTTTGCTGAAATTCAACGTGATAAAAGTAGTCCACAACCTTTCCTTGAGGCTCAAGATGACTCCGGATCACTATATTGATAAACTCTTGAATACAATGGTCAAAGTATCTTACGCATGTAACTGGATCTTTCTGTACCAGTTTTGCTTTCTCGGTCCACGACAACCTATTTATGTCCTCAATTGACAAAGTTTGTCCACCGTTTATTTTTGACAACATGATTAGTAGGTCACTGCATCTGGTATCTGCTGATGAAAGAGACATGAAGCATGTAGGTAGTCCAAGCTGCCTTACCATTGCAAACACATCTTTTTTGCATGCTTCAAAGTATGGTGGAGAATTCCTTAAACTACGGAATATATAATAACCTTCATCAAGTCTGACCATATTGTGGAGGCAGTCTGTATTAAGCATATCTGAGGCTGTGAAGCTTTTTCCCTCTGTTTTGCACCTTCTTAGAGCTATGTGAACTTTATCTGACAATTGCTTTAACTGAACTTTTTTAAGCTTGAAGAAAATATTTGAAATATTTGCTGCAACCCTCCGATCAATATGCCTTAGTTCCAACTTGCAAATGTCGCTTTAATGTATTGGCATATCTTTTGAATAATTTGGTGCTCGTTTCTGTCCGCAAAATATTGTGGGAAATGACATGTATTCTGCACTTTCATCTTGATACGAACTTAAAGGTGTCTGACCTCCTCCTGGTGCAAATGTGTTTACATTATCATTTGATGGGTTAGCATCATCTAACATTGTAACACTATTACCGATAACTTTTTGTTTCATCTATTTCACTGAAATGATCGGAGTCATAATCAATGTCTGAACCATACTGGTTTTCTGCAGCATCTGTGTTATCAAAATTGATTCCAAGAAATTCCTTAACAGTTTCATTGCTGTCTGTAGTTACAGAGTTCAACCAACAATCATCAATAGTAATACCAGATTCTTTATACAAATCACCATGATTGATTTGCCATTGAAGTGCTCTAACAACATATAAGGGTCTGATGTTTTCAGTAAAATCACATTTCTTATATACCATTTTTTTCATCAGTTTCACTGGTATTGTGGACCTCTTCTTGGCAACTCTCTAATTTGCATGAACAGGATTCTAAGCGATACAAGTCTTTCTTCAAGCTGATGTAATTCCAGTTCATTTGTTCTAACTGGGAATGAGTTTTTATCGATGACCGACATTTGTGGAATCTTGTTCTGTTTTAGGTTATCAAAACATGTATTGCATATCCATTCACAATCATCAAATAATGTGTACTATGTGAAAACCTTTTTGACTTTATCAACAGGTATCTTGTGTTTCACTTTGTCAGCTTTGATTACAGAATGTCTAAACCAAGTCTGGTGACAACATTTACATACAAATACTGGACCTTCTGAAATTGCCTTGTTAAATTTTTCAATACAAACATCTATGCTTTTCCCATATGTCCCTAAATTTCTGACTTGCCTTTCCCTTGAACAAACTTCCGACAGATTTCTCTTGCTATGTCTTGTAAGAATATTTCTTTCATTTTCTTTTTCTTTGTAAACTTTTATTGCACGTTTACATTGCTTTTTCAACTTTTCCCCTTCCCGATAGAATTTACTGGCAAGACATTTATGCATTGCTTTTAAGGTTTTTAGTCTCTCGCTCTCTTGTCTGTCAGGGGCTTGTCTACTTTTTTGCTTCGACACCTTGGTCAATGTTCGCTCTTTTTCTTGTCTTTCAGGGCTTTGTCTGGATTTCTGCATTGAAATCTTTGTCTCTGTTCGCTCTTTTTCTTGTCTTTCATGGGCTTATCTGGATTTTTGCATTGAAATCTTGGTTATTGTTCGCTCTTTTTCTTGTCTTTCTGGGGCTTGTCTACTTTTTTGCATTGAAACTTTGGTCATTGTTCGCTCTCTCTCTTGTCTTTCAGGGGCTTGTCTAGTTTTTTGCATTTAAACCTTGGTCATTGTTCGCTCTCTTTCTTGACTTTGAGGAGCTTGTCTAGCTTTTTGCTTTGACACCTTGGTCATTGTTCGCTTTCTCTCCTGTCTTTCAGGGGCATGTCTAGTTTTTTGCATTGAAACCTTGGTCATTGTTCGCTCTTTTTCTTTCAGAAGGTTGTCTAGCATTTAGCTTCCACACCTTAGCCATTGTTCGCTCCCGTTCATTTCTTTCAGGTGCTTGTCTAGACTTTTGCTTAGATACTCTTGTCATCATTCGCTCTTTTTCTTGTCTTTCAGGGGCTTGTACAGATTTCTGCTTGGACCCCTTTGTCATGAAACGTTCTTTTGATTGTCTTTCAGAGGTTTGTCTCAATTCTCTCATACACAGTTTTGTCATTTAACACTCCTTCTTTTTCCTCTCTAAACTTTGTCCAGCTTTTGTCATAGACGACAAAGTCAAAGACCTGTCTTTCATCTTTTGTAATCGTTTTTTATGTAGTTTTTCATGTACTCATTTCTTTTTTTTTTGGTGTTTGATGTCGTGTATTGGTTTAGTTTTGGAAAACGTAATCCCTTGTAAATGATGTTTCTTGCATTTCTGCAGAAATAATTGATCACGGAAATATCTTCTTAATAGCAGTGGTGTGTCTTCTTTGCACAATGGGCCTGGTTTCCCAGACAAGCAAGAAATGCTATAAAAATGAAGATCAAAGGGGGAATAACTCAAAATTCGTGCTAGGAAGAGTTATGGTTCTTGTGAACTGCACTCCGTAATTTTTTCAACATTCATGCATACCAAATTTGAAGATGTTCAGACTAGAGACGACAAAGTTATATTCCTGACAAGCAGAAAATGCTGTAAAAATGATGATCAAAGGGAAATAGCTCAAAGACAACACGAGGTAGAGTTATGGTCTTTTCGCACTGCACTCTGTATTATTGCAACAAACACAGATACCAAATTTCAAGTCAATCGAACTGGAGATGACAAAGTTATGCTCCGGACAAAGAACTGGATGCCGCCCGCCCTGATGACCGCCCACCCAGCAGTTATTGTTCTGTACTCTGTACTCCGTAATATTGCAACACAAATGCATACCATGTTTGAAGTTGTTCTGACTTGAGATGACAAAGTTATATTCCGGACAAGCACTAAATGCTGTAAAAATGACGATCAAAGGGAAATAACTCAAAGACAGCACGAGGTAGACTTACAATTTTTGTGCACTGCACTTCCAAATATTGCAACAAGTAAGCATACCATATTTCAAGTCATTCCTACTTAGGATGACAAAGTTTTGCTCCGGACAAGCAAGAAAGGCTATTAAAAAGGAAGATCAAAGGAGGAACAACTCAAAATTCGTGCTAGGAAAAGTTATGGTTCTTGTGCACTGCACTCAGTAATTTTTCAACAATCATGCATACCAAATTTGAAGATGTTCAGACTAGAGATGACAAAATTATATTCTGGACAAGCAGAAAATGCTGTAAAAATGACGATCAAAGGGAAATAACTCAAAGACAGCACGAGGTAGAGTTATGGTTCTTTCGCACTACACTCCGTATTATTGCAACAAACACAACTGCCAAGTTTCAAGTCAATTGGACTGGAGATGACAAAGTTATGCTCCAGACAAAGAACTGGACACCGCCCACCCACCCGCCTGGATGCCTGCCTGTACGCCCACCCGTACACCATGGGTGATCCCATAATACGTCCTGTCTTTGACGGGCGTATAAAAAGAAAACTTCAAACCCTATTTCTTAGAAGCTATGTTTAAAAAGTTTGGATTAAAACTGAAATATTTACAAATTGATTAAAATTGAGACATTTGTAAGTAAAATGTACAGAATAGCTGACCAACAAACATAGGGCTAGATAAAGGTAATTGCATCAGATATGCAAGTAATTTTATAAACCAGGGGTGTGGAAATCTACGAAATTTCAACTTGTCCATGGACAAGTAAATGAAGAAAGTCCACTTGTCCACCATTGAGGCTTACTTGTCCAAAACAAGACACTGTCTTGTTTGTCATATTCCTTGTCGCAGTATGTTTTATATTTATGTTTGGAACCGCAGGATGCTTCCGAGGTCTCAGACTTCTCACAGTCCGTTTGCTACGAAGATTTAATGATAGCTGAATCACAAATTGTTTCGATTTGAGACCGTTTCCAGCAGAGGAGATAATGCCTAAACTACCGCCCATTCGCACCTAAGTTATACCATCAGATTAAGGATAGGGCACCCTAATGGGATTTGTGTAACAAAGCCTTTCATTGCCAAAATCGTACCGATTCAGCTAAGACTAGGGTAATCCGTAACCAATGATGGGGAACCAGCATGTATCCGCCAATCAGTTGGGGATTAGCCGAATTAGCCAAGTCTTAGCTGAATCCGTATGTTTTTTTGGCAATGAAAGGCAATGAATGTTACAAGAATCCCATTAGAGTGCCCTATCCTTAAAGGCTAAAATATTCACATGTGCGACATTGTCATAAAAGATCTTCGAATCTGTGCTAAAATGATAAAAATAAAAATATTTAAAAAACAATTGTGATCTTGAAGGTATTCTAACATTTTCCAAAAGCGAAAAAATTGACGTGCAGAAACAGCCCCATATTACATGTATACCGACCCCATCGTATGTGGTGAATGTAGAGGTATACCAAATATGTAATTAAGGTTTCCAGAATTAAGGAATCATCTCAAGTCGCTGTTTATTGTTCAAATTTTCATTTTGTGCAAAGGATGAACATTTGTTTTTCACTGCTTAATGTTTATAACAGATAGTTGTTTCAAAATTTTCCCCTATTTTCTACTTGTCCGCAGACAACTAGAACGAAAAAAGTCACTTGTCCGACGCCAAATTTTCCCCGAGTCGGATGTAGGATTTCCGCACCCCTGCATAAACTCCTTAATATATTGCAGTGGATGAAAAACTGAAGTAAATGTATCCACGTAAAGTGAAATCATAATAGTCCAACATGCCAAGGGGATGAGCCAAGTTCCTGGATAATCATATTCATAAATTTGAAAATGTGTTTTAAAACTAAAGTTAAAACATCATATGCTGTATTGAAAATAATATATTTCATCACTTGATCCATTTCTTTCCATACTTGTAAAGTAATTTGAAATAATGTTTTACTTCAAGAATTGATGAGTAAGGTGTAGTTTTACCTAGACTCTTTCCTCTTAGTCTAAAATGCAAAGGACTGACAAAAACTGTCAGCAGTACATCAAAAGTAGTTCTGTCTCTCCTTTACATTTAATATATTTCAATACTTTTCCTCACTTCAAGGAGCAAAGAAGAAATTTCCTATTTCCTAGTATGAGTAAGTTTTCAACCTTGAATACTGACTTGAAAAGGTTCACCTTTCTATTAATTCAAAGAGTTTCCACCAGTACTTTCGATAACAATGCTATTTATCTGAAATATGTATTTTAGACTCAGGTCCTCTCACCTCTAATGCATATGAGAAAGTATTCAATGGCTTGGAAAGAAAGTTTTGTCAGTAATAGTATGAGAAAGCCAGGAAACACATGCCTAGTTGCACCAACTGTCATGATATGACCCAACTTGTAAAAATGGCGTTTAACTCCAATACAAACAAATCCTCTATACAAACTTTTTTCCCTAAAAGTTTTTCATCCTTATACAAACATGGTCTTACTTTAAGGATTTAAATTGAAATCACTGTGCTAATTTGTTCATCTTTTGATTTGTGGAGTTGGCACCTCTATTTCTCCATGAACAAAGGTGGGAAGATTTTAATGAAAGTCAAAATATTACTCTATGATAAAACAGTCAATTGACTTTGTATGACTACTTGAAAAATAAAAGACTTTGAAAACTCCAAAATTCATCGTTATATGGTGTTAAAGTTTGTAACCAAAACTTTGAAAATACCTTGGCTCTCTGAAAATAGGGAATTTAACTATTGAGATTTCGCTGTAAATAATAAAATTTCAGTATAACTTACACCGAAAATACTTGTCTCCCAACTATAGTCTCTTTACTTAAGCACACCTTCACATCAAGAATAACAATCTCTTTTGAATTAAAATGAAATCACTGAGTCATTATCTCTTCAACACAATACAATAAAACACATCCAGAGTCACTTTCTCCTATAAATCAAAAATCATACCACAAATCACAAGTTTTTTTCATAAAATCACATAGATTTTCAAACAGAAGATAATGGATAACATTTCCAAGTTCATGAACAATATCACTGTTGATTGTACTGGATAAGCCTAAAAAATAAACCAAATATCAGTTTCAAGACTAACAAGTACAGTTTGCAGAGTTTTTTTTTCCTCTCTTAGAATGTATGGTAGTTTTACATTGTTTCAAAAATACTTATATCAGACTAGCCAGTGCACCTATCAATACTTTTCTGGAGCTTCATTTACCAGTACTCTGCAGAGTTTTCTGAAATGAATCCCCTGACTACCATCAATTTTAAGAAAAAAATTGACCAAGTGGGGATTCAAATTATCCACACCCTGGTTTCAAGCCCTGTGTGTTGCTGACTTCACTACTTTGCTGACGGCAGTTTGCAGAAGAAAATGAATCCTTCTCCATAGAAAAATATTTCCTTCCTGTCACGAAAATTCCACTCAAATCTTGAATAATAGTTTCAATTGAATTATCTTATATTTACTTATCGTCTTTGAAATAATGGAATGACATTTAAAAGCTATTCTGAAAAAGCTATATTCTCAAATTAGACTGAGTTATCCTTCTAAGCCTTCATTGTAGACAAGTTGTAGTATTGTGAACGTAGAGTTGCAAAAAGAAAATAAATTCAACTGGCACAATAGTGATCAACTAGGCTGATGTCTCCCAAGAAGAGGCCCCTCTCTAACACTAGTAAAGTGTATCTACTTATTATCCTACAATTTATCTGTATCATCTAATTGACAATGAAATTACTCTCTATTTGTGGAAATAAATTCCAAACACTTTAAATGAAAATCACACAAAAATATTTGCAATATTTCATATAGTTATATTATCAAATGTTAAACATTAAGAATCCTTCAACAATGGCACTCACCCGGTACAGGTTAACACTATCTGAGACAGCCTTTTATACACTTACAGAAGTAATAGGTATAAATATGTTCTATCTAGGTTGAGCAATAGTGGTGTAGGGCTACTCTTTGGGTATGTAATAATAAATGGATTGAAGTTTCATCAAAATTGGATTGGTAGTTTCAGAGAAGATGTTTGAAATAAAAGTTAACACATGGACAGACAGACGCACGATGTACACCGGACCATGACATAAACCCGCTGGCCTTCAGCCAGTGGAGCTAAAAAGATAAAGAACCTTTCCAAATAAAACAGGTCTACAATGTATGGTTATAAACAAGAAGATTTTCAAAGTTTCCTCAAAAAAAGACCCTGTAAAACATGAGACCCCTGAGACAGGGCTAAATTTGGTAGCCCCATATCTGATGGTTAGCAACTATATATGCCCATGTAAAACTTGTGACCTCCAGGGGCACGGCCAATTTTGACGCAAGGGCTATGATTTAGGCACTCTTGGTAGTGGCCTACTATATAAAGCTATATGCAAAATTTGGTAGCTCTAGGCCTTATGGCTAGGTACAAGAAGATTTCTGTAGTTTTCACTATATGAGCCTATGTAAAACTTGTGCTGTTAGAGGTCTATTAGAGGAAGCTATAAGCCAATTTGGTAGCCCTGGGCCTTATGGTTTCAGACAAGAAGATTTTCAAAGATTTTCAATATTTTTCAGTTTTGTTGCCATGGCAACCACAGTTTTTGCAAGAATCAAATTTTTTGAAGAGATTCTAAAGAGGACCATGTCAGGATCATTTCTGTGAAGTTTCATTCAAATTGGATGGGTAGTTTCAGAGAAGATGTTTGAAAAAAAAAAATTAACACACGCACAGACAGACGGACACACGGACCAACTGACCATGACATAAGCCAGCTGGCCTTCAGCCAGTGGAGCTAAAAATACAGAAAAATAAACTTCCTTTTATTTGCTAGTCCCCGAATTTTTCTAATTTATATGATTCCTTCTGTGTTCCTTAGTTAAGCTGCAATGCTTTCTGTTTATCACAGGTCCCATTGGTTTTCACATTTGTCTGCTTTTTTTACAAAACAAAAAAATGATGATCATGAGATGGACAGCATCTTAGAATAATGATATCAGAAGCAGTTTCATGTACAACTTTTTCGTACAAATTTAATCTGTACTGATAATATAGGGCGGTTAACCTTTGATCAAGGTATAGATTGGTTACCTCCCTACAGTGAATCATACAACAAAGAGCAGTCTACATCAGCTGTTTATAGAACTCTTGTGAAAAGGTAACCCTTCCTCTTCCTTTCCTCAACACTTTAGCGGAATGGATTTTTTGTTACAAGGATGATCTACCTGAAGAACCCTGTAAAATCTAGCATTTAATGTGTTGAGTGTTGGAGATGTTATGACCGGACTGTACGTTCTGTACATTATGGTCCTGATCTATAATACCTGCGCAAAATGTATGGATCGTGATGTACATTGTCCACAGAAATTACCAAAGTGGTGCCTAATGCTCTAAGAGTTGAAACTGCTCGAAAATGACAGATATAGATCAAGATCAGACAGCACATAGACTGTGTATTCTTTTTAATATTTTATAAGCTACTGTAAACATAAAACTTTGTTTCCTTTTCCTTACTCAGTATATCAATTTAATTGTGTAGTCGAGGAGTTAAAGTTATTACCGAACCTATTACTATGTATATACAACTTTTTACGTCACTGCTGGTCAAGAGTTTGGAATGACTCTTTAAATTTACATTAGAAGTTTTATAGGTTTGTTCAAGACCTATGCAGAAAATTGTTCAAACTATTACTTTTTATTAAATGAAATATGTAGAGTAATAGTTATTATGATGTGGTTGAATAGATCCAGATCCTCAAAGACTTAAAAAATAATTTTGTTTTTTGGTGGTTTGTGCCAACTGTGAAGGCTATGATCAGAAGAATTTCGGAGATGCCATGCAAAAGTCTCTGATTTTGGAGTATAAATGTAAAGATTCACTTTGTGACAAGCTGATTTGCATGCGTTAATTAATTTAAATGTAAGCAAATTTCTTGTACCTGATCAATGACATTCTGTTCAGTCTATTACTTTGTAAGAAGACATATTCAAATCAGGATGGAATAGATTTTGTGCTTTTTGTCGAATTTTCATATATAAAAGAACTAAGATTTCTAAGAGAAAGAATTATTTTCTGTGAGGCATTTAGCAAATGTGGGTTTTTTTTTTGTTTACATTGAATCTTGCTCAATCTGGATGCGTACAGACTAGCTTCACTAGTCTAATCATAAGATTACTACCAAAACCGTTCTTAAATATCATAGAATGGGTCTGTATCAACTGGGTTTTAGTGGGAAGTCAGTGATATTCGACATTTCGAGTTATACAAATTGAATGGCAGTGTGTCCCATGAATATGGTAAAATCTTACTTATCAAGATTTTCCTGTTCTATATTCAATAGTATGAACCCTTAGGGCACCTATCTCTACTTTTGTTACATTTGCAGCCTGTGTATTTCAAGATCAGACAGCACCGATTGTGCAGTCTTAATTTTTTATCTACAGTTTTTGCTCTGCTGATATACACTTAACAAAAGCAAACTTGATACTGCACTTATTTGGGGTTATATTCTAGACTGAAAAAGTAAGTTGGGTTTATTTAGTGCTTTAACGAATGACTGTATGGTGTGTAAGGCCATTTTCAACATTATCTGAGTTACACTGCAGCAGCCAGTGCACCTATACATTCTTTCCTAGAGTTTCTTTTTACCAGCACTCCACCCAATATTCTTTTCAAGCCACTGGCCGCTTTTCCATAACCATCATCCAAACAATGGTCAGTGGTGAGAGAGGAATGAATCCTGTCGTAATGACCATCTTCAATCTTTGGAAAGAAATTGGCCAAGCCTGGGATCGAACCAGTGACCTCCTGTTCTCAAGTCCTGCAGGCAACCGACTTAGCTACTGGAATCGGCATTTACTGTTTTAAGGGTTTACATCTTTAATCAAAAACAGAACTTCCTTGGGCACGACAAACCCTAGCCTAGTACTAGTGAAATCCAGGTAATACATGAATAAGCAAGCTGCCACTGAGATATGAGTGAAATTGCTTTGAAAGCAGTGTAAAACACCATTCAATCAATGAAATACAAAGCTTTTACCTTGCAGATATCCTTATCACCAGAATGCAGTGAAAATACCACTCTTTCAACATAGGGATTGACGGCTTCTACTCTGTATTCTTCTACAGCATCAAACATTGCCTTGGCTGATTCTCTGCCAGGATAGCCAAGGGAACCTGTTCCAAGTGATGGAAAAGCGATGGATTTGCATTCTTCTGTTTGTGCCTTTGCCAAACAACGCCAAACAAAACTTTTTAAATTCTGTCAAAAAACAAGAAAACTATGTTTGTACCTTAGAGAAAATCGTGCTGTTATTCATGTGAAAAAATATAACATTGTCACAAGCATGGCTGTACATAGCAGAGCCAATTAGTATGTAGCATACAGGATTTAAAACCAGATGGTTGCTTGCTCAAATCTCAAACCTGACCAATTTCTTACCGAGGACTGATAATTATCATAGTGACAAGATTCATTCCTCTCTCACCTCTATCAATGTCTCATCGATGGTTATGTGGAAAGCAGCTAATGTCTTGGGAAGAATATTGTGCAAAAGCATGGGTAAAAGAAACCCGAGGATGACATGGATAAGTGTGAATTGGCTGCCGCCATAATAACTGAAATAATGTTGAAAATGGTATTTAACACCATACAAACAAAAAAACAAAGGGGTTACAAGAGCATAAAATGGTTGCAAAAGTGTACTCTAATAATGACTTCTTTTTCATATCGTTGACGCTACTAAAAAGAGGAATGTAAAACTGGTAATTAACCCTTTACAACATGATCCTGCATTTCAACAACCCTTAAGAGGAAAGATACAGAGAAAAGACTGTGTGCAAACGAGAAAATGCTGGTAACCAGGGAGACCTTATAAAACTACAAATCAATCAGTCTTCTTTTTCTTCATCTGAATGATGTTATTTTCATGTTTGTCACAATACTTAGCTCAAATATTCATATATGTCCTGGGTTTCACCAATACTAGTTTAGGGCTCAGAAGTGTCTTGCCTAAGAACATTCCCAAAGACAAGAGGGCCACTGGCCCTAAACCGCTCACCTGAGTAAAGTCATCCAGGATTGATAAAGCTGAAGAGATCTTGGTTTTGATGATGTAAAACACATGTTAGTGACCTTCTTTTTTTTATTAACATATGTGACTCATTTTTGAACTTGTCCAAGATATCATCAAGACAAATATTCTGATCTAGATCCATGAGGATCTGACTGAAAATATGTCCTCTGGACTGCACAACAGGTATTTCTAAGATTTGACCCAGTGACCTAATGTTTAACCCAACAGACTTGTCAGACAATTACAAAATGGGTCATGCTGGGTCAAAAATTAGGTCACTGGGTCAAAGATAACTTCTGAAGCAAACACCCCCTACACCTGTATGGTATTATAATAAAAAAAGAAATTAAAGCACATCACTAAATAAAATGTCATGTGGTATTTAACATCTATAAACTGTCACAGTATTAAGATTTAAAATGATCTTGCTACAAGACTCAAGCTAAATACAAAGAGTCCATCATACCTGAACATATGACTCCCTCTCAAATTTGGGTAAAGCCCCATGGAACACTTGAACAACACTCTTGTTTTTCGTCATGAGTTCATGTGCTGAAGTTACAGCAATTTGATTGTAGTTAATACCATTTGGAAAATTCTTCGTACATTCTTCTTGCAACCCTTCACCAGCAAGCTCAAGGAGTCTCTTTGATACTCGTCCCTTATTCAACACCAGTGTTCTCATAGTTGTGTTTACTATAACATTTGTCTGAAAGGAAATTTCAGTGTACTGCTGTTAGAAATACATTTATAAATAACTGCAGAAACCATTCATTAAACATTAAAATACCATTCCATAAATATCACTAGAAGTCATTTGGAGGTGGTAATACATAGAGCATATTTGTTTTTTTTTTTTTTTTTTCGGCCAAAGATCGAATTTTATTTCATCAAGTGAAAATATTACCGATGATGTTCACGAGATGAAATAAATTTGGATATTTTACCGAAAAAACAAATATTCTATTTATTTCATGGTTCTAACCCCATTTTTGGGGAGGGCTTATATTAAAGTTCAGTGCAGTTGTTTTCGGTAATTTCCCGCGACGCACCCCCTCCACAAAACAACGCATTACAATATTATGTAAAGAACGAGAAATATGGGATGAGTTACATCATATTTCCATCTGTGTTGAATGGCTAACGCTGTTTATCTAGGTAACTAGTACTGTTTCCACCTTCAATAGAAGAACTGGAAAATAAAATCCATATTTTTCACTGGTCGTAACCATGAAATATCAAAAAATATATCACATCCTGTTTTCACAAACCATTCTAAATTGCATACTAAGCCTTATTCTAGATTTTGAACATGACACAGTTTGTTGTTTGGCTGAACCATGTAGTTTAGCAAATCAAATCTTGCCTTTTTTTCACAATTCTAGAAAATTCTTAAAAATTACATTCAGAATGTTAATAAAAATGGTTGGTAAATATGGGATCTAGATTTAGTTTTTGTTTGTCATACTGAAACTACAGGGCCCGGTTTCACAAAAAAACCTAAGTCTCTTATTTTGCTCAAGTTCGCTAACAGACTCATTTTCCGACTTTCATTGAGTTCATTATTTCAGATGAATTTCACTAACATTAACAGACTTACGAAACATTCTCAAATCAGAAGTTGACACAATGTTTCAGACTGAGCTCAGCAAAATAATTGGCTTAAGTCATTTTAACATTTTGCTGAGTTTAGTATGAAAAGTTGTATCAACTTATGATTTGAGAATGTTTCTTAACAGGTTTTAAGTAACAAAGTCAACAAACGATGGAATTGGGGTCTGTCAGCAGACTTAAGCAAAGTAAGAGACTTAAGTTTTTTCATGAAACCGGGCCCAGGTCCTTGAGGGCCTGAATCTCTCTACTGGCTGTGAGTTTGCTTATTTTCTAGCATACATAATGAATTCATGATGCAAAAAGAGCGGCAAATTGTCGCACGATACGCCCTTCCCACCACCAGTTGTCGAGGGGGTATAATAATCGTAAAGGGCAGGTAATGCAACAAACATGTTTACCAAGTCTCAAGTCAATTTGACTTGAGGTGACAAAGTTCCGTTCCTGACAAGCAAGAAATACTGTAAAAATGAAGATCAAAGTGGAATTACTCAAAATCTGCACTAGGTAGAGTTATTGTTCTTGCGCACTGTACTCCGTAATATTGCAACAAACATGCATACCAAGTTTGAAGTCACTCTGACTTGAGATGACAAAATTATATTCCGGACAAACACTAAATGCTGTAAAAATGATGGTCAAAGGGAAATAACTCAAAATTCGTGCTAGGAAGAGTTATGGTTCTTGTGCACTGCACTCCGTAAATTTTCAACAATTATGCATACCAAATTTGAAGATGTTCAGACTAGAGATGACAAAGTTATATTCCGGACAAGCAGAAAATGCTGTAAAAATGACGATCAAAGGGAAATAACTCAAAGACAGCACAGGGTAGAGTTATGGTTCTTTCGCACTGCATTCCGTATTATTGCAACAAACACAAATACCAAGTTTCAAGTCAATCGGACTGGAGATGACAAAGTTATATTCCGGACAAGCAGAAAATGCTGTAAAAATGACGATCAAAGGGAAATAACTCAAAGACAGCACAAGGTAGAGTTATGGTTCTTTTGCACTGCACTCCGTATTATTGCAACAAACACACATGCCAAGTTTCAAGTCAATCAGACTGGAGATGACAGAGTTATGCTCCGGACAAGCAGAAAATGCTGTAAAAATGACGATCAAAGGGAAATAACTCTAAGACAGCACAAGGTAGAGTTATGATTCTTTCGCACTGCATTCCGTATTATTGCAACAAACACAAATGCCAAGTTTCAAGTCAATCGGACCTGAGATGACAGAGTTATGTTCCGGACAAGCAGAAAATGCTGTAAAAATGACGATCAAAGGGAAATAACTCAACGACAGCAACAGGTAGAGTTATGGTTATTTTGCACTGCACTCCGTATTATTGCAACAAACACAAATGCCAAGTTTCAAGTCAATCGGAATGGAGATGACAAAGTTATATTCCGGACAAGCAGAAAATGCTGTAAAAATGACGATCAAAGGGAAATAACTCAAAGACAGCACAAGGTAGAGTTATGGTTCTTTTGCACTGCACTTTGTATTATTGCAACAAACACAAATGCCAAGTTTCAAGTCAATCAGACTGGAGATGACAGAGTTATGCTCCGGACAAGCAGAAAATGCTGTAAAAATGACGATCAAAGGGAAATAACTCAAAGATAGCATGAGGTAGAGTTATGATTCTTTCGCACTGCATTCCATATTATTGCAACAAACACAAATGCCAAGTTTCAAGTCAATCGGACCTGAGATGACAGAGTTATGTTCCGGACAAGCAGAAAATGCTGTAAAAATGACGATCAAAGGGAAATAACTCAAAGACAGCACAGGGTAGAGTTATGGTTCTTTCACACTGCATTCCGTATTATTGCAACAAACACAAATACCAAGTTTCAAGTCAATCGGACTGGAGATGACAAAGTTATATTCCGGACAAGCAGAAAATGCTGTAAAAATGACGATCAAAGGGAAATAACTCAAAGACAGCACAAGGTAGAGTTATGGTTCTTTTGTACTGCACTCCGTATTATTGCAACAAACACACATGCCAAGTTTCAAGTCAATCAGACTGGAGATGACAGAGTTATGCTCCGGACAAGCAGAAAATGCTGTAAAAATGACGATCAAAGGGAAATAACTCTAAGACAGCACAAGGTAGAGTTATGATTCTTTCGCACTGCATTCCGTATTATTGCAACAAACACAAATGCCAAGTTTCAAGTCAATTGGACCTGAGATGACAGAGTTATGTTCCGGACAAGCAGAAAATGCTGTAAAAATGACGATCAAAGGGAAATAACTCAACGACAGCAACAGGTAGAGTTATGGTTATTTTGCATTGCACTCCGTATTATTGCAACAAACACAAATGCCAAGTTTCAAGTCAATCGGACTGGAGATGACAGAGTAATGCTCCGGACAAGCAGAAAATGCTGTAAAAATGACAATCAAAGGGAAATAACTCAAAGATAGCACAAGGTAGAGTTATGGTTCTTTTGCACTGCACTCCCTATTACTGCAACAAACACAAATGCCAAGTTTCAAGTCAATCGGACTGGAGATGGCAAAGTTATGCTCCGGACAAGCAGAAAATGCTGTAAAAATGACGATCAAAGGGAAATAACTCAAAGACAGCACAAAGTTGAGTTATGGTTCTTTTGCACTGCACTCCGTATTATTGCAACAAACACAAATGCCAAGTTTCAAGTCAATCAGACTGGAGATGACAGAGTTATGCTCCGGACAAGCAGAAAATGCTGTAAAAATGACGATCAAAGGGAAATAACTCAAAGACAGCACAGGGTAGAGTTATGGTTCTTTCGCACTGCACTCCGTATTTTTGCAACAAACACAAATGCCAAGTTTCAAGTCAATCGGACTGGAGATGACACAGTTATGCTCCGGACAAGCAGAAAATGCTGTAAAAATGACAATCAAAGGGAATTAACTCAAAGACAGCACGAGGTAGAGTTAAGGTTCTTTCGCACTGCACTCCGTATTATTGCAACAAACACAAATGCCAAGTTTCAAGTCAATCAGACTGGAGATGACAGAGTTATGCTCCGGAGAAGCAGAAAATGCTGTAAAAATGACAATCAAAGGGAATTAACTCAAAGATAGCACGAGGTAGAGTTAAGTTCTTTCGCACTGCACTCCGTATTATTGCAACAAACACAAATGCCAAGTTTCAAGTCAATCGGACTGGAGATGACAAAGCTATGCTCCGGACAAGCAGAAAATGCTGTAAAAATGACGATCAAAGGGAAATAACTCAAAGACAGCACAGGGTAGAGTTATGGTTCTTTTGCATTGCACTCCGTATAATTGCAACAAACACACATGCCAAGTTTCAAGTCAATCGGACTGGAGATGACAAAGTTATGCTCCGGACAAAGAACTGGACGCCTCCCACCCACCCGCCCGCCCTCCCGCCAGTACGCCATAGGTGATCCCATAATATGTCCCGTCTTCGACGGGCGTATAAAAAGGAAATAAACAAGCAAACACACACAAAAAGGCAGTAAGGGGCTGCAACTGAGTTAGAACCCACGAAGACATCATAAGAAGTAGGCATAGTAAAATAGTGAAATTATAAACGTAAAATTCTCAAAACCCTTTATTAGGAACCCAGCCAAATTTAAAAGGTTTTTAGTAATCATTGTATTCAATTATCCCTGCAAGTTCGAAGAAATGGGACCAATAATGTGGACTTTGTTGCGTAAAGAAGACTTAGACTCCACATGGCTGCATTTCCTAAACTGACTACTGGATTTTCATCATTTTCAAAAGGCTTCAATCCCTGATGATACAAATGATCTGTGCAAGTTTCAAATCAATTGGATTGAAAATCCGACTGGGTAAATAAGAAAAGTAAATTTTCAACTTTACATGGCTACTTTTCCCTTACTTTTAGTTGGATTTTTTTTCAAAATCACTATGGTTAAAGGTACTGATAATATAAACAAACTCTGCTAGTTTCACCAAAATCAAACCACATTAATGCAGACTTATCATAAAAACAAAAAAATATTAATTTTTAAGTGTAAATGGGCATGTTTCCGTTACAAACTGTCAGATTTCTTTCAAAATCACAACGGCTCCAGGCACTGATAACATTAAGGTTCACATAAATCAGACCACAAATACTGACTTTATCATGTGAAAAAAAAATGTAAATTTTCACTTTAAATGGCTACTTTTCCCTTACTCATTGTCACATTTTTTTAAAAATCAATAAGGGTTCAAGCTATTGATGATACATAGAAACTGTGCAAGATTGAAGAAAATCCAAGCAGAAGTGCAGACTTATCAAGGCCGGCAGGCAGAAACAACACCATGACATAGGCTCTGCTGTTCTTGAGCAAGTAGAACTAAGAACACTTAGACCTGTCGCAACGCGGACAAATAACTCTCCACCAGCACCTTGTCACCGCAGCAGCACAATCTGAGATCACCTGTGACCTTAACCTTTGACCCATGTGGCCTAAAAACAACTGGATACCACCCGCACAAAAACGTCTTCAGACAGACAGATGGACAGACAGACAGAACGATAGACAGACAGACAGACATGGTGAATCCAGTACACTCCATCAACTTTGTATGTGGGGGTATAAGAGGCCATTTGCCCTAAAGCATGTACCTGAGCAAAGTGATCTGAGATTCATTAAGTTATAAGCTGAAATTGTGGCTTCTAATGTGCACACAAGGTTAGTCTAAGATTTGTCCAAGTGACCTACTTTTTCACCAAATGTAACACATTTATACACTTATCAAAGATATGATTAATAGAATAATTCTGACCAAGTTCCTTGGGTTGGTACTGGACTGAAAATTTGGCCTCTAGAATGCACACAAGGTTTTTCTAAGATTTGTCTCAGTGGCCAACTTTTGAACTGAAGTGATCAATTTTCAAACTTGTCCATCATCAAGACAAACATTTTGACCACTTTTCATGAGTATTTCACAGAAAAAGTGGCCCATAGAGTGCGCACAAAGTTTTCCTGAAATTTGTCCCAGTGACCTACTTTTTGATCCAATGCTACCCGTTTTCAGACTTGTCTGAGATATCATCGAGACAAGCATTCTACATACTGTATAAGTGGAAATTTTTGGGATATGGAAATATTTGCGATTTCGAGAATTTGAAAAATTCACGTATTATACCACAAATATACCAACAAACAACAAGTGTCTTAAATTCTCAAACATTTCCCAACGCAAAATGTTCGTAATTGGCAACCAGCAAGTTTTTCGACACACATTACATGTATATCCACATATACAGTAACTTACACGACTACTGGACAGATAATGTGGCTTCTATCATTTTTCCCCTCAGAACTCTGTGATAAACATCTGAGCCCGAAGCTTAGGTTATTTTTGAGAAAAGGGACACATGTTGAACAACTTTTATAAAAGAACATCCTTACATGCTAAAACTCAAATGTCAACATTCTAGGCCTTTGGGTTTGAGACATGAAGCTTCCAAGCTTTATTTATATGTTCTATCAAAAACTCTGACTCCCATTGTAGGACCATCTTTGACCTAATATAATCAATCTTTTGACTACAAGTTGTATGAAACATACCAGCTTTGAAAACTGGACTCTCACGTTTTTGGTAAGTTAAGTTAGCTTACACTGTGCTTAGTTTTCTAAGGATTTAGAAAAATTAAGAAGAAACTAGAAAAGTGTAACCAAAACAGATGCCCCCGCACTGCCACCTTGACCTTTGAGCTGGTGACATGGTTGTTGCAACATAACATGTTGTCTATCCATGGTGAACATATGTGCTAAATTATTTTAGAATCAGACCATGCACCTGCGAGTTATGCACTGTTTACTGAACATACATACATACATACACACATACATACATACATGAACATCAAGGTTTTCCCTCAGAATTCAAAATCAGGGGTCATTGTGTCCCCTTGTCTCTTTAGTTGAGTGTCATTTCTCTAACTTAGTGGGTCAAAATAAATGTGTCTCTTTGTCTTCAAGCACCGATTACAATACATTTCACCTTTAAACTCCTACCAAGTAAAGTCTTTAAGCAACTTCTGACGAAGAGCTCGACTTCAATTTTTGACAGACAAAACATTCCATTCCAAACCGCTGCTTGATGTGGCGTGATCGGCAGCTGTAGGCAGCAGACTATAAAAAAGAATGCTACAGTTTACATCGTCGTGACTTTTTATTTCCTTGAACAGAACAGACTGGTAATGTCTACTGTTATCTACAGGAAGTTTGGAAAAATAAGCTATAGAATATAGAGAACCCAACTTAGACTTTGACTGGGCCAGTATTTATGACAACTGTCCACTGTAATAATGCGTAAACCAGTCTCATTCTATAAGTAAATTACCGGAAAATCACTTTTATCTAAAATAGAACCTGTAGTTAAATAAAAAAAGAACGGTGTTCGTGTGATATTGGAGCAACATCAGGCTTGCATTAATGATGATTTATTCAATTTCCTAGATGATTTAAATTTTGGAAAGGAGCGTCACAGATGGCTCACTGTTATTTATTTTGGTGGTCATTTGAGTTGAAGTAGCGTCATTGATGCAGGATTTGTGCGCCATGGGAAACCATACATACATACATACATAAATACATACACATGTACCCACACACACACAGGTGTAACACTATATGCTCCCCCTCTCCATTTTAATTCAGCACTACCATAATTATGACAGGAAGAGTCCAATAGTCTAAAGCTATTTTCTTCTAATTTGTGAGTAAGAAATGACCATACTTACATTTGCATTTTCTATTGGTTCTGTTTTCACTTCAATTTTGGGATTGGAATCCTTCTTATGATCTAGAATGACAACAAGCTACATGTACACATGCTATAGTAAAAACAAACAAGAATAAAAACTCTTTACCAACCAGCAAAAGTTTAGATTGGACCTAATTGAAAGCATTTGTAGACAACAGATAAATGTTGCTAAAATGATGATTTCTGTCTGTCATGGTAGAAAACATTGTGGTAAAAGGAGAAAATGCTGGTCACTGGCATTTTCTCCTTTTCCCAAAATGTTTTCAAAAGCCTTTTCTATCATGGTCTGTAACAGATGGGATGGTGTGGTAAAGGGTTAACGCTTTTACAGCCAGTAAGATAATTCCGACTTATCAGTTGGACAAAAATTACAGATTGACAGCAAATGACTGTCTGATCATCATCAGCACTGAAGCAGACAGTAAAGTCTGGTTTCATCTAAACTGTCATAAGAAGATATTACAGCCATTGGAGCAATAAAGATTGACTCTCTACCAGACATAAAGTTTCAGAATTGTCTGTATTGACAGCATTTACAGACAACAAATAAAATGTTGCCAAAAAGCTGGGAAATGGCTTTCAACGACTAGAAAATGATGTCAGTTTTCTGCATCTTCACCTTTCATACAACCTGTTCAAAGCTTCTTGTTTAATTTACATAGCCCAGTGAAACCTTCATTATTTTGGACATGCAATAAATCAAATGTAGTATCGTATCGTTCTCATATGAGTTGTTTGCTTGACTTGACATGTATTCTATATGAAAACGAGAGTAATGTGATGGTCCTATGTTGATTCTTTAGTTGATTGAATGGTGTTTTACGCAAATTTTAACATTATATTGTCCTGGGTTTCGTTAGTACTAAGCTAGGCTAGTGTTTTTCAAGCTAAACAAAAACCTGTTAACCTTTTATCAGACAAATACATTATAGACTTGTTCAACTTGAAAATATTTGAACACAACAAATTCCATGTGGTTCGAATAAATGGATTTGTTCAGAAAACATTGCTGGAAAAGTAGAAAATGCTTGTTATCTTTTCCCATAATTTTTTCAAAAGCCTTCTTTTTCAAGGTTGTTGAAACTGTTTGGTAAAGAGTTCACTAATTAAAAACTGCCAGGGATGTGAAATTAGAAATGATTCAGGAAATACAAGTTTTTTTATTAACCCAACAATGCTTACCCTTCCAGCGCAAAACTCTATGCCAGAATCTTTTTCTAAAAAATCCAACTTCCTTCTTGTATTTTGAATGAATAGTTTTCAGCAATTTCTCGTTCAACATTTCTTTCTCCTTCTCAAGGTAAAAATAAAGCTGTAAGGATGTATTTCTCTTCTGAAATTCAATTGCTGCCTCCAAAAACTCTAGTAAGATAACACTAGTAGACAGATATCCTTTTTCAATAAATCCTGGTAAACAGACTGTCTTCCACACCTTTGATTCTGCCATCTGCAGAATTAATTCAAATGATGATGACAATCCATACAAAATATCCTTTTTGTCATAAGTAGGATTGCTTGGGCCCACCACCAGGAAACAAACATTCTTGTAGTGTTTTATACCAACCTCTTCAGTGACTGTATCTCCATTTTGTTTTTTGTCACTTGCATTCCTTAAATATTTCTTTTGAATATTTATCATTTCTCCATCTGAAACAATAGATAAATTTAAGATAATGTAAGGGTGCTCAGAAAAAATAATACAATTTGTTCTAAGAGAAGAAACTTGTTTTACTTAAAACTAAAGTTTGGTTCTTTGTTTTTAACGGCATAAATTTCTATGCATAAAAAAGACATTAAAATATATATAGAATGGATGATCAATAAAGTTCTTATGGTGCTATTCATACCATTGCCAGATCAAAAGACTTTGTATCAACTCAGATCAGCCTGCACAGTCTGCACAGGCTGACCTGGTTTGAAACCTTTTGCTACTGGTCAATTTTCTTTATGTCAAAGGAACAGTCTACCTTAGGATTTGGTCACTTGTCAGACAAAATCACTTTTATAAATCCATGATTAAATGATGACTAACTTGGTACAATGCATCAAAAGGATAAAAAGAAATACAATTTTCTTCACTTTCAATATTTGTTTTGACTAAACTGAGGTAGTTTTTGGTAGGTCAATACATACCCTGTGTACAGTAGTATAGATGTTGTGGACAGAATAATATAAATAAAACAGATTTGACAAATTAAACTTAATTTATATGCTGACAATATCATGCAAAGCTTGGACTATCTTTTATCTGACGATCTGGGGCAAACGCTATCGAACAAACTATAATTAACCCTTTACCAGAAAACAAAATTTTAGATGTCCCATTTGAAACTATTTGCAGACTACATATTAAATATAATTCAAAATACATATATTAATTCTGTCAACAATAGGGTAGAAATCATTTTGGGAAAAGGAGAAAATGCTGGTTACCAGTATTTTCTCCTTTTCCCAAATTTGTTTTTAAAAGCTTTCTTCCTCGGGGTCATCAAAAGTTGTTATTGTATGGTAAAGGGTTAAACATTGACAATCACAATGTAAGATTCACTTTTGTATACTCAGTCTCTAATGGTATGGTTTATCAAAAACAAAACTAAAGGCCCTGAAGGGCCTGAAATCGCTCTACTGGCAGTGATTTTGCTTTTATGCTAGCATTCTTTATGCATTCATGATGCAAAAAGAAAACAAGAGGACCATGATGGTCCTGTATCGCTCACCTGAGTAATAAGCAGTAAAGGTCTACAATGAAGATAAATATCAAATATCGAGGTTTAAGGCCAAATGATAATGAAACAAGAGTGGCAAATTGTCGCAAGATAAGCCCGTCCCACCGCCAGTTGTCAAGGAGGTATAATAATCACAAAGGGCAGGTAATGCTACAAACATGTTTACCAAGTCTCAAGTCAATTTGACTTGAGACTTCAAAGTTCCGTTCCGGACAAGCAAGAAATACTGTAAAAATGAAGATCAAAGTGGAATTACTCAAAATCTGTGCTAGGCAGAGTTATTGTTCTTGTGCACTGTACTCGGTAATATTGCAACAAACATGCATACCAAGTTTGAAGTCGTTCTGACTTGAGATGACAACGTTATATTCCGGACAAGCACTAAATGCTGTAAAAAAGATGATCAAAGGGAAATAACTCAAAGACAGCACGAGGTAGAGTTACAATTCTTGTGCACTGCACTTCCACATATTGCAACAAATAAGCATACCATATTTCATGTCATTCCTACTTAAGAGGACAAAGTTTTGCTCCGTAAAAGGAAGAAATGCTATAAAAATGAAGGTCAAAGGGGAATAACTCAAAATTCATGCTAGGAAGAGTTATGGTTCTTGTGCACTGCACTCCGTAATTTTTCAACAATCATGCATACCAAATTTGAGGATGTTCAGGCTTGAGATGAGAAAGTTATATTCCGGACAAGCAGAAAATGCTGTAAAAATGACGATCAAAGGGAAATAACTCATAGACAGTATGAGGTAGAGTTATGGGTCTTTCACACTGCACTCCATATTATTGCAACAACTACAAATGCCAAGTTTCAAGTCAATCAGACAGGAGATGACAAAGTTATGCTCCAGACAAAGAACTATTCTACAGAACTTTCTAATTCAAGGGCAAATAACTCCAGTCGTTCTGGTCCAATTAGATCTATAACTGAACTCATCCAAGATCTTATGCTCGTAAGTATTTTGACCAAGTTTGATGTTGATTGGTTAAAAATTGTAGATGTTAGAGTGTAAACAAAGTCAAAGATAGCAATTTTTCTAATTCAAGGGCAAATAACTCCAGTTGTTCTGGTCCGATTACACCCATAATCGAACTCATCTGAGATCTTA
Source organism: Hippopus hippopus (assembly GCA_946811185.2). Taxonomy (NCBI): domain Eukaryota; kingdom Metazoa; phylum Mollusca; class Bivalvia; order Cardiida; family Cardiidae; genus Hippopus; species Hippopus hippopus. The sequence goes on along the minus strand of OX328106.1, from coordinate 23,716,404 downwards.
AGGTCATATATATTTTGACCAAGTTTGGTGCTGATTGGTTAATATTGGTAGATGCTAGAGTGTAAACAAAGAAATGTGAACGGACGGACAGACGGACACAGGACGGATGGACGCCTGACAGACGGACGGACAGACGCCTGACGGACAGTGAGTGATCACAATAGCTCATCCTGAGCACTTCGTGCTCAGGTGAGCTAAAAAGACAGAAAACACAAAAATGTGTTCATGCAACTGGGTTTGAACCCACTAAGACAGCATATGTAGGCAGGGTGAATTGAACAAACTGAAAAAAATTGAAGTGAAATTTCTCAAAACTAAATGTTTGGAATCCAGGCAAATTTTATAGGGTTTCAATATGCCTTGTATTAAACAATCCTAGTGGACTTTGTTGAGAAAACGATACTAAGTCATCAAATGGCTACTTTTCCTGAACAGTTTACTAGATTTTCTTCACTTTTAATAGAGTTCAATCCCTTGATGAATCTTGCAAGTTTGAAAAGAATTTAATCAACACTGTGAACTTCATTGCCTAAAAAAGAAATGAAATTTTCAACTTTGAATCGCTACTTTTCCCATACTGATTGTCAGATTTTTTTAAAAAATCAATAGGGTTCCAGCTGTTGATGAGACAAAGCAACTGTGCAAGTTTCATGAAAATCCGACACAAATGCTGACTTCATCATGTAAATAAGAAATCAAAATTTTGAACTTGAAATGGCTACTTTTCCAAAACTATTTGTTGGATTTTTTTCTAAATCAACAGGGTTAAAGCTATTGATGAGATAAACAAACAGTGAAAAATTCACAAAAATATGATCACAAATGCAGACTTTTATCATGTAAACAAGCAATGAAAATGTTCAACTTGAAATGGCTACTTTTCCGATACTGTTTGTTGGATTTTTTTCAAAATCAATAGGGCTTAAGCTATTGATGATATAAACAAGCTATGCAAGTTTCACGAAAATCTGACCACAAATGCAGACTTAATCGCGTAAACAAGAAATTAAAGTTTTCAGCTTGAAATGGCTACTTTTCCCATACTATTTGTTGGATTTTTTTCAAAATCAATAGGCTTTAAGCTATTGATAAGATAAACAAACTGTGCAAGTTTCACGGAAATCTGACCACAAATACAGACTTTATGGCATAAACAAGAAATGGAAATTTTCAACTTTAAATGGCTACTTTTCCCATACTGTTTGTTGGATTTTTTTCAAATTCAATAGGGTTAAAGCTATTGATGAGATAAAAAAAAACTGTGCAAGTTTCACAAAAATTTGACCACAAATGCAGACTTTATCGCATAAACAAAAAAAAGACTAACTGACGGACGGACGGACGACGGAAACCATGCCATGACATAAGCTCTGCTGGCTTTCAGTCAGTAGAGCTAAAAAATGTTATCATACCTGGTTTCAACTGCAGTGGATAAAGGCTGTCAGTGCACAGAACAATCAAACAGTCAACATTCAGATCAAATGTGTCCCCTTCAATAACTGTAAATGTTCCATCTTTAGTTGGATCAAACCATGACATGATGTAATCACAATTGCCCAATGTATCTGACTCATATTGGTCATAAATCTTTGGATATATCAAACTGCATTGGTGCTCTCTTGCAATCTTATCAAACTCTTTTGCCTTTAGTAAAGCAAGTTGTAATGAAATGGAGATGGTATCAACAGGTATTTTTTCCTCCATATGTAAAATTGTTCTCTTGACATTAACATATTTGCCTTTAAATTCCAGTGTGTTGTTGTCAGTGTCTAGGTCTATAGAGACATTGTTCTGCTCTGAAACACTACTGAGGAGAGTCTTATGCTTTGACAGAAACTGACTGACCTGTTGGTGAACAGGAAAACTTTTCTCAATTGTTTCATCACATGCTTTCTTGACCTCCTGGTCGACATCTTCAGTGCATGTGTAATATAACTGGCCCATGGAATCTAAACTTTCAACTATTTTCCTCTTATCTTTCCAATCTTTAATAATGCGTTTCACATCATCAGAGAAATCTCCATCAGGAAAAGTACAAAAACTTGTCTCTATAACCTTTTTGGCATTATTTGCATCACTTTCTGAACAGCAATAGATGAATCCCTCCACATCTTCATCTTTTCTGACATCTCTTCTCCATTTTAAATGGAATGATTTGATGTTTTTATTTTGCAACTTTTTGGTTATGTAGGCTAGAATAGTCGTACTCTGATCACCATTTGGATCCAGCAAAAGCTTTTGAATGCCTGGTTTTCCTTTAACATCTATGTCCTTTTTCACAATGTTTTTCTCAAACTCTGTCACCAGCTGTTCAATAGCCTCTTTTGGTCCATTTATTTTCCCATCATGCCAGTTAACAGATACATTTTTGCTGTTCTTTTCAATAAATCTAGAGAAGTCTAAGTCTTCTAATACCTCTATGCTATATTTGGTGAACTCTTCTAGTCTCCATGACCTCTCCTGACCGTGATTTGCTGAGTAAACAGAAAACCAAAAAGCACATTTAACCCTTTTACACACAATCTCGAGTTTTAACAACCCTGATGAACAAAACTTTTGAAAACATTGTAGAAAAAGGAGAAAATACTGGTTAGCAGCATTTTCTCCCTTTTCCACAATCTTTTCTACCCTATCAAAGATGGTGAGAAATCACTATTTGAGATACATCCATTTTGCTGGCTGCAAGTGCTTCAATATGGCAGAGTACAACATTTTGTGGTTTGGTAAAGAGTTAATCCTTTGTCACCACAGACTGCACAGTATTTATAAATGAACATGCAATCGCATCTGCCATGTTCACTTCCTGATGTTGTTTTTCAAATGTTCTTCCCAAATCAGCTATCACTTTCAATATTTACAACGATATCCTCTTAAACTAAAATTCATTTTGTTTATCAAGCGGTCTAACTGTTGCAAACAACTTCCACTCAAGACCTTTAACCCTTTACTACACAATACAAACTTCTAACAACCCCTATGGAAAAAAAGTTGTGAAAACATCTTGGAAAAAGAAGAAAATGTTGAGAATCAGCATTTTCTCCTTTTCCCACATTGTTTTCTACCCTATCACAGACAAGCTCCATTATTTCAGCCACCTTTCATCTATTGTCTGCAAATTTTTTCTAATTGGCCGAGTTCAAATTTTTGTCACATGGTGTTAAACTGCCAAAGAAATTCAATGAAATTTTCCAGCAGATTATACAGACTCTAAAAATTTTGACATTCAAGGTTCTTTTTTGCATTTTTTTTATTTACTTTCTGATTACAGTACATATAAGTTTACTGGAAAATATTTCACTTAACTGGGGGCCCTTGAAGGCCTGAATTACACTCCTGGCAGACATTTTGCTTATTTTCTAGCATAATTATATCATTAATTTATGATAGAAAAAAAAAACCCACACACATACACAAAGCAGGGGTTGCTGCATCTGGGTTTGAACCCACTAATAGCACAGTAAGTGAATTGAACAAATGGTGAAATAATTAAAGTGTTACTTCTCAAAAGCAACAGTTTGGAATCCAGCTAAATTTGATAGGGTTTTAGTACTCATTTTAAAAAACAATCCCTGCAAATTTCAAAGAAACATGACCAAAAACATGGACTGTGTTGATTAAACAAGATTAAGTCACCAAATTGTTGCTTTTCCTACACTGAGAGCTGGATTTTCTTCTTTTTCAATAGGGTCCAATCCCTTGATGATACAAATGATCAATGTAAGTTACAATAGAACTGAATCTGAAATGCCTACTTTATCCAATTAACAAGTAATGTATATTTTCAACTTTAAATAGCTACTTTTCCTTAACTAATTGTCTATTTTTTTTTTTATTTTTTTTTTCAAAATCAAAAGGCTTAAAGCTATTGATGATGTAAAGCAGGTGTGCCAGTTTCACAAAAATCTAATAAAAAATGCGGACTTAATCATGTAGACATGAAATGTTAATTTTCAACTTTAAATGGCTACTTTTCCCTTACTATTTGTCAAACTTTTTTCTAAATCCATAGGATTCAAGCTATCGATGATATTAATCAACTGTGCAAGTTTCATGAAAATTTGTACCACAAATGTGGACTTGATCGTGTGAACAAGAAATGCAAATTTTCAACTTGAAATTACCACTTTTCACTAAGGTTCAAGCAATTGATAATATAAAGAAACTGTGCAAGTTTCATGAACATCCGACAACAATTACAGACGTTATTGTGTAAACAAGAAAAAGATTTTCCAGTCCCAGGAGTTATAGTATCCTTTGGTATTAAAATTAACAATCCCTTAACGATTTCATAAAATGTTACATAATGACCTTAGTTGTTGATAGGTTAAAAATAACATTCATAGCCAAGTCAGGCTCTTTGAAAAGGGGGTTTAATGCATCTGCGAAAGGTATCAATCCATGTCAGCCTGAGCAGTACCTGCAGGCCTACCTGAGTTGAAACTTTTTGCTATTGGTACATTTTCTGCATGATGCAACCAGTTTGTAAACAAACTTGATCTATACTATGTGATAACTGGCCTGATATAATGCACAGCGGTGATGCATTAAACCCCCTTTAGCCAAATAGAGGCTCATTTATTATATTCCTATCAGTGAATTACTGGGATTTCTCAATGTATTATTTTTTTCAGTTTTTCACAGTGAATAACATCACTAGTGATGATATAGAACGTTTGCCTGAACTACTTTTTTTCCTATATTGCTCAGTCTAATCTTTCTGTCTCTGCTTCAAACACCTTTAGTAAAACATAGCACAGTGAAAAGATTTTCGGTTCAGTCTGTCTAAACAATCCTGAGTTAACGACCTTGTGGGAGAAATCTTTTGAAAACATTTCGAGAAAAGAAGGTAGCTTCAGTGGGAGAGAGCTCTTGGAAAATATTGTGGAAAACAAGAAAATACTACCAACCAAGATTTTCTCCTTTTTCCATAATGTTTTCTATCCTATCAGAAAACCTAAGGTCTTTTGTACCAATTTAGTATTTGTCATCTGGAGATGTTTTTAATTCGGGAAGGTCTTAAACTTGTCATGTGTGAAAGGGTTAACTGTTTCTTCTTCTAATTTCATATGGCTGGGTTTAAATTGTAAAGGCGCAAAACAATGCATGCCTTCAAGTGGAGAGATAGATGACGTAACATACCCTCGAGCGTTACGTCATCTGTTGCGTCAGCTGCTTCCGCCAAAAATGGATCATGTGTTTGTAAAGAAAAGTCCTGTGTATACCTACTGTTCTTGATACTTATTAGCAATCAAATGGAGAATTAGGAAAATGATAAATAGAATAATCAACTGGTGGTGCATGATATTAAAAATCTGTCACTCGAATGGGGTTTGATACGGTTAAAAAACTCGTCCTTCGGACTCGTTTTTCAACCGCATCACACCCCATTCTAGTGACAGATTTTTAATATCAAACACCACCAGTTGATTATCCTCTATTCATTTGTGCTTCCTCTTTTTATCCACAGTCTACAAAATCAGATGAAATTATCCTTAGAGTATAAAGGTTCAACCCTTAACCTAACAATCCCAGGTTTTAATGACACCGAGGTAAAAGTCTTGTGAAAACATTGTGGAAAATGGAGTAAATGCTGCTTACCAGCAATATCTCCATTTTCACAAGGTTTTCTACCCTTTTGGTGATAAACCCCATAATTTGAGTCACACTGAATATGTTGTTGGCAAGTGCTTTGATATTGGACAAGTCCAAGATTATGTTGTTTGGTAAAGAGTTAAATAACTCATTGCACCTTGATGACAACATTTTGCTCCTTGTGGAAGACTGTTTGAAAACTACTTCTTACAGGTGATTTCTCCCCTTTCCACAAGTGTATCTCTTGTATTGATTTAACTTAATTCATGTGAATAATCCCCATTTTAAGAAGAAACTTTCATAAAGCTGTCTTTTACAATCACTCTGGGGAGAACAAACTAAACTACCAGCAAAACACAGCAGCTTTACCTCCATCAGCCTTCTCATTCTCAGTCGCATGGTACCTTGCAGCGTATCCTTCAGAATGCATTTCAGGAACTACCAGTGGCTTGAAAAAAGAATCGACATCCAATAAACTGATTGAATGCAAGTAGAAATTTAAACGTTTACTATACAGTAACAATTTCTTACTACCCTGATGTTGATATCTTTAAAAGGCATAAAGGGTAAAAGGAATCATTGCTGGTTATAAGCCACTGCCACCAATCTGACAATATTTTTGAAACTGTTGTCAAATGATATAAAGGATCTGACATAGATGAAATTTTATAAAACAAGTCTAAAAAAAAATCTAGTTATTAAGTGAACCTCTTCTGGTGACCTGCAGTTTCTCCTTTTCACACAATACCAGTACTTTTCAAAGACAAACTTTATCATCTTTACAGCTATACATTGACATCTGTAAATGTGTTAAAACGATTTGGACAAGTCTAAAATTTTGTTGTATTGTAAAGTGTTTAAATCAAATAAAGAAATGGCCATGGTTGTATGCCATACATTTCTTTTCATCTTGTTTTCTCTGTAGACTTAACCCTCTACTACAAAGCCCTCATTTTATCAACCCTGAGGAAGAAGACTTTTGAAAACTTAGTGGGAAAAGTAAAAAAGGCTGGTAACCAGTATTTTCTCCTTTGACCACATTATTTTCTATGCTATCATGGACAAGTTTCATGATATGAGCCACACTTCTTTTGTCTAAAATTTGATCATCTGATAAAGAGTTAACTCTTTACAAAATGAACACACATTTCTAAGACCCTAAAGTAGAAGACTTATGCATACCTTATGAGAAATTTAAAAAACATACTGGTGACAAATGTTTCTCCAATTCCCAGTATGTTTTCTACCCTTTCAAATCCATCCTTTTCCTCTAATGATCTGTTTTCTGCTAATATTTTTATCATAGTGAAGACGTGTCATGCGAAACATTTGCACGTGATAAAATACATGTAGTCTAAAATGTTGTCAACTGGTACATGGAGGCAAAGAAAAAACACTCTGCTCTCAGTAACCTGACCAACCCCATCTGAACCGAAACATTTTTTTGAAAAAAGTGAAAAGAAAATAAAAAGCATTTCAATACTGTAAATATTGTATGATAAAGTAATAGTAAGTCTCGACTGCAGATACATTTTAATTTGTTGGTGAGATAGTTATCTATTGTACAAAGTAAAATTAGGCAATGTCTTTGATACCAGTAGACAAGAGGGCCATGATGGCCCTGAAGTTGCTCACCTGAGTCTTTTGACCAAACATGACCCATTTTCAATCTCTTTCGAGATATTATGACGAACATTCTACCAAGCTTTCATATTGGATTGAAAATTTGCCCTCTAGCTTGTACACAAACTTTTTCTAGAACTTCTATCAGTGACCTACTTTTTAGCCCAACTAAGCCCATTTTCTCAGTAGATATTATCAAAATAAAGATTCTGACCACCTTTCATAGGTATTGGACAGAAAATGTGGCCTCTAGAGTGTACAAAAGTTTTTTCCAAGATTTGACATGGCTACCTAGTTTTTTTACCAATCTGACCCATTTTCAACTTCATCTTATTTATCATCAAGAAAAGACAAAATTTCGTAAGTATTGGACAGAAAATGTTGACTCTAGAGCTACACAAGCTATTTTAAAGATTTGACCTGGTGACCTAGTTTTTGATCTGACATGACCCATTTTCAAACTCATTTTTTCTGAAATTTGACCTAGTGACCTAATTTTTCACCCAACCTGACCCATTTTCAAAGGCATGTGAGATGTCATACAGACACTCTGACCAAGTTTCATATGTATTGGACTGAAAATGTTGCTTCTAAAGCGTACACAAGATTTTTCAAAGATTGCTCCCAGTGACCTAAGTTTTTGACAGGACATGACCCATTTTCTAACTTGTTCAAGATAACATCAAGACAAACAATCTGACAAACTTTCATGAATATTTGACTGAAAATGTGGCCTCTAGAGGGTACACAATGTTTTTGTAAGATCTGGCCTAGTGACCTAGGTTTTGAAACAACATGACCTATCTTCAAACTCATTCAGGATAACACCAAGACAAACATTCTGACCAACTTTGCAGAGTATCAGACTGAAATAATGGTTCTAGAGTGTGCACAATTTTTTTTTTAAGATTTGACCTAGTGACCTTGTTTTTCACCTGACATGACCCATTTTCAAAGTCATCTAAGATATCATCAAGACAAACATTCTGACCAAATTTACAGAGTATTACACTGAAAATGTGGCCTCTAGAGCATACACACAGTTTTTCTAAGATTCGACCTAGTGAACTAGTTTTTGATCCGACGTGACTCATTTTCAAACTTGTCAGAGATATCATCAAGACCGACATTATGATCAGGTTTCAAGAGTTTTGGACTGAAAATATGGCCTCCAGAGCGTACAAAAGGTTTTTCTAAGACACCTATGCCTCATGCTAGCGATGAGGGTTCTTACAATGTGCAAAGGGATTCTTTCCCACTCTCTGTGTAAAATCCGTTCGAGGTCTTGGACGTCATTGACGTCATGACGTTTTCATACTTGCCGTTCCAGGTGATCCCACAGATGCTCAATAGGCGAGAGATCGGGGGATTTGGCAGGCCATGCAAGTGTAGGAACACTGTGTCACTTTAAAAACAACCAAGTTTGGTGTGCGGTATGAGGGCAGGCATTGTCCTGTTGCAGCATACGTGCATGACCATTGCGTAAAAACGGGATAAGCACAGGATGAAGAATTTCGTTGCAATATCGGTCAGCTGTTAGGTTTCCTGCAACGATGATAATGTCTGTCTTTGCTCTGTGACTTATCCCACCCCATATCATGACGCCACCTCTGCCATAGCGATCATGTTCAGTGACGTTTTCAGCAAGAAATCTTTCACCCCGTCGCCGCCACACTCTGGTTCGTCCATCGCCAAAGTCAACATTAAAGCGAGACTCATCGGTGAAAACAACTTCATTCCATTGGTTTCTAGTCCATCTCCAATGAGCTCTAGCCCATTGATACCTTGCTTGACGATGACGTAACGTAAGTGGAACGATGATTACGTACTGTTTGAGATGAAATTCTTGTACCAGTCGCATTTCGAACATGACTAGCGATTTTGATACTGGACCAAAAGCAGTTACATCTTGATAAAGTGATAATGTAATTGTCTGCAGATGGCGAAGTCTTCCTTTGCCTCCCCGAACATGGCCTGTCTGCAACATGTCCAGTTTGCTAGTGTCTTGCCTGAAGACGGCTTATTGTGCTTCTGTGAACACTGAAATGCCGTGCAACGTTACTTGCACTTATACCACCTATCAACATACAGATTGCCATCTGACATTGATCTAACGTCATACCAGGTCGGTGCATGCGCAGAGCGTGATTTTCATAAATCGACCCAATATCACAGATAGACAGACAATAGCACATAAAAATGCTATAGGGCTAACCTCAGTCGACATGCATACTATGCGTAGAAGGTTTGGATTTTAACAATTGCTTTTTTGTAAACTAGTGTTAGTTTGAAATTTGTTGCTGAACTTTTTTCAGTCAGTATATTTCGATCATATCCAGTCAAAAATTACAAAGACAAAATTGACAAATTTTGGCGCAGGCGCATCGTCCTACGAAGATTCATAGAAATGACATCAAATGTGACCGTTTTATGACGTTTTATAACGAAGCTACCGCGATCAGACTTTCGAAAATGGCGACGTCCAGCGATGTTACGGCACAGCAATCTGTCATCAAAGACTGTGTTGAGTGCAGTATGACACCCGGGCAAACCATTGAAGAAATGAATTCAACTAAACAGTACAATGCCATTAGTAGGAAGCTCATTTATAAATGGCACCGACGTTATTCCACGGATTGGGAGGAGAGTGGTGTGAAAAAAGGCAGGCCAAAGGAGTTGAACAACAAGATTCTCCAAACTGTATCTGACGTAATCAGAGGTGATCCATGACTCACAGTGAGAGAAATTGCAGATATTATCGGAATAATTAAATCATCTGTCCAGTGCATACTTACTCTTGAACTGAAGATGTCATGGGTTTGTGCCAGGTGGGTCCGTCCGCGCCTAACAGATGACGAAATGACATGTCGCGTAACGGACTCTAGTGCATTTCTACGAAGGCATAGCCGAGACAAGAACTTTCTTAACAAAATAATAACAATGGATGAAACCTGGGTTCATTTCTACGAGCCGGAAGGGAAGCAGCAATCATCAGTGTGGAAAACAGCTCAGTCGCCACCTCCAGTTAAATACAAAACTGTAAAGTGCCTGGGCAAGGTGATGCTGATGGTATTCATAGATAATCAAGGCGTGATTCTGTCCCACTGCATTAGGCCTGGATAAACATCTACCATCAGGACAATGCCCTGGCACACACTGCAGCTTCAACAGAGTTAGAAATTGGGCTTCTAGGGTTTCAGAGGCTATCGCGTCCCCCCTATGCACCAGATTTGGCACCACTGGACTTTGCCTACTTTCCTATATTGAAAAGCAGTCTACGAGGCCGCAGATGTAATGATACTGAGGATAAATTGCATTCTGTGAAAGCCTTTTACAGGTCTCTTAGTCGTCAGTGGTTTGAAAACATGTTCAAGCAGTGAGTTAGGAGGCACGAAAAGTGTGTGCAGGCTGCAGGAAAGTACTTTGAAAAATTGTGATTATGTGACGTTACAAGCGAGTAATGACGTTAATGTTCAATGGGCCACACGGCTATACCTGATGTTAGTAAATTGTAGACAATTCGCCTATTATTAGACGAAATGTGATGAAATGTCTGTGATATGTCTGGAAATAAATTCCCTACAGGTTGCCTACCTATTAAAATGAAAGTTTGCTTTATTTCATGTGATAAAATGTGATTCTACAGCATTTTGGGACAACCCTTGTATAGTTGTGAAAGGCACTTTAAGGGTTAAAGGGTTTCCTTAGGGCTTTTAAACCAAAGTTCTGTTTTGCAGGCTATTAAGGATGGTTTATTATGATGTTACACATTTTTTTTAATCATATATGTGAAAATAACATGGCAGATTGCAACCAATATGAAATCTGATTTATCAACATATCTGTATTTAATATACCCATAGATCTTGGACGGATGGTACTGATATTATCAGTACTCCTAGGCATTCTTAGGCTTCCCAAGGCTTAAAAATTGACTCTAGGCTAAATTACGTTTAAAATATGTAGGACCTATCTGGGAAAAAAAAAACCATCATTGTTTTCCCCTTGACTTGAATTGATTAAAGCTTGATAATAGTGGATCAATGGCAATAAATCTTTTAAAAGTCCTTCCAATGATAATTTTTGCCAATCTAAAGAGAATTTCAACATTCGGCTTTTGTTTAAAAAAAAACATTTATGAAGATTCTCAACTTTTTTAGTTTTGTCATCATGTTTAAAATTCTTTGAAAGCATTCTATTTCAGAGGATAACATGATCATTTATGTGCAGTTGGTCAAAATTGGTCCATTATTTCATCAGAGATATTTAAAATATATAACTTAGGGTTCATTCTAGAGCACGCCCTTGCGCCATTGACACATATTTTTCATCTTTTTTGCATCAGAAATCTTACCTCGGGGCCATACCAGTGCACATTTTTATGATGTTAGGTGTTAAATTGGTAATGAAAACTTGTTCTCCAATTCTCAGTATTAAAACAATCAAGTGCAGCCAACATATGACTGGTGAATTGTTGTGAGAGCCCTCTTAATGGTTATTTCTGTGGGTGTGTCACCCATATCATCCATTCTAAAATGGCATACTTGAAAACCTGATAAAACACCATGTTACTTCCATCACACAGGCGACTTCGGCTGGTATTTTTTGGGTCCCTATAAAGTAAGAAACGCAACCTAAACACAACAAAACAAAACGAAATAGAACAAAACAACAATAAAGAGAAGAAACCAAATGGGACAAAACCAAATGGGACGAAACCAAATGGAATGAAACGAAATGGAATGGTACAAAATCAAGCAGAAGGAAAACCTATATTTTTTTTTTTCTTTTGAATTAGCCTACCTTTCTATTGATCGCAGTAAGTGTAACAAAGTAAGAATTAAAACTTGATGGTGGATGTGTGCATGATGATCGTGCTACTATGGTATATCTTGATAATTATAATGAACTTAATGAAGACATTTTATTTTATTGTTCTTTTGAATAAACTTCTGTTGTTCTCTTTGTTATGAAATAAATCATCAATAAAATGTTCTTCATGATTCTAACAACCATCAGTACTGCTAATACGTCGCAGTATGGTTGATATTTATCCTGTTGTCTTCACAAATACTGTGACTAGAAAATCATGTCCAAATACAGCAAAGTTGAATGCATTTTGTCTCTTGATAATGACTGATTGATTGTATGGTGTTAAATGCCATTTTCAACATTATTTCATTTATATTGTGGCGGCCAGTGCACCTATCCATGCTTTCCTGGAATTTCTTATACAAGTATTCAACACAATATTATTTCCAAGCCACTGGTTGCTTTCCCACATAACCCTAACCAAAGCAACGGCCTGCTGTGGAAGAGGAATGAATTCTGTTGCAATGACTATCATCAATCCTCGAAAAAGAGTTGGCAGAGCAGAGAATCGAACCAGCGACTCCCTGTTCTCAAGTCCTGTACGCTACTCACTGAGCTACAGGGACTCAACCTTTTGATAATACCTACTTAAGGTAGTTTGAATTCTAATAAGATGGGTTAGATTAATCCATTTTATGTCATGCGAATTAGAGAGTGCTTATTCGCTTCTTTTCGCGTGAAACAGATATACATAAAAAATCTTGGGGACCTGGACAACCAAACTAGAAAATATGCTTATCAAGTCAGCATTGAAGATATTTTTTCCTGGATCTTATGACTATGACTCATTCTCAGACAACCTGGACAATTAATGTCTTCCCGTCGTAAAGCGCTTTTTACTGAAAATATTAATCAATAGAGATAATGCAACTAAAAGTAAGATGGGACCACACATATTTCAATATTCTGAGTTTACCTTTTTCTGACTTCATTTTATGATATGATGCGTAGTTGAAGTTGCCTGGATGCTTGAAAACACTATGTCCCCAGAACTGAGATTGTTACTTAAGAAGTGTGTACTGAACTACAAAAGTGTTTTGTTCCTACAATTTTTTGCCTTTTTTTGAAACCAAGACATCAGTTCTACGCAGTAAGAGAGTAGGATTTACATGGCTACCATATTTCTGTCAATTTTTGACGTCCATGTCCCTGTCTCCAAAATCGAATTAATTTACAGGACAACATTTGTTTGTGTTATAATAGACTGCATAAAGCACATGGCAGCTCTTTTATATATGTGTGTGTGTGGGGGGGAGGGGGTTGTGTGTGTGTGTGTGTGTGTGTGTGTGTGTGTGTGTGTGTGTGTGTGTGTTGTGACTACCTGTCATGGTAATCAAACAAACATTGGCAGTTTTTCACGTAAACAAGTGAAATTTCCTTCAGACGAACATCATACATTGATCAATGGGCGTAATTTTTAATTATAACATACAGGACAATAACTAAAGAGGATTTCATGTTTAAGTTTGTATGCATATATCAACAGTACAGTCGTTAAATGATGCCTTATGGGTTCCTTCTTTCTGTTATAAAATGAAATTTCTTAACGATGTAAATCACAGTTATGACAGAACAATCAATTCCACATGTTCTGTTGAAAATAACATATGAGTCCATAACATACAGGACTAACTTTTTTAAAAGACCGACAGCTACAAAAGTTTCTGTCACTTCCTCAGTCTGGTTGGGTTCCTTCAACTGTCAATTGATGCAAGGAGGTGTAAGTATTTTGTTTAGCGCCATTCTTTACGAATGAAAAATTGCTGTAGGAATTTTTTCAGTTGTTGGCCCTAAAAGTCTCAAAATCTATTATTATTTTCTTTTCAATAGATAAGATGGTAAACATTTATGTTGTAGACCGCAAATAAGTCTGAAATATAATTTCTAGTTCTAATGTTACCATGTACCCGTAGCACGACTTTTAAAATGAAGAAAACCTCCTGCCTCCTGTGTTACATATTGATGTCCTGTGCATTACTTCTGAAGTTTCATATTTAATTTCACATCTTTCATGCTGCAAATCCATGTTTTATGATTTCTAAGATGTCTCCAACTTCAACCGCCGAGACTTTTGGAGTTGAAAGCAAGTTTTGATATCATTTTGTCTACTATAAGTAAGTTTTTTTAAAAACAAAGATGAATAACGATATTGAACTATTGTTCACTTGATCTGTGTCATAGTCAGTCATACATCATAAGTTTGAATGATAATGAATTTAAAACTCATATTGAATTACTTATTGTGATTTAATACCTTTTTAAACGTTTAGTATGTGCCGTGCAAGTAATCACCACATACAAAACGGGAACATGCAACAGTTAATGATTAAATTTGTAGGTGTATGAATTGAATTAACTAAAGTTGTGTTATGGGAAAGCTTTCTATTTCAGGTACATGTATATATATATGTTGTTCATCCCAAAGATGTCCGGCAGCTTGTGCAAGAATAACTGAATAATATGTCTCAAAAGTCTAAGTTGAATAAATAAATAAATAAATAAATAAATAATTGTGCATGATGGTCTTGTTCTATAAAATCGTCAGGATGTCACACGTAAAGTTTGCCTTGTCATTCTCTAACATACAAACAACTCTTAAATTGTAACATCTGTATGATCCAGAACTTTTGAAATCATTGCAGAAACAGTGAAGTTGTCAGAACAGGCATTCTTTGCTTTCCTAGTGTTGCTCAATTTTTTTTTATTTATTTATTATGTTATTATTATTATTATTATCATTTCCTTCTTTTAACGCTTATAAATTAGGAGAGTCCAAATACTGAATTCTGGGAACAGGTTTAATATGAACATATCCGAGGAAGACTTGATCTGCGAATTTCCTATAAGTTACGAGGATGAATTGCTCTTGGCTGAGGACTTCTAAGCTAAGTGTGCGCCTATGAAAGGCCCAATAAAGGCCAAAATATCAAAGCAGGTGTCAAAATACATTTAAATTTAAATCATACCTTTCAAAAGTATGGAAAATATTGTGGAGATAACAGTCTGTTATCGTGTGGTCGAGCCACATGTTAGTCCCCGGCAAAAAAAAGGATTTTAAAATCACGCAAAAAGTAAACAAAAGACACAGCTACCTGGCAGGTTTTAACCTAGTTTTTGAAATTAATTTCTCTGTCAGAGACCAACACTTGGACCCACCACAGAATGACAGATTGTCTTCTTCACAATAATTTCCTTACTTTTAAATGGTATGATTTAAATTCAAATGCATTAAAACACCTGCTTTATTTACATTTGGCCTTTACTGTTACATTAAGTTGTAAGTAAAACACAGCTTGGTACTCACTCAATTAGATTTCTCACTTTAATGATGGTGATGTATAAAGGCTGCATGTGGGAAAGCATAACGTAGCCGAGTATCCTTCTTCCATGCCATGAGCTTCTTTTTTTTCTTTATCCATGGTATGTGGATTAGTAATATTTTCTTAAACAGTACCTTTTAAACATATTTCCTTAATTTTGACAGACGATTGCAGTCCATGTTTACGAATACTAAGGTGTAATTTCTTTGATTTGAAAGCTCTATCAGGAACCTGTGTGCATCTCTCAATTACGGGACATTTGTATAACAAATCTTCTTCTCTGTATTGTTTCTTTGGTACATATTTTACCCAAGTATTTTATAACATATGCCGAAGATTGTTATGATACAGTTTCAATAATTGTTGTTGAATGGGTTTTGTATGTCAGAATGCATGATAAAACAATTAGAAAAAAATAACCTATTGAAATCTAGAACCAGTTGGTTATTAAGAGAAGTTGTTCGGGCAGTCACACAATTAATGAATATTATCATCGAAGGTAGTTTTTCTGCTTTTCTGCTTTCAATGCACACAGTTTATCAAAAAATTGCCAAAATGCTACCTTTACTATCAGTGCCATAAACGAGTCACATACCGGACAAAATAGTGTCACTTACGGGACACTGTGTTTTTTAAATGTGATGATGTTGTGGTGAAACCTACCACCGAGGCACTGTTGGGATATATTTCTGTATCGTAACAGTTGTCTTTTAAGTAAACATGAAGTAATGATTCAACCTTTATTGTGGAATGATGATAGTTTTAAGACAACTGTTGTACAAAAAAGATAACATGTACATTTTTTTCTTTCTCATTTATGACTATATAGCACCAGAAAATCATGCAACATGTCATTGAAATTGTCATTTTCCTCACAAGCTTTTATCACCTTACTAAATCGTAAGAGTAAGTTACTGGCAATTTTTGACCACTCCATGGTAAAACCAACACAAGTGGTGATGTTTTTGAAAAAATTACAAATGCCAGCACCCTTTACCATATAATGATGCATAAATAGAAAATTGTTGGCTCCTAGCTGGTAAAACTCCTAAAATAGAAAGTTAACATATATACCGATACAAAAAAAATGATAATGAAATAATTTGGCAATATGAAAAAATTGACATTTTTATATTTCATTTGTCCAGGTTGTCTGAGAATGAGTCTTATATCTAAAAGGGTCCAGGTGTGTCATTTCTAATGTTGATATAACCAAGTATGTACTCGAGTCCACGGCAGTGCAACTTGGATGCTCGATTAGTAAACACTGAGATACTTAGAATTTCTCTGCTAAAATATTCCTGTTACGTTTAAGTCCCAATAGCGACCAAAAGTAAACAATAGGGATGTTAAAATGCATTTAGATTTAAACCATACCTTTAAAAATATGGAAAATGTTGTGAATATTGTCAATCTGTTACTGTGCAGCTGGTCCAAGTGTTTGTTGCTGGCAGAAAAATAAATTCTTCAGTCAGATAAAAATTAATTAAAAAGAAAGAGCGACCTGGTAACTTTTAACATAGTTTTAAAATTAATTTTTTCAATTGTTACTAAGAGTGATTAGAGGATCATTTCTTTCAAACAAGATTATTTCCCCGGCATATATACCAATTCATTTTAAGATTTCTGGGTACATCTTAAGTTGTGAGGATTTTTATGAGGGAAGCATCTGTCCAGTTTGCTTGAAAGTATGAAAAGAAATTGTTTCTAAAAGGAACCTTTTTTTTTTTTGGTTAATAGTAGCCCCAAAAGACGACTTTAAAATAAGTTAATGCTAACACTCAGTCAGATCCTGAGCAAATTTTCTGTATCATTTATACTATGCATACTCTACATTTATTGGTAACAAGATATTGGCTTATCTGTGAAATTGCAGACGATTTCTTCTAGAGCAGATATATCTCCATCTGCATGTGTATCCATTCAGCTTAAACAAAAAATATCTTCAATAAAGATAGACTGCGTAAGGGATACTTGAATATGAATATTGAAACTCTTCAGTGGCTTAATTTGAAATAAAACAATGAAAAGTAACCTCACAATGCATTGCCTCTTTTTCCTCACTGTTTTTCATTTTGATGAAAAGTAGTAATGGGTTACTGGATAACACTTAATGAAGTGATGTACACATTTTTCACTGATTGCAAATTACCGTCTATTCATTCTTTATCAGTCCCAAGAAGTTGGTCAAAAGCCAGCGCATTCAGCTTCGCCGAAAAAAACTGATACACTATGTTAGTAAAAAACCCATGGAGTCGTGCCCTTAAAAGCGCACTTTATCTAGTGAAAAGTATGTTTACTCTCCATGGGTATACATGTATACTTGCAAAATTAGGTGTGGTCATCACTGAACGATTTGAGCTATGTATGTTGTGCTGGTGTTTGTACCAAGCACAAAGGTTCCATAAAGATGAGAGCATTGTAAGGACTTTTGCAACAGTGAAGCCTCATCATGTCAATACATCTATGTAATAAAATGCTTTCTTTCATAACAAGCAATTTCGTTGAAATGATATCCCCCGCCGAAAAGGACCTTTTTTGATACAAACATATTAGAGGTATTGTGTGTTGCATGAACATGTGGCCTTTTTGTTAATGGTCCATGATAAAATTACACATTAAGCCCCCTTTTTCCTTGGCAAAGTATTTCATTAAATGGAAAATATATAAGCAGTCCATGAGATTATACATTAAGTCCCCTTTTACCACAACATGGCATTTCATTAAATGAAAACAAATGATGAAAATATACATCAAGCCCCCTTTTTCCATGACACATCATTATATATAAAAGAAAATTGTATCAACAGACTATCCTAAGGAAGATATGCATGAAGTTTCATAAATGTTCGTCAAGGACTTTAAAAGATATCTGTCCAGGCGGACGAATGGGCGAACTAACTGTTATTGGTCCATAATGAAATTATACATTTAGCCCCCTTTTTTCATGACATGGCATTTCATGAAATAAAATCAAATAACTATTGTCTGTGGCTTGATAAAGATGAAGTTTAATTACATTTTGTCCTGTAGTGAAAGAGATATTGGTCCATAATGAAAATATTTGTCAAGCCCCCTTTTTCCATGACATTAATTTTTTAATGAAAAAAGGTAAAATAATGATATTGGCAGACTAACATAAGGAACACACATATGAAGTTTCATAAATTTTCATCAAGGATTTTGAGTTAAAGAGATACTGATCCATAATGGAAATCTACATGAAGCCCCCTTTTTCTGTGACACCATATTGAATATCAAAAAAGCCAAAAAAAAAAATTAATATCGAAGGAGATCATAAGGAACACCTGCATGAATTTCTATTACTTTTTGTCTAGGATTTATAAGATATATGTCCAGAAAAAACGGAAGAAGAGATGGTCATTCGTCCATGATGAAATTATACATTTAGCCCCCATTTTTCATGACGTGGCATTTCATGAAATAGAAACAAATATCTATTGTCTGTGGCTTGTAATAAACAATATAAAAGTGAGGTTTCGTAACATTTCATCCTGCCGTTAAAGAGATCCTGGTCAATGATGAAAATATACATCAAGCCCCCTTTTTCCATGACACGGCATTAAAAAAGCGTATATAACTGTGGTATTGCACGGTCAATATGGGTGAAAGTTTTTGTCCTGCATTTGAAAATGGTGGTTGATAGATGTAACACGTTCGATGTAAAAACTCTGTATAGTTTCAAGATAAGACTGAAAACAACAAAAATTCACTCAACCGCATATATGGAAATGTTTACGATTTTCCCGTGCTGCAATTCCAAGTTAATTAAAAGCCCGCGAAATTACTGATGTGGTACAGCATGGCAATGTTTACTTTAAAAGCTTGCGTATGAATGAAAACCTCCCAGTGCTCTCAATAAGCGGACGTCAACATATATTACGTCCAAATTTTGAGGAAAAACGTCGGGATTTTCAAAGTCGGGCGTTTTTTAACGTCCAGATTTTCACGAAAACGTCCGAGAATTTCAACCCGGACGTTTTTTTCAAAAAACAATGCACAAAGGGTTTGACGTACCGAAATCAAGCGTTCTCCCAATAAGCTTTTCCCAATAAGAACAGTAACGGTAACTCTGCATTGACGATCAGTGGACTATTCGACCCATGATCAGTTCGACACTAAATAAAATCGGCAAATAGCGACTTTGATCACAACTTTGAGAAGGTAAGAATGCTATAATAAGTAAATTTGCCTATAATTTATCTGCTTCTGCACTACCATGCTTTACGCAAACTTATTTATTGAAGAGAATGGTTGAATGAATTTAATTGAAGATAGATCTAAGTACTGCAGTAAATCTTATCTTTTAAAAATCGTAGACAGGGTACAGAGATAAGAATACCGGTAAATAGGCTCCTTCCTTTGCACTTATGCCCATTGCCATATCGAAATTAGGTGAAATATATGTTGTCGAAAAAAGTATAAAACACGAACCTCTGAATACACAATTATTATGTTAATCACATTTCAAATAAATTCTTTCCCTACATTAGGAGCGCGTGACGTTGTCATGACGTCATCTTCAAGAGATTTAATGTCACAATTATAATAGAGAGGCCCAAGAACTGTTAGCTTGATATCGTTATGTTAACCTTTTACCTACACAATCCCAAGTTTTAAATACCGGAAGAAAAGAGGCTTTTGAAAACAATGTGTGAAAAGGAGAAAATTCTAGTAACCATAGTTTTCTCCTTTTCACACAATGTTTTCTACTTTTTGAAAAACAAATCTCAGCATTTAATTCATAGTTTCTCCTCTTCAGATGCTTTCAATATGGATGAGTCTAAAATTTTGTTGGGTGGTAAAGGGTTGGTTTTAATTTTGCACCAAAGAAAGAACAAAGAATCTATCATTGTAGGTACTGTCACACCTAAGGTTATTAGCACAATTATGCAGGATACCTACTTTATGTACTGGGCTACAAGGGTATGTGTCACAATCCCCAAGAATGGGCTCAACCTGAGTCAGTTCATTGTAAATCTGCTAAATTGTTGACATGAGGTATTGCCCCATTGATTGTGTTTGTAATGAGCATAAATAGGAAGTTCCAGAGGGTTGGTTAAATGCAGGCCTATTAATTGCTACTTGTAGATTAATGTAATACCTTAGAAAGAGAAAACATTGATGACTGGAGGCATTGCCCCATCAAACGTAATTCATAATACCTGTCATAATACCTATACTATGAAAATTGGGCATTAAGATAGGTGTCACAAAACACATTGGGTGGTCCTGGACAGGTTGTTTCAATCAATAAAATAGAAAAACATAAAATTACCTAACTACCCATCTACCTACCTAACTAAAGACCTATCAAAAGACTAACCAACTGACAACCTACTTACCTATGAACTCTCAACCGATCTACCAACCTAAAACCTACCTACCAACCTACCTATCTATCAACCGACCAACCTACCTACTGACATACCTACCTACCGACAAACCTACTAACATACCAATCCGACAACATGCCTACCAACCTACCTACCTACCTATGACCTATTGACTGATATACCAACCAACAACCTACCTACCTATCAAACGACCAACCTACCTACTAACATACCTATCCAACAACCTACCAACCAACCTACCTTCCTACCAATCTGTCTACTACCTACGGACACACCTGCCTGCCTGCCTGCCTGCCTACCTACCAACTAACTGACCTATAACTCACTTATCTGCCTTCCTGCCTGCTTGCTTTTTGCATGCCTGCCTGCATTCCTAACTACCTTTGTACATACAGACCGGATTAGACCCATGCTTCCTTCCTACCTGACCACACCACCTGCATGTACCTCATTTTCTAATAAAGGTAATATTGCCTAAGAGGTAAAAAGACAAAATTATTCCTGTGATAGCTGGTACTGCCCCACTACAGCTTGTTTTTTCCCTGATATGCACTATAGAAATAAAAATTATAGGGTTGGTGTCACTACCCAAATAAAGGGGCTGAAGAAAGGTTGGGCAATAATTATGTCATGAATACAGGTATTTCTAATTTTGCGTAATACATGAAAAAAAATAAAAAATCCTGTGTGGTCTGGTGGGATTGCTCCATTGAAGCTTATTGTATATTATCTCTGATACCCAGTGTAAATAATGGCCTAAAGGGTATGTGTGTGACTGCCCAATAAATGGGCCTTAAGAGGGATGGTCAATAATAATGTTATATTTGTAATTTTGCCCCGGGAAAAGAAAAACAGAAAAAAAAAAAAATCCTGTGTCTGGTGGTACTGCCCCACTGAAGCTTCTTGTTTTTATCATCCCTGATATCCACTGTAAATAATGGACTATAGGGATATGTGTCACAATCCCAATAATTGGGCCCTATAGGGGCTGGTCAATAATAATGTCATACTTGTAATTATGCCTAAGGGAAAGAATAACAAACAAACAAAAAATCTGTGTCTAGTAGTACTGCCCCTTTTAAACTTATTTTCTTCATTATTCCTAATATCCAATTTAAATAACTGACTGTATGGGTTGAAGTCACAATCCCTGTAAAGGGACTGCAGAGGGGGTGATTAATGTTTACTTTGAATTTGTAATTTTCCCTTCAGAGAAAGAAACTCAAAAAAAAAATCTTGTGTCTGGTGGTACTGCCCCACTGAAGCTCATTGTTTTTATTATCCCTGATATCCCATGTAAAAAATGGGCTACAGGGGTAAGTGTCACAGTCCCAAGGAATGGGTTCCTGAGGGGTCCGTCAAAATTAGGGTCATATTTGTGATTTTTTTCTCAGGTATATAAAAACAAATGAAATTCCATGTGTCTGGTGGTACTGCCCCACTGAATATTATTGTTTTGATTATCACTAATATCTACTGTATATAATAAACTATAGGGTAAGGTGTCACAATCCCTGTAAAGGGGCTCCTGAGGGGTTAGTGAATGATTACGTTATACATGTATTTGTAAATTTTCCTCAGGGATAGAATTCAAAACAAATTCATGTGTCTGGTGGTACTGCCCCACTGAAACTCATTGTTTTTATTATCCCTGATATCCCATGTAAATAATGGGCTACAGGGGTAGGTGTCACAATCCCAATTTATGGGTCCCTGATTGGGTCGTTCAATAATAACGTAACATTTGTTATTTTTGTCTCAAAGATAAAAGAAAATAAGAAAAATCCTGTGTCTGGTGGTAATGCCCCACTCAATCTTATTGTTTTAATTATCCCTGATATTCACTGTAAACAATGGGTTTTAGGGGTAGGTGCCACAATCCCAATAAAGGGCCTCCAGAGGGGCTGGTCAATAAGTACATCATATTTGTAATTTTGCCTCTGGAATTGAAAAATAACAGGAAACAAACAAAAAAAGATCTTGTGTCTGGTGGTACTGCCCCACTGAAGCTTATTGTTTTTATTAACCCTGATAACCACTGTAAATAATGGGCTATAGGCTTAGGTGTCACAATCCCGATAAAAGGGCTCCAGAGGGGTCTGTCAATACTTATGGCATACTTGTAATTTTGGCTTAGGGATGGAAAACCAAAACAAAAACAAAATTCTTGTTTGTTGTGGTACTGCCCCATTGAAGCCTATGTTTTTGTTATCACTTATATCAACTAAAAATAATAGGCTATAGTGACAGGTGTCACAATCCCAATCAAAGGACCTGATAGGGGTTAGTCAATAATTATGCGATATTTGTAATTTTGCCTCTAGAATAGAACAATAAAAGATATTCCTGTGTCTGGTGGTACTGCCCCACTCAGTCTTATTGCTGTTGTTATCCCTGATATCCACGGTAAATGATAGGGTATAAGGGTAGGTCTCACAATATCAATGAAGGGGCCCTAGAGGGGCTGGTCAATAAGTACATTAAATTTGTAATTTGCCTCAGGATTAGAAAAACCAAACAAAAAAATATTGTGTGTTGTGGTAGTGCCCCACTAAAGCTTATCATTTTAATTATCCCTGATATGCACTATAAGAAAAAAAGCTGTATGGGTAGGTCTCTCAATCCCTTGAAAAGGGCTGCAGAGGGTTCGGTCAATAATTATGTTTTATTTGTGATTTTACCATAGGGATAGAAAGAGAAAAAAAATTCTTGGGTCTTGTGGTACTGCCCCACTAAAGCTTGTTGTTTTTATTATCACTAATATCCACTGTACATAATGGGCTACAGGGGTAGGTGTCACAATCCCAATAAATGGGCCCCAGAGGGGTCAGTCAATAACAGCATCAAAGTTGTTATTTTGTCTTAAGGATAAAAAGAAAGCAGATAAATCCTTTGTCTGGTGGTACTGCCCCACTCAATCTTATTTGTTTTGTTATCCCTGATATCCACTGTAAGTAATGGGGTATAGGGGTTTTTGTCACAATCCCAAGAAGGGGCCCTAGAGGGGCTGGTCAATAAGTATGTTAAATTTGTAATTTTGCTTTGGGAATAGAAAACAAAAACAAAAAAAAAAATCTATTGTCCAGTGGTACTGCCCCACTAAAGCTTACTGTCTTTATTATCCCTGATAGGCATTGTACATAAAAAGCTGTATGGGTAGGTGTCACAATCCCTCGAAAAGGGCTGCAGAGGTGTGGGTCAATATTTACATTTTATTTCTGATTTTATTACAGGGATAGAAAGAGAAGAAAAAATTCCTGGGTCTGGTGGTACTGCCCCACTAAAGCTTGTTGTTTTTGTTATCCCTAATATCAACTGTACATAATGGGCTACAGGGGTAGGTGTCACAATCCCAATAAATGGGCCCCAGAGGGGTCAGTCAATAACAACATCAAAGTTGTTCTTTTGTGTCAAGCATGAAAAGATAGCAGAAAAATCCTGTGTCTGGTGGTACTGCCCCACTCAGTCTTATTTGTTTTGTTATCCCAGATATCCACTGTAAATAATGGGGTATAGGGGTAGGTGTCACAATCCCAATGAAGGGGCCCTAGAGGGGCTAGTCAATAAGTACGTTAAATTTGTAATGTTGCCTCAGGTTTTGAAAAACAAAAGAAAAAAAAATCCTGTGTCTGGTGGTACTGCCCCACTCAATCTTATTGCTTTTGTTATCCTTGATATCCCCTCTAATTAATGGGGTATAGGGGTAGGTGTCACAATCCCAATAAAAGGGCCCTTGAGGGGCTGGTCATTAAGTACGTAAAATTTGTAATTTTTGTCTAGAGTATAAAAAGATCTAAGAAAAATCCTGTGTCTGGTGGTACTGCCCCAATCAATCTTATTGCTTTTGTTATCTCTGATATCCCCTCTAATTAATGAGGTATAGGAGTAGGTGTCACAATCCGAATGAAGGGGCCCTAGAAGGTCTCGTCAATAAGTACGTTAAATTTGTATTGTTGCCTCAGGAATGGAAAAACAAAAGAAAAAAAAAAAAATCCTGTATCTTGTGGTACTGCCCCACTGAAGCTTATTATATTTTTTATCCCTGATATACACTGTAAATAAAAAACTGTATGGGAAGGTGTCACAATCCCTTAAAAGGGGCTTCAGAGGGGTTGGTCAATAATTACGTTTTATTTGTGATTTTACCACAGGGATTGAAAGTGAAGAAAAAAATATTGTGTCTGGTGGTAGTGCCCCACTGAAGCTTATTGTTTTTATTATCCCCAATATCCACTGTACATAATGGACTTAAGGGGTGGGTGTCACAATCCCAATAAATGGGCCAAAGAGGGGTCAGTCAATAATAACATCAAATTTCTAATTTTTGTCGCAAGGATAAAAAAATCTAAGAAAAATCTTGTGTCTGGTGGTACTGCCCCACTCAATCTTATTGCTTTTGTTATTCCTGATATCCACTGTAAATAATGGGGTATAGGAGTAGGTGTCACAATCCCAATGAAGGGGCCCTAGAGGGGCTGGTCAATAAGTACGTTAAATTTGTAATGTTGCCTCAGGAAAGGAAAAACAAAAGAAAAAAAAATCCTGTGTCTGGTGGTACTGCCCCACTCAATCTTATTGGCTTTGTTATCCCTGATATCCCCTCTAATTAATGGGGTATAGAAGTAGGTGTCACAATCCCAATAAAGGGGCCCTTGAGGGGCTGGTCATTAAGTATGTAAAATTTGTAATTTTGCCTCAGGAATAGAAAAAGTAAACAAAAAATTTCTTGTGTCTGGTAGTACTGCCCCATTGAAGCTTATTATATTTTTTATCCCTGATATACAATGAAAATTAAAAACTGTATGGATAGGTGTCACAATCCTTTCAAAGGGGCTTCAGAAGGGTCGGTCAATAATTATGTTTTATTTGTGATTTTACCACAGGGATTGAAAGAGAAGAAAAAAAATATTGTGTCTGGTGGTAGTGCCCCACTGAAGCTTATTGTTTTTATTATCCCCAATATCTACGGTTCATAATGGACTACAGGGGTAGGTGTCACAATCCCAATAAATGGGCCAAAGAGGGGTCAGTCAATAATACCATCAAATTAGTTATTTTTGTCTAGAGTATAAAAAGATCTAAGAAAAATCCTGTGTCTGGTGGTACTGCCCCACTCAATCTCATTGCTTTTGTTATCCCTGATATCCACTGTAAATAATGGGGTATAGGAGTAGGTGTCACAATCCCAATGAAGGGGCCCTAGAGGGGCTGGTCAATAAGTACGTTAAATTTGTAATGTTGCCTCAGGTTTTGAAAAACAAAAGAAAAAAAAATCCTGTGTCTGGTGGTACTGCCCCACTCAATCTTATTGCTTTTGTTATCCCTGATATCTCCTCTAACTAATGGGGTATAGGAGTAGGTGTCACAATCCCAATAAAGGAGCCCTTGAGGGGCTGGTCATTAAGTACGTAAAACTTGTAATTTTGCCTCAGGAATAGAAAAACAAAAGAAAAAAATTCTTGTGTCTGGTAGTACTGCCCCACTGATGCTTATTATATTTTTTATCCCTGATATACACTGAAAATTAAAAACTCTATGGGTAGGTGTCACAATCCCTTAAAAGGGACTTCAGAGGGGTCGGTCAATAATTACGTTTTATTAGTGATTTTACCACAGGGATTGAAAGAGAAGAAAAAAAAATATTGTGTCTGGTGGTACTGCCCCACTGAAGCTTATTGTTTTTATTATCCCCAATATCCAATGTACATAATGGACTACAGGGGTAGGTGTCACAATCCCAATAAATGGGCCAAAGAGGGGTCAGTCAATAATAACATCAAATTAGTTATTTTTGTCTAGAGTATAAAAAGATATAAGAAAAATCCTGTGTCTGGTGGTACTGCCCCACACAATCTTATTGCTTTTGTTATCCCTGATATCCACTGTAAATAATGGGGTATAGGAGTAGGTGTCACAATCCCAATGAAGGGGCTCTAGAGGGCCTGGTCAATAAGTACATTAAATTTGTATTGTTGCCTCAGGAATGGAAAAACAAAAGAAAAAAAAATCCTGTGTCTGGTGGTACTGCCCCACTGAAGCTTATTATATTTTTTATCCCTTATATACACTGTAAATAAAAAAAAACTGTAAGGGTAGGTGTCACAATCCCTTAAAAGGGGCTTCAGAGGGGTCAGTCAATAATTACGTTTTATTTGTGATTTTACCACAGGGATTGAAAGAGAAGAAAAAAATATTGTGTCTGGTGGTAGTGCCCCACTGAAGCTTATTGTTTTTATTATCCCCAATATCCACTGTACATAATGGACTTAAGGGGTGGGTGTCACAATCCCAATAAATGGGCCAAAGAGGGGTCAGTCAATAATAACATCAAATTTCTAATTTTTGTCTCAAGGATAAAAAGATCTAGAAAAATCCTGTGTCTGGTGGTACTGCCCCACTCAATCTTATTGCTTTTGTTATCCCTGATATCCACTGTAAATGATGGGGTATAGGAGTAGGTGTCACAATCCCAATAAAAGGGGCCCTTGAGGGGCTGGTCAATAAGTACGTTTAATTTGTTATCTTGCCTCAGGAATAGAAAAACAAATGAAAAAAATTCTTGTGTCTGGTGGTACTGCCCCACTGAAGCTTATTATATTTCTTATCCCTGATATACACTATAAATGAAAAGCTGCATGGGTAGGTGTCACAATCCCTTACAAGGGGCTTCAGAGGGGTCGGTCAATAATTACGTTTTATTTGTGACTTTACCACAGGGATAAAAAGAGAAGAAAAAAATATTGTGTCTGGTTGTACTGGCCCACTGAAGCTTATTGTTTTTATTATCCCCAATATCCACTGTACATAATGGACTTAAGGGGTAGGTGTCACAGTCCCAATAAATGGCCCAAAGAGGGGTCAGTCAATAATAACATCAAATTTGTTATTTTTGTCTCAAGGATAAAAAGATCTAAGAAAAATCTTGTCCGGTGGTACTACCCCACACAATCTTATTGCTTTTGTTATCCCTGATATCCCCTCTAATTAATGGGGTATAGGAGTAGGTGTGACAATCCCAATGAAGGGGCCCTAGAAGGGCTGGTCAATAAGTACATTAAATTTGTCATCTTGCCTCAGGAATGGAAAAACAAAAGAAAAAAAAAATCCTGTGTCTGGGGGTACTGCCCCACTGAAACTTATTATATTTCTTATCCCTGATATACACTGTAAATAAAAAACTGTGTGGGTAGGTGTCACAATCCCTTAAAAGGGGCTTCAGAGGGGTCGGTCAATATTTACGTTTTATTTGTGATTTTACCACAGGGATTGAAAGAGAAGAAAAAAATATTGTGTCTGGTGGTACTGCCCCACTGAAGCTTATTGTTTTTTACTTTCCCTGATATTCAGTGTAAATCATAAGCTATATGGTAATGTGTCATAATCCTAATGAAGGGGCCCTAGAGTGGTCGGTCAATGATTACCTTATACATGTGTTAGTAATTTTTCCTCATCGACATAAAAACATAACAAATTCTAGTGCCTGGTGGTACTGCCCCACTGAAGCTTATTGTTTTTATTATCCCTAATATCAACTGTACATAATGGGCTACAGGGGTAGGTGTCACAATCCAAAAGAACGGACCCCAGAGGGGTTGGTCAATAATTACGTTAAATATGTAAATATTCCTTTCAGGGAAAAAAAAAAAAAAAATTGTACCTGTTGGTACTTCCCCACTGAGTCTTATTGTTTTTATTATCCCTGGTAACCACTGTAAATAATAGACTGTAGGCTAAGGTGTCACAATCCCAATAAAGGGGTTCCAGAGGGTCGTTCAATTATAACGTCATATTTGTCATGTTGTATGGGGAAAGAAAAATAAAGCAATAGAAAACAAAATTTCTTGTGTCTCAAGGTACTGCCCAACTGAAGCTTATTGTTTTGATTAACCATGCAACAATTTGTCAAGTGGTAATGCCTCACTTAACTTTATTCTAATACTTAACCATGCAAACTACAGTTAATATTGGGCTATAAGGGTAGATGTCAGTACTCCTCTGAAAAAGTCCTACCGGAGATTGTTTTATGCCAATCTATGTATTTTAATATTGCATCACTGACAGTAAGAAAAAGTGATTTTCCAGTGACAGGCGGTATTGTGAATTTTGGGCTATTATGGTAAGCGATATAATAAGCGATATAGGAGCCTTAGAGGGTCAGTTCAATTATTTGTAATGTTGCATCAGATAGAAATAATAATAGTAATAATAAACATACCTATGACAGAAGGTTTTGTCCCTCTGAAGCTTCTAGGCAGAGTTAAATACGATAACTACTGCAAAATCTGCACTTTATGGGTAGTTATGGGCGATATGGGTAAGTGTCGTAATACCTATGTATCCCCCCTCCACCCGGACACACAGTTTCAGACTAAATTAAACAAAATAATCCTAGATTTTGTGTTTAACTGCGGGCTTACAACCTTAGCGTACAGCTTGACAAATAATATGCAGAAATAGTAATCATACCATTGTTTTCATGAAATTGTATGCCGAAAGCAGTACGCGCCGATTTTGTTGTGGGTCGAAATGAGTATGGGCCGATTTGTCCAGTTACAGTCCATGCAGAGTTACCGTTATTGTTCTTATTGGGAAAAGCTTATTGGGAGAACGCTTGATTTTATCTTTGACGTGTGGAAAACTTCGATATCGTATATTCAATGTAAGGAAGGCGCTTTACAAAGAGTCTCTAATCATGTTAAAGCGTTTTGGTGATCCGGATTACGGTGTAGAGATGACAAATACACATATACGATTGTTTATCCAATTATGACCGGATTATGGTAATTTTTTAACTGGTCGGTCAATTACGATCGGTAAGTAATCAACCGTCTTTAATTTGACTGCAGCTGTAGAAATTAACGGATAATTGCAATTAATAAGACACCCATCGAAGATCGGGGAATGTTGTTTGTTTGCAAACATGCAACATGAAAGAAATTGAAATAATCAAGTAATATCAATTATTTGTGCAACTCTTTAAAAATTGGCAGATTATAGTTTCGATACGCATTTCTTTTGGGAATTATGCAGCGCACTTTGGCAAATCATCGTGCGACGTGACCGTCAGTATGAAGGAACCATAGCTATCCGAGATACGTCTCTTCCAAAATCCACTAAGAAACTGAAAGAAAATCATGCACATCAAAAAAATTCAAGATAGATGGTTTAGCATGTTCACTTGGTTTGAAACAAATGACGGAAGAAATTATTTATTCTTAAAGTACCATGGTCCATCATTGCCAGCCAATCACAGATCATAATCAGTGTTGTTATACAAATGACGAAAAAAATTATTTATGCTTAAAGTACCATGGTCCATCATTGCCAGCCAATCACAGATCATAATCGGCGTTGTTATAGATTTATAATGCATTTCTAACCCTATTATATGGTTATTCTAAGGATATGGCTTTCTGGATAAAACTTATAGTAATCACAACCTAGGGTTTAAAATTAGGACTGGACATTCTGCGGCACAATCAAAATAAATCTAAGCCTATGACCACATTCACTGATGCGGAAAAAAAAATCCTGATTTTTTAAAAAAAATTCCTAAAATTTGAACATGGAATTACAGAAATTCCTGAAATGGGCCCTTATTGAGAGCACTGACCCCCCCGAGGCACTACAGATTGCTAATATTAGTACATGCACTATCCGCTGGAATTTCTGATTTCTAAAAACAATCTTACTCCAGATAAAGTTTAAGTTCAGTCAATGTTTTGATTCACAACTTACTTGCTTGTCAACATGCACATATGTAATCGGACGAGTTTAAAATTTTATACAGGACTTTATTCAATTTTGTTGTGCGTGACATGCATGTATAAGACAAGGTTAGTTTAAAATTTGGCATGTGATTTTCATGTTTTGTATGTGATTCACACACATATGTACGTGAATGGGAACCCTGTTATATACTACAGATATTATTTTGTTGTTGTCATTAACCCTTTACCAAACAATCCCGGCTTTTAACGACTCTTGAGAAACAAGCCTTTTGAAAACTTTGTGGGAAAAGGAGAAAATGCTGGTAACCAGTATTTTCTCCTGTTCCCACAATGTTTCTACACTTCCACATACAAACTTAATTTTTTCAGTCATATTTGTTTTGTCGTCTGTAAATGCTTTCAGTTCGGACAAGCCTAAACTTCTGTTGTTTGGTAAAGCATTAAACGGCTCTTACTAAACACAAAATATACAGTGTTTTGTGCTCTAAGCATGAAAGATAATTTATGCTGACTGAAGCTTACACAATATCTTACATGCACACATGTGACTCATTCAGAGAGAAAATGTCATTGCTTGATTGCAAGGACAGAATTAAAATCAATTTTTTTAGGAAGTTTTCCCTTGGCCCCATAAATTTCTCTGATGGCCCCTACTTTTTCAAATAAGAGGCCAATCAGCCCCATAGATTTGATTTCTAGAATGAACCCTGCTAAGTCATATGTTAACTAGCCTTTGATTACTTGAACTTTAACACACGCAAAAGAATTTAAAGAAATCTATGAAGAAGGATTTTGGTTACAAGCATTTTCTCCATTTCAAAAATTTTCTAACTTTCCCTCGACAAATTCCTAATAAGCCAGGTTTTTTTTTTTTTTTTGTCTGCAGATACTTTCAAAATAAATAAGTCTACAATTTTATCATCTGTAAAAAGTTAACCCCATTCTAAACTATTACATGTTTTATTGATGCTTTGGAGGCAGACATTCGACACCATTGTGGAAAAAGGAAAAACAGCATTTTTTCTTCCCCCGCCCCTTTTTTTCCCCTACCTTTTCAAAGATGAATCACACCATTTGAGCTACATTCTTATTTTATTTGTCCACAAATGCTTTTGAACGCCAAAGTTACATGTATTCTATTTGACTTTCAGTCATTTCGTACCTAGGTCATTTCGTACCTAGGTCATTTTGTACGATTTTGGTCATTTCGTATCCACCTATACTTTTTATTTTAGTCATTTCATACCCACTTTGGTCATTTCGTTCCACTTTGGGTCACCAGGTTTAAATATCATTTTGGTAAATTAGTATCTGTGGTTTTAATACTATTTTCTTGCGTTGTTTGCCGAATGACTACCTCTTTCGTACATTGCTCCAATTGAAATTATGTTAAATTTCACAAAAAAAATGGCTATGATAGTGTAACCACACAAATGCAACACACAGTCATTAAGGTACTTAGTAAGAGTCAATAATTTGTCATTAAAAGTCAAGAAAATTTTATCGTAAAAGAAACTTTTAACTTCAATGGATTCAAATGAGCGAGTTCGTCTGCACAGACTACTACGAAGACTCAATGAAATCATAAATAGAATAGAAAGGCTTTAATATAAATGTAGCGAAGCTTACAACATGGTGTCAAACACCTGTGTCTGAAACCACCTTTACACCATCCAATTTGCTGATATGATGGTGTCACGCACAAAGGAATTCACAAGTATGATATGTACTGACCGTTGGATTAATACATCAGTCATCCACACCTGTTATAAACAGTTTCCATGTCATCGAATTTTGATGTGAGTGAATGAAAAAGTAAGCCTTGTTCAGAGTTTAGACTACTACTAGGAATAATAATACTCTTACTACTACATCGTCGAAGGTGCAAAGGTAAAGAGTTACTTAATGTTAAAGTGTCAATAATTAACAACAATCAGGCGGCGGGTCTATTAACAAATAACACTGTATATCAGACAGATGACCTATTTGGAAAAACAAACAAAATGTCAGCTGTTTTGCTTTTGAAAACGTCTACCTGACTTGTGGAGCTCAAAATTGAATGAATAATTAAATATCTTTTATATGAAAATATCAGTAAACTTCATTCTAAAAAATACTACAAAGTAAGTCTGCTTACAAAATGACCTACAAGAAAACCTTTATCTGTCATTTTTTAAATAGCTGGGTACGAAATGACCAGAACGAGGTCATTTCGTACCTAAAAAAAATAAATGGGTACAAAATGACCTAGGTACGTAATGGTTGCCACTAGGTCGAAATGACCTAAGAAGTAGGTACAAAATGACCAAAATCATACGAAATGACTTAGGTACGAAATGACCTAGGTACGAAATGACCGGTTACCGTCTATTGACTTCAACGTTCCTCATTTTTTTTAGCATGTTTGTTCTTTTTATCAAAATAAAAGTGACTGCATGTTTCATTTTGCATGTTAATTCAACGGATAACATGACCTGACAATCAATCATTGTAATATTATCAAAGTACTTCTATATACTATGTTTAATCCCCCCCCCCCCCCCAAACAAAGTAAATAGTCATATAAATACAAAACGAAACCAAAAGTACAATTTTTAGACTACTTACCTGTGTGTAGTTTTTACACAATACATGCAAAATATTACCGATAATAACACAAAATTTGCTATCTTCTGCTGATTGATCAGATTAACAAATATAATAAGTGATTGTATGTTTGTTAATGTCACAAATTATATTGTATTTAAGCCTTCTTCGTCAACGTCGACAATAGAACTGGTACCCTGCTAAATCTGTAGTTCTTTCGTTTCTGAGCTATTTCGTCCCAACGTTTTTTGACCCCGGTCTGGTCGTCCCTTAAGTCCCATACAACGCATAACAATGGGCGTCTCGTGATCGCAAGGAAAGAATTTGAGACATCGGGACAGTAGTTTCGTGCGTTACCCATCAGATAAACAAAAGGGTTTCGAATAAATTTTGCGATTATAGTCACGACACCAAATTCAATAAAGGCCGCTGGAAAGTGATTAACACATTAGCCTACTAAGCGATCGACATAATTTTGAACTTGTCCAAATCCAAAGCATTTGCAAACGACCTGTCAAATATACATGTAGCCTACATTATAATTTGAATCGTTGAAATAGTAAAAGACATGGTAGGAAAAAGAGAAAATGATGGTTATCGGCATTATCTCAGTTTTCGACAATGTTTTCGACGGACCTATTCCTCAGGATCGTTATTAAAACAACCGGGATTGCCGGGATTGTCTAGTTAATAACGTTTTTTTTTAATGCATGGATCAAATAATTTGATCTATCTATGAAACTAACTAGATAAAACTAAAACATAATCTGTTGTTGTTTACATTCTTTGTGTACAGATTTCTTTAATTCAACTAAAAAGATCTACCACACTAGTGTGTGTAACCATATCCTACATGTATACAGATTCAGATACTTTTTTCGATGAGATCATCCTGTGTAAACATAGCCAACTTTCGCGGACATGTAAAAATCGATATCTGCCTATTTTACCTGTATTTTTTTATATAGAATTATGAAGGGCCTGTGTAGATAAACGCTTATAACTTCATCAATTTTCAGAATTG
Source organism: Hippopus hippopus (assembly GCA_946811185.2). NCBI lineage: Eukaryota > Metazoa > Mollusca > Bivalvia > Cardiida > Cardiidae > Hippopus > Hippopus hippopus. The sequence goes on along the minus strand of OX328106.1, from coordinate 23,682,278 downwards.
AAAATTATCTCAAGTGAGGTAAGAAAATTCAATTTATTCTCTTTCAAATGAACTAAATTTCATAAATTTCGTAAAAGAAACTTTTGGTCCTTTTTTAACTTTAAAATTATAGGTATGGTTTATATAGAATAAAGAGGAAAAATACATTTTCCGAAGTAAAAAACTGACATATTTGTTGAAATTTCTTTCATTATGTTGAAAAGTCAAAATTATCTCAAGTGAAGTCATAAAGCTTATTCATTGGTCTTTACATTGGTAGGCCTATAAGTTTGAGTCGTTTAAAAAAATAAACTTTTGGTCCTTTTTACAATTTTTTAATGCCACTGTCCTATTTTTTTCTTTTTCCGTGATCGCTCGGATTGGTCCGGATTTTGCCGATGATGGCCGATTCTAACAGTTAGATAAGCCGCCCGGGTATCTTTGCTGTGTTACGTAATGTTGTATTGACAAACGGACCCCCTGCTATGTTTATGACATACATGTATCCACATGATTATAAACTAGAATTTATACCCGGGTTGTTTGATCGTGACAGAATCCCTAAGATATTTTTTCGTGTGCATAAAACAATGTACATTTACTATATCGATTCTAAGCAGTATTCAAAATTAATATTATATTATATATAAATCAGTTTTATTTCTCCTCCTTCCCCACATTTTTATTTTTTTAATCGTAAGAAGTGGAAATTATACAAATCAAAACCATCAAACCATACACACAAATTATGTTTTTTAAAATCTGACTTAATTACCCCATCAAGACTTTTAGCTACTTACTAAACGACAAAATTCTAAGTTTTTTTTTTTTTTTTTGAGTTGAAGCCATTTGCAGCCCACAAATGTGGCATATAATGAAACTTGCTTTTGAAAGGGTAGAAAACAGTGTGGAAAAATGAGAACTTGTCGATCACAAAGATTTTAACCTCCCGTGTGTTTTCAAAAGCCTTCTTTCTCAGGGTCGTAAAAGCATGGAATTATTTGCTAAGTTATGTACATGTAATCAGGGATCTTATATACAGGGATAGGAAACGCGGTATCACTTCCGGTTATTCACTGTCTTCTTTCGAATTGACCGCAAAGGAAAAAACGGCGGCCATCTTAAATTTCGGCATACGACGGTCACTGTTTTAATCAACGTTTTGCTTGGTTATCCCATACGTCCTTCTCAACAGGTAAGTTTCCGAATATTTACATGCTTAGACTATATGTAACATCAATTTTTTCGAAGATTTTGTTTTATATGCTTATTTTGGCGTTAAAAAATCATGACCTAATCATGTTTGCCCCGTAGGGGCTGTTCGGTAGGAGGATTTAGTGACGTGCAAAAGTACTTTTTAAGTACATAAAGTAGCGTCCAAATAGCAACATGTTGGTAAAAATCACGAGATAGAGTACATCTCCTTGTATTAAAGCCAATTTTGTGCTGATTTTCGATTCCTAAGTTAGATAATTATGGGCTCAAAACTGGGCTATTTTCGGTATTTCATCACAAAATGGCGGACCAATGTGGTGAATTTGGCGGGACCCTAGTGATAGTTGTAGCATTCTCAATTTATTTTTAGAAATAAATTTGTTCAGATTTTGACATATTTATAAGCAGTAAGTATTTCTTTTTGTTTTTAAATCAAATCTAGTGATTTTCGATGCCAAGGTTGGATAACTGTGGGCTCAAAAACTTGGCTATTTTCGGTCTTAATTGCAAGATGGCAGTCTAAAAAGGGGTTATTTCAGTAAAGGTGGAAGCGCAGTACCGCACATTAGTCAAAAATGATTGGATCTCTGATAGTTGGCCATATCCTGAACAAATTCCGCGCAGTACCGCACATTAGTCAAAAATGATTGGATCTCTGATAGTTGGCCATATCCTGAACAAATTCTCATTATAGTCTAACCATGTGAAAATAAAACCATATTTTGCAACGTAACTGAAGAATTAAAATGTTACGTTTTGTAAAAAGGAGAAATTTGAAATTCAGTTGGTTCTATATTTTTTTTCCAGATATGTATTGTGAGAGCACAAACACTTCAAAACATGGTTTTAAGAGCTGTCAACATACTGTTGTGATGCATCCTGTGAACAGAAGAATGACATTGAAGATGGTTTTGTAATTCTGCATAAAGTGTGCTAGTATAAAACTGAAGCTGGGCTTGAAAACTTGAAATATTAAAGACCAAATCAGCTGTGAACTGTACAAACCTGCAAGAAAAATGCTAAAGTGAAATTAATGTATTTGAATATGAAAGCTGTGAGCTTCTACCACCAAAGTATATTTAGTATGTATAGCTCAATAAGCCACTAGAAGTATGGAGTTATTTAATTATCTGTGACAAATGCTAGTATTCCTGAATCCTAAGTTTTCACTAACCTGGGGAATATCCATACTTCCGAAAACATTGTGAACAAAGAAGAAACTACCGGTAAGTACATGTCACATTTTCTCATTTCCCCAGGAAAAACAAGTCTCCTCATTTCAGTTGCATCTCATTTGTCGTCTGCAAATGCTTTCAAATTAGACATGTCCAAAATTTTGTAATCTGGCAAAAAGTTAAGGATGGAACCTTGCTCAGTTTACAATGTTTCACAACATTTTAGTTGTATCATAGCAGCCATTATACTTATCTATTTGTTTTTTGAATTTGCACAACTGTCTGCACAAGCTGCGTGTTGCTTTTCCTCATCAACATATTTTTTGAGGGAGAGAAGTATGTATCTGTGTTGTGCAAAATTCTCTGAGAATCATGATGTTGGTTTCCCACTAGTCACACTATTGTCATAAAACGCTAAAAGTACATGTATTAAATTTGACATACTTTTGGTTTCTTCAAACAACACAGTACATTCAGTATCTACAGTCTTATAAGCCACTTGTGGTAAGGAGTTATCTAATAATCTGTGACAGATGCCAGTATTCCTGAATCCTAGGTTTTCACTACCATGGGAAATATTTACACATCTGAAAACATTGTGGGAAAAGAAGAAAATATTGGCAAGCATGTTCTCATTTTCTCAGCAAAGACACAAGTGACACATTTCATTTCTTGTCTGCAAATAATTCCAAATCAGACAAGTCTCAAATTTTGTTGTCTGGCAAAGTGTTCCTGAAGGTTGGTTGCTTTCAACATTTTGAAATTGTATCACAGCAAACAATGCAGCTATCCATATTCCATGTATTACTAGAGTTGGGAATGTTTCTACTTGAAAATCTCTGTTGAGGGAGAGAAGTATATTTTGGGCGTTTGTATGACATACACCAGAATTATAATGATAGTTTAATATACCAATAATATCTCATATACACAATACTTTTACCATCATCATTAACTGCAACTTGCTACAGTGAAAAAGTTTTAGGAGATAAAAGTCTACATTCAATGAAAAAAGCATTTGCGGAAGCAACCAACCATTTGCATGTTACATTTTATCGCAAAAAGATTGGTCCTTGTGTCATACTGTTTTCCAAAGATTTCTACAGTGGATTTATGTACCATTATTAAAGAAGGAAAAATTGCTTGTCAAAAGCAACTTTTACTTTGCCACACTATTAACTCTTTTTGAAACAACACAGAAGTAGACTTGTACAAAGTGAGAGCATTTACAGACAACAATTGAAATGTGACTCAAATTATGGAATTTGTCAATGATATAATTGAAAGCATTTGGGGAAAAGGAGAGGATGTTGGTAACCAGCATTTTCTCCTTTTCCTGCAATGTTTCCATAAGGCTTCTTTCTCTTGGTCATCAGAACTCGGGGTTGTGTGGCAAAGGGATAATTGCAGATTTGTTTTTTTTTTTTTCTAATAAGTATGCTACTGACTATTTTTTACCAAAGAACAATTTTTTGGGGGCCTTTGGAATCCCCAATTGAAAGTATTAGCAAACGACAACTGAAAGTAGATTCAAACGATTGGATTTTTTTTGCATGGTATTGAACATTGCGGATAAAAATGCTGAAAACAGGTACATGTGCTAGGCTAGCATTTTGTTCTTTTCCCACAATATTTTCAAAAAGCTTTAACCCGTTAACACACAATCCCTAGTTTTGACACCCCTGTAGGAGAAGGCTTTTGAAAACATTGTGGGAAAAGGAGAAAATGCTGGTAACCAGTATTTTCTCCTTTTCCCACAATGTTTTCTTCCCCACCCAAAACAAAAATCATCATTTCAGTTACATTTGTCATCTGTAAATCCTTTCAATTTGGACCAGTCTAATTTTTTGTCGTTTGGTAATGAGTTAAATATTCCGAAGTCCTCAAACACACAAGGTTGTAAGGTACACAGGTTAATTCGAAATGATGCAATTGTGAAGGCCACTGGTGTATGTAATTGATTCCAATGTATAAAAGTAGGAACAGAGTTGCAGACAGGTCCTCACACTTCACGAGCCTACTTTTTGTGTAGTTTGCTATTGAAAAATGGGTATATAACTATTAACAGATCTCTGTGTTTACCGGCCTAATACATTGTACTACATAGAAGTTAAATGTTTGTCACTCCTGATAACATGAGAAGCTTTTGACCTGACCAAATTGAAACATTTGGAGAAGAAAATCAGAAAATAAATATTTAATTTCAATGATGCGTATTGTCTATAAACAGAAGAGGACACTACTGACAGTAGATGTGTCATGACAGATACACAACTTTATATATACCACTTGTGATCATGTCAAATACAGGGAGTGGACAAAAGCAGCCCACTTCCGAAACGTTAGACGGACTTAATCCTTCAACAGGCGATGTGTGCTTTTCCCGAATTGTTTGCAATAGGTATCCACTGCAGAAATATTAAAATATTTTAAGTTACTACGAAAAAGAGGGTTGTTTCGGTAATGGGTCGTTTTGGCACCGGGCCGTTTTGATCTCCATTCACAATTTACACTTCGTGTGAAATCAAGACTGACAACATGACCTGTATATCTGAAACGCCCAATAAGTCGACACTTTAAATTTTCCAGATAAAAAAAAAATAACACTTTAACTGAAAAAAACAATAATAGAAAAACATTGACATAAACACTGAAACGCATTTCATACTAAACGCTTCTTTGGCGGATATACAAATTGTCGGAATCGGCAAGGAATTATATTATCTGAAAGGAAGATAATAACTCGCAAGGAACGACAGCGGATTATTGGACGCCGTACAGGTAAGTCAGTGAAAAATCAATAATTGGTCTTAACTCCAGTTGCGTTGCCTATCCCTGTGTATATACGATCCCTCCCTGATGTAATTGCATATAGCACTTTTCCCGTCAAAAGTTAAACTCGTTACCAAATGATGAAATTTTGGACTCAACCAAATTAAAAGCATTTGCAGACAAAAAATTAAATGCAACTCAAATGATAATGCCTGTCTTTGAAAAAGTAGAAAACATTGTGGGAAAGTTTACCAGAATTTTCTCCCTTTCCAACAAAGTTTTCAAAAGGCTTTTCTTTCAGAACCGTTAGACTCGGGAGTGTATGATTACATTAGTGTTAAACCGGTACTCTAAAAGCCGGCCTTTTATTATTCTAATTATTCTACACTGTCAGCAAAAGTGCATTTGGACGGATTAGGCTTCAAGATCAGACTACTTTTTTCTTTCAGTTTATTAATTACATGTATTGGCCTACATTGTCAGCAAAAAGTGCACTTAGTAGCAAAGAGCAGTTTAAGGACCGAATAGCTGAGATTAGATAATGTTTCAGAGAATCCAAACTTAACCTTTAAACTAAGGAATGAGTTCATTACAAACCGACAAACAAAGCTCAAATATAACAATTTCAAAGAATTATCTTTTCATAAGAAAAATCTTGCTGTATCTGATTACCAATATTCTGAGCAGTCTGATATGGGTGCACATTCTGTGCATTCTGATACTGATCTTCAAGGGCTACACTGTCCTTTAGCAGGCAAAGGGTTTAGGTTGAAATCCGAAAAAAATGCCAGGGCAGATATACAGTCTAGGCAAGGATTGTAAATTTGAAGCAGGCTACTGTTACGTAATGTTACGTTTCTCTTACCATTTATAGCTGCGGGATATCGAATATCGTTTACTAGTATACGCGGTCTAAGTTCGTCAAACTCCAGAAACGCCCGAACCTTTACGTATGATATCGATTATTTTCATCGATTTCTTGGTATGCGAGACTGCTGATAAAGCATGTCCGTGAAAGTTGGCTATGAATGACTATCATTAGCAAAACTCAGCATTACAAAGTAGCAATCTCTCAACTTTGGAAGAACTTCATGATAATGCTAGATAACCAAATAGACGAATTCTTCTTCTTCTTCCTCTTCAGATGTTACGATATAAAGATATATCCAAACTGCTTTTGAACATGGCCAGAGAAGGTCCCAAATTAGAGCCGGTGTAATGCAGAGAAATGACCCTCCCCTACAAAATGACCCATGGGTCATTTCACTACGTAGAGGAATGACCCGGGTCATTATTCTACGTAGAGAATTGACCCCAGACCGTAGAGAAAGGACCCCCCTCTAAGCTGTAGTAGAATGACCCCCTCATGACAAGAAAGGACCCCCGTAGAGAAATGACCCCCCTTTTTACGCCTGTAACATTGTTGTTGCTGCTGATGCTGATACTACTACTACTACTACTACCACCATTACTACTACTACTACTACTACTCGTACTTCTACTACCCCCTTTTTGCCTTAACATTGTTATTGCTGCTGATGCTGCTGATGTTTCTACTACTACTACTGCTACTTCTACTACTACAGCTGATGCTGCTGCTACTACTACTTCTACTACTACTACGTTACTACTACTACTTCTGCTGCTACTACTACTACCACTACTACTACTACCACTACTACTACTACAACCACTACTTTTACTACTACTACTACTACTACTACCACTACTACGAGGGGTGTCCCAGAAATACGTAGACTTTTGTTATAACTTTCGTATTTATTGTATGTTTCTAAACCAAATTTTACCTGTACAAACTTTAAGAGATTCACAGTAAATCTGTGAAACAGATTTTCAAATAAAATGTTAGAAGAATATTTTATTTGTCACCATAGTAACCGAGGATACGACAGGCGGGTCAGTGATTATTGTTCGTACTTAAGCCAAAATTCAATCAACTGCATCGCCAAAAATCCTTGACCAATAATTGTGTAGCGTCTTGTGGTAACTACTCTACGTCTTTTAAGTAAACAATATTAATTTGGACACCGTAAGTGCTATCGTTGAAGGTTTATGATACAAACATAAGTTACAGTTGCTGCATGAAAGAGGTCAAAATATGACGTCAACGTAATACGCTGAATATCATTCCGTAATAAAACATTTTAACCGCCGAATGATAGCACCACAGAAGTGTGAAATGTTGTAAACTGCTTAGAGTACTCCTTCTGTATCAAGGAGTGTAAATTTGAAACGGCACAATCCTTTCAGAGATACCTACGACAGCAGTGCAAAAAGCACCGGCCATTGGCGAAAGCCACTGAATGATACGTCAGTTGGTGCAAAAGTGCATTGTAGGGTAGAACACGTAACAGTTTTGGAGCAGTGCACAGTGAGGTCGATGGTTAAGATAAGGAATGGAATCAGAATATGAAGTATGTGCTCTATCAGTAGGTACACATTCATATAAGTGTGTAGAGGTTGAAGGAGACTATGTTGATAGCATGAGCGCAAACATTAAACTTTGTCGTGATAAAAATACAAACGACGTCATGACGTCGCGTTGAACTGCTCCGCATCCGGAACCCCTATCTATCTCCAGAGCTTGTAGAATCCGACTAAGACAAGATACCGGGCTGAAATTTTGTAAACTTGTGCAAAAGATATAATGTTCACTGCTCCCGAAATTGTTTATATCTGCCTTAACTATTATGAAAGATATAACAAAAGTCTACGTAATTCTGGGACAACCTTCGTACTTCTTCTTCTTCTTCTACTATTGCTACTACCACCACCACCACCACCATTACTACTACTACTACTACCACCACCACCACCACCACTACTACTACTGTAGCTATTCTTGCTCTAGTTGTTGTTGTTGCTGCTACAGCTTTTACTATTATATTTTCTACTACTACTGTCCGATTCACCTGGCAGTGTCACTGAATTTTTCTCGAAATTTCAAGTATATTTCGACTGATCATAATGAAACATATCTTAAATTTGTAAACGTTTTAGACGAACTCTGTGACGAAATTTCATCAAAATCGGTCGATGGACAAAAATTTCTCCATTGACCCCCACTGTAAAAAATACGCAGAATTTGCCCATATACCCCATTGTAAAAATCCTTGAGTGGGGGGGAGGCCATGAGCAAATTCTGTACCCGATGTCGGATCCTAATTAAATTTCGTCATAGAGTTCGTCTAAAACGTTGATATAACTGAGGTAAGTTTGAATTTGATCGGAATAAAAATAAATATCGGCAAAAATTCAGTGACAAATGCATGTGAAACGGACGGTACATATTTAAAGCATAATATATATTATTCAATTTATTTGAACAAGGTTAAGCTTGTTAAGCTCAGTGTAAGAAATAAAGGCGGGTAAGTCGCAACACATCCAATCTTGCATTTATTTCGCCTGCAACACAGTAAAGATTTGAAATTGCACACTATGACCATGGACCATTTATGTGAGTTTTCAAATATTAATAAGTACGTAATTAATACAAAATTAAATCTGTAGGGATATCTTCATCCATCAGACTTTTTGTCTGAACGATGAGAGTCCAGAATGTAAGAGCGTTTTTCTATTGTTATAATACATGTAAAACACAAGGTCTTTTGCACCAAATTAATTGACATCTAGCTGCCAAACCAATGTCTCTGTCAACTGTTAAAAAGTCATTTATATTGGTTAAAATGGACAAGCGTTAAACAGCTTGGGTCCGGATGAGACATCTGGGTTCATGTTGTTTCTATAATATTGTGGAACAATATTCGTGAATGTCGGGTTAAGGGTTAAGACCCGGGTCATTTGTCTTCGTCGAATTTTGACCTTGGGTCATTTTTCTACATAGAATATTGACCCTGGTCATTTTTCTACATAGAATATTGACCCTGGGTCGTTTTTCTACATAGAACATTGACCCTGGGTCATTTTTCTACATAGAATATTGACCCTGGGTCATTATTCTACGTAGAATAATGACCCGGGGTCAAAATTCTACATAGGGAAATGACCCAGGGTCATAATTCGACGTAGAATAATGACCCAGGGTACAAATTCTACATAGGGAAATGACCCAGTGTCAGTATTCTACGTAGCATGATGACCCAGCCCAAATTTTACGCAAAAAATGACACAGGGTTTTCTAAGTAGAAAAATGACCCATGGTCCAAATTCTACGAGGGAAAATTACCCAGGGTCCAAATTCTACGTAGAAAAATACCGGGGTAATCTAACCCAAGGTTCAAATTCTGTGTAGGAAAATGACTCTGGTCCTGTTTCTACGTGATGAAATGAACAGAGAAAAAGACGGGAAATCGGAACAGCTCGGTTCCGTTCCCCCATTGGCTTTCCGTTTCAGTCGGCGTTCGTGTGGATATCGATTCGCATAACGGTAGTTGACTAAAAGGTTTTTAAATTTAAAAAATACAATATATTATACAATTTAATTCCGGTGATATGATCTTCCGGAAGAAAAAATTACAAAGGAAGAGTGAAAGCAGCAGTCTCGATTTGATTGAGACTATTCATTAACAGTTGGCTGGCCACTTTAAACAACTTATAGGCAAGTCCCAGTCCCGTGCCTTTGAGACGTTGTCACATAAACTTTTCGGCAACGTGAAGTTAGCTGCCAGTTCGCAGTTTGCAGTTCGTTATTCAAATCCCCAACTGCACAATCAAAGCACGGGTCAACTGAACCAACCCACAGTACAAACAAAACATCACGAGTCCCGTGTACATTATAATAAAAACTCTGAAAGTTCAAACAGTGAGCTGATTAACCACCGCAATACTAGTCAGGAACCAGTCGCATCTTCAAGTCATAGATCCAGACGATCCCAATCTCCATCTCCACATCCATCCAGGGCACGCAATCGCGCTCCAGTAGGACGGCGCGCCGACTTCCAAAGGCAGGCACCAATGACGAATTCCAAGCAGAACTTTCAGCGTCCGTGGCAACCTCAACAGACGTCTACCAAGGCGACATCCGTCAACAATACTCGCTCTGAGCCTCCAGCGCGTGCCTGTGTAAATAACGACAGTGTGTTTCATAACTCCGGTTCATCTAGCTAGGAAGTCGGAGGGATAGAACCATCAATGTGTCTGAAAACGAACAAAATAAACCTTGGTTGTTTGAACGTTAATGGATTAAAAAATAGATTGAACTATCCAGAATTTGTAGATTGCGTAAGTACTTATGACATTTTTGGTATATGTGAAACTCATCTTGACTCAGCCGATATTGTTGATATAAACAACTATACTTTTATCTCGAAAAATCGCTCAGTAAATTACAAACGTAAATCAGGAGGCATTGGGCTGTATGTGAAGGATAGCTTAGCACCGTTTGTTGATATTGTCCCTAATAGTTCCGAATACGTCCTTTGGGTGTCAATAGATAAAACATTTCTCCAACTGGAGCAGAATTTATTATTGGGTACGCTCCATGTCCCACCAGACAACTCGCGTTTCTTTACAGATGATCAGTTTGCTTTAATGGAAAATGAAATTTTTGAAAAATGTAGTGAAAATAGATATGTATACCTTGCTGGAGATACAAACTGCCGTGTAGGCTCCACGCGTGACTTTGTCTTCGCCGACACATACATAAACGAAACCTTTGAGATGGACCAGGACCTACAGTCAGAACTCCATCGGTACACAATTCTTGAAGACCTCTCCATTAATCTGAATAGAAAATCAAAAGATAACAGAACAAATACAAATGGATTTAAACTTCTAGATATTTGTAAAAATAACAATTTATTCATACTGAATGGGAGATCATTCAGTGACAAAGATGTGGGTGAGTTCACTTTCAGAGAAAAATCCGTTTTGGACTACGTCATTGCCACTCCGGACTGTTTTCGAAATCTCTCCAATTTTGAAATTGTCGAAACTGACACACTCTTTTCTGATGGTCATAGCATAATATCGTGGCAAATTGAAATTAAAAAGCCCGTCTCTGCTGAAAATGATACCTTTTGCACAGTCAAGGGACCAAACTGGATACCTGGTTTGGAACCAGAATTTATCAATAACATAGATCAAGCTAAAGTACAGTGCCTTCTTGAACAATTAAATACATATCCACACTCACAGCAAACAATACAGCACATTACAGATGAAATCCAAAATATATTCCAATTTTCTGCAAATGTGACTTTCCCCAATGTAAGCACTTGCCAAACACAGGTCAATTCACACCCACAAAACAAGCCATGGTTTGGTCCTCAATGTCATCAAGCAAGAGATAGGTATCATAGAGCTAAAAATAATTATACTAAAAATAAAAATATCCATAATAAGGTAAAATTAAAACAAATAAGTAAAGAATATAAAAGAACAATAAATCACTTTTTAAACATTGAAAAACAAAAACAAGCAAACAAGTTAAGAGCCATTAGTGAGAAGAATCCAAAAAAATATTGGAAATTTTTACAAAAATTAAAACCCAAACAAAAATGTAATGAGTGCCCATCCCTAGATGAATTTTATCGTCATTTTGAAGAAATTAACAGAAATAATGTCGATGACAATAGGCTTCCCCAAGAACAAAATAATACAATCAGTATTAATGAATATCTGAACTCAAAAATTAGTGAAAATGAAATCATGAAATCCATAAACAATCTGAAAAACTCTAAATCCCCTAGCCCGTTAGATAATATCTTAAACGAATACATTAAGTCAACTAAAAACATTCTCCTCCCATTATACTGTAAGCTCTTTAACTGTATTCTTGATACAGGTCTAATCCCCAAAACATGGTTAGAAGGCACTATAATCCCAATCTTCAAGAATAAGGGTGACCCTAAATACCCATGCAACTACAGACCAATCACAATTCTGAGCTGCCTTGGTAAATTATTCACATCTGTTTTAAATACCAGACTTAATATATTCATCGAAGAGAATAATATACTGGAAGAAAATCAAGCTGGCTTCAGGAAAAATTATTCATGTAGTGACCATATCTTCACCCTTTACTCACTTTTTGAGATACTAAAAAAGAAGAAAAAGAAACTTTACGCAGCATTTATTGATTTTTCACAGGCATTCGACAAAGTTTGGAGAATAGGGCTTTGGCACAAGCTTTTATTAAATGATATAAATGGTAAATTTTTAAAAGTTATTACTAATATGTATGACAATATCAAATCTAGCATAAAAGTAAATGGTTCATTTTCTCCAACATTTATATCAGAAATTGGGGTCAGACAAGGTGAAAATTTATCACCTGTCCTGTTTTCTTTGTTCCTAAACGATCTTCAATCAAATCTGATATCTAACGGTGCCATCGGTGTAGAACTTCAAGATACTGCTGATCTGACACTGTGGCTGAAACTCCTAGTATTACTCTATGCAGATGATACCGTTATAATGTCAGACAATGTAAACGACTTTCAAAATAACTTAAATCACTTTGAAAATTATTGCAATAGATGGCACTTAGAAGTTAACACCAGTAAAACAAAGGTAGTAGTCTTTGGTGATAGAGCAATTAACAATTTATCATTTAAGCTTGGTAATCAACCACTGACAATAACAGACCACTACCATTACTTAGGCATCACCTTCTCAAGTAACGGTTCTTTTCTTCGAGCCCGTAAACATATAGCCGAGCAAGCAAACAAGGCCTTACATTATCTGTTCATGAAAGTTAATAACTCTGACCTGCCCTTGGATTTAGTTCTCAAACTCTTTGACCATACTGTACTACCAATCTTAACCTATGGTTCAGAAGTCTTTGAATTTGAAAACGTTGAGATACTAGAAAAAGTACACTCTAGTTTCCTCAGAAAAATAACAGGCTCTAGAAAATCAACACCATTATCTTTTTTGTATGGAGAACTAGGACGCTATCCAATTAAAATAGTTATCATGTCCCGAATGGTATCTTTCTGGAACAGGCTATTAATAGGTAAAAGTGAAAAAATCTCCCTTAAGATATATAAGTATATGTTGGCAAGCCCACAAAATAATTTCAAATGGCCTAACAAAATTAAAGAAATCTTAACCACAGTAGGAAGACCCGATCTGTGGGACAATCAGTTTAATATCAACCAAGGTAATATACATAAAACAATAAAACAAACACTTATTGATCAATTCAAACAAAATTGGCATGAACAATTATTATTATCTAACAAAGGCAGACTCTTCTTGAGTTTTAAAGAAAATCATGAATTTGAAGAGTACCTCAAAATTCTAAACAGAAATGAATACTTACCTCTCCTCAAGTTTAGAACTGCAAACCATCGTCTGCCCATAGAAACTGGCCGATACAATGGCACTCTTTTGGAAGACAGAACTTGCAATCTCTGTAATTCTGGACAGGTTGGCTCTGAGAAACATTACTTATTTGACTGCAGCTTTTTCACCAATGCAAGAGATAATCATCTTCAAAACCTGCAAAGACATGAACAGAATATCAAAGCATTATTTCAAGCAAACTTAAAATATAAACTTAGACGGATAAGCTCTTTTGTAAAGTTGATTATGCAGGAATTTCAATAAGAAGTCTAAATGTAGTCAAACTACCTCCTGAAATAATAAATGCACTCCTATTATACATGAATCTTCGTTTATATATATACAGCATGGAATTTTGTATGGGGGCTGAATGGACAATGATCATGCTGCATACCTTTGCAGCCTGATCTATACCCACTTAGCCCTCCGACAATATTCATATGTTTGAGTAAAAATAAATACTGGTAACCTTTTACTGCACAATCTTGACTTTTGACAAGCCTGCAGTAGAGAGCACTGAAATCATTGCTGGAGAGGGAAAAAAGAAAAAAAACATTGGTAACCAGGTTGTTTTTTCTCCCCATTTCCAACAGTGTCTGTTACACGCAAATGTATGAGTGAAATAGATATAGATTTAACATACCTAGACAGTTAAAACACTGTGAGATTGTACATGTTGATTTTTCCCACCACCTTTTTTTTTTTTTTTTTTAAATATATGTATATTAGTAGATGAACATAAAGTACTGATTTACTTCACAGTACAGTAGACTCTCAATTGTCAAGTGCAAAATGTGCAGTTTGACCACAAGATCTACACAGCCCAGTATAAAGTAATCCCCCCCCACCCCTCCCCCATGCCAATAGGTTTGACATAGCAACAGTTTATTTATCTCAAGATTGGCCTATAAGTTTCAATCAAATCTTCTAATCCTTTACCAAACTATCCCGGGTTACCACAACCCTTGGAATAAGGCTTTAGCGGGCATTGTGAGAAAGAAGACACTGGTAACTGGCATTTTCTCCTTTTCCCACAACTTTCTTTCTTGACCCTATCAGAGGGCTCATACTCATTTCTGAGTCATTTTGGCTTCACCTGTATTTTGTATTTGTCATGCAAATTCTTATTTGTAAATACCTATGCGTCGCAATGAACATGTGTATTTTGTATTTATCATGTATATACTTATACTTATTTGTCTGGCTGTATTTTGTATTGATCATGTAAATACTTCTTTATAAATACTAATCTATCTCCTTTTTGCTGTCAAACATAAGTCTGTAAGAGTCAAGTATATAACTCTTATTTATTAGTCTTCTGCAAGCCAGAGTATATTGACAAGCTGATCCTTGCCTCCACAAGAAAATTGTAAATTAGCTTGGAGTTATTCATAATACCTTATCACCTATTTTACCTAGACTTAAGAATCTTGAGTAGAGTTTTGGTTGATAAATAAAGCCTCTGAAAGCTTTGCAGCATAAGAGAAAATGATGATGGCCATTATTCTCTCATTCTCCCACAATGTTTACTATGTTTCACTGTCCCACTGTCAGACCTCATCCCTACGGCCACATCTGATCTGTGTCTTGCAAATATTCTTCAGTTTGGACCAGTCTAAAATCATTCCAGCCACATTATATTTTTTTATATACAAAATACTTTCAATTTGGGCCACCCTTAATATATCTCTCTCTCTCTCTCTCACATCATATCTGTTATATACTGTTATATAGAAATGCTTTGGATCTGAGCCAGACCAAAAATTATCTTACCCTCACTAAAATTGTTATATTCAAATTCTTTCAACTTGAACTTGTCTAAAATCATTTTAGCAATATTGCATGTATAATTGTTATATGTAAATGCTTTCAATTTGGGCTAGACTAAAATTTTGCTATTTGGTTAAAGTTTAATCCCATACCCAACAAAGTCCATGTTTAGTTAAGAACCTTGAAAATTATGCCTATTGTATGCATTGTGGGGAAGGAGAAAGTGCTGGTAACCAGCATTTTCTCCTTTTCCAACAATGTTTTTCTTCCCATCCAAAGACAATTCCACAGTTCCAGCGACATCAAAATTTCCACTTGTAAGTACTTTCAGTTGTAACAATTCTGAGATTCTGCTGTGTGGCGAGGGGTCGAAGTCAGTATATTGGACCACCAGCATTTGCTTTTTATGCTTATATGTTTTCTAAATATTCCTGGCCCACGATCACAAGATCACTGATTCAAACTGTAAGGATATAATTTGTAGTATTGTAGTCCCTGTGACAAACCAATATAATTTCTATACCATCTCTTTTTCGTAGTGCTGTGCACACTGAGTGGACGAGGGCAAGCTTGCGCTCTTGTTAGCGCAAGCTGACCTTCGCCCAATTTGCAAAAATACAATTACTAGTAAATGTAAACAAACCTTTTACAACTGAAAAGAATTCCATTCATAATCACTCGTTATTTTTTCTACACGCATACCTGCCAGCAAACACATGTGTAATTGAATCGATTGGTCGGCTAAAACAACACTAGAAAATGTCACAGGGGCCTTCAACAGGTAAAGATACTCAATATAGAAAAGATCGTATCTTGTATAAGTATCATAATACTCCTACTTTTGTTCCTCTTTACTGAGCCATTAGCCTTACACATCCATGTAAATGTTCTTTTATTTCTATGGAGTCTGGCATGTTTCATTTTACTTTACATAAAAAAAATGGCGAATCTGCAATTTTACTTATACATAGCAGACGACAGAACAGGCTGAGCTGGCCTCACTGTTGACAACCCTATGTTGACAGTGGCGCTAGCCCCGTCGGTTTTCCACCGTTTCTCCACGTGATATTAGTAATATGTCTAGCATTACTTATGAAAAAATAAAAACAACTTACCTGCGGCTTTTAAGTAGGGGTTTGCGCGACCTGTTCTTCCCACGTGAGTTCACGTGACCAGCAGGTGCGCGCAAATGGCTCTATCCCTCTCAATCATCCATCTCAACCGTCTCCCGCATCCACTTTTTGTAATCTTTTCGGAAGTCGTATATTTTATATCTCCATTCATATATTATTCTGTATATTGCCCTTATTGTATACTGTGTATACTTGGGTGTAATTAAAGGTGTGTTGTTGTTGTTGTTGTTGTTGTTGCAAGCTGGTGTGCAGTTGAGGATTCGAATAACGAACTGCAAACCAGTTTGAAGATGGGGATT
Organism: Hippopus hippopus; assembly: GCA_946811185.2. Taxonomy (NCBI): domain Eukaryota; kingdom Metazoa; phylum Mollusca; class Bivalvia; order Cardiida; family Cardiidae; genus Hippopus; species Hippopus hippopus. The sequence continues at coordinate 23,665,664 of OX328106.1, read as the reverse complement.
CGCAAATAACGAACAGACAACTGGTTTGCAATTGGAGATTCGCAAATAAACAACAGCCAGTTGTTAGTAAGGGATTCGAATCCCCAACTGCAAACTTGTCGCCAGTTGGGAATTCGAATCCCCAACTGATAACTGATTTGCAGTTGGGGATTCGCGAAAATCGAACTCACAACTGGATCGGTGTTTAAAACATAAATCTTTGCACCAAGCGTATGGATATTTACCTCCATGTATGCCAACACCATGTATTGCGTTCGCCTCAATAGCGTAAATGCAAGGTGCTACAATCTCAGTTGAACTGCCTTTCGTCTTCCGACTTCCAAACCAAAGATCTTAATCACTACAGTGTTACGCTAGCTAACGACGCCATGCTCGGCCACATGTTACTAAAATATTGTCATGCATATATATATTGTTCCTCATGCTGCATGTAACCATGCCTGAGATAAAATAAAGTTCTGTTCTCTTCTTCCAATCTGCGTGGGCTATTAAGTGATACAAAGTCAGTGATAATTGCCGACGAATCCCCAACTGACAACTTTTTGCAGTAGGGGATTCGCAAAAACGAACTCACAATGGCACCGTTATTCAAAACACAAATCTCTGAACCAATCATATGGATATCAATCATCCTGTATGTTAATGTCGTGTTTGGGTTCGCCTCAATAGCGTAAACGCATTGGGCTATACTTTTTGTTGAACCGCCTGCCGTCCTTCGACTCCCATCACACCCTACTTCAAAAACCAATGTCTGATTAGGGAACATGCTACTTGATCGAGACATTAAAATCTGTCTCTCCCAAATGCCATCTTACTATGCTGTACACATTCTGTATTATTGATGCTATGCTCATGGCTCATGTATGAGTAAATGCATAATAAAGTTCTGTTCTGTTCTGTTCATATTTGCATGGGGTATATATAGAAATAGAAATACATGTATATTGCCGACGAATCCAAAACTAGACGCTAGTTGGTATATTATCTAACCAATTGACAGCTAGATATCAGTTGGGGATTCGAATCCCCAACTGACGACTGGTTTGCAGTTGGGGATTCGAATCCCCAGTTGACAAATTGTCAATTCGTGGCACAAATCTTCGACACTTGGCTATTAGACGCACCATAGCAGCCCGCAATGGCTTGTCCGACCATATATCTACGTTGGCTCCGTCGGGTAGCTGTCCGGTATGTGAAGTTTTGCGAGACTTCAACCCGGCAAATGTTTTCTGGAAATTTGGACCCCTCGGGAAGCCCCCAGATACCGATAGATTAGGCACAGATCGTCGGAAATTTCGCAGGAAGAAGATCATCAGCACACTGCAACTTTTGGCTGGTCCGACCATAAGTATCGATCGGCTTCGTCGGGAAGCTGACCGGGGTGAATTTTTGCAAGCCTTCGACCCGACCAAATGTGGCTCGAAATTTGAACCTTTTGTCGCGCCCCCCCCCCCCCCCCGACGGGCAAGGCACATCTATCGTCGGCCGTTGGCTAGTAAACGCACCCCCGACATGCTGCAACTTTTGGCTGCTGCGACCACAGGTCTCCGTAAGCTCCGCCGGGTAGCTGTCCAAGGTGTGAATATTTGCGAGCCTTTAACCCTTTCCCTGATAAAGACGTAATCTGACGAAAATCAGTAGTTGAAAACGTCATGAAAAATGGAGCATTTGCTCCTAAGGAGCATATGCTCCATCTTACATAATGTTTTCAAATCGATTTAAAAACGAATTTTGATTGGTTGAAAATTTTCAAAACTTTGAACTAAAATAGAACATGTTGCCACGATCTAAATATATCGTATGAGATAATGGGTTAACCAGGCCCATCACACTAACGAAAGAAATTTGAACATCTATAAATATTTACAAATTTTATCTTGGAAAGTATGTTGGGGTCCATGCGACGCCAGATTTTGCCTATACAAAGAATAACTATTCCATTCTTTTCTAAAAAATGACATTTTTTGGAAATTTTCCCTTATTTCAATCCCATAACCATGGTAACCGGATGTAATATATTTTCAAATTATGGAGTATTTAAATCACAGATATGTACATATACTTGAAAACCTGCAAACACCTTTTTCTGTAAAATTTAGTAAATACGAGATAATTAACAAAATTCTAACACAAAGTCCGCGTGGACCCCAAAAGTCCAGAAGTGGAAGTTTTTAAAAGTCCGGATGAGGGTTAACCATCGTTTAGATTGATTAAATGATGCGAATTCCCTTGGATGCAAGCAATTAGCCTTGAAAAACAAAAACAAAACAAAGAAACAACACAAAAAAAAAACAGCAAAAACAACATCTAGAAGCTTTGCGGCATCAATTAAAACAACCAAGATCGCACCGGTACCGCATCGGCAATGGGGGTTTGTCAATACATGTATAATGATGTTCAGTGCTGTATACCCAGCATTGGTAAATACACAACATTATAATCATCAGTTTTCAATACAAAAATAGTATTTATCGTTGTAGAACACTTCGTATAATATAGACTAAGAAATTATTATGATGATGAAGAAGAAGAAGAAAAAGTTGTAGTAGTAGTAGTAGTAAAAGTAGTAGTAGCAGCAGCAGAAGTAGTAGTAGTCGAAGTAGTAGTGGTAGTAGAAGTAGTTGCAGCAGCAGTAGAAGTAGTAGTAGTAGTAGAAACATCAGCAGCATCAGCAGCAACAACAATGTTAAGGCAAAAAGGGGGTAGTAGAAGTACGAGTAGTAGTAGTAGTAGTAGTAGTAGTAGTAATGGTAGTAGTAGTAGGAGTAGTTGTAGTATCAGCATCAGCAGCAACTACAATGTCACAGGGGAAAAAAGGGGGGGGTCATTTCTCTACGGGGGTCCTTTCTTGTCATCAGGGGGTCATTCTACTACAGCTAGAGGGGGGTCCTTTCTCTACGGTCTGGGGTCATTTCTCTACGTAGAATAATGACCCGGTTCATTCCTCTACGTAGTGAAATGACCCATGGGTCATTTTGTAGGGGAGGGTCATTTCTCTGCATTACACCGGCTGCAATGATCGCATTTAGCCGCGCTTGACACGTTGGATCGGGATGATTTACCTTATATTCGCATTCTTTGATGTCTTTAAACATTTCTATATCGGATTCGTTTCAAATATAATCTCTGAAAAAAGAAATAGAATTTAAATGATAGCACGAAAAGGCTCAAAACAATTTTCTTTTAAAGACCATAAACTGTAAATTATGTACAGTAATATACGTGTATGAACCATGTGCTGGCAAAATGGGGTTTCCTTTCTCCACATTATCTTCAAATGCTTTCTTCAACAGAGTCATTAAAACACGGGATTGTTTGGTAAATGGTTAACTTAAAAACAAAGTCCATATGTTGTTAAAAGAGACCAGGACATGTCAAAATAAACCAAAAAACACTAAAACATATTTGCTATTGCTTGGATTCAAACCCATAACGTTTTAATCAACGGCTATGCTAGCGACTCAGGGGTTTCCGCACGACTTACTTTTCAACGTGTTTAAGATTTATGTACTCCTTGTCACGCAATGAATTCTATCCCAAGAAAAGCGGTGGATGGGGGTTTTACGAACAAAAGAGTAGGCCTACATCCTTGATATTCTCTAACAGGTAAATTTCTAGCCATTTTGCAGGCGACTGAAATTACAATGTTATGGTCAGATCAAGCTTTCCCAAAAACTTGCAGAACGAGAGGTTTTGGTTGCTAATCACCTTAGTTTAAGCCTTTCAGTGCCGTAGGCGAGGCCAGGGGTTTTTGCGGACGGCATAGATCAAGATCAGATTGCAATGTCTGATCTTGGATCTATACCGTGCGCATCTTTGGTCAGGCCTACAAGATAAAAATCTTTCTTGGTTTTAAAAGAGTACATTGTGTTTTTAGCAGGCGAAATAACTTTTACAGTTAGCACTGAAACAATTACATCTAAGTTTACATCCGCTTTATTTTGAAGGGAGGAAGAACTTTTGTAATTCTAATGCTGTAATGATTATTTTTTCATTCTACCTCTGCCACCAAATGTAGCGGGCAATTCGTAAAATAACTATGCAACCTATCCGAGCATACTTCGGCATAATAAGTTCCACAAACGACAAACACCACAGCGCATCGCTAGAAAAGGTACTCGTCAGTGCTCAAGGTTGGTGTTTAACTCTTTCAACTGCAAATATATGAGCCGCGGTCTGGCAAAAGGGGGTTTAATGCATCTCCGTGATGCATTATACCAAGCCATTCATCATATAATTATGGATCTATAAAATCCATTTCGTCTAACAACCGCCTGAGTCCTGAGGTACACTGGCTCTTTGGGCTGCAGAAAATCGACCCATAGCAAAAAGTTTCGGTCCTGATCAGCCAGTGAGGACTGCGCAGGCTGACCAGAATCGATCGACTTTTTGCAGATGCATTAAGCCCTCTTTGCACAGAGCATGACTCATATCGATATAAGCTCGACCACTTTCGACAACTGAAAACTTGAGAAATAAATGACTTTGTACTGTTAAGAGTGTGGCGAATTCAATCTTGCTTCTGAAGTGGTTGGTCCCACTGATAAAAGCTCCCTTTCAGACCAAACATGAACTCTTTATATGAAAATCTTTTCGCGCCAAATACAGAACCTAAATACCATCCACTGAAACTCATAAAGAACTTTGATGTTACACGCTTGACTATGCAAGTGGACGGTTAGAATGGCAGGATCCGTTTGCAAAGAACTTGATCTATGTCATCCACCCTTGTTTTTGCCCAGAGCACTGAAAGGGTTAAAATTTTGAGATTTTTACTTTGGCCTGACATCTGGTCTTATTGAATGAGTTATTTGGGTTATATGTTTGTTGGTATTGGAATTTAACGTGGTTTTAACAGCTTAGGTCATATTACAGCGGTCATTGCTCTTGCGCATGTGTTTCCTGGCTTTCTCACACCAGTACTGACACAACTTTCCTTCCAAGTCACTAACTACTTTTCGCATATGCACCAGAGGTGAGAAGCTAAAAATCTGACAGAAAGTTTTACGCAACCGGGTATCGAACCCTCAACCACCGGGTCACGAGTCAGATATGCTTATACCACTGAGCTATATGTGCTCGACCGGGCGAATTAGTTATAGGCTGATCATGTAAAAACCGGTTACCTTATGACAGACAAAAAGCTTCGCATACTTTACATCAAATGAAGATATCGTTGACAAAATGAAAATTGCCACAACGTTTTCTTGACAGGCTGTCAGTCAGAAGCTTATCTTTACATATTTTCTGAATTTATTTTTGCCTTCGATATCTATTAAATTGTCACGGAAGAAATGAAATGATAAAAAGAAATCCTTTGGACAGACATTCAAAATTGTTTGAGAATCTATATTAAAAAGAAATATTGTAAACCATACTTTGTTCTTTTAACTTAATACATGTCTTATTCGTGCTAATACATGACATAAAGCTGTAAATAAGCAACATTGTTTGCATTTGTAAATTATACGAGGGTTGTTCGGAAAGTTCGTGGAATTTTGTTATATCTCTAGAATTGTTCATCAAATATACATGAAATTTGATATGCATGAACCTTGACTTATCCTTAAGCAATTTTTAAAAAGATAATAGAAAATCGAATACAGAAACCAGATATATGGGTTGTCGTAGCAACGTCATCATGGGTACCCGGAGCAGTCCGTAAAATACATATTTTTGGATTATGTCGTTGAAGAAATAAGCTTAATTTCCGTATGTTTGCTCAACATCAAAAAAGCGCGGAAACGTCAAGCGATAATTCGACAACGTTACGTCATTTCCTGAAAATTTCAAAACAATTCGTTGTTCCGAAACAAAATTATAGTGTTTTCGTAATCTATCTGCGGAAGTTGTTACGGAAAAATCATGACGTCGAACTGTGGCGTTGAGTTGCGGAGTGTGGTGAAATTCTGTGTTGCACTTAATAAATCGCCAACAGAAACACTGCGAATGATAAAATCAACAGGAGCATATGATAAATGCAGTCCAGCTTTTGTCTACAAATGGCATTCGCGTTTTAGCAGCGGAAGAGAATCTATTAATGACGATTCCAGGAGCGGTCGACCGGCAGTCGTAACTTGTTCGACTAAGAAGTCGGTAAAGGATATGGTTCAGACCGGCAGAAGAACCACCGTCAGAACTATTGCTAATGAACTCGGTGTTTCGTGCTCAACAGTACATGGTATACTAACAGAGGAACTTGGCATGTCGAAAGTGAGTGCTCGGTGAGCGCCGCGTACACTGTTCACAGAAGTTTCTTCACCGCTACGAATATGTTCGAAAGAAGCGCCCACACATGTCTCTGGACAGAATAATTCTACATCAGGATAATGCCCCGGGGCACAGAGCAGAATCTACACAGCTTGAGATTAGTTTACTTGGTTCTGAAGTATTGGATCATCCGCCATACAGTCCAGATTTGGCTCCTATGGATTTCCGGGTTTTTCCCGAGTTGAAGGCGAGTTTGCGTGGAAAGCGATTCGATTCAGCAGAGGAACTTACAAAACAGACTCAAATTGTTGTATCGTCACTAACTGAGGACTGGTACATTGAAACTTACAACAAATGGATGACCAGACATAAGAAATGCATAGATATTGCTGGTGACTATGTTGAGAAAGTGCGATAATCGCTTGATGTAAACGACGCTTGATGATTACGCGACGTCATATTGACTTCGGCGTGCTCCGGGTACCTCTAACATACTCATTTTAAATAGACATAATTTTCGTGTGATGTAGAGCATCGTTTTGGTTTTCATCGAATTTATAGAAGAGATGTTGAAGTTTAAGTAGGTATAAAATTCTTTGTAATACTGAGAATATTGTGTGATTTATAACAAAATTCTACGAACTTTCCGAACAACCCTCGTATATACGTAGAATAAAAAATTAGGGAACCCTTGCATTTCATCTTGAGGTAATTGTTTATTTTACGTAAAACATAAAAGAGGTATGGAATCCATGTCAATATCGGGTGTGACCTCCATGTGCAGCAACACCTTTACGACACCTGGCGGGTATTCTGGAGATGATACGGTGTATCGTTGCTCTTGGAATCTGCTGAAACTTGGAGAGGTAAAGTGACCCTATTATATCATGGCAGAAGAAACAAGTGACAGGGCTCCCCTAATTTTGATTCTACGCATATATAAATCGATATCATAACGTCCGATTATAGATTTAAGCTATCAATGATTTTTACAGGAAAATCTGGTTCAAGATGCCCCCTATTTTTCCCCACATATTTTTTTTATTTTAATATAAGCAAACTTCTGACTTCACATGGCTATAATTCATAGTACTTGTTCTAAGTACAGCCGTGTTCTGTCAGATTTTTGCAAACGAATATCACTGACAGCAATAACCGACACTTGCCTTCCATTTTCTCGCTTCACTGTGAATTGTTGCTACCTTTATACATAAGATTCAGACAGGAAAATAAAAAACGAGTTGAAGAATATATCGTAATTTTAAACCTGGTTTATTATGCAATTAATGCAAAATAGACAGTTCGCCTGTCAGATCGAGAGAGGCCGACATTCCTATCAAGAGTACAGGCAGATTGCGACGAAGGTGCTACAAAGTTACCAGTTGGACGGAAGACACTCTAATACAGGTAAGAAAATAACCATGATTTACCGCGTAAAATACTTTATTGGCGTTCTACAAATACAGTTGTTGAAAGGTGAAACATACAATAACCTAAAAAGAGTCCTGAAACATAACATAAACTGATTCCTGAATGTACTAGATGGAACCAAGAGAACATAACACATTTTAATCAATCATAAATATTGTGGAAACAGAATCAAAAATAGCTTTCTATGCGTAAGCACACTTTGTTTTGGGATAATCTTTCAAGCGTTGCCTGCGGCTAAAAAAAAAACATTTTATCTTGTTTCTGTACAGGCTAAAATTTTTGAAAATTTAACAATGAAATACTTGAAAGGAAAAGAATACGCTTTTTTCCTGAATCGTATGGAAAATAGTGACGCAAAAGAAGCAGTTGCTTATTTCATGTAATTGGTCCTTTTGCCTCGATGTTTTCAAAAGATGTATTCTAAAATGACTTAACCCTTTGGCTGCTAAGCGCCACTCAGGGATCTTTTGCGATTAGTGTAGATCAAGATCAGACTGCAAAGAAATGCAGTCTGATCTTGGATCTACACTCTCCGATAAGGAGGTATCTTTCTCAAAAACTACCTTTGAAATAGCAAAATTTGGGTTTTAACTAACGGCCTGAAAGCGTTATTTCATTTATTTGACAGGATAAGGGTTAAAAAGCCATGTTTGTGCGGTAGTCATTGACTATCTTTCCCTTCCAAGGCTACACTTTTACTTTAATAAGTTTCTCACGTTTAAAAGACAATTTCAATCATGTTTTTATTTGCCGTCTGCTTTTGCTTTAAAATCAAAAAAAAATTTTTTTTGTCGTCTGGTAAAAGGTGAATCTATAACTCTATAGACCGTATTTTGATCAACCGAAACAATACCATAAACAACATAGAAGAGAAAAAAAAAATTATCAAATGATATAGTCTTTTGTTGTTTACCACAGACCGCTGGAGCCGACTAAAGTTGTTGTTCTTGTTTTTACAGACAGTGTAGATCCAAGATCAGACTGCACAGAACGTGCAGTCTGATCTTGGATCTACACTGTCCGCTTCTTTGCTATATATTCTTGCCAAAACAACCTTAAACAACATTATTTCGGATCTTTTCCCCGATTGAAAAGTTACCTTTTATTAATCTAGTCCTGTAAGGGTTAAAAGGGAAACAATGTAAAAAAGAAAGCTGCTGCCTATTACAAGCAACTGTTCCCTTTCCACTGATTTTATTGGTCTCTTTAGCGATGAAGTTAAAAATCTGTACTCTGTGGTGTTATCGATTAGATGATTACAAAAAGTACAAGATTTTAACTTTTCAAATTCCTTGAATTTTATATGTAGGAAATACCCACACTGAAGCCGCGTTCAAGAAAATATTTGAATGGCTACATACTCGTTTATTTGAGAATACTTCACCCATAAGTAATTCTACTTACCGAAAGCATTTTGGTGCAAAAGTATCAGGTGTTATTCGCCGAGCCCGGGTAGCTCAGTCGGTTGAGAATAGGAAGTCGAGAGTTCGATCCCCGGCTCGGCTAATCCTTTTCCGAGGACTGATGATAGTCATTGCGACAGGATTCATTCCTCTCCCACCGCTGATCATCGTTTCGACGATAGTTATGTGGGAAAGCAGCCAGTGGCTTGGAAAGAATATTGTGCAGAGTACTGGTAACAGAAACTTTCAGGAAAGCATGGAGAGGTGCACTGGCCGCCGCGATATAACTGAAATAGTGTTGAAAACGGCGTTAAACGCCAATTAATGAGTCAATCAATGAGTCAATCAATCAAGTTTATTCCCTTGTTATTTTAAGAAAAAGATTTCCAGATAAATAATATCTAGTGAATGATTATTTATACTGACAGCGAAGATGAAAATGGCAGTATTTGGCTTGAGTATTTAATGGTACTGAACATAATTCTCTATTAAAAAAGAAATAATCACAATGAACGAATACACAATTTTACATGAAATAACAGCGTCTAAATTCTTAGGAAATAATGTAGGTCAAAGATAAGGGTTCGTATTCATTAACCATACTAAAGAACGTTCTTAGTCTTGTTCTCAAGCATTTTCTGAATGTGAAAGTAACAACCTCTGATTGGCCAAACCATTTGGTTTAGCCAATCAGAAGTTGTGTTACTTTCAAATTTAGAAAATCTCGGAGAATAAGACGTTTTTTTCAGATTGTTTGGTGAATACGGACCTAGTACAGATAACTGTCGCTAAAGGCGATGTTACTTTTTGACTGGTCGCTTCTGGTTACAGAGATGATCAAGACAAAATCAGTTGAAAGCTCCGTACAGATTTTGTGCTCAAGTTTGAACTCTCATACTTTCGCAAATAGAGCACAAAAATAGGATTTAAACATACCTGTTGCTTGCGTATTTAATAACCCTTCCTTTGAAATACAAATATTTTCAATTTAAATGCTGAACATAGAGAAAACCGCGCATTTCATCTGTTACTCGAGTTGTTTACTTTCCCGAAAACACACAAAATGGCCGCCACGCACGATAAATTTCATCAGTGTTTTTTCCGAGATTTATATGTTATAAACGACGTTTACAAGCTCTTTATGTAATGAAAGGTTTAATAATTTGTCTTTGATCATGTTTGTTACTAAAAGTTAGTTGAATTTTACCGCAATACAGATTAAACCGACGAAACAGAAAGTCAGTATAGCGCTCTATCTTTGCCACCGGAAAATTTACGATGGACTTGAGACGGTACGGTGTACAGTAAATGTCCAAATATGAAAAAAAAATCACAGTAGAGTCTCATTATTGAGACTAAATACGGACCCAGACTTAAGAATTTGTGCAGTTTGTCCTTGCAACCGCACAGTCACGTATGTAAAACTCATAATCTACCCCGAGCACCTTTGAGTAAAAGTACACGAAATTCGGTCTTTATGTCATTGAAAAAGTTTATGGAATTAATGAAGCAGGTCAAAGTTTACAGAAAGATATACAGGTCTGCGTGTTGTTTCTATGACAAGGTGAGTCATAATTATCCAAGGATATCTTAGTGTCAGCAAACAATGTATGTGAGGGAGAGTTCATAATTGATGATATGTGATAAAGTGTACTTTTCTGTATTCAATTTGAAAATATTGCACGTCCAAAACGAAAAATGCTCGTTACAAGCAGATTTCCTTTCTGCCTCAATATTTACATTAGTGGCATGGTTGTCTGAGGACTACACATTCATCTGCAGCTGGCAATGTAGTCACAAAGTAATGATCTCTATTTAAAAAGAATGTGCATCATCCTGACTCCCTTAATGTAGACCATATCTATCGGTCAAGTACAGGGGGGCTCAGTATAATGTAATAATATTATTTTAACAAACATAATTTTTGTGACCACATACACCACCTGTGGATGACTGACTATTTTTCGTATTGCTGACTAGTTGTGAAAACATGTGGCAAAAACAGAAATTGCTCGTGACGAGCAATTTCTCTCAGTTTTGGCACATATTTTCAAACCTCAGTAACAAGAACAAGTTTATCCATCATAAGCTTTCCTTCAGTATCTTTTTTTCGGCGTTGCGGAATGCGCTGGCTGTTGACCTGCTTTTGGGTATTGATATAATCGAATGAATAGGCCTAAATAGAAATTTGCGATCGGTAAAAATGTTGACGGATTATTTTTCGGACCTCTCCATGGCAATTACTGATATTGTTACTTTTCTTTAGTTCTCTTCATATTGAATCAGAAAAGAAATTAAATTTTCGTATTCCAGTTCCTCTTACGCCATCGATCTCTTTAAAACGATACTTCTTGTAATATAATAGCATCTAACCTGTGACAGGGAGTAAGGACATTACAACAAAAAACCCATAGATCAATTCTACACATCATCCACTTAGAGATGGGTCTTAGCCAAAATCATTATTTTTCGTAATAAATTGTGTACTAATAATTGCAATAACTCTTCGAAAAGAATATATGATACATGCTCTGTAACAAGGGGCTTAATACACCTACAAAAAGTGTAGACCTAGGTCAGCCTTCGCAGTTCGCACAGGCTGACCTGGGTCGAAAATTTTTGTTTCCGGTAAGTTTTCTTCTTGTCAAATGACCAGTGCACCTCATGATTCAGGCGGTTGTTACATAAAATGGATTTTATGGATCCAGAATTATGTGATGACTAGCTTGGTATCATGCATCACAGATATGCATTAAACCCCTTTTTGCCAGAGCATGACCCAAATATATATGCTTGTTACTTTTCTGTAATTGACATTGCTACAGCCACGAGTTTACAATCATATATACATTAAGAAAAAAGAAGGAAACAAATTCCTTGATTGTGTACAAAGAATTCAATTTCTTATCTTCGTGGGAAAAATGACAACAATAATTATATTAACTAAATACATATTTACACTTTACAGGCTACAAAACTAGATTTATGTACACTTTATATATAAATCACAATACAGCAATCTGAGCCCCACTGTATCCTGGGTAACATAACCCTAATGTCTCAAGGTCGTATCTATAATATTTCCAGGTGCTCAGGTGTTTCTTTCACTGTGTAAATAAGTACCAAACTGCAACGAACATGCAAGTTTGGCCGTATCAATCAACCATAGTTATCAAAAATTGTTCCAATTCTAAGTTCCAAGACTTGCAATCTGATTGGCTGAGAAAATCGCCTTAAGCTTTCTACAATACAAGCTACGACAGGAATACAGTAGGATAAATGTAATGGTTTTGCTAGACATACTAAAGCAAAAGGACAATAGCCCTAAATAATTGCAAACAAAATATTAGATTACAGAAGGCAAATTCAACCAAAAATATGTAAGTCTACTCGTCTGTTTGAAAACTACTACCATATGAAAATGATCAGTTAAAGACAATAAATTATTATAGACTAATTTATATTAAAAATGCAGCACATTAAAAGCAATGCATTTGGTTTTAGTGACCTGTCTATTAATACTTTTCATAGAATGCATTTACTTATTCGGTACCATTGAATTTTTGCTTTGAAATTTAAAGGATTATTTAAATTACCTAATTCTACTCTATATAAAGCTAGAACGTATACAGTATATTACAAAAAGAAGTATACCACAATAGGAAAATATGAAATAAAAGAGAAATGGCACTACTATTCGTCTTTTAACTCTTTATCAACGAAAAAATTCTAGACTGGTCCAATTCGAAAACATTTGGAGGCGACAAAATATGACTCAAGTGACGAGATATGTCTCTGACAGGAAAAAACAATAATTGTGTGAAAAGAAGTAAATGCTGCTTACGAGCACTTTCTTTCAATTTTCTCCAATTTTTTTTTACCCCACGGTAAACGTGCCAATCGTAGAGTCAATTCTCTTTCGTTTTACATTGTAAAATATATTTATATTTTAACGGTATACAGGAATCATTATGAAAATAAAACATATATATTCACATTATACACCGTTACACTAAATATTGCACCATCACCCAGCCCTACTGCTGCATCATTTTGTCAGTCGCATCATACAGACAGCTCTATCGCAGTTTCCTAATTGCTTCTTGAATATTTGTCTTTGTTATGGAAAAGGAAGAAAATGTTACATTTTTTTCCTCATTTCGACTGTTTTCCCCCCATTTCTTACACTGTTTTCAAAAGGCGTCTACAGTGGGGTGCTCATTATGGAAAGCTTTGTAAGATTGCCTGTTAGACCATAAGCAACAAAATGACACAGCGGTTGATACATATAAACAAAAGCAAGGATGTATAAACAAGGTATTATTTGACATTGAAATTATTGCTTGGATATAGTAAGCTGACTAGAAATGACATATTACTCATACAATTATAATCAAAAGCACAAAAAAGTGAATGAAATAAGAAAATGTGACAAATCCATGGTGAAATACACAGAAATTACATGAAACTAGTTTTGAAAGTGCATGTTTTATTTCAAAGATATTGTTAAAACAGTTTGTTTTTCTACTTTCTTTTAGACTTTTACAACCAATCTTACTAGAATAAATAGCGAATCATGTTACATGGTTTAACGGAATTTTCATTAATCAGTCTGTAATAATCCTATCGCTGAATGATCATTAATACGATTTTGTTTAAAGTTTTGATGTAGAATGTATGTGAGAGACCAATAAAGATACAAAATAATGTTACTACGGAGAAAAGGAGAGAACATTACACAAAATATACATTATGACATTTTGATACGGCAGAGAAAGACGGTAAACTATCCACTTATCTCCTTTCCCCCATTGTTAACAGTGTTTTCATTTCATCCATTATAGTATCACGTTTTTCATATCACTTGATTGGTTGCAATGCCTAAAAAAGTCATAAACTTCTAAATGTTTAAACAAATAAGTTACATAAAATGCCTTCTACATATGTACATAATATTATACTTTCATTCTCTGTCTCTCACCCATTTTCCCCCTCCTCCCTGCTCTCTCTCAAACTAAATGTGTCATCTATTTGTTCTACAGCTCGCAATCTACTAAAATATATTCTAAAGTTTTGTATTCTAAAAAATATCTAAACGTTTAAACATTTTGTTTCACTACATATATTTACATACATATTTTGATGCATTTGTCGTCTCTCGTATGATAGTATACAATAGAAAAGTTGCATTTTAACGAAATATGTACATTCAAAGGAAAATCTGTGCGATTGTAATACCATATTCAAACTTATTTCTGATGAAGCAAGATGCCAATTTCATTGGTTTGGCGCTCTCCAGAAAGGAAATTTAAATCCTCGACAACAAAATGCATCCATAGCCGGCTAAAACGTTAACCTTTTATGGAACAACTTTTCACGACCCTAGGGATGAATGCTTTTTACTCAGACTGCGATCGGATGTTTTTTTTTTACACTCTGGAAGACAAAATGCGCAATTTTAACGACATGCAAATAAGAAATGCCCTGTGAAAAGAGAGTTTAATGCATATGCAAAACCTATCGACCGAGGTCAGCTTGCGCAGTTCGCGCAGGTTGACATGGGTCAAAACGTTTTGCTATTCCTCGATTTTCTACATGTCTAAGGATCATTCTACCTCACGATTTATTCGTTTGTTAGACAAAATCGATTTTATGGATTTACAGTTATATGATGACTCGCTTGGTAACATGCACCATGGAGATGCATTAAAACCGGTATGCCAGGGCAGTTCCCGCCAGAGCATGGTTTAAATACTTTCAATATGGGTGAGTCTAAAAATTTTGTCCTCGGGCAAAGAGTTCAGCTATATAGGAGTCTAACTATCAAAATTATTTACAGACTTTGGCACGTCATGGGCTTAACAAATTACAAAAATATAGGTCTATAGCACTCCATCTCATATTCACCTGTTCGTTCTCTGTTCATTACTACTCCACATTTACCTACAGGGTGGGCCAATAAAATGTTACCACTTTTTGATCGTACACAAGTTTTGAAATGAGAACTCATTCGAAAATTTACAGACTTGTCATAAAAGCATCAAATTAACATTTGATACCAAAGGTTTCCCACATTGTCCCTTGTTTTTCGCATAGTTCAATAATTGATGACATGTTCAATCAACGCTCTTTTTCTCTGGATTACAGCTGCCGCACGCACATTGAAGTTTGTGATGACATTGTCACACATCTCAGAGATATTCTCCGAATTTCCTGACGGATGTTGGTCTTCAGGGCCTCAATGGTCTGTGGGTTGTTGTAGTACACTCTCTCCTTCAGGTACTCCCACAGTAAATAGTTTGCGGGGGAAAGATCAGGAAAGTGGGCAGGCCATGGGTTGCAGCTGTAATCCAGAGAAGAAGAGCGTGGATTGAACATGTTATTACTTATTGAACTTTTTAATTTGATGCTTCTGTGTTAAGTCTGTAAATTAAATTTTCGAATAAGTTCTCATTTCAAAAACTTGTGTACGATCAAAAGTGGCGACATTTTATTGGCCCACCCTTTACTTTCTTCCAAAACAATTTTGTTTCAGACAACTTTGAAAAAACTCTTTGTAAAACATAGATAATCGGAATGAACTAAGGTTTTAAAATTCAAGAATACATGCAAAAACGTTGTCGAAAAAAAGAGATATTGCTCTTTGCGAACAATTTCCTCTTTTACTACATTTTTTTTCAATAGAGGTATCCTGCAAAACAAAAGAAAAGCGTCTGCAGTCTTCAGATTAACTCTTTCAGCACCAAATGAATAGACTGGACCGTTTTCGACAGTTGAGCATACAGTCCTTTCAAACCAAGAAAGAATTTTATCCCACAAGCTTGACTTAACAAGCGGACGGTATAGATCCAAGATCAGACTGCGCGTTCTGTGCAGTCTGATCTTGATCTATGCCATCCGCAAAAGCCCCTGTTTTCGCCTATGGCGCCGAAAGAGCTAAAATCGTGTACACAGAATACAATAGGACTATCTCATATTATATCCCCAAACACGCGGCAATAATATTAACATCCTAGATCAAAATACACCGACCTTCTGTGTAGTCTGATCAACATCTACTCTGTCCGCGATACCAATCCCTGCCAGGCTAGAGCAGTCAGTAGTATACTCGAATTAAGAACAGGTGGTTGCTGGTTCGAATCCCCAGCTCAGCCAATTTCTTTCCGAGGACTTTTGAGGGTCATTGCGACAGGATTCATTCCTCTCTCACCACTGATCATTGTTTCGTGGTTGATTATGTGATAAAGCAGCTGGTAGCTTGGGAAGAACGGATAAAAATAATTCCAGGAAAGCATGGAAAGGTTCACTGTCTGCCGCGACATAACTGAAATAATGTTTAAAAGCGTCAAACACCACACAATCAATCATTTAACAGCGAAAGTAATTATGGTTGTATCAGGCGCTTATGTTCAAGCACACTGGTGAATTAGTTATTGACACAGTTACCTCCCTTATACCAGAATTCTTCTATTCACACATCATGACTTACAGAGTAACATATTAAATACAACATGTAGCTAAAATAACATTATATAAACTCCATGAAACTTTGATCTGGAATTGAGACTTCTTTCTAGTCTTCTTCGAGGATAAATGATGAAGAACAAAGACAAGCATTTGTTCTACCTCAATAATCAAGCTTTAAACAGTCGTGTGGGCTTGAACTGACAAAGTATTGTTCATCGTTGTCTGTGAAGATATGTGATGTAAGCAGTTGCATTGGCCATCTGGGCTTTTATCTGTATTCAATGTCTCATGAAAGGAGCTGTAAAGAAAAGAGAACGAATTATATTTCGGCATAATTCTGAAATCACACTGTTATATTCTAAAGATTTTTAGCTAAAAAATCAGTTCTTTCTCAAGTAAGGATCTGTTTAAGTCATTCGTTTTGAGAAATTATTCTGAGGCAGTCCTAAAAGGCTGAACAATACTTTAGCATAGTTGAGCATGCTCTGTGAAAAGGGGCTTATTGCATCCGCAAAAAGTATAGACCCATGTGGGCTGACATGGGTCGAAACTTTTTGCTATTTGTAAATTTACTTCATGTCCAAGGAGAAATCTATTGCATTATTCAGTCGGATTTTATGGATCCATAATTATGTGATGGCTTGCTTGGTACAACTGATTTATCACATACATGTAGATATATTTATCCCCTTTTACCGGAGCGACGCTTAGTTTTTTTGTTTTTTTTTTTTCCCCGCCAGGTGTATAAGGTGACTTAGAAAAGTTCTGGGAAGAAGGCGTAAGTCAAGTAAGTCCAGGAAAGCATAAGAAGGTTCACTTGCAGCTGAGATAATACTGACATAACATTGAAAGAGACAAACAAACAAAATCTTAAACAGAGTATTTGATAATTTCCAAATAAATTAAGGCTAGTTGACTGATTAATCGTTCCGCTAAATGGTATTTTCAGCCGCTTTCAACATTTTATCATTCACAATTATCACGGGGAAAGCTTACTTATTCAGCCGTTCTTCCAGGGTTCGTCAGTACTGGACCAGATTTTACCAACATTTCTAAATTGCTTTCCGAGTCTTATTCTGTATTTAGAAACCAATGCAAATCCGATTGGCTAAACCAAATGGTTTAGTCAATCAGAAATTGTGTCACTTTGAAATTTAGACACTTCTTAAGAATCAAAGTGAGAATGTTATTTAGAGTGTTTGGTGAATATGGATCCTTAAAATACGAAAATCTGAGAACTCAAAATAATGGTTGTGTTATGGGTAATTAACATCTACAGTGACAAAAGAAGGAACTACATGTTACTAGCAAATTCTTGTGCTATAATGTTTTCTAACACTGGTTTCTTGCAAGAGGATAAAAGGTAATCTGCATGTGGTAAACTTTCAATAATAATTTGCTTGGAAAAATATGTCTTTTGCATAATGGTAATGTAACATTGAATAGAACAATTAAAACCATTTACCACACAATGCGGACTTTAAATGACCCAGAGGAAGAAGCCTTTTGAAAACATTGTGGGAAAAGGAGAAAATGCTGGTAACCAGCATTTTCTCCTTTTCCCACAATGTTTTCTACCCTATCACAGATATCTTTATCACTTGAGTCACATTTAAATTGTCGTCTGCAAATGCCTTCAATTTGGACAAGTCTACATTGTTGTTATGTGTTAAAGATTTAAATAACTTACCAGATCCCATTCAAAGCAGAATGCCGGAAATGTCTACAACAGCAATGGAAACAATCTCTTCCTTTCACTGTCAGCTTCGCCTATCCACAAAGGTCCGATGGCCCCTGCCCCCTTTTTACCCCACCCTAATTTTATTTATAAAAAAGAAGCCGCGGGACAGGGGCCGTAATGTCAGCACAGCCAGTTAAAACAATATGAAGTTATATTTAGGGGGCGTATCTGTCACATGGTTGAACTTGAAGTCCTTTGAACTTTAACCCCTATCTGGTATACCTAAAAACCCTTTCCTCCTTTCCAAGCTTACTTTATCTTCACAGTTAAAATGAATGGCTTCTATCTCAACAGGTCATAGACACGGCTTTACTCCTTTTGCAGACAGTGCAGATTAAGATGAGACTACACAGTGTGTGAAGTTTTTAATCTACGCAGTCCGCTAGGGTTGGATATTGTACCTAAAAGAAGGTACGGAAAACACAATGATTATTTTGTTTGTTTTTTTACTCTAATTGGAAAAGTCTACTATGCTTATTCACTCCTTACCAAATTTATGACTAGTCCAAATCCAAGTCAGATGCAGACGACAAGTTAAATGTGGTGAAAATAGAGAAGAACGTCTTTGGATGGGTAGGAAACATATTGGGAAAAGAAGGAAATGCTGGTTATCACCAACGTCTCTTTTTCCACAGTGTTTTCAAAGCCTCTTTTCTCAGGTTCGGCAAAACTTTGTTGCAAAGGGTAAAAGATTAAGGTATGCTTCAAAAGATCTGTAAACGAAAATGTTGCAGTTGGAGTATTTGCTCCTTTTGATAGTTTTCTTTTCGAATACGTACATGTAATCGTCAAATACTGCAAATACAGTACTTCCGTATTAGTATGCAAAAGAAAAAGTACGAAGGCCCTTAGGTGTCATACATTTCCTGTTTCAACACATGACGAAATACTATTTCAATGAAATTGAGCATTTGTCCGTAATAGCGAAATTCTATTTCGATAAAACGAAATGATAATTCATTATCTCGATATAAAGCTTCGATGAAACGCAAAGACAATAACTCGTTTTAATGAGATAATCATTCGTTTTCACGAACCAGTGATTCGATGAAACGAAGTAATACTCGGTCCATGTACAGTCGATTCATTGCGGAAAGAACATAAAGAGTGTTTCGAGAATACCTATTCGTTTTCTCGAAATAATGTTTTCATAACTCGAATTAGTATTTTCTTATTTCGAACGAGAATTTCGTCTTTAGAAAAAAAAAAACTATTATTCGTTTCTTTGAAATAAGAAATCGTTGTAACAAATTATTAATCCCTTTTTATCGATTTGGCAAATTGGCATTTCATTTTAACGAAATAAAAAAAAAAAATGTGTGACACATGGCACCAACTGGGCTCCGTCGAAAGGAGACCAAGATAACTGTTGCACCATCTCTTTCGCTGCAATGTAAATAAGACCTGCTCTGCGAAAAGGGAGTTTAATGCATATTCATAATGCATTGTACCAAGCAAGTCATCACATAATTAGAGATCCATAAAATCCACTTTGTCCAACAACAAACTGAATCAGGAGTCAGAGTGGTCCTTTGACATGCAGAAATTTACCAAAAACATAAACTGTCGGCCCAGGTCGGCCTGCGAGAACTGCGCAGGCTGACCTTGGTCGATACTTCTTGCAGATGCGTTATGCCCCCTTATCACAGACAATACCTCAAATGAAATCGACATTTTTTGAGCTTTGAAAACACAGCTCTATTGTAAATGAGACACGTTTCGGTCATAATTGAACAGGAGGTAGCTGGGGGTGATGATCAAGATCAGACGGCCCGTTTTATGCAGTCTGATCTTGATTGTACACCGTACGCAAATAAGTAACTTGATCAAAATCTGTTTGGAAATCAATCCAGTCTAGACCTAACGGTGATCTGTCTAACCCTTTGTCATACAGACAAATTTAAGCTCCGAGTACAGTTTCGGCTGCCTTTGCAGACATTATAGATCAAGATCAGATTCTGATGCCCGGAATGTTATGAGATCAGCTACCAAAACTTTGAAATCACGATAATCTTGAAGGTTCTTTTTTTTTTTACCAAAAACATCGTTTCTTGTAGATCCATGTATTTTGCAGACCACTTTAGAAAACATGCTGAAATTCGGCAAACGGATAAATTGCTTGATAGAGCCAGGTCACATTTTAGTTGTTCAAAATGATTTCCAATGCACATGACTTCTAATGTAAATGCTTTCTAATGTACATGCTATAAAAATGATAAGAATTGGCTATCCTCATTTACAAAGATGATTTCAAGATTATCTGCTGCAAGCATATTTCAGTAGGGAAAGAGTTAACTCTTTACCAAATTGCAGCCCTGACGAAGACGGCTGTTGAAAACATTGTAGTAAAAGAAGTTTCCAGCATTTTCTACTTTACCCACAATGTGTTCTACCCTTATAAAGACAAGTTTCTCCGCTTGAACCACATTTAATTTGTAATCTGCAAATACTTTCAATATGGACAAGTCTAAAATTGTGTTGTTCGGTAAAGAGTTGAGTATCACACAACTTATCAAGGATAAGAGTTTGGTGATAGACTGTGCCTGATACTGCAGATTACAGGGACATGGTAGAAGGGGACAATACCTAGTCTGTATCGTTGCCATTCGTATGGACTGCTTTTATTATTATTTAAGTTATATCACAGTGACAGTTCACAAACAAACGGAACCCTTAGTGTGAGGCATGGACTCTGAGAGATGGACAGTGCTTGATCATGTAGATCATTGTAAAAAGAGGGCAAAATTTGTTCTTCACGGCTATACGACAACCACACTTTTTTTTCTTCGGACGGTTTTTACGCAGCACATCTGTTATATCACGGATAAAGCTCACTCCTACATGTGTGTCACCTGCCATCACTGTACGTACACGGACTCAGAGTGGTAAACTCTTCCTGATATTGCAAATTGCAGAGACATCGCAAAAGAGGACCGAATTTTTTCTACAAGGTGTCCCAGTAATATTTTTCATATACGTAATTGAACAAGCAGCATTGCTGAAAAGTAATGCGGAGTATGCTAGAACTACTGGCTGATTTAGGTGGTCATGCGCTTAGGCCACTCATTGCCTTTATCTTTACCTATTAGACAATGACATAGAGCAGCGTTACTAGTATCTATAAATTGATTCTTAGCTGTGAAGAAAATTGATTGATTTAATGGTGTTTAACGCAGCTTTCAACTTTATTTCAATCATATCACGGCGATAGCTCGCATATTCATATGTGTTCTTGGTTTTGACTGTACTAGGATGGGGCCCAAGGACAACTTCACAAAAAATCTGAGGCTCGAACCCGAGGCCTCCAGGTTCGAGTCCTGCGCTTCATCGTGTAGCAACGCAGGACTTTGAGCTATGAAAAAAATGCGTCTGAAATGGAGTTAAATATAGAGGCATTGAAAAAAAAACAACCTTAAGTAATGTATGAAGCAGTAAAGGAGTAGCAAATACTCGTAGATGTAGTGATTTTACTTTATACGAAATCAACAAATGTTGACTTGTCTAAATCCAAACCATTTGCAGACAACAAATTAGATGTTAATTTATGATGAAACTGTCTTTGAAAGAGGAGAAAACACTGTGGGAAAGGAAAAAATACTGGTAACAGGCATTTTCTCTGTTTCCCACAATGTTTTAAAAAGACCTCTTCCTCGGGGTCGTTAAAACATGGGGTTGATGTGAAAAGGATAAACTGTTTACCAGATGACAAAATTTTAGATTAGTCCATATGGCCTGCAACATGTGAAAAGGGACATTCGGACATTTGCGTAAAATATCGCCTCGGATCAACCTGCGCAGTCCGCGCAGGCTAATCCGAAACGAAACATTCCGTTTTTATGTGATTTTCTGTTTTGCGCAAAGTCTACTGTAGCACAAAATCTAATGTAGTCGTAAAGTGCCGTCTCGGATTAGCCTGCGCGGACTGCGCAGGCTGATCCGAGACGACAATTTACGCAAATGTCCGAATGCTTTTTGTCGCGTGTTGCAAGCCATTTCGAAAGCATTTGCAGACGACAAATCAAATTTAATGAAAGTGGATGGAATTGGTGTTTTACTGGATTATCCACATGGTAGAAAGAGAAGGAAATGCTCTAAGCACTTTCTCCCTTTTCTACAATATTTTCAGAAAGTTTCCACAGTGATAGTTTGGTGCTGGTTGAACCTTGCCAAGCGAACATTCTTTTGTTGACTAGATCTGTCTAGACCAAGATAAGACTTTATAGAACTTTCAGTCTGATCAACCCTTTACCAAACAGTCTGAAGATTTAACAGCCCTTAGAAAGATGGCTTTAAAAACATTGTGCGAAAAGAATAAAATGCTGGTAACCAGCATTTTATCCTTTTTCCCACTATGTTTTGTATCATTTCAACAACAAATCCCATTCTTTGAGAAATATCTACTTTGTTGTCTGCCAAAGCTTTCATTTTTCAAAAGCCTAAAATGTTGTTGTTTTGAAAAGTGTTAAATCCAAACTGTATAGTATTTGACGTACCTTCCGGCCAAATACAGCCAGAAACTTTAACATGAGTTATGTTCCGTGAAAAAGGGGCTTCGTACATGTGCAAAAAAGTATCGACTCATGTCAGCTTTAGAAGTCTGCGCAGGCTGACATGAGTCGAAACATTTTGCTATTTGTAAATTTTCTGCATGTCAAAAGACCATTCTACCTAAGAAATAGGTCGGTTTTGAAACAAAATGGTTTTATCGATCCATTATTCTATGATGACTTCCTCGGTATAATGCATCAAAGAGCTACAAAAAGCTCCCTTATTCTAGAGGATGGCTCATATCTATCTACATGTAGCTTTCTCTAATCCCATTACCATAGACAATGATAACGTATTCAGTATTTATCTCAGATAACATGTCTACAGTCCAAAGTGTAAATTTCAATCACTCAGGGATTGGCTTATCTTGATTAGTTATTAACCCTTTATATTGTCCAGGCCAAGACAATTCTTTCTATCTTTCTTTCTTTCTTTCTTTAAATGGAGTTTAACGCCGTTTTCAACATTATTTCAATTATATCGCGGCAGCCAGTGCACCTATCCATGCTTTCCTGGAATTTCTTTGACCAGAATTTCGCACTTCAGAAGCCACTGGCTGCTTTCCCCTGAACAACATCGTCGAAACAATGATCAGTGGTGAATTCATGACTATGAACAATCCCCGAAAAGAAACTGGTATAGCTGAGGATTCGAACCAGCGACACTCTGGTCTCAAGTCCTGTACCGACTGCGCAACCGGGCTCTGCCAAAGTGTCCGTAACTATTTGTAGTGTATCAATTGTGGCACTAGACTTGTCTTGAGCTTGGATAAATAAGTAAAAAAAAAAACACACACAATAAATCAATCGATCAATCAATAAATATAGATCTAAGATCATGCTGAAAATTCTACGCAGTCTGTTCTTGACGTATTACTATTTACTGTTTACAACAGCAACTCCCGTTTTCAGAGCCAATTATAGGGTAAAGAATCTCCACAGACATGCCCATGCTGTTCTTGGGCAAGACCCTCTAGAACCCAGCAAAGCACTGTTGAAACAAAAGATACACATGAAGAAGTGGGCTATGGCTGAAACATTGTTGAAACGACATAAGCTACACCTTAATTCAACTATCTGACTCATTACCACTTGAAACATCCACGTCGCAAAACATATTTTAAAGCCATAAATGATAAACACAATTCATATTTAGTTCACTACATAAATTCACGTGAAAACATGGTGACAAAAAGAGAAAATGCTCGTTACGAGCAATTTCTCACTTCGTCACTATGTTTTTATTAATTTTCTGTTGCCAGACGAAAAAAAGTATCGTCTGCATGAGAAAATTGTTTTATTGGTAACCTTACAACACCCAACATATTTTAAGTGCATCAGTTAATTACAGAAAGCACTTTGGCGAATTAGGCGTTTATAGCATGACGTCCCAGAATCTCATATAAAAACCGGATGCAGACAAATTTCATAAATTGCCTAAATCCTTTCACCTAATCAAACTGACTGACCCGGGAACTGACCAATCATGGTGATCGTGTGAGGCCACACCACCGAGTAATTATAGTTGTATCTCTTTCAGTTTCCGCAGGGAAACATTTCGCAAAGAGGACAGGAATATAGTGATTAGTGACTGAACAGATTTGACACCAAACAAGAATCTCGCAGATGATTATTTCCTTCCACCTCAATTACCCGGGATGCGCAAATAATCTAACTGGTCAATGCCAAACTTGCGGTTGACTTCATTGGTTCTGTGTCACGATTTTGGTTCAACTTCACAAAAAGAAATGATACTGTTTTAGCATATCGGTCAAAAACATCCTAGGCCCGTCTCGGAGGTTCATGTAAGCTCCAATGTTATTTTTGTGATTGTGTTGTTTTATCTCTTCCCCCCCCCCCCCCCGTCTCTCTCCTCCCCAACCCACCCCGCGCTACCGAACCAGTCATTCATTCATATGCCAAGTCTGGATTGAAAAATGAAAATACCGACATCGTTTCAAATGGCTGTATGAGTCCTTGACAAATGCTTTGTTATATACATTATGCAATATTGACTATGTGGACTTGTACTCGTCTAATAAAATATCTGTTCTGTTCTGTTCTGCTCTAGCGTTTCGTTGACAACTAAAAATAACGTCCCTTAACTATAGATTAATGATTACTCTGTACAGAAAGAACAAAACAATTTCAAAAAAGTTAACTGTTACCTTCTAGCGATTCCAGTTTTTCTGAAATGTAAGTGTACATTGACCTACTTCCAAGGAAATCGAAACCAGGCTTGACATTTATTGCGCATGTTCCGGAAGTCATTTTAAGTACAATAATTTTTCCCCCACAATTTATCGGCTTTCTTTATTTATCAGCTTGGGAATGGAAAAGGAAACTAAAATGTACTATATGTATTTCATTTACGAGGGGTCATAGTTCTCACTTAGAATTACTGATTATACTGTGCATTTTTTTTCCAAATGATTTTGAAAGTCAGCTGATATGGTTGTTTACAAAATAAACCAGACAAGCTTATGTAAAACGAAAAAGGTAAATTACAAATAGACAGGTGAAAATCTTGTACTACACTTGGTTTCAACGTAAATTTAAATTATTTATCTATCGTTCCAAATCCATTTTCATAGCTGACAATCAGATTAAAGACACATTACCGGCTTAGAAATGACCAGTACGATTGTGAAATTTCCAAGAGCATGAGAAGAACGTTTTGCCGCGAAGTCGATTGCAAAAACAATCACAAAAATAACATCGGAGTTAACCTTCGGATCGAAAGTAACCCTTGGTATAATATTACCAGCATGTGGACAACATGTAACTGTCTACCTTTTTATAGAAGAGTTTTAAAAAAAAAAAGTAAAAAAAAGTAGCCGATTAATCAGCTTTACTTTTTTTGCAATGTGCATTCCCATACCCCGATTTTGTCCCGCTTGAAACACGATTCAGCAAACGGTTCAAAAAGTATAACCCCGGATCGTTCGAGCTGAGCTCCGGTTTAGAAAGTAGTACTGGCTTGTTCGCCGTTTGATGCCGACTTAGCCCGGCTCGACACGCTTTGACCCGGCTTGTCAATGATTCGCTTATTTAAGACCCGTTCTCATCGTAACTACAAAGGACCGGTAAGTTCGGTCATGTTAATGAACCGTAAATGGGACAATGTGTCAAACAGTAAACCGGTAGCCTTTCATCGATCTTCGTGTTAACAACAGGCAACACCCGATGCTACAAGGCAGAAAGCTGATTGGTTCGAGACTTTATGAGATAACGCCAGATTTGGAAATTTAAATTGTGATATTATTTTTGCACAAAGATACCCCTTGTGTACAGATAATGATAAATACTTTAGCGAGTTTGATTAATTGATCGTAGTTGGAAAAATCTTTGTTGTGAAAATTTAAGCCAAAGAAAGAATATTGGTCCCTTATTTTAGAATAGAAATTGCGACATTTTGTTACTCGCTCTCTTTCTGCGCATGTCATATTCTTCGAAGATTCGACCTTTCTTCTATGATGCATCACCCATCTCATGTACAGAGGAAAAGTAGGGCTTATACCGAAGCTATTACACAAGCCTGTAGGGGCTGTTTTAATAAATGGCCGGTGCATAGGTTACATGCTAGCTGATCATAGCTGAATGAATCGCACCAGGTAGCGTTTTATTGAGTAAACATTTATTTTATTTTTAAATTCAAAGTAACGGTTGTCGTTTTGAAAGTAGTCCGGTTCTGTACCCAGAATGCCCAAATCAGATAAATATGTATTTGAAGAATGCCATGTAGCGGAAGATAATGGTGTGTTTGGTATACATGAAATCTGATACCTGCCATTGATAAATCAAATGTTTCCTGTTGTCCATCCGAGACGCTTACGGAGATACAACAGGTACCAGTTTAGTGAAACCAGAAATACAACTATGGCGGTACCGTAAATGAATGGGTTGAACCGGAACAAATCGGGAAGAACCCTGATAAAAAGGCATTTAGTTGTTTTAAAAGTTTTGAGTACATCTAGAAGAGAAAATATCCACACCGGCTTAATCCGATCTATGGTGGTATAACAGACCCAGAGTCAAAACCGTGATAAAACATTCATTCATCCAGCTCTGCTCTGTTTGCTTTCGGCTACAAAGCTCTTGTTACAAGTGCCAAATAAATTGTCAGTTTTTTCAGAGCATCTTGTCTATAGATCAGACTGCCTGCTTCGTGCTGTATAATTATGATATTCATATTATTCTGTGATCTATTCAGAAGAAAAAATAAACACATGGAATTAAATGGGTCCATCCTAGCGCTCAAAAATTTGCGTTTAACTTTTTATTACCCAACCAAATTTTAGATTGGTCTAAATTGAAAGTCTTTGCAGACACAACTTAAATGTTGCTTAAATGGTGGGATATGTCTTTGAAAGGATACAAAACATTGTGGGAAAAGAAGAAAATGCTGGTTACCAGCATTTTCTCCTTTTTCTACAATGTTTTCAAAAGCCGTTTTTCTGTCTGGGTCATTAAAACTTGGGATTGTGTGGTAAAGGGTTTACTTATTAACCCTTAGGCTGCTAAGCGCGACTCACCGACCTTTTGCGGACGGTGTATATCAAGATCAGACTGCACAGAACGTGCAGTCTGACCTGTGATATACACTGTCCGATAACGACATCTTTTCGACCAAAAATACTTTTGAAAGAGCGAAATTGGGGTTTTTACTATCGGCTCAAAAATATCATTCCACTTATAGCGGGATAAGGGTTAAGATTTCACGTCTAAAAGTTACCTCATCAACTCCGTAACTCCTTCTCAGACTACAAACATCTACAGTTATCCATATTTACAGGATTTGTAGACGAAAAGTTACATAATTATAGCTCAAATTATGGGAGTTTGAAAGGATAGAAAACACTGTAGAAAACAATGGCCTTTGCTCAAGGGTATACATAAGTAAAACATACGACTTAAAAAACGTCATTGCGTTGAATATTTCAGCATAAGTGAATGTAGATTACCTCCCCTGATCCACCAAAAGTGTATATCTGTATATATATATACAACGGGACCAGTTTAAAGGCCCTTTACGCCCAAAAGTAAAAACAGTGGAGTGGTAAAATGCATTCAAATGTAACCATTTAAAAGCTTGAAAATTATTGTGAAGATGACAATCTGTTAGTGTGATGTCGGTCCAAGTGTTAGTCGCTGGCAGAAAATTAATTTTCAAATCAGGTGAAAATTAAACAAAAGATAGAGCGACCTACATAGACCAACTGTACAATAACAGATTGTCATCTTCACCATAAAATACAAACATGTACTTTTAAATGTCATGAGTTAATTCAAATTCATTTTAACGCCCGAGTTGTTTCCTTTTGGCAGCTATTGGAACTTTTATGTGAATGCATTCGAAAGAATTGTGACAAGAGGAGATGTGCATCCTTACGGTCAGTTTGCGCTGTGCCCATTGTTTTTAAAAGTGATCTGCAAGAAGACTAAAACAACCATCAGATTAGCTGATGGATTGAATCGTGTTTTACGCCGCTTTCAACATTTTACAGTCATAACACGGCGACATCTCACATAGACATGTATTCCCGGGTTTTAACAGCACTTGTCTAGGACACTGTGGTGTCTTGCCCAACGACACTCCCACCACGAAAAACCCTGTGCTTCAAGTGAGGCTCGAACTAGGGGCCTTCATGTTACGAGCCCTACACTTTATCAGTGACCTACGCAGGACCTCAGACTTTCAGAAGAAAACGCTAAGTTCTGGAAGAATGGTAAGATAAGGGGTATTTCCAATACTGCATTTAACAATTATCCAGCGTTGCGGAAATTGCCGTCACAATAAATTGTTTTTTGCTACGTAATGAGAGGAACTGATCTCCTTTTGCTCGGTTATATAAATGGTAGACAACAAAAGTACTTTTAACTCGGTCAATTTTTTTTTTGAACGATTTTCTTACGTCTTGCACCAGATTACACTTGGAAACATTACAACAAAATACATTTGAAAACATTGTAGCAAAGGGAGAAATTGTTCATAACGATTGCCACAATAGTTTTACTTGTATTTATATGTATTTATCAAATTTTATTTCTAATTGGTTATTCAAACTTTGCAAGGACTTTTACAATATCGCTTGATGCTACAAATTTGCTTAAAAAGGCGAAATGATGAGACGAAAGTAGTACTTTAACCTTTTCCAAAGCACGCCCGTATTGAAACATGCCTGTGGTAGAAGGCTTCAAAATTGACCAATCCGCATAGCTGAAGTGGTAGAGCGTAGGACTCGTATCACTTGAGGGTGTAGGTTCGATTCCCATGGCTGGCCATCTAAAATTACTTATAGTCTTTCGGATGAGACGTCAAACCGAGGTCCCGTGTGGCGGTGCTATACACAGAGCACATTAAAGAACCAGGCGTGAATTAGGATGGGTTTCTCCTGTATCTGCACTATCCCCCGTAACAAAACTAACAGCCTTCAGGGGGCGTCGCCCATATGGGCAACCGATGGCGACGATAGATAAACCCAAATTCAATCAATCAAGGCTTCAAGAAAAAAAAAATGTAGGAAAAAAAGAAGTGCTGGTAACCAGTTGTTGTCTGCAAATGCTTTTAATTTCGACAAGTTTAATATTTTGTTGTCTGGTGCAGACCTAACACATCGGATCGAACTAGATAACCGGATCAGATCTAAATTCATAGTGGTTTTGCTTTTGGAAATTTTTCTGCATGTAAAAGGACCAACGTAGATTACCTTATGATTCAGTCGGTTGTTTTACTAATTAGATTTTATGAATCCATAGTTATGTCATGACTTATGCATCACGGAGATGATTACCCCCCCCCCCCCCCTTGTCCAGTGCATTGCTCATTTGAGAATACATGTATAATGGCTGTTAACAACAACATCATTTACATTCGACCCGAAAGAGCTAGATATTACAAAGGCTGTGTCCCTTATGGCTGGAGTATCTCACAAAATATGTTTTCTGTAATGTACAATCTGATCTTGATTAACACTGTTTTCAAGATTAATGTGTAGTCCT
Organism: Hippopus hippopus; assembly: GCA_946811185.2. NCBI lineage: Eukaryota > Metazoa > Mollusca > Bivalvia > Cardiida > Cardiidae > Hippopus > Hippopus hippopus. The sequence goes on along the minus strand of OX328106.1, from coordinate 23,635,863 downwards.
TATAATACCGTATGAGCCATGCTCTGGCAAAAGGGGGATTAATGCATCTCCGTGATACATGATACTAGGCAAGTTATCACATAATTATGGATCCATAATAGCCACTTTTTTAAACAACAGACTATATCATTAGGCAGAGTGGTCTTTTGAGATACAGAAAATAGACCCATGGCGAAAAGTTTCGGCCCAGGTCAACCTGCCCGGACTGCACAGGCTGACCTGGGTCGATACTTTTCGCAGATGCATTAAGACCCCTTTTCACAGAACATGACTCACATAAATAATGACAGAAGTTGTTCGGATCACATATTTAGTGACTCTCCTATTAATCCTTTACCACACAATTCAAAGTTTTAAAGACCCTGAAGGAGAGGGCTTTTTTCTGGCAAAAGGAGAAAAAACTGGTAACAAGCATTTTCTCCTTTTACCAAAATGTCTTTTACTCTGTCAAAGAACTTCGGTTCATCTGTATCACTTTGAATTTTACATCTGCAGATGCTTTCAATTTGGAAGAGTTTAGAATTTGTAGTTTGTGAGAGAATTAAACCTTAAACTATGTTCGCCATCCATATTCCACGATGATGCTTCTGAGTTCGTCTGTCACAAGTCTGTTTGAATAATGTTAGTGAAAGAGAATTTGCATTTGGTCCTACCAACCTCATTTTGTTGTTTTTCAATGATACTCGTATTTGGGTCATTTCAGCAAATGGGTCACAAGATAAATATTATACCCTTACGATATATGAATGCTTTGAAGAAATGCAGTTTGACCGATAATTGTAATTCAGAGCCTTTGCCTCTTTTAGCGACATTCTTCGGCTCCTGAAAATACAATTTACTGAAACTTTTTTAACCTCATCGGCTTGAATAAACGAGGGAACGTTATAGATCCCAGACTACACGTTATGTGCAGTCTAATCTCGATCTATGCCGTCGGAAAAAAGCCACTGTTTTCACCCATGGCTCTAAAAGGGTAAACAACCGTTCTTAACTTTTGGAGCAGAAGCAACAACAATTAATCAAAAGTCCTAGATTGGCATAACCAATAAATCAAAAACGTTTTTTTCTCTTTTCAAAAGTTTTTATAACTTTATGTTGTGCACAGTATTGCTTCATTTTCAGCGAAAGTTTTTAGACTTTGTTAAAAAAATGAATTTCTTGAAGACGTTGATCAAATAAAACGGAAAAGTGATTTGCTTGATGATATGTCAAGTTGACTGAGGAGTTATTCTACCTAAAACCATTTATTTAACTCTTTACCAGACGACAAAAAGATTCCTGGGTTGAAAGCATGTAAAGATGGCATGTTCAAAACACTTGAAAAAAACCTTGTACGAAAATGAGGAAATGCTGGTTACAAGCATTTTTCATTTTGTTTTCTTTCATCACAATGCTTTTACAGAAGCTTTCTTCCACATGCTGGGTCGTTAAAACTTCACAGTGTTTAGTAAATGGCTAACTCTGAAAGCGCAAAATATAAAGACGTGTCCGATTTAGCCCATATTCTATGTCAGCAAAATGGACAGAGATCATGTAATTTTAGAGCTGCCTTTGGTCAGAATACCTCAAGATACGAGGGTCCAGCAAACACTTCTGTCAAAAGGCTCGGATTTCTTTAAGGTTAAGTTTCATTAAAATCAGTCAAAGTATTAGCCTTTTACTGAAATAAATTTTATTCTATTTTACATAACCTCATAAAGAAAATAATCTCTTTTCTTGGTGTCTGTAACAGGCACTGATAAATGGCACGGCCAAAAGAACTTCTTTTTCTCTCTCTCTAGAAAGTTTTTTCTTAAGCCTGGGAAATACTAGCAATTTCAGGTCAGAGGGATAAGGTAGATGGTTTACATTTTCACCTTTTCAGAAGCAAGAAAAGACTTCGATATCTTACTGCAGAGAGAAGAGGTGTTGTCGTGTATATAAGGAACCCCCGACTGTCCTTTGCTCGGATGTTAGCCAGATTATTATGACTGTGTGTATTTATTTCTACTTGAAATAGCTCGGAAATTTTAAAAGTAGTTTGTAAACACTGAATACGGGTATCGTCAGCTGTTGAACACACATTCGAGTGTAGGGAAGAATTAAAAAAGAAAATACCGTGGATAATACTATGGGAGTCCATTAGTGACAAATACTTTTGGTTCTCAGATCAGATTTAATTAGTCTGATCTTAATCTGCCATATCCGCAACAATTTATAAAAAGGTGTGCTAATGCCCAGAGTGTGAACAAAGAAGGCAAAAATGTCGTGTCCGTATTGTAAGTCGGAAATATGAGTTTATCGCTGGCGAACAACCGACTTACACTGAATTCATCAATTATAAAGAATCTAAGCACCTAAGGGACATTTAAAATGTGCTTGCTTTTGGCAGGTGCTTTGTTAATAATACAGAATTACACATATATGATATCGATATAAATTGCACATCGACCTGCTCAGTGTCACCATATTCCTTGGGCTAGCAAATCCTTGTTGTAATGATGATTATTATTGTCAAATAATCATGAAAATCCAACCGTACAGGAAAACATTATGGGTCAGACTTTATTACACTATATACGAATACATGAGCGCGGTAAGGGCAAACAATATATGCTCGTCTTACATTACACAAGGGGGTGGGGGTAACCTTTTTCCGGCGTGTATAGATCATTTATCATATAGCAACAGCTAAGGATATGCTGATGTATACAGTTCTATATATTAGACATCTATATCGTGTTTTGTAACTGTGGTAAGAGCGGGTTTCCGTAGTTCTAAGAACTCTATATTCAGTAGTCAATCAATTGTATATGGGGCAATAGGGAATAAAAACGTGTGCATTATAGCATATAATGCAATTTTAGATACAATAGGTTCAAGTAAATATCTGTCGTTTACAATGTTACAAAATATTACAACAGGAGAGTAGACAGACAGACTGGGGCTCGTTGCCTTTTGGGAAGCCAGGCGGAATAAACTTCCTTTCTTTAAAAAAAATCAGATATTGTTAACAGGTTATGAAATATATCCATCTGCGAAACTTGTTTGAAAAACAGTAAGAACTTTAGTCAGGAAATGAATTCATCTTGTCATATTGATGCATCAGCATATCTGCAGCTTTTGTATTTTACATCATAGATAATAAAAAATGTTCAAAAATTGGTTCTTTTTCCAGTTCCTACGAGAAAATAGCTTGAATAGGCTCAAGGACATTTAACTCTTTACCACACAACCAAAAGTTTAAATGTGCTTGGAGGAAAAGGCTTGGAAAAAATTGTGAGAAAAGGAGAAACTGCTGGTTACCTGCATTTTCTCCTTTGCACACTATGTTTTATACTCTTTAACAGACAGATCCCGTCATTTGAGCCACATTTGTGTTCTGCACGTATTTTCCACATGTTTTAGTCGTCTGGATAAACGTTAACAGAAAAACATTTCACGATGATGTCCAACAACAAATAAACAAACAAAGCTTGATTGAATGAGGTGATAGTACAGCGAGACTGACAGGGGTCATTTGAAATATCTTAAAGGAGACATTAATCCCACAGTTCCAAACTATGATTTGACCAAATCACCTCTATCTGTCATTTGTTAGACTGGGTAGAAAATTAACTCATTATCTCGTGCGTTTATCGTCTTGCATCCTGATGCAGAATACTTCTGAAAACTCAATAAAAAAAAAAAAAACTCGTGCCAAAAAGTATACACCTAAATACTACTTATATTCGTAAACAGTTCTATAGAGATGGAGAGTGCTTGCAGCTTTCATCAAGTTACTTAAATCGCGAATGGAAGTTTTGGTCACAGCATTTCCCATTAACTCCAACTATATAAATACTATCTACATTAAGTACCTTAAACTGGTTGATCTTATTTGCATATTACGAAACTATACATGCACAGGATAACGGATCATGAATCCAAACCGTCAGGAAATACTGTAACGCAATAATTTGATAAAAGTGTTTACTGTTAAATAGGTGTTATGTGTACAAAAGCAATTCATTTTAGACACACGAAAGGTCCTTGTTTTTTAACTTTTTACATTTTATTGCTCCTTGTCTTAACCCTAAAAATACACAATTTATCAAATTTACAGATTAGATATATCGCTCTTAATTTAAAGCGTAACATTTCTACTATTCTAGTTGATGCTGTGATTGTTTTGGAAGGTGTCCGTTACCTGCTGTGCTGCAACATGGGACATAATAAAGAATCTACGTGGGTGTCGCCTGAAGAAACAACTGCAACACTCGACTTTGAACATACATGTATCCTTGTGGACTAGGAATAATAAAGATGCCTGAAGGTTTAGTACGTGAATACACGAGAACACGTGGCCGAAATGTTTCACCAAGTTGTCTGCTGCAAGTCGCAAAAATCTTCTGTAGGTGGCGATAAAATATGAACCATGCTCTGTGAAAAGGGGGCTTAATGCATTTGCAAAGAGTAACTACCCATGTCAGACTGCGCACTCCGCGCAGGCTGACATGGGTCAAAACCTTTTGCCATTTGTGAATTTTCTGCATGTCAAAGGACCAATTTCCATCATGATTCACCGAGTTTTTAGATGTTTGGGACTTTATGGATCCATAATATGTGCTGGAGATGCATTAAGCCCCCGTTTGCCAGAACGTGTCTCAGATATAAAAAAATGGGAAAGAAATCCTAATCACACCCAGTTGAATATCCTAATGGTGTACAGTATTTAAAAACATACTTTACACAGAATTTTGAATTGCTGTTGGTGCTTCCGAAAGGAAAGGCATTACATTGTAGTTGATTGCAATAAAATGCATAGCCAAAAGTTTTACTGCAATGCACTTCTAGATCTAAATACACAGAGTTTGTACTTTTATCTTGGGTCTAGACTGACCTGTTCGCTAGAAGTTTTTTGTCCCTACTTCGTGAGCACGTCAGTCGCAATTAATTGACATTCAACGGATTAACTCTTTAGGCAACGACAAAATTTCAGGCTTGAAACCTCAAATGCTAAGATTTGTTTTTGAAAGGGTAGAGACTGTTTTCAAAACTCTCTAACCTTCAGGCCGTTAAAAAAACTGTTCGATAAAGAGCTTACAGAACATGAAATCGACATTCTTTCCTTGACATGCAATGCCAGAAAACCTAGTGCGAATTTAAATTGGAACTGTCAATTCAGCAATGTTGAAATTTGATCCTCTCTGCATGTTCACATGATATTCACTTTTTTCCCTAATCTTATTTTCCGTTGTTCACTTCATTTAAAGCTACGTTTGCGTGTAACGAGAAATTGCATCAAGTGAACAATTTACAACTGTGAAAGTGAGAGCTGGTTGGTTCACGGAGGGGGATCACGTGGTTTTGTTTTGATACACTGCACGGAGCAACGGTGGAACTTCGAAGAAATGCCAAGGTAATTTTTTTTCTGTCTTCTGGACTTAGAGGCTTAGTAGCGGCCACACTGAGGAATAATCGGCTGCTGTCTGTATTCGACTCTTGCAGAAGTTTAACACTTTACCTAAAGACAAATTTATCAGAGACGCATTAAGCCCCCTTTTGCCAAAGCATGACTCATTTGTTATGCCCTGGTGGAAGAAAACTTTGAAAACATTGAAGTTAGAAAACACAAGAGCTTGGGCCAAGGCACGTATTATTTCCCATTTATACATATCACCAGATCTATGTGATATTCTCATATTATTTATAAATATTATTTCCCTTCCATTTCTCTTTTGTGCAACCTTAATTGTTTAGTCAATGGTTTTTTCTCAAAAGTTAGAAAATAGTTTCTATACAGGGTGTCCCAGAAGTCGCTCACCATCCTGATCTTCATGTTTTGCTACTGTTTTTCAGATTTAAAACTGATTATCCTTTTTTTTTCTTCTTTTTTTTTTCTTTCTCTCTCTCTCTCTCTCTCTCTCTCTCTCTCTCTCTGTCAGACTGGATTATGGCTAATAAACGTACAACATAAAAAACAGATACATTGGTTTTTATCATGATTACCAAAAATAAAGGTGTTTTTGACATAGAAAAAAGCTATTTTTTTAACGGAAACCAGGATGGTGTGCGACTTCTGGGCCACCCTGTATATGGTGAAAACCACTAGGAAAAGACAGGAAACAGACAATCAGTGATAAAACAGTTAATTGTGTATCATTTCTTGGCTGAAAATTTCATTTAGCCTATTTGGCAGTCTATTGCTGCGTATTTCAGCTATAGTTTGCTATCGGTGTGAATTGGAATCCGGCTGCACTTAACATACGGTCTAATCTCGATTCTTTATTGTCCGCTTTGCTGAAAACGTGTATTGTCAAAGCAATTTTGAAAAGACATTTATTTGTGTGTGTGTGTGTGTGTGTGTGTGTGTGTGTGTGTTTTTTTTTTAACTGAAAAAATAATTTTATTTTTGTACAAGAATTAAGTGGTAATACCCATTATCCATTAAATATTTCTCTTGTCAACCTTGTTATGAATCTTTTCTGTTTTTGCAAAATGTATTGTGTAATTACTTACAAAAGTTGAAATTCTGCTCTATTCTGTTTTAATTTGGTAAGTATAGGTTAACGTCCATTGATTCTGTATACACGACTTACTTTGTCCAACACTATTTCTCTTCAGTAGGACAGTATAATATTTACATCCCAAATTAATTTTATTGACTCATTGGGTAAAATGACCAAAGTGTGATCACAGATTCAATAAATCATCCAAAAACCCATTACTACTGGTTAAACAATCAGCTTGTAACGATGTTATCAAAGCAATCCAACGTAACTGCTTTTTGACCTCAATCAGGGCAGGCAGTCCCGATCAAATTTTGAACAAGCCATTAACTTGAGAAAAACAGTAGAAAATTGTTTATGTGACAGCAATCAGCATTTACTTTCCTTCTATTGTATAACGGCGATAGTGCGTCACTTGGTATTCGTAACCTTCGATACACGAATTAGAAATTCTTGAAAAATAGAATGTGAATGCAGTGTAGAATGGTTACATTACATTAGTGAAGTTGATGGTTCTGTTGTTTTTTTTATGTAGGGTTTAACTTCTTACCAAACGACAAAATGTTAGACAATTTTAATTGAGCTAAAATGTAGAAAATTGTATCGGAAGGATAAAAAACATTGTGGGAAAAGGAGAAAATGATGGTTACCAGCATATTCTCCTTTTCCCACAATGTTTTCAAAAGCTTTCTTCTCCAGGGTCGTTAAAAGGTGGTATAGGATTAAAGGAGCTAAGACCAGGTATAAAATCGAACACTCAAAAATAAATCCAAAATACACAGCTTTAAAAAATAATAACTTCCTCAAGAAACTTCATCCTTCTCGTATTTACTTCATTTCCGTAAGCGCATCATTTGTGAACACACAAAATATTCCAAAACAACAACAAAGAACGGGTACTATGAATTTCGAATTTATCATATATCAATCTGTTATTTTCCAAATCATGATTTCTTTTATGAGCGCCATTTACTAAGTTTGGTGAATACGGATTCCAATCTCGAATGGGTTCTCAGGCGATGAAAAAATCAAACCCCCTCTTAAAACTCGTTTTTAGTCTTGCGTGTTCTAAACAGGGAGGAAGGGGGAGGGCAAATCAAGATAACCGTTGCATTTAAAGAGCCTGCAAAAAAAGCACAGAGTGATTTCATTTTCTAGACTTTAATTTGTCTGTGATTTTCCAATCCAAAATCTGTCAACTTAAAAACCAAATAATTGTATTTATTTCAGAAAGAGGAAATTACGAAATACAGCCTGCCACATCTTCAGTCGTTAAACCTCCCCTCCTTTCCACCAAAGCAAAGTTGCTGCAGACTTAACAAAATATCTCTGTAAACTATTGATTACCGAGATATAGAGGATAATCAACTGGTTGTGTGTGATTAAAAATCTGTCAGTGGAATGGGGTGTTATGATGTTGAAAAACGAGTCTGAAGGACGAGTTCTTTAACCGCATCAAATCCCATTCGAGTGACAGATTTTTAATATCACGCACCATCAGTTGATTACTCTATTTATCAAATTCCTAATATACCTTTTGTTTTTAAAACAATCACCAAGAACGGTACAATGAAATCTCAGTAACATGCTGATAGGAATATAATAAAAACTAGGGATCAGTTCCTTACGAGACGGCAACATTTTTAATTTGTTCAATCTGAAGGGTATTTGAAGACGATACTCAGTCAGGGAAATCTCAGAAAACCATGGAACATAATATTACCATAACAAAAAATTGTCTAATATCTATTTATTTTATTGTACACATTTCATCGCTTGAAAAAGAAAATTTCCTTAAGCTTGATAGTATTAATATGGCTGTTGTGGCACTATGTCAAGTAACCTAGGGGTCAAAGTCGTTTTTTTGCAAAATAAGTGTCTACAGAGTAGGCACTATACCCTCTTTTTATGCAAAACACAGACATGAATACCCTGTAAGTTTTTATTATTTGAATTTCAATTCCTCTGAATGTCACATAAAATTTACGTAATTTCTTATGCTAGCCTCAATGTCACGTATGGAATGAGGGTGCCCCCCTTCAGCGACAAATAAGGACTCACACTAGCGTCGCATACGCCGAATAATTCTGGTTGTTTGGAGCTGAGGAACCAGCCTGCATTCCTCCTGTAGCCCCAGAGCAAGAGCCTGGAGGTGGTGCCAGTATTCTGCGTCCATCCCTCAGTCCCAGGATGTCCCACACATGTTCAATGGGAAACATGTCTGGTGAGCGCGGTTTTTTTAACTTTATTGTCCACGTCTTTATGGTACTTGAGGGTCGTGGCCATCCCTCAATGCACCTTACAGATCGTTGTTAGTATTCTGTGTTAGTAATTGAACATTGAAATACAAACAAAAGTCGTAATTACACATTCCAGATTTTTTACAGCTACTATTGTACTACTATATTGATATGGCTACTAAAATATCAAGATTTTAACAATAATGACTAATAACAGGTTTACTTTTCTTATTTGTTACAGTTTTTTTTAAATATGTGGACAAAAAAGCTTATTTTTATACATAAATGTGTACAAAAAACAAAAACAAAAAACAAATTGTGTGTGAGTTACGTGAGTGTGAAAGTGATTGTGTTGATAAAGTGTTACTTTCATCTTCGTTCAATGTACAGTACTGGAACGTCAAAAGCAAAAGGGACACGTAACATAAGGTATGTATTCTTTTGAGGCTTCAGCACTGAAGCATTGTTCGTGTGCATGGAAAAAAATGCTTTTGGTTTATGGGAGGTTTTGACTGATGTATTATTCAATTGTGGTAAGCCTTCGTTCATTTTCATAATTTTTTGAGCTTCTAATGATGCTAAGACCATACAAGAGACTATTTTTCAGGCCCAATAAAGATGGTTTAATATCTTTGTTCTTACATTAGTAAAAATATTTCAAGAAGCAATCTGTCTAGCTTCAGATTTGTTTCATTTGAACCCAAAAGCACATTTTATTTGCTTATTGACATCGACTGATCTAAATTATTAACAAGTATTGAAATGCACTCCCAAATAGGTTTAATATTTTGACATTCATAAAATAAATGTGCTATAGTTTCTTCACATCTGTTACACAAAGAACACATATTTGTTTCGACCAAGTTCATTTTAAAAAGAAGCGAGTTTGTTGGAAGAATCCTGTGTATTATTCTTGTTTGAAACCACTGGGAGTATCTGTCACTTGAATATTTAAAAACATTACTGTGTATAACATTCCAATTGATATTAGAGTTTGGAAAAGTGCTGTTCCACTTACTATGACATGACGGTTTTTCGTTATTCTTTATCAGAACGTTATATGTGAATTTGTTACTACAAGACTTAATAATTATTTTATAAAAATAGCAGTTTATATTTGGGTTATGGAAACCTTGTATTGATTTATTCTTATTGGTTATGTTATGCAAATAGCGCTTTAATAGCGCTGATAATGCTATAAAAATCTAAAAAGTTGATTCCGTTATTAATGGTATTTTTCATGTCATTCCACGTTTTAAAGCTACCATCTTTATTTAACATGTCTTTAACATACCTTATTCCATCATTGTACAGAACGTGATTAAAAAAGTGCTTAGAGCCAATCATTAAGTTTTCGTTATAGAACAGAGGCATATTGATTAGTTCTATCCAATTTGTAAAATAACATTTTGACATATACGTCATAAGTGAGTATAAAACATCTTTCCAGAATTCATTTTTTTTTTTTTTTTTTATTATTTTGCAGAGCTGTTCACAATACTTTCTGCCAGAATTGAATCGTTTATTAATATCAAAAATATTGTTGGTAAATTCGTAGAACAGAACAACAGAACAAATTTTATTTTATAACGAGTACAAAGTTGTACATAGTTTATAAAAAATACATAAATAATATAGATGACATTTCACCAGATACCAGGCGAGCATGACAGTACCAGTTGCATACCAGTATATAGCTAGTATTAATCGGACAAAATGACCTGAAATTGACCTTTATGCAAAGAATAATTAAAGGATGAATATTTGCATCATCGAGTATTATCGGACGATACTAAAATTCTGTCAACGGTAAATGTCGAGTTTGACCCTTAACGTGCCACAATCAACCTAAATGTACAGGGCTTTTGAAAACATAGATAAACAAGGAGAAGTTTACGGGTGACATAGACCAAGATCAGACTGCATCTTAGATCTATGTAACCCGCCATGTATTATCATTTTAAACCGGAAAATTCATGCTTACATATATTTCAAGTATTATAATAGTATTCATTAAAACAAAATGAATCTATAAGCAGCATAAAGAGTTGAAAAACGTACACATAGTTCCGGATACAGACGACATTAGCCGAAGCTAAGTTGGGACAATAATTCAAGCATGTAATATATGGTAATAGAGGTCATTCATTTCATATCAATTTGTTCGAGTAATATTCTCGGCAAAAGCCCTATTTACGTCTCACATGAAATAAAGTTTATTCAACAGCACCGAACATTTATTTGCCTACTGTATAGAAAAATGCCGATAGAAAGGTATCGAACCTGAAGACATTACATGAATAAACATGAATATAAACCTTTGGGTGCAAGCCTTTGAAGCGCCAAACCCAATAAATATTCCTGCATGAAATACAAATTAAAACTAAACTGTCTTTTGCTGTCAAAGAAGATCAGGATCGGACCGCACACATTATGCATTATGATCCCAGATCAACGCTATCCAAAACGTGCGAGAGCGTTTCAGCAGACTTACAAAATGATGGATGATTGGATATAGCCTTTCCATGATCTCCTATCTATGAGTATAAGCGCTTCGAATGCTTAACGAAAAAGCAATTATACAAACACAATGTCATTCAACGAAAAATGCATAGAAAAAAGTAAAATTCAAGTATAAACTATCGTCGCCTAAGTAACAATATCCTTTGAGCAGATGCTTCTTTTATGTACTGGGCAAGTTTGTAGATTGTGCTCTTGTCCGGTTTAGATAATAAATTTATGAATTTAAAGACGCTTGGACGTTTTGTATAAAAGTCGTTTACATATTTCTTTCGGATTTCGTTAAAGCAAGGACAAATTAAAATGAAATGATATTCATCTTCAAGATCGGAGGAGTTGCAGCAACGACAATATCTTTCTTCGCGTCTTATTCTATTTCGAGAAAAACGACCCGATTGTATTCTCAAATCATGTGCAGACATCCGAAGTCTTGATAAGTGATATCGCAATGATCTGGGAATGCAATTCAAGTAGTCTTCGCAACAACAGCTTGTTTTCACATGACTGTAGAGTTTCAGTGTTGTTGAAGACTCGATACCATTAAACCAATTCTGTATAAAATTATCTTTAACAGTTTGTGCAAACTGTCTCAGAAACAATTTTGGATCTATACAATTTGGATCATTCCATACATAGTTAAAACCGTGATCACATAGAAGCGTTTTAATGTTTGACTCCCAATTAACTAAACCCTTTTCTGCATCAATACGGCTGCTGCGGTATACATATTGTACAATAATGTTTTCAGAATTAATAACTTTGAACCAATATTTAACGATGCTAATATACCGTAATATATATAAGGCGTACCTACCCAACTCTCCATAAACTGCCAGTGAACTTGTAGAATTTCTTACATTTAGAAGTCTCTTACAAAAGTTTAAATGAATTCCTTCAACCTCCTTATTTTTGGTAAATCCCCAGATTTCGTTGGCGTATGACAGAACTGAACCAACAAATGCATCAAAGAGTTGCATTAAAGTCTTTGTTACCATCGGAAGTGAGTTTTTTTATCCATTTAATTTTCATATTCAGGTTGTGATTAATTAAGTCAATCATCTTTAAGCCGCCTTCTTCATAATCTTTAATTAGCACTTTTTGTTTAATTTTATTACACGTTCCGTCCCATACAAAGTTATATAACATGTCACTAATTTTTTTTAAATCGTTATTTGATAGAGACGGAATACTTATGAATAAGTGATTTAAGATGGGTATTAGAATGCTTTTTACTACAGCTATTTTTCCAAAGGTGTTAATTTTCTTGTTTTCCATTATCGTATACAGTTACTCATGCTTTGTACTTTTGGTTCAAAGTTTAATTTTACCATTTCTTTTAGATCAACGTGAAATAAAATACCGAAAAACTTGAATTGGGTTTCTCCCCATGATAATTTCTATTTAGTTTTTATTGAGCGAGTACTATACTTCATATTACCAATCCAAATCAGTTTTGTTTTGTCAAAGTTAATTTTAAGGCCTTAAATGTGTGAAAAATTTCCTAATAAATCTACAGTACTGTTCAGCGTCTTTTGTGAGCCGTCTAGGAAGAGTGTCGTATCGTCAGCGAATTGTGAGATTAAGTATTCTTTATTTTGTATTTGTATACCTTTGATATTTTCATCATTTTTTAATTTGATATTTAGAATTTCCGTGCATAGAATAAATAGATACGCGGAAATTGGATCACCTTGACGACAACCTGTCTTTACAGTGAAATATTCTGACAAAAAGCCATTTAATTGTACACAAACGTCGGTATTGTATAAAAATAATTTAATCCATCTTTTAAAAGTTTCGCCGAAGTTAAAAAACTCTTGTGTCTTTTCTATGAACATGAAAGAAATTGAATCAAAGGCTTTTTCAAAATCTATCAATATTAAAAGACCAGGTTTATTTCTTTCATCACAGTATTGCATAATATCGTACACTACTCTAGTATTCTCGCCTATAAATCTATCTTTCAGAAAGCCAGTTTGTTCTTTTGATATGATTTGATTTAAAACTGACTTTAATCTATTTGCAATGCTGCCTGAAGCAAGTTTGTATAATACGTTCAAGAGAGTAATGGGTCTCAGATTTTTTGAAAACTTTTGGTTTATTTTCCTTAGGTATACATATGATTGTTCCTAATTTTATATTTTTAGAAAAGGAGTTATTTATAAAAGCATGATTTAAAGCTCTTACAACAAACTTTCCTATTTTACCCCAAAATACCTTATAGAAATTTGTCGTAAAACCATCAATGCCAGAGCTTTTATCATTTTTCATATTTTTCAAAGTATTTGCTACTTCGTGATATTGTAATAAGCCTTCAATGCTATCTTTTTGAGCTTCGTTTAGTTTAATTGTGTTACAATTCATTAAGTCATTTTGTAGATTAGAATCATTATCACAAGCTTGTTCAGAGTATAGATTTTTGTAATATGCTTTTAATTCATTAAGTATTTCACTTTGGTCAAAAATGTGGGAGCCGTCTTCTTTTCCTAAGAAAGGGATTGACTTCGATGCAATGTGTTGTTTTTCTAGGTTGCAAAAATATTTGGTAATTTTTTCACCGTTGTCAACCCAATTTACTCTAGATCTAATGAAAAAACCTTTCATTTTGTTATTTCGTAAGTCCTCTAGTTCATTTTTTAAATCAATCATTTGGGTCTTATTAGTTTCATTTAAGTTTAATTCTAATTTTTTTTATTTCGTTAAGAAGATAGTTTTCTCTGGAGTCTTTTAATTCATTCTTATGGCTACAAAAAGATATTGTTTCACCTCGAATTTCCATTAAAAGAGTTTCCAAAAAAAGTTGATCCTCAATTACAAATTGAATTTCGGATCGATCAATTTGAAGCACATTTTCGATAATATAAATAGGCAAACAATATTGCTTAATAATATTATCAATTTTTTAATTTATACAATTTATATATTCTATGTCGATTAAAAGGCAGTTGTTAAATTTCCAATAACTCTTCCCATGAGTCTGGTTAGAAAGCTTTAGCTCAAGTACTATATTAGAATGGTCAGATTTATAACTTATGTCGATATCACAGAATCTTAGGAATTGTATTAAATTTTGCTTTAGTAAGAAGAAATCTAGTGTCCCTTTTTGTAAGGTATTGAATCTTTTCCATGTATATTTTCTGGAATTTCCATTTAAATGTCTAAAAGGGTCAGTTAAGTTTCTATCACTTATAATTGATGTCAAAAGTTGCCTAGATTTTACATTATGATTGGATGATTTGTAATTCTCATAGTCAATGTTTGGGTCAAGAACTAAGTTGAAGTCCCCACAAATGATATACTCACCAATGTTATCGAAAGAATCTATTTGTTGAAAGATATTTTCAAAAAAATTAGGGTTGTCTGTATTTGGTGCGTATATGTTTGTCTGGTGAGCGCGTTGGCCGGTCAATGAGCACAACATTGTTCTAACGAAAGAATTTTGGAAAATTGTGGACGATAGCAGTGGAGATATTGCACTTATTTGAAAACTGAAAAGTCAACTCAGTCTGGAAAGTATTGCCTAAATTATCTGAGATGAGTAAATAGCCTACTGCCAATTTATTCTTTTTTAAACTTTTTTGAGTTAGACCCTACAGTGACACTCCTACAGTGACACTCTTTACTCAAACCAATCAATATTGCAATTTTGTGAAAAATGGCGGGAAGACCAGTCCACTTTGACATTGATTATTTAAGCCATACGAAAGACTACATGGGTCAAAATGAAGGTGAAATGTTTTGCAAAAACACATAATAACGTGAATTTAACACACGTTATAACGCAAAACAGAAGTCGCACTAAAGCGGCGTAATGCACCATCCAAACACACGAATGTATATTGGGAGATTCGACTGGATGTGAAGGAACTCGTAACGCTGCTATAAGGTGCTACAAAGTCAAACAAAGCATTCTTTTGAAGAAAAATGGGTGCTTTATAATACCGTGAAATTCAAAATTCTTAAAATGCTTTAGATCTTCTGTCATAGCCCCTCAAACAAATTTTTCTTAACTTTTTTGTTCAGTATATATAGAAATAAATTAATACAAGAGATATTTCTTTGATAGGACAGAAAACACTGTAGGATAAAGAAAAATTGCAGGTTACAGCACTTTCTCCTTTCCCCACAATGTTTATAAAAGGAATTTTTTTCTTATGGATCGTTAAAACGCATGATTTTTTTGAAAAACGTTTATACAAAAAATACAGTTGATGACATTGTGATAAAAGGAAAAATAGCCCAATCTTGGAAGTTTAAATAGTTATTTTTTAGCTCAAACATATCGATGGAAAGGTGGTTTCAATCCCCAAAGCCCTAAGCTAGGAGCTGAATGTAACTGAGATACGAACGATGTGGTCGAAGGTGTTAAAAAAGAGAACAGCACTTAACCTTCGGGATAATTTGCTTTTGCGTACAAAGTAAATCCATTTTAGATAGCCCAAATTTTGTACCCTGGTCTTTTACCTATCCTGTTCATATTTGTAAATTGTCAACGCCGATCGTTTTGAATTTACAGTACATTGTATTTCAATATGCAAACGTAAATGTCCATTTTATAGATTTAGCAGGTTGAAAACTATACTGAATTGTTCTCGATGTTCAAATTTTGCTTTAAATTTGTCGTGTGCTATTTACATGTCGTTATTATTTATAATCTTGCTTCAATTGAGTTTTCAGTTTGAAAAAGATTTTTTTTTTCTTGCCCCTCTATATTGCATGTATTCATATATCATATCTTAATTCATTTGGTTATGCATATTTACGAGATTTGTTTCCAACATGGGCAGCAGCAAATTTCAGGCGGTATGGAGAAGAATTTGCCTTTGAAACTCGATATTGTTCTTCTAGTACGTAAATATGAGCATTGACATGGGATCTTTTTTGGCATAAAAGAGAAGGAACGTGACCTTTCATACAAATTTTTGTCGAAACTTGTTGGAAACCAGCAGTTTTCTATTTCAATCAGGACAACTGCCTGACAGTTCTGTAAATGGATTTATTTGCATTGCAGAGAAGTGTAATCAAAACATGGAAATCCAATTCTAAAGTCTCGGTGAATCTGAGAAATATAGAGAACGCGACAACTTCATTCTGGTTTATTTTTCCTCTCTGAAGTATTTTACTGAATGTTTCATAGACTGTAAACCTTATATCTCAATAACAAGGCACCGTGTTAGGAATTCCAGACTTTTTCTAAAAGGTGAAGAAGTGATTTTTCCCCCCCTCTCTCTCCTAAATGACTGTTGTAAATACGTCCATGTTTTACGTTACAACCGTGCTTGACGTGGACACAACGAAAGTCAACTTTTATGTCAAAAAGGCGTCATCTGTGAAAATGCAATCTAACATTCCAGTATTGGTAAAGGTATCTTTACAACGGACTCACAGCGAAACTTTAGGTATCAGCAGTTCATTTACGTGGGCAATGTTTCCAAGAGGAATACTAAAACAATCACCGAAACATTGACATTTGCCTTTCTCCTAACTTTTATTGAAAGACTACCATTTGTTCATGGTCACTCATGGGTCAAATATAGAACACAATTGTGCTGATGGCATCTGATTTATAATGAGTGGCCAACTGTCAATTATGGACCAGGCAGAAATTTACTACAAATCGCAGAAACTACCGTGCGAGTACATCCGTACCCAGGGTCTTATTCAAGGTACAATAATGGGTTTTTGGGCGCGAACTTTTTATTGATATTCAAAATTAGTTACTCAGTAGCTATTTATGTTTCATTTCCGGCTATTTGTCACTCTCATATAGTGCACAAAACAGAGAATAAAACTGCTGTTTATATATAACGATAATGAAATTTTCTATGTTAACCATCTTTCATAGATGAAAGAGGAACGCACTAAGTCGAGGTCCATTCAGGGACATATCAAGGCTCTACAAAAAGATTGCAGGCGCGTAGCCAGGCAGCAGCCGGAAGCCCGGCCTTCAACATTAATCTTAAAAGCATCAAATAAAGAAAATGAGCTTTCTCAATTAGGAAAAGCGACCAAATCCTCTCAATTTCAAAATTGCTTTTGCCAGAATGTAACAACTAAATAACGAATAATGTAGATAAAAGATCAGACAGCACTTTCTGTGCAGTCTGATCTTGATCTACAATGTCCGCAAAATACTATCTGATCTTGATTAAAATTACCTGAAAATTGACAAAGTTGGGCTTAGCACTTAGGTGCTAACATCTATATTGTTGGATGAAAAACGACGAAAGAAAGACAGAAAAAAAAAAGAGAAGAAATTTTAGAATGAATTGTGTTTCATCTTTACTACAGTCCTGGCTATGTGCCTGGATTGTATCAAATAAAGTTGATGATATTTGACTACCGCCAAAACTATAAATTATATACTTTTTGAGGGATGTCAGATGATTCGGACCCAAGAAGATCCGGCCCAACGTAAACCAGCGATTTTCCAGAAGATTCGGCCCGAGGTTGAGAAAATTCGGCCGAATCTTCTCCTATGTGGGCCGAATCTTCTTGGGTCCGAATCTTTTGGACTTTTCGAATTGGGCCGAATCTTCTAGTGTCCGAATCTTCTTCAACCCCTTTTATGGGTTTGATTCTTTCACTACCAAGTCCAGAAATTCTACCCTTTTCCTGCTTGTAAAAGTGGATTTCAACTGCTTTTGAATATTGTCTTGGATAAGTATCACGTAGATCCAAGATCAGACTGCACGTTCTGTTCAGCCTGATCCTGATCTATGCCGTCCGCAAAAGTTACTCAAGTCGTCACTTTAAGTCGGTGATGAAAGAGTTGAGGCTTGAAAAGCAACAACTCAATAAAATACTTTAAGTGCTAAACAGAATTTCAGTTTGTTTGTCTTTTCCTCGTCATCCATCGAGTTACATGGACAATAAAAGCCCTTGGCTTGAATTATGTCTAGTTCAGACTGTCTAAACAAATCATAAAAAAATGTTGACAAGTGTTTCAAACCTTTAGAACACAAAGGACCCATGTATTTATACCCCCCACCTACAGAGTCGAGGGGGTAAACTGGTTTCATCATATCTGTCTGTCCGTCCTTCCGTCAATCCGTCCATGTTTTCGTTTCCGTGCACTGACTCAAAAGCCGTTTGGCTTAGGATCAAGAAACTTTATGCTAGTGTTGCTCATGGCCCAAGGAAGTGCCCTAATGTTTTCGGGTCACATAGGTCAAAGGTCAGAGGTGAACCTTGTTTGAGTATCATTTCTGTGCTCTATTTCATAGCTGTTTGACCTTGGGCCCTGAAACTTTATTCAAGTGTTGCCCATGACCCAGGGAGGTGCCATTTTTTTGTAGTCACATGGGTTAAAGGACAAGGAAACTGAAACCTATTTCCGTTCTCTGATTGTGCTGCTTCAGTGACAAGGTGCTGGTGAGGGTTACTCTGCTTTGAGACCGTTCTAGTTGAATCTGATTGTATAAAGTGATATTTTATAACGTTATTGACATTGTGTCTAGAGCTAGGTGAAACGTTCTGGGTCATTTTCTAAACATTATCTATGTTTATTGAAAAATAACTTCATTTCTGCTTTCTTTTTCAAGACAATATTTGTACCAAAGTCGTGAAAGCCATGGGAATACTTTATTTATACCGTATTTGCATTGACTGATTGATTCGGGCTTCTAAAGTAATTTGTAAATGACGTCTGTGTTTAGCTAGACATCGTCTTCCCTTTCGATTTTATAGCGACAAACATGGGTCTGAAAAACGAGATAAACCGATGTAATGGCATCGACAATCTCAAATAAATTGCCAATGATAGATCCTCTTAATATTTTTGCGACTCTAGACATCTCTCAGGAATTTGGACCATCATTTGATACATTTTCCATTTCATTAGATCCACAAACGACTGTTCAGCCTTTTTGATATATATTTCAAGGCCATGTTCTGTAACAAGGAGCTTTCATGTATCTGCATAAAGTATCGATTCAGGTCAGCCTGCGCAGTCCATGCAGGCTGAACTAAGTTGAACTATTAGCTTTCGGTCAATTTTCTGCATGTCAAAGGACCAGTCTATCACAGTCTATCACATCATTCAGTTGGTTGAAAGACAAAAATTTTACATTTTATGAATCCATAATTTAAGGATGACTTGCTTGGTATAATGCATCACGGAGATGCATAATAAAACCGCTTTTGCCAGAGCGTGGCTCATATATGGCTTGCAAAATGCGAAAAGGGCATTCGGACATTTGCGTAAAGTGTCGTCTCGGACCAGCCTGTGCAGTCCACGCAGGCTAATCCGAAACGACACTTTCCGTTTTTATGTAATTTTCTGTTTTGCGCAAGTCTACTGAAGAACAAATTCTAATGTAGACGTAAAGTGCCGTCTCGGATTAGCCTGCGCGGACTGCGCAGGCTGATCCGAGACGACACTTTACGCAAATGTCCCAATGCCCCTTTTCGCGTGTTACAAGCCATATATCCTGCAGTAGTTAGATAAGGCTAAAGAAACTCTGCAGCGATGGTATGATGCTCAATGAGATGGAAGCACTAATATACCAAGCTAGCCTTGCATTTAGGCTCTGCATTTGAGTTGTTCTAAGGAACAAGGTACAAAATAATAGTTAACCTGCAGTTATGTGTGTAATTCTTTGCTTTTTCCCCCAAAACAAACGTTAAATCAGACACTGAAACATAAGGTTAGTGTGTCATGTAATGCATTTTTAGGTAATGGCTTTAAATGAGCGTGCGTAAAGAACAAAATTCTTAGTGCGAAGATGTGTATGCGTTAAGGGCATGCTTGTGTTTGTGAAGAAATACATGCTAACATAGCGGGCTTAAAACGTAAAAAGGTACCCTTAATTTGCGAGGATGGGTATGCGTAATAATCATAGCAGACATAGAAAATAGCTTATGGAGTTGGGTATACAGGATGAGCATAGCGCATTTAGCTAGCTAATATGTGCTCAGGTACGGAACATAGATGACTGTACTCTTGATTTAGTATGGTGGGTATGCGTAAAGATCAATATTGACTTGATATACGTTGATTTCGAAGACGGATATGCATAAAGAATACACTTGGCTAGCTATGATTGTCATGCGTAAAGAATTTAGTGGACTTACCACAGTTTGCTTGCCGTTGTTTATAACTTATGAGCGCAACTATAAGAAATATAATGGAAAAACAAGTTTAGGAAAGAGAACGGTCTATAGTATGGAAAAGTTTGTTGGGAAAAAAGTGCTGTGAAAATTAATAACAACTCCTTTTTCTTGCAATGATTTCAAAAGCCGCCAACTGCAGGACAAGGGTCGTAATAGGTCATATTTGAAAGGTAAAGAAGTTACCCTCTAAATAGGCCTACTTATAAAAGAGTTCATAGAAATATTTTGGGAACAGTACCAAAGTCGTCTTCATACATTCTACTACACCCACAGCCAATCACATTTTCCTAATTTCCGTGCGTGTCTGTTGTTGTTGTTTTTTTTTTCCTGTTTTTCCCAACTCTTACGTGGTAACAACTGTATAACATCTTAGATAATTTGCAAATATCACAGTTACAATATATTTATCGTAAAGTGAACAGACACTCGTTGAGAATTCCATAAATTACAAACATTCCGATAACACTGATAACTATCAGCGTTCCCTTTGTCATAACTTTTGCTAAAAGATTTAGTTATAGAAATGGAAGGTTAGGATTTCTATATTAGATTCCACATTCACATCACCCAAAACTTTTATCCTCTGAAATAGGCCATAAAGTATCACTGTAACATTCTCTGATTTTATCGTTTGCAAATTTATTCATGCAGATACACCAGACAGTACATACTTTCTTTAAGGCTTGATTTTGTATCTTGTAAGTTATCGACATTGGCTCGATATCTAGAGGATCAGGTTCTATCACCGTCATTAAGGATTCTCTTTGTTCTTTCTCAACAAATAAAAAAAAAGGAATACAAATATTAAGCTACATGTGATCACATGTTTGATTCGGATCCTTGATACACCTTCAGATTGTTCAGGTGTTTCAAGTTTTACTTTAAAAGGATCATTTTGAGTCAAATACACATTCGCATGCTTTCAGTGGGCTTTTCTATTAATTCGCTACATTTATGATCGCATAATTAGGCATATGGAGTAAATTTGCACACATCAGTAAAAATATGTTTCCTCCGTGTTCACATACTTTTAGAAGCTACATGTACATTATCATTTTAAAGGGTACACACATTTGTTACAAGACAGTTTTATTTTTGATAGACAGACTGATACAATTTTGTTTTTTAATTGACAGATTGATAGAGCCAATATTCTGAACCTTCGCCAGTTCAAGTTCCATATTAGTTTCATATCACTATTGGTGAAACCTTCTGCATCCAAATAGTCAAGAATACCAGTTTGCTAACATAACTGGCTTGCAACACGCGAAAAGGTGTATTCGGATATTTGCGTAAATTGTCGTCTCGGATCAGCCTGCGCAGTCCGCGCAGGCTAATCCGAGACGGCATTTTACGACTACATTAGATTTTGTGCTACAGCAGACTTGGACAAAACAGAAAATTACATAAAAACGGAAAGTGTCGTTTCGCATTAGCCCACGCGGACTGCGCAGGCTGATCCGAGACGACACTTTACGCTAATGTCCGAGTGCCCCTTTCCGCGTATTACAGGCCATATAAAAATGTAGGGTTATTTGGTGATGGGACACAATAACCTATTCGTAAATATATGAGCCGTGCTTTGTGAAAAGGCCGCTTAATGCATTTGCAGAAAGTATCGACCAATGTCAGCCTGATTAGTCGAAAATGGGTCGAAACTTTTTGCCGTTTGTTAGGTCCAAGGACCATACTATCTCATGATCCAGTCAGTCGTTGGACCAAATGGATTTTTAAAGATTCATAATCATACGATGACTTGCTTGGTATAATGCATCACGGAGATGCATTAAGTCCCCTTTTGCCGTTTTTTTTCTTCTTGTGACGTAGACGCATTGAAAATACTAGCAAACGAAACTTTATAAATGGCTCAAATAGTAGGCCTATTCGTCATTGAAAGAGTAGAAAACATTGTAGGAAAAAAGAAAAAGAAAACGGCATATTCTCCTTTCTCCGCCTAATGTTTTCAAAAGTTTTCTTTCTCAAAGTCACAAAAATTGGAGGTTTGGTAAAGGGTAAAGGAAATTATTCGTGGGGACGCAAACTGTAATCTATGATTACACACATCAAGAAATACGAGATAAGCACCAAACGCTCTGTGGGTAATGATGCAATTGATTATGTCTCGTGTTCAACTGAGGTATGAATCTGTTATGATAGCATGCATGTCGTCACAGATCGGACTTTTTTCTTTTCGTCTCGAGTATAATGTCGTTTTCTTAACCTTTATATTGCTAAGTAAGTGAAATGAAACCTTCAAGGCGATGGTAGAAAACCCAAATTTTGCTATTGCAAAGGTATTTTTTGGGAAAAATTGTCTCCCTATCGGACAGTGTAGATCCAAGATCAGGCTGCACGTTCTGTGCAGTCTGATCTTGATCTACACTATCTGCAAAAGGTCCTAGAGTCGCGCTTAGCAGCCTAGAGGTTAAGTGTTATGAACGGAATACCGGTATATAATCTTTCTTCGAGTATCACCGCCAAATATATAAACCGACCTGCAAAGACTCAAAATACAATTCACTGAAGTTTAGAATTTTTTTCTATCCTCTAGAGATGACTAAATAAGAGGACGATTTAAATACAAGATCAGACTGCATATCCACTATAGCCCCATTTTCTCGGCTATAACACTGAAAAGGTATAAAAAGGTTGTAAAACCTACGTCGTATTGTCGAACTTGCATCATCAAGGAATCTATGTTGTATTGTTAAACTTGCATTATCAAAGAAAACAAGTGCATGGATATTGATGTTTCAGAAGTAATAATAATTATTATATATACTCAACAAAAAAAGTTAAGGAAATTGTGTTTGAGGGTTTATGACAAAAGTTCTAGAACATGCTGAGAATTTTCAATTTCACAGTAATATAAAGCATCCATTTTTCCTCAAAATGTTGCTTAATTGAGTTTATAACAACAATAACGACTTAAATAATCACTGTCAAAGTTTACTGGTCTTCAAGTCAATTTTCGCAAAATTGCAATAATGATTGGTTTGAGTAATGAGTGTCACTGTAGAGTCTCACCAAAAAAAGCCTTTTTAAAACGCTATTTACTTCAGATAATTTGAACAATACTTTCCAGACTGAGTCGACTTTCTATTTTCAAATCGGTTCAATATCTTCATTGCTATCGTCCAGAAACGTCCAAGATTCTTTCGTCAGAATAATGTTGTGCTCATTGACTTGCCAGCGCGCTCACCAGAGATATATCCTGTTGAACATGTGTGGGACATTCTGGGACCGAGGGTTCGACGCAGAATACTGGCACCACCTCTAGGCTCTTGCTGTGGCGCTACAGGAGAAATAAAGACTCGTTCTTCAGCTCCAAATAGACAGAATTATTCGGCGTATGCGACGCCAGTGCAAGTCCCTATTTGCCGCTGAAGTGGGACACACTCGTTACTTCAGGAATATTTTGAACATTCTCATGTTCAATACCTGACATTTGAGGCCCCCATGAAGAGGGACTTACGTAAATTTCATGTGACATTCAAAGAAATTGAATTTTAATTTCTAAAAACTTACAACGTTTATTCATGACTGTGTTTTGCATAAAAACAGGGAATACTCTGTAGACACTTATTTTGCGAAAAATGACTTTGACCCCTGGGTTACTTGACACAGTGCCACAACAAGGATATTAGTGCTAAAAAGGTAATGGATTTTTTTTTTTTTTTTTTCAAGCAATGAAATGTATCTAACAACATTAATAAGAATTGAATAATTGCTTGTTTTGGTAATCCTTTGTTCCATAGTTTTCTGAGATTTCCTTAACTTTTTTGTTGAGTATATATTAATAACGCTCAAAAAATTGGAATAAAGATTTTGCCAAGAGCTTGGAGGCTGTACAGAAACCTGATTTAATCTCTTTGGCCACAACTACATGTACACAATCTACTGTCTTGTTTATTTTGCCTAATGGAGTGAGTAAAAGCATAATAATTATGTAGTCTTCAGTCACATGCAAATAGAATTGAGCCATGCTCTGTGAAAAGGGGTTTAATACATCTACTAAATGTATTGACTCGTATCAGCCTGCGCGATCCGCTAATGGTAAGTTTTCTGCAAGTTAAAGGGATATTCTACGTCATTCTACCTTGTGGTTCATTTGGTACAATCTAGGTTAAATGTGTTTATCTTATGCGATAAACTGTTTGGCATAGTGCAGGTCACAATAGTTTTTGAAAGGAACACCGACTGGCCACTGGCCTCTTTCACAGGCATACATTTACTATGTCGGTAAAGATGCTTAGGTGAGCAAACTTACTTACAATGCCGTGTGCACGCATATAAACTTGTACATAAGTAAACATTTTCCTTGTGTAAATTAGTTTAAGTAAAAGTATATTTGAAACCAATTCTGATGTCATGTAAAAATATAAAATACTTATAAGTAAGCAAGTAAACTCACTAAATAAAAAGTCTTGTGACCAGACGTCAGCCTTACATATGTTTACAAGCAAATAATTGACGTTTCTTGACTACTTGGATGCGGTGCAAATATATCTAAGTATACTCCCTAAACAAAACAAGTCGTGTGAACAGACATCTACTTTCGGTGTAGACTGAATGGTAAACAGTTCGTAAATGTCAGCTGTATAAAAATACAAACAAGCCTTTGACAAGTGTAGAGATTTATGTGGATTCTATAGGCTTGTGAAGACAAAATAAATATACTCTTGTAAAACGTTCTTGTCTATATTTATTGCATACAGTAAAATACATACGGATGTTTATTTTGTGGATATGGCTAAGCAAGTTTGTCTCTTTTGACTGTAGTTAACTATCCAGCTAGCAATTAAAGCAAACATCCCTACGGTGGCACAAAAGTGACATGGAAGATATATTTTATACCACGTGCGCACGCAGTAGCTAATACGTGCGCACGTATTACTTATTACGTGCGCACGTATTAGCTACTGCGTGCGCACGTAGTATAAAATATATCTTCCATGTCACTTTTGTGCCACCGTACATCCCGGCTGCCAGTTCATGATAACTCCTTTTGGCAGGTTTTGTTTTGTAGCAGCACTGAATTATGCCTTTATGCTTGCAGATTCTTCTGGGCATACAACTGATTATTCAAAATATCAAACATTGAATCAAATAACTAAATATAGTATTGATTATGTCAAAAGGCTTCCACTATTTTCAGAAATGAAAGCAAATATCTAAATGAAAGCAAACATTTTGACTCTTTGCCAGTCAGTGATAACCGCATTTTAGCAGGTTCACTTTTGTAGCAGAGCAGATTTAAGACATGTGTTTCCTTTAGCAGATGGTCTGTAAATACTTATTCAGTATAGTGAATAGTTGATTAAAGAACTTAACACATTTAGAATACTGCACATTGATTAAATATCTAACATATTACAGGTTATATCAGATTTCCGTCCTCTCTTTCATTCACAGCAGAGTAAGCTGCACTCTGAACCAGATGACCCAGTTTTAGACTGTTCAGAAATGGAAGCATTTACAGGCGGTAGGTGAAATGTTACTCAATAAAGTTCATCTTTGAAAGGCTAGAAAACACAGCTGTAAAAACAGAAAATATAGTTATGAGCTTTTTTTTATTCCTTTTACGACGATGTTTTCATTTTTTCCCACTCTGGGTCTTAAAAATAATGGATCGTTTTGGTTTAAGAGTTACACGACAACATATCGAGCTCAACATTAGAGATAGATGGTTGTATATTATACAAGAAAAAGCCAATCATGTGCCAAAACTGTAATTGTAAATGATGACAAATGTGTCTGGAGTCCATTCGTCTTGATAAAAGTACATTACAGAAAATATCAACCAGTATATCCATTGCCCGAAATAGTTCAGGAATTTTATGCGGTTATAGACATTAATAAATATGTTAAATCACTGTAGAACAGCTTGGCATAACACAGAATAGCTATTTAGTGTAAATCTGCGTGATCCACTGTCTTTTGTAATGTACTGAAATGTATTCTGACGGGTTGGTCAACGAAAAATAGATCCTGGCCGATTTTTCTTAAAGGATTTGTATATATGTGTAATTAACTTTTTCCATCCTACGAAAATCTGAAAGTTATTGATATTTGCGTATACATGTATATGCACACGTCAAATCTACAGCAGTATTGAAAATGAGCTAAGCATCTAACAAATGTCTGCATATTTATTTTCTTTTTTTTTTTCTTTAAATATTTTCTTATATCTTCTCTAACTCTTTGAAATTGAGTTGTTTGGGGGAAGTGTTTGAATTCATTTTAACGCAGGAACCTTTCGAAAGCATGGCATAGTTATACAGATGGCATAGTTATACAGTATAGCCTCGACAATGAAAAAAACGTAATATATTATATGTATATCAACTTTTTGAAATCTTAATATAATGAAAACTGAGCCCGTTATATACAGTAAATGTTAACTATTGAAAAATCTACTAAACCCTTTCAACACTCGAATCTTGTAAAGTAAGCGTGAAACAGTGAAAGCGGAAAATTATAGGAGTCTGTTTAAACCCTTCGAATAACCTTTTAACCTTTGAATAAAGGAAAAGCAGTGAAAAAACACACTTTGATATGAAACAAATAGCCTATTTTTAGTGACAGCGCATCTCTTTATGTATAGAAGTCTTTCAAGCTCTTCTTACGCCTAAGGACGTCGCATCACAGCGAATTGCTTTGGAGCATAGGATTCAAAAGTAGTCCCGTTTGAATTTAGGAAGCAAGCACATCTGCTGCATTGTTGTATCACAGAAAATGGAACAACATGTCTTAAATGTGTTTCAGCGATGCCTTTCACTACAGTGTGTAGATATATGCAAATTATTTGGTATTGTAAATACGATCCCTGCTTTACCTAAAGGTATGAGGTGCAAATACTCAAATCGTAAAGTCATGCTGTTAAGTGAAACTTTTCAGATTCAATGCTTGCTAACCTAAACTGCGTACTCAAATATCGTGCGTACGCAGTTTGATGAGAAGCAGTCCTGTTCTTGATTTGCTGATTTTAGTAGAAACTGAGCATAAGTTTGTTATTATCCCCCGCCGAAGGCGAAGGGATATAGTTTTAGCGTTGTCCATGTGTCCGTCCGGGAGAATATCTCCAATACCGTTGGACGGAATTTCGTGAAACTTCATACGTGTGTACAATAACCCATTCCGCCGATATACATTTTTCTTCTTTTTGATTCGATGAAAAATGGCCAACTGGGAGCGATTTTAAGTTACGCGGTCAATCAAATTTTTCGGCGGGGGATATCATTTCAACGAAATTGCTTGTTTCTTGGGCAATTAATATGTACCTATGACCATATAGAGGAACGTCTTCAACTACTAGGAAGCGCCTTTTTCACTGTGTTTTTTTAAAGGTAGTTCTGTTTGAGATAGAACAGCAAGAAACGTATTTTGTTGGATGTCATTCTTTAGTTCCTCCCTGTCGGCAAGTGGACATATAGAAAACAAAGAGCAAAACTCTCTGTTTGCCAAAGAAAATCCAGTAAACGGTCATTAATCGTATTGACTGGTCGACTGTATGGTGTTTAACGCCGTTTTCAACTTTATTTCAGATAAATCGTGGCGGCCTGTGCACTTGTCCATGATGACCTGGAGTTTCTATTACCAGCACTTCCCACAGTAATCTTCCCAAGTCACTGACTGCTTTCCCACATAACCATCGTTGCAAGAGTTTTCAGTGGTGAGAGAGAAATGAATCCTGTCGCAATGACTATCATCAGTCCTCGGAAAGAAATTGTCCGTGCTGCGGTTCGAACCAGCACCTCCTATTCTCATTCTCAAGTACTGACCGACTGCGCTACCGGGACTTGGTTAGCAGATGGTCAAAGATGGTGAATTTCACTCTATTTTCAATGTACCAAAAAACCAATGGTGTAAAAGCATTACCTGTATCGTTGGTAAACCTAGACAAAATATGCATTTCCGTTTACGTAAACACGTGTTTCCTTGGTTTGAACCATGCCAGACCGGGACTCTGCAGTGCTTTGCCACAAAACACCACAATCTGCCCAGTACCGCCAGCAGAATTTGATCTTAAGATTTCCTGAGAAAAAACGAAGCGATTTTTTCACCGAGCCATGGAGAAGCTGCTGTTGAAGAAGAAGAGGACGGTGCTCTGTGTAGAATATCAAGCAGTGCCTGTCACCTTAAATATCTGGCAGCCAGTTTCAAACTTGACACAAGGAGTCACTCGATGACAATCACTCTGAAAGATTTGATGAAGTGGTGCTTCAGATAATTTAATCACTCGCTTTAATTACTAGACTTTGTCAATTTGTAGATTTGACATTGTCAAAATGTGGCTAAATTAATATGATAAACCGCACTGTACATTCTGTAGTGAATCTTTTTGAAAGGTTTTAAAGGGACGCAGAAAAGCTTGAGAAGTTAAATGAAATGGAATCAACGGGTTTAGGCTAAGATCAAACTGGAAATAAGTTGTGGTGGCGAATAGCAGGCTACAGCACAATCAACGGCACTCTGGTAATACTGTAAAATATGTCACGATGTTGCTAGACAGGTGAACGAGTTCAAAAAACTGTTCATTTTAAATCGTCTAGCTACCCTCCGAGCGACATACCTTTAATATTGCAGAATTATTATCATTTTTTTTTTTTTTTTCTTTCTGTTTATCATTATAATATATATCTTTTAATGAATGAAGAAAAATACCAGTAGAAGCAGAAGGGTATGTCCCAATTACAGAGCTATAAGTGTATATGAAGCGCATGAGTACAGGTTCTGCCATTATCATATCTAACAAGACAAGAGCCATGTTGACATGGCCATCCCCCGCTGAATGCTTGCTCTAAAGAAGACTTTGTGTGTTCTTGTAGGTTGGTTAAAAGACTAAAACAGCTAGATTTAAGAATTATTTCTGGCAATGCTAAGTTCAAAGTAAAATAAAAAACTTCAACAAAGTACACTTTTCTCATATATCTGTTAAATGTAAACACATATGAAATCAGACAGGAAAAAGATCTGAAAAACAACAAAGAGCAATAAATAAAATAATATGGAAGGTAGGGTTATCACTCTTGCGTTCTGCACTCCTCCTCAGTGACAACTATCCAGCTGTGAAGTTAATACAGCTCGAGTTATGCTCCAAAAAAACCTTGAGACTCAAAAATTAACAAAGGGACATAACTCAGGAATCATGGTACTGCACTTCTCCTCAATAAAATCTGCCTATCTCTGTAGTCTCACGTTGATACTTTTTATAATTTTCGAGTTATGCTTGGGACAAAATTTATGTATGAAAAATAACAAAGGGATAAAAAGTTATGGCTCTTGTGCACTGCACTTCTGCTCAATGTCATCTATCAACCTGTGAAGTTTCATGTTTATATCTCATGTAGTTTTCAAGCTATACTCTGGAAAAAAGTTAAGTAATAAAAATAATATAGGGCAATAACTCCATAACTATGCAACTAAGAGTTATGGTTCTTTGAACTGCAATTCTCCTGAATGTGATCTATGCACCAATGAAGTATCATATTTACACCTATAATAGTTTTCGAGTTATACTCTATACAAAATTGAAGTTAGAAAGATATCAAAGGGCAATAACTCCTAAATCATGTCAACAAAAGTTATGGTTCTTAGACACTGCACTTCTCCTCAATGTCATCTATCAACCTGTGAAGTTTCATGTTTATATCACATGTAGGTCACAAGTTATGCTCTGGACAAAATTTAAGGAAAATAACAAAGGTCAATTACTCCTAAATTATGCAATCAAGAGTTACGGTTCTTGTGCACTGCACTTTCCGTTGATGAGATATATCTACCTGTGATGTATCATGTTTGCACCTGTAATAATTTTTGAGGTATGCTCTGGACAAAATTTAAGAATGAAAAATAGCAAAGGGCAATGACTCCTAAATTATAGCACTGAATGTTATGGTTCTTGTACACTGCACTTTTCCCAATGTCATGTATCAACCTGTGAAGTTTCATGTTTATATCCCATGTAGTTTTCAAATTATGCTCTGGACAAAATTTAAGTAATAAAAATAACAAAGGGCTATAACTCCTAAATTATGCAATCAAGAGTTATGGTTCTTGTGCACTGCACTTCTCCTTGATGAGATCTATCCACCTGTGAAGTTTCATGTTTACACCTCTAATAGTTTTTGAGGTATGCTCCGGACAAAAAAGTGGGACGAAAGGACGGACGGCTACTGTTACCATATCCCCCGCTGCCTTTCGGCGGGGGCTAAAAATATTGATGCATAGCACCAAGATTGCCGTGACTTGGGTGGCCACATTGATGAGAACTGCCTTAACTGCACGTACCGTGTTATCAGAGAAAGTGGTGAATTGTGTCTAATAACAGGTATTTGCAATTCCTTTGTTTTTCACTGAGGAATTCAATCATGTGATCAGTCGTTTTTCCTACATTCCCTTGGTCTTCCCATTGATAGATTAAGATACATGTATGTGATCAGTTGATTTCCCACACTAAGTTAAAAAAGGAAATCGAATGACACTGTAAGTGCATATAACCATGTACCATTGGAAAAGGATAGCTAAAACGGATCGTTCAGAAATACTACTAGCTTTTACAAAATCTTACAATAATTTTCCTGAAGTTGTGTTAACTTATGTTTAAATAATCTGATCCTAAACAAAATGATACACAACTGTCACGCAGACACACAAAGGCGAAATTTCCAAGCGAATAAAAATAGTGTCGGCGACACAAAAACCACCGCCATCTTTATAAATACCTACATCGTGGTGACACACATTTGTAATGGAAATGACTCAGTGGATTTAAGTATAACGACCGGTATTTTTGACTGATTTTCGTTCATTCATGGTCGCCATCGGTTGCCCATATTGACGACGCCCCCATAGGGCTGTTGGATCTAGTTATGTTTAAAGGGTGTGTTGCAAGATACTGGACGAAACCCATTATAAGTTACGCAAGTTTCTTTAGCGTGCTCGGTGTGTAGCACCGTCACATGGGACCTAGGGTTTACGTCTCACCCGAAAGACTATTGGTATTATTTTTTTAGTTGATCAACCTTGGGAATGGAATTAACACCGTGAAGTGTCCCGAGATGTGTTCATTATCTCCCGCTAGATGGCATTCTACAAATACACATCTATCTAATTTGGGCATTCTGGGTACAGAACCGGACTACTTTTCAAAACGACAACCGTTACTTTGAATTTCAAAATCAAATAAACGTTTACTCAATAAAACGCTAACTGGTGCGATTCATTCAGCCATGATCAGCTAGCATGTAACCTATGCACGGCCATTAATTAAAACAGCCCCTACAGGTTTGGGTAATAGCTTCGGTATTAGCCCTACTTTTCCCTAGTATATGGGATCGGTGATGCGTCATAGCAGACAGGTCGAATATTCGAAGAATATGACATGCGCAGACAACGGAGATGTGTTACTTTATTAGTTGTACGGTCAGGTGGCGACATGATTCGCCACAGCCGTAAATAAGTTTCCAAGTCCCCTGACACCTGACCGTACTAACGAATTTATTATACTGCAAAGTTTTACCAATCCAACGTGTATTCAGCGAAATTTCCCCGTTTTATGTCCTCAAAAATTGAGTACGCTGACGACATAGAATTTCCCTTCTGAGTACCCCAATTCAATGAAAACTGACGTCACTGAGAACTGACGTCACTGAAACCTTGGTAAAACGTGCAGTTTAATGCATAAACTTGGTGATGTCACTGCGATAGACATTCAACGTATTTTTATTCAAACATGGATTTTAAGAACTTCAAGGTAAGTAGTATTTCAATGTTTTGTTGGCAAAAGTATACGATGTTACAATGTATGAGTTTCGGCACTTCACAGTTTGCTTATCTGACGAAGGGATGGCTTGTTCTAACCCCGTATATTTGTTTTAGAATGACAACAAATGATAATACATGTAACTGTATTAATTTATTTTCAAAATAATCCATTCTTTCCGTTTTAATGACAACGATCAAGGGAAACTAGTAATTATATGCTGCAGGCTACTCAGTATGTTTGTCTTGTGGGCGGCTCGTATCGGTCGATGCCACCATTTGGATGTTCTGTTGAAAGTGTAGTCATGTATACGGGGCTCCCAAAAAGGAAAGTGCTTTTACATGGATTTTGCCAGTGAACATGACTTGTACTCGTATGTACAGGGCATATTATCCAGTCAGATCACGAGAAATTTCTTTGCAGTATAACAAACAAGGCTCACGTCCTACTACTTTTTAAAAGCAATTCCGACTGGCTGATTACCGCGGTATTTGACGTAACAAAATGTGTTTTATATGGATAATTAAGGAAAAGTAAATAGAATAGTTGATGTAGTGTTTTACTGCGATACAAGTTTGAGCCTAACGTGGGTCATATAAACATTCCGTATGCATAATGCATTCTGGATTCTTCATTGACATCATGTTCTGTAATGAAAATATTAGTGAAATTAACCTTGTGGTGCGAAATAAATGACCTGGACATTCTCAGTCAGCGCAAAAAAATGCATATCATTTTATAGCTATATAAAAGCAGTTTTCTTTTTTTTTTGTCAGAATTCTGGCATACAAAGCGGATGGTGTACCTCCAAGATCAGACTGTACAGATTTTGCAGTCTTATCATGAACTTTAGTGTCTGCATAAGTAATTAAATCCGGGTTCAGCAGTATAAGGGTTACTTAAAGAAAATTACATAAACTATAAAATCACTTAAGCCGTGCTCTGGCAAAAAGCGGTTTAACCCTTATCCTGCTAAATAAATAAAATGAAACTTTCAAGTCGACAGTAAAAATCCGATTCATTATATTTCAGATTTACTTTTTGGATCAAAGGTTATCTCCTGATCGGACAGTGTAGATACAAGATCAGACTGCACGTTCTGTGCAGTCTGATCTTGATCTACGCTGTCCGGAAAAGGTCAGTGAGTCGCGCTTAGCAGCCTAAGGGTTAAGGCATTCCCGTGGTGCATGATACCAAGCAAGTTAACCCATAATTATGGATCCATAGAATCTATTTTGTCCGAGGGCGACTGAATTATGAAACAGAATGGTACCTGGACATGCAGAAAATTGACCAATACCAAAATATTTCGACCCATGTCAGTCTGCGCGGACTGCGCAGGCTGACATGTGTGGATACTTTTTGCAGATGCAATAATCTCCCTTTTCACAGAGCATTGCTCATTTTTTTTTTTTTTTTTATTCCCGCTTTACAGCTGTCTGACATAATATATAAACCTACATAAAGATTCGCCCACAAGAACAAGGGCAATGCAGACTATTATTCCCTATTTGTTTGAAATGACCTCCTTGTCGTGGTTTGATAAGGCAGAAAAATATGTCACATTATGAGAAAAAACTGGTTTAGCCAAACTATGGCGTGTTTTAACGACCCCGAGGAAGAAGTCTTTAGAAAACATTGTGTAAAAGATGAGACCATGCTGGTCACCGGCGTTATCCCCTTTTTCCTCATTGCCTTTTACTTTCTCAAAAACAATTCTCATCGTTTGAGCCATAGTATGTCACCTGCAAAAACTTGTGTCTTCAGAAAAGTCTTTTTTTTTTTTCGTCTGGAAAGAGTGTATAAAATTGCACAATAATCCACATTTAAAGCGCCGTAGGAGCGAAATATCTAAAAAAAAAAATAATATCTGGGACAATACAGAACTAAGAGCAGACTGCACCTTGTCTACAGCCTGATCTTGATCAACATTGTCGATAAGAATAATACAAATTAACTATGATGCAGTATTAACGAATCGTTGACAAAAGAGACAAGACGAGAAAAGGGAACATCTTTTGTAAGAGAAAGTCAAACTGGCGGAAGTCGTTAGGGTGCCTCATTAGGTTGCTCTTCAACGTGTAGCCTGTTGTTGATTTTGCTTGAATCCTTTTCTTTCGAAAGGTTACTAAGCATTACGACAAAAAAACACAAACAATTTGTCCTTGATGTCAAAAATATTGCGTCTTAATTACCTCTTTCAGCGCAAAATGTTGATCTCTTTCGCCTGCTGAAAAAAACAATCCCCTGAAACTGTTTATTTCACAAGCTTGACTACGTAAGTGGACGGTAATGATCAAAGATAGACTGCACATTCTGTAAAGTCCGATCTGTATCCATGTCGTCCGTAAAAGCCCCGGTTTTCGCCTGTTGCGCTGAAAGGGTTAACATACTATTGCGTATTCTTTAGGGATCAATTATTCTACTCAGTAAAGCTTTCCAGGAGGTTGACATAACATAAACCCTTTGGCTGCTAGGCACGACTCAACGTGCCGTTGCAAAACAATGTTGGTCAAAATTCAAAGGCACAGAGCGTGGTCGATAACTTTCAAACAGCAATACTTTGTGTACTAATATTGGCTTGAAATTTGTAAGCTACTCGGTATTTCATTTGGCAATCAATGTGTTGATATAGTGATCCTTTCCTATTGCTTGCACTGATGTCAGATACTGATTAAATGACTTTAAAGGACTCAAAGTTAAACGTTTAAACAAACAACAAAACATTCCAAGTTCAGAATATCAAAAGGAAAATAAGTGTGGATCCAAGGTGATGCTGCACCTTCTCGACTTGCAATCCGACTCGGTCAACACCATCCAAGTCTTATTTGATGCCGAAAGGCCAGACTTCTACCAAGAGGCTTTTCTAGACAATTTGAGAAGAAATCTCAAATAAAGCGTTTGTTGAAGTATTTGCGATAAAAACCAATTGTTATTCATTGCAAAACATACATTTTAAAACCAACCTACTTTCCCTGGGGTACAGGATTTTGCGCCTTTTCTTTTCCTCTGATGTAAAAATGATTGGGAGAAAAAAAATAGATATGAACAACTGTCTTCCAGGGACCGCATTCACCAACCATTCTTAAGAACATTCGTAGTCTTATTCTCCAGATATTTCAAATTTTGAAAGTAATACAATTTCTGATTGGCTAAACCAAATTTAGCCAGTCAGAAGTTGTGTTACTTTCAAATTTAGAAAATTCTGGAGAATAAGACGAAGAACGTTCTTCAGAATAATTGGTGAATACGGACCCAGGACGAAAAAATAAATATAAAAACAGAAGGGCTGGTTTTGTCTACAGCTCATTTTTATTTTTCTAGCCAATGCTGCCTTTACACCAACTTTTTTGAGGTAAACTCGTAAGATAAACCTTTGATTGTCTTGGACATACATAGATCAGTCAATTTAGATGTGGTCTGCCCAAGGTTTAGAACTAGAGATCAATTTACAGGGGTTGATGAATGTAAACTCGTACAAGGGAAAATAATTCGTAGGGAGAAATGAATCGTAAATGACATCTTGACTCTAGCATTATCCTAAAGGACCCCACATTGAGATTCGTCAATGTCTTACAGTGATCATATGTTTTATGTTCCACAATTCTCTGAGGTTTTCTATATACCAACAAGGGGCTGTAATCAAGCAGAATGATTTAATTATCTAGATACTCGCTCCACAAATTCTCCCCAGTATGACTGTCACCTAGTAATTAAGTCTTTCAACTGTGTACTCTTGGGTTGATATTATTTAACCTTGTAAGAAGACATTTCAGATGTTGTTGTCTACTCAGTAGATGTATCTTCAACTCTCGGACATCCGAATCATTGAAACAGATTTACAAAGTTAGTACTCCGTTGTCAAGGATTTTCTAGAAAAATCTCTCAAGTAAACGGACAATACAGAACCAAGACTATAGACTACTAGTTTTGTGTTTCTTTCTATATGGACTTAACTTTATTTTTTGTCTGTTGTTATCTAATCGTCGGATATACACGGACCAAGATTTACTATTTCCTAACGTTGAGAGTGTCGCGTAAGTAAACTGTACGTTTTCAGTCAGTAACTGAGACCTGCAGGGTCCGTACTCATCAAATTATTCTAAAGAACGTTCTTAGTCTTATTCTCCAGAATTTTCTAAATTTGAAAGTAACACAATTTCTAATTGGCTAAACTAAATGGTTTAGCCAATCAGAAATTGTGTTACTTTCAAAATTAGAAAATTCTGCAGAATAAGACTACGAATGTTCTTAAGAATGGTTGGTGAATACGGTACCTGGGCTGCTATTCACTTAACTGCGTAAATTTACGAAAATTATTTGGTGTTGCTATACACGCATACGATCCCTGCTTTACAGAAATGTATACGCTGGCGTAAAGTTATGCAAAATTCGAATCAAATCGTAACGTTCTGCAGGTTAATGAAACATGTTTTCAAACCTGATGCGTGCTTACCAAAATTGCGTACGCAAATTTTGTGCGTACGCAGTTTAGTAACAGGCAGCTCAGGGCCCGTATTCACAAACCATTCTTGTTTCATTCTTAGTGTAATTCGACATCTAGAGATTGATTTAGTCAATCAGAAGTTGTGCTAATTTTTAAATTAAGAAAATTCTTGAAAATCAGACTAGGAATGTTTTATGGAATGGTTTATGAAGACGGACACCGGTTTTTGCTCAAATATCTCACAAAATATTGGACAGTGTACATCCAAGACCAAGACTGGTTGCTCTGAGTGGCATTGTATGGTTCCATTTTATTACAAAAATCGGCTGAATCATGTGGTAGAACGGCCCTTTGATATGCAGAAAATTCACGTTTAACAAAACGTTTCGACGTAAGTCAGACTGCCGATGCATTAACTCTACTTGGACTGGACCAAATGGAAAGCATCTGCAGACAACAAATTTAATGTAGCTATTATGATGATTCTTGTCTTTGATAGGGTAGAAAACATCGTAGGAAAAGGAGAAAACGCTGGTCACCAGCGTTTTCTCCTTTTCCCACAATGTTTTCAAAAGCCCTTTTGCTTAGGGTTGTTAAAATTCGGGATTTTGTGCTAAAGGTTTAATCACCTTTTCACAGGGCCTTCTCATCCATATTGTAATCCAGTAGATATCTGGCTGTAGCTATATTTAAACTACATGACTTGTAATTACGGACTAGACTGTATCGAAGATTTTCCGGTGACATCTGATATCCTTAATGTCATACAAAGTGGCCCTTTATCAGATAGCTCATTATCTCCTATATAGATTTTGTTATCGTCTTGCTGCAGACAATATTCGAAAACATTGGGGCAAAAGGAGAACTTTCTCCAAAGAAGCAATTTATCTTTATGTCACTGTGATTTCCCATGAATTCATATAGATCAATCTTAGTTTACATTGATTACCTGTATTTTAATTCTTCACAAAAGGACAAAACTTGAGAATTGCCCGAATCGAAAGATTTTGCAGAAGACAAAGTAACTGTGAATCAAAAGTAGAAGTCCGCCTTTGGAAGGGTAGAAAACATTGTGGAAAAATGAGAAAATGCTGGTTACCAGCATTTTCACCTTTTCCCACAACGTTTTTAAAGTATCTTTTTCCTAGGGTCGTTAAAACTCGGGGTTGTATGGTAAGGATTAATAGGTTGTATGGAAAGTCTCCTGTTGCGAATTCGCTTCGGGGAATAATTAGTAAACTCGTGAAGAAAAAACTGAAATATAAAATTTTAGAGGAGTATACATATTCATGCATCTCATTTGTCAAGGGTCCTGCGTGGCTCTGCGGTAAAGTGTAGGACTCGTAACCTGTCGGCTCCACGTTCGAGCTTTACTGGAAAAACTGATTCTTTCGTGGGAGATTTACTTGAGCAAGCACCTCACACCACTAGCCTAGTACTGGTGAAATCCAGGACCCATGTAGCCGTAATGAAATAAACTTGAAAGCGGCGGAATCAATCAATCAATCAATCAATCCATCAACCAACCAACCAACCAATTAATTTCATTCGTAGAACAGCGTACTAGAACTGATCTATGTATGTCTAGGAAAACCACATTTTTCTTAAGAGTTTGCCTAAAAAAGATGGTGTAAAGGCATGATGGACTTAAAAAAAAAAAACCAGAACGGGCTGTAGACAAAACAGGCCACTCTGAGCCATGCTCTGTGAAAAGGAGGCTTAATGCATCTGCAAAAAGTATCGACCCAGGTCAGCCTGCGCAGTTCACGCAGGCTGACCTGGGCCGAAACTTTTTGCTATTGGTCAATTTTCTATATGTCAAAGGACCAGTCTACGTCATGATCAAGTCTGTTGTTTAAAAAAGTGGCTATTGTGAATCAATAATTATGTGATGTGATGTGATGACTTGCCTGATATCATGTATCACGGAGATGCATTAAGACCCCTTTTGCCAGAGCATGGCTCAAATGGGCTATAAAAAAAAAAGGTCATTCTGTTTTTATGCTTATTTTCTTTTCGTCCTGGAAGACAGTTGTTCATATCTCTTTTGTTTTTCTCCCGATCATTTTTACATCAGAGGTAAATAAAGCGCATACTCCTGTACCCCAGGGAAAGTAGTTTAGGTTTAAAATGTATGTTTTGCAATGAATAACAATTGGCTTTGACTGGCAAATATGTCAACAAAGGCTCTATTTGCGATTTCTTTCTTGAACTGTCTACAAAAATGTTTATAAGCTCCCCATAGGCTCGCTATAAACAGTTCTCGAGTGAATTTTATCTTTAAAGGCATTCAAAGTTAAAACCTGTGTTTTTCAAGACTTGACGAATGTCAGATTACTTTTCCTTTGTAAATCAAAGAGTTATAGTAGATAATAAGCGACATATACAAACAGGAAGAAATTAACGTACATGTAAATTTAATCCTCTCACTTCTTTTTAAAATTAATAGTAGATCTAATGTAAGTTCGAGTTGAAATACAGTTCCACGTGAGGTGGATTTTTAAGTATCATCCGCTGTTGAAAAGTTTCTCGTCAAAATTTCAGCTTTGCTATGATTATCTATGAAGGGACAGATATGTCTAAATTTTAGACTTCAGAGTTTGCATGTACATGCATATTATATTTCATGTGTCTATTTTTAGAAATGTTATGGGTAAAGAAATGTCGTAATTTAAGCTGGGGGGAATTATTTCCCCGTCACAGTGAATATTTTCCTCCTGCCGAAAATCTGGAACTACTTTTTTAAGTTTTTTAAATTTTTAAGTTTTAAAAGTGGCATTCGTTGACAAAATAATCAGAGGAAATATAATATATAATTTATTTCATCAGCTTGTGGTTAATATGGGGAAATATTTGCCTCAAAAGGGAAAGGTCCGCGAAAATAACTCGTGCCTTATGGCACTCGTTATTTTCGCATACCTTTCCCTTTTTCGGCAAATATTTGCCCATATTAACCATAAGGGTCCGTAGTTTGATTCCTGGCACCCATAGACTATATATTATAAACAAGGGATTTAATTGTATGCAGTCCGTCACTCGCCCCCAGTTACAAAAAACAACGTATCTTTTCTACCCCATCAGTTATTCTCCTATTTTTTTCTACAGCTGAGAGCTAAAACATTTTTCTACCAGAAAAACACAACTGTTTGTCAGTGGCTAATGCAGTCTGGCTGATACATTCGCTCGAACTTGTAAACTCGCTCAAAAATCTGCGCCATTGACACGGGTTCGTACATCCGTTTTCAAGATATAAAATGCACTTTAGATCCAATGAAACGCAGTATTTGCGGCACCCACCCTTTAAACATGTTTAAAAATACTACTGACCTATAGTCTTTATCTTCAATAACGACGAAACGCCTCAGAATTCGTTGAATTTGTGATCCACGTTCTTATTTCGAACAGCTGCAGCCATCTTCTGTCATGTGACATTGTTTGGAACGAGAAATTTGATTGGTTGATATGTACTAACAGTCGTGCATTCAACCAATGAAATTTCGTACAGCTGCTCACACCTTTTTGTCACGTGACAGTACGGTGACACTGTTTGGAACGAGAAATTTCATTGGTTTATATGCGCGAACGTCAGTATCGAATGTACGAACCCGTGTCAATGGCGAAGATTTTCGAGCGAGTTTACAAGTTCGAGCGAATATATCAGCCAGACCGCATTAGCCACTGACAAACAGTTGTGTTTTTCTGGTAGAAAAATGTTTTAGCTCTCAGCTGTAGAAAAAATTAGGGGAGTAACTGACGGGGTAGAAAAGATACGTTGTTTTTTTGTAACAGGGGGCGAGTAACGGGCTGCATTCAGTTAAATCCCTTGTTTTAGTCTATGGGTGACAGGAGTCAAACTACGGACCCCTATGATATTAACCACAAGCTGATGAAATAAACTCCATTTATTGACCCTTAAGCTGCGAAATAAATTAAATGAAACTGTTATGTCGATAGTAAAAACCCAATATTTATTATTATTTCAAACGTACTATTGCTGGAAAAAAATATATCGTTATCGGACAATGTAGATCCAAGATCAGACTGCACGTTCCGTGCAGTCTGATCTTGATCTACATTGTCCGCAAAAGGTCCTTGAGTCGCTCTTAGCAGCCTAAAACATATCCTTATCAGACCGTGTAGACCGAAGATCAGACTGCACGTTCCGTGCAGTCTGATCTTGATCTATATTGTCCGCAAATGGTCTTTGAGTCGCGCTTAGCAGCCCAAGGGTTAACTATTGTTACTGAATTGCTTTCAGCAAAAGACTAAGTTTTTAATAATGGTTTACAAAAGCCTGTAGATATATGTGACACCCTGGGTCTGTATTCACTACCCATTCTTGAGAACATCCTCAATCTTATTCTCAAGAACTTTCTAAATTTGAAAGTACTTCAACTTCTGATTGGCTGAACCTGTTGGTTTAGCCAATCAGAAGCTGTGTTACTTTCTAAATCTAGAATAAAATTTAGAATGAAATTAAGAATGGTTGGTGAATACGGATCTTGTACGCATAAAAGCATAAGAGGCTTTGTGATTCGCATAGATAGTTTATTAGCCGTGCTCTGTGAGAAGGTCGAGCTCCGGGAGCGCAGTCGGTAGTGCACAGGACGTAAGAACGGTGAGTGGGTGGAGGGGGGGGGGGTGTCGCTGGTTCGAACAGCCAATTTCTTTCCGAGGATTGATGGTAGTTATTGCAACAGGATTCAATTCTCTCCCACTGCTGACCACTGTTTCGACGATGGTTATGTGGGAAAGCAGCGAGTAGCTTGGGAAGAATAATTCGCCAAGCACTGGTAAAATAAACTCTAGGAAAGCAAAGATAGGTGCTCTAACCACCGCGATATTGCTGAATTGTTTTTCAAAACGGCGTTAAACACCATACACCTGTGGAAAGGGTGTTTAATGAAAGGGCTAGCCTGGGTCGAAACTTTTTGCTAGTGGTCAATTTTTTGCATGTCTGAGGGCCATTCTACCTCCAGTTGGTTGGTTCAGTTAGTTGTTTGACAAAATCGATTTGATGACTTGCTCGGTATAATGCATCACGGAGATGCATTTTACCCCCTTTTAATACAGCGCTACTCATATGTAGCTACTTTATGATGGAAAAAGACAACACGAACAAACTGATCTCTTGACGGTCAAAATTGTTTCACAAAGCCATAATCTTATTCTGGAAAAGCGTTGGTCAAGTCCAAAGCCAGCCTTTAACCCAGATAAGTTAATTTTTGAGAAGCCCTACT
The DNA here is from genome assembly GCA_946811185.2 of Hippopus hippopus. Classification (NCBI taxonomy): domain Eukaryota; kingdom Metazoa; phylum Mollusca; class Bivalvia; order Cardiida; family Cardiidae; genus Hippopus; species Hippopus hippopus. The sequence continues at coordinate 23,594,065 of OX328106.1, read as the reverse complement.
TTATCAATACTAAACTGTCAATTCAGATCCTGACCAGAATCAAATATTGTACGATTTCTAGGTTTGGAAGACAAGCCATCTAATCAGCTGATACAAAGCGTCTTGGTCAATCAAATGGCTAGCCTTGGAATTCACAATTAAAGCAATATTTAGCATTGTTGGTAAATAAATCTCTGTTTCTTAGCGAATCAGTCTTGGAATTAATATGAATTTAATTTAAAATGGTTTGCAAATAGTTGGTGAGTTCAGCCTTTGAACGTTGAAAGGGACCAACATGCTCGCTTGTACCTAGTTGTGTCGCCGCAAGCGCCGGAGTGGCGATACTATATTTTATTCGTTTGAGAACTCTGCCCATGTGTTTCTACGTGGCAGCAGTTTATTCACATATTGTTTTACAGTCAACCTATTTAAACAAAAGCACGCACAACTGCGGATATATAAATATAATGTCAAAGTGTGGACCATTTCCTGGACGATTCGTTTATTGCAATCCTTGCAAAATAATTAGTCCAGTCGGTCCGATGCTAAATGATTATATATGCAGCAAATCATAAGGTGGACACTGACGAAATGATGTGGAAATGTTATATTATCAAGTTTGCCATATTATATTATATTACATTATATTATATTATATTATGCATGTTCTATATGCCTCATGGGTCTATGACCTTCTTGTTTTGCATTAATGAAGACAATATATGATTTCCCCCTTTAACTTAGCCCGAGACAACAAGAGATCACATAACTTAATTCTCCAATGAAAAACTAAGGAATAGTAAATAGTCATGCGCAATCCGTCACCTTCGGTAACATGATAGTAAGTGCAATTTTACGCAATTTTCATTAGGACTGTAAAGTGTTTTGGCATAACAATTTGCGGCGTCATTGATGCTATGCATCAGTATTTTCTTCTATATAAACATAAGAAACGCGTTACTTTGAGTTGCTCGATTTTCAACACAAAATATAATACCATTGCCAAAAAAGAGAAAGCGGAAAATCTGATACAAAACTTAATTCGTCAGCATTAGTTTGTTGAGTTGATATCTAAACATATACAAGAAATGGAAAGATAATTGGTGAACAATATATTTCGATGTTTCGCACGCAGCAATTCAGACAACAAATTTAATGTGGCGTCCACTGTACATGCACAATCATAGCGGCCGATATGCATGGTTTCAGGTATAGTTTGAATTTTAGCTTCGGCGGCAAAGCAACTCTCTGCACAAAATTTACTTCCAGATGGCACCCTATGAAACTTGGTATAAATCTTTTATAGGGTGATGATATAGGTATCCGCAACGACAAAAGAAAAAAAATACTGAAAATGCACTAGATCAAAATGCTTTGCTCACCAAGCTCGTTAAAACTCGGGATTGCCTGGTAAAGGGTAAAAGAAGGTTGTCAATCCAGCACAGAGCACGTAAGGATATGACAGAAAGTCCGATACAAAGCCTCGTTAAAGTCCGATACTGCCCTCTCTTTGTTTCTATAGAGAGATTGGACTATAAAAGCAAGGACAGCAGACGGAAACAAGCCAGTCTCGTTATCATATAGTGACGATCTGGTTCAAGTTATCAAGTAAAACGGATTAAATAATTCCTGTGGAGAGAAAACTGTAATTTGACATTGGAAACGGTGTGAAAAATGTAGAGATATTACTGAATGATGATTATAATGTCGACGTAAGGAAATGTAAAAGGGACTTGATGTTTCCTCCGAATTCTTACAAGTCATGAACTTAGCTATTACTGCAATAAAAGGTACTGGTTTTATTTTTCAATCGTAAAACTTACTACGGCTTTATCGTTCAACCTGCCCTCAAGCTAGACACCAAAGCAGCTCTACATATAAGTTTTTAGACAACTCTATAAGTCTCGGGAATGGGGAAAAAATGACGAAAATTATTACAAAAAAAAAGTACTTTGATGTGCAGAAAAGAACAAGTAGATCTGCACTGAAACGAATGGAATTCTTCTTTTGCTTTGTTATTGTACGGTCGGTCCAAGTGATAGTCGCTGGCAGAAAAAAAGAAATTTTAAAACCGGGTATGAAATAATCAAGATACAGAGCTATCTAGCAACTTTTCACCTAGTTTTAAAATTCATTTTTATGCCAGCGACTAACACTTGGGCTGACCGTACAAAAACAAACAAAAATAGACTGTCACCTTCACAAAGATTTCCATACTGTTAAGTGGTATGATTTAAAGTCAAATGCATTGCAATACCCACATAGTTTACTTTTGGTGGCTACTGGGCCTTTGAGATCGATGTTTTCAAAGTCGTCTGCAGCATATTTGTATCCGGAGGTATATGTTATGACTTAAGGTGCAAGAATTAATCCCAAGTATAGTAATAAATGATATTTGTCTTGGGTGCCATTCATTGTAAGTTTTAACAAAACGAAAAACTTTCAGACTCCTTCAGAATGAAATCATTTGCAGACAGCAAATAATTGTAGCTCAATTAATGAGACTCGTCTCTGAAATGGTAACAAAAATTTTGGTTACCAGTATTTTCTCCTTTTAGCACAATGTTTTCAAGTTTTCTGGTCACTAAAACACATGACCCGTAGAATTTTACAAATTGTATTTTAAATTCTATACACAAGTAAATGCCACAAACTTCGCAGCGAAGAATTGCTCATTTCGTCACAATTTTTACAACAGTGGTCTGCTTCAAGGCAAAAATGCCTTCTGCAGCGGATAAAATGTAAATACGTGAAATTAATATACCTTCCCTTATTTTCAACGTAATACGGCCATTACGAATTTTTCTTGGACATGTTTGAGAAAAGCAAATAGTGCCTTATTTGTGTGTAATCAAACGCCGCATTTTTTGAATAATTGCTGATCCAGATTTCTCTGTGAAATTAGCTGTCAAATTGATTGTCATGAAAAAGATGAAAATTTTATCAACCTCAGATTTTAAACGAAATCAATCTGTGCAAGCTTCTTTGGAACTATTTTAGCCCGTGATGTACACACCTGTCAAAATAGGGAATATAACTTTCATGTAAAATTCAATACACGTGTATATGTTTAACACCATGAACTATAATTCTTGAAATATACAGTATGTGATAAGAAAGTCTCTGACATTCGATGGCTGTAAGGTAAACTTTTATTAAACTGCTCTACAAAAAATGTGATAAAGCTCACCAAGGCCTCAATAACATTTTTTCAAGACTAGTTTCACAAATTTTCATCGCAAATGCAAACTCATGTCAGATTGTAAATTTTTCGTCTAAATGGCATGCGCTTAAATGCCAACTCGTATCAGATATTATATTTACCGTCTAATTGGCATGCGCTTGCGAAACTAATGACTGTTTACCATACAGTTTGGTATTTTCACCACCTTGAAATAGAATTTAGTTGACAACGTGGGAAAGGAGAATGTTATGCTGGTGACTATATCGTTTTCCAACAATGTTTTCTATCCTTTCGAAGGGAAATCTCATTATATGAGCAACATATAAATCAGTCATTTTCTGTGAAAACGGGATTTAATGCATCTGCAAACAGTATCGACCAAGCTCAGCGCAGGCTGACCTTGGTCGAAACTTTTTTGCTTTTACGAAATTTTCTGTATGCCAAAGCACCATTCTACCCCCAGGTTCAGTCGGTTGTTTAACAAAAAGGATTTTTAGAACCCATAATTATAATGTGGCCTGCAACACGGGAAAAGGGGCATTCGGACAATTGCGTAAAGTGTCGTCTCGGATCAGCCTGCGCAGTCCGCGCAGGCTAATCCGAGACGGCACTTTACGACTACATTAGATTTTGTGCTACAGTTGACTTGCGCAAAACAGAAAATTACATAAAAACGGAAAGTGTCGTCTCGGATTAGCCTGCGCGGACTGCGCAGGCTGATCCGAGATGACACTTTACGCAAATGTCCGAATGTCCCTTTTCGCGTGTTGCAGGCCAATTATCTTGTTTGGTATCATGTGTCACGGAGATGCATTAAACCCCTTTTCCCGGAGCATGGCTCAAATGATTTCAATATGGTCAAGTCTAATATTTGTGATTTGATAAAGAATGAAATTACAGAGCTGTATATGTTGGAACTGTATACGCATGTATCAGATGGACTTTAAAACTCCAATTTCAAGAGACATAGTCCAGAAAGAACGCACAGAGCTAGTGTTACAGGGTTTGTAAGGTCAAATCTTGACTCGGTCAAAACTATTTCTTAGGACTGTCAAACGACAATGCTAAAGGATCCTATTGTATTTCTTAACCCATCTACATTGTTTCAAATCATTTTACGAGTAAACGCATTAAGGTAGCTAGAGTTGTCTATGTTGTAACTGTAAACGAATGTATTAGATCGATTGTAAAGCTTTAAGTACAAGAGTTTGAGACAGGAGCAACGCGCAGAGCTAGTATTACAGGGTTTATATTCTCAAATTCTTACTCGGTCAAACTATTTCCAAGGGTTGTCAAAGGACACTTCTAAAGAACCTATTTCTTACTCACTTTTACGAGGGAAAGCGGTCGTTGGCTTGTAAAAGAGTATATACATGTAAAAGAGTATAGTGTGCTTAGTACTACTAAAAGTTATTACAGGAACGCAAAAGGTAGCTACTGATGCGTTCCTGCAGTTGAGTTTTAACACGATGAATTGGATTGGATTGAAAAGTGACCACCAAAATGCATTAACAGCTATGCTGGCCACCCTGGTACAACTGTAATACCGAAATACTATTTGAACTGGTGGTAAACAACAAATAAATGTAAAAAAAGTTATCAAATGAATGCTGGGTTTATGCAATAGTTTATCACAGAATTGCGTCGATAATTTAATTGCTGACTTGAAAGCAGTGTCTGTGTTCGAATGACATGATTTCAAAAGTTTTACTGTTAATACGCAAATATAGAAGTAATTATTTCATGCTTTTCGGTAGTTTATCGAGAAATAACAGTGAAATATTGTTCGATATTTCATGGTTACGACCAGTGAAAAATACCGATTTTATTTCTTAACTCTTCAATTGAAGGCGGAAACAGTAGTTCTCGCGCACTAGTTACCTAGGTAAACAGCGTGTGGCATTCAACAAGATCGAAATATGAAGTATATTTACCCTACATTCTCGCGCTTTACGTAATATTGTAATGCGTTGTTATGCGTAGGGGGAATTACCGAAGAACAACTGTACTGAATTTTGATTTAAGTCCCCCCCCCCCCCCCCCCCCAAGAAAAGGGGGGCTGCGCCACTCGTGAAAATATTACCGATGATGTTCATTTGATGAAATAAATTTCGATCTTTCACCGAAAAAAAAAAAAAAACCCAAATATCCTCTATATATATTCTGGTAAGGAGAGAAATTGCTCGTTTCGATTGTCTCCTTTTCGGTGTAGGTCAATACGCTGTTTTTTTTTTGCTCTACTTCTTTGTATAAATATACTTGAGTGAATAAACAGTATTTTGCGATTGGTAAAAAAAAAAAATGTGGACATGCTTGTTCAGGGGGCTCCTGCAGACCTATTTGCGGGGACATATATAACAACAGTAAACATGTGTTGTTACCGCGTACCGATACCCAGGGCGCTAATTCACACCGCAGCGGACGAATATGATCGATGCTGATCCTTTTCTGATACGAATTGGTGATTTACTATTTTTAAGCGTTACCGTATAACATATTGCTGTATATCTACATGTATTTTCAGACATAATATTTTTGGCATCAACTTCTTCTTTTCCAATGATGATTTCGACTGAGTTCTAATCTTTGAAACAAGAGGACCATGATGGTCCTAAATCGCTCACCTGAAATGCAACTCAGCTGTCATTGTTATGGCCACTTGCCTCTTTGCTGGAATGTTTTAGTTTTGAAAATGATTCATCCATATGACAATACCAACAATCAGAGCAGGTAAGAAAATGATAGAGCCGAAATTATAGGCCCTAGAATGTAAACAATGGAATTGTCATCAAGATCCCCTATTTTGATGCTTTTAGCTTGTCCCCATTTTGATCAGATTTGTCCTTAGGTCATTATGAACATCCAGGGAAATTTTGAGTATAACTGAGCCAGAATTGTGGTTGCTGAGTGTGTTCATGTTCATGTTCATGTTCACAACCTTACAAACATTCTGGGCGATGGATCAAGATTATGCTGGAATTTCGATAGCTATATAATAAACAGTGGAATTTTGGCGACGCATATTCAAGGATACATAAAAGCTAACCATGAGTATGTTATGCTCAGGTGAGCTGATAATGGGTTTTCAGACAGAATCACATGCCAAATGTATGTTGTGGGCCATACAATATGGAATAGGAGGATTCCAAGAATACACTCTTTACATATTTGATCCCACATTGTGACTACAAAGGACTTTTTGTGATTCCAAGGAAGAAATTTGGTAAATGCTATTAGCAAACAAGAGTCGTCAAATGGTTGTTGAGAAATCGTTTCGGACGGACAGACAGACAGACGAAGTGGCGACTATATGCTCGCCCTTACGGGAGCATAACTATCCACCAGTCCATGCTGAATATGAAAGCTCTAGGGTTAATGTTTGGATGAAAGAAGATTTTAAAAGATCTTTTATTTGGATGTGGAAACTGGGATCCAACAACAAAGCACTTATTTTTTTTTCCTAAGGTCACAATTCGATGTACTTTGGTAGAGTGCTACTGTTGCCAATTAAGTTGTAGGCTTTGTGTTTGAGTTGATTTTTTTTCAGCAGTTGACATGGAAACCAGAGTTGTCCATGAATTCCAATTTGTCAAAGGGTAATACAGTTGATCTTGCTTAGCTAAGCGACTACGTTTATTAAGCCAACACTTTTATTAAGCGATCGGAATTCCAATGTCTCTGTTGAAATATATAAGACTAGCTGGAATTGAATGCCCCATGGATTAAAGCCTTTATGCTGAGCTAAATCCTATGTTGTTAGTACTTATTACATCCGAGAACCCACAACATAGGGCCATTTTCAACACTAGGGCCATAATTTGAAGTATTTTGGTAGAGGGCCACTAGATAATGCTACATGCCAAATATGAAAGCTCTAGCCCTTACGGTTTGGGACAAGAAGATTTTTAAAGATTTCCTTCTTTATCTCTATGTGAAATCCGAGAACCCACAACATAGGGCCAATTTTTAACACCAGGGCCATAATTTGAAGTATTTTGGTAGAGGGTCACTAGATGATGCTACATGCCATATATGAAAGCTCTAGCCCTTACGGTTTGGGACAAGAAGATTTTTAAAGTTTTTTCTTTCGGTTGCCATGGCAACCAGAGTTCTTCATGGAATTCAAATCTTTGAAGTATTTTGAAAGTGCATCACCTAAGGATCATTTCTGTGAAGTTTTACTGAAATCTGATGGGCGGTTTCAGAGGAAAAGATTTTTTAGTAATCGTTTACGGACGGACAGACAGACGGACAGACGGACGACGGACATTGACCGATCACAATAGCTCACCCTGAGCACTATGTGCTCAGGTGAGCTAAAAAAAGCTCTAGGAAAAGGAGGTTTAATGCATCTCTGTGGAACAAGCAAACCATTATTATAATTATGGATCAAAAGTCCATTTTGTCTAACAACCGGCTGATGCAGAAAACTAAAAAACGCCAAAAGTTTCGATCCATGTCAGCCTGCACGGACTGAGCTGGCTGATCTGAGTCTATACTTTTTGGAGATGCATTATATCTTCTTTTCACAGAGCATGGCCCATTTCTAATCGAAAACTACATCTTTAACAATATGCAGAACAATGAGGACAAAGGCAGTTGCTGGCGGGGCTAATTTTCATTACTTCTCCTTTTCTTGAACCACAACAAAGCTTCAACATTCATTTTCCAGTACCCTAAAAATCGCGCTGTCTATCTTTATTCAAAAGCATTTCTTGTTTCCAGAAGTACATGTATCATAAAATTTTGTACATCTTCTATGTACAGACGGTTATGAGTTAGGCCAAACTGTGAGAAAATCGTCAACTATTGTTTACTTCGTTATTTTTATTACAAGTGTGCTCTATCGAGGAAATTAATTCCCTGCCAAAAGACTGTTAGATTTATAGAGCTTCATCAACTTCAACCGCCATGAAAACTCGAGATTTATCCTGGAAATATGACCGATTTATTATCGTATCACACGAGCGAAAACCTTCTGAACCTTTGGAAGAATGAGAACTCATTTTCAGAGCGTGACGCTATGCTCTACAAGCTTTTTAGACTAACCAGAGAGAGAAAAACAAACTAGGAAGCCAATGAATTTGACAAAGGGCAACATGGACAAAGATGGAAATGTTAAGCTTTTTTTCAACAGTCTGAAAAGACTGTGGGCAAAGGAGCAATATATTGTTTCAATATTCTCTAAAGCTGTCAGCTGCAGTGTTTTTACAAGTCGTAACAGTGATGGGGTAAATATTTCGATATAAAATAAATAATTTTGCTCTTTTGACAGCTAAAAGTAAAATCAGAGATACTTCTTGGTCCTTTTCAATGAAGAAAAAGCGGTTAATTAACATTATAGGTCAGACTGCAATCTCTTTTCCTCCGCTGTTAATATACTAGTACTCGTATGCCTTCCGCAGTTTTTTTAAGCTGGTCATACTCATGTGAATTGAACCTGTTAGCTCTTTAACACATGACAAGATTCTAGGCCTGTCCAAATGGAAAGCATATGCAAATGACAAACTAAAATTAGCTTAGATACTTTTGTTTGAAATGACAGAAAAGAATATTGAAAGAGGAAAAAAAATACTGGTTACAAGCCTTCTACCCTGTTCTAACCATTTTTTTTTTTTTTCAAAAGTCTTTATATTCTGGATCGTTAAAGCAGTGGATTGTTTGTTAAAGGAGTAAACAACTTAAAAGAACCAAAGGTTACTCTGCCGAAGCTTGCGTGGAAAAAAAAAACAGCAATTCTCATTTCAAGTTCAATCAAAGCTCTTGTTACCATTTTTATTGGTCTTTTCATTACATATGAGCCAAGCTCTGGCTAAAGGAGGTTTAATGTATCCGGAGACCCGTTATGTATTATACCAATGGAGTCACCATATAATTCTGGATCCATAAAATCCATTTTGTCTAGCAAGTAGCTAAATCCTGGAGCAGACTTGTCCTTTGACATGAAAAAAATTTACCTAAAGCAAAAGATTTCGACACAGTTCAGCCTGCGCAGTCAGCCTGCGCGGACTGCGCAGGCTGACCCAGGTCGATACTCTATGCAGATGCATTGAATCCCTTTCCACATAGCATGACTTATATCTATGGCTCTTCTACATGTTTCTTCATCATTAGTACTGCTCGCTTAGCCCATTACCAAACAAACATGAGTTACAACGACCCTGATGAAGAAGGTTTTTGAAAATATTGTGAGAAAATGAGAAAATGCTGGTGACCAGCATTTTCTCGTTTTGACACCATTTCTTCTATCATATCAGAAAATGCAGCTGTGTTGTTCTAAATTCGAATTTATCGCCAGCAAGAGTCACGAAGTTTTGGCTGGAAAAGGGTTAATGAAAAAGGTTTGCGCTTGTATTTTCCTCTCTCTTTTTGTTGCAAGCATATGGAAGTAGCAACAGATTTATAAGGGCAATAAAAGTAGTAACAAAGTTTATAATCACTTCTTTAATGCTTACATAAAAAAGATGTTATAGACCGGTTTAGTTTATTATACAGTCAGGATAGATTAAAATCGGACAGAAAACCAAGAGTACCTAATGCGGGTGGCAACGCTCTTTAACTGAAAAGTCCTCTTTAATTGAAAAGTCAAAGTCTAAAAAGGAGCATAACTGTGTCAAAAACATTTAGGGTTCTTCTTTTGATAGTTAAATATCTACCCTAGGTTTGAAGTAAATATCTTTGGGAATAATGGAGATATAAAAATGTCAAAGTTTTCGCATGATGACGACGTCGCAGACGATATCAGGGCTATGGAAATACCTCGTTTTTTTTTTTTCTTTCGTAAGACAGCCGAGTCAGAAATCCAAACGAAATTTAAAATTTGGAGCCACGCTCTGGCAAAGGGGACTTAATGCATCTTTAATGCTTTTAAAATTCACTGTATCAAGCAATTCATCACATAGTTCTAGATCTCTTAAATCCATTTTGTCCTAGAACCAATTGAATTAAGAGGTAGACTTGTCCTTTGACATGCAGAAAATTTGACAAATAAAAAAAAAAAGAAACCTGTCAGCAGGCGCGGACTGCACAGGCTGACACTGTTTGATACTTTTTGCAGGTGCATTAAACTCCCTTTTCACTGAACATGGCTTAAATGTAATCGTCGACTACAATTTGACATATTTCTTTTTCTGGATTTAGCCCGATTTCTCGCCTACGTAGACAACAAGATTCCAGACCACATGCTGACAGGAAGTCTGCTTGAGAAATGAGATCAAATCAAAGGGAGTCGCGAGACGCATGATCTATGCGTTCTAGGTTTTTCCTCTGGAACAACACGCTGGGGTTAACTTGCAAACAAATGTTTTCATTTTTCATGGAAGAACAATTTCAATTTATTTCGGATTTTATTTCTATACTTTCCCCTTGATTTCTTTCCTTTCTACTCTCTAAGTTTTACCGAACGACAAAATTTTAGATTCAGCCAGTTTGAAAGCATTTGTAGACGATATATTACATGTGGCTATAGATCTAATTATAAAATTTGTCTTTGAAATAGTTGAGAACACTACGGATAAAAAAGAAATTGTTGCCTTTAGCCCCTTCTCCTAGTACCACTTCCACCACTGGTCAAGGCGTAGACTATGTAACCATGGTGTCTTGACGCTGAATGCCCATGAAGCCGCTCATAATGGAATGTCTCCAGGGGCAAGACACCTTTTTCCTTCCCCGATTACCTAAATATGACCCGGGTATATGCGCAGTCAAAGCCAATTATTATAGGCCTACTGCAAAGAAATTTCTCGCCATCTGATTGGATCATATGCCCCGAACATGTTTTCCTGTGCGCTGGCAAAATCCACGTAAAAGCAGTTTCCCATTCGGGAGCCACGTGTACATAACTACACTTTCAAAACAACATCCAAAATGGCGGCGCCGAACGATACGAGCCGCACATAAGACAAACATATTAAGTATCCTGCATATTATTACTAGTTTCCCTTGATGGTTGTCATTAAAGCCGAAAAAATGTATCATTTTTCAAAATAAATAAATATATAGTTACATAGTTTATCGTTTGGTGTTGTTCTAAAACAAATAGGATACACGGGGTTAAAACGAGCCACCCCTTCGTCAGGTAAGCAAATTGTGAAGTGTCAAAACTCATTAATTTTAACATTAAAAGGATAACCTAATGGTCTTTTGAGGCAACCAATTGTCATTTATTTTTACCAACAAATCATAAAAATGCATAGTTTCTTACTTTGAAGTTGTTTTAATCTGTGTTTAAATAAAAATACGTCGAATGTCTATCGCAGTGACATTATCAGGTTCTTGCACCAAACTGCACGTTTTACCAAGGTTTCAGTGACGTCAGATCTCAGTGACGTCAGTTTTCACTCAGAATGAGGGCACTCAGGAGGGAAATTCTATATCGTCAGCGTACTCAGTTTGTGAGACCATAAAACAGGGAACTTTTGCTGAATACACGCTGGAATGGCAAAACTTTGCAGTATCTAATAAATATTCGTTGTACGGTCAGGTGTCAGGGGACTTCGGTCCGACGAATCACCGAAATACCGAAATGCCACCGAAACACCGAAATACCCCTATTTTTTATTGTTGGATTCAAATAACTGACAAAAGTATGTAGGATGTTTTTTTCCAAAAAAAAAAAAAAACATTCTTAATCAAATTATTAATCATTATTTAGAAGAATGATGTTGTAAATATACACTGATCATTGATTTACACGGAGAACAATCACCGAAACACTCGAGTGTCTGACCTGTTACACACCGAAGTACCCGATCTTGATTACGACAATCTAGTCTAAAGATTTATCAATATGACGTTAATTTTGTTCATTGTATTTCTTTGAATGTTAAACACACACAAAAGAGAGCGCTAATCCACTGTATTTGCGAAAGAAGTATATCTAGACCCAAAATCAGATATTGCATAATGTAAGTCTCTGATCCGTCAAACACACAAGTTTCTCGGCACTTTCTGCTCTCTTCTGTTCTGTTAAAGTGATCATAATTGAAGATAATTCAGTTTGTTTGATGTGTAGATCTGTCGTTTTTTTAAAGGTAATATGGTTATTAATCACAATCTTATCGGCGAAATTGAAATTGTCTAATCAATTTACGCCTGGTGCCGTGTTAACTACAGATTCAAAATGGCTGCCGGTTTTCTAATTTGGTGAAGCTTTAATTTCATATTCCCACTATAAAAAAAAGGAAAACTATTTTTTTCTAGCATACTTATGAATGAAGATCAGACACATCAACCTTATACAAGAGCTACTGAAGTAAGATTGCGTAGGTATAATCCCTGAATTGACTAATTTTAGTTCGTGGAGCAGGTATTTCGGTGGACATGTACAGTACAGTAGGCTATTCCGGTGAACATTATTCACGGCGGCCTTCAATAACATGTTGCTATTTGACATTAGGTTTATTACTAACCCTCCTTCATAAATAAAATTACAATTTGTGACAAAAACTACAACTTCAGTTATTTTAATAAAAAAAAGACTAGGGGTATTTCGGTGTTTCGGTGGTATGTCGGTATTTCGGTGATTCGTCGGACCCGGGGACTTGGTAACTTGTTCACGGCTGTGGCGAATCATGTCTCTCCGAGCCGAAGGCAAGATGCCACCTGACCGTACAACTAATAATGCCCTTCGAAAATACGTGACCGTTCAACTATTAATGTCCTTCGAAAATACGTGAAGTATACAACCAAATAGTCATAAATAGGTCAACTGGTATGGTTTCGCAATTGAACATACGTGCTATCTCTCTCTCAAATAAGTACATGAGTAAGAGCACACCAAAATAAATTCTAATTTGCCACGTGAATTCGTGCAACAATGCAACGAAAGCGTGGTAAAATCGACGTCATTCTATATGGAGTGACGTTATTCTATGTAAAGTAAGCCGCCCGTGGCTGTTCCATGTCTCCGCGCTCCGATATTTTATCAATAAACGTCACTTGACGTAAACAAATCGTCATTTTCCGCTACCCGACCAAAGAGGAAGGAAACACTGAAGGATTTACCGATACTAACTGTTTTTGATAAAAATTGACAACGATGGAACTATTTGAAATGTAACCAGTAAACATATATAAATCAGATGTCTTTTCATTGTGAACGTCAGTACAAAATTGGACGGTGTTGCATTCGAAATGGTATTGAGAGTGGGTGAAGTAATTTTCAGAGCATTTGAAGCGACTGCAGCTCTAATGCTTGACGATACATTCATTCTTCTGTGTCATTTGATAGGAAGAAAATATGATAGTAAAACGGTACGTTTTTTTATGTTATGTTCGATGCCTAAGGTTTTATTGAAATTTTGATTCTTTTTGTATTTATCGACCGGGCAGTGGGGTTTTGTTTTGGTTAGTAATTGTAACAGCCATCGTTTATTCAAAGGAATAGTATCTGCATCCGCTCTTGTACACTAAGTATGAACTTGTTTTTATTTGATAAAGAGTTGGCCATGTTAGAATCGAAATAATCTTTTTTCTATCGTGGTTTATCGTTCAATAAACCGCGGTTGTGAGTTATGAGGCGCAATGAATAAACCACTCGGGCTATCGCCCTCGTGGAATATTCATTGTGCCTTATAACTCACAACCGTGGTTTATTGAACGACAAACCACGATAGAAAGAAGATTATTTCTTAAATAACCTATGCACTGGCAAAAGGGGGTCTAAGGCATCTCAGTGATGCACTGTGGCCAGCAAGTCATCATATAATTATGGATCCATGAAATCAATTTTGTTTGAAACAACCAACTAAATTATAAGGCAAACTGGTCCTTTGACATACAGAAAAAATGACCAATAGCAAAGTGTTTCGACCGGGGACTGCGCGATGTGATATTTTTTGCAGAAGCATTAACCCCCATTTTCACAAAGCATGGCTCAAATGTAGTTGCACGGGTTAAAGAGATTTTTTTCTTTGTCTGAACTTTCGGATTTATTACCAAATCTTACATTTTTTCCCTAAATGTTTCATAGACTGTGTCTGAAATGTCGATCAAACGAGAAGTTCTAAGACTTAAAAAGTAAAACAAATCAATTCCTGTCGTAGATTCCCTTACAAGTTGACAAAAGAATGGAACTTTGTCTGGCAAGGATATTTTAAAGACTTAATCTTCGTTAAATCACAACGTAATGTTGCACATAGACGCTAAGTTGTCACTGAGCTGCATAACGACTGCTTCATGAAATATATACTAAATGGACTCACTTGATGTCTCACCAAAACCAATGTGCGAGAGCTGTGCAATACACAGAACAAAAATAATGACTTGTAGTGTTTCTTAAGAAACCATATAGAGATGAATTATTGCACATGAATGAGAAGCCATGGCTGCATTAAGGACAATTGAGTGATGGCTGGTTCATCGACCGTGTATCACGATATGGCATCACATGTTTTATAGGATAGTACATGGCCGCTGATGTGCTTAGTCCTTATCTTAACTTTTATTTATTTTTACAGTACAATTATATGGCTGAATACTTACGAATATATTATCCTTTCATGTATGGTAAAATTAGTTCTGCTTCATCAGTTACTATGGATTAAGATCAGACTGCTCATCACAGGTAGTCTGATCTAACTAAAAATGGCACTCTTGGTATTGATGCTATGTATTGCTTATTTCTTAAATCGTAAATGTTTTTTTATTTCATACTTCTCATACCTATTTAGGTCTTTTTTTTTTTTCTGCGCATATGGACATGAATTTGTTTTTCATAATTTTTATATGCTACAAACATACATGTGCTGTTTTATGCTGAATAAATGTTATGTTAGAATAAACTCTTGTAAATGTAAGCGACGGAGGTCATAGAACTGTACTGTCCCGCAGCGAATGTTAGTGTCAGATCACGTGGATTTATTTTCCAATATGAGTTACATGGGTAACTTTCAGCAAGAAAATCAAGTCCCTATCTGATAGATTTAGTAACTGTGGTCCTAATGAAACGGCGTTTTACACTGCTTCCTTATGAAAAATTGTACACTTTGCCAGGACAAATCTAATCTCTGCAAAACCACCTAGTACCATATTTTTTAAAGTGCGAGATCATCCGTTGATCAGTAAATGTTGAAGTTTTAATCCATAAACCTTGGTCATAGACCTGCTATCTGCGCTGATCATGCATGGGTGTCCTTGGTCAGGGCACTACAGAGCTTCGTCTTGTACTCATGAAACCCAGCACAGATATGAAGAAGCGATCTGTCGCCGTAATAAGTGAAAACTGAGATTATATTGAAAGCGGGGTAAATCCCATTCAGAGTCAACGAAAAATAATAATTAAAGATACATTTTTACTTGTTTTCAGCCAGTGTTCAGCCAGTTTTTACCTATTTCATCCTTATTTTATGAAACTATAATCGTTCTTGAATCTTCATGCCAAATTTCGGCCCTGACGGCTGCAAGGATGCACAGATTACGACGGATAGAAAATGCATCTCATGTTTTGAAGCCTTCAAAGGAATCACTGTTGTCGTTTCCGGTTTTAAATGAGGACAAATCCCTTGAGGTTTTTTTTTTTTTTATCCCTTACACCATATGCATTGACAATTTATCTATACTTACACAGCTGAGCCATTCTACACACTTCGAAGTTTTAACAGCGTTCTCTCTTGCTATATGGATGTATCTTTAAATGCACCTAACAAATTATTAAGTTTCTTTTCTGACGAGAATTCTCAATCTTCTCTACCTTTATAGGTTACTGTGAAACTCATGACAGAGACATATTGATGTAAATCATGAACCTGACCATGCGGTATGAATATAGACTTGTATAATGGGTACAATTATGCTGTCTCCCCAGTATAATCATATCATTCTGGTCCCAAAAGTTTCACCTAACAATTGACTAGTGGTGTAATCAGATAAGCATGGAATATTACCAGTTGGCCAACGAGTTAATACATCTGCTTAATATGGTGGCACATTTCTGCCACGAGATACGAGATAACTATCTGGATAATTTTAGAAAACTGTCCTGATAAATCTGGTAATTTTAACTAGGTAGTGAAAAGTTTTCTGAAAAAGATATCACGATAAACTTCATTATCTAGAAAATTTTACATTGATCAGCAAATACTTGAACGCAGAGTTCCTCATTCGTGCATCGTCCTCGAAGCTGACACTCGAGATGAAATTATCGCGATAGTTCTATCCGTTTCTCGATATACAATCTATAAATAGAAAATTCACCACTTGGGTGAACTCGGTAGTTTTTGACTTTACAAGATGGCGGTAGGTTAAAACATTCGCAATATTTACAACTGTAGAAAAAATTTGGAAATTTGGGCTACACGTGACATGAACTGAAGTCTGTTTAACACAAAGACGACTCGAAATGCCTCTTACGAACGACTTTAAAACCATTCATGGTAAAGGAGAATTCATAAGCATGTACATCTATAATCTGGATTTTCCCCCAATTTTCCGAAACCGTATCTATTTATAGATACCGTTCATGTCTGTGGGCACGAACGCAAAACAAACAAAAAAATCGTGATAAAAGTGAGAATTATCACGACATTTTTACCGTGAAACTTTTTATTATCTAGATAATATTTCCAGGAAAGTTTGTTTTATCGCGATAGTTTTCTTAAATTATCACAATAATTATCTCGTATCTCGTGGCAGAAATACGCAACCATAGCTTAGCTCTTAGCATTTTAGGAACAACTTAACCCGTAAAGCGCTGGAACTAAGTTTATATACAATTACAGACAGTGTCGATCAACATCAGACTGCAAAGAACGCGCAGTCTGATAATTGATGTATACCGTCCGCGTATTTAGGCAAGCCTATTTCAGATAAAATAGTTTCTTGGTTTAAGTGGACTGTATTTTCAGCGGTCGAGGGGTCGACTTAAAATACTTGGCACAAAGAAAGTTAATCCCTAAGTCTCATTATTGCTCCGCTCATTGACACATTCGTATTTTCGGAATTCAGACAACTTTTTTTCTTAATATGAAAGAAAAAGGAATGAAAAACCAACCAGGTTACACTCGCTGTACATGTCCAATTGTAGAGCCAACAGCAAACGGTCAGCAAGTCGATTACTCTCAAGTTACTACGTGGGCGGCGCGAGAAAACAATAGGCCAAGTGACTGATTAAACGAAAAGATAGGCGCGAATGTGTTACATTTAACTGCAAACCAATCTAACACACTGTATTGGCAATTCTGAATTTAATCAAAAGGACTCGTTAAAAGATAATCAAATGGACACCAATAATATTCTGACAAAAAAATTACATCGTCAGCACAGAGAAGAAATCAATGTTTCTCGAAGGAAATTGTCCCCACATAAACATCAGTGTTTTAGTGACAGAATTGCTCTCTGTGTGTTTGGGTTTACTATCCTCCTTTGTGAAATTCGTCACATTAAAATGGTTTGCAACACGCGAATAGGGTCATTCGGACATTTGCGTAAAGTGTCGTCTCGGATCAGCCTGCGCAGTCCGCGCAGGCTAATCCGAGACGGCATTTTACGACTACATTAGATTTTGTTCTTCATAAGACTTGCGCAAAACAGAAAATTACATAAAAACGGAAAGTGTCGTTTCGGATTAGCCTGCGTGGACTGCGCAGGCCGATCCGAGACGACGCTTTACGCAAATGTCTGAATGCCCCTTTTCGCGTGTTGCAGGCCATTTGATGGCAAATGATTCTTTGATTCTTTACCCGACACCAAAATCATCGACTTATCTATATTGAAAGCATTTGCAGATGGCAAATTAAATGTCACTCAGATGATTGGATAGGTCTTTGAAAAGTTAAAAAAAAAAGAAACGAGAAAACGCTGTTTACCACAATGGTTCCAGAACCTTTAAACACTTCACTGTCTGTTAAAGACTAAATTCTTACCAAGCGACAAGAGGAATATATATACCAAACGAAAAGACCTTTAAATCAACCTTGGGTGGTTAACTATGAAACGGTTGATGTATTTTTCCTTGTTTGAAACTTGTCACATGTTATTACGAAAGCGCCAACAGCGCTAACCAGTATATAACTTTAACTCGATAAATTTTTCATTAACACTTTTTTTACTATTGTTGTTTTTTTTTTTGGAATAAAGGTTTAAAACGAAGAACCGTGACGAGATAATATAAGTATTATCGAGTTGGGTTTATAAATGATCTCGTCACGGTTCGTGGTTTTGAACCTGTTATCCAAAACAAAAACATTAATATAAACTGATAATGAAAGGTTTATCGAGTGAAAGCTATTCCTAGCTTGATATTATACTGCTGACAATAAAAAGCTTTGATTTAGGTTAAATTTAGTGAACATTTTTTTATTCTCATTGTTTTGTGTTCAAAGCCGTTTCAAAAATAATTCAGTTATATCAAAGCGTCCAGTGCATTAATCTATGCATGGTCTCCTTCTATCGGAACTTCGCAAACTCTTTCCAATCCAGTTGCTGTTTTCTCACAATTAACAAGTCGGAATACTGTACAAAGGGGAGAGGAAAGAAACCTGTCCGGCTATCCTCAACTCTCGAAAAGAATTTGACTGAGCTGGAATCAGAACTCACGGTCTAACACACACTGTACGTTACAAACTACGCTACCGGGCGATCAGAGGATTTTTTTAAAATATGAAACCTCTAATTGAGAAGCGGGGAGTGTGGACCAAGATCAGACGGCATATACGTGTAGGCTGATCTTGGTCTACACTCTCTGAAAAGTATTATCCATATTTCCTTACAGCAGGATACAGTTTAGTCCTTAACCTGCTAAATAAGTTAAACTCTCAAGCCGATTGTAACAAGCAAAACGTTGATATTTCCAAGTTATTTCTGGGGGAACAATATACCAATATCGGACAGTGTAGATCGAAGATCAGGCTGCACGTTCTGTGCAGTCTGATCTCGATCTACACTGTTCTCAGAAGGTCCTTGAGTCGCGTTCAGCAACCTAGGGGTTAATAGGTATCGATTAACATGGACAGAGCTGTAAAAGTCATTATCTTGTAACATTACAAGCAGGATACTCTATTTGACCAGGGGAATTTTCTAGCCATCAGCTTTCAGAGATAAAACAACGGAATTCTTCACAATTACTTCACCTTTCCTCTCCGGCATTTTAAAATTATATGGAAAAGCTTTCGACATTTAATGTGAGCCATGCTCTGTGAAAAGGGGGCTTAAAAGCTGCAAAAAATGTCGACCCATGTCAGCCTGCGCCTTTCGCGCAGGCTAACATGGGTCGAAACTTTTTGCTATATTTGTAGAATTTCTGCATGATAAAGAATTATTCTAACTTCGGATGATCCAGTCGATTGTTAGACTAAATGGATGTTATGGATTCATAATTACGTGATGACTTGCTTGATATGGTGCATCATAGAGGGTGCCCATTTGCCAGAGCATGGCTCAGTTAATCAAACGTTTTACTGGTTCCGTACTGACAATAAGCGGAACTTTTGACCATTGAGTCCACACGACACACATATGACAACGTTTTTTTTTTTCAGTTTAATTTTCTTTTTAATAAAATCCAAAGGTTATGTATAGCTAATTTACAGTGAAAGTGATAACAAATTGAAGTATACATCTTAAAGATCGACCCGTTGCTGCTTTAGTGTATGAATATTGCTGAAAACGAGATTTTAGTTGTCAAATTTTCTCCTGTCACAAATGGAATGCTAAGGGCCAACGATGAGGCAATCCAATCGGACAATAGTTCACAGCTTTAAAGAATTGTATAGGTAGGGTTACTGCTTGTTACGTGTACAGTCAGTTTCTTATTCCCACCCCCACCCCTGCTTTTTCCAGTATTCAAGAAAAGCATTTTTCTCTCCTTCAAGTGTTTCTCCCTGTATTACGCTTATCGGTTTTAAGTACGCAATCAGCCTGTGCGATAATCATATTAAAGTACCGTTAGAATCTCCGTTGCGCACACTCCGGGAAGGAACGATGAGTGTTAATTAGTGCTAATGATCTTCTTCTTGACCATCATACTAATCTGAAAAACTACTTGTCCTTCTTTCACCCGTAAGGAATAATCCCGTAATATTGCTCATATATAATGAAACGGTTAACTCTTCCAAAGCTCAAGTTTTCGTTTACGGCGTTAAAAGGGTTAAAGCTTAAACTTGCTTGGAGTTGTGAACAATAGCTTATAAACTCAGTAACCCCTTAAAAAAACTTGCACTAAACGATCTCGGATTTGTCTTTCAAACATTTAGATTATCAACATGAATTAGAATCTAATACGTGCATAGGGGTAATTTCAGCCCTTTGCAACATTTAGTCTCGGTGGAAGTTGGGTGGGTAGGGGTCACTTGTTAAACCAAAAGTTACAGAAAAGAACAAGGGTAACACTCATCTTGTCTGCGACCAAAAGACCGAAAGCTATAATTATTATTTGGCATATGATATCACACAAAAGACCCCTGCCAAGGTCTTCTCCTTAATTATAACTCTGATGCCAAATATCTATTGATATTTTATTCCAATTCAAGCTTTTATAATTTACGACTTGATAAAAACTAATTTCTTCAATAAAATCAATTCTATACATTCATGTCTAATGGACATTGACATTCTCAAACAAATGGGAGAACTAATGGTGAGGAGTTTCAGAATTTTGTGTTCGTGAGATGGAATACTAATTACTATAAAGTATTGATAAATTAAATCAATTAAGTGGTTTACACTTTCATTTGTGTCTTTTCAGAACTAGTCCTTGTCACCTGACTATCTCTACTGAACAAGCGGTTGTTTTTCACCCAAGACAGAACGCTACACAGAAAGGTAGCACAATTAGTAAGTAAACATATTTCTTGGCTTAGAAATAGTGATTGCAAAATAGTGATAAAACATCATATTTAACTCTTTTCCAGACGGTTATGTTTCAGACTGACACATATTTAAGGCATCTGTACACGATCAATTAACTCAGACTCAAATTATCGGGTTTGCCTCTGAAAGGATAGAAAACATTGTAGGTAAAGGAGAAAATGCTGGTCATTAGCGTTTTCTCCTTTTCCCACAATGTTTTCAAAGGCCGTCAGGGTCGTTAAATCTCGGGACTGTATGGTAAGGAGTTAAATATTTGTCTTGTATTTACGAATGATTGAAGATATATCGGTCTGTATTTCATCAATGCCGTTTTACGGATACTCCAAAACCATTACGAGACGAGTACATTTCAAAACTGTCCTCGCCCATTCGTCCTGGCAAAAGAAGGCAAAACTGCCAGTACCAACATGAATTCCAGTGCCGCTAGATCAGGCAGTAAAGTATAGGGCATGAAACAATTGGGGTGCTGGTTTTGATTCCGCTGCGTGGCCTATTTCTTTCTGAGGTGACAGTCATTGCGACAGGAATTATTCCTTTTTCCAGTGCTGATCACTAGTTATGGGGGAAAGCAGCGACTGACTTGGGAACAGTATCGTGCGAAGCACCGGCTAAAAAACTCCCAGAAAGAATGGAAAGATGCATTGGCCACCTTCATACGAGGGCTGTTCGATATGTAATGTGTATTGTACCACAGCGCGATAACGCTTTGCACGATTTCGTGGATGATGATACGCTTGAATAGCTCTATTCAATACCTTTCCAACAGTATAAACACGAGCCTTCAGCTCCACATAGTTTTAAACTTATAGTCATTTCAATAGAGCTAGTCGTTGACCACTGTTGTAAAAATGGTTGGGAAACGGATTAAGAATATTGAAGAAATTAGAGCTTATATAAAAGTTCGCACAAAACTCTGTCATTTGGTAATGCAGATTTTTACTGAATTGGGGGAAGTTTATGGGTCTGATAAGGTATCTTATGAGACAGTTCGTAGTTGGAGAAAGAAACTTCTGACTGGCACAGAGTCCGTCATAGATGCAGCAAAATCTGGCCGACCTGTGACTGTAACAGGCAAGGCAAATGTCTCAAAAGTCAGGGAAATAATTGAAGTGATGGCAGATAGACGATTCGTGATATTGCCAACGCTGTTGGCATATCGCTATCGCGGGTGCATTTCATTTTGAAGCGTATTTTGAAAGTACGAAAGATTTCTGCCAGATGGATACCTCATATATTGACAGATGACCAAAAACGGGTACGAGTACAAACCGCTAAGCAATTGCTCAAAATGTTTCCCAAATTCAATCAAAGACAATTTGCAAATATTGTTACTGGTGACAAAACATGGGTTCACTATTTCGAACCAGTAAGAAAAATTGGAAACAAAATATGGCTAACTAAACACGGTAGAAGGCCTGTAGTTGCCAAAAGAAGCACAAGCACAAAGAAGGTTCTTTATTGCATATTCTTCTCATGTGATGGTATAGCCGTACAAATTCTAGTGCCGAAGGGCAAAAGTGTTACAGGTCGGTATTACCGAGATGTTATACTAAAAAAGGTCAAGAAATATTATCTTAAACGACGCCCTGTGTCAGGATTTAGGCACATTCGTCTACTTCATGATAATGCTCCATCACATACATCTGAGCTTGTGAAGCAATTTTTGAAGTCGGAGAAGGTTACCGTCTTGCCACATCCACCATACTCTCCAGATCTAGCCCCATGCGACTTTTTCCTTTTTCCAAAACTTAAAAAGTTCTTATCTGGTCCTCGTTACAAGTCCCGACAAGCCCTTGGCTCAGCCATCAGTCAGTGCCTCAGAGGTCTACCTAAATCTGCATACCGTGACGCATTTCAGAAATGGATTCAGAAATTGAAATTATGTATTTCAAACCGCGGAGAATACTTTGAAGGGATGTAATGTTCATTTCACTATTTGAGTCGAATGCTTTTGAGATATCGTACAATACATATTACATATCGAACAACCCTCGTATTAACTGCAATAATGTTAAAAAATGGGGTTAAGCACTATACAAACAAACAAACAAAAGTAAATAGGAAAGTCAATTGATAAGAAGCCATTGTTGGAAACACCATTTATATGTCTCAATTTCTTTAATAACTTTGTCTGAAAAATTAAATCTGCAATTCAACAGGAGAGGTATTAATTCTAGTTAGAGAATCTTGGTCGTTATATGATCGTTCTCACAGAAAGGATTCTAGAAAGAAGATTACTTTTAGTATTATGTATCAGTCGTTTTACTGAATGTTCTCACATGCTGTCTATTAAGCACCACAAATGGAAAAGTTTCTCAGTAAAATCCTCAAATCAATTTCAGTTATTTGAGTTCCCCCTCTCTGCCTGTCTCCTCTCTCTCTCTCTCTCTCTCTCTCTCTGTGTATGTGTATGCACGTTTTATGTACCAATAAAGCAGACAAACGTCTGTCTGACACGTTAATTCTTCAAATGATACAATTGTAAATAAGATAAAGCGCGTTAAAATTATGGAACATCAGTCGTAGAATACAAAAAAGCTAGGCTTTTTCTTATCTTTGAATCTATATGGACCTCTGTATTTATATTTCTAGATCTGGACCTCTGTATTTATATTTCTAGATCTGAAGCCTTGCCATTTGAGTGGCAAAGATTGTATGTCTTAGCCAATTAGGTGGCCGGACACGGTCTTTCGAATTACAACTGTATTTTAGAATGTCTGGTAAACACATGTCCCTGGTCACCCATCAAGACACTAACCATAACACGCGCAAGAGAAATATAACCAACCGCATCGCTGTACAAGCTAGCTTAACAGCACAGCAGGTTTTGGGTGCTTATTTATTTTAAGCTTTTCGGTAGTTTATCGGGAAATAATGGTTTGATAGTTTCACCGTTTTGACGAGTGAATTTACGATTGATAAACTCACCGGTACGGGACTACTTTCTCACCTTTTTCACAATATTTGCAATTATTCAACTGGCTTTGACGATTAAAATTACATATTTTCCCCGAAAAAAGGAGAAATGGGTTTCATTCAAAAACAAATTTTTTTCAGTACAGAACTGTATCTGAAACCCAAACCCTGCCACAAATCCCAACTGTAAATGTAAATAGCTACGATCAGACCAGGGTCCATATGCACCAACCATTCTTAAGAACGCTCTTTGTCTTATTCTCCAAGATTTTCTTAATTCGAAAGTAACACTACTTCTAATTGGCTAAATTAGGAATAGTATTACTTTCCACATTAAAAATTTGGAGAATAAGACTAATGGATGTTCTTAAGAATGGTTGGTGAATATGAACCGTGGTCAATACGCTATTCCTGAGCGCCCCCCTTGTACCTCGCCCTTTCAAACGCATCGTATCTATTTCAGCATAATGAATCGAATAATCCAAAACAATCCCACCTTTTCAAAATGTTTATTAGATCTATTCCCTTTAAATTCAGTTGTTAATTTGTTTTGTCACTTCGAATACAAACAAATGGCGGACGCTATTGACACTAACGCGGAAGGATGTATTTGGCAATCAGAAGAAGTGTGGAATAAAGTTTTAAAAATGTTAATTTGAAAATGGACTTCTTCAAATAATTCACTGAACGTGACTTTCGCTCAAACACAATGCTGTCATGATTCTGGTCTAAACCAACGAAATGTTTTCGTGGTGAACTGATAAATACATTCTCATTGTAATGCGGTCTTACGTGTGTGTGGGGGGGGGGGGGGGGACGTCACGTGGAATTACCGAAAACAGCTGTACTGGATTTTGATGGAAGTTCCAACAAAAAAAAAAAGCATGAAATAAGTAGATTTTTTTTTTCGGTGAAAGATCGAAATTTATTTCATCTCGTGAACATCATCGAGTATTATTTGTACGGTCAGGTGGCATGGGGCTTGGAAACTTGTTCACGGCTGTGGGGAATCATGTCGCCCCGAGCCGGAGGCGAGGTGGCGACATGCTTCGCCACAGCCGTGAACAAGTTACCAAGTCCCCTGCCACCAAACCGTACAACGAATTTATTATACTGCAACGTTTTACAATTTAAACGTGTATTCAGCGAAATTTTCCCGTTGTATTTTCTCACAAATTGAGTACGCTGACCACACAGAATTTCCCTTCTGAGTGCCCCAATACAATGAAAACTGACGTCACTGAGAATTGACGTCACTGAAACCTTTGTAAAACGTGCAGTTTGGTGCATAAACTTGATGACGTCACTGCGATAGACATTCAACGTATTTTATTCAAACATGGATTTAAACAACTTTAAGGTAAATAACTATACATTTTAATGATTTGTTGGCAAAAGTATACGACCATTAGTTGCCTCAAACGACCATTAAGTTATCCTTTTAACGTTACAATGTGTGAGTTTCGGCACTTCACAGTTTGCTTACCTGACGAAGGGATGGCTCGTTTTAACCCCATGTATTTGTTTTAGAATGACAACAGATGATAATGCATATAACTATATTCATTTAATTTCAAAAATAATCCATTCTTTCCATTTTAATGACAACTATCAAGGGAAACTAGTAGTTATAAAGTGGAGGCTACTCAGTATGTTTGTCTTGTGGGTGGCTCGAATCGGTTGACGCCGCCACTTTGGTTGTTGTGTTAAAAGTGTAGTCATGTATACGGGTTCCCAAAAGGGAAAGTGCTTTTACGTGGATTTTGCCTGTGTACATGACTATGTATGGGGCATATTATCCAATCAGATCGCGAGAAATTTTTTTGCAGTATAGTAATATTTTCACTTGTGGCTGCGCATCTCGTAAAGGTATTTCAATGGTGTTCACTCGATGAAACAAATTTCGATCTTTCACCGAAAAAAAAAAACATCCTCAAAATATCCAACCGCTTCTCATGACACAGAAACGAAACCCCATGGCACTTACATAAAACTTTAGCCTGTACCTCGGAAAAAAACAACACGACAAACATTTAATTCTGAGGAAAGCAAGAAACAAAAATCACCTCAAAGACAAAAGTTCACCAGGAGTATGAGACGTATTTTGAAATTCAGATTAGGATTAAGAAATTGACTTTTAAACACCTCTTAAACTAGGTTTTTTTCCAATATTGATGACCACGAGGCTCATTCTGTATACTATAAGAAAACCATCCCCCAAAAGTTGTTGGCAAGGACACATGGAATTTTCTAAAATCGAAAGTTACACCATTTCTGATTGGCCAAACTTAAAAAATGGTTTAGGGAATCAGAAGTTGCGTTACTTTCTTAATCTAGAATACGACTAAGATTGAAATTAAGAATGGTTGGTGAATACGGACACAGGGCTCCGGTTTGCCTAAAGGCTAAAGACGTACCTAAGCTCGTATATGTCCGTTTAACTTTTTTTTCACTTTCTCATTTCTCTAGATACTTTACGGATTTATCTGCTTCGCTGCGAACTAAATGGATTCGAGTTCTAAAAGTATATTTTCGTTGCAATTGACGCTAATTTTTGCTCAAAGCTTAGCATCAGGCGGTAGACGGTGTAGATCAAAGATCAGACCGCACGTTTTGTGCAGTCTGATCTTGGTCTACATCGTCCTCAAAAGCTATCATTGACGGCCTTGGCTGTGAAAGAGTAAACAGTTTGGCAAGAGATTGGAATATACATGTACTTAACAACAACAACAAAGAAAAAAGGTAATGATCATGCAGCTATGGCTTGTGTTCCATTTGGATAAGTCTGGAATTGCATGCAAATTACAGGAGATTGTAACATAAATTTTACGATGATGATGATTGGATTTATAATGGCACCGTCTGCAAAATAACGTACACAGGATTTATCATAATACCAGCTACTATACTTTTATTTCTCATAAATATGTCTGGCCAATGTAAACAGCTCCTCTTTTGTCATTTATCGAATATCATGACTTGTGTCTTTTGCATACTGGATATTCCAGGGGAAAGGCATTTTGTAAGAAGGTACTATTATCATCATTATTATCATTTGTTATCATTATAATTATTATCATTATTTTCATAGCACCCACTTTGTGACATTTTATGAGCTTTACTCTTTACGACGGACGACAAACTTTTGAACTAGGGCAATTTCAAAGCATTTGCAGCAAACAAAATAGGATTGAACGTGGCTCAAATTCTTGGGTTTGCCATGAATTAAGAGTCGTTAAAACTCGAAACTGCGTGTTGAGAGGTTAGGGTCTACGGCCCCTAACTCTCATATTAAAAGACGGCAGCTGCCGAGATTGGCCGAAAAGCCTCTACGAAAACGTCGATGTTACACGATATTTACCGATGAGTTAGTGAGTCTACGGCCCCTAACTCTTATAATAAAAGACGGCAGCTGCTGAGATTGGCCAATTAGCCTTTACGAAAACGTCGATGTTACACGATATTTACCGATGAGTTAGTGAGTCTACGGCCCCTAACTCTCATATTAAAAGACGGCAGCTGCCGAGATTGGCCGAATAGCCTCTACGAAAACGTCGATATTACACGATATTTACCGATGAGTTAGTGAGTCTACGGCCCTTAACTCTCATATTAAAAGACGGCAGCTGCCGAGATTGGCCAATTAGCCTTTACGAAAATGTCGATGTTACACAATATTTACCGATGAGTTAGTGAGTCTACGGCCCCTAACTCTCATATTAAAAGACGGCAACTGCCGAGATTGGCCGAATAGCCTTTACGAAAACGTCGATGTTACACGATATTTACCGATGAGTTAGTGAGTCTACGGCCCCTAACTCTCATATTAAAAGACGGCAGCTGTCGAGATTGGCCGAACAGCCTTTACGAAAACGTCGATATTACACGATATTTAGCGATGAGTTAGTGAGTCTACGGCCCCTAACTCTCATATTAAAAGACGGCAGCTGCCGAGATTGGCCAATTAGCCTTTACGAAAAAGTCGATGTTCCACGATAATTACCGATGAGTTAGGGGTCGTAATCCTTAGGAGATCAAATTTTAATCTCCAGCTGACGTCATTTCCGTCTCTCAACATACGACTTTTGAAAACAGTCCGTCTAAGAAAGTATTGCTCATTGCCAGCGGGGCTCTGTGTTAAAGTGTGAGAATCGCAACTTATAGCCGCTAGGTTCGAGTTTCAATGGAAGCACTAGGTTTGTCGTTGGAGTTTCCATGGGCTAGCCTAGTCCTGGTGAAACCTAGGACACACATGAATATGTAAGCTTTCGCCGAGATATGACTTAAAAATGTTGAAAGCGGCTTTAATTAATTAATCTCTTTCAGCACCAAATGTGTAAACAAGATGTCTTTCGACAGCTGAAATAAAATCGGAGATTCCTTTTTCTCGTTGGCTTCACTAAACAAGCGGAAGGTGGATTCAGTATCAGACTGGACTTTCTTTGCAGTCTGATCTTGATCTTTGCCTATTGCAAAAGTCCCCACTTTTGCCTACTGCAAGAGCCGTTACTTTCGCCTATTGCGCTGAAAGTGCTAAACTGGAATTCATGTCGATTGTACATATTTCATAAGAATATATTCAAACTCGTCTTCTTTAGAATTATTTCAGGATGTAACAATTTGATATTCTATCAAACACATGTAGGCTCAGTAGACAGAAAATGCTCTCAAAAAATGAACAGATAAAAGATTGCTCTGTCAAAATTGTCTAGAAGAAAAAAAATGACATGGTGTATCCATCTTATTAATAGCGCATACTGTTTCTCGGTGGGCTGTGAGGCAATAGGGTCTTTGTTTTAATTTTGGTTTTATATCTTTTTCAACAATATCTGTTAGTCATGCTCTGAAAACAGGTGGTTCAATGCATCTGCAAAAAGTATTGACCCATGTTAGCCTTTGTGGCCTGCGCAGGCTGATCTGGATCCAAGTTTTTTTATTATTTGTAAATTTTCTGCAAGTCAAAGAACTTTTCTATCTCATGCTTTGGGTGGTTTTTAGATACATACATGGACCCATAATTATACGAGGCCTTTCTCGATGTAATACATTACGAAGATGCATCGAAGCCCCCTTTCAACAGAGCACCGCTCATATTTTAGCCATTTTGTATCAAGGAAACAGCTCACTTTTATGCCTAAGTGTCACCAGAGCTAGGGTGGAGCGCTGTAGATGCCTTGCTCTAGGATACAGTAAATGCATTAAGGCGAAATCAAATTGAGCGCTACAATAATAAACGAACCATGCTCTGTGAAAAGGAGATTTAATGCATCTGCAAAAAGTTTCGACGCAAATCAGCCTGCGCAGTCCGCGCAGACTGACCTGCGTCGAAACTTTTTGATATAAGTCAATTTTATGTTTGTCAGGGGACCAGGGGACCTCATGATTCTGTCGGTTGTTATACAAAATGGATTGTATTTATCCATAATTATGTGATGACTTGCTTTGTATCATGCAACACGGACATGCTTTAAACCCCATTTTCCCAGAGCATGGCTAAAAATTAGTGTTGCTTTTTATTCTTATACGGTAGCACGTTTTTGTTAGCACGACAATGAATATTTTTCCTCGCATTCTTTTACTTTGAATATGAGATAATGTATGATACTCGTATAATGCGTAAAGGAACGTACTTTCCATATTTCTAAGCAATAAATTACCTCATTATGTAGAATATATGGCCGTTCAAACAAAACTGGCTTAAGAAAAATGAGGAAAGTTTATCAATTTTCATGTTCCTTCGACTATGTAACAATAAAATATCCTATCAAAACCAATACGCTGAACATTATGTTAAATTTCTAATGGTTTCTGCTACATTTAACTTTGTTATCTAAAGAGACAAGATTTAAATTTTTGAAAAGTTTATTTAACAGACGCAAATGAAGCCATTTCAATGACAGGCAAATACCTTCTTGGTAAAATATGAATAATTATTATCAACAAAAATTATGGTCCAGAATGCATATGTAAAGTAAAATTAATGCAAATCGGACAAATTCCCCCACCAGCACCTTGTCACTGAAGCAGCACAATCGAAGAACGGAAATGATTTTCAAAACAAAGTTCACCTGTGACACTGACCTTTGACCTATGTGACCCTAAAACAATAAGGCACCTACTTTGGTCATGAGCAACACTTGTATAAAGTTTTAGAGTCCTAGGTCTAGCGGCTTTTGAGTTAGAGCACGGAAACGATTTTCAAACAAAATTCACCTGTGACCTTAACCTTTGATCCATGTGACCCAAAAACAATAGGGCATCTCCTCGGGTCATGAGCAACGCTTGTATGATCTTTTAGGGTCCTAATTCAAACGGTTTCTGAGTTAGAGCATGGAAACAATTTTCAAACAAAGTTCACCTGTGACCTTGACCCATGTGACCCCAAAATAATAGCACTCCTTGGATCATGAGCAAATTCTGTATAAGGTTTCAGGGTCCTAGTCAAACGGCTTTTAAGTTTAGAGGACGAAAAAGAAACCACGGACGGACGGGCGGACGGAAGGACGGACGGACATGGTGAAACCAGTATACCTCCTCTACTTCGTAGTTGTGGGGGTATAGCAATTTGATAAAAGGAGATATCACTCGTTACAAGTCTATCAAAATTCCGCCTTATTCAAGACGGAAAAATCCTACGTCTGAGGCAATGAATGATACATAACACAGAATTAACTCTTTACCGAACAACACAATTTTAGACTATTTCAAATTAGGAGCATTTACAGACGAAAAAATAAACTCGTATGTGACTAAAAAATTGAATTTTATTTTGGAAGGTTAGAAAACATTGTGGGAAAAGGAGAAATTGCTGGTTACCAGCATTTTTCCTTTTTCCCACAATGTTTTCAAAAGCTATATTTTTCCTTCAGGGTGGTTAAAATTTGGATTGTGAGGTAGAGTGTTAAGGCCTATAGACGACAGTATGTGATTCCATTGGGGCTCTATCGCAAAGACGTATCTAGTCGCCACTCGATCTTTCATTAATATCCTGTTAACTCATAAAATATTCATTAAGGTAATTCTCGCTAATGATAGACATCAATTACCTAACACTTCAAGATAAATGTAAACTGAGAGCTAGTTTTTTGTCAAGGGAATTAGGACGAATGGGGCAGACGCCTTTCTTAAAAAATCATTCTGCAATTTGTAATTTCGAGAAAGAAAGGCCCATGGTAACAAGACAGTTTGCGTAAATGGTGTTTTACACCACTTTCAACAAAATTCAGATAAACCACAGGTTTATTACACATGTTTCCTGTCTTTCACTGATACCAGACTGCAAAAAATAAACTACAGGAAAAAAGGGGGAAAAATATTGTAATCTCTACAACACTTCTGAATGCATCCAAAGTTTATAAAATTTCAGTACCACTTGATATCAAGTCGTTGTGAAGCGATCCGTACAGTAAGCGTTGTAACAGTCTTGTCTTTTCTACTGTTTATAGGGACGGCGTCAAACTTGCCTTTGTAACACTTTTTTTCGTGGAAGTGTCCTTGGGCAAGGCACTTCAGAGCCCTTGCCCAGTACTAGTGAAACCCAGGATATACACGAATAAGCGAGCTGTCACCGTCACATGACTAAAATGATTTGACTTACAAAGTGGCGTAAATCAATCAATCAACCAACCAACCAACCAACCAACCAACCAATCAATCAATCAATTATTGTAACACTAATATTTTCTGTTAACGAACGACACCATTTCAAAGCCACTGGCTTCGGTCAAATATTTACAGGATTAATTATTTTTAGGTTGGTTTTCACCACCAGTCTTAATGATAAACCCGTTCGACCGCCTGAGACAGAAGTCCCCGCCATTCAAATACCTTATTTTGTACAGTGAAAACAGATTAAATTAAGAATGTTGATGAACATAGCATCAAGATTGCATGTAGAAATCCAGATTGCGACGACAAAACGACCTAGCCTCTCAGGTGCCTTATATAACGATTTAGAATAATACATGTAATTCAAATTTATAGTCACATTCTGTATGTCCGCGTTACATTTTGCGTTACATTTTGCATCGCGGTAATAGGTGTTTTCGGTCATAACAAACATCGGTACCTTCTAGCTGCTTATCTGGCCTCTATTTTCAGTGTAAATACCTTGAATCAGACATCACTCTTCCCAAGCCAACTTTGATTTCCAAAATAAAAGTTTTTACAAAGGGGGGAAAATACCGAAAGTAAAAACGATGTAATCGACACTTATTTGCTTAACACCATTTATTATATTTCATGTGTCTATTTTTAGAAATGTTATGGGTAAAGAAATGTCGTAATTTAAGCTGGGGGGAATTATTTCCCCGTCACAGTGAATATTTTCCTCCTGCCGAAAATCTGGAACTACTTTTTTAAGTTTTTTAAGTTTTTAAGTTTTAAAAGTGGCATTCGTTGACAAAATAATCAGAGGAAATATAATATATAATTTATTTCATTAGCTTGTGGTTAATATGGGGAAATATTTGCCTCAAAAGGGAAAGGTCCGCGAAAATAACTCGTGCCTTACGGCACTCGTTATTTTCGCATACCTTTCCTTTTTTCGGCAAATATTTCCCCATATTAACCACAAGCTGATGAAATAAACTCTATTTATCTCACCACTTAAAGTTCCTAATTACACGCAATTTTACTTACAAACGGATATGATGACGTATTTGGATCATCTGCTAAATCATGTGGTGACATTTGTAAAACATGTGACAACAAATTGGCGCCAATTGTACCAAGTTACAGTGAATTTTTACAAATACCAGCGAAGTCACATAATTCAATGTGGAAATGGCTGCGAAATATTGAAGTAGGGCAAGGTGTGCTTTCCTTAAAACTTGTGGATAAAAATGAATGATATGTTCGATGACGCTATCTATAAGTTGAAATTAAATAATGATTTTGTAATTGATTAAAGACTCTGACAAAAAGTTTGGCGTTTTTCTTGATTGGACCGTAACTACCGCGTTCCAGTGTTCAACAGGCTAAGTCATTCACGCTTTTTTTTTAATCTACATGTACTATCTTGAATGTCTTTAATCAGTAAAAATGTCTAGACGTTTAAGATTCGCCCCCCTCCCCCCCCAAAAAAAACCTTGGAACACAGTATCTTCTTAGAAATCCGTTTATAATATCCTGGGGTACCTTTCACTAAACCAATTTGCGCAAGCAGGTTTTGTAAGCAAACATCAAGTCTGAAAACAAGTTTCACTGAACTACATAATTTTACGATTTGAGTAAATATTTGCATAACTTTACACCAGCTCGTATCTTTGTGTAAAGGAGTGTAAAGGAAGGATCGAACGTGTGTATTATTCAATCCCAAAAAAGTTGCGTATATCTACGCAGTTTAGTTAAAGGTACCCCTGTTCTTCAAGTGAAGAAGTATCAAAATGTACCAAACCATCTCACTGTAAACAGTCTGAAAGTGACAATACCAATTACGTTTTTTTTAAACCGTGTTAAAGCAGTTATGACAGTCTTTTGTAGACAGAAATTACAAGAGGCGATGAAAGGGTTAAATTTTCTTAGATTCAGGGCTCATCTTGAATAAAATTGTCCATAACCCAATCACACGTTACTTTGTTAGGGAAAAATCATTAAAATCTCAAGGGCATGACCAGTTAAGCCACATAAGGCTACTAAAGAAATACATATAGTAATAACAGGGCATTCTTTGTATATTTAACAAGCTATACAAACCACTTCCTTACTCTGTCAGGTCATTTTGTTTATTCAGTATTAATTAGGAAAAACGGTGCTTGACGTTTTGGAATCAGGTCTAAACATATTACATCATACACCAGAAATACATACAGAAGTTATGCAATACCCAAATTTAAAAAGAGCATGGTTATTTTGTATACAAAAACAACAAAGCTAGGTATACCTATTGCGTTGATAATGATATACCGGACTGTCACAGTCATGAAATTCGAGTACCAGCTTTTTTTTCATGAAAAAAGACAGATTTTTTTCCGCAACAAAACCAAGTCATAGGGCTTATATTAAAATACAGAGCAAAGGTCTATTTTTGATAGAAGGGGGAACTGATACACTGTAGATTGCTTCCCGTATTTGACAAGAAACTTAATTGATATTCGTTCTAGCGTCAGATTTAATCCTTGACGACAAAATAACCATTTAATTATCTCTGAACTCAGACAATCAAAGAAATTCCCAATTCACAAACGATTAAATCACGTAAGACAATACCAAACAGCAAGAAACCGTTCAATCCTTTGGCTGCCAAGCGCGACTCAGTGACCTTTTGCGGACAGTGTAGATCAAGATCAGACTGCACAGAACGTGCAGTCTGATCTTAGATCTACACGGTCCGATAAGGAGATGTTTTTCTCTAAACAACAAATTTGAAATAGCAACTTTCGGATTTTTACTATTGACATGAAAGTTTCATTTAACCTTTTTAGCAGGTTAAGGGTTAGGAGCAGCAGTAGGCATTCATATTTTTGTTCTATATATTTTATAAAACTTTGTTTTCGCTTTTAAAACGCAAACCTTTTGCAACAATAATCAAGTTAAATGCGCCCCAGCTTGGGAATTCCGTTTTAGCACTAATGATGTAGTATGTATATAGAAAATTCCACAGACAAACAATATAGTAAATTCCATAGACAAACAAAGCACTAAACCGCCTTGCCGGTACAGAATGATCCCTGGCAAGAGAATGGAACCAGTTGACGTCTCGTCAAGCAAATGTAGAACATGCGATGAAATAAACCCATGCCTAAGTTTTTATAATACCCTTTTTCCGTGTTCGACGCCGCTTCAAACATGAATTTAGCAGGGGTTAGTGCATCTCTCCATGCTTGTCTCGAGTTTCCTTTTACTAGTCCTTTTCACAACATCATGTTCAGGTCACTGTCCTTTTTGCAAATAAATATCGTCAAAAACTTGTCAGTAGTGAGAGAGGAATCAATTCAGTCGCAATGGCTATTACTTACACCCGAAGGAAAAATGCTGGGAATTGAACCTGCAATCCCGGATAACGTGCGATATACGTTATCGACTAAGCTAACGGGCGATGCCACGAGTGACCATTAAGCTTCCGTCATCGGTGCTATAGCTACCCAAGTTTTTATAAACTTTTTTAATTGAGAAACTAGAGTTTTACAGTTGAAAAAAATAAATGAATGCAACCCTACACCAACATCTCTCGCTGCTTTAACTCGTCGCATTTATTGAAAAAGAATCATACTGAGAAAAAAATAACATCGCAATTCCAGACAATCATTTGATAATTACTGTTATATTTACTTAAGGAAAAGTCATTATTCATTTCATCTCAGGGCTAGACATATCTGGCCGTTCTTATGTTCTTACTGCTGTCACTTTTTGATGAAACGGCGCGATAGACAACTTACTTTAGGCCATTATAAAAGGTCTAGCAAAATACTTCAATAAGCAATTTAAGTCGAACAATTACAATCCGGGTAAAGTACATATTTTATCCAGTCTG
Source organism: Hippopus hippopus (assembly GCA_946811185.2). NCBI lineage: Eukaryota > Metazoa > Mollusca > Bivalvia > Cardiida > Cardiidae > Hippopus > Hippopus hippopus. The sequence continues at coordinate 23,558,708 of OX328106.1, read as the reverse complement.
CAGTGTCACTTGATATTATTGTAATCACGTGATTGATATTGCTAGAAATTAATGTTATTGCAAGAAATACAGAAAGAATCCTTGCAAGAATTATTAACTCTTCGCTTTCCGATGAAAATGGAAGACTTATTTAAATTGAAAGCATTTGCAGATGACAATTTAAATGTGGCTTAAATGATGGAACATGTCTTTAAAAGGAAACATTGTGGGAAAAGGAGAAAATGCTAGTCACCAGCATTTTCTCCTTTTCCAACAATGTTTTCAAACGGTTTCTTCCTCAAGACTATTAAAGCTCTGGATTATTTTGTTAATGGATATTTAACGCTACGTTGAAAAATATAAATGTACATGTATATGTATATTTTTTTTATTTTAGCGGCAAGTGCATCTCCCGATCTTCTTCTAAAGTTTCTCATTGCCCTTAATTTTTACAGATAAAAATAACGAAAAAGACTATTAGAGGGGTTAATTTAAATTTGCTCTTAGGACTTTTGAAAAGTACATTCATAGTAAATCGGGTCAGGAATTGTAGACTGCAATAGCCGCAATGCCTGTCCCGTCTATTGGTGTCAAAATGACATTTGTAGTCGCAATGGTCAATCTTGTCTTGTACTTTTGTTATCGGTATAAAACACAGTTTTCTAAACGCATAATTTAGTAATTTGTGGTTTACGCTAGAAAAAATAGATAGTGTCAAGAAAGGTTTGACCGGTTAAATATATACTAACTTGCCCGCCATTTTAAAATTGCTGATCAGGCTTTAACATCATTAGCTTTTGAACTAACAGTCCAACTTTCATTGATACCTATACAGTGGCATGTCCATAGTTTTACAAAATTCACTACAGCGTCTATAAAAATTGTGAAAATTGATAATGGAATCCATAATACACTCTTATGTAATACGGTCCGTATTCACCAACCATTCTTAAGAACGTTCTCAGTCTTATTTTTCAAGATTTTCTAAATTTGAAAGTCACACAACTTTTGATTGGCTTAACCAAATGATTTAGTCAATCAGAAGTTGTGTTACAGAGTAGTTGGTGAACACGGATCCCGGATGTGATGGAATGTGATCGTAGCAGTAATACCGACTATCATTTATCCCCCTGAAATTATTTTTTAAACTCGTGTGATGTGGCTTTGATAATCGTAATAAAAATGATGAAGTTTCTGAAAGAAAAATGATGAAGATTTATTAAAGATGACATAATTATACTGCAAAGAAATTTCTCGTGATCTGATTGGATAATATGCTCCGAACATATATATCATGTACGTTGGTAAAACCTACGAAAAAGCAGTTTCCCTTTTGGGAGCCCCGTATACATAACTACACTTTCAACACAACATCCAAAATGGCGGGGTCGATCGATCGATACGAGCCGGCCACAAGACAAACATACTTAGTAGCCTGCACCATATTATCACTAATTTCCCTTGAAGGTTGTCATTAAAACGGTAGAAAATATTTTCGAAAATAAATGAATATAGTTACATGTGTATTCGTTTGATTTCATTCTAAAACAATACACGGGGGCCATCCCTTCGTCAGGTAGGCAAATTGTGAAGTGTCAAAACTCATACATTGTGCATAACGTTAAAAGGATAACCTAATGGTCGTTTAAGGCAACTATTGGTCGTTTACTTTTGCCAACAAATCATTAAAAGTCATAGTTACTTACCTTGAAGTTGTTTAAATCCATGTTAAATAAAAATACGTCGAATGTCTATCGCAGTGACATCATCCAGATTATGCACCAAACTGCACGTTTTACCAAGGTTTCAGTGACGTCATTTCCCAGTGATGACGTTTTGATTGAATTGGGGAACTCAGAAGAGAAATTCTTTTCCGTCAGCGTACTGAATTCGTGACACCATAAAACAGGGACATTTTGCTTAACACACGTTGGAATGGTAAAACTTTGCAGTATAATAAATTCGTTGTAAGGTCATGTGGCAGGGGACTTGGAAACTTGTCCACGGCTGTGAAGAATCATGTTGCCACCTCGCCTTCGGCTCGGGGCGACATGATTCACCACAGCCGTGAACAAGTTTCAAAGTCCCCTGCCACCTGACCGTACAACTAATAATGTTCTCCTAGCTTAAAAAAGTGTAAAATTGATGATTACCGGAGCAGAGAAAAACTCACGTTTTTTGTTTTCACAAAGTAAACTGTCATTTATGATAGGTTATATTTCCAAAACAAAGGTAACAGAAAAGACCTTTAATTGTCTTTGATAAAGATTTCACACGCGGCTTCTATCGGAGGCAGTCTTACTGGTGTACGCCAAAACCCTTCAGCGCCATTTGCGAAACAGGGGCTTTTGCACACGACATAGATCAAAATCAGACTGGACAGAATAAGCAGTCTGATCTTTAAGCTATGTCGTCAATCTATGTTTTGTCAATCGTGAGTTATAAATCTTTCTAAGTGCCAATGGATGGTATTTCAAGTCGTCGGAAGAGGTCCAGTTTATATATTTGGCGCTGAAAGAAACCTAAGGTCTCATACTAAACTTCTTTTACACTGTCAGATACAATTTATGTGTGTCAAGAGCTTGAGAAAACGCATGTAATTACGTCGCTCACGATTTCATTAGTTAGGTCGATACAACCTGCTGTATCAGATTTCTGCCGTCCCGAGGGATCGTCTGTAACAGTCTATCAGACTGGACAAGACAGATTACAGGATTTGTTTACGTCAGAATGCCGCAAATAATCGCTGACAGAATAATTTGATTTTTCCCCCCTATTTTTCACCCAATTCAACTAGAAGTTATCACGCACAACGTGAAAACACTGTCGCTGAAATTATTACGAAACTATTCCAATTTGTTTCTTTCAATGGAGGAAAACTGTTCAATGACAGAAACAAAGAGAGTATATGGGGTTTTAAGAGCAATATTAGCTAAGTTTTTTCAAGAAACCACACGTTCTGCGTAATCAGTAGATTTTTCTCAGAATATGCTGACGAGTTCCCATCACGTGGGTTTAGAGGTTTAGTAAAGAAATAATGTTTTAAGGGCTAGATTGTCCCACATATCTTAAGCTCTGAAGACGATATTAAAACCTGGGGTGAACATGTCCAGTTCCAGTGCTAATACTGAAGAAATGGCGGTGCTCTGGGAAAAAAGGGGTTAAATGCATCTCCGTGATGCATTATACTCGTACCAATGAATTGGTCACATAATTATAGATCGATTAAATCCATTTTGTTTGACAACCGACTGAATCATGCATAACATGTACAAAAAGCAAAAAGGTTCGACTTTTGTCAGCTTGCTTAGAATGCGCAGATTTACATGGATCGTTAACTTTTGCAGATACGTTAAGCCCCGTTTTTCAACGAGCATGACTCCATTCCATTTGAAAACCAATGATGCCCTATAATCTCAAAGATCAGGATCCACAAGAAAGGTCCAAAACTGAAACAAATTCAGTATGAAATAAGCCGACATAACGGAGCGTAATTTGTTTATATTTTGGTAATGTGAGCAATAACGTTAGAATCGGGAAAAAATCAATAAGTCATTTTGAGAACTGCTAAGGCCAAACTTTGGGATACGAAAATCCCTTCAATATTTACATTCAGTTTTGCAAAGTAAAGAATGAAGCTTTCTGTACTCTCTTTGCTTTAATCTGTTTACCTAAACAAACAGGAACTAGAGAAAGATTTTGCAATTCCCAATCCTATTAATAATATCTCTCTATGTTGACGAGGCTTTCTCAAATATCTCCCTAAGCAGCAATTAGGTTATACAAACCCAGTTCTGCTTCTGGTAATGTTCTATTTGCCGCAATAATAGAAACGCCATTGTTCGTAAATAAACTAACATACGCGTAGTGATTTAATAACATTGTTAAAGACTAAATCACGAGGCCTCGAGACATAATTACATTCTGATAGAAATCCGTCCTTATGACAACTTACAAGATACAATTCGTACACAACAAATATCTCTGAAGTTCTTTCCGAAGGAGACTGATTAATAGTAATCTGTAAATTCATGCTGCATCTTAAGTTCCTTAATTTTTCAGCTTAACTATGATAATTTAACACGTAAAGGAAGATCCATGAATGTGAGGACGTGCAGGGGTAGGATCAGAAAACAGATCAAATAAAAGTGCGTAGCTGTGCGCAGAGGACCATCAATTTAATTTAAATGTAAGAACAAACAGGCGTTGGACCAAGAACAGTGGCATGCGGCATTGGGACAAAGACATAAGTCAAATATAAAGATTTACGAAGAAATACTCATTAGCAGTTAGGGATTACGGGCATTAGACAAAAGACATGCTTTAAATATAAGTGCATGCAAGCATAGGACCAAGGGCTTATTTCATTTATAATGTTGTGCAGGCGTTGGACCAATGACAAATATAAAGGCATGTAGGCATAGGAAAAAGTTTGAATAAAAATGCATACCTGCATAGGACCAAGGATTAGTTAAAATGTGTGGGCGAAGGGCTTGAAACCAAGGACTTGGTCCAAAATAAGTGAATTTATATAGTTGTATAGACTTAGTTAAAAAATAAGCGAATACATGTAAACTATGTGTCATTCGAAACATCTGTACGCTTCTGACGACTATCGTGTCCTATAGCTTTTATTACAACAGATACGAGCATTTTTCTAGCTAAACTAAGCAAAATAGCTTTCACAATTTCTTCAAAAGACATTGTGCAGGAAATATTGTGAGTTATTCAATATATTCGAGAAACTGTATGTTAAATAATCGAGATAATGCTGTTGTTGAACCGTTTAATGATAGAGCAGTGTTGTATTTTATACTGTGTAGAAAAGAGCATATCCATGGTAAAATTTCTCCCTTTTTATGTTACCCCTTGTTCTGCGAAATTGATGTTATTGGCAATCGAATATAAAAATGAGGGGTGCTCTTGCAAAGGGGGGGGGGGTTTAAATGCATTTCTGTGATGCATTATATCGAACATAACATCATATAATTATGGATCCACAGAATCCTGTTTGTGTAACAACAGTCTGAATCATGAGGTAGACTGATCCTTTGATATGAAGAAGATTAACCAATAGCAAGAAGTTTCGACCCATGTCGGCCTTCTTGGACTGCGCAGTTTGACCTGGGTCGATATTTTTTGCAGATCCATTGAACTCCCTTTTCAAAAGCATGGCTCAAATATATCGATTAGTTCATACTGATTTGGATACAAAATTGAAAAACAATTACAGAAGCTTAAAAGGTAGGCTTAGACCAGACTGCACATAGGTACAATATGATCTTGACAAACTCTTCACAAACTAGATCTACATGTAATGTATGAGAAGCGTTCAAGGCATTGTTTTTTGACATACGTCGATCCTGAGATCACCCCGAGGGACCCATCATGTATTAACTGTCATGATTTCTTTTCCCAAAACGATATTTAGTTTCTTGCTTAATGAATTCCGCATTATTTCCAATCATTATGTCTTGGTCATTTAGCACGCTTTTTGGCATATATGAATATACGATATGCTATTTGCCGTTTTTAATTTCGATGTATTGGACCGTGATATTTTCAACAAGATATCAATTCACATTATAAGTGTTTAAGTCTTTCCCTGCCAATACCGCATTCAATAGCTTTTGCGGACGGCGTAGATCAAGATCAGACTGCACAAAACGTGCAGTCTGATCTTGTATCTACACCGTCCGTCAACCGATGCCAATCTTTGACAGAAATTAGCGTCGAATACAACGAAAATATACTTATTGACCTCGAAAAAAATCTAATCCATTTAGTTGGCGGCATAAGAATTAAAGAAGGAGAGATAAAACTGAAGGTGATTAGGGTAGTCCCTATGTTTGCTCGACACTATTTTAACGCACGTCGGTAGTTTCAGACAAAATCATCTTTTTATAACATCTTTTGTACATAGAAGTCATTGTCTAAACAATCATTGTTGCTCAAACTTATACGATGCATAATCTTATAAAAAAAAAAAATAAAGAAAGAAAAGAAAGCACACCTTCTCCTTATTGGCATACAATTGAGAAGCTTCCTTAATTCAGATCCGTTTCTATGTACTTTTTTGCTCTTTATTAAAGTAATTTGTATAAATTGCGTAATAAAACAAGAAACCTTGCAGCCATTTCTTCGATTGTGCTTATATGTTACAAGTCGTAATATTCCATTAGGTTTGTGTAATTTCTAACATTCGATATTCAGAGCTCAGTTACTTAAAGATTGACAGCGATAATTCTATTTTTCATTGCCCTCCATTGCCCTCCATGTTTGATATGTGTTACACCAGTGACTTTCTGTAATAAAATTTGAATGGTGTACCCATTGGGTTTAATTCATCAGGATGATTGAACGTTCAATGCTAGAGCTGTCAGCTATTCACTGGTTTTGGAATAATATGACAGAAACGGGGAAGTTAGAACCAGACTAAACGAGAACCTTTTGTTTGAATGGAAATTGTATACCTTTTCCAGCAGTATTTAAGTTATATGAAGACTATAGTTCACTTATCAATATGTAACTTAGGTTTCATTACTTACTAGGCCGGGGCTTAGCTGTGCCTTTCCAAAAGAAACTTCTGCGAAAATACAGATTGCCACCTGTGAGATTTGAACCAAAACGCTCTGGATTACAAATGTATTACCTTCACCCTTTCAGAGCCAAGTGCGAAAACAGGGGTTTTTGCGGACAGCATAGATCAAGATCAGACTGCACAGAACGTGCAGTCTGATCTTGATCTATGCTATCCGTTTGCTTGGTTAACCCCATAGGATAAAAGTCTTTCTGAGTCTCAGTAGATAGTATATTCAGACGTCGTGTTTATACATGTATATCTGGCGATCATGGGGTAAAAACTGAGCCATACTAGACCAGGGTCTTTATTATACTGCAAAGAAATTTCTCGTGATCTGATTGGATAATATGCGTATATATCATGTACACTGGCAAAACCCATGTAAAAGCAATTACCCTTTCTGGAGCCCCGTATACATGACTACACTTTCAACACAACATCCAAATTGGCGGCGTCGATCGGTCGATACCAGCCGCCCTAAAGACAAACATACTGAGTAGCCTGCACCATATTATTACTTGTTTGCCTTGATGTTTGTCATTGAAACGGAAAGAATGGATTATGTTTGAAAATAAAGGAAGATAGAACTTAACATGTATTATTGTTTAATGTTATTCTAAAACAAATACACGGGAGGGGGGGGGGGGTTTCAAACGAGCTATCCCTTCGTCATGTAACATACATTGTGCATAACGTTAAAAGGATAACCAAATGGTCGTTTGAGGTAACTAATGGTCGTTTACTTTTGCCAGCAAATCATGAAAAGTCATAGTTACTTACCTTGAAGTTGTTTAAATCAATGTTTAAATAAAAATACGACGAATGTCTATCGCAGTGAAATCTTCAAGATTATGCACCAAACTGCACGTTTTACCAAGGTTTCATTGACGTCATTTCCCAGTGACGTCAGTTTTGATTGAATTGGGGCACTTAGAAGGGAAATTCTATTTCGTCAGCGTACTCAATTTTTAAGACCATAAAACAGGGAAATTTCGCTTAACACACGTTTGAATGGTAAAATTTTGCAGTATGATAAATTCTTTGTATGATCGCCTTCGGCTCGGGACGACACGATTCACCACAGTCGTGAACAAGTTTCTAAGTCCCCTGCCCACCTGACCATACAACTAATAATGTTCACTAACCATTCTATAAAGCTTTCTTAGTCTAGTTCTGAATTCAGATAGGAACACAATTTTTGATTTGCCTAATCACTTACCTCAGTCATTCAGAAATGGTGTTACTTTGAATTTTAGAAAATTCTTGAGAATTAGGCTGAGACAGCAATTTGGAGTGCTTGATGAATGTGACCTCGGCCTTTTAGTATTCCATCAGTCCCGAGAATAACTTGCTCCAATACTACAAAAGCATAACTTAGACTTGCCAGGAACTAACACCAGGATCTCTATTTACCATATATTCGTTATTTATTTATCCTTTATCTATTTTTTCAAATTGCTGGCAATCAATTTTCTGGTCTTTGAATCTAGAGTTATAACAATATATAGTTTGGTTGGTGGTACCGAAAGGAAAACTGTGACAGAAAAGAAAACATCTTTTCTCGCATCTTTTGGATGAAATTGTAGGAAAGAGATTTTTGGCTTGCTTCGAACAACTTCGACGTTTTATTCAAATTTAACAAAAGTTGTTTGCGTAGAGTTCTTATCTGTGTGTGGGTTTGTTTAGAATCTATGATTATTTTGTATACGAGACGATGGAATCCGAATGCTTTCTGATTTCGTAATTTATTCATAGATTACCAGCATGTACATGTATATTTAAATATGTACCTGACGTAAAAAAAAAACAGACTGGTGCATGTTACTGCATTCTCAAACGAAAAAATATTAAAAAATGACTCAAATCATGGGGTTTTTGTCTCTGAACGTGTCGGAAACATTGTGGGACTATGAGAAATGATTTTCTCATTTTCCCACAATTTTTCCAAAGTCTTTTACCTCTGATTCGAACATAATATGAACACAAGATCGTTTGAAAACATTTGATCATTTGAAAACAATGTGGGAAAAGGAGAAAAAGCTGGTAACCAGCATTTTCTCCTTTACACTAAATGTTTTCTACCTTACCCAAGAAGAAATTTTCATCATTTAAACTACATATAAATTTTCGTCTGCAAATGCTTTGAATTCGGAAGAGACCACATTTTTGTCTTTTGGTAAATGGTTTGTGGGAAAAACATGCGATGTACCGCTGTAAACACGCAGATGACACGATAATGCAACTGCTGATAATAAACGAGAAAATTAGATAATTCCCTGCTGGGATTGGCTAATAATTTTTCATAACAATGTATGACAGGCTATGAAATGGGGCTGACATTAGGATTTTAAAAAGATTAATTACGCTGTATAACTTGAGTTCTTTTTCTGTATTGACTTCGATAGTTTTTGACAACTCCACTCTCGTTTTTTTTTCAATTTGAAATCGCAGTGGATTTTAGGAGAAAATTATTTTCAGCGGCATCGGGGACTTTGTTTGGAATTTAAAGATTTACGTTTTTCGACAATAGCTGTTAGACAAACAAGAGCACCGCATACGGGTGCCAACGCTCGGCTGCAAGCGCTTGGTTTTCAGTGAAAATTCTAAGTTGAAAAAGGAGTATAACTGTGTCAAAAATATTTTGACGGTTACATGACCTGTTGTATGAGTTCCCTTCTGATATTTAACAGCTTGTCCAAGTTTGAAGTAAATACCATCAGTAATAACATAGATATAACAAAATGTCAAAGTTTTCGCGCGGCGATGACGACGCAGACGACGACGCCAGGCTTATCAAAATAACTCGTCGTTTTCTTCGAAAACAACCGAGCTAAAAATGATAAACTCAAAACTCTGACCTCTACCTTTTCTTTCCTGAAAGTTTTTAGCCTATTTTCCGTCTGCAGAGTCTAGGTTTTAATCGCATAGAAAAGCTTGAAAAAAGATAGCAAATAAAGTAATCAAGCAAGGGTTGTCATTTCCAATGAAACGTAAGATTCATATCATAGCATGCTCTCTCTCTCTTTCTCTCTCTCTCTCAACATAAACAAAAAGAATACTTAGATTAACAAGAAGGCCATGATGGCCCTGAAGTCGCTCACCTGAGTCTTTTGACCAAAGATGACCCATTTTCAATCTCTTTTGAGATATTATGACAACCATTCTACCAAGATTTTCATAAGTTATTGACCCGAAATGACCCACTTGCAAACTGGTGCAAGACCAACATTCTGACCAAGTTTCATGAGTATTGCATTAAAAATGAGGCCTCTAGAAAGTAAACAAGGTTTTTGAAGATTTGACCTAGTGACCTAGTTTTTGATCCGACATTACCTATTTTCGAACACTTTTGAGATATCAGCAAGACAAACATTCTGACCAAGTTTCATGAGTATCGGACTGAAAATGTGGCCTCCAGAGCGTACACAAGGTTTTTCTAAGATTTGACCAAGTGACCTAGTTTTTGACCCAACATTACTCATTATCAAACTCTTTTGAGATATCACCAAAACAAACATTCTGACCAAGTTTCAAGAGTATCAGACTGAAAATGTGGCCTCTATAGCGTACACAAGGTTTTTCTGTTTGACCTAGTGACCTAGTTTTTAACCCGACATGACCCATGTTCATACTCGTCCAAGGTATCATCAAGACAAACATTCTGGCCTAGTTTTAAGAGTTTTTGACAGAAAATGTGGTTTCTAGAGCGTACACAAGGTTTTTCTAAGATTTGACCTAGTGACCCATTTTCAAACTCGTTTGAGATATCATCAAGGCAAACATTCTGACCAACTTTCAGGAGTTTTGGATTGTAAATGTGGCCTCTAGAGCGTACACAAGGTTTTTCTAAGATTTGACCTAATGACCTAGCTTTTGACCCCACATGACCTTTTTTCGAACTCCGAGATATTATCGAGACAAACATTCTGACCAACTTTCAGGAGTTTTGGACTGAAAATGTGGCCTCTAGAGCGTACACAATGTTTTTCTAAGATTTGACCTAGTGACCTAGTTTTTGACCCGACACGACCCATTATCGAACTCGTCCGAGATATCATCAAGACAAACATTCTGACCAAGTTTCACAAGTATTAGACTGAAAATGTGGCCTCTAGAGCGTACACAATGTTTTTCTAAGATTTGACCTGGTGACCTAGTTTTTGACCCGACATGACCCATTTTCGAACTCGTCCGAGATATCATCAAGGCAAACATTCTGACCAACTTTCAGGAGTATTGGACAGAAAATGTGGCCTCTAGAGCGTACACAAGGTTTTTCTAAGATTTGACCTAATGACCTAGTTTTTTACCCGACATGACCCATTTTCGAACTCGTCCGAGATATCATCAAGGCAAACATTCTGACCAACTTTCAGGAGTATTGGACAGAAAATGTGGCCTCTAGAGCGTACACAAGGTTTTTCTAAGATTTGACCTAGTGACCTAGTTTTTGACCCGGCATGACCCATTTTTGAACTCGTCCGAGATATCATCGAGGCAAACATTCTGAGCAAGTTTCATGAGTATCGGACTGAAAATGTGGCCTCTAGAGCGTACACATGGTAAAAAGTTGACGACGGACGACGCGCGACGAACGATGGACGACGGACACAGCACGATCACAATAGCTCACCATGAGCACTTCGTGCTCAGGTGAGCTAAAAAAAACGGTCGAATTATCCCGAGCCTTCAACTGAACCGAGTCGATACGATAGAAACAAATGACGTACAACTCACAACTATAGTCCGGGCGATTTATTCACCAACTATTCTTTAGCACCGTCTTTGTCTTTGAAATTAACACATGTTCTGAGTGCGGGCTAAACTAAATTGTTAAGCCAATCAGAAGTTGTGTTATTTTCAAATCTTGGGGTCCTGCATGGCTCAGTGATAAAGTGTAGGACTCGTGACGTGGATGCCCGGTTCGAGCCTCACTGGATCCCCTGGGCTTTTAGTGGGAGTGTCCTTGGGCAAGACACCTCAGACCCCTAGCATGGTACTGGTGAAACCCGGGAATTACATGAATGTGTGGGATGTCGCCGTGATATGACTGAAATAATGTTGAAAGCACCGAAACACACCGTGTAATCAATCAAATTTCAAATTTAGAAAATTCTTCAGAGTAAGACTGAGAACTTACCTAGGAATGGTTTGTGAATACGGACCTAGAAGTATATTCAGTAATATGCCCATGCGGTCATTGTGTATCGACTAGTTTAACTTACATTGTTATATGGCGTGCAACACGCGAGGCGGGGCATTCGGACATTAGGGTAAAGTGTCGTTTCGGATCAGCCTGCGCGGACTGCGCAGGCTAATCCGAAACGACACTTTCCGTTTTTATGTAATTTTCTGTTTTGCACAAGTCTACTGTAGCACAAAATCTAATGTAGTCGTAAAGTGCTGTCTCGGATTAGCCTGCGCGGACTGCGCAGGCTGATCTGAGATAACACTTTACGCAAATGTCCGAATGCCCCTTTTCGCGTGTTACAGGCCATATTGAAGCATTAGTTTGAGAAAAGAATCGCTACAACTGATCCTTGTTTGTCGAAAGGTAAAGAAAACATACTTTGCAATAATCTAGACAACATGAATTACTTTGTAGACAAAGAAAATAAGCACAATTTAAGGCTTTCTGGAACATAATATTGCACAAAATTGTCGGAGAGTGCAGGAAAGAGATCAGATTGTGCGCTTTTTTCAGTCTGATCTTGATCTACACTATGTGAAGAGGAAAAGAGACATTCGAAGCACGTCAAGGTTAAACGACTTAGAAAGTCATTTGGACTTAACAACTGAATGGTGGGAGTACGACAGCTTTTCTTTTCTTGTGATCCATGTGCATCCCTTTGGGAAATGGAAATCGGAGTCTCTTTGAGTGAAGAAAGGTTACACTAAATTGTGTTAATAGAACGACTGGTCATTATGTACCTCCGGGTTCTACATTTTTTATCAAAGTAGAAGAGACAGACAGACAGACAGACAGACAAAATTGCTTAAAAGAGTCTTTAAAGTGTCCTGATTTACTACGAGTACAAGAGTAGTCCATAGTATTGCAAGAGTAAAACTTTTCAGAATTACATTTGAGCTGTGTTCTGGCAAACGGGGGTTTAAAGTATCTCTGTGATGCATTATACCTAGCAAGTCATCGCGTAATAATTATACCATAAAATTCATTTTGTCTAACAACCAAATGAATCTGAAAGTAGTATGGTAATAGCAAAAACTACCGAGCCTGGTCAGTCTGCGCGCACTTCGCAGACTGACCTGAGTCGATACTGTCAGCGGATTCACTAAACCCCATTTACACAGTGCATGGCTCATTTTGATGCTTGCATGCAATTTACACCATTCTCGTTAATATTTCAAGAGACAGAAACGGCTCACTTACTTCACGCGTCACTACTCGGCCGATTCCGTAACTACTCGTAAATCTTATCTCGTCCGTACCTTGGATCCATTTTAAAGTAGTCAGTCACGTGATCTTAAACATGGCGGCGCCCATGTATATGGAAATGACATCAGTAACAAGTTTTAAGTTATTCACATCTTTTAACCTGTCGGTGAAACCTGTGGTGGAATTAATAATCCACGTTAAAAATTGAATGCGCAAACTGTTTGTCAACGGAAATGTATTTAGAAAGATTTCAATAGAAAATTATGACTGGTGATTCCTTTCTTAATTGTCTTAATTGTAAGTTGAGCCTTACAATTTTATTGAACGGTAAAGCGATGTATCTTTAGCAAAGAAAGGTACCGTGTAGGTGCGTATCATCCATCATCCATCGTAATACAACCATGAGATTCGATCGAAGGATCACCCAAGGTTTGTCTAATGTCGCCTACTCATGTCATGTCAACAAGTAAAGCTGATTGAACCTCTTTCTGCAGGTTTCGATCTGGAAACATTAATTTGCCATAAATACTCCTGGACGAAGTTTGGCTAATTTATGATAAAAGAAACTCTCGTAGCTTAACTAAATAATAAACAAAATAAATGAGCCATGCCCCGGCAAAAGAGGGTTCAATGCTTCTCCGTGATGCATGTTACCAAGCAAGTCATCAATAATGATCTGATCCATAAAATTAATAAATTTTTGTCTAACAACCAACTGAATTATGAGGTAGAAGGGCCCTTTGAGACGCAGAAAACTTACCAAAAGCAAAAGGTTTCAACGCTGGACAGCCTGTGCGGACTTCGCGAGCTGACCTGGTCGATACCAGTTGCAGATGCATTACATCCTCTTTTCATAGAGCGTAGCTCACATTAAAAAAAAAGGTGAAACTGAGTCAGGTGCCGAAAATTAACCTAATGTATATGAGATTGACATTCTAAATCTGGAGAACAAACGAAAATATTGCAGTTTTGAGCAGCTACAAAAAAAAAACGGATAGTCTAGATCCAAAATCATACAACATAGTTACGTGCTGTCAGTTCTTGATATACATTGTCTATAAAAAACAACTGAAGTTGTGCTTAATCGCACATGGAGTAACTTCAGTTTAAATTACACAGCAGAAAGGGGACGTCCTAGAAATCGACAGACAAGAGAGAAAAGACAATTCAATTATTTGCCTTGTTATTTGATTCGGTCATACAGTATAGAGCGACTGTCTCAAGATACATCAGTTCTTATATTAGAACAGAACAGAACATTGTTGTGAAGCTTGACTCAGAAATAAATTGACGCTTAGCACGCAAAGGGTATCTTTGGTGTTTTCAAGATCAAGATTAGGCTGCACACACACAACCTTATATAAAAGAAAATGTTCCAATGCACGGTATTTTGGGTATACATGTTATATACTCGTACACGACAGCACACAGTAAAAAAAAACCTAAGAGGCCAACGCCTTGTGTACAGCTCTTTGGTCAACGTTTCGTAAGCATTTGAATATCAACGACAATTTTATGACAATTTTAATTGCTTTTGTGGACAGTGTAGACGGTATCACACTGCACCGAACATGAAGTCTGATCTTGGATCAACACTTGTCGATATTTTAAAGTAATAACAGTTGCAAAAGTAAACAAAGCGGGTGTTAAGATGCATTCCAATTTGAATCATACCATTTAAAAGTAAGGAAAATATTGTGAAGATAATAATCCGTTATTGATGAGACTAAAAGTGTCATTTATGCAGACAAGGAACAACATGAGTTCTTTTACTGTTCCTTGGGGAACTCCAGTAGTAAAAAGTGCTTGTGTGGAACTGTATCATACAAGTCAGACTCACTAAGATCAGTAAGTAAGGAAACTCCGTATCCACTTGTGTACACTTTCTCTGATCCCTTTCTCTAATTTGATAGCTAGGCGTTGATAGATTTTATGGAGAGCCTAGATGCCTCCTGATCTTGTTGTGTGAAACGAGTTCTTTGAATACGTCGATTCACTTTAATTTGTGCCTAGCACGTAAACCACAGACGGTCTTTTTTCTTGTTCTTGCGGGAAACCATTAATGCAAGATTTTTTGCGAAATAATAAAGGCTCGTAACCAGCAATTTCTCCTTTACCATTAATACTTTTCAACCATATTTATAGACTATGATTTATGTTGACAATAAGTAAACCATGTGGCTGCTGCTACTTTGTTTAATTGGGCTATGAGACAGAGTTTTAGGAGGTTGGATCATCTTTCTCTCGAAAAAGTGGTTCGAAAAAGCCTGAACTATACATATCTCTAGAGAAATAACATGGATTTGTGTTGTTCGTGATTAGCTCTTTTCCAGACGACCATATTTAAGACTTGTCAACATTTTTGGTTTTTCGCAGACAACAATTGAGATGGGGCTCGAGTGTTGGAAATCGCCTTTGAAAGGGAAGAAACATCGTTGGAAAAAAAAAAGAAAATGCTGGCTAACAGCACTTTCTCCTCTTCCAACAATGTTTTAAATAGTTTTTTCGCTAGATTCGTCAAAACACGAGATTGTTTTGTAAACGGCTAAACAGATCTCTTAAATCTACGGTATATTCTTTTCTGCATGACAAATATGTACGAAGCGCAATGCATTATATATTAGCCATTGTCACTGACGTATACTTCAATTAGGAAATTTAGAAGAATCTGTGTGAAGACAACCTGGGGAACCTGGCAATATCTGAAACTTTTGATTAGACAAGCATTTATTGTACATCGTAGAGAAAGTTAAACCATCAAATTTCTGTTGCCTTAAGAAAACCTTTACTGCATTCATACTGAACTCTACTTTTTACTCTCTTACTACAGACTAATCATAGAACACACTGAATTTACAGGCACCACGTTTTTTTCCATACGAAACAAACACTATTTTACCTTTCCATCAGTGTTTTCCTTTGGTGTCACTAATTACAGTTTCCGTTGTTTCTTAAATAGCCGGTACATTTATGGGTTGAACGTGGTATTTAATTTATACCTCAATACGCCTCTAACGCTCATTTCAGTAAGCTATTAAGTGTTAACTCCAATATGGTACTTCAGTGTATTTTTAGCATGGTATTTAAAGTATACTTCTGGTGAACCTTTCACTAAACTGCGTAGATTTACGCAATTTTGGGGACTGAATATACACACATGTATCCGATCCCTGCTTTACCCAAAGGTATGAGCTGGCGTAAAATTATGCAAATATTTATTCAATTCGTAAAGTTATGCAGCTTAGTAAAACTTGTTTTCAGAAGTGGTGCTTGCTTACAAAAACTGCGTACGCAAATTTTGTGCTTACGTAGTTTAGCGAAAGATATCCTTAGAATATACTTAATATGATATCAAATGCCTATCTCAATTTTCTATTTCGATTCGGTATTCAATGCGCATTTTAAGGTGGTAGCTGCAGTATACTTCACTCTTGTAATAATTGGTGTTCACTTAATTATGGCACAATATATTTGATCTTTACTCGTATAGCTTATATAAAGTACCGGTATTTGATGTATACTTCATTATGGTTTTTAATCTCTTTATTTAATATGATAATCAATTTATGCTTTGATTTAGAATTTGATGTACACCTTATTATCGCATGCGATGTGTAGGTCATTGTTGTATCAAATGATTAAATGTATACTTTGGTCTGACAACTGATGATTACTTTCAATATGGTATTTGATTTATACCTCAATATATACTTCAACATGACATCTGATGTACTTTATTAATGATAATTATTGTGTACATGAACATGGTATCAAATCTTCAATTCGATATGATATATGGATACTTAATCTAATGTAAGCTACTATTCTGTGGTTTTTGAAGAATACTTAAATTCAATATTGTATCTAATGCATACTTCAGTACAACACTTTAACATTGTATTTTAAGCAATTCAAATGAAACAAAGCGGCAAAAATTATTTAAACATTCTGACACAGAAGATTACTATAAAATAACTCGAAAATCTCAAGATTAGAATAAACTCCTGGAAAATTTCAGTCATAAATTTTGCCGTTTGTTGCGGATGTAATTGTAACAGGCGAGGTATATAGCGTGATTTGTCTTTGTTTGACTATGAATGAATGCATTTTGTCTAAGATTAAACCAAGGGATTGCGTGATAATGGCACATAAATAGAACAAATTATTTACTTGTTGTTGAAGAGAGCCGGTACGGACCATTTTCTGTTTGTTTTCCACAGTGTATGAGCATGTTTTGAATAGTTTTTGATTTTTCAATTACAATTTCAACTCTTCACGATAATTGTGTCCAGTACATTTGAGCCATGCTCTGGCAAAAGGTTTCAAGCAATTCATCATATAATCCTGGATCTATAGAATCTTCTTTGTCCAACGACCGGCTGAATCCTGAGGTAGAATGATCCTTTGACAGAAAATTTACTAAAAGCAAACAGTTTCGACCCAGGTCAACCTGCGCGGACTTCGCAGACTGACCTGGGTCGGTACATTTTGCAGACGAATTACCCCCTTTTTCACAGACCATGGCTCATTTGTATCATTTGTTGTACCTACATGTAGACCTGTAGAATGTTTCACGAAGCCGAAGGATACACTTGTGCTTCAATGAAATTTGGTCGTCAACTTTCTGTTTAATTTTGAACAATTCCGATATTTGCCTCCTAGGTTATCAAGGAATTTCTTGGTATTTTTCTATGAAGAGTAACCTTGTTCCACCCTTTTGCAGTCGCAGGCAGAGGTATGGAACAGCCAGTTCATTCAATACATTATTTAGTTTTGTCGTCGAAAACAATATACACGTATAGTCCTTTATTATGACTTAATATGCATGAAGTCGTAATCGTATACTTTGATAAGATCATCGTAACACTCTCTTTGTAAAAAAACTATCTAAACTGCTTAAACTAAAATAAGGATTAGTTTTCAAACAGTCTAAAAATATTGTTATACTTTTACACGTTTGTGGGGCGACAGCGGAAAGTCAATTTTAAAAGTTACCAAGTCTGTATAAGTGTCTCTTTTGGGGGTGGGGGAAAAGATTTCTTTCTTGTGATATGATTTATTGATCAGTTTTTTTTTCAATCAATTTTTTATTTCCAGTAATAAAATGTAGTGTGACTTAGTCCAAAAGTTTCAAACTATCAGTCATCCTCTTTTGACAAAAAATATCGGTTGTTAACCCCTAGGCTGCTAAAGGCGACTCGGTGATCTTTTGCGGACAATGTAGATTAAGATCAGACTGAAAAGAATCTTGGATCTACAGTGTATGATATAGAGTTTATTTCATCAGCTTGTGGTTAATATGGGGAAATATTTGCCGAAAAAGGGAAAGGTATGCGAAAATAACGAGTGCCGTAAGGCACGAGTTATTTCCGCGGACCTTTCCCTTTTGAGGCAAGTATTTCCCCATATTAACCACAAGCTGATTAAATAAATTATATATTATATTTCCTCTGATTATTTTGTCAACGAATGCCACTGTTAAAACTTAAAAACTTAAAAAACTTAAAAAAGTAGTTCCAGATTTTCGGCAGGAGGAAAATATTCACTGTGACGGGGAAATAATTCCCCCCAGCTTAAATTACGACATTTCTTTACCCATAACATTTCTAAAAATAGACACATGAAATATGATATACGATGATTTTTCCCCAAGCAACAAGAACTTTGTAATCGCAATGTTTCGGTATATGCTACTAGCTTGAAATCTTTATTCCATTTATTTAGCAGTTTAAGGTTAAGTGAATCGTCTTAGAGACTTTGACATCCAGATAGTCTATAAACTCGCATGAACCCATTTTCTCCTGAAATAGATTTGCAGCAAACTTATTTGACAGTATCCGTATAACATATGGATAACGAACCGGATTAGGGGTTTAATGTGCAAGCATTTTTTTTTTCTTTTGCCCCGGTAGTCTACTGTAATAGACAAAAAAGATGGGTGCTGAAAAAACCCTTGACATGCGCCTTAAGAAGGATGAAATAATGAAACTTAATATCTACATTAAGCATTTACAATAGCGACATATTTTCTTCAAGAACGTTATCAGACGGACAATCGATGCCCTTCTAACCTTTACGGTACTTATGCTAATTACCGTAGACACTTTTATGGACACTATAACACAAGATCAGACAGTATAGAACATGACTTTTATTATTGTCTGACCGTGTATTTACACTGTACGCTACTGTATTAGTTATTCCAGCAAAAATAAAAACAAAAAAAGTATTAAAATCAAAGTAACTAGACATTTCCCTCCTGGAGTCGTATTCACCAACCATTCTTAACAGTGCTCACAGTCTTATTCTCCAAGATTTTCTAAATTTGAAAGTAACACAACTTCTGATTGGCTAAACCGAATAGGTTTAGCCAATCAGAAGTTGTGTTACTTTCAAATATAGAAAACTCTGGAGAATTAGACTAAAAGTATTCTCAAGAATGGTTGATGAATACGGACCCTGATCTAGTATTCAAAGGATTAAAAGTATTAGCTCGTCCTGGGAATAATTTCCACAGAAGTCCATTAGGACGGTGTTATTGCAGGGGGCTCATTAAGACGGACCATTCGTCAAAAAAGTGTCCAAACTCCATATTAGAATGACATTAACCATACGTCCGTATACATGCATTAATTCTTTTCCAAAACAATCTCGAATTTTCACGAGCATTGGGAAACAGGCTTTTGAAAACATTGTACAAGAAGTAAAAAATGCTGGTAACCATCATTTTCTCCTTTTCCCACTGTTTTATATCCCTGTAAAGGCATGTTAAATGCCTGCAAATGCTTTCCCTCTTGAAACAATCTTTTTTTTTTTTTTGTCGTCTGGTAAAGAGTAAACGCTTTACCACAGAATCCCGACAGTTAACGGACCTGAAAGGGATGGTTTTTTAAAACTCTGTGGGAAAATAAGAAAATGCTGGTAAACATCATTTTCTCTTTTTTTCCACAACGTTTTCTACTCTATCAAAGACAGAAAACATCAATTAAACAACATTTAATTTGTCGTCTGCAAATGCTTTCACTTTGGTCCAGTTCAAAATTTTGTCTTTTGGTAAAGACTCAAGACATTTTGGCTTGAAGCTCTATGGCGCCCCGTATCGATTCACAATAAATATCTATATCACCCCATGTGTTTGGTCAGCTTGGTAGAAATGACCGCAAGGGCTGTTGTTAATACTTTAGACAAGACGAGATAATGCCAATTTACTGGCTGTTTATTTGTACTTCGGTCTCGTATTTAATGGAGCTTCTCACGACGCGCATAATCTGCTTAGCGTCCATCTTTTTCAGTAACTCCTGACTGTAACCCCTTCTTTGCCAACTAAAAAAAATATATGAGCTATGCTCTGACAAAAGTGGGGTAAATTGATCTCTGTGATGCATTATACCGAGCAAGTCATCATATAATTATGGATCCACCATATCAATTTTGTCTAACTTTCGACTGGATCAGGAGGTAAAATGATCCTTTTGTATGCAGAAAATATACTAACAGCAAAAGTTTCGACCCGTGTCAGCTTGAGTGGACTGCGCAGGCTGACAGGAGTCGAAAGTTTTTGCAGATTCATCACAACCCCTTTTCACAGAGCATAGCTAATTTATTTTTATTTTCGACAAGTCTGAATATAGATTTCCACTGACACTGAAATTGATGTTAGCTCTACTGGCCGAAGGCCGGCGAGCTTACATCGTGGCCCTGTGTACATCGTGCTTCCGTGCGTGGGTGCGTCCGTCCGTGCGTTGATTTTTATTTCAAATATTTTCTACTCAGAAACTACCAATCGTATTTTGACCAAACATCACAGAAATGATCCTGCTATAGTCCTCTTCAAACTTATTTGAAATAATTTGATTACTGTAAAAATTCTGGTTGCCATGGAAACAAAACTTAAAAGTATTGAAAATCATTAAAAATTTTCTTGTCTGAAACCATAAGGCATAGGTCTACCAAGTTTGACATGTAGCTTCATCCAATGGATCTCTACCAATATTCTTCAAATAATAGCCCTGGGGTCAAAATAGGCCCCACCCCAGGGGTCACAAGTTTTTACATTGGCTTTATAGTGAAAATTTGAAAATCTTCTTGTTACTATCCATACGGCCTTTGGCTACCAAATTTGGTATGTGGGTTAACCTAGCTGACCTTTACCAAGATTCTTTAAAGTACTGCTCTGGGTACAAAACTGGCCCTGCCCCATGGGTGATAAGCTACATGGGCTTATATAGTGAAAACTTTAAGAATCTTCTTGTGCCAACCATAAGGTCTAGGGCTACCAAATTTTGCATGTTGCTTTATCTGGTGAACTTCTACCAAGACAGATCAAATCATAGCTATGGGGTCAAATTTGGCCCCGACCTGGCAGGCACAAATTTTAGATAGGCTTATATAGCGAAAAATTGAACAGTCTTATCGTGTCTAACCATTTGACCCAGAGCTGCCAATTTTGCATGTATATTTATCTGGCGGACCTCTACTTTAATTGTTCTAGTAGTAGCCCTGGGGTCAAAATAGGTCCCGCCTCAGGGATTTTATGTTTTACAGGGGCTTTATATTGAGGGAACTGAAACTCTTCTTGTTTATAACCATACTGCCCAGACCTGTAATATTTGGTATGTGGCTTTATATTGTGAACCTTTATCAGGATTCAAGTAACAATGCCTCTGTGGTCAAAAACTGCCTTGCTCTGGGGTCACAACTTTCACGTGGACTACTATAGAGAAAACTTTGAAAATCTTCTAGTTTGAAACCATTTGGCCTAGAACTTGGATGTTTGGTGTGTATGATTTAGCCAGTGGAGGGATACAGAGCCGTCATGGCTCTCTTGTTGTAAAACTTTACCATCAGGTAGCAGACAGTGTAGGTCAAAGATATAGGACTGCACATTCTGTGCACTCTTGTTAAGATTTTCGCCGTCCACAAATTCCATTTAAAACGCCAATGGCAGCGAAAGATTCAATATTGCTTTTTTTAGTGTGGATTTCCTTCCTTATAACATATCGAAGAATCGGAATCTGAATGTCACGTATCGAGGCGACACCAAACTCTTCATGTCTTTCGTGGGTTCCACCAATTCTAGACTGGGGCTCCGCCGTGCTTTGCACACGGACACTCCTATGTGATCAGTGCCGCTTGCAGGAATCCAACCAGCACTTCCTGGCTACAAATCTAACACCGTTAACCTCCGAGCAGCGGACGACCATCGATAGAAAACAGAAAATTGGATATAATCTGTACAAAGGGGGTTTAATGCATCTGCAAAAGTCTCGACCCATGTCAGCCTGCGCAGTCCACGCAGGCTGACATTGATGGAAGCGTTTGGCGAATTTGTAAAATTTTCTCCATGCCAAAGGACCGTTCTCTCTCATGATTTAGTCCGTTGTTAGAGAGACAGGATTTTACTGTAATTTGTTTTGTATAATGTATCACGGAGATGCATTAAACTTTCTTTTACCAGACCGCAAAACTTATGCAATTACCATGAAATAGAAGGTTCATGTATTGTTTACTTTACATCTACAATTTCCTAAATCCCTCGATTAAGGAAGATAAGATTGTCAACGTCCCCTTACATTAAAATGAAGCTGCAAAGGAATATACTGATAATCCAAGCAAAGAAGGAAAAGAAGGTATCTACTGAAACATTTGAGATACCGACCTCCAAGAGATATTTTCCCATTTTGCAAAATGTTGTCACGGGTTTGGCCGTTACAGACGCGACAAAAAATCAGTTGTATACCAGACAGACTTGAAAGACGAATAGCTCACCAGAGAGACACGATTTTTCATTATGAGATCTTATCTAAAATTACTAGGCTGCGAACTGTACAAAAAGTTCATTCATCGGTCATGTTCATTTATCTGACGGGAAGAGTGTCTTCTTTCCGTGAATACGATTTGATTATCATAATTCAATGAACTACCCGGTCCATGCAAACAGCAAAAATGATACTATAGAAACAAAATATCCTATATTGATAGTCCATTTATTCACATGGCATGCATCAATACCTTTGCACACCGCTACCTGTACAGATGGATATGATACTTGGGCGAAACGCCCATGACGCTCAATACGCAAGTACATATTCATAGTGTATGTGGAGAGAGATCGACGAAATTATTTTATCACTTTGGATGATAATGCTATTTCTCATCGTTGCATGTCAGTCTAGCCTCGTGGCACGTAATGATCCTAAAACTCTGATAACACCCCTGATTGACAATCCAACAATTTAACGATTTGCAATGTTGAGGAGCATAGAATCTCTTGCTTAGAACAAGGTATAAGACCAATTCTTTTTCCATTTTGTTTGAAGTATTGATACCTACAACATTTTCCATTTTGTCCTCAAAGTTTACGAAACTCTTCTTCCTCATGAACCTGAAGATAAAGAAATACTTGGCACCACAGCTATACAGAATTCTTGGTTACCCATTTGATCAATGAATTAATTGATAAAAGCTGGGAACACAGCTAAAATATTACCCATTTCAAATTAATCCGGTCGGAATATTCAACCGAGTATTGGATAGTGTAGATCCTTGACGAGACTGCACATTCTGTGCAGTCTGGTCTTGATTTACAATGTACGCAAAAGCATTTAAACCCGGATGCAGTACTTGAAGAGTAATATTTTCTCGCTCTCATCTCACGCCCAAAGCAGCGAAGCACTATCTGTCTTTATTTCGTTCGTCTGCATTATTCTGTAAGACGGATGCAAACAATTTACAGTTTTGAAATAACAACTTTTGGAAAAGACTTTTGAGGTTATCATGTTGTTGTTGTTGTTGCTGTTGCTGCTGCTGCTGCTGTCGTTGTCGTTGTGGTCGTTCAGTAAAACGATCATCATTGCAATTTCAAACTGTTTTGTATGAATATATCTCAAAACTGGGGGACACAAGGTAGATTCGAAATGAGACTGCACAATCTGTAAAACTTGATCTTGATCTGCACTCTCCGCAATAGCAACTTGTCTTGTGTATACTAAATGAGCAAAAGTAGAATAAATCTGATAATACTCTTTTGATATTCCGCTTTGTTCAAATCGATTCCACAGCTTATGAGACTTTTGGTAAAGTTACGGAGGTTTAGACTTAACTTCTCCTAGCTTCTCACAATTACAGTTGCTTCTGCGGCCTGTGTAGACCGATATCAGACTGTACAAAACATGAAAACTGATCTTAGATCTCCATGGTCTGGCTTGCAGCAACACTTCCCCCCCCCCCTCCCAATAGCAGTCTTCACATGGCATTAACTCTTAAGGTGCTGTATAAATCAAACTAAACATTTCCAGCCTACAGTGAAACCTATATTTTGCGATTTGAAAATTTTACGCGTCGGAGAAATCTCACTGTATCGGAAAGTGTATATCCAAGATCACACTGCACGTTCTTTGCAATTTGATCTCGATCTACACTGGCCGCAAACGCTCACAAAGTCGCACTTAGCAGCCCAAGTGTTTTATATATATATATATTTTTACACTGAAAATTCTAACTGTGTAATCGGTATTTCAATAGCTAATACTGGACTGATAATTGATACTCATTACACAGAAGGATTCAGAACCTAGTCTTCAAGCGCCAGGCAAGGCCCAATACTTCACCATTCAATGTCGTACTGGCGAGAAAATCACACTAAATATTGAATTTTATAGACTTAGATCAGTATGATCGTTCTGTGTAGTCTGATCGTTATCGAAACTATTCGCAAGGAAAACGGAATTGTTCCTGACATTTTAAGAAATTAAATGTTAAAGAAGGAAGCCACTGTCGGATTTACAGAGAAGCCATATGTGAGTGGTACATCACGCCATATTATCATTAGATAAACATTCCAGTGTTTTCGCGCCTTTAACTAAGAAGATATTTGAAAACATTGCTGTATAAGGAGAAAATGCGTGTTACAAGCGTTTTATCCTATTTATACAATGTTTTCTGCTTTTAACCTTTCAAGGTCAATCCCGTCATTTGAGCAACTTGAATTGCCGTCTCGAAAAGCTTTCAATTTGGACAATTCATATATTTTGTCTTGTAGTAAAGAGTCTGGACTAACCATATCTATATTCTCATCATTTTTTAATATTTGATAAGGTTATTCACTATCATTATTCCAAGACTCATTTAATTAACCCTTAAGCTCACAACCAGATTTTTAGACTTTTCCAAACCAAAAGCATTTGCAGACAATAAATATAAATTAAGTTTGGCTCATATTGGGTAAACTGTCTTTGATAGGACAGAAACCGGCATTTTCTCCTTTTCCCACAATGTTTTCAAAAGTCGTCTTTCTCAAGGCCGTTAAAAGTCGGGATTTTGTGGTAAATGGTGAAATAAACTTTCAATCCGATAGTAAAAACCCGGAAAAATGTTATCAAAAACTTACATTTTGGAGAAAGATATCTCCTTATCGGACAGAGTAGATCCAAGATCAGACTTCACGTTCAGTGCAGTCTGATCTTAATCTACACTGTCCGCTAGAGGTCGGTGAGCTTTCGGGTTAAAAGACTAGTCCGTGCGGTAACAGGATAAGGATTTTACGAAATCTTACTAGAGCCGCGCTAGTTCATTACTGCCGGAAACACCGGTAGACGATTTTGAAGAAGAAAACTGAAAACTTTAGCCAAATAAAGCGAATTCAGGTTTGATGCATTTACCCTTAAAGAAACATCGTTTCAGGCAGTTTTCAGCCAGTTTTTAGCCCATTTCATCCTTCTATCATGAAACTATAATCATTCTTATATCTTCATACCCGATGTTGCCTCCGATGGCTGCAAAATTGCACAGATTACGACGGATAGAAAATGTATTTCATGTTATGGAGGCCTCCAAAGCAATCGTTGTTGTCGTTTCCGGTATTAAATGAGGACAAATCCCTTTCGTTTCCCTATCCCTTATACAACATATATTGTTAATTTATCCACGTTTACACAGCTGAGACATTCTATACAGTTTCAATTTTTCAGAGCTTTTTTTTCTCTCCAGCTGTAAGGATGTATCTTTAACCTGGTACATTTAAGTTGAATGAAACTTTTCAATCCAAAGGTAATAACCCAAATATTGCTATTTCAAAGTTTTTTTTTTTTTTTTTTTTGGGGGGGGGGGGGGCCAAATTGTCTTCTTATCAGACAGTGTAGATCTAAGATCAGACTGCACGTTCTGTGTAGTCTGATCTTGATCTATACTGTCCACAAAAGGTCCTTGAGTCACGCTTAGCAGCCTGGAGGTTAACAGGGTTTTAGATTGCTACGAGCTTTTTTTTTTTTCCACCAAACGTGGACTGCTGCGCGACAAAACTGTCGTCTGCGGAATGCACTGAGTTCACGAAAGATGGAGGGATTAGTTTTGGTGTGCGTGATACATGTTTAAAATTTAAGAAAACAGTAATTACTATAGCGTGGCTCTGTGAAAACGGGGCTTAATGCGTCTGCAAAAGGTATCGACCCATGTCAACCTGCGCAGTCCGCACACGCTGACATGGTTCGAAACCTTTTGCTATTTGTGAATTTTCTCATGACAAAGGACCATTCTACCTCAAGATCCAGTCGATTATTAGACAAAATGGATTTTATGGACTCATACTTTTTTGTTGACTTGCTCGGTATAATGCATCACGGAGATGCATTAACCCTTTACCAAACAATCCCTGGTTTTACGACCCAGAGGAAGAAGCCTTCTGAAAACATTGTGGAAAAAGGAGAAAATGCTGGTAACCAGCATTTTCTCCTTTTCCCACAATGTTTTCTACTCTTCTAAAGTCAAGTTTCAATTTTTGAGTCATGTTTATTTTGTCGTCTGCAAATGCTTTCAATTTCGACAAGTCTAAAAACTTTGTCGTTTGGTAAAGAGTTAAGCCCCCTTTTGAGAAAGCATGGTTCAATTACAATACTGTGCCTGGTTTCGGCATGCTTCTTGGATTTATCGCTGCTGTTTAGTTTTTACCAAGCAACAAAATTTTACACTTGTCCAATTTAAGAGCATTTGCAGAGGCCCAATTCGTTGTTGTTCAAATGCTGGAAATGTGTCTATGAAAAAGTAGAAAACATTTTGGAAAAAGGAGAAAATGCAGGTTACCAGCATTTTCGCCTTTTCTCACAATGTTTTCAAGAGTCTCTTCCTTTGTGCTGATTGAAACTTGTAATTTAGACAGATACAAACTAAAAGCAGTTACAAAAGACAAATTAAATATGGCTCAAATTATGTCTTTAAAAAGGTAAAAACCACTGTGGGAAAAGGAGAAACTTTACCTAATTCCATAATTTTCTCAAATTTATTTTTTCTTTTGGCCATTGAAATGCGGGATCGTTTCGAAAAAGGTTTATATGAACATGATGACTTTCTCCCATGAAAATTTTGTAGTCACATGATTCTCTCCAGGAATTCCACCGTATTTACAAGTCTGAGTATAGTCGCAGAGAACTCGTGAACATTTTGATTGGTACAGGGGCATTAAACTAGATTTTGACCAAAACCATCTTTCGGGGAAAAAATTGATATTTTGTAAGGAAATCGTGAGAGCATGACTGTTTGCTTTTATAATCACGGTTAGGAAACTTCACAATCGGAGCCAATGTCTCTGATGAGAAAATGTTGTGTTGGTCTTCCGACTCCTCCGAAAGTATCGACTCAAAACAACTCAAGTAACAGGTAAGCTTGACATTCTTTGTACTTATCTATTCTTCAGTCTTTGAAATTCGAAATAAAGGACAATGTCATGCAATACTCTGGTCTAACAACGTCTTTTTACACTATGGAAACTTGTAGCGCGTGTACAGTATTGTCTGAATCATTTGTGCCGTGGGTCGGCCGCAGCAAAACTGTAACGTCAATGACTTAATTTCAGGCTGATGCTGCCATTAAATGAGCAAATTAGAGTAAGTTTTGCTGTCCTAAAGGCGTGGATTATTGTCTTGAACTTTTCCTTTCGCTGCTGGTAAAGAATTGAACAGAAATAACACAAAATTGGCATATCATCAAAGACTCCGATTATGTGGACCGGCCCCGATGGATGGGGGCTTTTCATAAATTAAGTTGTTGGTAACTTACTTTAAGACATAAGCTCTGTTTTCCAGTAAATACCCGTTACTTCAAAACTTAAAGTATGCGTTTGTATGACGAAACGTGACCCAACTTCTGAAAATACAAAAGACTGATATAGTCGCAAAACAATCGTGTTAGAAAAAAAAAAGTACTAAACATTATAGTAAAAGGTGAGAATCAATGAGGTGTTAAACACAAAGCATCGATTTGAAAGAATCTAAAATAGTATTACAGCAAAAAAAAATTAACTGAGCAAAAAATAGGGCATCAGAATGCAAGTTCGTACCTGTAACGTGTGCGACATCTGAATTTAGATATCCTCTGTAAAATATGGGCTTAATGCATCTACAAAAGGTATCGACCCATGTCATCCTGCGTTGCCGGAGTGGGCTGACATGGGCCGAAACCTTTTGCTATTTGTAAGTTTTCTGAATGTCAAAGGACCAGTTGTAAAGCAATATGCATTTCATGGATCCCTGGTCATATGTGACTGACTCTCTCTCTCTCTCTCTCTCTCGGCAGGGGTTCGGGGAGGGCGGGGC